>OZ022508.1:53447086-54854677 GCA_963989385.1 Ctena decussata | reverse complement strand
GAAATGCATTTGCAGAACAACTGAAATATCCGTAATGCTTATTCAGAGTAAATAAAACATCTGTTATGCAGATTTGTTGCAATTATAAAATCTGTTTTGCACATTCATTCCAACTGAGACATTTGTAATGCATATCCAGAGCAAATGAAACAACTGCAATGCAGATTCACTGCAACTGAAACATTTGTAATGTAGTAGATGAATTGCAACTGGAACATCTGTAATGCAAATTCGTAGCAAACTAAATATCTCTAGTACAGATTCAGAACTAGTGAGACCTTTGTAATGCAGATTCACTGCAACTAAAACATCTGTGATGCAGGTTCATAGTAACTGAAACTTTTGTAATGCAATTTCATGCAACTGAAACGTCTGTAATGCAGAGTCAGAGCTAATGAAACAACTGTAATGCAGATTCATAGCAAATGAAACCTCTGTAATGCAGATTAAGAGCAACTTCAACATTTGTAATGCAGATTCAGAGAAATTTTAATATTGTTATGCTCATTCAGAGCAAACTTTAACATCTGTAATGCAAATTTATTGCAACTGAAACGTCTAATGCACATTCATTGCATCTGAAATGCACAACTGAAACATCTGAAATGCATATTCAGTAATGCATATTCAGAGCAAACAAAAAACACTTTTAATGCACATCTGTTGCAACTGAATCATCTGTAATGCAGATTCAGAGTAGCTTTAACTTCTGTAATGCATATTCAGAACAACTGATATATTTGTCATGCATATAATCTGAACAAATGAAACATCTTTAATTGAATATTCATTGCAACAAAAATCAGTAATGCATATTCAGAGCCACTGAAATATCTGTAATGCATATTTAGAGCAACTGATATATCTGTAATGCATATTCATTATAGCTGAATTATCTAATGTACAGATTCAGAGCAACTGAAACATCTGTAATGAACAATCAGAGAAACTTTTAACATCTGTAATGCATATTCGTTGCAACTGAAATATCTGAAATGCATTTGCAGAACAACTGAAATATCCGTAATGCTTATTCAGAGTAAATAAAACATCTGTTATGCAGATTTGTTGCAATTATAAAATCTGTTTTGCACATTCATTCCAACTGAGACATTTGTAATGCATATCCAGAGCAAATGAAACAACTGCAATGCAGATTCACTGCAACTGAAACATTTGTAATGTAGTAGATGAATTGCAACTGGAACATCTGTAATGCAAATTCGTAGCAAACTAAATATCTCTAGTACAGATTCAGAACTAGTGAGACCTTTGTAATGCAGATTCACTGCAACTAAAACATCTGTGATGCAGGTTCATAGTAACTGAAACTTTTGTAATGCAATTTCATGCAACTGAAACGTCTGTAATGCAGAGTCAGAGCTAATGAAACATCTGTAATGCAGATTCAGAGCATTTGAACTATTGTAGTGAAGAGTCATTGCAACTGAAACATCTATGATTCAGATTCGGAGCAAATGAAACATTTGTAATGTAGAGTTCTGCAACTGAATTGTCTGTCAAAGCAACAACTGAAACATATGTAATACAAGTTCAAAGCAAATGAAACATCTGATATGCAGATTCAGAGCAACTGAAATATCTGAAATGCAGATAAAGAGTAACTGAAATATGCATGCAGGTTTGTCTCAACGGAAACATCTGAAATGCATATTCAGAGCTACTTAAACATCTGTGATGCAGGTTCATTGCACTTGTAATATCTCTTATGCAGATTCAAAGCAACTGAAATAATACAGATTCAGAGCAAGACATTTTTTTCTCTTTTATGCAGAATCGGTGCAAAAACATCTGTACTTCAGATCTAGTGCAACTGACGTATCTGTTGTGTAGAAACAGAGTAACGAGCCTTTTGTAATGCAAATTTAGAGCAACTGAAACATTTGCAATGCAGAATCTGAGCAACTGAAACATCTGTTACGCAGGTTCAGTATGAAAAACGTCTGTAATGCAAATTCAGAACAACAAACATTTTAAATAATGATTCAGTGCACTAGCACTTCTCTTATGCAGATTCAGTGAGAAAAAATGTAATGCAAATTTAATGCAACTGACATAGTTGTAATGCAGAAACAAAGCAACTGTTACATCTGATTTCAGATTCAGAGCAGTGGAACATATGTAATGCAGATTTAAAGCAAATGAAACATCTGTTATGCAGATTGGGAGCAACTAAAATACCTAATGCAGCTTCTGAGCAACGAAAACATCTGCAATGCAGATTCAGAGCAACTGAAACGTCTGTAATGCAGATTCAGAGCACCTGAGAATATCTAATGCAGGTTCAGGGCAACTGGAACAGCTGTAATGCATAATCAGAGCAAATGAAACATCTGTAAAGCAGATTCAGAGTAAATGAAACATACCTAATGCAGTTTCAGAGCAACTGAAACATACCTAATGCAGATTCAAAGCAACTGGAGTTTCAGTGCAACTCTGATACAATCAAATCCACAGCTCGCCCATGCCAACAAACGGGAAATATATGCAAAACGCAACAACATAAGTGCATGTAGTAAGACAACCGCAGCGGATAGCGAAATGACTTGTTCTTTCCAGGTTAGTTAAACCAAATTGAGCCACGACACGAGAAAACCAACATAGTGGTTGTGCGCCAACGCAGACTCAGACCAGCTTAGGCAACCGCCCACTCTGATTTAACTTCGCAAAGCGCTTAACGGGTAGCCAGGGGACTGAGCTACCTCCATGCGGAGAGCTAAGACTCTGATCAGACTGGGCGGATGACCAGGCTGATCTGAGTCTGCGCAGGGCACACAACCACTCTGTTGGTTTTTTTCGTGTTGCGGCTCAAATTATTATGCATACATCTGGCTTTACATATTTTCTATTATCTACATGTACGTAATAAGTTACATCAGAATAAAAGATAACAAACAAACAAATCAAAACAAAAGTTCAAAAACTTCAAATAAGCGGACACAACAAACAAAAACAATGATAAACCACAACGGATGCACCACCTTGGATTGTTCAACTCACTGTAATGCAGCTCACTGTAATGCAGGTCCGCTAAAATACTGAGTCGCTGTCACTAAAACCTCTGCAATGCAGACCCGGTGTACTACAGTATCAATTTCTCTTTGACCTCGAAACGTTTGTATAACATCAGATTCTAAAAAGAAGAAAAAACTTTGATATGCAGGTCTTTATCACTTAAACCTCTGTAATGCAGGTCAAATGCAACCATTGTGATGCATGTTTTCTGTCACTTAAGCCTCTGTTATGCAGGTACAATGCTACTAGTGCCACTGCAAACAACTTTACTGTCTCTAAAATCTCTGCGATGCAGCTCTAACACGCCTGGTAAACTATCACAAGTACCTCCGGCGGAGGTACCGATAAAATGTTGTGACAGGCATCTGGAGCTGCCTGTGATTGTCAAAAAATGACAACAAACGGTAGGTATTCCTCTTTTTTGACAAAATATAAAATAACCAGGGAGTTTATCAAAAATCAAAAAGTGCTATTCGACCCTTATAGACATAAAGTTTTGTCACACATCATATCCCCCAGAACTTTCCATATTAACCAAAGATACGACTTTTGAAGTGGCTTAGGTGTCAGCCAACAGTACTCAAAACATTAAGAATTCGACCGTTTTTGGTCTTAAATGCAGTGATCTTGCATACGAATCTGTTTTTCAAGGCACACTGATGTTAAGGTAACCTCCTTGCCCAAATATATATGTCGATTGACTATAAATAAGGCTTGATTCTTGAAAACAACGGCTGCAGGTGTCTGCACTGGTGTGGAGGTGCCTGTGATGTAAGCAAATATAGTGAAAATCTGAATAGTTATTGCAGCTGGAAATATTGACATCTTCTCCAAACCACTTCCTGCAAAGAATCATTCATTCAACGTCCCATTGAGCTATCATAATGCATATATCATGAAATTCCATGTTACAATTCCTAAAAAACCATCTCAAAGAGTTATTGCCTATTTTATTTCCGCTTCTGTTAGTCAAACATTGACGAATTTCACATAGTTGCTGAAAATTAACTGCCTAATTCGGTGTTAGAATCGTTATGAAATGTGCGCTTAAATAAGAGTCAACATTTTTGTGAATGGTGATGACTGTGATCGGGAGGTGCTGCCTGTGAGTCACTCCAATTCGTTAGAAATTGTCGAGGTAACACGTCATGCCAGCTTCAGGTATGGTGTGTGAAATGGGTCAAAATTACCGATATCCGTTCACAGGCATACACGTACAGGTATCTATAGTGTTGATCCTTTTGGTACCTCATGTGCGTGTCGCTCGCATGTGTCGTATGACGCTCGCTGTATGTGTTAACTTTGTGGTAACTGGAGTGATAGGTGCTACAAGTGATTCAGTCTGGCTAGTTTTGAATTGCTGGCGCTAGAATCCACACCCATAAGACCTACAGATAGATCATCAGCAGGTGACATATTCTAAACAGGACACTTTTTAGTATGTTGAAGTGATCGGAATCTTACTGTAAATTATGTGTAATTCAAAGTCACCGAATAGCCACTGCATCAAATTTGGTAACAAAAGAGCACTTCGACTACAAAAAAAGTCATCTTCCGAAACATTGTTGTTTTTGCAAACGTTTGGAGTAGCTAGCATGGCGTATGACCTCGACAATTTCTAACGATTTGGAATGAGTAACAGCCTAGTAACAGGCAGTCAGCGCCATTCACAAAAACGTTGTCTCTTATTTACGCGCATTTCATAACTATTCTAACACTGAATTAGGCAGTAAACTTTCAACAGCTACGTACAACTCGTCAATGTTTGACTAACAGATATGGAAACAAAACGGGCAATAACTCTTTGAGATGATATGCTTTCGATTTTGGATTTCTGTTGTGAAGCATCGATGTTACGTGTTCTTATGTCCGCTTGTCTGTAGTCTTCTAGCAATAAGGTCACCTGTACAGCTGCCAACTTTGCTTTCTGGTTTGTTATGTAATTCAAAATATAATTTAGGTAAAACAGAAGTTAGCGTTGTTTCCATTTGGGGTACGTGAATGACCACCTGTCTGGGAAAGAACTCTTTATTCGGTTTACCATGCGTGTCGTCTTTTATGAGCTATTGCCAATTTATACTTACTTCCTTCTTGGTTTTGAGAGCAGGATGTAGAATCTGACTGAATAAGTGCATGATCATTGTCTGTCGTTTTAACAAAAAATGTTTTATATTCGCATTATGATAGATTATTGCGATGTTGAATGAACGGTTCAGGCAGTGGTCTAGAGAGGAAGAATATCAGTATTTGCAACCGCAATAAACCTTCAGATTTTCGCTATATTTTGTTACATCACAGGCACCTCCATTCCGTCACAGGCACCTCCAGTTGTTTTTTCACAGATACAGCCTTATTTCAAGTTTATCGGCATTTATATTTGGGCACGGAGGTTTACTTTACGTCAGTGTGTCCAGATCAACAGATTCCTATGCAAGAAAAGTACATTTAGGACATAAAACAGGCGATTTGTTCTTGTTTTGAGTACTTTCGACTGAACTTAAAGCCACTTCAAAAGCCATATCTTCCGTATATATGTAAAGTTCCCGGGGATATATTGTGTGACAAAACTTAATGTATATAAGGGTCGAATAGCATTCTCTGATTTTCAATAAACTCCCTGGTTATAATTTATTTTATCAAAACAGACGAATACCTACCCTTTTTTGTTTATTTTTGGACCGTCACAGGTAGCTCCGGATGTCTGTCACAACTTTTTATCGGTACCTCCGCGGAGGTACCTGTGATAGTTTACCAGGTGTGTCTAACGCAGTGAAGTTATTGTGGTACATTCTAACACAGTGCGCCTATAGAAGCAATGGAAAGCTACCGTGTTTTATTCTGCAACAATTCACTGTCTCGAGGCGCGTGAATCTAATTGCTGACGTCACTTGCATTACTGACGTAATTTTGTGACGCTTAGAGACGTTAGACGGTGTAACGTCCCTTTGTCTATTCAAAATCGCCATAATAACGTACATTTACGTTAGATACAGTCAAGAATATTGGCGGGAGCATGAACGCGCTGGCATGAAGGTTGGGAGAGTTTGAATGAAAATAATAACTTTTCAGCGTTTTTGAGCGTTAGAATCGAAATAGTTCAGCTCTAGCATTAAATTGTTGAGTAATAATTCACTGTGTGTCGGTCAGTTGTAAGTAGATATATCACGAGCGCGGAGCGCTCGTGATATGATCTACTTTACAACTGACCTCCAAACAGTGAATTATTACTCAACAATTCACTGCTAGAGCTGATCTATTTCTTAAACAATCTCTATGACGTAAAGCTCTGTAATGCAAATTAAATGCACCTTTAGTCTCTGTGATGCAGATTCTCTGTCATGCTGCAAGTCATAAGCAACTAAAGCTTCCGTTATGCATGTTCTTTGTACAAGTGGATCCCCCTTTACAGCATTGGCATTTGTTCAGGAACATTTTGACATTAAACTGAATTTGCTGAAACCTTTGTGTGAAATAAAGCCACTGCGATGCAAGTTCTCTGTTACCTCTATTACAGTCGAACTTCGATGGCTCGAATTTGCCGGGACCACCCAAAAAAGTTCGAGCGATCGGTAGTTCGAGCCATTGAAGACCAACTCACAAGGTCCAGCCGTATGTATTATGCTTTTCTATCATAGCAAGGGTGAATTCCTGTTTATTGATCGTTCATAATTAAGGCACTCGGTGCCAGCAGAAATCTCCGCCAATCAAGTATACCTGTGGCTTCGGCAAACGCTTTGTCAATATCAAAGCGTCTTATGACAATGATCAAACGTCTGAGTGACCGTTATTAAAATTAAAATTATTTACAAGGTAATTAGTGCGAGCCATCGGTGTGTTTTTACATAGAAAATGTACCCTAGGGACCGGGTTTGGGGTTCGAGCGTTCGAGCCATCGTAGTTCGAGCCAAAGGTCGCAGGTTAAATTAAAATGAATGGGAGTTTTGCCGGGACTGGAAAGTCAGTTCGACCGAAGCATAGCGTTCGAGCCTTCCGAGTTCGAGCCATTGAAGTTCGACTGTACGTTGCTGCAATGCAACAAAAGCCACTGTGATACTAGGTCTTCGCAACTAAAACCTTCATAATTCTGGCTCAATGCAACCTGTAGAACCACTGCTATGCAACATCTCTGTCACTTAAACCTCGGCAATGCAGGTCCAGTGCAACTGTAGCGTCTTAGAGGCAACATCTCTGTCACCTATACCTCGGCAATGCAGGTCCAATTCAACTGTAGTGTCTTAGAGGCAACATCTCTGTCACTTAAACCTCGGCAATACAGGTCCAATACAACTGTATCGTCTTAGAGGCAACATCTCTGTCACTTAAACCTCTGTATTGCTGGTCCAAAGCCACATATATATGAAGACTCTCCCAAAAAGGCTGCAGTCATAAATCACCAGTCCAATGCAACGTGAAGCCCTTTAATTTAAATTCTCTGTCATTAAAGTCTTAATAATGCTGGTCAAATGCAACATAAGCCTCTACGATCTACTAAGTTCTTTGTCACTAAACCTCTGTAGTGCAGATCAAATGCACTTAAAGCCTTTGTGATGCAAGTTCACTCTCACTGAAATCTCTGTACTGCAGGTCAACTGCAAATCAAACCCTTGAGATTAAAAGTTCTCTGTCACCAAAACATTTGCGATGCAGCTCAAATGCAATTAAAGCCTCTATGCTCCAAGTTCTCTCTCTCTAATATCTCTAATGCAGGTCAAATGCAACAATAACTTCTGAGATTAAAGTTCTGTGTCAAAGAAGACCTCTGCAAAGCAGGTCATGTGCAATAAAGCCACTATGATGCAAGTTCTGAAATGCTGATACAACACAGCAAAAGCCTCTGTGATGCCAGTGCTTGGTCACTTGTATTATGCAAGCCAAATACAACATAACCCACTTTGAGCAAGTCTTCTGTTACTAAATCATGTATAATGCGTTTTCAATGTAGCTAAAGGTTCTGTGAATCAATTTCTCTGTTACTGAAATACTTTAATGCAGGTCCAGCGCAAATAAAATATCTTCTGCAAGATTTTTATTATTAAACTCTTTGAAATGCAAGTCAAATGCCATTAAAGCCTCTGTGAATCAAGTTCACTGTCACCGAAACCTCTGCAATGTAAGCCTCTGTGATGTAAGTTATCTGTCACTTAACTTTGTAATGCAGGTTAAATACAACTAAAGCTTATATGAGCCGCGACATGACAAATCCAACAAAGTGGCATGTGCGCACAGCGAAGACTCAGATCAGCATGGGCATCCGCCCAGTCTGATCAGAGTATTCGCTGTCCGCATGGAGGTAGTTTAGACTCTTAGCTACTCTTTAAGCGCACAGCGAAGACTGGGAGGATGTTCTAGCTGATCTGAGTCTTTGCTGGACCCATATCCCACTTTGTTGGTTTCGTTGTATCGCGGCTCAATTATGATGGAAGTTCTCTGTCCCAAAAATCTCCGTATTGAAGGTCAAATGCAAATAAAACTTCTGATATGCAAGTGTTCCGTCACTAAAACCTCTGCAAATGCTGATACTGCAAGTCCCGTCACCTAATTCTCTATAATGAGGTCAAATTCAACTTGAGCTGTTGTGATGCACGTCCTCTATCAGTTAAATCTCTACACTGCAGGTCAAATGCAAGTTCAGTATCACTAAAATCTTTGCTATGCAAATCAAAGGCAACTAAGGGCCGTAACTTACGTCGCTAAAACTTGTGACTCGACCCATTTTCTTGTATTTGACTTTATGAGCAATAACATATGTTCAAACTAAAAGGCAACTAAAGCCTCTGTGAATCAAGTTCTCTGTCTCTAAAACTGCTGTAATGCAGGTCCAATGTAATGTAAGTCTCTATGATGCACTAAAATCTCTGTAATATATGTCAAATGTAACTCAAGACTCCTTAATGCAAGTTCGTTGTCACTAAAACCTCTGTACTGAAGGTTCAATGCAACTTAGGCCACTGTGATGCAAGGTCTCTGTCATTCAAAAAGCAATGATGCAGGCCAAATACAACTTAAGTCTCTGTCCTGCATACTCTCTGTCACCTCAATCTCTATAATACAGCTAATAGCAACTAAAGCCGCTGTGTTGCAATTCTGTGTCACTTGAATCTTTCCATTGCAAGTCAGCTCTAACGTAACCCGAGTGATGCAAGCTGCCTGTCACTTAAACCTGTTTGATGCCATTCAACTGTAACTAAAGCCTCCTTGAAACAAGCTGTCTGCCACGTAATACAGGTCCAATGCAACGTTAGTCTCTATAATGCAAGTTATCTGCCATCTAAATCTCTGTAATGCAGGTCAAATACTATAAGCCTTTATGACTGAAATTCTGACCCAAAATCTCCGTAATGCAGGTCAAATGCAAATAAATTCTTTGATGCAATTGATACAAATTGTTCTGCTACTAAAACCTCTGCAAATGCAGGTGCTGTAAGCTCTGTCACCATAAACTTTATAATGAGGCCAAATGCCACCGCAAGTTTTTTGTCACTAAAATCTCTGTACAGCTTGTCAAATGCAATTAAAGCCATTGTGATGCAAGATCTCTGTCACTTAGACATCTATAATGCAGCCCAAATCCAATAAAAGCCTCCGTGAAACAAGCTCTCTGTCGCGTAAACTTCTGTAATGCAGGTCAACTCTGTAACTTCGGCTTCAGTTATGCAGGTAAATGCAACTGAAGCCTCTATAATGTAAGGTCTGTGCGACTAAAGTCTCTGTAATGCAGATATAATGCAAACTATCCCATCGTGGTGAAAGTCTGCCACTAAAATCTCTGTAACACTTGGCCAGTGCAACTAAAGCCTCTATAATGCAAGGTTAATGCTACGCAAGCGTATGGGACCTGGACAAGCCTCTGGGATGCAGCTATAATGACACCAATACCTCTATAATGCAGTCTAATGCCAAGGCTTGCTGTCAGTCTCAACTATAGATAAAGGCTACTTCTGTGGAAACAATCATACCTGAGATCACAGGGTATAATCGATTCCGCTAATTTTCGCTTCCTGCAGAGACTGTTCATCATATTTGGCTTCCGCCGAGACTGTCCGCGAACTCTTGCTTCCTGCAGGGACTACTGTCCTCGAAAATTGGCTTCCTGCCGAGACTGTCCGCGTGACTCTGCCTCTTGCCGAGAGCCTCGGCAGGAAGCAGAATCACGCCGACAGTCTCTGCAGGAAGCCATTTATCATGTACAGAAGTCTCGGCAGGAAGCAAGAGTTCGCGGACAGTCTTGGCGGAAGCCAAATATGATGCACAGTCTCTGCAGGAAGCGAAAATTAGCGGAATCGATTATACCCTGTGGAGATACCACGCAACAGATGTTGAAATAAAATTCGATGTGTTCAGGTGCTTGCCGCTCTGAAATGAGAGAATGAAAAACAATGATTATGAAGACTACTGTTGTGATCCTCAGTACTTGGACAGACATATCAAAACATACGGACTAGGTTTAGATAAAACTTAGCATAAATTAGCGATCAATTAAAATTAATTAAAAATTAATCAAGTAAAAAATGAAAATACAATGTAGTTTAATTTGCAAACAGCGTAGATCTAGATGAGGCGGCTCATGATGAGCCGCCTCATCTATTTCCACACGTTTGCTCTTAAATCTTTGAAGCGTCAATATAACACAGCTTGAACACATTTTTTTTATATTTTGCAGAAATAAATTTTATCGTCTGCTTTTTTGGCGCTTTAATCGTTAGCGTTCAGGGTGTGCACCGTTGTCCAGCCCGTCAACAGTATTTTGACCCATACCCACATGTTCATTTTACAATAATTGTTCGAGGTCTTATATGAAGGATAATTACGATATATGACGATTAAAACAAATTGCGAAATAAAATCCTGAAATCTTAAACCCTTGTGTAGTTTTCTTCCATGCTTTTGTATTTCTAATTCACGTTATTAATAATACAGATAATATCTAGCCATATCTTACATGGCAATATTAATTAATTCAGATGTACATGCATATGAACTACTATTATGAAACGACATAATTGAGCCACGACACGAGAAAACCAACAATGTGGTTGTGCGCCCAACGCAGACTCAGATCAGTCTGGGCATCCGCCCAGTCTGACCAGAGTCTTCGCTGTGCGCATGGAGGTAGCTTAGACCCTTAGCTACCCTTTAAGTGCTTAGTGAAGAGTCTGATCAGACTGGACGGATGCCCAGGCTGATCTGAGTCTGCACTGGGCGCACAACCACATTGTTGGTTTTCTCGTGTCGCGGCTCAACTATCTAGATCTGCCTACAAAAGCTGGTCAACAGCTGTGAAGATACATGCCTCACATGTTGTTTTGCGCAGACACCTAGTCATAGAAATAATAAAAGCATAAAACAATGTTATACAATGTAAGCATATTCTTGCAAACAGTTGAATTACCCCATGAAATATTTTTTATCATACGACGTCGCTGTTATTCAGTTGATCTAACGTCGTGTCATAAAAAATCGCATAACCACACGTGTAATAACACTTCGACACGTAACATCACTGACAACGTCCATGTCAACACTGCGTTTTCTTATTGATGGCGTTAAAATTCCATTTTAAAAAGTCATATGAAAAACAGAATCTTACACTCGTGGTCATTTCATATGAACTTTGCGAAACTCGCCAAAGCTCGTTTCATAAATTTCATATGAAATGAACACTCGTGTAAGATCCTCTATACTGACAGCGTAAGGAAACAAAAACTTATTTTTCTCCTACATTTTTTCTTAACACATATGTTTTTCTTGGTACATAAATATTAAATTATTCACATATTGTAAGATTAGCCTGGTCCATATGTAGCACATATGACAAATAAAAACCTGGTATTTCTCATCAAAATTAAGAAAAGTAACGATTATACTATTTCAAAACCCTTTTTGAATATTTCCATTGGACATATGATAAGTTGCATTTGCTACTATACGATGTTTTTTCTATGTTGTGCGCCTGTTGGGATGTACCTACTCAACTTTGTTTGTTAAGAACTCAAGTTGTTTATTGTTTAATATTTTTCTACGGCTACTCTTGAGTAACATGCATATGTCGGCAAATACAAAGTAATTGCAAGTTAATGCCGCCCAGAATAGAACAAAGAACTGTTCAGCAAACGGTCCTAACCTAACCTTGTTTGGCCACGCGTCCATTATAATACGACTATTTGAATTTGCTTCATGGTATTTACCCTTAGCAAATATAGCGCCAGAAGCGGTCGGGTAGCTGCAATATGTCATTATGTCACATATGCCCAGTGGGCGTGGCTTATCTCGAGCTCATTGTTTATCGATAGAATAGCGCCCTTGTGCTGTCAGTTTTTTTTCAATATTGGCTACAACGGCGTATTTATACTTGAACTTCAAAACCGTCTGTATTTACAAGCCTTTCAAAAAGGAAGAAATATAGTTTATGTACAAATGCAATTTTCGTAAGACTGAATAAACTTTGTACAGGCGACGGGAACACATGTCTGTATAAAAAGTTACCGTGACGCTAGATTTTACCAACTTCTTATAATTAACTAGAATTGTATGACATAGGTGTCTAGGGGCCGAGATGGATTGAGGCCGAAGTGTCCTGTTACCAGATGGACCATGCACAAGACAGCATAATCAGGGGTCAGTTTTAAGGGGCCTGCGGGGGCATATGTTGATTTTGATGCTTAACGTCCACGGTAAACAACTAAGGTCATGTCGGGACGGTCAGTTAACCTAACCACACTATTCCTGGGCAGGCTTAGACCTCCTAAGCGGTTAACCAGTACTAAGTGCACATACTTTTGTCAGTTACTGGCGAAAGTATGTGCACTTAGTACTGGTTAACCGCTTAGGAGGTCTAAGCCTGCCCAGGAATAGTGTGGTTAGGTTAACTGACCGTCCCGACATGACCTTAGTTGTTTACCTTGGACGTTAAGCATCAAAATCAACATATGCCCCCGCAGGCCCCTTAAAACTGACCCCTGATTATGCTGTCTTGTGCATGATCCATCTGGTAACAGGACACTTCGGCCTCAATCCATCTCGGCCCCTAGACACCTCAGCCCCTAGTCATCTCGGCCCCACCTAGAAATAAGCTGGAGGTCAGTCCATTGCAAAAATTAGTAAGTTTGCATGGTGTCCCATATATAGTAATTTCACGGTAGATCTTAAGATAGAAACCAGCTCTAATCATCTGAGGGCCCAGAAGAAAACTGCCTGTGTAGAAAAACAAGTCACTCTAATGGCTTATTTCATCTTAACGAGAATTCTCGCCAAATCTCGTCAAAAGTTATAATCAATGTTGACCGATTCAAGATTACATGTCTGTACAAATTTAGTACCGGTTATTTTCTGAGCACAATAAATATATGCCAGTTGTGAACCTTCTTTATTGTTGAGCAGTTTAAGTTTCATTATGGTTGTCTGAGTTTCTTTTCAAAGGGAAACATTTTTCTTTTAGAAGAGAACCTATGTTTTAATTTTTTTATTTCCCAAGGCAAGAGCCATCTTCTCCCTTTCAGTTAAACAATTACACAACTTTTTTTCCAAAACACAACCTTTCTTCTTTTTAAAAAGAAAACATGTTTTATTTCGAAAAGAAAATAGCATGTACTTGCGGTTTCGTTGTTTCAAGCAGCTAAAAAAAGCAATGAATCCACGACAGCAAACGACAAATACAGCCAACTCTCAACATCTCGAACACTGATATCTCAAAGTACCTTTGATATCAAAGAAAATACTTTGGACACCTTTCATTTTGTATTTACACTTCAATTACTTTTATCTCAAACTTCTGATATCTCAAAGTAAATTTTTTGGGACAAGAAAATTTACTTTCAGATATCCGTAGTCAGGGATGGATTTCGACTTTGAGATATCGAGAGTTGACCGTAGTAATACAATGTAACACCACCGCATCTAATTTTAAGACAAAACGAGCCGATAAAAAGCTCTTTCCAGGGTAGGTGGTCACAGAGCTAGCCTTAACAAAGCATAAATACAATAAGCACATTAAACATCTATTTTACCTATTTTCTATTTTATACACATAAAAAAAACATCGGAATTAATAAAAACAAACAAAAAAACAATCAAATTTTCAAATACTACATGAGCCGCGACACGACAAAACCAACAAAGTGGCGTGTGTGCCCAGGGAAGACTCAGATCAGCCTGGGCATCCGCCCAGTTTGAATAGAGTTTTTACTGCCTGCATGGAGCTTGCTTTAACCCTCAGCTACCCTATAAGCGCACAGCACAGACTCTGATCAGACTGTGCGGATACCGGGGTCTTCGCTGGGCGCACATGCCGCTCGTGTCGCGGCTCAAATACATTAAGCTCATAAAACATCTATTTTACCTATTTTCTATTTCATATACATAAAACATCCACCAGAATGCATAAAAGTAAACAGAGAAGCAAACAGATTTATCAGTCAACAAATCAGCGGATTTCATAGACTACGGATTTCCATTTCGGCTGTCTCTCTTTTGTTTAAAACAAAAGTATCTCCCTTTCTTTGTATAGGCATTTTTGTCTCCCTCCTTTTTTTAAATACAATTTTTAAATACAATTTCTTTCTTTTATAAAAACAAATATTTTTCCTTTTTCTTTTGCTATCAAACTTTTCCAAAGGCAGCAGCCACTTTCTATCTAACTATAGACAGTTTGTCTTCGAATGTACAAAGGTAACCTCTTTCGTTCTTTTGTCAGAACAATTATATTACGTTTCTTTTCAAAAGGCCATATCTATCTATCTATCTATCTATCTATCTATCAATCTATCTATCTGTCTACAGCAGATTGCATGTAAGCAGTGAACTGTTTAAAGAGGACAAATTCGTTCTTTTTCTTCTCCTTGATTCTTTTTCTAAGAGTTGTATTTTCTCTTGTTTTCTTTAGAAAGGCAACGCCTTTTTCTTGTTGAGATCAACATTTTACCTTCATCATCATTTTCTTCTTCTTCTACTACTTCTTCTTCTTTCAAATGTATATCTTTTTTCTGTCTGTTGGAAGAGCAACATTTATTTCTTTTCCAGAGGAAATCTTCCAAATTCTTTCGACCATTCAAGTGACGGTAGCGAGGTTTACCTATAAACCGTAGACTGGCTACATACCTCTACCGCGTAGGTTCAAAACCTGCGCTGGCAAGTATGAATGGTTGGCTGTTCCCTTCGGGGTTGCGGTGGTTTCACAGAGTATTTCCCAGCCCCTATACAGCTGAGAACTACTTCTGGCTTTCTTCCACCACAGAACAATTCTCTGATGTAATGACCAGATATGATCGAATCGGAGTATGAAGGAAAACAAAACAAAACAACCTCTCTGCCTTTTTCAGCGAGCGACAGGGTCAAATCAGGTAAATTCGGACAGCGGGTAAATTCAGACAGTGACATTGTTTCCTTTATATGGCAGTTATTTGGAATTACAACAAAAATAACTGGACAGTGAAAATCCTGATGAGAAGGCTCATTTTGGGCCGTCTCATCTAGATTTTCACTGTTTGAAATGGTATGTCCGAATTTACCCGCTGTCCGAAGCTACCCGACTCCACCCTAGTGGACAAAAGTTCTACTTTTCCAAAAGGCAGCTTCTTCGTTTCTTTCGTACGAGCAATATATTTTTCGCTTTTCAAAAACAAACCTTCCTTTTTTGTTTCAAGAGCAATATTGTTTCTTTTACAAAAGAAAGCCTGCTTTGCTTTCAACAACTTGGTCGATTTGTTTTCCTTCTCTCCTTCTTAGGAGCGGCTGTAGTGTAGTGGATAACCGTGACTCCGGACTACCAATCCAGGGGTCGCAAGATCGATCCCCCGCTTCTCCGGTCTTTCGGATGAGACTTTAAACCGAGGTCCTGTCTCCATATGACCTCGTTGTTGGTGGGACGTTAAACCCGAGTTCACTCACTCACTCACTCACTCTCTCCTTCTTGTGTGACATTACACCTCTACCATGAAAAGACTGTCTTAATCTTTATTCTGCATGGTCTGAATGAACACGGATGCACTGTATAAATTAGGAGTTGGTCCTCTGAAACCTGCGATTATACCATCTTCCCAGAAAACGTCTCATCACAGGTAATAGGTGTATGCTGGTGACTTTGGTAATCGTGATACTTTCTCCGTACAGGCGGGCGAAGCATGAAACATCGTATATTTTCTTTTCCCAATAAGTTCTGAAAAGTTAGAAGGCAGAATGTATGTTCACATACGAGCCTATCAAGACGAGCTATAAGATACGAATGCCTTGGCAGTTTGATTTACTTTAAAAATCGACATTTCAATAAATGCAATCTTAAATCAATTATTACAACATATCTTAAAAGTCAATTGAGTATTGACATTTGCTAATATTCAAGAACGCCTATTATTCGAAAATCGAAATAAAGTGACAGAATTTAATCTTTTATAAGTACTTTAGAATCGGAGAAATAAGCAGTATTCGCCTAATGTACACAGGTTTAGGAAAAGGAATGCATGTGACAGGTTAAGCTATATTTTTGCTTCTTTATTGTCATTAATATTAATATTAAAGAATCTCAGTTAAAGTTATTTAAAACTGCAAGAATAGTTATGCGTTTTGAGGCAGGGACTAGGCGTAGGCGTTGCCAATATTTATCTTTTGTCCAAAGGTCAAATGTAGAGGTAATTATCTCTTTTATGCTACACTTGATTTAACCAGAGTATTAAGGGCTTCTTGATATGCTTTATAAGTTTCCCCCTATTCTTATGTTTACTCAAACAATATATAAATATTATACTGACGGGAATATGAAAAAAAAAATGAAAACTGTCATCGAATTCGTTCGACGATTTTTCTTAAAAAACAACAACAACAAAAAAGAAACATACTTTATGATTTTATGATTTCATAGAGTCATTATAAACAATGAAATGACAATCATGTTCATAAAATTAATTATTCATCTTCAAATGTATACATTATACATGATTTTTTTCTCTACTTTTGAAATCTAATATCTCATCATGATAAAATCGGATCTCCTGGACATTTGCAGGTGCATTATACACATGTATATGATTTATATAAATCACAAGCTAGTTTTAAGACTTTTTACTGCTTCATACCAGTTTTCAACGTCGCTTTCCTCTTTTTCAAATAAATATCTTGTCATGAATACATACTTTCGCAGCAGGACCCAACGTTTACAATTTTTGGGTACAAATCCACTGATCAGTATGTAACAAATAAGTTCGTCGATAAGATAAAAGGGACCTGTGACAGAAAAACTCAGAGCCTATGACTTTATGCTGTACCACATCGCTGCGAACCCCTCCATGTCAATAAGTACCTTTAAAGGGGTTAACATTGTCCTGAATATTTTGAGAGAATGTTTGCATACACAGTGTAGACGCTGATTAGACTGCTGGACAGTTTGATCAGTGTCTGCACGATTTGCGAATAGTTTTATCTAAAACCTGACATAATAAATTGAAATGAACGAAAGAGTTAATTACAGACAGGTATGAGGCGCCCGAATATTTTCTGTAAGGGTCGAGTCGGGTAACTTCGGACAGCGGGTAAATTCGGACATACAATTGCAAACAATGAAAATCCAGATGAGACGGCTCATCAGGATTTTCACTGTTTGCTCAGTTAATTTTGTTTTATTTCAAAACAACTGATATATAAAGGAAACAATGTCACTGTCTGAATTTACCCGTTGTCCGAATTTACCCGGCTTTACCCAAATTTCGGGAGAGAGGGCCTTGGAAACCCAGACACGACAGAAACATGTTCATGTCATAGAAATATCGGACCAAGAACTCGAAATCCAAGTACTCAAGTTGATCAACGAATTAAGCACGTAGGATCACTATAGTGTATCAAATCTAAAGTAATCAGACGTGTCTAACAGTTTGGATAATGTTACAGGATTTGCGTTGGATGTCATTTTACAACATTGATCTAAATCCCCCGGCCCCCACGGACGGGTTTCGATTAGAGATTTGCTAATTTCTCATGCGTCACACAGCAGCATTTTTAAGACAAATTTTAAAATAAATTTTAAACACAACGGGGGATGTTGTATGGAAATGTTTACTTATGATGACTTGTAAAAATAATTCTGTAACAGGCATTCGGCGAAGAATTTTAAAACTATGCTTAGGGAAAAGTTGCACTTGTTACCGTTCAATTAAAGTGACCCGAAGAGGTTCGTTTCTGTTTTCTTTACTAACAGGCTAGTTCTTTTAAAAGAAAAGAAATACTATTATTTGTACTTTTATTATTATCATTTGTTTGATTTTTATCGGTGTTTGGACATATTTGCAACCTTCTACTCCCAGCTTTAAGAGACAGACATATGATTAAATGTAAATGTAGTTAAATATATAAGCGTTATTATCATTATTATAACAGTTACTTATATTCTCCTTACTATTGTCATTTATATTTTTCATGTTATTCTAATAAAATATTCGCACATTTTCATTATAATTGTTATTTCAGTAATTATTATTATTATCATTATTAACACAAAGGCATCGGTGCATGGGTGCGTATGTTTCCAGACTAGTCAGGCTGAGAAGTTTTGTGACTCCTCGTTTGCGTCCCTACACGAAAAAGCCCTTTTAAACTTGGGTATAGGGAAAAAATGCTCCTAAAGGGGAATTTTTCCAAAAGAGTTGATACCCATTGAGAAGAGAGGCAAAGATAAAAACGACAGTTCTGCCGAAAAGTGTGCCCACTCATCATAGGACAGATATTCCCATAACGTGTCGAATATCATCTTCGCAAGCCAAGGGTATTAAGTCCACTATGTTCCTTACGTACGAAGGACATATAAACTTTGCAACTTCAAATAAACTTTGCCACTTTCACCAGAAACAATCCATCATGCCATGCTGCTTCAACAAAGACAAATAGTTATTTCTCTGGTCCATTTGTCCTTTCAATAATTGGCGTGGCTGTCCGCTGGCCAGGTCCATCATGCCAAATATGGCATTAAAATTGGCCAAATTGTCTAGAAGCAGTTAATCAATCATTTATACAACATCAATTAATATCTGTCATGTATTTAAGCCTTAAAGCGCCAATGAAGCAGACGACAAAATTTACGTCTGCAAATTTTCAAAAAATGTTTTGGCCTACCCATATCATATTAAAAATTCAAAGATTGGAGGTCAAACAGTATAGATCCAGATGAGGTGGCTCATGATGAGCCACTTCATCTGGATCTACGCTGTTTGCCAATTCAACTATTTTCGTTTTTGGCGATTTTATGGTCAATCTGCTAGCCTGTTTGAAATAACTGTTGCCCGACTAGATCATCATGTATTATGTAGCTGTTAGGCTCAGATCAGCACCCTAGCACAATATTCAGGGGTTCCAACGGTTAAACGGTAGAACAAAGTGCCTGAAACTGTGGACATATATCAGGTAGATAGGGATTAGGCTTGATCGCAGGTCAGCTAGATCCATATCATAATACAATACATGTTCGAGGGTGCAGATAGAACCAGAAGTTTTACAAAATGCAGTCCGGAGCTACTGCATGTTTCTGTTCTCAAAATTAGCTCTGAGGGGTTGGGTGCCGGTAACTCAAATGAGTATAATTCAGAAATTTTGAACAGCGGCCGGCAATGTTCTTCTCAAGATTTTAGATGTCTTATCAAGTTCATTCTTTTGAAGAATTATCAAAGTTCGATTAAAAGTTCCTTTCTCCTTAGGGAACAGTCTGATCAATGTTTACATTGTTTGCCATTTATATGCACCTTTTCGTCGCATTATTGCAGTGTAAAACCAAGCTGTTCCATGTTTAGGATCAGCACTGTAATTATTTAAGGTTTCCCTATCTTTTTAATTTTCTTGGTATGAATTTGAAAAAGCAATGTCCACACGAGGGAAACATATGGTCAGCACCTGAGCACGGGTGTGTTATGTGAGGCCCGTTTTGAGAAAAACCTGTCTCTAGATATAGGAGAGCTACGAACGCCCGGGTAAGCCAACGCCCACGCACATTCTGGTCACTTCGAGCGTCAGTCGCTGATCCTTTCATTGGCAATTGTTGGTGTTAAAGAGCCCTCAAAGGACGTGAGCTGTCTGGTTAAGGCAGGCACAGTTTTCACATGGCGTAATCTTTTGGAATGAAACTCTTCTGTAAAGTGCCACAAAAGTCCTGCTCTGCAAGGTATTTGACATTAAGAAAATCAACAATAGGCGCAAGTTTTTATTTAAACAAACAGTGGCCCTGGCATCCGCCATTTCTGTTGGACGTTTTGATCTTAAACTGGGAATTGTCAAGGAAACAGCGGAATGGTTTGCGCATTGTTCAGCATTAAAGATATTTTCCACTTGAAATATTTTATATTTAGACGTTGTCCACACTCGGTATTAGTCTGTGCAGCCTCCTATTATTTGTAAAATAGTTTAATTTGAGTGATGTATAAATCTCGTGCGTACGAGATTTCAGCACGCGACTTTGTGTGCGTTACAGCAGGTACATCCGGTTAGTACGCACCGCTGGGTTTTTCAATTAAAAAGAATATTAATTATGAATAATGGGCAATAATTTTTATCAATGTTTTCAGTGTAATGTTTCATAAATGTTATATTGAAAATAGTGTATGTTTGAAATGCTTTCAGATGTAAATGTGCGTCACTCGAGAATACAAACGGCAATGAAAGAAGCACATTTCAAAAACTGTTTAAACAAGTTATGGTTTTAATTGTAACTTACTTTTATTTTGATTTTCACCCTAAAGTCTTTATAAACAACGATCCAATGTTTGAAAGTGCTAAAGCGTTTGTTAGAAACAGAAATGGGTTTAATTTAATGTATTCACAGACCGTTTTTTTTTAATATATAAAAGCAAAAAAGCCGGCAAGTTTATACCAGTATACATGAAAGAATATTAAAATACGGAACACAGTATTAAATATGAATTGATTTATGGTCGGAGTTTGACCGTGTTGAATAAGACATGTGAATCGGGGAAAAATGCACGAACGAAACAGAAATGCGCTAAACTACTGCTGCACCTTTATAATGGCTTCAAAACAAAATGGAAATTATCTTTCTCACTAAAACTATAGGGTCAATACCAATTTGCTTTCCTGTGCTGTCAACCGATCCGGTACCATGAAAAGTAGATGTAGACAGAGGATTTCAGTCGAAAGCGATGCCAATCATGAACGGTAAATCGGATACTACTCTTAATGGCAGTCGACTGATACTGCTGTCGATTGTCTTAGTCGAGAGCCAGTTAGCACGTATGGCTACTGAATGGCGCGGTCGACAGCACAGGTAGGGAAATCGGTATTGTAAAATGAAATTCTGTGATAAGCCCAAGAACCAACTTCCGGTTTGAGGACACTGAAGTAACAGGTGGTTCCGCGCACGTGCCATTTATTGACAAAGCAATTTATGTCGTGGGTAATGGTCAAATTTGTTTGATTTAAATATTGATAGTCCAATTAATATCTTAACTTTTACAGATGTCTAGGATTACACGGGTTTCAGTTGCATCTTATTGCAAATATTTGAATTTACAAACAGTTTAGTCCCAGATGAGGCGGCTCAAAATGAGCCGCCTCATCTGGGTCTACATTGTTTAGCCGCTAGTCTTTTGAGTTTTAAGTATGATATGGCTTGGACAAATCAGGTTTTGAAATTTTGCAGACATAAGTTAGTGTCGTCTGCTTTTTTGGCGCTTTAAGGGTTAATGTATTTGCGAACAGCACACGCTTAGACCCGGTTGTATACATGCGCAGTCTGGTCAGAGATTCTGGAATTTGTTAAACAATAAATTAGACAGCTCTTTCCTTAAAAAGCCAAATTGCTCTTTATTTAATCAAACCTGTTCTTTGTTCATTAAGCTATACGCAACCAGCCCTTGCAGGCCCGTACGCAAAGGGGATGCGGATGGTGCGAAAGCATCCCCGTAAATGGGCAAATTATTTCAAAACAAGAAAATCGGTGAAACCGATGGATGCTCCCCGAAGGCTTGGAATAGGAGAATGGGTATCCTGGTGAAGGAGCGATTTTCTGTGTAAATTAAATACAATTTAAAATGGAAAAAAAAATAATTCTCTTCAATACTTTTAAAGCAATGCTCTGGATATGCATACAACTGATTGGGATACAGTTATGGTTCTTCTGCTCTGTACTTCTTGTCATTGCCCTCTATTATCAATATGTGAAGTTTTATTCATGGTTTCTTAATATGTACATAGATAATGCTCCAGACAAGCTAAATAATTGAAAAAAAATTAGGAAGGGAGCTAACTCCGTAATTACTAAAGGTAGGGTTATAGTTCTTAAGCTCTGCACTTTCTTTCATTACCCTCTATCAATGTGTGAAACTTCATTTAGTTTCCTTCAAATACTTCCTAAGATATGCTCCATACAAGCGAAATAAAGCAAAAATAAAGAAGGGAACTAACTCTGCAATAACTCATGACTGGGTTATGGTTCTTGTGTTCTGCACTTTCATTCATTGCCCTCTATTAGTGTGTGAAGTTTCATTAAATTCCCTTTTTTCCTACAGAGATATGCTCTGGACATGCAAAATACTGAAAAAATAGTAAGGGAGCTAACTTTGTAAATACTTAAGGCAGGGTTATGGTTATTGTGCTCTGCACTCCCTCTTATTGCCCTCTTTCAATGTATGGAGTTTCATTTAGTTCCCTTTAATACTTTTGGAGATACGCACCGGACAAGCTTAATATTGAAGAAAAAAAAAACTGGAAAGGGAGCTAACAATGTAAATACTTGTGATAGGGTTACGGTTCTTGTGCACTGCACTTCCTCTAATTGTCCTCTATCAATGTGTGAAGTTTCATTTAGTTCCCCCTTACACTTTCAGAGATATGCTCCGGACAAGCAAAATATTGAAAAAAAAAACTGGAAAGGGAGCTAACTTCGTAAAAACTTGTGGCAGGGTTATTTTCTTGTGCACTGCACTTTCCCTTGTTGTCCTCTATCTATATGTGAAGTTTCATTTAGTTCCCCCTTATACTTTCAGAGATATACTCCGGACAAGCAAAATATTGAAGAAAAAAAACTGGAAAGGGAGCTAACTTTGTAAATACTTGTGACAGGGTTATTTTCTTGTGCACAGCACTTTCCCTCGTTGTCCTCTATCTATATGTGAAGTTTCATTTAGTTCCCCCCTTATACTTTCAGAGATATACTCCGGACAAGCAAAATATTGAAAAAAAAAAAAAAAAAAAAAAACTGGAAAGGGGGCTAACTTCGTAAATACTTGTGGCAGGGTTATTTTCTTGTGCACTGCACTCCCTCTCATTGTCCTTTATCAATGTGTGAAGTTTCATTTAGTTCCCTCTTATACTTTCAGGGATATGCTCCCGACAAGCAAAATAATGGAAAAAAAAGGAAAGGGCCCTAACTTCGCAAATACTTGTGACAGGGCTATTACAGGGAAATTACAGTATCCTTTCTCTGGCATTCATTGCCAGTTCATTCAGGGTCACTGCAGAGAATTTAGTATTCGAAACTGTACAGTCTGGCCCATACTCTCCTTTTGAATATTTTCTCTGCTCTTTAAAGGCCCCATTGCTCTATCAGCATGGAAAATTTCATCATGAGGTATCGCTGCAAGCTTTTCACTATAGTTTCGTAATTGTAAATGACCGTGATTAGCTAGCTTTAGAAGAATATAACATCCTTGAAATTCACTTAAAAAGGGTGTGAAAACTTATTTGGGTCATTTTAGTTGGCAACTAAAATGACCTACTTTCGATTTGATAAAATGGTAAAAATACAATGTACAGGCATGAAGTCCCAATCACTATCCCGCCTATGTTTATATAGCATTGCTAGACGGGAAACCAGAACAGGAATTGGTATTTTGTGGAGCGATTGGTTACTTTTCAAAAACTTGTTTTCTCTACTTTTTGCCAGTTATATGACTCGATATATGCACACCAACCCACATTTTATTACCAAACACAGTGGCTGAACCGCTTTTAACAATGATTTGAGTTTAGGCGTTTTTACCGCTGATAGGACTATGGAGACTTTAAGGAACTAACTTTTATATTTCATTTATGGTTCTTGTGCACTGCACTTCCCCTCATTGTCTTCTATCAATGTGTGAAGTTTCATTTAGTTCCCTCTTATACTTTCAGAGATATACTCCGGACAAAAGTGTGACGGACGGACGGATGGACAGACGAACGGAGAAAGCGGCAACTATATGCTCACCCTTCGGGGAGCATGATTATGTAGCTCAGCTTACATCCTATATGCTCCGGAGAAGCAAACTGTTCTGTTGCAAAAACTGTGGCAGGACAATAACTCTGTATTTATTTGTGATGTGGTTATGATTGGTTTGATCAGGGTCTACACTGTTTGCCATTCCATCTTGTCCTTTTGATGCATTTCTCAAATGGAAAACCAAACCGCGTCAGTTTTAGGACAGTTATGATAATTATTTCAGATGTCCTAATTTTTAGATTTCTTGCCATACAAGATGGAAGCAAGCACCAGTTATACTCAAAAAATGTTTTGGAGAATTGGTTAGTTGATTGTTTTGGGTTTAAAGGCTCTTTGAGAAAGTATTTCAGTCTATGTAGAGCTATCTTCCAGTGAGAGGGAGAAAGAAAAAGAGATAAGATTGGTGAGAGATAAAAATGGATGTAAAGTTGTCACCACACAGATATGGTTGTCATTTACCAAATGGTTGCTGGGTGGGGGTTGGTACATAATTGCCATGATCTTAATTGTATTTGTACCTTTTTTTAGGATTTGAAATGCAGGGTCTGCAGGGATACAATGGTTGCAAAATGGTTGTCTGGTTGCATCGTGTTTGCACGGCTCACATGACTGCCAAGTGCTTTTGATGCATATTACATTTATCAGTGCATAGTTGCTTTGTAAATGTCATAGTTGTGACGAATCGGTCTCAAGATTGGTATGGTTGGGGTATGGTTGCCACATTAATGACATAGTGAAACTGTGACACCACGTGACATAGTTGCAACTACTGGTGTCACACAGATGGACATATTTCATGGAAACATGGGGCTATAATATAGTATATAAGTTGAATAGATACATATTCTGGGGAAGCAACCCTACCATTTTCTTTTTGCCCCCCCCCCCCCTCCCCCACCCCTGCCCATTTTGGGTCAAACTTTAAAGGAATGAATTTGGAGCAAATCCTTTCCTTTGAGTGGATTTGCTCCTCTAGGAGTGAATCTTTTCCTTTAAGAGTCTAAGAGAAGACCCCATTTTAAAAGGGTTATGTGATCCAAGAAGCAAACAGAAAGTCACAAAAGTTGTTCCCCTTTATAAAAATGGCAGAAAAAAGATAGAGGTCTAGTCACTAACCCTAAAGTGTGACTTGTATCTTTGATTGAAAGTGGGAGGATTGGTAAGTAGCTGGTTATACTTGACTGTTGTTAATGATGAAAAGTAAAAGATAAGGTTACAGTACAAAGGAGCCCCAAAAGCCAAGTAGGTTAAGCTCTGGCTGGCTGATCTAGGGGTCTCCAGTTTGAGATCCCCTGGAGGCAGAAATCTTTCCAACTGTTAACAGGGTTGCATTGCAGACTGCCTTTTATTATCACCTGTCCATTATCCTGCTATGACTGATATGCTGTTAAAAAGGACATAAAATCTGTCCATCCGTCTGAATGTATGAGCAGGTATCATGAACACATCATACAGTTTAAGGGAGATAAACTTTCATATTTGTAAGAATAGTTCAAGAAGAGTTGAGAGGCACAACACATTCAATTTTCAGCTGGTGTTCACCCTTGAAGCTCAAAAAAGATAAATGCAGGCAACAAAATTTTACATCTGCAAAAAGTTTTAAAAATGTTTCGTCCATGCTATATCATATTGAGAATTCAAAGACTAGAGGGCAAACAGCTCAATATGAGCCCCCCCCCCCCCCCTCATCTGGATCTATGCCGTTCCAAAGTCAACTAGATGTACAATGTACATTTATTTTCATTGTTGGTATTTTAAGTGTTAAAGCAGACTCCAATTGCAGATGTCCAGACTAGTCTGCTCTTATGAGAAAGAGCATGCACATTTCTCAAAGACATGCAACGAGACTTGCCGAGTCTCTAAAAATGTGGCTCATGTATGGTCTAGTAGTATTTTCCTTCATCACACTTCATTTATGGTCATGGGACATAAACCCTTAACTCTTTCAGCACCAAACAGCAGACAACAAAATTCACGTCTGCAAAAATTAACAAAATGCTTTGTCCAAGCCATTTCATATTCAGAATTCAAAGACTACAGGGCAAACAGTGTTGATCTAGATGAGGCAGCTCATTATGAGCCCCATCATCAGAATCTACGCTGTTTGCAAATTATGCTATTTTCGTCACTGGCGCTTAGTATTAAAGAGCCAAAGAAGCAGACGACAAAATTACATCTGCAAAAATTAAAAAAAATGTGTTGTCCATCTTATTGAGTCGGTTGGTTGGCTGGTTGATTTGATGCTTAACGTCCACAGTAAACAACTAAGGTCATGTCGGGATGGTCAGTTAACCTAACCACACTATTCCTGGGCAGGCTTAGACCTCCTAAGGGGTTAACCAGTACTAAGTGCACATACTTTCGCCAGTAACTGACAACTGCCCTTCTTGAATCAGCGGAAGGAGAAACGAAAGTATGTGGCCAGACCAGGATTCGAACCCAGGACCTCTGACTTACGAGTCAGGTGCCTTACCGATTGCGTTACCCGGCCCGGCCTATCTTATTGAGAGTTCAAAGACTAGAAGGCAAGCAGTGTAGTTCGAGATCTGTTGGCTCATCATGAGTCACCTCATCTGGATCTACAGTTTGCAAATTCAACTATTTTCATATTAAAATTTGTATATCTTGTATATCTGTCAATGAATTGGTCATTTTTGGGTAAAGAGTTTGTGTATTCAACTCCTCCCACAATTTTCAATGGATTTATTTTGAACTTTGTACACTCATGTTCTGGACATACTGAAGAAGTGCAAGTGGGATTTTGATGGAGATAAAATTAATTTTGACTAACTTATGGTCAAATGAACAATCATTTTTGGCAAATTATTTGCATTTTAGGGTATGGACTTATTGTAACTTTATTGTAACTAACTTTATTTTGATGGATATGAGCATGGATACCTATTTCTTCAAATAAATGCTCCCCCAACCCCCCACCAACTCACTTTTTTCTGGGAAAAAGAGTCCTGATTTATCCAAAATCGGCTTTAATACACAAAATGTTCTTCTTCATTGCCCATACTTTGTCTCCAGCATGCCGTTTATATGTCTAATGAATTATAAGACCTCAACTGTTGAACTTCTGTACTACTATATACTTTCTGAAACAAAATGGTACTTTTCAGACATGGTTTCTTAATTTGGGGATATAAATAATTAACTTAAACACAGAAAATATTGAGCTTTATTTGATAACACTTGATTTGCATAAGAAAAAATCATACCCTCTCTAATATCTAATAAATATTCATATATTTATTTACAATCAGTTTAAAACGTCAAATAAACAGCATAAAGGCCATCTATCGGGAACTCCATATATACTACTGGACACAAAAATCTTTAAGGATATGCATATAAATTTGACATACCATTACAATTCAGCTATTAAGATTGTTTTTTTTTTCTATATAAGCCCTCTAAAATGATCTCAAATATCTAAATCAGAGTGGTGTATTTTTGCCATAAGATGGGGTTATCCCTTCCAGAACAGTCCAAAACATCTAGATCCAAGTTTTAAGATGTATCTAGATTTTTTTAATTATTTTGAAGGGGAAAACCCCATGAAGAGCCCCCATTAATAGGGCTCTACTCTTTAAGAAAAGAATTTACTGATTCTTTCATGTTCTCAAAGAGAGTCGGTCTCTACTGAGAAGGCAGGCAAATACAAGTAATAGGTACAAAAAAGACAGGTAAAAATTAAAATGAGAGAGTGTATCTATTTCACTTAAGAGACGCCACATGCATAAAGAGACTTCAGTGGATATGCAAATAAGTAAGATCAGACCAGAATACGCCACCACACTGTCTGGTCAGAACTTTCACTATCCATGCAATGTGTGTGCGTGAAAAGCAAAAACTTTGGCCACACTGAGATATTGTTGTTTACATATGCACTGTCACTTTATGCATGATGCCGTCCATACATTATAATAAAACTGCATGCATTAACCAACATGTGTAATCGTGTAATTCATTTTAATATATCATCTTATCAAATAAAGATATGCCGAGAGAAAGCAAACTACAGCAAGCGAGAAGGGGCTCATATATATATATGGCCAGTGCCACTGCCTAATGTAAACACAAAACCCTGAATTGTAAAAATTTATAAGTATTTCAGTTTGTAATGTCACTGTAGAATTGGCGGAGCATGGCATACACTGTCATGCTCTGATACCAATGTCTTCAAAGATCTGTTACCATAGCACCTAAAAGTTCATAAGAGACGTCACTGAGATGGCATTCTGCCAAGGTACTAAACACAACAGTTGGTAATTCTGTACTATGACATCACTGGTATCAGAGCATGGTAAACAGTGTATGCCATGCTCCACCAATTTTTCAATGATATTATAAAAAGAAATTCTTTCAACAAAAATTTCAGATTTTCTCAAATAATTATTCTCTCGTCTTAAATGGCTTGAGAATAATTATTTGAGAAAATCTGAAATATCATAACATACTTGCATACACCAAGGTCATTCTGCATTACAAATGCTAATGGACCAACAGATTGATAAATGAATGAACAGAAAAACTGGGCAAATGGACTGAAAGATGAAACCTATTTACAGCTTGACAGACTTAGTATGATTGGGGTATAATGAATGTAGGCAGTAATCCCTAATGTATTAGACTATAAAAATCTAAAGCAGCCTGCTGACAAAAATGTTATTTTTTTCAGAACCAGCTGACAGAAGAAAAGGAAATAGAAGAAAAGGCTTAATGCTAAAAATACCCTGAAATGTGAACATGTCAGTATCTGCGGTGATGCAACTATCAACTAGCATTTTTTTCCCCCAGAAAAATTGGATGCCCCCTCGCCTCACCCATCCAACACAACACACACCAGCCAGCTCATTCCGCAATAGCCAGTGTCATTTTCCTACAAACCTGCCATACTGGCATACTGAAAACAAGGTCATGGTTGACAAAACCTAATCAACCCAGTAACTTCTTTTTATATAAGTTTGGTCAAAATCTGTCAAAACCTTCAAAAGATATATAACATTCAAAGTAATCATTTAGTAGTTAAATGGGCTCATGGTTGCCAAAACTTAATCATCCCTTTGGTTTCTCTCGATGACAGACTCAGTTGTAGATCCATGCAAGCCTGGTGGAAATCAGCACACTGGTTCAAGAGCTAGCCCATTTTTAGTGAAAATATACTGATCTATGTCCTCCTTTGGCCTAGGAAACGTCTAAATCACCAAGGCCTAATCTCCAAAATCCACACATATGCATGTTTTAATGAAAATCTAGTTTCATTACTAGTTCAAGAGATATTGCTTATAAAAGGCTGTGAACTTGAAAATGGTTTAGGTATCCCTAACCTTATAATCCCTTTGGGTCCAATGAAGTCTGATGAAAATCCATCCACCGGTTCATGAAATATCTTTTTCGGAGGAGAATTGAACATTATGAGTCATCCCTTGACCTTGAAAATGGTTTTTTGATTGATTGATTTGTTGCTTTACATCCATGGTAAACAGCTATGGTCATGTCGGGACGGTCAGTGAACCTAACCACACTATTCCTGGGCAGGATTAGACCTCCTAAGCAGTTTACCAGTACTAAGTGCACATACTTTCGCCAGTAACTGACAACTGCCCTTCTTGAATCAGCGGGAGGAGAAACAAAGTATTTGGCCAGACCGGGTATCGAACCCAGGACCTTTGACTTATGAGTCAGGTGCCCTACCAAAGTTCAAGAGATATTGCTTATAAAAGGCTGTGACCATGAAAATGGTCTAGGTATCCTTAACCTTATAATCCCGGATTATCTTAACAATGTATCCAATCAGGTCTGATGAAGATCCATCCACCGGTTCATGAAATATTTGTTTTAAGAGGAGAACTGAACATTGGAAGTCATCCCTTGACCTTGAAAATGTTTTTTTGATTAACTGATTTCATGCTTTACCTCCACGGTAAACAGCTATGCTCATGTCCTGACAGTCAGTTAACCTAACCACACTATTCCTGGGCAGGCTTAGACCTCCTAAGCGGTTAACCAGTACTAAGTGCAAGTACTTTCGCCAGTACGTGACAACTGCCCTTCTTGAATCAGTGGAAGGAGAAACAAAGTATTTGGCCAGACCGGGTATCGAACCCAGGACCTCTGACTTATTAGTCAGGTGCCCTACCGATTGCGCTACGCGGCCCAGCCCTTGAAAATGGAGTCAAGGTTACCAAAATCCAATCATCTCTTTGGATTGCCCCACTGCAAATGTAGTGCAAGTTTGGTATAAATCCACTGACTGGTTCACCATATGTTAAATTTTCACTAAAAATGTATTCTAATGCACTAAGAAATATAACGCACCGTCTGATTGGAGACAGACAAAAATTTGCGACAGCACATTCTGTGATATATTGTCGCAAACCCGACGTCACAAGAAAGGTCGCTTCTCATTGTCTGACGTATGGTTTTACGCAGCTGAAAGTGCTCACTGTGGTTGCAAAGTTGTAGACTTTGAAAAGTAAAATATTGTCAAGTGCATTAGAATGGGAATAACTGTACCGAAAACTGTCATTGAGGTGGTAAATCGTCGGTTTTATGGTCGCAAATTGCGTTTTATGGCTGCGGTAAATTGTCGGTTTTATGGTCGCAAATTGCGTTTTATGGCTCCGCTAAAGTGTCGCCATAAAATGAAATTTCCAACCATAAAACCAACACTTTACCTCCCAAAATGACAGTTTTTAGTACAGTTATCCCCTATACATATCTTCACATACTTCTGTCCCAGTGTTTAGAACCACTAGAAATATGTGATAAATAAGCCCTAAAAATGTGAAATTGCAATACCTAAAAATGGTTACTGTGGTTGCCATAAAAATGTAACAGTTTGGTTTTACAATGCAGTAATGAATCCAAAAGAAGCAGATGGAATGGCCAAAGTGCAGGCCCTACTCAGACTGCTCCAAGTGATGCACTGTTTGCTTTATAACTGTCTGTCACAATAGTTAGATTTTTTATGGTACAAGTGATACAGTAAAGCATATTCCACTGGGTATAATCGATTCGCTAATTTTCGCTTCCTGTAGAGACTGTACATCATATTTGGCTTCCGCCGAGACTGTCTGCAATCTCTTGCTTCCTGCCGAGACTTCTGTACATGATAAATGGCTTCCTGCAGAGACTGTCCATGTGATTTTGCTTCCTGCCGAGGCTCTCGGCAGGAAGCAGAGTCACGCAGACAGTCTCGGCAGGAAGCCATTTTTCAAGGACAGTGGTCCCTGCAGGAAGCAAGAGTTCCCAGACAGTCTCGGCGGAAGCCAAATATGACTGACAGTCTCTGCAGGAAGCGAAAATTGGCGGACTGGTTTATACCCTGTGTATTCATGACCAGCACAATTAAACTATATAGCTGCCATATGAAATTTCATTTAGTAAAAATATTTCATTTATGAGTTCAATTTTTTTCATTTATTTTTATAAGTTATACATTAAAAAGACCTTTAGACAAAGTTTAGATTGCCTAACTCTTCTTTACTTATCTTATAACAGATAAACAAAATATCCAAATGCGGGTGATAACAATAGTTATGATTCGGTACCAGGGAGCTAAAAATAACGTACTAAACATCCATGCTGCATACTACTAAAGTTCAATCCCAGTACTGAATAATTAAAATCCAACAAGTTTGGTGGCCATTTTGACAAGGGGGACAACTTTTACAGATAATATTTGCTCCCTGATTAATTGATCCCTTTCTCAAAGATGGTTACTTTTAAAGGAAACAATTTGGGCAATAAAGAGAGACAGTACAACTCTTTGCTTTAAAATTAACCCCGCTGAGAAGGGCTGCATATATTTCCTAGTCAGAGTGATATATCTTAAGGTATATGGGGCACTTCCATGTTTTTCCGCCATTTTTACAAGGAAAACAACTATTGTGGCTTTCCTGTTTGCTTCCATAAACTACAGAGCCTGTCGTAAAAGAAGTCTACTCTTAATGGAAAGAATTTGCTCCAAGAGGAGCAAATTCTTTCCTTTAAGAGTTGATCCCATTTGAGAAGGGAGGCAAAAATGAAACTGGCAGAGTTGCCTCCCCTGAAAGTGTACCCTACACCTTAAAAAGTTAAGAAATACAATAATAAATACAATAACAACAAGCATAGAAATATAACAGCAAGCATAGAATCTATGGCAACATATATCAACAACAAGTATGTATCAAAATTGATTCATTAACACAATAACAGAGCCATGGACCAGCCAAAAAATTATGATTAAAATTTCTTTTTGCTCCAACTTTTCCCCCAAAACTTCTGGGATCTTGATTTCTTGTCAGAACTGGAAAGTTTGAACAATAATTCCAAAGAGCGCGGTGTCCCGGCACATTGTCACAAAACAAAGCTAAACTTGAAAACTTGATAAATGTTTACTCCACCGCCGACTCCGGAAAAGTAATACATATGTCTGCCTTCTACTAGTTATGTGTGAGACAAGAACTGGTAAGGCAATTGACTTGTATTTTTTTTCATTTTGAAAAAAAAAAAACATAATTTCTTTTTGCTCCAACTTTTCCCCCAAAACTTCTGGGATCTTGATTTCTTGTCAGAACTGGAAAGTTTGAACAATAATTCCAAAGAGCGCGGTGTCCCGGCACATTGTCACAAAACAAAGCTAAACTTGAAAACTTGATAAATGTTTACTCCACCGCCGACTCCGGAAAAGTAATACATATGTCTGCCTTCTACTAGTTATGTGTGAGACAAGAACTGGTAAGGCAATTGACTTGTATTTTTTTTCATTTTGAAAAAAAAAAAACAGAAAAAAAGTAAATAAATAAACAAATAAATAAACTTTTCATATTTATGCTCATAAATATTAGCTGATCCAAAGCTGTGAGTAAAAACTATATAAAAATCAGTGCCAAAGCAGGTATGACATGCATTGCAAATTTGAACTATAAAATGGAATTTTATACCAACATTTTAACAAAATGGATTAACCATTTCAGGGCCCAGTTGTTCAATACTGATGATGTCAGTAATTAACGAGACATTATATATTTTCAAGCATACTGTTCCCCAAGACACTGCCTTTTTTGCTGTAAAAAATGTGTGGAGCTCCTTTGGCTGTGCAAAATCTCCTCATATTTAACAACAAGACCTGTCCCCGTACAGGATAGCTTGCCTGCAGTGCCTTGCCCTTCACATAAAAAAACTTTGAAGTAAAACTTTAAAGTGTGACACCAACGCCAACGCCCACGCCGACGTCCAAGTAACAACAATAGCTCTCTGTACTTCGTACAGGCGAGCTAAAAACAACATTAACACACTTGGCTTTATGTGTACTATACGTCTTAAAAATTCTTGCCTCAAACTTAATTGTTAACGATGCTTTAGACAACTTGGCGCAGTTCTCCAGCTTTCATGGGCTGAGAATATAAGTGAGCCGCGACATGACAAAACCAACAAAGTGGCATGTGCACCCAGCGAAGATTCAGATCAGCCTGGGCACCTGCCCAGTCTGATAAGAGTCTTTGCTGTGCGCTTAAAAGGTAGGTAAGGGTCTAGGCTAATTCCATGCTGACAGCTAAAATTCTGATCAGACTGGGTGCTGCCCAGGCCATTCTGGGTCTTCGCTGGGCACACATGCCACTTAGTTGGTTTTGTCATGTTGCGGCTCAAGTACCTATGTTGGTGTACTGTGACTCATATGAGCTTTATGCTGATGCACATGAACACATACAAATGTGGACTAGCCACAAAGTAAAGGTACAGTCACATAGATAAGAATATGTTAACTTTGAATACGATGTACAAATGTAAAACAGCAATTTGAAAATGTGTAGCATATGAAGTCATGGTGTACACTCCCAGGGTATTGGCAGACAATACAATGAGCCGCGACACAAGAAAACCAACAAAGTGGTTGTGCGCAGAGTACAGACTCAGATCAACCTGTGCATCCGCCCAGTCCGATCAGACTCTTTGCTTAGCTCTTAAAAGGTAGCTAAGGGTCTAAGCTACCTCAATGCGGACAGTGAAGACTCTAATCAGACTGGGCAGATGCCCAGGCTGATCTGAGTCTGCGCTGGGGACACAACCACTTTGTTGGTTTTCTCCTGTCGCGGCTCCAATGCAGTAACAATTTTTTTAAGTGCCAATAAGTGAAAAATTTCTAAACAAAAACACTGGTTTTCATTCATTGCATAAAGTGTGTTTTCTTTAATAAATTCATCTATAATAGTGCTAGTGCAGTGGTCCGGATAAGGATGCCATGGGTTTTGAGGATGATCATGAGACAAAGATGTACTGAAAATGAGCATTCACACCTTATGAGCCCCAACACAACAAAACCACCAAAAAGGCATGTACACCCAGCGAAGACCCAGATTAGCCTGGGCATCTGCCCAGTCTAATATGATTCTTTGCTGGGTGCTTGGAGCTTGCTTAAACCCTTAGGTACTCTTTAAGCACACTGTGAAGACTCTGACCAGACTTGGCGGCTGTCCAGGCTGATCTGAGTCTGCTTGGAGCTTGCTTAAACCCTTAGGTACTCTTTAAGCACACTGTGAAGACTCTGACCAGACTTGGCGGCTGTCCAGGCTGATCTGAGTCTTGGCTGGGTGCACATGTTGGCTTTGTTGTGTCACGGCTCGTATGTTTTACCATATTTGTTTAGCTATAAGACAGAACGTTCCCCTCTAGAATGACCCCATATATCTAAAACTCACACCGGGTAGGCAGCAATCAAAAACGCTTACCCTTGTGCTACTGAAGAACCCGGAACAAAAACCGTAAGAAACAGAAAATGCTGTTTCTAAAGGTTTTTGATCCACATTAAGAGCATTTTCAATTGCCACCTACCCGGTGTGAAAATGGTATGGTGTAATTCTGCTATAAAATGAGTTTTTCCCTTCTAAAGCAATCCCAAAATCTATTTTTTGGGATTGTTTTGAAGGGAAAACCAGTCTTATAACTAAATAAATCTGGTTGGTGAGAAGTATGTACAGTTACACAGAATTATCTTCAAGACTCCACCTAATGTGGAGCTCTGTGGTGTAGAAACAACCATAAATAAAATAACATGGCACAAAGGTGAAAAATTCATTTCATTCTGCCTTGGTGAACACAACAAATTTGTCACATTGACTGGTTGATGAAAACATGCTAAAAACTCCAAATTCTATATGGACATCTTCTGATAACCAGTCCACTTCTAAGAGATGTATCTCCAGCAGTCTGTTTCCTTCAGCAGCCATTTTGAATCTGACCTTGTCTGACCTGTAAAGATCCTGATTGTCCTCTTTCAAAGCAAACTGGGGGTGCATAACTTTTCCCTGATACTAAACTTTCAAGATCCTGAAAACAAAGATGAAAATGAAAATAGTTAGGGATGCTTTTACTAATCTATACCCCACCCCACCTTCCCCTATCTCCAATTGGCTGATGACTGTCAAATATAAAGAGTTCCAGACCCAGTTACTAGAAGCACATGGACAGACTAGGAGATGCAGCCACAAATTTGTTCCACTGAGCATATTGGAGACATTCATTATGAGAATTGAAGCAAATGCTCAAAGCTGAATGAAGTTTTTAGTTTCGAGTAAAAATAAAATCAGGTGTGCTAAAAAAAATTTTGTGGTTAAAGATGGCAGTGTTTTTGCATATAATATGACTGGAAATGAAATGTCTTTTTAACTAACAACGTCATTGGTTTTAAACAGCTGGGCCCTGGACTTGTAAATGACATACTGTAAAGTCTGCTTAATATCTACCAACCTAGAATAGCCAAAGGTAGCATGTGGCAGGATTGTTGCTAGGTTTTCAGCTGCCAGTTCTACCAGTGTGAGGTAGGGCAGCTTTGGTGGCTACTAATGACATGATTTTTAATTCTAAAGTGCTTACAAAAATACAATATGCCTGACTGGATAACATCATAAATTTGCAATAGTATATCCTATGACATACTGTCAAAAGCCTAACTTCATCATGACATGAGCCGCGACACAAGAAAACCAACAAAGTGGTTGTGCACCCAGCGACGACTCAGTTCAGCCTGGGCATCCGCCCAGTCTGATCAGACTTGTAGCTATGTGCTTATAGGGTACCTAGCAGTCTAAGTTACCTCCATGAGGACAGTAAAGACTCTGATCAGACTGGGCAGATGCCCAGGCTGATCTGAGTCTGCACTGGGCGCACAACCACCAGGGGCGTAACTAGGACCAATTTCATGATACGCACAATCATTTTGAAACTCTTCTCCTTGAAGGGAAAGGTGGCATTTCAGCCACTGTGACAGTTGGTATTGAAATCTTGTCTAATTCATCAATTTTTAGCATGCAAATATGCAGGTGCGTTTTGAAATTTTGTCAATTTTGACAAAATTTCAATACGCACTTGCGTATTTGCTGTATAGGTAGCTACGCCCTTAACCACTCTGTTGGTTTTCTCATGTCATGTCTCACGTCGCTTCTCATTGGCTGATGTCTGGTTTTGCATTGCTGAAAGTGCTTGCATTGGATGCAAAGCACCACACTTTGACAGATGAAAATAAGAAAATTTAAAGTGCATTAGAATGGAGGTAACTGTATTGAAATTGTCACTTGGGAAGGAGAATCATCGGTTGTATGGTTGCAAATTTCATTTTATGGCTCCTCTTAGGCGTCAGTGTAAAACAAAGTCTGGGATCACAAAATCGACAATTTTCCATAAGAACCAGTCTAGTCTGGGTCCACAGTCTGTTAAAACTTAATATGAAAAAATAAAACTAGATGTAGCTGAATTTGCAACCCGAGGTAGGTCATAATGAGCTGCCTCATCTGAATCTACCTGTTTGCCCACCCTCTAGTCTTCAAATTCTCAAGAATAAAATATATTTTGAAATTTTGCAGATGTAAATTTTGTTGTCTGCTTTTTTGCCTTTTAAAGGCTAAGGGCTTTCTAGTTCAATATTGAGGGTTGTTATAAAAGTACCTCTCCAGCATATGAGACCAAAGGAGACACTTCACATATAACATCATTCTCCTCTTCACATGTCTGCTGACTGAAAATAGATGAAAATAAAGTATTAGCAAATTTCAGTTGCAAGAATATTTAATGACGGCTTCTGGATATTTTAACCATTAAGAGAACTACTATATATTGACTGTCACAAATATTTAACAAAATCTGAATTTTTATCTGTCAAAGAAATGCTTTACGTTCGAATTCATTAAAACACATTAGAATATATTTGTTGAGACTCTTGTTTTTTCATTTTTGAAATTTGAGCCTTCCACGATGGCCAGAATTATAGGAATATATATTTATTTAGAATGGCATATATTTATTTAGAATGGTAAAAATTCTGGCTGATACAAATATTAATAAACTCCTGCTTTGCCATCTTGATTATTATTTCACGATTTGCCCTCTCATATGTTATTCAACAACAAGAGTTGTCAGAAGACAACAAAGCGCGCCTTACAGGAGCTTGACTTTCACAGCAATGGTGGTATTGAAAGGCTCTTGTCCAAATGTATAGGAGTGTCAAGTATAATGATTGCCTTCCATATAGGGACTGAGAAATATGACTGAGTCAGTGAAGCATAAAACACGTCAAATCCATACATGGATGGTGATGCTAAAATGTTCTTGTCCATATGTAAGTGTGTGCCAAGTATAATGGCTCTAACCCATATAGGGACTGAGAGATATCACAAAGTCAGTCATAAAATCATTGAAGCAAAAATATATGTTGAATCCATAAATGAATGGCGGTGTTCAAGTAGTCGTGTCCATATGAAGGTGTGTGCCAAGTATCATGGCCCTAACCCTTACAGGAACTGAGAAATATAACAAAGTCAGTGAAGCGTATCATAAAGTCAAATGAAACATAAAACATACTGAAATCCATACAAAGAGGATGCTGCTGAAATTATCTTGTCCATGTGTGTGTGCAAAGTATCATAACTGTAACCCATATAGGGACTGAGAAATATCATAAAGTCAGTGAAGCATTAAAATGTAGGTCACTGTCCTACATGGTTGGTTACCCTCACATGCCCTCGTCCAGATGCAAGTAATGACCAAATATCATGAATCTAACCCTTATAACTACTTTGAAACTGACTTGAACACAAATGCTTAACAAACATTAACCTATTTTTTTTTCAAAGTCAGCAGACCATGACCAGTAGGTCAAGGTCAATCATGCATGGTGCATATATTCAGCATGTGCTGATGTAAGTGTGTACCAAGTTTCATTACTCTAGCCCTTATACTTTGTGAGAAAAAGACCTAAAGGCAAATGGTTAACATATGTTAAACTATACAATAGCCTAAATTTTTTCAAAGTCAGTAGACCATGACCAGTAGATCAGGATCATACATGGTGCATACATTCAGGTGATCATGTTCTGATGTAAGTGTGTACCAAGTTTCATTACTCTAGCCACCCTTATACTTTGTGAGAAAAAGACCTAAACGCAAATGGTTAACATAGGTTAAACTGCTAACAGACATGGATGCGAATGCGAACGAGGACACGAATGCGAACACGAACGCAGACGCATACTCAGACTATGACGCCGGGGGTTTAGCATAATCTCTCCTTTGCTTCGCAAAGGCACACTAAAAATTAACCAGTAAGGAAAAATTATTTCTTAAATAACAGTCTGAGCAAAGTTCACTTGCAACATCATTAATTCCATCTCCCAAACCTTGTTTGAGCCACATCATATTATTTCCAACAATGTGGCACTGGTGACAAGCAAAGGCTCGGAGCAGACTGCACATAAGTGCAGTCTGATCAGAACCTTTGCTTGTCACATTAGCCATCTATGGAAGAGATCTAAGCCATAGAGCCAACAGTGAGGTGAGAATGATGATCTAAATAGCACAAGACAAAATTGCCACATTCTCAGAAATCACATGATGTGGCTCATTTATACAAGGAGGCCACAACTTAGAAAACATTTACAAGTAAAGGATTACATAAAAGTCCTAGAAAAAAGCCACATGCGTCCGTAAAATCAATATAAAGTTTGCTATAACACCATAAAACACATCAACAAACTCTCAAGTTGAAAGAGAGATCACTCTGGCTTGGATCTTTTTGTCTCCATTTGCTCCCAAAAGGGCAAATTCTTTCTTTATATGGGCATGGGTATGATATTCAGAGCTCTAGATAAGAGGGAGTATTTGATGATAATTGAGGATAATTTTTCTTATTTCTCATCAAAACCATATGTTGTGACCCCTCATCTGAACCGTCTCGTCTCGTTGAGACGGTTCAGATGAGGGGTCACAACAAATGTTTTTATGCAGTATTATAAAAAATTATCCTTAATTATCTTCAATAACTCACTCTTATCTAGGGCTCTGGATATTTCAATGGAAGGCAGCTTTTGTTACTGCCTGTTTGCTTCCCTAGATGGCATACTCCTTTTAAATGGGCTCAACTCTGAAAGGAAAGAATTTGCTCCTCTGAAGGCAAATTCATTCCCTTAGAGTTTGATCCCATTGATAAGGGAGGTACAATTGAAAATGGCATAGTAGCTTCCCCTGAAAGCGTACCCATTCACCTTCAGAACAGCCCCTTAAGTGAAGGGATTCTAACACCCAAAACTCAAGCCCAGGGCCCGAGGTTATAAAACTTTTTTCATGCTCAACTCAGCTGAGCATGAAATTTTACCTGCTAATGATTAGCAAATTATTGTTAAGTACAGTTATTTCCTTGCTCAATTGAGCTGAGTATGATATTTTCTCTGCTTATGAATATGAAAATGCCAACATTAGTTGAAATTTTCATATTTATCAGCAGAGGTAATTCCATGCTCAGCTGAGTTGAGCACGCAAAAAGTTTTATAACCTCTGGGCCAGAGGTTATAAAACTTGAGAGCTTTCTCAAACTCAAAGTAAAACACACTGATTGGCTGCTTCCGAGCATCTGCTCGGAAGCAGCCAATCAGTGTGCTTTATTACGAGTTTGAGATTATTCTCAAGTTTTATAACCTCGAACCCTAATTCTTTTCTGCTAGAGAGGCTGTCCTCCACAAAGGGAGGCAATAACTTTCCAGCCCTGAGTGCTCTGTCTTTTGGAAGGTTCCATTCACCATAAAATCTAACCAATTACAGCTATTTACCGTAATGACCCTAAAATTTTGGACACCCAAGTCGTACAATTATTGTTCGAAAATTCTTTGAAAGTAGATTTTACACGTGCTTATGCATCCAAATGAGCAGTTTGATCTGGGTCTACAATGTTTGCACAGACATCATGTCTGTCCGAATATTTAGGGTCTTTACAGTATTATATTTTTGGGCTCACTAGCCCTTTCAGCCCAAGAGATTACAAATAGAGCAAATATAATGCAGGGATAATTTTACATATTCATCTATAGAAACACGTTGTGATCCTTAATTAGAACCATCATGTCCTGACAGTGCAAATGAACCTGTATTAAGAGGGCACCTGTCTTAAACTGCCAGTTTTTGTGTGTCCTCTTGGGTGAATATTGAACACAGGTTTGACTACAGAATACTACTATAAATGAATCAGACTCAAAGGGAGGGTAGAACTAGGACATATAGGAAATATACTATTAATTTTCATGCCGATATACATTGTATCTGCAGATGAGTGCTATTTAAATACTGCAAAGCCCTGCAACAAAACCTGTCTTTGATGATTAAGCTACTTTTGCACAAACCATCCTCACAAAATTCCCGTAAACGCTTAATATTTGTGGTATCAAAATTTCGCTGTTCAATGAAACTGACATATTGGCGCATATTAATTTTGGCAGTCAAGATATATTATGACTCAAGATAATAATGAAAATTTTATGTGAATTTGTGACAGTTTTTCTCACTTTTTCATTAACTATACATTGTGGCATCTATTAGAATCGCCTCATCGAGGCGATTCTAATGGGCTGCTACAATGTATAGTTAAATGGAATGGTATAAAAAATCTCAAATAATCATCAGGTACTTCTGTATATCTGAACCTTCATTATGCTGTTTGTACATTAAATATTAGCGCATTGATAGTTTAGTGCTATTTGCGTTTGCCACAAATATCGCCAAAATTCAGTAACCGCCAAATATAAGTGTTTTACAGTATCTTTTTATGACAGGTTTTGTTGAGACAGGGCTCGTAATGGAAGCAACAGAACAACTCTAAAGCATACATGTTATAATTTGTTTAATATAAGGGTGCTGGGAACCAACAAAAGACAACTGCCGAAGACCACGATCGGCTTGTGCACTTTCACGACCCCCACAATTTTCGGTCTGTGAAGAACTGACCAAGCAAATACTGTATATGCAGTAATTTTGGAGGGTTTAAATTTTTGCAGTTTAGGGACTGTTATTTACTGACAAAAAATTTTAATAGAATGGAATGGAAAAACAATGGAAATCCAGATGAGATGGCTCATTATGAGGCATCTCATTTTGATCTTCACTGTATGAAATGTAGCCACTGTTTCCAAAACTTTTGAAATGTGATCTTTGGGTTGAAAGGGCTAAGGCCATTTTGCTGATTCCCAATCCAAAGTTTACTTACCCGTCTCCAGCTGCTTTAGTGTTATTATTACTGAAAAGAACAACATATCATGCAAACAGGGAAACATGCACACATTGTCGAAAAATATGTGGACATATTTCAAAAATTTCAAATGTGAACAAAGTAATCAAGAAATCTATTTTTCCTTATTTTGAAGTTTTGTAATCAAACACTGGTGTGAGGTTATAAAACTTGAGTATAATCTCAAACTCAAAATAAAGCACACTGATTGGCTGCTTCCGAGCATGTGCTCGGAAGCAGCCAATCAGTGTGCTTTATTTTGAGTTTGAGAATGTACTCAGGTTTTATAACCTCGGGGCCTGATGGGGTTGGAAGTAAAATGAAAAAAAAAATCCAAAAAAAACAAACAAAAAAAAATCAAAAAAAAAAAAAAAAAAAAAAATCAAGCCACATTTTTTTTATCACAAGAAATCACAGCAGGGAAAAATTAATTTGCTTCCAACACCACTAAAATTTTAACAGATTTTGTGAACTGTTCAGTGAATAAGTAAATAAGTAGACTTTTAGAAACATGTCACACCTTCTGGGGAAGGCTTTCAGAAATGAGAAAACAATCATGTGCAATGAAAGTAAATGTCATTTTCATATGGTTGATTTTCCCTTTTTTTTTCTCGGAGGTAAATTATATAGTAGGTAACATTTTTATCCTTTTTCCACACAGATTTATGACAAAACGTCCACATATTAATCAATTTTTAATCTAGAATAACACAGTTCGAGTTATGCAAAATGTAGTATTAGAAATACAAAACACAACAATGAGAAAAACAATGACAATGAGTAGCACGAGCCATGCTTTATCAAAATTAAGAAATATCAGCAAGATCATGTCAGGGTCACTGATGAGGTTTGAATAGCCAAAACTTCGAAGTATGGCCCAAGTTCCCTCTTTTGAATGTGTTCTCTAGATCCACAGGGACTCGGGTCATACGGTTTGTCTCTTTGAACCACTGAAAATACGTATCAGGATGTACCAGATGGTTATATAGAGCAAAGGAAGGAAAGTCGCTTCGACACCGGTTGCTACCCCACGCCGGTTTGTCTGCGCATTTCAGATGATTTACAAACACTTCCTACGAAACACATACCTCGATCGATCCGACATACATTTATCTTTTTGCAGCTGTTATTCTCCGATGCAAATATTGCGTCAAATCGGTTATTTTCCGATCCATTTCGTCCACCAAACCATCCAAATCTGCAGTTCCAAAATGCCCGCACTCAAGCTCCGCCTCCAAGCTCATTTACATTCCGGAAGCGATTCCGATTGGATAACGCCGTAATATTGTACTTTTGTCCTCTTGTTTCTCTAAGTGTGAAAGGGTGTGGTGCACTAATTATTAGTGTCATTGGCAAGGAGTAACTGCACCGCATCACGACAAAACCAAGTGGCATGTGCGCCCAGCAAAGACTCAGATCAGCCTGGGCATCCGCCCATTCTGATCAGAGTCGTCGCTGTCCGCATGGAACATTCTAGCTTCTATTCTACTTTCTACTCTTTCATTGCTTACACCGTCAGTTTCACTTGTTGAAACATTATTATTATTGTTATTATTATTATTATTTTAAATAACCCAATCATCTTTTAAAGGGTTTTATTTGATTGTATGTATCCCGAAAGTGTCCTTAATTGGAGAAATAAACATACTATTCTATTCTATTCAGTACCACCATCCCCTCCGCTGTTCTGTTCTGTTCTAGTCTACTCTAGTTTTGCTTACATACTGTGTAATAGAAACGCTATGATACGATTACATATCAATTTATCTGTCAAACTATCTTCTACACACACACTAATTTATATATCGGCACACACACCCTAATTTCCATGTAATCAAAAGGCATGCAGCAGATTTCAATCAGTTGCTGAAACAAAATTCTAACAGAAAGAACAATGGTGACATCAATATTATCCAATCGGAATCACATCCGGAATGTAAATGAGCTTGGAGGCGGAGCTTGAGTGCGGGCATTTTGGAACTGCAGATTTCGATGATTTGGTGGACGAAATGGATCGGAAAATAAACGATTTGACGCAATATTTGCATCGGAGAATAACAGCTGCAAAGAGATAAATGTATATCGGATCGATCGAGGTATGTGTTTCGTAGGAAGTGTTTGTAAATCATCTGAAATGCGCAGACAAACCGGCGTGGGGTAGCAACCGGTGTCGAAGCGACTTTCCTCCCTTTGTTCTAAATAACCACCCGGTACATCCTGATACGTATTTCAGTGGCTCAAAGAGACAAACCGTATGACCCGAGTCCCTGTGTCTAGATCTGCTTTCGAAGGAACTCTTATAGACTTAATACACAAAGAAAGGAGATTTTGAGCATGCCATCAAATCAAATTCAATGCGGTACAGTCCAATGAAATGGAATGACGAGAGATTTTCTGTGCAAAACAAATACATGTACTCTTGACAAATTATAAAGTATGCCTAACTTATTTAAATTAGAATTATTAAAACTCTTTCAAAGCTCTTTTTAGGATGAAAATAATTGTTTGTATGTTTTTTTTCAACAAAACAAACATTTACATATGAATTTGGTGATCTCTAAGGTGTATGGGCACACCTCCATGTTTTTCTGCCATTTTTCTAAGGGAAACAACTGTGACTTTCTGTTTGCATCCCTGGAGGAAAAAAACCTTCTAACAAGGGCTTTGCAAGCTACGCATAATACGCCCGTTTTAATGTCATAAAGGAATTATAGAATGAACAAGATTGTTTACAAAAGGACAGACAGGCAGACAAACAGGGGAAACCACACTTTAATTAATGACGGCAACATTATTTAAATATTTAACACATCAAATACTATTAGTATACCAAAAATCAGCTTCCAAGGTGAAGTGGCTCCTAAGTTGTGTAATGCCAAAGTCAAACAAGGAAGATAATTCATAAACTAGATATACTAGATATACCATTCTTGGTTCTAATAATAATACACATCTCCCCCTACAAGGAGATGACTTTAATACAGCGTTTCGCTTACCGTCAGATGCTGTACCATGTTATATTGTACTTTTCTTGTAATTATGTAATTTACATTGAATAAATAATGTTTAAACCAATAATACACATCTCCATAAAGTTGTGTTAAAATATTCTAAACGGTTAAGGAGTTACAGAGTAAACATGAAATTTATGCATGGGCAGATAATCCAATAAGCAAGCCAGAGTCGTGGTTCTTGCTCAGGATACATTGCCCTATTATTACACACATTCCTACAAAGTTTCATTCTAATATTTCAAAGGGTTAAGGAGATATGGAGTGAATGGAAATACCTAAAAATAATGATCAAAGGGAGGTTATTCCAAAATTAAGAAAGGGGGAGCAACTATTCTTATATGTGACACATCATCTTGTGATCATGCACATTGCTATAAAGTTTCATCATGATATTCCAAACAGTTACCGAGGGAGAGCAACAATTTTGTATGTGACACATCGTTGGGACTTCATACACATTGCTATGAAGTTTTATAAAGATATCCCAAACAGTTATCTAGTTATGGAGCACACAAGACCTGCAGGGAAAAAAACAATCTAAGGGGCATAACTTGGAAACTAAGGAAGGGGGAGCATCCATTCTTGTATGCGATACATTCCCCCTACCTACTTCATATGCCTTCAAAATTTCATGAAGATATCCCAAATGGTTACTGAGTTATGGCGCACACAAGAATGTTTACGGACGGAGGAAAGGGAGTTTACTCCAAAATTAAGAAAGAGGGAGCAACCATTCTTATATGCGACATAGTATCTTGTATCTATAAAGATTCATCATGATATTCCAAACAGTTACCGAGTTAATGTATGCACAAAAAAGCCGAAAAGAACTAATAAAAGTGATGTAACTCAGTACCAAAGAAAGGGTGAGCAACGACTGTTGTATGCAACACATCGTTGGGACTTCATACACATTGCTATGAAGTTTCATGAAGATATCCCAAACATTTATCTAGTTCTGGCGCGCACAAGACCTGTAGGGTAAAAAACAATCCAAGGGGCATAACTTTGAAACCAAGGAAGAAGGAGCAACCATTCTTGTACGCGACACGTTCCCCCTACCTAATACATATGCCTACAAAATTTCATGAAGATATCCCAAAATTTAATGGTTACTGAGTAGAATGTTTATGGATGGACGGACAGCGCCACGACATACATGTAATACATCCGTTTTTTCAAAACGGGCGTATAAAAAGGAGTCTACACTTATAGTAAAGAATTTGCTCCTACATGAGCAAATTCTTAACTTTAAGAGTTGATTCCCATTGAGGAGGGAGACAATACAGAAATGACAGAGTTACTTCCCCTGAACATGTAGTGGACCCAATTATCTTAATGAGCTTCCACAACCTGTATGTTTTCTTGAAATAAAACACACCAAAAAGGACCTTTTCTTGTATTTTAAAATAGCATTGCATGAACAAAGATAGCGCTGGATAAAACTTGATCATTCTTTTATGCATGCCACAAAATAAAGGAATGTCAAAACACATACACACACATGCAACAATAAACAGTATTAGTGGATAACATAACAAAATGGTTGTTCGGATGCAGTTAAGTGAGCTCTTTATTTCTGTTTGTGATGTTATGAGGTAGTCAAGACATTGTCTTTCTTCAAAGAACTCATGATGTATGGGCACACCTCTATGTTTTTCTGCCATTTTAACAAAAGGAGACAACTTTTGTGACTTCCTGTTTGCTTCCCTGACTCACTGAACCCTTCCAAAAAGGGTCTTTGACTCACTACACTCTTCCAAAAAGGGTCTTCTCTTAAAGGAAAGAATTTAATCCCTGATGAGCAAATTCTTCCCTTTAAGAGTTGACTCCCATTTAGAAAGGAGGCAAAAATGAATCTGGCAAAGTTGCTTCCCCTTTAAGTGACTCCATTCATCTTAAAATGTTGAAAGTATGCTTGTAAGCTTGTACATATAATTTGGTCTAAAAACTCTGTACTCTGTTGCTGTAACTTAACTATACGGGGGCAAAGAGATTTCAGCAAACTGTGCAGACCCAGATTCAAGTAATCCTTTCAGGTCTATGGATACATCGCCATGTTCTTCTGCCATTTTAACCCTATTGCACGTTTTGGCTGTTCTGAGTGCAACAGGATTAATAAAGGGGAACAACATTCATAACCTCCTATCTGGTTCCCTGGACATTGTGAAACCTTTCCAAATAGGGGTCTTCTCTTAAAGGCAAAAACTTGCTCCACAGAAGCAACTTCTTCATTTAGTTGACACCCATTCAGAAGGGAGGCAAAATAGGAAAATGGTAGAATTACTTCCCCTGAAAGTGCACCCATTCACCTTAAAGAGCCATCTGATCAGGGACTACAGTATCTGCCATTTAGCTAGCAATATCTGATATACCATCAGAGGGTAAAATTGTACAAGTTAAATAAACTTTCAGGGGAATAACTCTGCCATTCTCTATTTTTTGGCCTCCCTTATCAATGGGGGTAAACTCTTAAAAGACAAAGTTTGCTCCCCTAGGAGCAAATTCTTTCCTTTAAGAGTAGACCACATTTTGGGTGGACAATGGTGGCCAGGGAAGCACACAGGAAGCCATGAAAATTGTTCCCCTTTGTAAAAGTTGCAAAAAAACAACATGGAGGTGTATCCATTCACCAAACACAGTAAATGGTTCAGATGTGTCTGTAAATGGTTAAGAATAGCTTATTTTCTTGGTTTCTAGTCTTACTTTATACATACCTAGGAATATGTGGTATTTCTGAACCGTCATTATTAACAAACTTCCCTCCTGCTCCTAACAAATACCGCCGATGAAGACTACACAGGGCGTGTCTACAGGTAGTGGGTGTATCCTTGGCAGCGCCATCTGCATTCTTTAAGGGGGAGAACTCATCTTCTCGTAGGACTTCCCACACGGCAAAACTCCTGTCACATTTTCACAAAGACACACAAACAACAACAGCGGAACAAAGGTAGGGAACAGCCATCAGGTTATTAAAGTGTTATGTTCAAATATTTGAATTTCAGGCAATCAAATTATATGCCCATAGGAATGAAAGTAAGTTCATATGCAAATTGTGAAGCAGTATTATTTTGATTTTGTGGAAGGTATATATATATATAAAAATTCCACCAAAGTGCAAACACAGGTGCCCGAAGCAACAAAGCCAGAAAGTCATAGAATTGTTGGAAAAAATGTATCAAGATGAGCAGAATGTTAGGTCAGATAAGCAAAGATTTTTCAGATTAAACCAAAATAGTAAAACCAAAATATCATTTTGAAATAGAAAAAAGTGCAAAATCAAAATTACGTGTCAAGCAGCATATAAGTGCAGATAAGCAAGTATGTGTCAGGTTAGCAAAGTACAATTTGAAATGGCACAAGAAAAAAGAGCCAAGCAAATTAAAAGCCAAACCAAGTGTCAAGCAAACAAAATAGCCAAAGCAAACACATTATGTTCAAAACATAATGCGGCACAAATAAATGGCAAAACCGCATAAGGGAAAATGAAAAGGATTTCCAAAACCAAGACAAAGCAAAATGCACACACACACACAACCACAACCACACAAGAAAAGAAAAATATAAATGAAAGTGTTAGTTTGTGCTGCTACAAAACATAGTGTAACCCCTCCACAATAAAGGTGTTTTTGGATATATTAAAACAGTGTCCCATACAGAGAAGACACCATTTGGTTTGTGAGTCTGCAGTCTGATTTGTTTAAGAAATTATTTTTCCTTACCCATGAATTATAATGGATTACCTTATGTTGTTAGAGGGCAGATCACGAAATATTAATTCACGACGGCGAAACCGAAATTAATTAATATTCGTATCTGCTCAACAACACTTGTTAAACAGCGATAATTCACGGAAAAGGAAAAAAAAAAACATTTGGATTCTAACATTATACAGAATAAAAATGCAAGTATATTACAACATTTTCAAAAGGACTAGTTTTGAGGCGGACATCTACCGAAGCAAATGTCTACATTCGACATCATCAAGGCACAAAATTGGCATGTCTCGATATTAGAGACATGAATTATCACAAATTTTCACACAAAGCCTCATCCTATGCATTCAATGGGGAAATTGTGAACGTCATGTTAGAATCTTTGTTTGCAAGAAAAGTCTACTTTATTTCTTCAGCTATAAGATTGGGCCATTTCCCCTCCTATTAATTCTGCTATAAGACTGCTAAGACAGCTCTATATTTTCATGACAATTTTGAAAGGAAAAGAACCCTTTTATACCTGAATTTATATGTTAAGTATCCTGAGGTGAGGGATCAATTTAGTAAACCCTAAAGGCAAAATGTTCAAATAGTTGTTGTTGTTTAGATTCTCAAAACAATGTTCCCCAGCGGGCTGGGGAACATTGTTTTGAGAATCGAAACAACAACTGTGAGCTGGGGAACATAGTTATGAGAACTGAAACAACAACAACTGTGTGAACAATATCAGTCAGTCTTTGGCGTTAACTTAACAGATCCCTCAGCCTCCTGGGGAACCTTGTTTTGAGAATTGAAACAACAACAACTGTGTCAACATTTAGTCTTTGGAGTTTACTAAATATATCCCTCACAAAGAACAGACTTTTATGTCTTCTCTGTTAGCACTTGGCCTAATACCGGTTATAATAATATCTACCATAAAAATTCTAAGTATTGGGAGGACATAGATCTGAGCTATAGATCTTCTACGAATTTTAAAAACTGTTTACACTTTCTAGTTCAGTGGTGGTAAGGTTTATTCACTGAAAAAGGGATGTCACACCTGTATGATTTAGCATGCTACGCATGTGTAATCAGTGCACTGTTCCAAATCTCTTACCTGGCTAGTTGTGTGTTGCTTAGAAGCCATCCTATGACTCCTTAAAATGGAAGCATAGAAAAGGCCAAATTCTGAACTTCATGATTCGAATGCTAATACTCTGCTGTTGAAATATTTGAAACTGGTTTCTGAACTAAAACTAGATATTTGCGGAAACTGGACCTAAAACAGCTATTCAGAAGACCTTAAATAAACTGCATATAAGCAATACAAGGTCTTGAGAAACAGTTTTCAAACTATAAGAACTTGTCGACTGGCTTTCACCATGGCAGTTTAGGTTTTCCAGAACTGATGCTTATTAGTATAAAAATAGCCATCAGAGGAGATGGCAAATCCCCCGACCGAAGACCCCCATGGGCCTTGGTAAAAAGGGTGCACTTCAAAACACATATTAGTAATATATTGTCGTTCTTTTATGCTTCTGATTGACATTATCTGTTAACAGATGCATGATTATCTAACACTCAGACTAAAACAGTATGCTTGACTGCTAAAAAGAGGTAATATCTCAAACAGCCACCATATACACAAATGTATAGCATACAATACATTCAACTTTCAAAATGTGTGAATAACTTCTAAAGTACAAGCCCTACAAATCTAATTTTGAGCTCTCTAGTAAGTGAATTTGGACAAAGAATCCAAATCTGGAAAAAAAATAATTTAGCGGTGCGGGAGGGGTCACGGGAATGTGGAGGGGTAAGAGAGAGTTAGGAACACTGATATGATATCACAGCATGATCATCAATATTCTAAAAGGTACACGGTTATTCAAATTCTGGAGCTGGCCAGGGTTATATAGTTATGGAGCAGAGACTCAAACAGCAGCTCAAACTACCAAAGGGAAATAATTCACTGAGTCTAAAAGCAAGAGTTATCATTCATGTATGAGACAAATTGTCATGACCTGTTCTGCATATCTGTGAAGAATCATGAAAATATTTCAAAAGGTATTCAAGCTATGGAGCGGACACCTAAAATCATCAAAGGGAAATAACTCCAAAAGTAAGAAAGCAAGAGTTGTCATTCTTATTCGCGACACATCATCATGACCTGTTCTACATATCTGTGAAATATCATGAAAATATTCCAAAAGATATTCAAGTTATAGAGCGGACACGAAATCAGACCTAAAACCATCAAGGGGAAATAACTCAAAAAATAAGAAAGCAGGAGTTGTCATTCTTGTTCGCGACACATCGTCATGACCTGTTCTACATATCTGTGAAATATCATGAAAATATTCCAAAAGGTATTCAAGTTATAGAGCGGACACGAAATCATACCTAAAATGATCAAGGGGAAATAACTCAAAAAGTAAGAAAGCAAGAGTTGTCATTCTTGTTCGCGACACACCGTCATGACCTGTTCTACATATCTGTGAAGTATCATGAGAATATTCCAAAGGGTATTCTAGTTATAGAGCGGACACGAATCTGCCAAAAAATCACACCTAAAACTATCAAGGGGAAATAACTCAAAAAGTAAGAAAGCAAGAGTTGTCATTCTTGTTCGCGACACATCGTCATGACCTGTTCTACATTTCTGTGAAGTATCATGAAAATATTCCAAAGGGTATTCAAGTTACAGAGCGGACACGAATCTGCCAAAAAAATCACCAAAGGGGAGATAATTCAAAAAGTACAATAGCAAGAGTTACCATTCTTGTACGCGACACATCGTCATGACCTGTTCTACATAACTGTGAAGTATCATGAAAATATTCCAAAGGGTATTCAAGATATAGAGCGGACAAGAAAGTGTTTACGGACGGACGGACGCCAGGCTCATCGCTATATCCCCCGAACCTTTCGGTCGGGGGATAAAAATTATGTCTTTGCATGGACATAATTGGATTCTGATATCTTTCCCCCTTCATCTTATTCATTTTACTGTTTTTCATGTTCATACATATACCTGGGTTTTCACTCAAAGTGATATATAAACACAGGTGCGACTTTGGTCTTACAAGCAAATAAATGTTCCAAAATGATATCTGTAAAACTTGCACCACCTCACTAAATATTGGGACAGGAATGTCTGAGCAAACACTGTAGACCAGGGCCAGACTGTTCAGTGACTGCAGTAGTATTTCCCTTTCTGCCAGCACCACCATGCCAAATTAATGACAGTCAAATCAGTAAAGGTAAAATCAACTTAATTTAGTTTACAATGACATCTGCAGCAGAGTTGGCTTCTGTCAATATTAAAGCTGCCATCATAAGGTGTTATATCAGTAAGCAGTCTGCTGTAGCAGAATAAGTTTAAATTGTGCTAAAATGGGCAGTCAACCTTAGCAAAAAGTGGACTTGGCAGTTACACACCAGACCTGTTCTTAAAATTTGTATAAGACCTATAACCCAGCAGATCCAGATTAGACTGACCAGCTGATCAAAATTTGTGCTGTTTGCCATTCAGTCTGCATCTTCTGGACACACTATTTCATTGTAAAAACAAACTATTCTATTTTTAGAAAACATGCAGTAATTATTTTAGTTGTCGAAATTTTTAGAATTTTTATGGTAAAATGCAATCAAGCAAAGTGAACACTATTATGTTTTCCCACAATATTTGGACATATTAACTGGTTTTTAAACTGATTCTTCCTGCCTCAAGCCTAAGATGAGTTGGTATACTTTCAGGGTGGAAACCCGGCCATTTTCAGTTTTATCTCCCTTCTCATATGGGTCATCTCTTATAAGAAAGGATTTGCTGCAAATCCTTTCCAAATAAGTAGACCCCATTTTGAAAAGTGTTGTCATCCAGGATGCAAACAGGAAGTCACAAAAGCTCTTTCCCTTTGTAAATTTTTTTTTTCCCCTCCAATTTTACAAAGGGAAGCAATTTTTATGATTGCCTGTTTGCTTCCCTGGGCGACTGGGAAATGCAGTCCTCCTAAAATGGGTCTTTCCTTTAAGAGTTGACCCAGTCGATAAGGAATGCTAAAAGAAAACGGCAGATTTGCTTCACCAAGAGCGATCTCATCTGGGTCTACACTGTGTGCGGAGGCAGTTCTGTCCAAATATTATGGGAAAATACAGCATCTTAACCCTAAAAGCGACATAAAAACAGACGTCAAAATCTAGTCTGCAAAAATCTAAAAGAACTTGTGTCCAAGCTCTATCACTTCGAGAATTCAAAGAACAGACGGGCAAACAGTGTAGACCCAGATAATGCAGCTCAGCATGAGTCACTTCATCTGGATCTTTGCTGTTTGCTAATTCAACTATTTTTCATATCCGGGGCTTTAAGTGTTAAGCTCAGATGCAACTACAAGGGAATGCCTTTAACATCCCAAAACTACATATTTTTAAAAGATAGCTAAAACACTAAAAGGATCAGCACCAAAAACCAAATGTCAAACATGTTTTATTCCAAGGCTCAACAGACCAAAGAACACTTTGTCAGTGAGAAAACACTGATCTGCCCATACACTCGCACATTCTGATCAAAGCTTTTATTATTCAAAAACATACATGTATTCTTCAAACATAAGATGTATGGGAACACCCTTTTTCTACCATTTCCACTATTAAAGGGAATCAGCATTTGTGACTTCCTGTTTGTTTCCCTGGACGATGTTGCCCTTTCAAAATGGGGTCTACTGTTGAAAGAAAGAATTTGCTCCCCCAAGAATTTGCTCCTGAGTTGACCCCCAGTGAGAAATAAATCAAATACGGAAATGGCAGAACTACTGTTTGAAAGTGGACCCATTCATCTCAACAGAATCTACAAATGCCTAATCGAAGCCGCTGTTATTAATATGCACTATCTTTGCACTATATAGAATCTACATAATCTGACACCAGAATGCATGGGCCCTTTTGTTCAAAGCATCTTCAGTTTAAAAAAATTCACCATTCTGAGCCACACACCAGAATGTCACTATTAGTGTATAACTGGCCTATGTGACGACAATTTAGCATGTGTAATAGTCCCACAAACAAAATCGCACATGCTCAGTGTTCCACAATAAGTCTCTGATTTTCCCTTATAGTGAATTGAGGGATGTATACCTGTTTAAAGTAGGTGTGGTTTCGGAAAGGTGAATTCTGAGAGAAAATTTCAGTAAGTCTTTCTTTTAGTGCATACAAAATTAAATATGCTAATATTTTTGCCCCCAAAAAGTGATGTTTTTTCAGCAATAATGGCAGTGTTTCTGCATACATTTTGAAAACGTAATGTCTTGTGGAGTAATGACGATATTAGTTTTGACAACTAGCCCCTGATTTTATACTGTCTATATTTCATTGTGCCAATTCCATTTATGATACAAGCTAGCTTCAGCACACAAAAACCAACTTTTGTTATGTGTTCTGTGGATGCCACAGAGAACAGTTTAAGGTGAGATTGCTCATAATTTGGATCTTTAAGAACTGGCTTCCATTTTTACCAAATACACTCTTCCTACATAAAAGATTTGTTCAATTTTGAAGACCCAAATGTAAATTTTAGACACCAATTTGTGTCTTTCATTTGAGCAAGCCTGTATGTTTTAATTTCACAAAATTGAGACAAACAGAACCTATGATGGAGTTTACACAGAGATCATGATGTCTTGAGCTAGTTTTCAGAAAGTTTCATCTCATGCTAGGCTCGCTGAGCATCCTACAAATTATCAGAAACTGAGCCTGAGATGTACTTGTTGTTGTCTAAACCCCATTATTAATTATTTTTCTCACTCATGTTATTTAATGAAGCTGAATATTCTTCTCTTTTTTTTTCAGGTCATTTCTGCTTCCAAGCACGGCAATTTATTGTGTAATAATAATTCTGACGCGTTAATTTGATCTTATCCACATTGTCTTCATTGACATTTCCTGTACAGTACTCAAAGCTCAATTTAACCTGATTCCTGGATAATAATTTTGGGTTAAGTTTTCTGATTTCTTCAGAAAAGCATATGCTGTGACCCTCATAAGAACCAACGTAGTGAGGGGCAACAGCATATATCTTTATGGATAATAAACAAAAATTATCTCAAAATTATCCTCAAATATTTCTCTTATTTGTTGCGGTCTGTTTGCTCAGTTACTGCTGACCCAATATTCAGACTCATTATAGTTGGCATGACTTTTGCCCCTCTTTTCATGGACACCTAGTCGCCAAAGATACTTACGTCGCAAACTGAAAGACATCAAATACAAATTTCTCCATCTTGATTCCATTAGGTTCTGTTGGTTTAACTGTCTCTCCAGCACTGTTGATAAATGGAATCTTTTTCTTGGCCACATGATGTTTTAACTGGGATTCTTGAGCTGGGCTACAATAAGTACAACAGTTTACATTATATGAAATTTCATCTTCCCTAAAAATTCTAAGTATTTGGACAGATAAGTCTGAGCAAACAGTGCAGACCCAGCTCAGACTGCTTCTTAGCAGTCTGATCAGGATCTACACTGTATGCCATTCTATCTGCATTGTTTGGGTGCATAATGTACAGTAGCCAAATTTAGTGCAACAAATTTTTATGAAAATCTTTTCCCCATTGGAATTTTCAAGTTAATTCCCTTTTTCCCAAAAATTAAATTTTAACTGCATTTGTTCTTAAAAATATGTATATTGAAACTTGGATCATTCATAACTTTACTTGAAGGCATCTGTCATGTAAATGTAGGTGACTGCTTTCAGGCATGAACAACTGCATGACCCTCTCTGGAATCATGTGTAATATTTGTTTTCATTGGTTGTAGGTTTTCATTGGTCATATGTTTTTCTCCGTGCAGAATAAGATTGACAGCAAAAGAAACGGTTATCCATAGTTATCATCAGCACAACAATTTTGACTTACTCAGAGACAAATTTCAGAAAGTCTAGTGTGTAGAAATGGTTACATATATTTCCAGCATTAAATGTGAGCCGCCCATCTTTACTTCTCCTCTCAGCAGTTTTCAATGTTATCTCACTGTATTCAACAACCTGATACTTCCCCTCCACCTTACAAACCACACCCACCGCTTCTGTTGGGAAGGACTTCTCTACGACCTGGTAAAAGAATACAACTAGTTTTCACAGGGTATAATCGATTCCGCTAATTTTCGCTTCCTGCAGAGACTGTACATCATATTTGGCTTCCGCCAAGACTGTCCGCGAACTCTTGCTTCCTGCCGAGACTTCTGTACATGATAAATGGCTTCCTGCAGAGACTGTCCGCGTGATTCTGCTTCCTGCCGAGGCTCTCGGCAGGAAGCGGCATCACGCGGACAGTCTCGGCAGGAAGCCAATTTTTCGGAAATTAGCGGAATCGATTATACCCTGTGGTTTTAGGCTTGCAACCATTGTATTTATTTGGATATAAGATGCAAGGTTTACCCTCTAACGGGCCCTGAATAGTAAAGCCAGTCCTGCATAATTCAGCTACAGATGGGTTTTTCTTTTCAAAAACAATCCCTAAAATCTAGATCTGTCTTATAAGATGGATCTAGATTTCAGGGTTGTTTTGGAGGGGAAAACTGTCTTATATATAACTCAATCAATAGGTATTCTATGTTCCTCCTCATGGCAGTTTTCAACCTTATCAAGACTGTGTCTAGATGTGAATGTAAGTTCAATGCCTATCTTTTATGATCCTGCCTCAATGCTACATGCCCAAGTAACGCAGTCACATGATATTATACTACATATTCCACTAACACCCAGACAGTCTGTCCAGGGTCAGCTTTTTATGCTAAGAGCAACATAATCCTTTTTGTTTTCGTCCAATCTTCATAATCTTCCCCATGAGGCTCATCTTCAAGGGAATGAAATCCATAGCTCACCTCCTGGCAACAAGTCTGATCCTGTCCTCTCCAATTTGAAGATGAGATGAGAACTGTTCTTCAGGGGAGCATAAAGTGTTCATAGCTATGTACGGTAAAATCTGGCAATTATGACCACTCAATACTAAGACCACTCTGCTATTAAGAACAGCCTTTGCCAGTCCCAAATGGTTTCTTCCTTATAATTTTATATTCAGTAATAAGATCACCCTACTAATATGACCAGTTTTTGACAGTCCCAAAGGTGGGCATTATAAAGAATTTTTACTGTTATTTATTTTATATTTCACAGTGCAAAGCAATACAGTATGGGGGTCCACTGCGCACAACCTTTTATTATCACCATTCCATTGACTAGATATGGCTGCAATACTGTTGAAAGAGCCTTAAAAGCCTCGTGTCATCCACAATCCATTCATCGGCCCAAAAATCTAAAGTCATTATCAGCAGAATTCCTGTTGAGCAGTTCTGAATAAAAAATTCTGAACATAAAATTAATTACATGTACCTATCTATTCTAGCACTAGATCGAGTTTAAACCACTATTGCCTAGTGGACTCTTCTATCCAGGTTTCCATTTAGAAAAGTCTATTTATAATATAAGGGGAGTTCATTTGCTTTTATTTTTTCTTCTTTTTCAGAATTCCTGTTTTAATGCAAACAGTGTAGACCATTCTGCGGCAGCTATCTGGGTCTACGCTGTTTGTCAATGTCCTTGTTATAGGATGCTAGGCATACCATAATCTGCTAAAGTATTGGGACACCTTAAACCATTAATTTTTCCATTTGGTCCTAAAATATTGGAACACCTTAAACCATTAATTTTCCATTTGGTACTAAAGTATTGAGAAACCTTAAACCATTAATTTTCCATTTGGTACTAAAGTATTGGGACACCTTAAACCATTAATTTTCCATTTGGTACTAAAGTATTGGGACACCTTAAACCATTAGTTTTCCATTTTGTACTAAAGTTTTGGGACACCTTAAACCATTAATTTTCCATTTGGTACTAAAATATTGGGACACCTTAAACCATTAATTTTCCATTTGGTACTAAAATATTGGGCACCTTAAACCATTAGTTTTCCATTTGGTACTAAAGTATTGGGACACATTAACCATTAAGTTTCCATTTGGTACTTAAGTACTGGGACACCTTAAACCATTAATTTTCCATTTGGTATTAAAGTACTGGGACACCTTAAACCATTAATTTTCCATGTTGGTACTAAAGTATTGGGACATCTTAAACCATTAATTTTCCATTTGGTACTAAAGTATTGGGACACCTTAAACCATTAATTTCCATTTGGTACTGAAGTATTGGGACACCTTAAACCATTAATTTCCATTTGTACCAAATGGAAAATTAATGGTTTTTAGGTGTCCCAGTATTTAAGCACATTAGAATAAATAGATTCAGTAATGGGGATCGAGAGTGTACAATGAGCTGTAAACCTTAAGTGGAGTGAAATAGCTTACCTTTGCACCACAGTTAGCTCCCTTATTCACACAAAAGCCAATGAAGACTGGATCAGCCATTTTAACAAGGATATTGTCTACACAGTAGACATGGATATATTGTATACCACGCTTCTCCATGTCATCTAGAATTTTGTTCTTTACTAAAGCTCTGTATAGCCCACCATTACCATCTGAAAAACAAGAACATGCACGTCTTCATTATGTCCGCAACAAGTATACCATGTCTGAAAAGCAGCAACTTAAGACTGTGGGAGGTGCTGATCATACAAAGTACTTAACCTTCAATGCAGACATATGCCTAAACTGACTAAGTTCAAAAGGCCGTAATTCTGTCAAAATTAATTTTAGCTCCAACAAAAACTCACATGCACATCTTCACTATGTCCACAACATGTATGCACAGTTTGAAAAAGATCCCTTGACAATTGTAGGAGGAGTTGATTACACAAACTCCATACCCTACAATGCAACATTTTGTCAAATGACTAAGTTCAAAAGGCCATAATTCTGTAAAATTTAATTTTTAGCTCGAACAAAAACCCACATGCACATCTTCAGTATGTCCACAGCACATATGCAAGGTTTGAAAAAGTTCCATCGAAAACTGTGGGAGGAGTTGATTACACAAACTCCATACCCTACAATGCAAAAATTGCCTAAAATGACTAAGTTCAAAAGGCCATTCTGCTGTCAAAATTAATTTTAGCTCCAACAAAAATCCACATGCACATCTTCAGTATGTCTACAACATGTATGCAAAGTTTGAAAAAGATCCCTTGAAAACTGTGGGAGGAGTTGATTACACAAACTCTATACTGTAAAGCGTGATGAACGGACGGACAGACAGGAGCAAATCTTAATGCCCCCTGACTATCGTCACGGGGGGCATAAAAAAGGCAGACAAAACCATGACACTAACAATATACTAATGCTAGGTTGAACTGAGGGAGACAACCATATCAGATAACACATCTTGATAATTATTACAGTAAACTCCCTTGCCCTATTTCAAAATGGTAAGTGACAGCACAGATCATTGAACCATTGTTGACTTATTTCTCAGTATTATGACATTTTTCATCCTTCACTGTCTGCAGATGGGTCAAGATCCCATTTTGTGTGCAGCAGCTCACATGGAAACCTACCTGGTGCCAGAGCCACTTTATGTTGATTGGCTAGATATATTTTTCCATCGAAGGCTATACAGGGGAGGAGATTCTGTTCAAACAATATCACATTTTCCTTCTTGAGACCAAAGTAATTATGTTTGGCAAAGAAGGCTAGGGTTGGCTCTCGTGTGTGTTCACTGGTCATGATGTACCTGAAATATTGTAATATAAAGGTTGTTATCAGAGCTCCAGTTAAGGTGGGGTTTTGAGCATATTCAGGGATAATTTTTCTTATTTCCCTATGAAAACATGTGCTGTGTCCCCTCATTCGAGCCATCTCACCAAGACTGTTCTTATGAGGGATCACAACTTATGTTTTTATGGAGAAAATATAATTATATAATTATTCCTAAATCATCACTGCTACTCATTCTTATCTGTAGTACTGTGTAGTAATGATCTTAAATTTTGAGACACCTAAAAATAATTAATTTTCCATTTGGGACAAATGGAAAACTTATTATTTTGAGGTGTCACAATACTTGTGCACTTTCTTATATTTTAACACACTGCAGCATTGGAGTATGATCTGTTTCACTCTGCAGTATACGGTAGAACTTCAATGCAATGAGCCCTGATGGCTTGTTTTCCCTGTCTGGCTAGAACTCATTCTTGGGTTCCTAAAGGTCAGTTTATACAGAAACTAGCCCTGGATGGCTGGAACAACCCTTGGCTGGAACTAATTTTGATGGTCAAAGGCCTGTTCGAGCCATTGAAATTCTACTGTACAAAATATACTGTGTTTATTCAGGCATTAGGCAGTGTTTTTTTTTTTCCATCTGAAATAACCCCAAAATCTGGATCCACCTTACATGGATCCACATTTTTGGGATTGTTTTGGAGAAAAAGTCACCTAAAAGCAGAAGTACAAGATATTGATTTAGATATTTGGGGTCATTCATGTAGGAGAAATCCCATGTCTTATAACTGAATATAGTACTATGCTGCTAGATTATAACAAAGGACGGGAACTGCAGGTTCCATCTCCCACTTCTTGGGTCTTTCGGATGAGACTTTAAACTGAAGTCCCATCTCCGTATGACCTACGCGGTGTGTGTTGGTGGGAGGTTAAACCCAAATGCACTCACTCACTCTAAAACTGCTGATAAAACCTGGACACTACATGTATCTGTTGACAAATCCTGTATGATATTATTATTATTTCTCATACCATATTAATTTTATCAAACACCCTGTGGGTGGTGCAAATGTGCATGCTAATCTGAGTATTTGGCTTTTTCATTTACAAGAACCAAATTTCATATTTTCTAACGACACAAACTCTTACCAGGGTACCACACAAGATTTTCCAGTAACTTTTTGAGCATTTTCTTGAACTTTGAGGATTCTTTCTGCTTGTATCTGGTATAGTGTCTTCCCTGAGGGTAATCCCACGTTGTACATGCCCTTGGGATAGGCAACTCCTAGTCTGGTCCCTTGTCCCCCTGCCAGCAGAAGGACTGCCACTTTGTTGTTCCCTATGGCTTGTAAACCTGGTAAAAATAGATAGACATTTTCTTTAGAAATGTGAATACTAAACATGTGGGCACTGTCTTTGAGACTCTTATTCAAGGTGCTTTGTAACCATGATACCAGCAGACCTAGTTAAGACTGCTTTTGCAAACCTGTGAGTTTTTAAAACTTATGGTGACTGAGTACACCTCTGTATTTCCACCATTTCCAAAGGAGAACAACTTTTGTGACTTTCAGTTTCCCTTCCTGGATGACACTGCCCTTTCCAAATAGGATCTATTCTTAAAAGAAAGATTTGCTCCTCTTGGAGCAAATTATTTCTTTAAAGAAGAAAGAATTCACTCCTGTGGGAGCAAATTCTTTCTTTTAAGGGATGACCCCATTCCGAAGGGAGGAAAAAATGAAAATGGCTCAGTTGCTTCCCTTGAAAGATACAGGAGCTCAGACAGATAATTACATTCATGTCAGGTAGCAGACTTAGGCATCCATTAAAACACCAATATGAAAATGGTTGAATTTTTCAACAACACAGACCCAGATGAAGTGGCTCATAATGAGCCACCTTTTCTGGATCTGCACTGTGTACCCTCTGTCTTTAAATTCATACTATGATATAGCTTTAAAATAACATTTTTTGAAAATTTGCAGATGTAAATTTTGTTGTCTGCCTGCTTGCATGCTAAGACTTAACACAAACCATGCCAAGTGGCACACATAGGCCACCAAACAGTTTATTTGCATTTGAAGGCACTGTGAGATTTCCTGTTTCTTGGCTGAGGGCTGCTGTTTTCTGAGTGTTTTTAACGAAACTCAACTTTATTCTGAAGGTGTCCATGGGGCTCCTACTTTCAACCCCCCTGTGAAAACCCTGCCCAGAATGAACAAAATGTACTAAAGAGTTTACTGCATCAATGGTCCAGGTTCCCAAATATTTAGAGTTAATATGGTAACCAATAATTCTCAATATTGAAGATGAATCCAAATAATGACAGCAAAAATTATTGCCACATATAAAAATGATATATGGCTGTCTTGAGTCAACAGATGTATCAAATTTATAAGCTTGACTTACTTAAGTTATTGCATACAGTTGTCAAATTCTCTTACCATATTAATCCTAATAAACGCCCTTGCTCTAATAAATGCCCCCTGCCTCTTTTCCGAAAATAATGTTATAGATCTATTATGTTGCATGAATTCCTGTTTTCTCAGCTCGATAAGGTAACTCAGCTTTAAAATGGGTACAAATTTTTTTATGAAGCAAGCTTTCCAATATTTTTTCTTGGATAGAAGTTAAAGAGATTCCGGTCTCATAAACTGTAATTGGCTGTATACTGTATTAATCCTAATAAACGCCCCCGTCTCTTTTCTGAAAATAATGTTATATTAACTTGCATGAATTCATGTTTGCTTCTCTGAATGAGGTAGCTCTTTGACACTGGGTCAAATCTTATAGAAAAGAATTTGCTCGTACAGGAGCAAATTCTTTCCTTTAAGAGTTGACCCCAATTCAACTAGAAAATGTGTTTATGAAACACTATGCCCCCAACCTTATGCTTGCCTCTAAAGAGGGTTCATCCCATAATTTACAAGTCAGAAAGGTGTATTAACCGGTTCATCTACATCTTAGTCTGTAACTGTATGCCAAATACAAGGAACAAAGCTTGAGCAGTTCTTTGGATGTTTTGTTCACAAGCTTGCTTATTTTTCATGTACATGCCACACAGAAAATTTCAAGTCCCTATCTCTAACGGTTTTGACCGTATGTACAGGTACTTTTATACCATAGGCTTCAATGCACTAAGTCGAAAAAGGGGCTTAACTCGGTCAAAATTAAACAAATTTTTTTCAACAGTTGATCAGGTCATCTACACCTTGGACAATGTCTTCCTGCAAAAAATCATGATCCTATCATCAGGGGCTCTCAAGATATTTTTATGACAAGGTTCCATAGGCTTAAATGCACTAAGTTGAAAAAGGGGCATAACTCGGTCAAAAATTCACGAATTTTTTTCAAAAGTTAATCAGGTCATCTACTTCATAGGCAATGTCTTCCTGCAAAATATCATGATCCTAGCATCAGGGGTTCTTGAGATATTTTGCTAACAAGGTTCCATAGGCTTACAATGCATTAAGTTGAAAAAGGGGCATAACTCGGTCAAAAATTCACGATATTTTTTCAAAAGTTAATCAGGTCATCTACCCCTTAGGCAATGTCTTCCTGCAAAATATCATGATCCTAACATCAGGGGTTCTTGAGATATTTTGCTAACAAGGTTCCATAGGCTTACAATGCACTAAGTTGAAAAAGGGGCATAACTCGGTCAAAAATTCACGATATTTTTTCAAAAGTTGATCAGTTCATCTACTTCATAGGCAATGTCTTCCTGCAAAATATCAGGATCCTAGCATCAGGAGTTCTCGAGATATTTTGCTAACAAGGTTCTATAGGCTTACAATGCGCTAAGTTGAAAAAGGGGCATAACTCGGTCAAAAATTCACGATATTTTTTCAAAAGTTAATCAGTTCATCTACTTCATAGGCAATGCCTTCCTGCAAAAAATCATGATCGTAGCATCAGGGGTTCTTGAAATATTTTGCTAACAAAGTTCCATAGGCTTACAATGCACTAAGTCAAAAAAGGGGCATAACTCTAGAAATACATGACCAGTGGAAAAAAGAAAAAATATGTGTCTGCTTATTTTTCATGTAGATGCCACATATAAAATTTCAAGATCCTAGCATTAGGGGTTCTTGAGTTTCCAAGCTGCTTAAAAGTGTTACGGACGGACAGACGGACAGACGGACAGACGGACGGACGGACAGGCCCAAACCAATATGCCCCCTCAACTTCTCCGAAGTTGGGGGCATAAAAACAGGCAAAAACAATAGAGTTGCTTCCTCTGCAAGTATATCCATTCACCTTAATACTCTTTATTAGCAGCATCAGGCAGTTGCTGATTTACTACACTTTAGGCTCTAAAAATGCCCCCATATTTTGCAAAATGCAACAACCCTGGGTGTTTAATAGGAGTAATACAGTAAATGCACTAATGGAAAGCTATATTAAAAAGAAAGGAAAGTGGGCGACAAATCAAATTCTGGGACATCAGAGTGACAACAATCACATGTTTAAGTGCCGTGGTTGCCCATGAGTCATCACTATCCCTTATGTTTACTTAATGATGAAATGTTCTATGTTACTACAGGTCAAGATAAGATATTTAAATGCACTGTTATCTTCATGATTACCATAATTAGACAAATTAATGCACATCCCCTATTGAGGATGCAATAATGAATGAGTTGCTTCCCCTGTACCCTTGACCCCTTAATTGTTTTTTTACACGAGTTTTTATGTTAGAAGGTTTATTCACTTACCGGGACCCCTTACCAAGAGTATACATCAAAATGTAACATTATAAACACAAAACAAAAGATAAAAACAAATTACTTTTGCATTAGCACCCCATATACACCTGACTTCCCATGGAGCAGCATTATTTAACTTTATCATATGACGTCACATCTGAGAGTGTAATAAAGCCATGCATTAAAAACGATAATCAACTAGTGGATTAAATATGCAAATTTCATCGTAACTTTATGCGTTGGTGTCCATGAAAATGTCACGTTTTCTAATGGTGAAATCGTGACATTTTAGTGCAAAATTTGCTAATAAATGTGATTTTAGTGTCATAATTATGATAAATAGAATCTTGCATTCTTGCTCCTGTATTATTGAATTTATTAAACTTGTTTTGGAAAACCTATAAGATGCTCGACATAGCCTCGCATCTCATCTTTTTCCTCAACTTGTTTAACAAGAAAATCGGTGGAACCGATGGATGCTCCCCGAAGGCTTGGAATAGGAGAATGGGTATCCTGGTGAAGGAGTGATTTTCTGTGTAAATTGAATGCAATTTAAAATGGGAAAAAAAATTCTTTTCAATACTTTTAGAGCAATGCTCTAGACATACATACAACTGAGAAAAAATAAGAAGGGAAGTAACTCCAAAATAACTTGGGATACAGTTATGGTTCTTCTGCTCTGCACTTCTTGTCATTGCCCTCTATTATCAATATGTGAAGTTTCATTCATGTTCTCTTAAATATGTACAGAGATATACTCCGGACAAGCTAAATAACTGAAAAATTAGGAAGGAAGCTAACTCCGTAATTACTAAAGGTAGGGTTATAGTTCTTAAGCTCTGCACTTCCTTTCATTACCCTCTATCAATGTGTGAAATTATATTCAGTTTCCTTCAATACTTCCTAAGATATGCTCTATACAAGCACAATAAACCACAAATTAAGAAGGGAGCTAACTGTGTAATTACTAATGACAGAGTCATGGTTCTTGTGTTCTGCACTTTCATTCATTGCCCTCTATTAGTGTGTGAAGTTTCACTAAGTTCCCTTTTATACTTTCAGAGATATGCTCTGGACATGCAAAATACTAAAAAAAAAGGGAGCTAACTTTGCAAATACTGAAGACAGGGTTATGGTTCTTGTGCTCTGCATTTTCTCTTATTACCCTCTTTCAATGTATGAAGTTTCATTAAGTTCCCTTTAATACTTTTGGAGATATGCACCAGACAAGCTTAATATTGAAAAAAATGGAAAGGGAGCTAAATTCGTAAATACTTGTGATAGGGTTACAGTTCTTGTGCACTGCACTTCCTCTAATTGTCCTCTATAAATGTGTGAAGTTTCATTTAGTCCCCCCTTATACTTTCAGAGATATGCTCCGGACATGCAAAATATTGAAAAAAAATGATAAGGGAGCTAACTTCTTAAATACTTGTGACAGGGTTACGGTTCTTGTGCACTGCAATTCTTCTCATTGTCCTCTATCAATGTGTGAAGTTTCGTTTAGTTCCCCCTTATACTTTAAGAGATCTGCTCCGGACAAGCAAAATATTGAAAAAACTGGAAAGGGAGCTAACTTCGTAAATACTTGTGACAGGGTTACGGTTCTTGTGCACTGCTCTTCCCCTTGTTGACCTCTATCAATGTGTGAAGTTTCGTTTAGTTCCCCCTTATACTTTAAGAGATATGCTCCGGACAAAAGTGTGACGGACGGACGGACGAAAAAAATGGAAAGGGAGCTAACTTCCTAAATACTTGTGACAGGGTTACGGTTCTTGTGCACTGCAATTCTTCTCATTGTCCTCTATCAATGTGTGAAGTTTCATTTAGTTCCCCCTTATACTTTCAGAGGTATGCTCCGGACAAGCAAAATATTGAAAAAACTGGAAAGGGAGCTAACTTGGTAAATACTTGTGACAGGGTTACGGTTCTTGTGCACTGCTCTTCCCCTCGTTGACCTCTATCAATGTGTGAAGTTTCATTTAGTTCCCCCTTATACTTTCAGAGATATGCTCCGGACAAAAGTGTGACGGACGGACGGACGGACGGACGGACGGAATGACGGACAAACGGACAGACGGACGGACAAAGCGGCAACTATATGCTCACCCTTCGGGGAGCATAATAAATTCAACCAGAGGGCCAATGGCCCTATATCGCTCACCTGAGCACTGAGGTTACAGCAACAAAACACCATGCACAACAGCAATAAAAAGCACCATTTATGTGGAGGATAATATCACAAATATTTATGAAAAAAAGCTTTATCCCCCAGTAATGGCTTCTCAGAAGAAGATCTTTGGCTGCAATGGCAACCAATCAAAATCAGGTATTTGGGAAATATTCATATGGCTGGTAGAGGACTACTCCAGGAACATTTCTGTAAAGCTTTTGTCAAAATATCTGCAGTAACACAGAAATAACTTTCCCCATTAGAAGTCTATGGAAACTTTAAGTTGCCATAGCAACGAATTCACACGGGCAATGATAATATAAAACATACTTTAGGTAGAGGCTAATGTTATCAATATGTATGCTAAGTATCAGCTTCATCCCCCTCATGGCTTCATTTTTCCCATAATAAGTCAATGGAAACTATAAGTTGCCATAGCAACCAAAGTTCTTATGAGATTGGAAGAAAAAGAATAAAATTTATGTAGAGGCTACTGTCATCAACACATCTGCACAATATCAGCTTCATCCCCAATATGGCTTCTGAGCAGAAGATTTTTTTTTTCGAAAATTTACCCTATATTTTGCCATGGCAACCAATCAAATTCAGCGATTTGGAGAAATTTCATATGAAGCGTAGAGGACTACTCAAGAAACATTTCTGTAGAAAAAAATCTAAATAACTGCAGTTAGACAGCAAAAATTGCCAATTTCCATTTTCCCCATTATAAGTTAATGGAAACCAAAGTTCTTATGAGATTGGAAGAAAAAGAATAAAATTTATGTAGAGGCTACTGTCATCAACACATCTGCACAATATCAGCTTCATCCCCCATATGGCTTCTGAGCAGAAAATTGCCAATTTCCATTTTCCCCATTATAAGTTAATGGAAACTCATAGTTGCCATAGCAACCAAACTGCTGGAGCAGTTGCCATGAAAAACAGTAATTCTATAGAGGCTAGTACTAAGGTTCTTTCTGTAAAGTTTGAGCTTTATTGGCCCTACAGTTTCTGCGGAGATGATTTTTTAATATTTTTCTATTTTTAACTATTCGGTTGCAATGGCAACCATTCAAATTGCGCAATTTGCATAAATTTAACATGGCTGGTTAAAGACTACTCAAGGTACATTCCTATGAAAGTTTTGTCAAAATATCTGCAGTGGCATAGCAATAAATGCAAATTTTCCATTTTGCCATTATAAGTCAATGGCAACTTTCAGTTCCCATAGCAACCAAACTGCTGGAGCAATAGCCAAGAAAAACAGTACTTTTATAGAGGCTAGTACTAAGATCCTTCCTGTGAAGTTTGAGCTTTATTGGTTGTATAGTTTCTGAGGAGATGATTTTTGAATATTTTTTCTATTTTTAACCATTCGGTTGCTATGGCAACCAGCCAAATTGTGTAATTTATATGAATTTCATTCGGTTGATAGAGAACTACTCAAGGAACATTTCTGTAAAAGTTTTGTCAAAATATCTGCAGTGACATAGCAATAAATGCAAATTTTCAATTTTTCCCATACAAGTCAATGGAAGCTTTAAGTTGCCATAGCAACCAAAGTTATGAAGCGATTTGGATAAAAAACAGTATTATTGGTTCCCCCTGCCCATAGATGCTATATATGAAATTTGGTTACGATGGGCCTTGTAGTTTCAGAGGAGATGTCGTTTGAAAATGTTGACGGACGGACGGACTGACGGACGGACGGACGGACGGACGACGGACGACGGACGACGGATGCCTGCCTATACTATAAGCTCACCTGTGAGCCTTCGGCTCAGGTGAGCTAATAATACAGGAGCACTCATGTAAGATCCTCTGTTAAATGTAAGTTGTACCATGAACTATATATGAAGTGGCAGAGTACTTAATTAAGGCAGTTCTATTCAATAGAATCTGCTGACTTTTAAAATCTTGTCTTTCTTCAAACTTCCTCATAAATTTGTCAGGCTTAAGTTGTACTTTACATTTGAAAAAAGCTTTGTAATTGAAGTTTGATCACTCCTGAATGAGTTATCAGATTTAAAATATCATTATTTGTTTTATTGTCGATAACTAGTCATTGATATAGTACAAGAATGCGGCAGTACTTTAAAATTTAAATCTAGATATATGCAAATTAGCAATCTTGAAAGATTTAATTATTTCACTGAAATCAGATAATGGCAAATTTTCAAACTTCCTTACATAGACTTTCAAAAATAAAATCTTTTAAGGGCAAAAAAAAGAAGTTGTTAGGAAAAAGAACAAGTACCCTTATTTCTGCAGAATGCAATGTTTCGCCTACATGCACATCGTCTCTGAACACAGCTATAAACCAGGAAGTGTATGCCGCCGAAAAGTAATACCTATGTCTTGCTAATGCTAGTTGCAGGTCAGACAAAACTTGTTCTGACAAAACTTGTTATTGCATATATATCTCTATCTTAAAAGATTTTTATAATTTCCCTAACATAAACTGGGACTTAACTCAAGATAAGAAGCCTCTCCTGGGGAACATTGTTACAAGAATCAAAACAACAACAATGATAAAGCCCCGTTCTCACTGTCACCATGCTGGTCCCCGTATCCCCGTTGAAGAAAAGCTGGTATACCGTGATGACACGGGACCGTTTTCCTAATAAATAAATTGCATTCTCACATTGCCACCGTTCCCAAGGTGTATCTCTGGTCTAGAATTTGTTGCATACCGGGGCATTACACCCTATGTCACCGCAGCTTCACCGTCTTGTATCTTGGTGGATCTAGGATCTCCCGCACAAACTGTGTTAAACCGGATCAGTCCCTAATAAAATGGGGATCTACTGGCCCTAACCGTAGGTGTACAACCATTTTCTGGGTATAAACGGGGCTTTATCGGTTGATAAACTGGCTTATACCATTCCAATCCCTGCCTCCACCGGTATGAAATGGGGCTGTACCATTCTTCACCTGAGCTCTGCCGGCCCAAAGCCGGGGTTGAACATCACACCAGAACGCCACGGTTTATCATGGTAGAGGGACGGTAGAGACCCGGAACTGCCCCGGACATCCCAGGATAAAGCTGGTTCTTGATCTTTCCTGGCGACTCCTGGTTGTATTAAACATTTTAAAACAACCAAGGCTATTAGGATGTTCACGGTTCCGCCAGGGTTGTTCTCCCGGTTCAACAGGGTTTCCCTCGGATCACTTACCGGGACTTACTGGGGATGCCAAACCGGGACAGTCAGCACAGGGCTTAAGAAGTAATATCTGTTGCATGTAACAGTCAGTTTAAGCCCTAATTAGATTAATCCTGTAACAGTCTCGACAGTCTCATCTAGGTCTACACTGTTTGCTCAGGTACCTCTGTACGAAAATTTAAGGTGAATGGGTTTACCTCCATGTTTCATACCATTTTACAAAGGGAAATAACTTTCATGCATTCCTGTTTGCTTCCCTGGTCTACTCTTAAAGAAAAGAATTTGCTCCTAGAAGAGGCCTTTTGAGACAGCATTTCAGTCTATATCAGGCCCCCCCCCCCCCTCCCCCCAACCCTTTCCTTTAAGAGTTGACCCCTACTGAGAAGGGCAGCAAAAATGATAATGCAGAGTTGCTTCCTCTGAAAGTGTACCCATTCACCCTTTGGTAAGTACAGTAAGTACGGTAAGATTGAAATAGGTAAGAGATATGATAAGACTGCCCAAAATAACAGGCGTCTTCATTTTGTCTATATCACGAACAAGGAAGTTTAAGATAAATACTTCACACCTGAGTCTACGTGTTCTATACAAGGAGATCAGATTTAAATATCATTGTTGGCATTATCACAAAAAATATTGTCAACCGTTTAATTTGTGCTCAGTTTAACATGGCAGCTATAAAAATGCAGTGATTTGGTTGATTAACTCTTTAAGCACCACAGACAAAAACAGCTAATTTGCAAAAAGTGCAGATCCTGATGAGGTCGCTCATTATGAGCCTCCTCATCTAGATCTACACTTTTTGCCCTCTAGATATGAAATATCTTGGACAAGGTTTTTTTTTTAAAATTAGCAGATGTGAATTTTGTCGTCTGCTTTTTGGCACTTAAAGAGTTAAAGTACCACTGCTGACTGTTGCATTCGTAATGTTCACTGTCATTCAGAATGATAATAATAGAAAGAAAAGCTCTTAATTCAGATTTTTTCAGTATTAGACAAGAATTGCATGGAAGGCAATGTTCTGTCTGCACATAGTCACAAAACAGAGCTAAACCAGAAAATCTGCCACCGACACCAAAGGAGAAGTAATCATGGTAATACATACATGTACCATATTCTTCATATAAATTCCCCTTCTCTAATAAATGCCCCCTCACTTTTTTTTGTTGAAAAAATTCCACAAAACTGGATAAGATAACTTACAATTTCAAATGTTAATATCTCAAATATGCCAAAATTTTGGTTGAAAAATGTGAGAAGCTTTTGCATTGCAGAAGCTTTTTACATATTTTCAACAAAAATTACAGTGTATTTGGCTATGAAGTCGGTAAACACTTAATGAGCTGACCCCTTAATAAGCTTGTTAGGCTAACGATGCTTTGAACAACTGGTCCCAAGTCTTTAAGACCACCAAAATTTGCCATTTACTGCCCTAATTTTGTTTTCAAAGTGCCATTTTAGGACTTGTGAGTGGCAATGCCTCCAGGGCATTTATTGGAAGAAATAGAGTATTTCTCGCTTCTCGGGACAAATTAAAAGGTGTCCAAATATTTAGATGTTAGGTTAAGATACTGTGCAATATGATACCAAATGATTTATTTGACGAAAATCCGGTAAAAGTAACATCTTGAGAAACAGATACAAGACAGTTACCTTAATAAAGGTTAAAGATCTACAGAAAAAACTTCTCTTATATCTGAACTCTGAAAGTTGATTTAATACTTGTGAATCTTGAATATACGCTACCTTAATGACCCTAAATATTCGGACAGACAGGTCTGAACAAACATTGTAGACCCAGATCAAACTGCTCATGAAGGAGCAGTCTGATCAGGGTCTACAACAGGGCTCGGGAAAACCGGATTTCTTTTGGTCCCAGACCAAAATTCAGAAATTGGGACCGATTGGAAACAGCCAAAAGCCCCAAAAAATCGGTCCCATACTGGCCCAGTACTTTTTCTCTGATTCGTCCAATAATTGTTACACACGGCTGTTTGATCTTGTCCCGACGTATGAAATATCGCCACTGTCTTTAAAATTGTAGCATGTGTCATAACTAATCGGATTAACGCAGGTGTTAGCCAGACGAAAAGACCGCCTACGGGCCAATCGAGATTGTCCGTATGGAGCACTGAACCACATGTCGGACCGCCTACCTGTCAATAACAAGTGTCATAATGAAGTGCACTCTTGCGACAGTCTACAAAACAACTTATCTAAATCACAATGACTGGGCTTTGGGATAAAAGGTGTCCATCTTTTTTCACGATCGCGAGAATGTAACTGACCTGTATGTGTAGGGCCTATGCCGACTTCAAAAGTTTGCGAGTGTATCCATAACAGATGAATGCTGACGAATGTATTGACAAAGTCTGTCCGAAGTTCATTCATATTTGCATTTGCCCTTACAACGGATAGTACTGTCTGCAATGGAGTTTTTAGGAATACCAACCTATTGACCTGTCGCCACTTGTCAGTCAAAATATGCATTGACCAGTCAAATGAGATTAAAACCTAGGACAAACAAATGCACGTGTGTTTTTGTGACAAAAGTTTCTTTTGTTAAATGTACTCACGTCCGCTTTGCCTACGAACATGTTTTAGTCTTGTATTTGCTTCTACATGCGTAGCTAAACGTCTTAAAATGTTTGAAACCAAGAACTCCACCAAACACAACAATGTACGACCATTGTACGGAAATCGGGATTAATTCATAGGATTTCCTTTGTTGTCATTAGTTTTCGTGAAAGGTATCAATTTTTTTTTCCAATGGAAATTAGTTAGGTGATGACGTCATCGGCTGAACCGATTCATTTTTCAATATTTCCCGAGCCCTGGTCTACAATGTTTGCCATTCACTAAGCATCATTTGGATGCATTAACATGTGTAAAATCTACTTTCTAAGAATTTTGAACAATAATTGTCTGACTTTTGGGTGTCCGAAATTTTAAGGTTGTTAGGGTAGATGCAAATGCAAATAGCTCTGGGAAGTTAAGGGAAATGTACCAGGACTGGAGTGGGCAAACAGCAAAATCCCTAATACAAATGTATTAATTTGCAGGTCTGTCAGTGCTTTGGCTGTTCATTTATGCCGAGTTGCAGTTTTAATAACTGACTAAATTTTACTTTTTAAGCTACCGTACATAAAACAAATTGCAGACAGGTTACCTATAGCCGAAGGGTTTATCATATTTAAATGATAGACAGCAGTGAATGTCAACAAGTCCTTAGATAGACAGATGGATGACTTGGTGGTTTTACATCTCCTTTGTGACAGTATTTCAGTCATATCGGGATGGGAGGGTTATAATGAAAAGCTCTGTGTAATGAAGCATGTTTTAGTGTCAGACAGAATCTCGCCTCTAGAACCTTGGGAAGTTTGGGGCCCATATCTAGTATTTTGCAAGTGTATAATTATAATGTATAATAGGATTAGCATAGGTAAAAGCAGGTAAACACAACATGCATTTATGAGCATTTGTCAAGCTGAGAGAGTATATACCGTGGTGGCTCTAGATATTTGGACAGACCGGTCTAAATAAACACGGTGGACCCAGATCAGGTTGCTCCTCAAGGAGCAGTTTGATTGGGTCCACAATGTTTGCCACTCACTATGTGTCATTTGGATGCATTAACATTTGTAAAATCCGCTTTCTGATAGTTTTGGAACAATAATTGTCCAACTTCCGTATGTCCAAAATTTTGGAGTCATGACGGTATGTACAAAAATCAAGAAGAGGGCTGATAGAGTATTATGCTTATGGCTGGTCAGTGGTCAATAGAAAGAGCTAATTATTGCTCCAAGCAGAACTCCATACTGATCGGGTCATTTCAGTCAATGGAGAAAGATTAGTAGTAAAAGGTTAATAGTAAAAAGTTACTCATCCATTATGTTGTATACAAAGGGAGATAATATATTTCCTAAGTTCTGTTTGTGGTTCCATGTGTTATCATGAATGGGGGTTAAAATAGGGGTTTCGATTTTAGGAACATTTTTTTTTTTTTTTTTCTCTTTTGGCTTAGAATTCTGAAGGTAAATTGTCATCTTGCTGTAGAAATGTTATTGATCATACTGCTATGAGAAATGTTTATTGACTGCCGTAAGAGTCTAGAAAGATTGGGACATCTAAAGTGATTGCTGTGGCCACCCTAGAAATTGACCAGTTAGTTTTTTTTTTTTTTTTTTTTTTTTTTGGTGCATTATGTTCGGTGGTACAGATGGAATGGGTAAGGGTGTAGCCCTTGTTCGGACTGCTGCAGTTGGAGCAGTCTGATTGGGGTCAACACGGTCTTAACCTATCGGTCCCAATTTTGTAAACTTTTGAGGGCAAGTTAACATGCTTCACTCTGGTTGGCCATGGTCAGACCTAGTGGAAGCATGGGGTTTGATCATGCCCATAGACTCACATGTGCACATATCTTTAACTATTTTGTAAACCTTTTAGAAGTGGGCATCGCATCCTATCCTGGTGGATCCTGTCAATATGTTAGTCATGATACAGGAGGTTTTAGCTTATGTCTGGAGCAGTTCTCTGTGGGGTCCATGCCAGCCCTTTAGACTGGCTGGGGCTAATTTTTTGAAGGTGGGCTTTGACAGAACGATATTAGGAGCATGTCTTCGACATCTCATCGTGGGTCACAAACATTATAAAGAATCATGCCTAGACCCTAATCCAAATGATTGTGGTTCACAATGTTTCATTAAGGGTACAGCATTGCACAGAATAAATCTGGGAAATTACTGACCCTTTTTGTGTTTTTTTTTTTACTTCGATGTTTGTGATTTTTGATGATTTGTCATACACCTATTGGGAGTATCATGGCTGGGTTGGGTGGGCTGTCTTTTACTTAAATGAATGGTATGTGGTAACTATAGTTTGTCTTTATAAATTAGTGATTAGTCTTTTTTGTCAGTGATTTTAGAAAACCAATCTGCAATTTATCACTTAAGTCACTAGTTTTAGTTTAAAATGCATAAGGATTTTGGTTAAACATCCTGTTTGATTCCTTACAGTCTGTAATGGCTGGATAAAGGAGAAGATATAAAAATGTAATACCCAAACTCAGGTAAGGTGTCTATATGGGATTTGTCAACCAAAAAAGCACAGATGGTGGTGGAAAAAATTTGTAACTAGAGTTTGTGCAATGTTATGCAGAAGATTTATTCATTATGCTATAGTCGAGAAAGTCTTTTTTCTCACTTTCGTATTTCGAGAGGAAAGAGACTGTTCTATTCTTAAAGTTAATTAACAAAATCGAAAAAGGGTATTATTAATTGGTAGAGGTTGTAAAACCTTATTGCAGGTTATCAATGGAAAGACTAAATGTTCTTATTATCGTAAAAATTCTAAATATCGGGACACCAAAAATAATTACCATAATTGTCCTAAAATTGGAACAGTTTGGTTTTAGATAGTAGTAATGCCCCCAAAAAATGCAAATGGGATGGCAAATGGTGTAAACCCTGATCAGACTGCTCCTTGAGGATCTGGGTTGGCACTATTTGCTCAGACCTAGCTGTCCCGATATATGGAGCTCTTATGATATATTATAGACAGTATACTGTATCTGATCGGCTTGGGGACAGGTTTTTCTCTCTCCATAAGTTACCCCAGCTGTGTTTATTAGTTGGGTGGTTTGATTGTTGAATAGGTTTTACAATACTGGGAATCGGGATGCGAATGCATCTTAAAAATTGTATCTTGTTTTGGGGGCTGATTCTTGGAAGGAAGAAGCCTGGGTCGTATGGCCGAGAAAATATGGTAATGTGGCAAAAAATACAAAAAGAGGTTAAAATACAAAAAAAAGCAAATAAGTAAAGAAAGGATATGTGTAGGATGAGAGCTTCATCGGCAAACCAGAACAGCTCTAGGTGGGGAGATACTCTCTTGGGTGGTTTTAGGGGATTGTGAACCCTACTGTAACCTCAATTAGGCAGTTTTAGAGAGAGGTTCAACAGGAGTTTACGTGGGGTTATGGTCGGACCCATTCTGGAGTTGTCCTGTTTAGCCTGACCTGGAGCTTGGAGTCTCAGGAAAAGCAGACATAAATAAATGGTACAAATTTAGATATGTAATATTTACCCCAAATACTGTTTTAGACTGTTAGTTACTATTTTTAAAGATGTACCATATTTATTTGATTATGGGGCAGGAATTTATTCTCCTGAAATCACTGCAGATGTGTGACTAGGTTTTGTGTGGTTAGTTGTGGGGTGGGTGTTTTCTCTTCCAGGGCAGTCCCGGGGAACTGGATCTGTCTTACAAGACAGATCTAGGTCTCGGGGATTGTTTTGGAGGGGAGAAACCCTGTCTTGTAACCAAATAAATGTGGTAAAAGGCCATGTAGGCTTTGATAGTATTGTGTACAGGATAATGGAGGAAACAATGGTAAAAAATAGATGGAAGCATTTAGCTACAGAGCAAAAGTATAACACTAGATCACTCTTGTTAATTTGACTTAGAGACCCATTTTAAAAAAAAAATAATAATCGATTATGAATACATGTAATGGTGTCAGGCAGTAAGCACGGAAATTCAATAATAATAAGAAGACCAAATAAAGTGCATTCTTGTGTTTAATTAACAAAAATTAAAAATAATATTTTTCCTTTTTTTGTTTTGTTTTTGCCATTCTATATTTTTTCAGTTAGGAGATGGGAGGCTACTCTTCCAGGTTACTGCAAACAGGTGGATTGGTCTTTTGTCTTTCTTCTTCTGGGATTTCCTCTTCCAAAGAAACCTCAGGGCTCTGTATCCCTCTAACGACGGATACAGATCTTTGAGATTTTTTTTTGAGGGGAGGAACCCTATCTTCTGACTGAATAAATATAGTAGGCTGTTAATTATATAGTCATGTAAAACAGAGTCTTCATGCTATATTGAGCAAAAAAAAAAGGATGTTTGACTGAAACAGGTATTCACTGTGCTACTGATGGGGTATTCTGTTCAATGTTTTGGGATTCAAGAGGGGTTCCTCTGTTTCTCAGTATGGGGTGCATGGGTTGGGATCCTTTATTGAGCTGTCTTGGCATGTGCCTCGTTGGGGGGGGGGGGGGGGGGGGGGAGGAGACAGGGGACTTAATTTTGGGGATATATGGCCAAATGTCTCAACATCAGGAGTGCTGTGTTTGATGTTGTTAAATCCACAAAAACTCATTTTGTGTATGTAGTAGCAGTTAATAACAGAAAAATAGTAAGAATTTAATATATCATGAATAAGTAGAATAGCTTAAGTGTAAATCCAAGATCTCTTCAAACATGTTGAAGTGTTTGTATCATTTTGAGTACAAATCAAGTTTTTTATTATTAGTTTTTTTGTTGTTTTCTTCCTCTCAGTCAAACAGGACATGCTTTTTTCTCATCATTAATGATATGAATGAAAAACACTTAGATACGAAATATGGCTGAATTAAAGATAGTTTCATTTAACACGCAAGGTCTGGGTGGAATAAAGAAACAAAAGGATGTTTTCCATTATCTGAGAAATACAAAATTTGATATCTTTTGTTTACAGGATACCCATTTTACAGCAGATCAGGAGTCCTATATAAGAAATAGATGGGATGGAAGTTGTTGTTTTAGCCCAGCACTGCAATCAAATGCCAGAGGAGTAGCAATATTTTTTGGCACTCAAGTAGATTATAAAATACATAGTCAGAAACAAGACACAAATGGCAACTATCTTATTCTAGACATTACAGTCTATGATAAAAGATTGTCCCTGGTGAATATTTATGGCCCAAATAAAGATGACCCTGATTTTTACATCAATTTGTTTAAAATGATCCAAGAAATTGGTAATAATACTTATATTATTTGTGGGGACTTTAATCTTATAGTAGATCCAGACATTGATTGTTCCAACTATAAACATATAAATAATCCAAAAGCCCGAAACTTCATAATAAATAAGATAAAGGAAAATAACCTATTTGACACTTTTAGAGAACTTCACCCTTGTATGAAAAGATTCACTTGGAGGCGGAAAAATCCATTGAAGCAAGCTAGGCTAGATTTTTTTTTAGTAACAGAAAATATGATAAATTCAGTAAAAACGTCAAAAATCGAAACGGGGTATAAATCAGATCATTCAATGATAACACTAACAATAGTAATGAATGAGTTCGAGCATGGTAAATCTTTATGGAAACATAACAACTCTCTACTTACTGATATGGAATACCTAACAGTAATTAATACAAAAATTTCTGAAATAAAACAACAATACTGTTTGCCTGTTTATAATCTGGACAACATTGATAATATTCCAAATAATGAACTGCAATTTTCAATAAATGATGAATTATTTCTGGATACACTTTTGATGGAAATTAGGGGTAAGTCCATTTCTTATGCAACATACAAAAATAAAAATAAAAATAAGGAAGAAGAAGTACTTTTAAGAAAAATTCAAACTTTAGAAGACAATTTGGTGGAAGAAGATTTTCCAGAATTGGAAAAATTGAAAAATGATTTATATAGCTTAAGAGAAGATAAAATGTATGGAACATTAGTGCGTTCCAGAGCTAACATAATCGAAAATGGAGAAAAACCATCCCAATATTTTTGCAGTTTAGAGTCTAACCACTATACAAGTAAGTTAATGACTGTTTTAGAACAAGAAAAGGGGGAAATGATAACAAAGCAAAAAGATATTTTAACAGAAACTGGAAAATACTATGAAAATCTCTACTCAAGTAAAGAGCACAATTTAAATGATATAGATTTGTCAGTATATATGCAGAACACTGACATTCCAAAGTTAGAGGAACAGGAAGCTTCAGAGTTAGAAGGCATCTTAACATTAGAAGAAGCAGGTCAAACATTAAAACATATGAAGAATAACAAAAGTCCAGGTACAAGTGGTTTTTCAGCTGATTTTTTTAAAGTTTTTTGGAAGCAATTAGGGGAATTTGTTATTAGGGCAATTAATTTTGGATTTCTACGGGGCGAGTTATCTATTACACAGCAACAAGGTTTAATAGTATGTATACCAAAAGAAAATAAAAACAGACATTATCTTAAAAATTGGCGACCGATTACTTTGCTAAATACTGTTTATAAAATTGCATCTGGGTCAATTGCAAACAGGATAAAAAAAGTTTTAAATAAGCTGATAAGTACAGACCAAACAGGATTTATTGAGGGTAGATTCATTGGGGAAAACACACGACTAATGTATGATTTGATGCAATTAACAGAAGAACAAAATATTCCTGGATTACTACTTCTTATAGATTTTGAGAAAGCTTTTGATTCACTGTCTTGGTCTTTTATCAATAAAGTTCTGAAATTGTTTAACTTTGGACCATCAATAAGACAGTGGGTAACAGTTTTATACAAAAATTCTTGCTCAGCAGTGACTCAGTGTGGATTTTTATAATCTTTCTTTAATTTAGGTCGTGGATGTAGGCAAGGGGATCCAATTTCCCCATATTTATTCATTCTGTGTGCAGAAATTCTGGCTGCTAGGATAAGAAATAACAAAAAAATTAAGGGTATCAAAATCGACAATGTAGAATTTAAACTCTCTCAGTATGCTGATGATACGTCAGCCTTTTTAGATGGATCAAAGACATCCCTAGAGGAAACTCTTATAGAGCTGGAAATATTTGCAGACATATCTGGATTGAAGATAAATTATGATAAAACTCAAGTCATTTGGATTGGAGCAAAAAAATACAGTGCAGACTCAATTAAAACAAGATGGAAACTTTCATGGGGAGCTACAAAATTTAAATTACTTGGCATAACTTTTGATGTGGACCTAAATAAAATCATAGGACAAAACTATTCAGATAAGATAGGATACCTTAAAAACTCTATAAAACAGTGGCAGAGAAGATTTCTTACTCCACTTGGAAAAATAACTGTAATAAAATCACTATTACTACCTAAGATAACCCATTTGTTAATTGCCCTGCCCAATCCAGATTCAGACATTTTAAATGACATAAATGGTTTATTGTATGATTTTCTCTGGAATGGGCGAGCAAAGATAAAACAATCTGTGGTGATTAAACAATATTTTGAAGGTGGTCTAAAAATGATTAATATAACAGCTTACGCTGAGGCACTTAAGATCACATGGATAAGAAGAATCTTACAGAAAGAGAGTAAGTGGCAGATACTTTTAAAAACATTAATATCAGTGGAAAAGCTTCTGTGTTGTGGATCAGAATATATAAAAAGTATCTTACCAGCTTTGAAAAATGATTTTTGGAGAGATGTATTTAAAGCCTTTTGGAAGTTTGAAATTTTACTGGAAGTGGATTTTGATAAAAGCCTATGTCATCAAACACCAATCTTTTATAATAAAATCTTAAAAATTGGGAGTAACAGTTTCTTTTATAAAGCATGGTTTGATAAAGGAGTGAGATATGTAATGGATTTAATAGATAATCAGGGTAATTTTTTCAATTTTCACTTATTTGTCGAAAGAACATCAGTCAAGACTAATTTCATTCAGTATCAAGGAGTAATAGAATGTATTAAGAAAGCATTAAGAGATGCAAATGGTGATCTAAATGGAGATATGCAAGGTCCAATAATCCCAAAATTAATTAGTACCTTATTAAAGCAAAATAAAGGTTCAAAAAATTTATACATTATCTTAAATAAGAATAAAGATACCCCATCAGGCAAAGTTAAGTGGAATCAGCTTTATAATAATAACATTAATGAAGATTCATGGGAATATATTTTTCAGGCACCTTTTCAGATATCTAAATGTACAAAGCTTAGATGGTTTCAGACAACAATTAATCATAGGGTACTCATAACAAATAAATTTCTGTATCAAATTAACATAAAGGATAGTGCTAAATGCACGTTTTGTGGCAATTTTGAAGAAACAATATCGCATTTATTTTGGAGTTGCACTAAAACACAACTCTTTTTACAAGATTTAGTTAAAAGATTCAAAGAAATGGATGTACAGTTGGATTTAAAGGAAATAAACTTTGTTTTAGGTCTCTATCCCAAATCTACATCTGAAATAATACAACTCTTAATGTTAATTGCAAAATACTACATATACATGTGTAGATGTACTAATACACCATTGAATTTTATGGGGTATAAAGTCAATGTACAGTCACTGTATCAAAGTCATAAAGAGATTGCAATTAAAAATAATGAAATACAAAACTTTTTGCAGGCCTGGAGCTCATTTCAGCAATTGACTGGATAAAGTAAAAATAAATATATAAATATTAGACACTGACTGAAACAGAATAAGAGGGAAAACTGAGTATTTTGTTTGAACCTTTTCATAAGGAATCACATGCATATATCTTATAGATTTGTTATATACTGCTCTACTCAAATGATATGTTTGTAATATATATGGAAGCCACCCTTACTTCTAAGCATTGTAGACAAACAAAACAAAAAGCAAAACAAAAATATCTGAAGAATGGAAAAGGCAGCCCTGTTTGACTGATGAAGAACATTTTTTTTTTTTTTTTTTCAATATATACTTAATAGTGTGTATCTATAGGGAATTCTAAAGACGGGCATTGCTTGAGCAGGATCTTGGATCACGTGCATGCAGGAGGTATTCAGATCAGATAGGACAGGTGGGCAGACTGGTCAAAGTCTTCAGTGTTTATATTTTAGATTTCCTCGGGTTCCTCATCAGCATGTTTGCAGGTGGGGAGGATCCTGTTCGTTGGTTTATGTGGAGACTGATCAGGGTGCATCAGGCCTGCACGTGAAATAAGGTCCGCTTTACAAACCCTTCTGTAACGCTCTGTAAGTGATTTGTATATAAGAAGTTTTAATAGTTTGCTTATGATTTATATGCAGTATGAAAGGGTATGAGAGTTGGTACAAATGGTTCTGTGCTTTATACTTTTCATGCTTAATACCCTGACAGACGCCCCTGGGCTGTCTGGGATAATTGTAACAGGGGGTTTATCAGAATAAAGAAAACACACTGAAAAAAAAAAAGAAAAAAAAAAAAAAAAATATTCACTAACTGGCCGATGAATATCACAAAATATTGACCAGCATGTGACGTCAGATCAGCCAATGAAACTGTGTGTTACATCTTTGTCATATAATAATAATATTTTAATAACCATCTGAAAACACTGCACTCAGAAATTACTCAACTGTGACATAGTAAGTTTCTCAATGAGATGTTGGGCTAGAACAGTGAGAAAGCGGGGATAATATTAAGTGGGTGCTGAAGGATGGAACGAGAGATGGAATATTTATGCTGATGGGAGGAAATTGTTTTATTTTTGCTTTGACTCATTGTTCTTGGGAAAACCGTTCATTGAGGAATAAACTGACAGTGAGATCTGAGTGTGAGCATGGGCAGTGCAGAACTCTGACTGTTCTTATAGGAACATATTCTTTTCTTCAAGAGTAGGCCCCATTTCGGAAGGCAGAGCTCTAGATAAGAGGGAGTTTTTGGTGATAATTAGGGATAGTTTTTGTTAATTCTGCATGAAACCATATGTTGTGACCCCTCATCTGAACCGTCTCGACGAGACGGTTCAGATGAGGGGTCACAACATATGGTTTTGATGAGGAATAAGAAAAATTGTCCTTAATTATCATCGAATACTCCCTCTTATCTAGAGCTCTGGGAAGGGTTTTGTCACCTTGGGAAGCAAATAGGATTTCACTAAAATTGTTCTTCTTTGTATAAATGGTAGAACAATATTATTATGGAGGTGTAATTCAAAGTTCCAGATAAGAAGGGGTAAGAGGGATAATTTAGGGATAATTTTCCTTATTTTTCCTTTCAGTCATACATTGTGATCCCTCATTAGACGAGACGGTTCTAATGAGGGGTCACAACTTATGTTTTTGTTGAAAAATAAGAATATCTTTGCATTATCTCTGTTACTGCTCTGTACAATATCTGTTCAGTATAATTCATCAGTACCTTTCACACCAGCAAAGACACGACTTGGGGCTTGCTAAGAATAAGAGCAGATTTTCTTGTCATGGCTCATTACAGTAGCACTGAATTTCTTTGGTTATAAAGCAGGTTTTTTACTGTTTTTGGAAAGGAAAAACGCATATTATTGCAGAATTTCATGGGATTTACATATCATATTAAGCCTGTTAAGTGGGGATGTTAGTTAGAGCCTAAATTATAGTAAATCAGCCACTGCCAAATTACCTGTAATAAACAGTAATAATGTGATTAGGTATACATGTACTTTCAGTAGAAGTAACTCGACTATTTTTGCCTCTCTTCTCAGTAGAGGTGGGGATCAACTCTTAAAGGAAAGAATTTGCACCTCTAGGAGCAAATTCTTTCCTTTAAGAGTAGATTCCAGTGCAAAGAGCTACCTCATAAAGAGAAGCAAACAGGAATTTGTGATTACTATTTTTGAAAAAGAAACAGGGGGGCGTTTATTAGAGCATGGGCATTTATTAGGATAAATACAGTAATTGGGTTCATTCTGGGCAGGAATTCCCGGTTTTATAGCCAAGTAAATACAGAAGGGTTAAAACTGTCTTTTTTTCTGTGGAAATTAGCAATTATTGCCAACATTGTTAATAATATGCATTAAATAAATTGTTAGTTTATACACATTTTAAAAATGATTATTAAACAGAATTTCTTTATAAAAAAAAAAAAAAAAAAAAAAAAAAGAATCTCGCCTCTAGCTGGACTCGAATGATCGAATCCGTGACCCCATGATACAAAGTCAGGAGTGCATAACCACTTGGCCATGTGGATGCTTCTAACAGCCCTTATAACGCTCACAGTTTGTCGAACAGCCTGTACATGTGAACACAGTCTGGTCAGAGCTTTTCCTACTTGTACATCATACAAATAATCAAATTTGATGAACATACAGGCAGTAAAAGCTCGTGCCAGGTTGCATAGATACAAAAGTTTGCCAAAGTCTTTAGTGCTCATTTGAGGGGTAGGGGGACAAATCAGCAGCAGCAGATAGTAAAATTATTATAAACCATACTTCATATAATAAACACCATGGGAGCTGTGAAATTCAAAAGTCCCATAAATAGCAACCTTGAGACAAAATTGGGGCAATAGATAATAAATTTTGGTGTTGTAAAGTCAATATGGGTGAAATTTAGCCACATTTTTCACAGAAATCTCAGAAAAAAATAAGTGGCGACATTTATAAGAGAGGGGGATTTTATTAAAAGAAATAAAGTATTGCAGCCTGCACTGTCTCAATATCTAGAGTAAACTGACCCTACTGTATTAATCCTATAATGCCCTATTAAACACGCCAGGGGCGTTGCATTTTAAAAAAGAGGGAGATCCGTCATTTAGAGCCAAAAGCATAGTAAACTATTTAAGGTGTGTGGGTATACGTGCAGAGGAAGCAACTCTTGTATTTTTGCCTCCTTTTCAGTAGGATCAACCCTTACAGAAAAGAATTTGCTCCTCTAGGAGCAAATTCTTTTAAGAGTAGACCCCATTTCAGAGAAACAAATTGTAATTCATAACATTATTTTCCAAAAACAGGCAGGGATGTTTATTAGGATTAATACACTATATTAATTATAGTAAAATGTTAAATACCTGTATTATTATACTGATGAATGGTATTTTTATCACACCTAGTAACACTTCCACATACTTCAGTCGGCAATGGTTCTAGTAGATCGTCTAACTTTTCTGACGCTGATTTTAACGACTGCATAGAAGCTTCAAAGAAATTGTTTATTTCACCGAAGTCCATGTGATCCAGTTCTTTGTAAAAAGATTCCCTTTCCTTCTCTGACAGCGATGCCCAGTGCTCTAATAAATGGCTCTGTCCGGCAGAGCTAAGGCGAGATTTCAAAGCTTCTAAATCCATTCTGGTGAATAAGTGTTTCCTCAGTTCTGAAAGAGATCAAAATACTGTGTTGAAGCGTTGCACACAAAATTCACATCTGCAAAATTTAGATTTTTTCTTGTCAAGCTAACAAGTCATATTGAGAATTCAAAGATTAGTAGATTCAGTGCTCCAGATAAGAAGGGTTAACAGGGATAATTTAGGGATAATTTTCCTTATTTTTCTGTCATAACATATATTGTGACCTCTCATTAGAACCATCTCACCGAGACAGTCCTAATGAGGGGTCACAACGTATGTTTTCGTTGAGAAATAAGAAAAATTATCTTTCAATCATCCTTGTTACCCCTTCTTATCTGGAGCTCTGAGATTACTTTTCAAACTGCATATAGAACCAGATAAGCCACCTCATCTGGATCTATGCAGTTTGAAAAGTCATTTACTTTGGTTTTTGCATTTTATATGTGTTTAAAATGCACAAGACCAGTTAGAATGCTCATCAGAATTTAAGCTTTCTTTACATAAATGCAGGATTCACTGGTCCAAATTCACATGGGGACAAATTATAAACTGAAAATCCACACAGTTTACGGCTAATATTGTGTTAGCGAACACTTAAAGTGTCAAAATGAAAATATTTGAATTTGCAAACAGGGTAGTTTCAGATGAGGTCGCTCATAATGAGCTGCCTAATCAGGATCTACACTGTTTGCCCTCTAGCCTTTGAATTTTTTATATGATATAGCTTGGATAAAGTTTTTTTTTAAATATTTGCATATGTAAATTTTGTCATCTGCTTGTAGGTGCTTTAAGAGTAAATCAAACTGCACCGGCATAGTTTTTGTAGCCCCTTTTTTTGACTAATCATGCACAGCCGCTTTTTGTTACTGTCCACTTGAACTCGAAGGAAGAAAAATAAATAAAGTTTAGAAAATGTTAAAAATATGCTACACATCTGGATTTAACATGTAAAATATTTATGATAAACTTATACATGTCAGTTATTTACGACAATTATAAACTTACAATCCTTCAAAACGAAATCCAATATATACTATATACTTTTGAATACTTGAATGAATTTTACTACCTGAACTAAAAATCATACCTTTACTGCTATTATATGCATAGTCTGTCGAACCGATTCATTAGGTGACGTCAATTTACTAACAGGAGTATTCCCTAATAAAGTGTAGGTGTACATCAGGGATCTCCCCAGACCTTTAAGGCATGTCGCTTGCAACATGCCTTCATCTTCAAATTACCTTTGCAACATGCCTTAATTTCCAATGAAAATTTATTAAAGTGCTATTATTTTCATTTGTTAGCCAGTAAAGTTGTTTTAAATGCATAAAGGGTCATCAATAAATTATTTATAATGTAAATTTAGGCTAATTTTGACAAAACATTGCTATATTAAGGATTTTCAAAATTGATCAACAAGTCAAAATCTGATTTTTGTTCAAAAGCAACACGCCTTCTGAAATTTCTGGGGAGAACACTGGTACATAAAATATGCATTGCTTTGTAGTCGGGCAATACAAAATGAGAGAGATAGTAAATCTTTCAAATTCTAAGTACATTTATCTTGATATACAAGTCTTATTAAGAAATCATTGTGACAATGTAAACTACAAGGGCAAGGAAAGAGATACAGACCTGATTTTATATATGGGGATCTTGCATTTTTAATATTGCTCTCTCCATGTCAAATCCATCACTGGCTCAACCCAGGGTCTGCTAAATGTGCATTTGGGGGTGTTTACATGGTGACACATGTTGCATCACACATGTGCCACGCAACATGTGTCACTGTGTAAACCCACCTTAACTCTACCAAAGCTGTAGATAAGAGGGAGTATTTGGTGATAATTAGGGATAATTTTTGTTAATTCTGCATAAAAACATATGTTGCGACCCCTCATCTGAACCCTCTCAACGCGTCTCAATGAGGCGGTTCAGATGAGTGGTCACAACATATGATTTCGATGAGAAATAAGAAAAATTATCCTTAATTATCATCAAATACTCTCTTATCTAGAGTTCTGTCTACGAAACTTGAACACTTTCAGCTTTGCAAAAGATGAACTGATGCAATTCTGAGTGTGTGTTTACCTTGCATACAAGAAAAAATTCAGACACCTTAACCATTTCTGTAATGATCTGGGCATTTTTGCCAAGGGAAGCAAAGAAGAAGCCATAAAACTTGTCTCCCTTTCTCAATGAGACAGAAAGATGTAAAATTGCAAGTCACCCATCCAACTGTTCCAATGCTGGAAAATTTCACTTTTTCCATTATGTGACAAATGGTTCTTGCCAGTGGACGAGTGAAATTTGACTGCTTCTTGTGTAAAGGATTGGAATCAACATATTTTGGTCATGCAGGACGAGTGAAATTTTAAGAACTTTCCAGCTTGAGATCTATACTAATCTCATTCCAACATTTCAAGTTGCTTTACAATAGTGTATAGGAAAAGACTTTTTGCAAATTGTGTACTCAGAGTAGGGTTATCACTTTTTGAAGGGAGCTGCATACACTGCCAACAAAATGTACCATATGAACACTTCAGACCAAATGAAATTGCTCCCAGAGGTCCCGACTCAATAATTAATTGCAGAATTAGTATGATGGTAGCGGTAACAGTGTTAAGCACTGGAACACCTAGAATAGCTATTGTAATTGTCTTAAAGGCCCCATTGCTCTATCAGCATGAAATATTTTATTGCCAAGTATGGCTGCAAGCTTCTTATTACAGTTTCTTCATTGTATACATGTATGATCGTGTTTGGCCGGCTTAGAAAAATTAAAACGTCCTTGAGTTTCTCATAAAAACGATTTGAAAAAATATCTAGGTCATTTTGGTTGGCAACTAAAATGACCTAGTTTCGATTCCACAAGTTTCATTACGTGATAAAAATACAAGGTACAAGAGGTAACAATACACGGTACAGGAGGTAAAAATACAAGGTACAGTTGTTTAATAGTCGATAAAAATACAATGTAAGGCAAGACTATCATTCCTTGTCTCGCTGTTGTTTGAGTTAATTGCCCAACGGGGAATCAGAAACGAAAACCTTATTTTTTTGGAGAGACTTGTCATTTTTTTCAAAATACCTTATTCCTTCTTTTTATGCCAGTTATATGACACAAAAAGCACAGAAACCGACATATTATCATCAATTTTGAAGGATGTACCAGTTTTATAAGGATATGTGCTTCGACGACGATTTTTACCACTGATAGGACTATGGAGACTTTAAAAAGTGAACATTTTGGTTTTACAATGCAGTAATGTGTCCAAAAGATGAAGGGAACAGTCTTATCAGCACTGTTTTCTCAGACCAATCTGTCTTTTACAGGTACTATGATGCAGCTGTATTCTGATATTGTTCAAAAAATGATATTTTCAACTCTTTCCACTAACACAGCCAAACCATTTACCGGTAGCACTCTCTCGATGAAGGATGTTTGCAGATATATTTAATAAATATTTACCATGATAGTTAGTATAAGGTGGTGACATGAATGAAGACACAAAGGGCACTAACGGACATAGAGTTGAAGTTTTCTACAAACATCCTGCTGTGGGCATTGAGTGACAGAATTTGAGCTGACAAGAAAACAAACATGACAGAGCCCCAAAGAGGAGAGCTTCATTGCTAATGGACTACTTTTTGCTATACTTGAGGACAAAAGTTCTGCATGGATGTTAATTAAACATCAGTGCAAAACTTCTGTCCTTAAGTATATATTCCCTAAGTTTGGATATCAATGCCAATGGACGGATGAACTGCTCCCTGTTACTGCAGTTATGGAAATGCCAGTGGACGGATGAACTGGGACAGATGAACTGCTCCCTGTTACTGCAGCTATGGATACGCTCTGCTGAGGTGGCAGGGGGGGGGGGGGGGGGGGGGGCTGAGGGGGGTGGGGGTAACTTGAACTTGTTACGAGAATTGAAATACTACTACTACTATATCAAAACCATAATAATCCTAATAAACGCCCTGCTCCAACAAATGCCCCCTGCCTCTTTTCCAAAAATAATGTTGTATTGACTTGCTTAGACTGCCATGTTTTTAATCAGCTATACTGTTATACAAAGGTGAACAACATGAATGTTCTGCAGGATGCAGCTCTTCAAATGTGCTTCACCCTTCTAAGAAAGCATTTGCTACTAGAGGAGCAAAGAGCTGAACCCTTTAGAGAAGGGATCCACAAAGAGGAGAAATGGTAGAATTGCTTCATCTGAAAAAATATCCATTCACCTTAAATACTATTTACCACAAGTATTTTGAAGTGGCTTAGGGTTTGGCATGGAGCCTTATGGTCCACCATGCGGAAGTACAATATCAGTGCAAATCTAGTTCCCACCATTGAGCGCGATACGACAAGACTACAAGTGCAGTCCAGATGAATGGCAGGACAGGAGAACGGTTCAGAACAACAGTTGGAGTAAGACAAGGATGTCTTCTGTCACCCACCCTCTTCAACATTTTTCTCGAACGGATCATGTCTGATGCACTGGAAGAACATGACGGAAAGGTTAGCATAGGCGGCAAAAATATTACCAATCTGCAGTTTGCAGATGACATAGATGCTCTAGCTGAGGAAAAGCAGGAACTAGAAGCCCTAGTTGAAAGTCTTGATCAAACCTGCACAAGGTATAAGATGGAGATCAGTGCTGAGAAGACCAAACTGAAGACAAACAGTGCAGTTGGGATCCAGAGGGAGATCAAGGTAAAAGGGCAGAAGCTGGGTACTCTAACTAGCTTCAAATACCTTGGAGCACTTTTCTCAGATGATGGCTCAAAACAGGAGGTTCTCTCAAGGATTGCACAAGCCACTTCAGCTCTTACCAAACTGAAACCAATTTGGAGAGATAACAACATATCTCTTGGATCAAAGGTGAAACTTAAGCGCTCCCTTGTTATTTCCATATTTCTGTATGCCTGTGAATCATGGACCTTGACAGCATAGTTAGAGAAAAAAATGCAGGCCTTTGAGATGAGATGCTACCAAAGGTTACTGAACATTTCGTACAAGGACCATATAACCAATGAGGAGGTTTGCAGAAAGAACCAAGCAGCCATTGGCGAATATGATGAACTCCTGACGCTGGTCAAGAAACGTAAACTAAGGTGGTTTGGCCACGTCTCAAGGTCTTCTGGTTTAGCAAAGACAATTCTACAGGACACAGTGAAAGGAAAAAGAAGAAGAGGTAGACAGAAGAAGATGTGGGAAGACAATATTAAAGAGTGGACAGGGATAGATTTTGCCAGCTCAACCAGGGCAGCTGAAAACAGAACAAGGTGGAGAGGGATTGTTTCAAAGTCATCTGTGGTGCCCCAATGACCTAGTAAGGTTATGGGATAGAATAGAATAGAATATTTACAACTCCTTTGGCTCTAAAAAATCATTCCCCCTTTCATAAAACGCAATGCCCCCGGGCATTTAATAGGATTAATATGGTAATTCATTTCAGGACATCCGTAAGAAATTTTTGGATATCCACAACTTGATTTTTGGGTATTCAAGAGTCAACTTTATTTTCAGCTATCCATAATTTGATTAACTGGATCTGTAATTTGACTTTTGGATAACCATAATTCCATTCATGAATATCTGGAACATTTAACTTGATTTTGTGATATATCCAAAAACGACTTATAAGTACCCAAAAATCAAATATGGACATATATCCACTATCAAATTATGGATATCTAAACATCAAGATCAATATTGGATATCCGTAAATCAACTTTTGGATATCCAAAAATTAAATTGTGGATATAAAAAAACAGTGAATAAATACTGAAACAGTATGGTGACCAGCTGCCTTTGTATCATCTCTTCCCTATCAAATTTTATGGATACCATAAATACCCACAATTCAATATTCATCTCATGATATTGTGATCTCCAAATCTGATTTATGGTTATCCAATATTCATCTTGAATTTGTCACATCAAAAAGGAATAAATATAGAAGGATATTCCACAGTCTGATGAATATATCGTATTGGGATATGCAGAAATCAAAATGAACATGGTATAAGGTGCCTTTAACTAATATAGTCCCTACTTAATTATGAATATACATAGTTTGATAATTTGGTTCCTAGGTATTTGACATTTGGTTTAAGGTTGAACTTTTAAGCTTGTGTGCTCCATCAAATTAACTTTATCCAGAAATATTTAAATGTAAATGATAATTTAATTAATGTCTTTTGTTTTTATTAACAACTAGTAATTAACAACTAAAAATCTCAGTGTAGAGCTTTCACTGCAACTTATTAAGACTACCGTAATCGACCCATTTACCGCACCTTGCGCTTAACTTTTTCAAAATTGCAACAAAAAGATGTGGTTAAAATGTAATTAATAACCGCACACTCAGAACAATGAAATGCAGGGTGACGGGAAAGAGGCAACATGGGTAGGACTGGAAATACTTTGTGTTTATACTTTTCATGAATTCCCTGTTAATTATTGGGTTTTGTGAGAGTTTCAAAGAAAAAGCAGTGTGCGCTTGTGCAGTTTGTCCGGAAATGGCCTTGGTGTGCGGTTATAGGGGCATGTGCGGTAAATAGGTTGATTACGGTAAATACATAAATACAAGATGAGCTGTGGATATGTGACTTGTTTAAGGTCACAATGTAAGGGGCCTGGTTCGAACATGGGGCCCCTTAGAACATGAGTTGGGCGCACTACCAACTGCCCCACTGCGCTCCACCGTAAATAAATAAAAATAAATTTGCAAAATTCAATTTTGGCACCTTTTGACATTGTCTTGATGATGAAGACAATCTTTCATAACAAAAATTATGCTTAATTCAGGTCTTACCTGTGGGCAATAAGATGTGAACATCATGTGTATTGAATTCTGAAACTGAAAGTAGAGTTCAACTTCAAGTCTGGCACTGGGTGGGGAAATGTCCACGCAGTGTTAATCGGATTTTGTAAAAAGTAGGAATAAAAATGGCCAGGATATCTATTGCACCTGAAAGAAGAAACATTACTCTTTTAGATATAGTGATACTCACAGTTAAATATTCTGTAGATACTGTAAGACGGCGTTTTCGGCGTCAAAAAAAAAATCCTGTTGCAGAAAACCTTCAACATGAACCGGAAGTACGTGTACTTCGAGTAAACAGTTTCAGTACACGCGTGGTTAAATAGTCCGATGATTCACTGGAGTTTTCTTGTGCGATGAAGGGTCAACAGATGTGATTTATAACCTAACAACTGAAAACATATCATATACCTGTAATTCTAAAATTTGAAGCAAATAAACGGGAAAATAATCATTTATGCGTATTAATTTAGAATAGACAAAATGTAAGGCGGTTAACGATTTTGAAAGTTGCCACGCCCACATATTCTTCCTTTCAGTACGGTGGCATAGACTTGCCAACTATAGAGGCGACTAATGCCATTGTGACACATAAGAATCATACATGACGTAGTTGAACTTAGGGCATTTTATGTTGATCTCCAGTACAAGAGGCTCTGAGCTCATAACTATGTAAACATTATATTATGGAAGCTGAGATAATGGGCTGACCTAGTTAAACATTTGATATGGTGTCGTTTCATGAAAGGAGGTCACTGTGACCTTGTTTTGTGGGTGACCTGGAGCAATTTGGTGTATGCACTAATGCAACTTGGGGGCTTGGCCAGTGTTGCACAATTTATCACTGGTCATGAACCAGCTCAGTTAAACTGGGTCTGCTATCCCAGCAGGCACATGACGTTGAAATGACGTCGTACTGACGTCGATGCGACGTAATGGCTGGGATTTGTATTTCTTTGGTGTAATCCTTGCTTCCAAAGGATCTAATTACAGAAGAACTTCAATGGTTTCAACAGGCTTCGGACCATGAAAATTAGTTCCAGCCAAACATAGTGCTAGCCATCTAGGGTTAGCTTCTATATTGAATTGACATCAAGGGACCCAAGAACGAGTTCTAGTCAGCCAGGGTTAATAAGCCATCAGGCTTCGAGCCACTGAAGTTCTACTGTATTCAGAACTTTTAAAAGTATTAAAAGGTTGACATCAGGCTGATAGAATTTGAAATATGAGTTTTGCTCAAAAAACTTAATATGATGTAAATTTCCAAAGGTAGGCCACTGTGACCTACTTTTGCCAGAGGTGAAATAAAGTGGTTTGGTGCTAGCACTGAAGATTGAAATGCCCCAGGCTTATGGAAGCTGGTGTGTTTGGGGTGCTGTTTCACTATTCATTCCCTATTTTGAATGTCCTTATTTGTTGATACATGTATCTATAATTCCATTGACAGCATAATTAGAAACAAGAAATATCTTTAAAAAGATAAACGTTGCTAGAGAAATATTAAGTGATAACATGCATTGGATAACTTTCCACGCCACTGTTTAAAAATCGATAATCGATATTCGCGAATCGAGCAGGTAATGAAATACACTACGAGATATGGGCAAGTCATCTTTTCCTTCTATTTTTTTTCTTCCTTATATTCAAATCCATTGTTCCGTGTTCATTTTGAAAACCGCATTAAATTGCGAACAGCCTGCTATATTTTTTGAAAAGATTGCATAGGAAATACCGCGGTCATTTTTTAGTTTAAGTTAGTTGACTTCCCTCAAAATGAATAGAACATAAAGTTAATCATGACATTTTTACTGCGTTGATCAACGTTTTTACCCGCATATGTCTCTTTTTTTTCATAAAATGATATTTTCCGTGTTCATTCCGAAAATTACAATTATTCAGCATTTCATTGATACAATGAAGTAAAACAGTGCGGTCATTATTACATTTTCGATCAGCACCCTTATTTTCAGTGCTGCCCGCAAATATCAAACAGAATTCACACATTACTCCAGGTGGCGTAGAAAGTTGCGGACGGTGTCGGGCACGGTACCTCGGTCAGGAGCGTGTCCGCTGCGAATGCTAGCGACCCCGATTTTGATCCTCACGTCCGGTACGTTCTTTCGTGGAGACAATTCCCTCTCTCCCATTGATTCAAGAAGAACAGCAGTCAGTTACGATCGAAGGAATGTGCATTCAGTCTCCATGAGGCTTGCACAGAGACAGTGTGGTTAGATTACTTACCTGCTCGACATTTCCCCGTTGTTATCTGGGCCGTAAGTCCAACAAAAGCAAACAAGTTATGTTTTGATAACTTGATTACCCATAAATGAGCGATACCCGTATTGGCGGGGTTTTAAAGCCCAAATAGTCAGTCCTCCGTCTTTTTTCCGTCAATCTTCGGAAAAAGCTCCTAATGCTGGTCAAGAAATGGAAACTAAGGTGGTCTGGCTACGTCTCAAGGTCTTCTGGTTTAGCAAGGACGATTCTACAGGGCACAGTGAAAGGAAAAAGAAGAGGTATGCAGAAGAAGAGGTGGGAAGACAATATTAAAGAGTGGAAAGGGACGGATTTTGCCAGCTTGACTAGGGCAGCTGAAAACAGGACAAGGTGAAAAGGAATTGGTTCAAAGTCATCTGTGGTGCCCCAACGACCTAGTAAGGTTATGGGATAGAATAGAATAATTCTATTTACTAGTATGGATATCTATAATTTCATTTAGAGATATTGATTATTCATTTTTGGATATCCAAAAATAATATTGGTAGCCATAATTATTTATGGATATCCAAAAATGGATTCATGGATATCCAAGAATAAAATTATGGATAACCCAAAAGTAAGAAATATTTTTGGATATCAATACTGATTTGGTGTTTGGATTAGCCATAATTTGATTTTGGATATCCATATAAGCCTGAATATTTGATATTCATAATTTTATTTAAGGATATCCATAATTCTAATTATGGATATCCAATATTTATGCGGTATTTTTGGATATCCATAAACTGAATTATGCCTATCCAAAAAATTGATTAATGGATATCCATAAATGGGGAATAAATAGTATTATGGGGCCCCATAGATATGGTCTAGTTTTGTGGGAGGTGACATGGAGTGGTCTCGTGCATGCATAGGCGAATTTTAAAATGCCTCAGGTTTATGGAAGCTAAGATACAGGAGCTGACCTTAAAAAAATTAAACATAAAGTCAGTTTCTATAAAGTATGTAATTATGACCCAGTTTTGTGGGAAGCCACCTGGAGCATTTTCGTTCATGTGCAAATGTTGAACGGTCATAGGCTTATGAAAGTTGAGATACAGAGTCATGCTTGAAAACTTAATTATCCTTTTCCCATTTTAAGTCGAAGGACTTTCAAGAGGCCATAAATCTGGAGTGAATTGTCTGATTTTGCTCAAACTGGAATTTGTTCAAGGCCTTCGCGCATATCAGTATTGTACATAAGTTTCAAGAATATCTGTTGAAAAATTAAGCATATATTTCGTTGACCTATTGTAATTTGCATTATAAGCAAAGCAATAACTGTTGTTATCAGTTTGATAGATTAAAATGCATACTTGCCAATGTTCTCATTAACATAAGTTTCCGAAAGATGACTGAATTGAAAGATGTATCTTCTGGCCCAAGGGCAAACCTTTTCAAAATACATGTACATGGAAACTTTAAGGGACTGTAGCTCTGCTGCATTGTCTGACTTGGCTCAAAATTGCTTGTGTGAAAGAAAATAACATACCTTCTTTATGGCTGCTCTTTGTTTGGGAACGCTGTTCTTTGTTTTGGAAGACTGCCTTTTGTTCCGAAACATTTGCCAGCTTCTTTTAGGGTTCCTAAATAGTGCAGTTGATTAAGCAGTGGCTTTATGTACCAGTGGTACAAGGTTTGAATACTGCCATAGCCAAATTCTTCATTCCATAAACAGGCTTCCATCTCACAGAGACCATCATCCTAGTTTTATTTCTGTATCACTATAATACTGTTGAAAGGGGTGTGAAAGTCAGTTTTACTCATCCATTCCTCATATTTCCTGGTAAACAGACATGCAAACCTGTGTCAGGCACAGAACCATGTCAGGTCAGATTGACAATTGTCAGCAAAGTTAAATCAGTTTGGGGTAATACTTTCCTGGGGCCGTATTCATAAAACGAGTTAAGTGGTTGCTATGCCGTTGCTAAGGCTAAATTTCTTTGAAGAAGTTTCCCTACAACTATGAAATTTGGTCTGGAGGAACAGTCTTTGTAAGACTGTTCCTCCAGACCAAATTTCATAGTTGTAGGGAATCGCCTTTATAGATATTTAGCCTTAGCAACCGCATAGCAACGACTTAAGTGGCTTTATGAATACGGCCCCAGCTCTTTAGGTGTCTGTTGATATTGTATTTCATATGTATGTGGGGCTGGGGAGTGGGACTGTCAATAGCACCTGATAGTCAGATAGCAGGACTCAACTGAGAGCTATTAGAGAATTAGATACAGAGATTAAAAGGAAGATGGACACAAAGGTTTAGGTATTGCTTTGCTCTGAATACCTGTCAGTTCACCAATGCCATTTTCATGATCATCATCAGTCAAAACAGGGACACATAAAGTTACTGATATTCTACTGAATCTTGATCAGATTGCTTTAACCATGATGAATGGACCCAGTAATGCAGGCAAACAAGCAAACAGTGTGGGTGTTCCATGCCTCAGGATCTGAGCTGCGTTTACCAAGTTTGTTTGTAGCTTTCAATCTCAGTATAGGTTATTATAGTACAGGGACTGAATTGCCGCCATCAGTGTTTCTCACTGTGTCTAAGAAAGTTTTTTAAGTTTTCATTAAACCATATAAAGAGGATGTCACTCGGAATCTGAATCGGTTTTCTTAGTCCAATTGAGAAACCTGCTGACAAATAATTAAAGTGACAACAGAATGAGAACAGATATTTGCACTTTCTTTATCTTTATTAATTGTTTATTCTGACAGTTCATGAAAATTTTATAATTTTTTATAAACCAATAAAACAATAAGAACTAAGTTCCTTCCATACATAATTCATAATGCAAATGAGACTAAGCACAACAAAACATACAAAATGCTTAAAAAACTGATTATCATGCACATATTTTCAGTCTGACCAGTCTTTGCTGCCCCCATTGGCAAGCCTAAGCTTTTGTTGTCATAGTGCAAAGATTCTGAACACGTCAAATTCTAGACTGTGATCTCCCAAACGGGGTATTATGTTTGATGTTGCAATGCTATGCCGCTTTTCTGCAAGAACTTGACCTTAAGAATTACACCCCGATTGGTAGGTACATATCTATATAATTTCCTGTTGAACATGTCAAAATCTAGACTGTGATCTTCCAAACGGGGTATTATGTTTGATATTGCAAAGCTTGGCAGCCATTCTGCAAGAACTTGACCTCCAGTATTACACCCTAATTGGTAGGCACATATCTATATAATTTCCTGTCAAACATGTCAAAATCTAGACTGTGATTTTCCAGACGGGGTATTATGTTTGATGTTGAAAAGCTTGGCCGCCATTTTGCAAGCATAGCACCACGATTGGTAGGTACAGCTCTATATAATTTTCTATTGAACATGTCAAAATTTAGACTGTGATCTCCCAAACGGTGTATTGTGTTTGATGTTGAAAAGCTTGACCTTAAGCATTGCACCCCGATTGGTTGGCACATCTCCACATAATTTCCTATTGAACATGTCAAATTCTAGACTGTAATCTCCCAAACGGGGTATTTACTTCATGTTGCAAAGCTTGGCAGCTATTTTACAAGAATTTGACCTTAAACGTTGCACCCCGATTGGTAGGCACATATTTATATAATTTCCAATTAAACATGTCAGATTCTAAACCGTAATCTCCCAAACGGTGTATATGAACATGTCAAAATCTAGACTGTGATGTTTCATGTTGCAAAGATTGGCAGCCATTCTGCAAGAACTTGACCTTAAGCATCGAACCCTAATTGGTAGGCACATATGTATATTATTTCCTGTTGAAAATGTCAAAATCTAGACTGTGATCTCCCAAACGGGGTATTATGTTTGATGTTGCAAAGCTTTGCCGCCATTCTGCAAGAGCTTGACCTTAAGCATTGCACCCCGATTAATAGGCACATATCTATATAATTTCCTGTCACATATGTCAAAATCTAGACGGTGATCTCCCAAACGGGGTATTATGTTTGAGGTTGCAAAGCTTGACCGCCATTCTGCAAGAACTTGACCTTAAGCATTGCACCCGATTGGTAGGCACATATCTATATAATTTCCTGTCAAATATGTCAAAATCTAGACTGTTTTAAACCCTAAACGAGGTATTATGTTTGATGTTGCAAAGCTTGGCCGCCATTCTGCAAGAACTTGACCTTAAAGGCCTGGATTTTGTTCTATCATTTTGACCCCAACCCCCAAGCTAATCCCCTCCAATAAACAAGTGATAAGAAAATCAAAGACACCTCCTAATCACCTCATTATTAGGGTCATAATACAATGCAGTGCTGAAATCACTGCCTGCCTGAGGGGCCCAGTAGGATAAATTCAGGCATCAGTCAAAATGTAAGAGATCAGACCAGTATATTCTATAATTTGTAAAATATAATTGGCTGATTAGCAGTCAAAGAATACTCAAATATTAATTAAAAAAAAAGAAAAGAAAGAAAGAAAAGAAAAAGAGAAAAAAGAAAAAAAGGCAAAAAAAAAAAAAAAAAAAAAAAAGAAAAAAAAAAATTAAAAACAAAAAGAACTTAGGGAGAAAGAAAAAAAAATGAAAATTGAATATATTTCACAAATATTTTCATGTATTATCATTAACTAACTACTTTATTTTATTGCATATTTTTGATATGTTATTTTTAATTTTACTTTCTTAAACTTTATTTACTTATTTTTATATAATTTCTATTTATCTATTATTACTTTTTTTGTTAAGTAAGTCAAGTGCTCAGTAATTTAATACATTAGCCATTATTATAATCGCAAGAACAAGAAAATATGCAAGATTTGAAGATGAAATTTTGTTTCAAGGATCACTTTAGAGACCAAAAAGACTTCAGTTTAATTAAATTGCGAAACCTGTGTTTTGAGCAGTTTGGTTACATTATACATGTTTTTGACACCTTTTGAAAACCGTGAATTGGTCAAAGTTCATTTGTTTTTACAAGAACTGACACTATAGTTTTGTTGGTTATAGACTGTGATTTGTCAATTATGGATTAATCGTTATCAATATTTTGCTTCAAAGAGTATATAATTTTATGCATGCGTGCGTGCTAGTATGATGAGAATGATAATAGTTTAAGTTTTTTGTTGTTGTTTTATTATATATACTGTACCATTGGCAATCTACATACTGTAACTGATTTTTGTATTATAATTATTAATATTATTATTGCTAGAAATAATTATTAACTTACCTACCATTCTTGGCCGCCATTCTGCAAGAACTTGACCTTAAGCATTGCACCCCGATTGGTAGGCACATATCTATATAATTTCCTGTCAAATATGTCAAAATCTAGACTGTGATCTCCCAAACGGTGTATTATGTTTGATGTTGCAAAGCTTGGCCGCCATTCTGCAAGAACTTGACCTTAAGCATTGCACCCCGATTGGTAGGCACATATCTGTATAATTTCCTGTCAAATATTTCAAAATCTAGACTGTGATCTCCCAAACGAGGTATAATGTTTGACGTTCAAAGCTTGGCCGCCATTCTGCAAGAACTTGACCTTAAGCATTGCACCCCGATTGGTAGGCACATATCTATATAAATTCCTATCAAATATGTCAAAATCTAGACTGTGATCTCCCAAACGGGGTATTATGTTTGTTGTTGCCAAGCTTGGCCGCCATTCTGAAAAAACTTGACCTTAAGCATTGCACCCCGATTGGAGGGCACATATCTATATAATTTCTGTCAAATATTTCAAAATCTGGACTGTGGTCTCCCAAACGAGGTATTATGTTTGATGTTGCAAAGCTTGGCAGCCATTCTGCAAGAACTTGACCTTAAGCATTGCACCCCGATTGGAAGGCACATTCTATATAATTTCCTATCAAATATGTCAAAATCTAGACTGTGATCTCCCAAACGGGGTTATGTTTGTTATTGCAAAGCTTGCAGGCATTCTGCAATAACTTGATCTTAGGCATTGCACCCCAGTTGGTAGGCACATTCTATATAATTTCCTATCAAATATGTCAAAATCGAGACTGTGATCTCCCAAACGGGGTTATGTTTCTTATTGCAAAGGTTTGCCGCTATACTGCAGGAACTTCACCTTAAGCATTGCACCCCGATTGGAAGGCACATATCTAAATAATTTCCTGTCAAATATCAAATATGTCAAAATCTAGACTGTGATCTCCCAAACGGGGTATTATGTTTGATGTTGCAAAGCTTGGCCGCCATTCTGCAAGAACTTGACCTGATGCATTGCACCCCGATTGGTAGGCACATATCTATATAATTTCCTGTCAAATATGTCAAAATCTAGACTGTGATCTCCCAAACGGGGTATTATGTTTGATGTTGTCAAGCTTGGCCGCCATTCTGCAAGAACTTGACCTTAAGCATTGCATCCCGATTGGTAGGCACATATCTATATAATTTCCTGTCAAATATGTCAAAATCTATACCGTGATCTCCCAAACGAGGTATTTTGTTTGATGTTGCAAAGCTTGGCCGCCATTCTGCAAGAACTTGACCTTAAGCATTCCACCCCGATTGGTAGGCACATATCTATATAATTTCCTATCAAATATGTCAAAATCTAGACTGTGATCTCCCAAACGGGGTATTATGTTTGATGTTGCAAAGCTTGGCCGCCATTGGCCAGAACTTGACCTTAAGCATTGCACCCCGTTTGGTAGGCACATATCTATATAATTTCCTATCAAATATGTCAAAATCTAGACTGTGATCTCCCGAACGAGGTATTTTGTTTGATGTTGCAAAGCTTGGCCGCCATTCTGCAAGAACTTGACCTGAAGCATTGCACCCCGATTGGTAGGCACATATCTATATAATTTCCTATCAAATATGTCAAAATCTAGACTGTGATCTCCCGAACGAGGTATTTTGTTTGATGTTGCAAAGCTTGGCCGCCATTCTGCAAGAACTTGACCTTAAGCATTGCACCCCGATTGGTAGGCACATATCTATATAATTTCCTATCAAATATGTCAAAATCTAGACTGTGATCTCCCAAACGGGGTATTATGTTTGATGTTGCAAAGCTTGGCCGCCATTGGCCAGAACTTGTCCTTAAGCATTGCACCCCGTTTGATAGGCACATATCTATATAATTGCCTGTCAAATATGTCAAAATCTAGACTGTGATCTCCCGAACGAGGTATTTTGTTTGATGTTGCAAAGCTTGGCCGCCATTCTGCAAGAACTTGACCTTAAGCATTGCACCCCGATTGGTAGGCACATATCTATATAATTTCCTGTCAAATATGTCAAAATCTAGACTGTGATCTCCCGAACGAGGTATTTTGTTTGATGTTGCAAAGCTTGGCCGCCATTCTGCAAGAACTTGACATTAAGCATTGCACCCCGATTGGTAGGCACATATCTATATAATTTCCTATCAAATATGTCAAAATCTAGACTGTGATCTCCCAAACGGGGTATTAAGTTTGATGTTGCAAAGCTTGTCCGCCATTCTGCAAGAACTTGACCTTAAGCATTGCACCCCGATTGGTAGGCACATATCTATATAATGTCCTGTCAAATATGTCAAAATCTAGACTGTGATCTCCCAAACGAGGTATTTTGTTTGATGTTGCAAAGCTTGGCCGCCATTCTGCAAGAACTTGACCTTAAGCACTGCACCCCGATTGGTAGGCACATATCTATATAATTTCCTATCAAATATGTCAAAATCTAGACTGTGATCTCCCAAACGAGGTATTTTGTTTGATGTTGCAAAGCTTGGCCGCCATTCTGCAAGAACTTGACCTTAAGCATTGCACCCCGATTGGTAGGCACATATCTATATAATTTCCTATCAAATATGTCAAAATCTAGACTGTGATCTCCCAAACGGGGTATTAAGTTTTATATTGCAAAGCTTGGCCGCCATTCTGCAAAAACTTGACCTTAAGCATTGCATCCCGATTGGTAGGCACATATCTATATAATTGCCTGTCAAATATGTCAAAATCTAGACTGTGATCTCCCAAATGGGGTATTATGTTTGATGTTGCCAAGCTTGGCCGCCATTCTGAAAGAACTTGACCTTAAGCATTGCAACCCGATTGGTAGGCACATATTTATATAATTTCCTATCAAATATGTCAAAATCTAGACTGTGATCTCCCAAACGAGGTATTTTGTTTGATGTTGCAAAGCTTGGCCGCCATTCTGCAAGAACTTGACCTTAAGCATTGCAACCCGATTGGTAGGCACATATTTATATAATTTCCTATCAAATATGTCAAAATCTAGACTGTGATCTCCCAAACGGGGTATTATGTTTGATGTTGCCAAGCTTGGCCGCCATTCTGCAAGAACTTGACCTTAAGCATTGCACCCCGATTGGTAGGCACATATCTATATAATTTCCTGTCAAATATGTCAAAATCCAAACCCGGATCTCCCAAACGAGGTATTTTGTTTGATGTTGCAAAGCTTGGCCGCCATTCTGCAAGAACTTGACCTTAAGCATTGCACCCCGATTGGTAGGCACATATCTATATAATTTCCTATCAAATATGTCAAAATCTAGACTGTGATCTCCCAAACGGGGTATTAAGTTTTATATTGCAAAGCTTGGCCGCCATTCTGCAAAAACTTGACCTTAAGCATTGCATCCCGATTGGTAGGCACATATCTATATAATTTCCTATCAAATATGTCAAAATCTAGACTGTGATCTCCCAAATGGGGTATTATGTTTGATGTTGCCAAGCTTGGCCGCCATTCTGCAAGAACTTGACCTTAAGCATTGCACCCCGATTGGTGGGCACATATCTATATAATGTCCTGTCAAATATGTCAAAATCGAGACTGTGATCTCCCAAACGAGGTATTTTGTTTGATGTTGCAAAGCTTGGCCGCCATTCTGCAAGAACTTGACCTTAAGCATTGCAACCCGATTGGTAGGCACATATTTATATAATTTCCTATCAAATATGTCAAAATCTAGACTGTGATCTCCCAAACGGGGTTTTATGTTTGATGTTGCAAAGCTTGGCCGCCATTGGCAAGAACTTGACCTTAAGCATTGCACCCCGATTGGTAGGCACATATCTATATAATTTCCTGTCAAATATGTCAAAATCTAGACTGTGATCTTCCAAACGGGGAATTATGTTTGATGTTGCCAAGCTTGGCCGCCATTCTGCAAGAACTTGACCTTAAGCATTGCACCCCGATCGGTAGGCACATATCTATATAATTTTCTGTCAAATATGTCAAAATCCAAACCCTGATCTCCCAAACGAGGTATTTTGTTTGATGTTGCAAAGCTTGGCCGCCATTCTGCAAGAACTTGACCTGAAGCATTGCACCCCGATTGGTAGGCACATATCTATATAATGTCCTGTCAAATATGTCAAAATCTAGACTGTGATCTCCCAAACGGGGTATTATGTTTGATGTTGCAAAGCTTGGCCGCCATTCTGCAAGAACTTGACCTAAAGCATTGCACCCCGATTGGTAGGCACATATCTATATAATTGCCTGTCAAATATGTCAAAATCTAGACTGTGATCTCCCAAACAGGGTATTATGTTTGATGTTGCCAAGCTTGGCCGCCATTCTGCAAGAACTTGACCTTAAGCATTGCACCCCGATTGGTAGGCACATATCTATATAATTTCCTGTCAAATATGTCAAAATCTATACCGTGATCTCCCAAACGAGGTATTTTGTTTGATGTTGCAAAGCTTGGCCGCCATTCTGCAAGAACTTGACCTTAAGCATTGCACCCCGATTGGTAGGCACATATCTATTAAATTGCCTGTCAAATATGTCAAAATCTAGAGTGTGATCTCCCAAACGAGGTATTTTGTTTGATGTTGCAAAGCTTGGCCGCCATTCTGCAAGAACTTGACCTTAAGCATTGCACCCCGATCGGTAGGCACCTATCTATATAATTTCCTATCAAATATGTCAAAATCTAGACTGTGATCTCCCAAACGGGGTCTTAAGTTTGATGTTGCAGAGCTTGGCCGCCATTCTGCAAGAACTTGACCTTAAGCATTGCACCCCGATTGGTAGGCACATGTCTATATAATTTCCTATCAAATATGTCAAAATCTAGACTGTGATCTCCCAAATGGGGTATTAAGTTTGATGTTGCAAAGCTTGGCCGCCATTCTGCAAGAACTTGACCTTAAGCATTGCACCCCGATTGGTAGGCACATATCTATATAATTTCCTGTCAAATATGTCAAAATCTAGACTGTGATCTCCCAAACGGGGTATTATGTTTGATGTTGCAAAGCTTGGCCGCCATTCTGCAAGAACTTGACCTTAAGCATTGCACCCCGATTGGTAGATACATATCTATATAATTTCCGGTTAAATATGTCATAATCTAGACTGTGATCTCCCAAACGAGGTATTATGTTTGATGTTGCAAAGCTTGGCCGCCATTCTGCAAGAACTTGACCTTAAGCATTGCACCCCGATTGGTAGGCACATATCTATATAATTTCCTGTCAAATATGTCAAATTCTAGACTGTGATCTCCCAAACGGGGTATTATGTTTGATGTTGCAAAGCTTGGCCGCCATTCTGCAAGCACTTGACCTTAAGCATTGCACCCCGATTGGTAGTCACATATCTATATAATTTCCTATCAAATATGTCAAAATCTAGACTGTGATCTCCCAAACGGGGTATTAAGTTTGATGTTGCAAAGCTTGGCCGCCATTCTGCAAGAACTTGACCTTAAGCATTGCACCCCGATTGGAAGGCACATATCTATATAATGTCCTGTCAAATATGTCAAAATCTAGACTGTGATCTCCCAAACGGGGTATTATGTTTGATGTTGCAAAGCTTGGCCGCCATTCTGCAAGAACTTGACCTTATGCATTGCACCCCGATTGGTAGGCACATATCGATATAATTTCCTATCAAATATGTCAAAATCTAGACTGTGATCTCCCAAACGGGGTATTATGTTTGATGTTGCCAAACTTGGCCGCCATTCTGCAAGAACTTGACCTTAAGCATTGCACCCCGATTGGTAGGCACATATCTATATAATTTCCTATCAAATATGTCAAAATCTAGACTGTGATCTCCCAAACGGGGAATTATGTTTGATGTTGCAAAGCTTGGCCGCCATGCTGCAAGAACTTGACCTTAAGCATTGCACCCCGATTGGTAGTCACATATCTATATAATTTCCGGTTAAATATGTCATAATCTAGACTGTGATCTCCCAAACGAGGTATTATGTTTGATGTTGCAAAGCTTGGCCGCCATTCTGCAAGAACTTGACCTTAAGCATTGCACCCCGATTGGTAGGCACATATCTATATAATTTCCTGTCAAATATGTCAAATTCTAGACTGTGATCTCCCAAACGAGGTATTTTGTTTGATGTTGCAAAGCTTGGCCGCCATTCTGCAAGAACTTGACCTTAAGCATTGCACCCCGATTGGTAGGCACATGTCTATATAATTTCCTATCAAATATGTCAAAATCTAGACTGTGATCTCCCAAACGGGGTATTAAGTTTGATGTTGCAAAGCTTGGCCGCCATTCTGCAAGAACTTGACCTTAAGCATTGCACCCCGATTGGTAGGCACATATCTATATAATTTCCTGTCAAATATGTCAAAATCTAGACTGTGATCTCCCAAACGGGGTATTATGTTTGATGTTGCAAAGCTTGGCCGACATTCTGCAAGAACTTGACCTTAAGCATTGCACCCCGATTGGTAGGCACATATCTATAGAATGTTCTGTCAAATATGTCAAAATCTAGACTGTGATCTCCCAAACGGGGTATTATGTTTGATGTTGCAAAGCATGGCCGCACTTCTGAAAGAACTTGACCTTATGCATTGCACCCCGATTGGTAGGCACATATCTATATAATTTCCTATCAAATATGTCAAAATCTAGACTGTGATCTCCCAAACGGGGTATTATGTTTGATGTTGCCAAGCTTGGCCGCCATTCTGCAAGAACTTGACCTTAAGCATTGCACCCCGATTGGTAGGCACATATCTATATAATGTCCTGTCAAATATGTCAAAATCTAGACTGTGATCTCCCAAACGGGGTATTATGTTTGATATTGCCAAGCTTGGCCGCCATACTGCAAGAACTTGACCTTAAGCATTGCACCTCGATCGGTAGGCACATATCTATATAATGTCCTGTCAAATATGTCAAAATCTAGACTGTGATCTCCCAAACGAGGTATTTTGTTTGATGTTGCAAAGCTTGGCCGCCATTCTGCAAGAACTTGACCTTAAGCATTGCACCCCGATTGGTAGGCACATATCTATATAATTTCCTATCAAATATGTCAAAATCTAGACTGTGATCTCCCAAACGAGGTATTTTGTTTGATGTTGCAAAGCTTGGCCGCCATTCTGCAAGAACTTGACCTTAAGCATTGCACCCCGATTGGTAGGCACATATCTATATAATTTCCTATCAAATATGTCAAAATCTAGACTGTTATCTCCCAAACGGGGTATTAAGTTTTATATTGCAAAGCTTGGCCGCCATTCTGCAAAAACTTGACCTTAAGCATTGCATCCCGATTGGTAGGCAAATATATATATAATTGCCTGTCAAATATGTCAAAATCTAGACTGTGATCTCCCAAATGGGGTATTATGTTTGATGTTGCCAAGCTTGGCCGCCATTCTGCAAGAACTTGACCTTAAGCATTGCACCCCGATTGGTGGGCACATATCTATATAATGTCCTGTCAAATATGTCAAAATCGAGACTGTGATCTCCCAAACGAGGTATTTTGTTTGATGTTGCAAAGCTTGGCCGCCATTCTGCAACAACTTGACCTTAAGCATTGCAACCCGATTGGTTGGCACATATTTATATAATTTCCTATCAAATATGTCAAAATCTAGACTGTGATCTCCCAAACGGGGTATTAAGTTTGATGTTGCAAAGCTTGGCCGCATTCTGCAACAACTTGACCTTAAGCATTGCACCCCGATTGGTAGGCACATATCTATATAATTTCCTGTCAAATATGTCAAAATCTAGACTGTGATCTACCAAACGGGGTATTATGTTTGATGTTGCAAAGCTTGGCCGCCATTCTGCAAGAACCTTACCTTAAGCATTGCACCCCGATTGGTAGGCACATATCTATATAATGTCCTGTCAAATATGTCAAAATCTAGACTGTGATCTCCCAAACGGGGTATTATGTTTGATGTTGCAAAGCTTGGCCGCCATTCTGCAAGAACTTGACCTTAAGCATTGCACCCCGATTGGTAGGCACATATCTATATAATTTCCTATCAAATATGTCAAAATCTAGACTGTGATCTCCCAAACGGGGTATTATGTTTGATGTTGCCAAGCTTGGCCGCCATTCTGCAAGAACTTGACCTTAAGCATTGCACCCCGATTGGTAGGCACATATCTATATAATTTCCTGTCAAATATGTCAAAATCCAAACCCTGATCTCCCAAACGAGGTATTTTGTTTGATGTTGCAACGCTTGGCCGCCATTCTGCAAGAACTTGACCTTAAGCATTGCACCCCGATTGGTAGGCACATATCTATATAATGTCCTGTCAAATATGTCAAAATCTAGACTGTGATCTCCAAAAACGGGGTATTATGTTTGATGTTGCAAAGCTTGGCCGCCATTCTGCAAGAACTTGACCTGAAGCATTGCACCCCGATTGGTAGGCACATATCTATATAATTTCCTATCAAATATGTCAAAATCTAGACTGTGATCTCCCAAACGGGGTATTATGTTTGATGTTGCCAAGCTTGGCCGCCATTCTGCAAGAACTTGACCTTAAGCATTGCACCCCGATTGGTAGGCACATATCTATATAATTTCCTGTCAAACATGTCAAAATCTATACCGTGATCTCCCAAACGAGGTATTTTGTGAGATGTTGCAAAGCTTGGCCGCCATTCTGCAAGAACTTGACCTTAAGCATTGCACCCCGATTGGTAGGCACATATCTATATAATTTCCTATCAAATATGTCAAAATCTAGACTGTGATCTCCCAAACGGGGTATTAAGTTTGATGTTGCAAAGCTTGGCCGCCAGTCTGCAAGAACGTGACCTTAAGCATTGCACCCCGATTGGTAGGCACATATCTATATAATTGCCTGTCAAATGTATCAAAATCTAGACTGTGATCTCCCAAACGGGGTATTATGTTTGATGTTGCAAAGCTTGGCCGCCATTCTGCAAGAACTTGACCTTAAGCATTGCACCCCGATTGGTAGGCACATATCTATATAATGTCCTGTCAAATATGTCAAAATCTAGACTGTGATCTCCCAAACGAGGTATTTTGTTTGATGTTGCAAAGCTTGGCCGCCATTCTGCAAGAACTTGACCTTAAGCATTGCACCCCGATTGGTAGGCACATATCTATATAATTTCCTATCAAATATGTCAAAATCTAGACTGTGATCTCCCGAACGAGGTATTTTGTTTGATGTTGCAAAGCTTGGCCGCCATTCTGCAAGAACTTGACCTTAAGCATTGCACCCCGATTGGTAGGCACATATCTATATAATTTCCTATCAAATATGTCAAAATCTAGACTGTGATCTCCCAAACGGGGTATTAAGTTTTATATTGCAAAGCTTGGCCGCCATTCTGCAAGAACTTGACCTTAAGCATTGCATCCCGATTGGTAGGCACATATCTATATAATTGGCTGTCAAATATGTCAAAATCTAGACTGTGATCTCCCAAATGGGGTATTATGTTTGATGTTGCCAAGCTTGGTCGCCATTCTGCAAGAACTTGACCTTAAGCATTGCACCCCGATTGGTAGGCACATATCTATATAATGTCCTGTCAAATATGTCAAAATCTAGACTGTGATCTCCCAAACGAGGTATTTTGATTGATGTTGCAAAGCTTGGCCGCCATTCTGCAAGAACTTGACCTTAAGCATTGCATCCCGATTGGTAGGCACATATTTATATAATTTCCTATCAAATATGTCAAAATCTAGACTGTGATCTCCCAAACGGGGTATTAAGTTTGATGTTGCAAAGCTTGGCCGGCATTCTGCAACAACTTGACCTTAAGCATTGCACCCCGATTGGTAGGCACATATCTATATAATTTCCTGTCAAATATGTCAAAATCTAGACTGTGATCTCCCAAACGGGGTATTATGTTTGATGTTGCAAAGCTTGGCCGCCATTCTGCAAGAACCTTACCTTAAGCATTGCACCCCGATTGGTAGGCACATATCTATATAATGTCCTGTCAAATGTCAAAATCTAGACTGTGATCTCCCAAACGGGGTATTATGTTTGATGTTGCAAAGCTTGGCCGCCATTCTGCAAGAACTTGACCTTAAGCATTGCACCCCGATTGGTAGGCACATATCTATATAATTGCCTGTCAAATATGTCAAAATCTAGACTGTGATCTCCCAAACAGGGTATTATGTTTGATGTTGCCAAGCTTGGCCGCCATTCTACAAGAACTTGACCTTAAGCATTGCACCCCGATTGGTAGGCACATATCTATATCATTTCCTATCAAATATGTCAAAATCTAGACTGTGATCTCCCAAACGAGGTATTTTGTTTGATGTTGCAAAGCTTGGCCGCCATTCTGCAAGAACTTGACCTTAAGCATTGCACCCCGATTGGTAGGCCCATATCTATATAATTTCCTATCAAATATGTCAAAATCTAGACTGTGATCTCCCAACCGAGGTATTTTGTTTGATGTTGCAAAGCTTGGCCGCCATTCTGCAAGAACTTGACCTTAAGCATTGCACCCCGATTGGTAGGCACATATCTATATAATTTCCTATCAAATATGTCAAAATCTAGACTGTTATCTCCCAAACGGGGTATTAAGTTTTATATTGCAAAGCTTGGCCGCCATTCTGCAAAAACTTGACCTTAAGCATGCATCCCGATTGGTAGGCAAATATATATATAATTGCCTGTCAAATATGTCAAAATCTAGACTGTGATCTCCCAAATGGGGTATTATGTTTGATGTTGCCAAGCTTGGCCGCCATTCTGCAAGAACTTGACCTTAAGCATTGCACCCCGATTGGTGGGCACATATCTATATAATGTCCTGTCAAATATGTCAAAATCGAGACTGTGATCTCACAAACGAGGTATTTTGTTTGATGTTGCAAAGCTTGGCCGCCATTCTGCAACAACTTGACCTTAAGCATTGCAACCCGATTGGTTGGCACATATTTATATAATTTCCTATCAAATATGTCAAAATCTAGACTGTGATCTCCCAAACGGGGTATTAAGTTTGATGTTGCAAAGCTTGGCCGCATTCTGCAACAACTTGACCTTAAGCATTGCACCCCGATTGGTAGGCACATATCTATATAATTTCCTGTCAAATATGTCAAAATCTAGACTGTGATCTTCCAAACGGGGTATTATGTTTGATGTTGCAAAGCTTGGCCGCCATTCTGCAAGAACCTTACCTTAAGCATTGCACCCCGATTGGTAGGCACATATCTATATAATGTCCTGTCAAATATGTCAAAATCTAGACTGTGATCTCCCAAACGGGGTATTATGTTTGATGTTGCAAAGCTTGGCCGCCATTCTGCAAGAACTTGACCTTAAGCATTGCACCCCGATTGGTAGGCACATATCTATATAATTTCCTATCAAATATGTCAAAATCTAGACTGTGATCTCCCAAACGGGGTATTATGTTTGATGTTGCCAAGCTTGGCCGCCATTCTGCAAGAACTTGACCTTAAGCATTGCACCCCGATTGGTAGGCACATATCTATATAATTTCCTGTCAAATATGTCGAAATCCAAACCCTGATCTCCCAAACGAGGTATTTTGTTTGATGTTGCAACGCTTGGCCGCCATTCTGCAAGAACTTGACCTTAAGCATTGCACCCCGATTGGTAGGCACATATCTATATAATGTCCTGTCAAATATGTCAAAATCTAGACTGTGATCTCCCAAACGGGGTATTATGTTTGATGTTGCAAAGCTTGGCCGCCATTCTGCAAGAACTTGACCTGAAGCATTGCACCCCGATTGGTAGGCACATATCTATATAATTTCCTATCAAATATGTCAAAATCTAGACTGTGATCTCCCAAACGGGGTATTATGTTTGATGTTGCCAAGCTTGGCCGCCATTCTGCAAGAACTTGACCTTAAGCATTGCACCCCGATTGGTAGGCACATATCTATATAATTTCCTGTCAAATATGTCAAAATCTATACCGTGATCTCCCAAACGAGGTATTTTGTGAGATGTTGCAAAGCTTGGCCGCCATTCTGCAAGAACTTGACCTTAAGCATTGCACCCCGATTCGTAGGCACATATCTATATAATTTCCTATCAAATATGTCAAAATCTAGACTGTGATCTCCCAAACGGGGTATTAAGTTTGATGTTGCAAAGCTTGGCCGCCAGTCTGCAAGAACGTGACCTTAAGCATTGCACCCCGATTGGTAGGCACATATCTATATAATTGCCTGTCAAATGTATCAAAATCTAGACTGTGATCTCCCAAACGGGGTATTATGTTTGATGTTGCAAAGCTTGGCCGCCATTCTGCAAGAACTTGACCTTAAGCATTGCACCCCGATTGGTAGGCACATATCTATATAATGTCCTGTCAAATATGTCAAAATCTAGACTGTGATCTCCCAAACGAGGTATTTTGTTTGATGTTGCAAAGCTTGGCCGCCATTCTGCAAGAACTTGACCTTAAGCATTGCACCCCGATTGGTAGGCACATATCTATATAATTTCCTATCAAATATGTCAAAATCTAGACTGTGATCTCCCAAACGAGGTATTTTGTTTGATGTTGCAAAGCTTGGCCGCCATTCTGCAAGAACTTGACCTTAAGCATTGCACCCCGATTGGTAGGCACATATCTATATAATTTCCTATCAAATATGTCAAAATCTAGACTGTGATCTCCCAAACGGGGTATTATGTTTGATGTTGCAAAGCTTGGCCGCCATTCTGCAAGAACCTTACCTTAAGCATTGCACCCCGATTGGTAGGCACATATCTATATAATGTCCTGTCAAATATGTCAAAATCTAGACTGTGATCTCCCAAACGGGGTATTATGTTTGATGTTGCAAAGCTTGGCCGCCATTCTGCAAGAACTTGACCTTAAGCATTGCACCCCGATTGGTAGGCACATATCTATATAATTTCCTATCAAATATGTCAAAATCTAGACTGTGATCTCCCAAACGGGGTATTATGTTTGATGTTGCCAAGCTTGGCCGCCATTCTGCAAGAACTTGACCTTAAGCATTGCACCCCGATTGGTAGGCACATATCTATATAATTTCCTGTCAAATATGTCGAAATCCAAACCCTGATCTCCCAAACGAGGTATTTTGTTTGATGTTGCAACGCTTGGCCGCCATTCTGCAAGAACTTGACCTTAAGCATTGCACCCCGATTGGTAGGCACATATCTATATAATGTCCTGTCAAATATGTCAAAATCCAGACTGTGATATCCAAAAACGGGGTATTATGTTTGATGTTGCAAAGCTTGGCCGCCATTCTGCAAGAACTTGACCTGAAGCATTGCACCCCGATTGGTAGGCACATATCTATATAATTTCCTATCAAATATGTCAAAATCTAGACTGTGATCTCCCAAACGGGGTATTATGTTTGATGTTGCCAAGCTTGGCCGCCATTCTGCAAGAACTTGACCTTAAGCATTGCACCCCGATGGGTAGGCACATATCTATATAATTTCCTGTCAAATATGTCAAAATCTATACCGTGATCTCCCAAACGAGGTATTTTGTGAGATGTTGCAAAGCTTGGCCGCCATTCTGCAAGAACTTGACCTTAAGCATTGCACCCCGATTCGTAGGCACATATCTATATAATTTCCTATCAAATATGTCAAAATCTAGACTGTGATCTCCCAAACGGGGTATTAAGTTTGATGTTGCAAAGCTTGGCCGCCAGTCTGCAAGAACGTGACCTTAAGCATTGCACCCCGATTGGTAGGCACATATCTATATAATTGCCTGTCAAATGTATCAAAATCTAGACTGTGATCTCCCAAACGGGGTATTATGTTTGATGTTGCAAAGCTTGGCCGCCATTCTGCAAGAACTTGACCTTAAGCATTGCACCCCGATTGGTAGGCACATATCTATATAATGTCCTGTCAAATATGTCAAAATCTAGACTGTGATCTCCCAAACGAGGTATTTTGTTTGATGTTGCAAAGCTTGGCCGCCATTCTGCAAGAACTTGACCTTAAGCATTGCACCCCGATTGGTAGGCACATATCTATATAATTTCCTATCAAATATGTCAAAATCTAGACTGTGATCTCCCGAACGAGGTATTTTGTTTGATGTTGCAAAGCTTGGCCGCCATTCTGCAAGAACTTGACCTTAAGCATTGCACCCCGATTGGTAGGCACATATCTATATAATTTCCTATCAAATATGTCAAAATCTAGACTGTGATCTCCCAAACGGGGTATTAAGTTTTATATTGCAAAGCTTGGCCGCCATTCTGCAAGAACTTGACCTTAAGCATTGCATCCCGATTGGTAGGCACATATCTATATAATTGCCTGTCAAATATGTCAAAATCTAGACTGTGATCTCCCAAATGGGGTATTATGTTTGATGTTGCCAAGCTTGGCCGCCATTCTGCAAGAACTTGACCTTAAGCATTGCACCCCGATTGGTAGGCACATATCTATATAATGTCCTGTCAAATATGTCAAAATCTATACCGTGATCTCCCAAACGAGGTATTTTGTTTGATGTTGCAAAGCTTGGCCGCCATTCTGCAAGAACTTGACCTTAAGCATTGCACCCCGATTGGTAGGCACATATCTAGGTAATTTCCTATCAAATATGTCAAAATCTAGACTGTGATCTCCCAAACGGGGTATTATGTTTGATGTTGCAAAGCTTGGCCGCCATTGGCAAGAACTTGACCTTAAGCATTGCACCCCGATTGGTAGGCACATATCTATATAATTGCCTGTCAAATATGTCAAATTCTAGACTGTGATCTCCCGAACAAGGTATTTTGTTTGATGTTGCAAAGCTTGGCTGCCATTCAGCAAGAACTTGACCTTAAGCATTGCACCCCGATTGGTAGGCACATATCTATATAATTTCCTATCGAATATGTCAAAATCTAGACTGTGATCTCCCAAACGGGGGTATTAAGTTTGATGTTGCCAAGCTTGGCCGCCATTCTGCAAGAACTTGACCTTAAGCATTGCACCCCGATTGGTAGGCACATATCTATATAATTTCCTGTCAAATATGTCAAAATCTAGAGTGTGATCTCCCAAACGAGGTATTTTGTTTGATGTTGCAAAGCTTGGCCGCCATTCTGCAAGAACTTGACCTTAAGCATTGCACCCCGATTGGTAGGCACATATCTATATAATTTCCTATCAAATATGTCAAAATCTAGACTGTGATCTCCCGAACAAGGTATTTTGTTTGATGTTGCAAAGCTTGGCTGCCATTCAGCAAGAACTTGACCTTAAGCATTGCACCCCGATTGGTAGGCACATATCTATATAATTTCCTATCGAATATGTCAAAATCTAGACTGTGATCTCCCAAACGGGGGTATTAAGTTTGATGTTGCCAAGCTTGGCCGCCATTCTGCAAGAACTTGACCTTAAGCATTGCACCCCGATTGGTAGGCACATATCTATATAATTTCCTGTCAAATATGTCAAAATCTAGAGTGTGATCTCCCAAACGAGGTATTTTGTTTGATGTTGCAAAGCTTGGCCGCCATTCTGCAAGAACTTGACCTTAAGCATTGCACCCCGATTGGTAGGCACATATCTATATAATTTCCTATCAAATATGTCAAAATCTAGACTGTGATCTCCCAAACGGGGTCTTAAGTTTGATGTTGCAGAGCTTGGCCGCCATTCTGCAAGAACTTGACCTTAAGCATTGCACCCCGATTGGTAGGGACATATCTATATAATGTCCTGTCAAATATGTCAAAATCTAGACTGTGATCTCCCAAACGGGATATTAATATTGATGTTGCAGAGCTTGGCCGCCATTCTGCAAGAACTTGACCTTAAGCATTGCACCCCGATTGGTAGGCACATATCTATATAATGTCCTGTCAAATATGTCAAAATCTAGACTGTGATCTCCCAAACGGGGTATTGTGTTTGATATTGCCAAGCTTGGCCGCCATACTGCAAGAACCTGACCTTAAGCATTGCACCCCGATTGGTAGGCACATATCTATATAATTTCCGGCTAAATATGTCATAATCTAGACTGTGATCTCCCAAACGGGGTATTATATTTGATGTTGCAAAACTTGGCCGCCATTCTGCAAGAACTATACCTTAAGCATTGCACCCCGATTGGTAGGCACATATCTATATAATTTCCTATCAAATATGTCAAAATCTAGACTGTGATCTCCCAAACGGGGTATTATGTTTGATGTTGCAAAGCTTGGCCGCCATTCTGCAAGAACTTGACCTTAAGCATTGCACCCCGATTGGTAGGCACATATCTATATAATGTCCTGTCAAATATGTCAAAATCTAGACTGTGATCTCCCAAACGGGGTATTATGTTTGATGTTGCAAAGCTTGGCCGCCATTCTGCAAGAACTTGACCTTATGCATTGCACCCCGATTGGTAGGCACATATCTATATAATTTCCTATCAAATATGTCAAAATCTAGACTGTGATCTCCCAAACGGGGTATTATGTTTGATGTTGCCAAGCTTGGCCGCCATTCTGCAAGAACTTGACCTTAAGCATTGCAACCCGATGGGTGGGCACATATCTATATAATTTCCTATCAAATATGTCAAAATCTAGACTGTGATCTCCCAAACGGGGTATTATGTTTGATGTTGCCAAGCTTGGCCGCCATTCTGCAAGAACTTGACCTTAAGCATTGCACCCCGATTGGTAGGCACATATCTATATATTTTCCTGTCAAATATGTCAAAATCTAGACTGTGATCTCCCAAACGGGGAATTATGTTTGATGTTGCAAAGCTCGGCCGCCATGCTGCAAGAACTTGACCTTAAGCATTGCACCCCGATTGGTAGGCACATATCTATATAATTTCCGGTTAAATATGTCATAATCTAGACTGTGATCACCCAAACGAGGTATTATGTTTGATGTTGCAAAGCTTGGCCGCCATTCTGCAAGAACTTGACCTTAAGCATTGCACCCCGATTAGTAGGCACATATCTATATAATTTCCTGTCAAATATGTCATATTCTAGACTGTGATCTCCCAAACGAGGTATTTTGTTTGATGTTGCAAAGCTTGGCCGCCATTCTGCAAGAACTTGACCTTAAGCATTGCACCCCGATTGGTAGGCACATGTGTATATAATTTCCTATCAAATATGTCAAAATCTAGACTGTGATCTCCCAAACGGGGTATTAAGTTTGATGTTGCAAAGCTTGGCCGCCATTCTGCAAGAACTTGACCTTAAGCATTGCACCCCGATTGGTAGGCACATATCTATATAATTTCCTGTCAAATATGTCAAAATCTAGACTGTGATCTCCCAAACGGGGTATTATGTTTGATGTTGCAAAGCTTGGCCGCCATTCTGCAAGAACTTGACCTTAAGCATTGCACCCCGATTGGTAGGCACATATCTATATAATGTTCTGTCAAATATGTCAAAATCTAGACTGTGATCTCCCAAACGGGGTATTATGTTTGATGTTGCAAAGCATGGCCGCCATTCTGAAAGAACTTGACCTTATGCATTGCACCCCGATTGGTAGGCACATATCTATATAATTTCCTATCAAATATGTCAAAATCTAGACTGTGATCTCCCAAACGGGGTATTATGTTTGATATTGCCAAGCTTGGCCGCTATACTGCAAGAACTTGACCTTAAGCATTGCACCCCGATTGGTAGGCACATATCTATATAATTTCCTGTCAAATATGTCAAAATCTATACCGTGATCTCCCAAACGAGGTATATTGTTTGATGTTGCAAAGCTTGGCCGCCATTCTGCAAGAACTTGACCTTAAGCATTGCACCCCGATTGGTAGGCACATATCTATATAATTTTCTATCAAATATGTCAAAATCTAGACTGTGATCTCCCAAACGGGGTATTAAGTTTGATGTTGCAAAGCTTGGCCGCCATTGGCAAGAACTTGACCTTAAGCATTGCACCCCGATTGGTAGGCACATATCTATATAATTGCCTGTCAAATATGTCAAAATCTAGACTGTGATCTCCCAAACGGGGTATTATGTTTGATGTCGCCAAGCTTGGCCGCCATTCTGCAAGAACTTGACCTTAAGCATTGCACCCCGATTAGTAGGCACATATCTATATAATGTCCTGTCAAATATGTCAAAATCTAGACTGTGATCTCCCAAACGGGGTATTATGTTTGATGTTGCAAAGCTTGGCCGCCATTCTGCAAGAACTTGACCTTAAGCATTGCACCCCGGTTGGTAGGCACATATCTATATAATTTCCTATCAAATATGTCAAAATCTAGACTGTGATCTCCCAAACGGGGTATTATGTTTGATGTTGCCAAGCTTGGCCGCCATTCTGCAAGAACTTGACCTTAAGCATTGCACCCCGATTGGTAGGCACATATCTATATAATTTCCTGTCAAATATGTCAAAATCTAGACTGTGATCTCCCAAACGGGGAATTATGTTTGATGTTGCAAAGCTTGGCCGCCATTCTGCAAGAACTTGACCTTAAGCATTGCACCCCGATTGGTAGGCACATATCTATATAATTTCCGGTTAAATATGTCATAATCTAGACTGTGATCTCCCAAACGAGGTATTATGTTTGATGTTGCAAAGCTTGGCCGCCATTCTGCAAGAACTTGACCTTAAGCATTGCACCCCGATTGGTAGGCACATATCTATATAATTTCCTGTCAAATTTGTCAAATTCTAGACTGTGATCTCCAAAACGGGGTATTATGTTTGATGTTGCAAAGCTTGGCCGCCATTCTGCAAGAACTTGACCTTAAGCATCGCACCCCGATTGGTAGGCACCGATGTATATATTTTCCTGTCAAATATGTCAAAATCTAGACTGTGATCTCCCAAACGGGGTATTATGTTTGATGCTGAAAAGCTTGGCCGCCATTCTGCAAGAACTTGACCTTAAGCATTGCACCCCGATTGGTAGGCACATATCTATATAATGTCCTGTCAAATATGTCAAAATCGAGACTGTGATCTCCCGAACGAGGTATTAAGTTTGATGTTGCAAAGCTTGGCCGCCATTCTGTAAGAACTTGACCTTAAGCATTGCACCCCGATTGGTAGGCACATATCTATATAATTTCCTGTCAAATATGTCAAAATTTAGACTGTGATCTCCCAAACGGGGTATTATGTTTGATGTTGCAAAGCTTGGCAGCCATTCTGCAAGAACTTGACCTTAAGCATTGCACCCCGATTGGTAGGCACATATGTATATAATGTCCTGTCAAATATGTCAAAATCTAGACTGTGATCTCCCAAACGGGGTATTATGTTTGATGTTGCAAAGCTTGGCCGCCATTCTGCAAGAACTTGACCTTATGCATTGCACCCCGATTGGTAGGCACATATCTATATAATTTCCTATCAAATATGTCAAAATCTAGACTGTGATCTCCCAAACGGGGTATTATGTTTGATGTTGCCAAGCTTGGCCGCCATTCTGCAAGAACTTGACCTTAAGCATTGCACCCCGATTGGTAGGCACATATCTATATAATGTCCTGTCAAATATGTCAAAATCTAGACTGTGATCTCCCAAACGGGGTATTGTGTTTGATATTGCCAAGCTGGGCCGCCATACTGCAAGAACTTGACCTTAAGCATTGCACCCCGATTGGTAGGCACATATCTATATAATTTCCTATCAAATATGTCAAAATCTAGACTGTGATCCCCCAAACGGGGTATTAAGTTTGATGTTGCAAAGCTTGGCCGCCATTCTGCAAGAACTTGACCTTAAGCATTGCACCCCGATTGGTAGGCACATATCTATATAATTTCCTGTCAAATATGTCAAAATCTAGACTGTGATCTCCCAAACGAGGTATTTTGTTTGATGTTGCAAAGCTTGGCCGCCATTCTGCAAGAACTTGACCTTAAGCATTGCACCCCGATTGGTAGGCACATATCTATATAATTTCCTATCAAATATGTCAAAATCTAGACTGTGATCTCCCAAACGGGGTATTAAGTTTGATGTTGCAAAGCTTGGCCGCCATTGGCAAGAACTTGACCTTAAGCATTGCACCCCGTTTGGTAGGCACATATCTATATAATTGCCTGTCAAATATGTCAAAATCTAGACTGTGATCTCCCAAACGGGGTATTATGTTTGATGTCGCAAAGCTTGGCCGCCATTCTGCAAGAACTTGACCTTAAGCTTTGCACCCCGATTGGTAGGCACATATCTATATAATTTCCTGTCAAATATGTCAAAATCTAGACTGTGATCTGCCAAACGAGGTATTTTGTTTGATTTTGCAAAGCTTGGCTGCCATTCTGCAAGAACTTGACCTTAAGCATTGCACCCCGATTGGTAGGCACATATCTATATTATTTCCTATCAAATATGTCAAAATCTAGACTGTGATCCCCCAAACGGGGTATTAAGTTTGATGTTGCAAAGCTTGGCCGCCATTCTGCAAGAACTTGACCTTAAGCATTGCACCCCGATTGGTAGGCACATATCTATATAATTGCCTGTCAAATATGTCCAAATGTAGACTGTGATCTCCCAAACAGGGTATTATGTTTGATGTTGCAAAGCTTGGCCGCCATTCTGCAAGAACTTGACCTTAAGCATTGCACCCCGATTGGTAGGCACATATCTATATAATGTCCTGTCAAATATGTCAAAATCTAGACTGTGATCTCCCAAACGAGGTATTTTGTTTGATGTTCGGAGCTTGGCCGCCATTCTGCAAGAACTTGACCTTAAGCATTGCACCCCGATTGGTAGGCACATATCTATATAATTTCCTATCAAATATGTCAAAATCTAGACTGTTATCTCTCAAACGCGGTCTTAAGTTTGATGTTGCAAAGCTTGGCCGCCATTCTGCAAGAACTTGACCTTAAGCATTGCACCCCGATTGGTAGGCACAGATGTATATATTTTCCTGTCAAATATGTCAAAATCTAGACTGTGATCTCCCAAACGGGGTATTATGTTTGATGCTGCAAAGCTTGGCTGCCATTCTGCAAGAACTTGACCTTAAGCATTGCACCCCGATTGGTAGGCACATATCTATATAATGTCCTGTCAAATATGTCAAAATCGAGACTGTGATCTCCCGAACGAGGTATTAAGTTTGATGTTGCAAAGCTTGGCCGCCATTCTGCAAGAACTTGACCTTAAGCATTGCACCCCGATTGGTAGGCACATATCTATATAATTTCCTGTCAAATATGTCAAAATCTAGACTGTGATCTCCCAAACGGGGTATTATGTTTGATGTTGCAAAGCTTGGCAGCCATTCTGCAAGAACTTGACCTTAAGCATTGCACCCCGATTGGTAGGAACATATCTATATAATGTCCTGTCAAATATGTCAAAATCTAGACAGTGATCTCCCAAACGGGGTATTATGTTTGATGTTGCAAAGCTTGGCCGCTATTCTGCAAGAACTTGACCTTATGCATTGCACCCCGATTGGTAGGCACATATCTATATAATTTCCTATCAAATATGTCAAAATCTAGACTGTGATCTCCCAAACGGGGTATTATGTTTGATGTTGCCAAGCTTGGCCGCCATTCTGCAAGAACTTGACCTTAAGCATTGCACCCCGATTGGTAGGCACATATCTATATAATTTCCTGTCAAATATGGCAAAATCTAGACTGTGATCTCCCAAACGAGGTATTTTGTTTGATGTTGCAAAGCTTGGCCGCCATTCTGCAAGAACTTGACCTTAAGCATTGCACCCCGATTGGTAGGCACATATCTATATAATTTCCTATCAAATATGTCAAAATCTAGACTGTGATCTCCCAAACGGGGTATTAAGTTTGATGTTGCAAAGCTTGGCCGCCATTGGCAAGAACTTGACCTTAAGCATTGCACCCCGTTTGGTAGGCACATATCTATATAATTGCCTGTCAAATATGTCAAAATCTAGACTGTGATCTCCCAAACGGGGTATTATGTTTGATGTCGCAAAGCTTGGCCGCCATTCTGCAAGAACTTGACCTTAAGCATTGCACCCCGATTGGTAGGCACATATCTATATAATTTCCTGTCAAATATGTCAAAATCTAGACTGTGATCTCCCAAACGAGGTATTTTGTTTGATGTTGCAAAGCTTGGCTGCCATTCTGCAAGAACTTGACCTTAAGCATTTCACCCCGATTGGTAGGCACATATCTATATAATTTCCTATCAAATATGTCAAAATCTAGACTGTGATCTCCCAAACGGGGTATTATGTTTGATGTTGCCAAGCTTGGCCGCCATTCTGCAAGAACTTGACCTTAAGCATTGCACCCCGATTGGTAGGCACAGATGTATATATTTTCCTGTCAAATATGTCAAAATCTAGACTGTGATCTCCCAAACGGGGTATTATGTTTGATGCTGCAAAGCTTGGCCGCCATTCTGCAAGAACTTGACCTTAAGAATTGCACCCCGATTGGTAGGCACATATCTATATAATTTCCTATCAAATATGTCAAAATCTAGACTGTGATCCCCCAAACGGGGTATTAAGTTTGATGTTGCAAAGCTTGGCCGCCATTCTGCAAGAACTTGACCTTAAGCATTGCACCCCGATTGGTAGGCACATATCTATATAATGTCCTGTCAAATATGTCAAAATCTAGACTGTGATCTCCCAAACGAGGTATTTTGTTTGATGTTCGGAGCTTGGCCGCAATTCTGCAAGAACTTGACCTTAAGCATTGCACCCCGATTGGTAGGCACATATCTATATAATTTCCTATCAAATATGTCAAAATCTAGACTGTGATCTCTCAAACGCGGTCTTAAGTTTGATGTTGCAAAGTTTGGCCGCCATTCTGCAAGAACTTGACCTTAAGCAGTGCGCCCCGATTGGTAGGCACATATCTATATAATTTCCTATCAAATATGTCAAAATCTAGACTGTGATCTCCCAAACGGGGTATTATGTTTGATGTTGCCAAGCTTGACCGCCATTCTGCAAGAACTTGACCTTAAGCATTGCACCCCGATTGGTAGGCACAGATGTATATATTTTCCTGTCAAATATGTCAAAATCTAGACTGTGATCTCCCAAACGGGGTATTATGTTTGATGCTGCAAAGCTTGGCCGCCATTCTGCAAGAACTTGACCTTAAGCATTGCACCCCGATTGGTAGGAACATATCTATATAATTTCCTGTCAAATATGTCAAAATCTAGACTGTGATCTCCCAAACGGGGTATTATGTTTGATGTTGCCAAGCTTGGCCGCCATTCTGCAAGAACTTGACCTTAAGCATTGCACCCCGATTGGTAGGCACATATCTATATAATGTCCTGTCAAATATGTCAAAATCTAGACTGTGATCTCCCAAACGGGGTATTGTGTTTGATATTGCCAAGCTTGGCCGCCATACTGCAAGAACCTGACCTTAAGCATTGCACCCCGATTGGTAGGCACATATCTATATAATTTCCTGTCAAATATGTCAAAATCTAGACTGTGATCTCCCAAACGAGGTATTTTGTTTGGTGTTGTAAAGCTTGGCCGCCATTCTGCAAGAACTTGACCTTAAGCATTGCACCCCGATTGGTAGGCACATATCTATATAATTTCCTATCAAATATGTCAAAATCTAGCCTGTGATCTCCCAAACGGGGTATTAAGTTTGATGTTGCAAAGCTTGGCCGCCATTGGCAAGAACTTGACCTTAAGCATCGCACCCCGTTTGGTAGGCACATATCTATATAATTGCCTGTCAAATATGTCAAAATCTAGACTGTGATCTCCCAAACGGGGTATTATGTTTGATGTCGCAAAGCTTGGCCGCCATTCTGCAAGAACTTGACCTTAAGCATTGCACCCCGATTGGTAGGCACATATCTATATAATTTCCTGTCAAATATGTCCAAATGTAGACTGTGATCTCCCAAACGGGGTATTATGTTTGATGTTGCAAAGCTTGGCCGCCATTCTGCAAGAACTTGACCTTAAGCATTGCACCCCGATTGGTAGGCACATATCTATATAAGTCCTGTTAAATATGTCAAAATCTAGACTGTGATCTCCCAAACGGGGTATTATGTTTGATGTTGCCAAGCTTGGCCGCCATTCTGCAAGAACTTGACCTTAAGCATTGCACCCCGATTGGTAGACACATATCTATATATTTTCTTGTCAAATATGTCAAAATCTAGACTGTTCTCCAAAACGGGGTATTATGTTTGATATTGCAAAGGTTTGCCGCCATTCTGCAAGACCTTCACCTAAAGCATTACACCCCGATTGGAAGGCCCATATCTATATAATTTCCTGTCAAATATGTCAAAATCTAGACTGTGATCTGCAAAATGAGGTATTATGTTTCATGTTGCAAAGCTTGGCCGCCATTTTGCAGGAACTTGACCTAAAACATTGCACCACAATTGGTAGGCACATATCTATATAATTTCCTGTCAAATATGTCAAAATCTAGACTGTGATCTCCCAAACGTGGTATTAAGTTTGATGTTGCAAAGCTTGGCCGCCATTTTGCAAGAACTTAACCTTAAGCACTGCAGCCCGATTGGTAGGCACATATTCTATAATTTCCTGTCAAGTATGTCAAAATCTAGACTGTGATCTCCCAAACGAGGTATTATGTTTGATGTTGCAAAGCTTGGCCGCCATTCTGCAAGAACTTGACCTTAAGCATTGCACCCCGATTAGTAGGCACATATCTATATAATTTCCTGTCAGATATGCCGAAATGTAGACTGTGATCTCCCAAACGAGGTATTTTGTTTGATGTTGCAAAGCTTGGCCGCCATTCTGCAAGAACTTGACCTTAAGCATTGCACCCCGATTGGTAGGCACATATCTATATAATTTCCTATCAAATATGTCAAAATCTAGACTGTGATCTCCCAAACAGGGTATTACGTTTCATGTTGCAAAGCTTGGCCGCCATTCTGCAATAACTTGACCTTAAGCATTGCACCCCGATTGGTAGGCACATATCTATATAATGTCCTGTCAAATATGTCAAAATCTAGACTGTGATCTCCCAAACGAGGTATTATGTTTGATGTTGCAAAGCTTGGTCGCCATTCTGCAAGAACTTGACCTTAAGCATTGCACCCCGATTGGTAGGCACAAATCGATATATTTTCCTGTCAAATATGTCTATTTCTAGACTGTGATCTCCCAAACGAGGTATTTTGTTTGATGTTGCAAAGCTTGGCCGCCATTCTGCAAGAACTTGACCTTATGCATTGCACCCCGATAGGTAGGCACATATCTATATAATTTCCTATCAAATATGTCAAAATCTAGACTGTGATCTCCCAAACGGGGTATTAAGTTTGATGTTGCAAAGCTTGGCCGCCATTCTGCAAGAACTTGACCTTAAGCATTGCACCCCGATTGGTAGGCACATATCTATATAATGTCCTGTCAAATATGTCATAATCTAGACTGTGATCTCCCAAACGGGGTATTATGTTTGATGTTGCCAAGCTTGGCCGCCATTCTGCAAGAACTTGACCTTAAGCATTGCACCCCGATTGGTAGGCACATATCTATATAATTTCCTATCAAATATGTCAAAATCTAGACTGTGATCTCCCAAACGGGGTATTTTGTTTGTTGTTGCAAAGCTTGGCCGCCATTCTGCAAGAACTTGACTTTAAGGATTGCACCCCGATTGGTAGGCACATATCTACCGTATAATGAGAAATTTTCGCGTCGCCTAATTTTCGCAGAATTTCGCGGTCGGTAGCGATCCGCGAAAATAAACTCCGCGAAATATTTTCCAGGTTTGTAAAATGTAATAGTAATAAGAAATATGTATCGCCTAAACATATTGTTTGCGATATTCAAAGCGCCCCGCAAAACCAAAGCTACAGAGCTATTATTTTCGGTGCAATTATATTAGCTGGTAATTAGCAGGTTATTACAATTTTAACAGGCTGTCACTTTTTTCGCTTGATTAACGGTCAATTGTATCTGATTATGCAAGTACAATTGAATTACTTTTAATTGATTGTGAGTTCTGTTTACTTTTATCCTGAACAATAGCCATTATATCAATTGCTCGCATATTTTAGTTGACTGTTTCTGTGCACTAAACATTGATTTGTACAAATGTCTATCTTATGTTTTCTTTGTGATAAAAGGGTGTGTATCCTCCCAAACCAAAAGAGGAGCCGATTCTGTCTAAACTGTTCAGTATAAAGTGATTTTAGTTTCTGTACGTTTCTCTCTCCTTGTGCGTCTTGATTTTTCAGTCAAGCCAATATTTTACAGGACAAAAACATTTTTTTGTGAATATTCACATCCGCGAAAATTAAAAACCGCGAAAATTAATTCTCATGATTTTGGGGCAAATCCGCGAAAATTTGGCGACGCGAAAATTTTCCATTATACGGTATATAATTGTCTGTCAAATATGTCAAAATCTAGACTGTGATCTCCCAAACGGGGTATTATGTTTGATGTTGCAAAGCTTGGCCGCCATTCTGCAAGAACTTGACCTTAAGCATTGCACCCCGATTGGTAGGCACAAATCGATATATTTTCCTGTCAAATATGTCAATTTCTAGACTGTTCTCCCAAACGGGGTATTATGTTTGATACTGCAAAGGTTTGCCGCCATTCTGCAAGACCTTCACCTTAAGCATTGTACCCTGATTGGAAGGCACATATCTATATAATTTCCTGTCAAGTATGCCAAAATGTAGACTGTGATCTCCCAAACGTGGTATTTTGTTTGATGTTGCAAAGCTTGGCCGCCATTCTGCAAGAACTTGACCTTAAGCTTTGCCCCCGATTGGTAGGCACATATCTATATAATGTCCTGTCAAATATGTCAAAATCTAGACTGTGATCTCCCAAACGAGGTTCTATGTTTGATGTTGCCAAGCTTGGCCGCCATTCTGCAAGAACTTGACCTTAAGCATTGCACCCCGATTGGTAGGCACAAATCGATATATTTTCCTGTCAAATATGTCAATTTCTAGACTGTTCTCCCAAACGGGGTATTATGTTTGATACTGCAAAGGTTTGCCGCCATTCTGCAAGACCTTCACCTTAAGCATTGTACCCCGATTGGAAGGCACATATCTATATAATTTCCTGTCAAATATGCCAAAATGTAGACTGTGATCTCCCAAACGAGGTATTTTGTTTGATGTTGCAAAGCTTGGCCGCCATTCTGCAAGAACATGACCTTAAGCATTGCACCCCGATTGGTACGCACATATCTATATAATTTCCTATCAAATATGTCAAAATCTAGACTGTGATCTCCCAAAAGGGGTACAAAGTTTGATGCTGCAAAGCTTGGCCGCCATTCTGCAAGAACTTGACCTTAAGCATTGCAACCCGATTGGTAGGCACATATCTATATAATTTCCTGTCAAATATGTCAAAATCTAGACTGTGATCTCCCAAACGGGGTATTATGTTTGATGTTGCAAAGCTTGGCCGCCATTCTGCAAGAACTTGACCTTAAGCATTGTACCCCGATTGGTAGGCACATATAATATAATTGCCTGTCAAATATGTCAAAATCGAGACTCTTATCTCCCAAACGGGGTATTATGTTTGATGTTGCAAAGCTTGGCCGCCATTCTGCAAGAACTTGACCTTAAGCATTGCACCCCGATTGGTAGGGACATAGTTACATAATTGCCTGTCAAATATGTCAAAATCGAGACTCTTATCTCCCAAACGGGGTATTATGTTTGATGTTGCAAAGCTTAGCCGCCATTTTGCAAGACCCTCAAATTAAGCATTGCACCCTAATTGGTAGGCACATATCTATATAATGTCCTGTCAAATATGTCAAAATCGAGACTCTTATCTCCCAAACGGGGTATTATGTTTGATGTTGCAAGTCATGGCCTCCATTCTGAAGAACTTGACCTTAAGCATTGCGCCCCGATTGGTAGGCACATATTATATAATTTCCTGTCAAATATGTCAAAATCTAGACTGTGATCTCCCAAACGAGGTATTATGTTTGATGTTGCAAAGCTTGGCCGCTATTCTGCAAGAACTTGACCATAAGCATTGCACCCCGATTGGTAGGCACATATCTATATAATTTCCTGTTAAATATGTCAAAATCTATACTGTGATCTCCCAAACGGGGTATTATGTTTGATGTTGCAAAGCTTGGCCGCCATTCTGCAAGAACTTGACCTTAAGCATTGCACCCCGATTGGTAGGCACATATCTATATAATTTCCTGTTGAACATGTCAAAATCTAGACTGTGATCTTCCAAAACGGGTAATTATGTTTGATGTTGCAAAGCTTGGCCGCCATTCTGTAAGAAATTGACCTTACTAAATTATAAACTACTTGAAAATGTAGAACTCGATGAGCAATAAAATTTGTTGAAAATTCCATGAAAATCGGATTAAAAGTTAGGAAGATACAAAGGTTTGAAAAATTCAAAATGGTGGTCAAGGAGACTGCCATTTTGGAAATTCATGTCACGTGACAAAAATTTTAATCTGGAATAAGTGCCAAATTTGCATATTTTTACTGACTATTTTGACTCAATCATTTCTTTATGCAGAAAGAATACATTTATGCATTCCTGTCACCTGAAATATGTTCCGAACTGAATTTATTTTGGATTTTCATTTTTCACTATGAGTTTATGACGTCATTCACTCACAGATTTGCTGGTTCCCAGCTCAATATTATATACTTAATAAATCGTCATATCTTTCTTAATTTAAGTCCAATTTTCATGAAATTTTCTGCAAACTAAATATTTTATTAGTATCTTCAATTTTAGACTAATTTGTATGTAAGTGGGTGTTTCCCTTTAAGCATTGCATCCCTACTGGTAGGCACAGCCCTATATCTTTTCTTATGTAACATATCACATTCGAGACAGTGATCTCCCAAACGTGGTATTTTGGGCGATGTCGCAAACCTAGGCTGCCATTTTGCAAAAACTTGACTTTCAGATATGCCCCCCACCCCCGCCGATTGGCAGATACATCCCTCTATTATTTCTTATGTAATTTATAACGTCCTAGACTGTGATCTCCCAAACGGGGTAATTCGCTTGAAATTGCAAGACTTGGCCGCCATTGTGCAAGAACTTGACCTTAAGCATTACACCCCGACTGGTAGGCACATGTCTATATAATTTCTTATTGAACATGTCAAATTCTAGACTGTGATCTCTCAACAGGGTAAATGTATTTTGTTTGATGTTGCAAAGCTTGGCAGCCATTCTTCGACAAGAACTTGACCTTAAGCATTGCATCCGGACTGGCACCTCGCAATATAATTTCTTATAAAATATATCACATAATTGAGCCGCGACACGAGAAAACCAATAATGTGGTAGTGCGCCCAGCGCAGACTCAGATCAGCCTGGGCATTCAACCAGTCCGTTTAGACTCTTCGCTAAGCGCATTAAAAGTAGTTAAGTGTCTAAGCTACCTTCAAGCGGACAGCGAAGACTCTGATCCGCCCAGTCTGATCTGAGTCTGCGCTGGGCGCACAATCACTTTGTTGGTTTTCTCGTGTCGCGGCTCATATATTAGAATATTGTTTTAGTACCTTGAATTCTCCTCATTGAAAACATTAGGGTCTATCTTTATTTGAATTTAGAAGGCTGATGAGATCTTACGTCTGACGGGAACTCAATTTTTCTCGGACTGTGTATTTGTTGTTTTCTCATAGCTTGGTCTCGATTCCGGCCAACATCTTTCGGTTTAGGGCAGTCTGGCTCTTCTGTGGCATAGGACCCACTGGTGACTCCTGAATAGGCGTAGAACAACTGAGGTTTTCCGGGAGGATGAACCAGAATGCTTCGGAATTTCACTGAGTCATTCTCGAAAATCGTGCGTTTACGGGATCCGCACCATAATCCGTGTTGGCTCCGATAAGCTTTTCTCTGGCACTGGTGACTCCGAGAAAGAAGAGGAGGGCGACTAAGCTGACGAAGTTTCCAGATTTTTCTCCCTTAGAAATGTTATGATGATTTCTCGATCCATTGGCACTGGTGACTCAGGGGAAGAACTGGAGAGCAACCTAGATGGCGAAGAAGTATGTGGCTTTATCTTTTCTCTTAGCACGACTTCGTCAGTGAAGTGGACCTGACGCTTTGGTCGTGGCCTATCTTCTTGATGCTCTTTTATCTTCTTCTTCCTAGGTTCCTCCGCGTCGTCATTGAAGAAAATGTTTCGGTTTTGTGGTGGCATTTGTTGTTATTGATGTTGCGGCTCATCTTCTTGTGGCTCCATTTCTGCAGGAGGTGCCATTGGAGGAAGTGGCCTGACTGGGTTTCGTCGAGGCCTATGCTGGGCTGAAAAATGAAAGGTTTCGGTGTGAGTTAGAGTTTACACAGCACTAATGCCAATGCTAAGTCTTTGTTTAGTGCAGCGATCATGATTTCCTGCATTTCAGTTTTCATCGTTTTATGCAGTCGATCATGATATTCAGTCATTATCGGCTGCATTTTTTCTACTATTAGCATACCGTATACGTGGTAATTTTCCCGGGTTCAAATTTTCGCGGTTAAGGGTCAAAAACATAAAATATTAATTTTCGTGATTTTTAAATTTCGCGGTTAGCGACATGCTCGAAAAGCAAAACTATTTTTTTTCACTTGATTCAGTTCTTTCATCAACCTGCGGCAGGGCCGCCGCAGGTTAATGAAAGAACTGGCTCAAGTGATAAGTACCAGCAACTACCGAAGCAAACACAAACAAAATATATGAACACTGTGTCTATAGAAGACACTTTGTTAGAAACAGTGAATTTTTCGCGATTTTAATATTCGCGGTTTGTAAGTGACCCCGAAATACCGCAAAAAATGGAACACCGCGTATACGGTATCAGAGCACAGTAAGTCAACACCCACCGATTGTTATCGTAGGTCCCCGACGCCATGCCTCGCCATCATCACTGTACAGATAATGATGTCTTACAGCACTTCATGAGAGGGTCGTCTAGGACAATGATATGGCCCCCTGTCACTGGGACGTAGATGGTTCAAAAAAAGATGTGCTAAAAAGAGAAAAATGCATAAATAAGAACATAGGATAATGTAATGTTATTCAACCCAAATTTCTCTGGAACATTTTGAAACAAACAGCAATAAAATATTTGCCTTCTGTGCAAAGTTATTAAAAGGTATTCAATGGCACAATTGCCAAACGTCGGAGTTTGATTTTTCCGTAGGTTTTGTGCGCTTTCTATTTTTTTTTTATCCCAAATTTGCAAGCAACAAGCATCAGTCCATATCACTTAAAAGATACGTTCTGGTGTAAACAGAACATAGATCATGTATGGTAATATAAAGAAATGAAGAAATTAATAAGTACAGCCCCAATTATTCGTCGTAAAAAATATGTTGTTTTTTTTCTGCGCCAGCTTAAATTTTGTAGTAGTTTTCGTAAAATATTTAGAGGTTATTACATGTCTTGTGTCGCGTTGCCAGGTGTATCGGCCCGGATAGCTTCATATTTGCCCGAGAGCCTTTGTTCCTGTTGCATTTATGGATATAAACCATCATACAAAATTTCAAGTTGCTACAATAATAGGAACCCTGAAATCTACCTCTTATCCTTGCAAAGACGGACGATCGTAATAACGTTCGCACGTAAACACGACCGAAACACTTTATGCCCTCGGGGAGGGGGCATAAAAATTATTGTTTGACTTACAGTAATTGACAATCTTGGCATTCTCAAACTTATGAAGAATACGGTTTATTTATATTTGGAAATTCTTCATCCCCTCGCCAAAGGCCCTGAACACACCGCTCTTTAGCTTGAAATATCTCCTGCAGATGTGGGTAGATGTAAATGGACTGTAAGTACAACAAAATTATACTTTCAGAATAAGGAGGTCATATGAGCTTCGTAGTCTTCCATAATAAAGTTATGATGTTGATTCTGAACTCATTTTTTCCATATTGTCAAAAAAAAAGGGGGGGGGGGGGGGAGTTAACTCTCATTAGAACAGCCTCACGAGGCGGTCTGTTGAGAGCCATAACATTTTTTTCTCATGGAAAAATGGAAAAACAAAACTGCTTCCAAATTCATCGCCAAAAACTGGAGCCAGGACTCATTATAAATGAGCCGCGACACGAGAAAACCAACTGAATGTGGTTGTGCGCCCAGCGCAGACTCAGATCAGCCTGGGCATCCGCCCAGTCTGATCAGAGTCTTCGCTGTCCGCATGGATGTAGCTTAGACACTTAGCTACCCTATAAGCGCCTAGCGAAGACTCTGATCAGACTGGGCGGATGCGCAGGCTGATCTGAGTCTGCGATGGGCGCACAACCACTTCGTTGGTTTTCTCGTATCGCAGCTCATTTCAAGAATTAAAAAATATAATTGCCAACTTACTTAGACATTGTACAATCCATTGTTTTGTTCTTACGTAATCAGTCTAAGCAAGTTTTCCGGGAGTCCTCGGCTTTTCCAGCTGGTAAATATCAAAGTGAGATATGATTTTTGCCTGTTTTTAAAAGCGCTCTGAAACCTTCATCCAACTTGCATCTAAGCTTAGTAGGTTGCTAAGCGTCGACGTTACGTTACTAACGTCAGAAACGTCATTATGTTTCAGTGTCAGTCAGATGTCATGTGATCATATTCAAATCATTGAATATCATTATTTGCTGGCCCCGGATCAGACAAAATATTATAATCTGATTCCTGACTGCAGGGACTTGGATAAGAGCGCTGGCTCTTCAATTTGAGGTCTGCCACTGCTATGGGCTCGAACCTCCGTCGGCGCGTAAGAGAGAAATATGTTCTGCTTGTGGGTTTTTTCCCCGGAGCTCCGGTTTTCGTGCACTTCTCCTTAACGATCCGCTCGATCCATGGTTTCTCCGCCTGTACGGGAGATAATCCACTTGCTAAAGCTCGTGGATTATCTCCACAAGTTTAAGCGAGTGGATTTTCTCCCGTACAGGCGGTATAACTATTTGATACCACCCTTTACCAGTGTAGACCTTGCTCATTGCAAAATATTTCGTGCTAAAATTGACGTTTTCTTGTAAGGGTGGTATAACAGTGAACTTGTTTTGGAAAGGCCATAAAACACATATCAAAAGAATAATAATAAAAAAAATAAAGAAAAAAATAAACTGCACGATTCCATAGGCTTTTATCAGTGGCACAAAATCATATGTGTCTTCGCGACACCTGTTCTATTGATAACCCTATTTGGCCTGGAGAGCGCAGGGATATATCTCCCGCACATGTCACTGCTGCGGCATAAATGATGGGATTGCCTTATTTTGTAATCAAAGTAATAATAATTTGAGCCGCGACCTGAGAAAACCAACAATGTGGTTGTGCGCCCAGCGCAGACTCAGATCAGCCTGGGCATCCGCCCAGTCTGATAAGAGTCTTCGCTGTCCGCATGGATGTAGCTTAGACACTTAGCTACCCTTTAAGCGCCTAGCGAAGACTCTGATCAGACTGGGCGGATACGCAGGCTGATCTGAGTCTGCGAAGGGCGCACAACCACTTCGTTGGTTTTCTCGTATCGCAGCTCATTTCAAGAATTAAAAAATATAATTGCCAACTTACTTAGACATTGTACAATCCATTGTTTTGTTCTTACGTAATCAGTCTAAGCAAGTTTTCCGGGAGTCCTCGGCTTTTCCAGCTGGTAAATATCAAAGTGAGATATGATTTTTGCCTGTTTTTAAGCGCTCTGAAACCTTCATCCAACTTGCATCTAAGCTAAGTAGGTTGCTAAGCGTCGACGTTACGTTACTAACGTCAGAAACGTCATTATGTTTCAGTGTCAGTCAGATGTCATGTGATCATATTCAAATCATTGAATATCATTATTTGCTGGCCCCGGATCAGACAAAATATTATAATCTGATCCCTGACTGCAGGGACTTGGATAAGAGCGCTGGCTCTTCAATTTGAGGTCTGCCACCGCTGTGGGTTCGAACCTCCGTCGGCGCGTAAGAGATAAATATGTTCTGCTTGTGTTTTTTTCCCCGGAGCTCCGGTTTTCGTGCACTTTTCCTTAACGATCCGCTCGATATTTAATAGTATACCATGGTTTATCCGCCTGTACGGGAGATAATCCACTCGCTAAAGCTCGTGGATTATCTCCACAAGTTTAAGCGAGTGGATTTTCGGTATACCCTTTACCAGAGTAGACATTGCTCATTGCGAAATATTTCGTGCTAAAATTGACGTTTTCTGGTAAGGGTGGTATAACAGTGAAATTGTTTTGGAAAGGCCATGAAACAATATAAAAAGAAAAATAAAATACAAAAAAAAATTATAAATAAAAAAAAATAATAAACTGCACGATTCCGTAGGCTTTTTGCAGTGACACAAAATCATAATTGAGACGCGACGCGACAAAACCAACAATGTGGTTGTGCGCCCAGCGCAGACTCCGATCAGCCTGGGCATCCGCCCAGTCTGATCAGAGTCTTCGCTGTCCGCATGGATGTAGTTTAGGCCCTAAGCTACCCTTCGAGCACTTAACGAAGAGTCTGATCAAATTTGGCAGATGCCCAGGCTGATCTGAGTCTGCGCTGGGCGCACAACGACATTGTTGGTTTTGTCGCGTCGCGGCTCAATTATGTGTCTTCGCCACACCTGTTCTATTGATAACCCTATTTGGTCTGGAGAGCGCAGGGATGTACCGCTCGCATGTCACTGCTGCGGCCTGGGTTCGATTCCGGCGTTGACATGTGACATAAAAAAATGTCGGTGGTGTTGCATTGTGTTATCCGAGTTGCACGGAACAGTGCCATCACCTGTGTCATCGAGAACGAATAAATGATGGGATTGCCTTATTTTGTAATCGAAGTAATATGAACTGTAAAGATATAACCAGTCTTGAAAATTTTAGCCGGTGAACTTTACAGTTCATGATGAATTGTAAAAGTTCATCGGCTAAAATTTTCAAGACTGGTTATATAATTTACCGTAATTATTGCACTAATATCGGTGCCACACGCTATTAATAGGCAAGTTTTAACGAGCACAAAACCATATATTAACAAGGCTTTCCGCGTGCTATAATGACCGCTTTTGCGACTTTTCGTATGCATGTTACAGGGCAATACTCCGACAGTACAGGAACAAGCGCCAAGATTGCATCTGCAGTTATCGATAAAAGACCTGCACGGAAGTTCCGAAAATTCTCCTTTGGGACTTTGCAAAGGGCAAAATTTTCCACCTTAACTTTAATGTGGTCCTCAACTTTATAGAATGATTGTGAACCCGGGCCGTGGTCATACTTTTATATGTTGGTAAGGGGACCCAGGTATAACAGACGCAGATCTCTTTTTGTACTCTGAAAGGTATTTAATTTATTTGTTATGTGGGGTTCACATCCTAAATGGAACTGTCTTTTTTATTTTATGTTTTTTTTCGATATTCAGATTAAATTTTCATTCAAAGTCTGTTACACAATAACTGAAAATGCCTGTCAAACCTGTCTTAAGGGATCACTCTACTACATGTAAGGGGCCGCCTGTCTTTAACAGCCAACTTCTCGGGGTCCCGTGAATCAAAATACAGTGCAAATGAACCCGCATAAGTACTAACCACTTTTAGTGTGCCCATTTGAATAACCCCTGACGACAAGTTTCACTGTGGTCTATTCGTAGTTTCAGTTTCAGAACCTAATGATTTTGAATCTTTTGTTAAGTCCTTCTCGGACACTTTTGCTCGAATCGAAAGCATTTTGCAGGTATGCCATAAAATAACAAATAACTTCAACAAAAAGCAAGAAAAGTTATAACTAGTGAAACCAAATAATAATAATAATAACAACAACAACTGTTTTAATAATAATAATCATCACCTTTGCTAAACAATCTGTTCCTATAAAATCTATTAAGCTTCTCTTTACTCCACTTCTCCCCATTCCCCCTTTTCTCCACTTATTCTTCCCCAGCCTTACGAGTTGACTCGCTTGCATCCATCTCCGGTAGATCTATTCAATATAATATCATAAAAAAATACATTATAAACTAATGTTTATCTGTATAACTAGAGGAAGCATACTTACTCGGAGTCCTCAGCTTAGTCTAACTGGCAAATATCACAGGTAGTCACTTTATTTGTCTGATTCGTTGGAACTCTGAAATTCATGTCTGACTTGCAGCTACGCTAAGTTGGTTGCTAAGCGTTAACGTCATGCGTTAGATAACGTCGTGACGTGCGCTATTGACGTTAGTAATCAAATACGCCATACAGAAATAAGGGTTGCACTACAGTAAAAAAATGCTCATTATGCAAGCCCCGCCTCTTTTGGGGAGAGCTTTCAGGAGTATAATGGAAATTTGCAGGCACCTGATTGGTTTTATTATGAAAGTTAAATATTTTTCTGAATGTTATGCGTATTTATTATTATAAAAAAATGGAGTTTATTTACAAAGCTGTTTTGCTACATTTTTGTTGGGGTTTGAAAAATACACAGGGGGTGCCAGTGAAAGTTTTGAGTTTTATTTATTGCGAACTAGGCCCCTCAGAACTGAAAGTACAATAAGTCAAAAATATGCCGCACAACCCCCAACTTTTTTAGCTGTTACTGGTAGGTAAAGGTGATGTCTATTCAATGCCACGCCTCAATTTGGAAAGACGGTTTAGACCAGGAGAAAATTGGCAGTGCATTGACTTTGACCCATTTTGAACTGTGAGCTATGGGAATTGTTTTACCGTAGTGCCACCTAAGGCGCCCGGATAGCTCGGTTGCTAGCGAGATTATCTCAAGATTAGCTTGACATACCCCTAGCTAGTCGAGATAATCTCAAGACTAGCTTGGCACGCGTGACATACTTCAGCCATACGAGACCGATAAGAGTTAGCAAGAAGGAATGTTGGCTGCCGGTTCTCCTCCAGACTGCGGTGGTTTCACAACCAGGAGTGGTTCTCGGCTATAAAGGGGACTTGAGATTCTCTAGTTCTCAGCTATATAATAGGGGACAGGAAATCCTGTGAAACAATACTTCCAGTCCCTCGTATAGCTGAGAACTACTACTGGTTTTTTTTTTCACCAAACTCCACAGATTTTTATATAATCATCAGGGCCCGGTTGTTCGGAACCGAGGTCGTTAGTTAAGGTGGTGATTATCACTGATTTGGGGCAAAGACAAAAATCTGCATAAAATGCTGAAAATACAACGGATCTTCCCAAAACTTAGCAGATGCCTTCTTTATGTTGTTTCTCACAATTCAGAATCCCCAAATGCAGGACTTATTGATGTTAAAAGGGATTTATATAAGGAAAGATCAAAGGGTAATTTTGTGCGAATAAATCTAAAAAATGACCATCGTTATTGAAAATGTAACTAGGTCTGAACTTAAATTGATGTATTATGAAGAGCGTCCTAGCAATTATTTTTTCCATTTTTGCTGCGCGTTATCAGGCTGCGCAGATAAAAAAAAAAGGTGTGGCCTGTGTCCAAATTATTTGTCTTTAAATACACAGTAGAGTCTATTTTCATGATTTTCGAGGTTGAATAATTACAATAACACGCCTGGTTTGGTCATTGTAATGTAATATTTATACTGTGAGTATGATATAGGTATAACTGACCTACCTGTATTAATGAATGCAATCACTATACATGCACTTATATACATGGTCAGGCATTTGAGAAAAAGCTACTGTTTTTATCTGGCCTACCTTACAATTTGAGAAAGAGTTGGAACAAATAGTTGCTAGGACGCTCTTTTTAATGGCTTAATTTAAGTTCAGACCTAGTTACGTTTTCAATAATGATGGTCATTTTTTAGATTTATTCGCACAAAATTACCCTTTGATCTTTTCATATAAAAACACTTTTCTAAACAGCATGTCCCTCTATTTTGTATTCTAAACTGTAGAGAACAACAAAAATAAGAAGTCTGGTAACTTTCAGGGAGATTCGATAATTTTTTATGGTTTTATTGAGATTTTTGTATATACCACAAATCACCACCTTAAAGAGACATTAAAATCTCAAACGAATTAACATTGGATGTGATATAATCCAAGTAGTAAGGGAGTATTAAAAGGCAATGCACAGTAATTTACCATGGCTCATTGACTCACATTTGAGCCGCCACGCGAGAAAACCAACAAAGTGGTTGTGCGCCCAGCTAAGACTCAGATCAGCCTGGGCATCCGCCCAGTCTGATCAGGGTCTTCGCTGTCCGCATGGAGCTAGGCTTAGACTCTTGGCTACCCTTTAAGCGCATAGTAAAAACTCTGCTCAGATTGGACGGATGCCCAGGCCGATCTGAGTCTGAGCTGGGCGCACACCCACATTGTTGGTTTTCTCCTGCCGCGGCTCATTTAATTTCTATACTAATACTCAATTCCGAATTCTGAATTACATCTTTCGAGTTCTGAATTCCGAATTCTGACTTTCGTGGAACAAAGTAAACACTTGATAATACTTACTTATTACATATCGTAAATTCTTACATGTAAGTGAAATGATAGCCTAGCCACTAGGCGAAGAAGTTATATCAGTCAGCCATTCTATTTTCCCAGTTCTTACAGCTAGTCTATACTTACAGCTCGACTTCTTCTTGATAATGTATATATCAGAAAAGGAGCAGATTCAAGTTTTATAGACTGGCCAGAAAAAAGAAGAAAAAAAAGTTAATTCTTTTTCTATTAACAGTAACTTTTTCATTATCAGACTAGCGCTAGTCTAGTGAAATGATTACTGTGCAAAATTTGACAAATATGTGAAGAAATACAAAAGAATTCTTTATGACCAAACTACAAGTAATGCCCCATTCACATGCGCAGATTTACTTACGTAAGTATATTTGCATATAAGTAAATTTGCTCACGTGAGCAAAAGTTACCTGGATAATGCTCTGGGTTTGAATAGCCTACTCATGAAAGCAAATTTGCTTATGTATGTATTTGCCTTCACGTATGTATTTGCCTTCACGTGACTAATTTACTTACGTGAGTGAAATTTGCATATATGCAAAAAATACTTACGTGAGCAAATCTGTGCATGTGAATGGGGCATAAGTAAATTTTATAATAGTGACATTGTGTTAAGTACATACACAAATATGTATAATATAAACATTTAACAACGCCCGGCCGCATTGGGCCAATGAGTCACCTTTGACAATAAATATTACTAGATAGGCTTTTTATTCTATAACTAGCATATAAATTTACATGCACGCGTGTCAGAACCCTACCAACGGGCACACAACACTGAATCAACATAGAATCAACGTTGATTCAACATTAAGACGTTGAATCAAAGCTGATTCAACATCGATTCTCTGACCACTTGCATGTTTCACATATGAGCCGCGACACGAGAAAACCAACAATGTGGTTGTGCACCCAGCGCAGACGCAAATCAGCCTGGGCATCCGCCCAGTCTGACCAGTGTCTTCGCTGTCCGCACAGAAGTAGCTTAGACCCTTAGCTACCCTTTCAGCGTTTAGCGAAGAGTCTGATCAGACTGTGCAGCAGACTTGGGGTATTCGAATACAAATACTTTGCAATTTAAGAATACAGAATACAAATAAAAATACTTTTTTTATGAATGTATTCAAATAAAAATACAAATACTTTGCAAATGTATTCGAATACTTTTGAATACTTTTCAATAAGAAATGGAAATTTCATTAATCAATAGTTTATGCTGAACTTTCATATCTCTAGTAGTCCAGACTCTAGAGGTTTTACTACATAAAATGATTTTTATTACAAGATTTTTTCTTTTGACATGTCCTAGATATCTTCATATCTATTTTAGGAACCTTATATTTAGATCTATGGTACAGCTGGATATCTTTCCAGGTTTGCCAATTTGCATATTTGGTGTAAGGTCCATATTCTGATGCCAAAGCTGGAAGCCATTTGATCTGGATCTACACTATTTATCATTTTGATTCTAAATATATAGTAATAAATTGCATCAAATTCAAATTTTCATCTCTATTTCAAATTATGTTTGGCTGAAATTAAGATGGGATCATAATTGCGTATTGTAAGTGTCAAAAAAAAATGTACATGGCTTAGTTGTCAGTTCTGTGCCTTGTCCCTATTTAATACTGTACTGGGGCAATCTACTGAAAGGTAACATATAGGTATTATATTTGCTAACTTGGAAGTTTAACCTAATGATGCATAGTGCCATAAAAGAGACCTTGTCTAACAGTGTTAACCAAGATCAGACACTGTAGAGAGCAGCATATGATCAGGGTTTTCAATAATGGCTTCAAAAAATTATTTTTTTACAGAAAGTTATGAAAATGAAATCAGCCAAAGCAATCAATTAATAAATAATATTCTGTGATGTCTTTTATGTATTGTATTTACCCTTGAGGTGTAGTCTTCAAAGTTCCTACAATAGCATTCTTGGACTTTAGTCACATCAATCCCATAATTTATATAATTTTATGCATCAATGTTTCCTTAAAATGGCAAAAGTATTCATAATGTATTCATAAAAGTATTCAGGAATACATGAAATTTGCAATGTATTCCAATACAAATACAAATACTTTTATTCTAAGAAATCCACGAATACAGAATACTTTTTGAATACTCAGAAAATGTATTCGAATTGTATTCGAATAAGAATACAGAATACGATTACCCCAAGTCTGCTGTGCAGATGCCCAGGCTGATCCAAGTCTTTGCTGGGCGCACAACCACTTTGTTTGTTTTCTCGTGTCGCGGCTCATATACAGTATACTGCACAATTCCAAATTCCGAATTCCGAAATTTGTCGAACATCATGCTTAACGCTTAGTTGCACTGACTCTTTTTATTTCATCTAACCTTTTAGAACCTTAGATGAAAGACTAGTTAAACTTATATCTGGTTAAATGTAAAGATGGCTCAAAATGTTAGAATTCCAAATTCTGAATTCCGAAATTTGTCGAACATCATGCTGAACGCTTAGTTGCACTGACTCTTTTTATTTCATCTAACCTTTTAGAACCTTAGATGAACTTGTTAAACTTATATCTGGTGTAATGTAAAGATGGCTCAAAACGTTAGAGAGATGGGCGTATGGTGGGGGCGGGGAGACAGTTGTGATAAACGGGCAAATTACTAGAGAGAGAGAGAGAGAGAGAGAGAGAGAGAGAGAGAGAGAGAGAGAGAGAGAGAGAGAGAGAGAGAGGGTGAGCTTCTCTGTGGTATTACTATAAACATGCTCTAAACAACATGTATATAAGCATTCATGTACAGGCATTTTTTTGGTTATAAAGTGTTACTTAAATCAAACATTTTCTCCTGACATTAGCTGGTAGAGTCATGGGTTGAGATACCCCACCAACTTAGTTTTCATATATCTTCAGAACAGGTAGAGCATGCAAACCCATGTCTTGCATAGGAAAAGGCGAAGCATTGATGGCCATTTATAAACAGAATAAAGAAAATCGGAGTGCACCAGGAAAACGGCCTAAGTGATGCTTTCCCCTTTCATTTTTACATCGAAAGTTTAAGTCTGTACACGTGTGCTAAATCCACTTTTTTGTCAATTATGGAGAGCTAAGAGTAACAAATTTCAGTTTTAAGTATACCGAAAACTCATTTTAAAGCACTTTAGCAGGCAAATTTACATTACAAATGTCAGAGGTTTTGGTTTCTGTCTGCTGTCTCTAAACAGTCTAACATAATCATTTAATAGCTTTAATATCGATGGTTTTAAGATTTAGATTTTGCCGAAAACGAGATCGTAATTTCATCAGTTTTTGGTCGGTCGGTCGTCCTACTGAATATGTCATCTGCTATTTACTCTGGAATACGGCTTGCATTTGCGGTAGTACTGATTGCTGCTAGTGCTTTTTCTTTTCTTGCCAGAAGGAGTGATTGTGATCAGGCCTGTAACAATATATGTTTGGTTTCGCTGAACAGTGTATGTTGTATATTTGTAATTGATATTATGTTTTGAACAGTGTATGTTGTATATTTGTATTTGACATATGTTTTGATTTGTACATATTTTGTTAAGTGGGCCTCAAGGAAGACTAGCTTGTAGCTAATTGTGTCACCCACTGAAAATAAAGTCTTTATTATTATTATTATTAATATATTCTGTGCAATATAGGAATCGGTAATTATCGGATACATGATGCTTATCATGGTGTAACATGGTTGTAATAGCGATACACAGGGTGCAATACATGGTGGTTATAATGGCAGCTCATGAAATACACGGTGGTCATCATGGCACCAAGTGGAATATACTCATATTATGGTTGCTAAATGACCTTGACCTCTAGAACTTCATAAGGGTTGAATTTGAATGCATTTCCATATTACATAGCACAATAGCAAAATAAAAATGTACTTTTTCAGTTTTTCCCATTCAGAAGCCTAAGGGACCAAATTTGACCTTGCTATGAAATAGGTCAAGGTCAAGTCAAGGTCACCATTTATATAAACTTTGTAGTACTAGTGTTCCAGATGCTACATACCAAGTTTCAAGGCAATCGGTCCAGTGGTCATTGAAAGGAAGATTTTTTTATTTTTTTTTAGTTTTTTACCCTATATGGGCATGGCAGCCATCTTGGTCATGTGACCTGGACCAAATATATAAACTTTCTTTTCCCCTTTGCCTGGAGGCTGCATATGAAGTTTGATTGAAATAGGCCCAATAGTTTCAGAGAAGAAGTCCTTTGAAAATGTTGACGATGGACAGACGCCGGAGACTACCATCCTCTAAGCTCCCCCAGAGCCTTCGGCTCAGGGGAGCTCAAAACACATGTTCACTTATTTTTCATACTGATCAGGTGTATAAATATCTGCAATAACACAGAAATAAATGCCAATTTCTACTCATTTGGCAAGGGAAGCTATACAAATACTCTAACAAAATCAAGTTTGGATTATTTCCCTTCTAACAAAAAAACCCACAAATAGAACTGAATTGAACCACGGGAAACTTTAAGTTGCCATAGCAATGGAATCTAAGATGTGACCTAGATAAAAAACAGTAACATTGGTTCCCCATGCCTATAGATGCTATGTATGAAATTTGGTGACAATCGACCTTGTAGTTTCAGAGGACATGTTGTTTAAAATGTTGATGGACAACGGGTGGAAAACGGACAACAGATGCCTGCCTATATTATAAGCTCACCTGTGAGCCTTCGGCTCAGGTGAGCTAAAAATAGTTTATCCATCTATCAGATCGGGTATGCAAGTTCAGCCATCTGAGTCTGGGTAAGTGATCTTAGGCACACTTGGGGCAATCTTCTGTTTTCATTTTCTTCTCATTTGGGGTCAAAGAAAAACAACATTAAGCCTCTGATCACACTTCTAACATTTTAATATACAACAATTTTAGCAAGATGCACATATCATAAAATATCATCAAACAATATCTTGGGAGAAGCTTGTCACTGCTCCCCATTTTCAAGATTGTTTTTTTTTTTTTTCAAAACTAATAACACTTCTTTACGTCCCAAGCTGAATGGGCTATAATCTGACCTCATTCCTTAAAGCAGAAAAAAAAAGCATATGACAAAACTGACATCTGCATAATGTCAAAATCATTTTGAGAATTCAAACACTAGATGGCAAACAGTATAGACCCAGATGAGGCGGCTCATTATGAGCCGCCTAATCTGGGTCTATGCTGTTTGCAAACTCAACTGTTTTCCTTTCTGGCGCTTTAAGGGTTAAGGAGATGCAGAGAGGGACAGAGTTTTAAACAAACAACATAGGCTAGACCTGACACTCCTGAGAAGCAGTCTGATCAGGATCTAGTCTATAATCAGTACATCTTAAGGGAAATGTAAACGCTTCCATGGGGAGGCAATTCTTACCAAAAAGAACTTGTCTCCATTCCATTCATGTCCTTTCTTAAAAGAAAGAATATGCTCCCAAGAACAGCAACCTCTCTCCTTTAAGAGAGGCCCCCATAGTGGAAAGGATTCACAATCTGGGGAAGCAATAGTGAAGTCACAGAAGTTGTTTCCCTTTACAAACTTGTGAAAAAACATGAGGTGTCTCCTTGCACATTTAGTTATTTTATCAACAATGCCCATCACATATACAAGAAAATATAGACGCAAAGTATTAAGAAATCTAATGGAGAACTGTATGTATGTATTTTCTTTATGTTTCATATCTAGACAATGTCGTATCAATGTCTTTCTTAATATACCATGATGGTGAGTTGACACTGATGTATGACAATGTTTCAATGTTGTGCATGATGACTAGGCCCCAATGTTATTACACTATAAACTCTTAAGATTGCCTCCCTGGTTCATTTCTTGGTTTCATAAATAAATGTGTTATAAAAATTTTGTTAGACAATACATGTATGTTACATTTTCAAGTTTTGTGAAAATGCCTAGATTTTATGAAAAATTTTTGATAAAAAAAAAATAAACCTCAGTTTTATATGAAATAACCAGAAGTTACATAGGCTCCTGATATTTCTATTGAGTGTTCTTTTTCAGTACAGTCATACAACTTAGATGGAGGTGCAGTGATACATCAGAATATTGATGCATTGTTATAGTGACTGTCTTGATAGGCCATCTGGAAAGTGTTTCCCACAATCTGTAACTATCGCAGATATTTTTCGTTTCTCCAGCTTTATGTTTTCCTGTGATTTCAACAAATGCAATGCTTTCTAAGAAATAAAGTGCCTTACTTAACAAAAGTTAAACATTAGGATAGAGGATTGCTTGATTTACTTTAGTTCTATCATGCTGGATTCATCCAATTCAACTGGGCCCAGTTGTTCAAAGCCTCGTTAGCCTAACGAGCTTGTTAAGAGGTCAACTTGGTAAGTGTTTTATGACTTCATAACCAAACACACTGATATTTTTGTTTGAAAAAATGTACAAGCTTCTGACATTTTTTCAACATAAAATATTGGTGTATTTGAAATATTCATTTTTAAAATTTTAACGAAACATTAACTAACGATGTCTTTAGTTTTGAACAACCGGACCCTGATATTTTATGTGGTTATGAGGTGATGACAGTATCATGACGCATCATGGTATTCGACCCTTAATTGTGATAGTGTCGTGATAGCGGCGGCTGTGATAGTGATACTGTGATAGTCAAAAAGGTATGATAGTCTGCCCAAACAACTTGCTTAAGGCAGTTGCTTGTCTTATGCAGGACTGTCACACCAAGATACAGCTGTTTACTTAATCAAGTTGATCTTCAACCTATATCTGACCTTATTTCACTGGGCGTCAGTATGTGTCTCATGTTAACCCTTAAGGCACAAATAACAAATACCGTAATCGCCCCATTTACCGCACATGCCCCTATAACCGCACACCAAGGCCATTTCCGGAAAAAAATGCATAAGCGCACACTGCTTTTTCCTTTTGAAACTCACAAAATCAAATGCATCAAGTTCAACTTGCCATTACTGTTTCAACAGCGACAGTGTTTTCAGTTTTGTTTTCCCGACGCAATGTGCGAAGAGAGCAACTCTATCGGTCTAAATGTCAATCGGGGGTCCTCGCCGATATTTACGAAATTGGCTGAAGTGTTATGATGTGTACGAGTGCGAACAGCGACTCGGATCAGCTTACACATCTGCGCCGTCTGATTAGCGTATTCTCTGTCTGCATCAACAATGGGAATGTACAAGTTGATCCCAGAAGGATCGAGCTTACGAAGTTATGAGGTTGCGGGGGTGCGCAGGCTGGGCTGAGTCTTTGCCTTTCGTACATGCGAAAAGGCGCCATTTCTCAAGAGCAATTCTTGTCATATATAGCGAAAATGTGCACGTGCGTAAAAGTGCGTTTGGAAAGATACATGAACGACAGATGAGAAACAAATAAATTATCATAACGACAAACTCTTGTTCCCTGACAAAATCAGTCTGAATGCATGCGCAAACTGAACGAAGCGACCAGCCTGCGCATATGCATGGTATGTGCATTTAAACAAAGTTCGCGGTAGCCATAGGATAGCTTTAATATCATTGGCATACCTGGCCCGTGGGCCTCAAAAGGGCCTCAGGACACATTCGATCAGCAAACACCCGCATCATACAGTGCATTTGCGAACACTGACCAGTCTAACAAATCTCCAGGATTCGCTGATAGTTTGCAAAATAATTGTTTTAAGATGCGCAGACTGGTCTAAGGCTTTGCTGTTTGCACATGTAATACGGTACCTTTCTCATGACACATTGCCAATATTTCTGCACCCTTGGACGTTATATAGGACAGACCGAAAATCAAAGAAGATCAAAAGGACCGCATCTTCCAGAATTAGAATGAGTGTGTTATTAATAGAAGCCCGTGAATTTAAAGCAGACCCCTTGCGATGAATGAATAGCCAGAGCACTGACAAACTTACCTGACGTGTTTAAACAATCACATATTAGGTCATTGTAAATGTGTTGAAATACTTTCCTTTCTTTCGGAATATTTTATTTGGAATAATGAAGAAGGACAAAGAGAATGAAATACATGCATAATGAGGATATATTTAATACTGAGAGGTATGAGACATAATTTTCGACTTGACATGAGATCGTTTTTCTCCCGGAAATTGGCAATTCAAATAGTTCGAACACTAAATATTTTCATGACACTTCGAACACCCCGATCAGTATTGCCGACTATTTCGACTGTTCGTTTGTTGTTTTTTCGTTCTGAGTGTGCGGTTATTAGAAAGGTTTTTAACCACACCTTTTTGTTGCAATTTTGAAAAAGTTAAGCGCACCGTGCGGTAAATGGGGCGAATACGGTAGCTGAATTTGCAAACAGCACAGATCCAGATCCATAAAGAACCGCCTCATCTAGGTCTATACTGTTTGCTTCTACTCCTTGAATTGTCAATATGATATAGCTTGCATGAAACATCTTTTTTAAATTTTGCAGACGTAAAGTTTGTTGCCTGCATTATTGACACTTTTAAGAGTTAGGAGCATTCAGTATGTAAACATTTAATGAGACTAGCACTAATTCTGATTGCAAAGTTGTAGATAGAGGATTAACAATAGATGGTAATTCGGGATTATCCCTACTAATTCTCTGTAAAGAGGACTGCCTGTTTTTTTTCCCACCAAATAGGAACAAGAATTCTGTGGAATGTGATGTCTCCCCTTCTGCACATTGTCAAAAAACAGAGCTAAACTTTACAACTAGACAGAAATTTACAGTGCCGACAGTAAAAAGTAAGATCTATGTCCTGCTAGTGCCAGAGCTCTAGGTAAGAGGGGTGTTTGATGATAATTGAGGGATATTTTTTTTTTATTTCTCATTGAAACCATATGTTGTGACCCCTCATCTGAACCGTCTCATCGAGACGGTTCAGATGAGGGGTCACAACATGTTTTTATTCAGAATTAACAACAAAAATTATCCTTAATTATCACCAAATACTCCCTCTTATCTAGTGCTCTGCAGTCTCAGGCAAGATAAACAAGACCTGTCAGTGGGACAGGATAGCTCACCTGACAGCGCCTTGCCCATCACCTTAAAAACTTTAACGTAAAACTTAAACATTTTGCTAACGCCGCCGCCGCTAACGCCGAGGGTAGTGCAATAGCTCTTCCTGTACATTCGTACAGGCGAGCTAAAAATTATCCCAGAATCTTCTTTTCTACAGCACTATGGCTGTGTAATAAAGATAATCATCTACACTGAACAGTCCAATATAAAATATATTTACATCTATACATAACTAGAGCTTGGCAAATCTGACTGATATCTAGATAAAAGTTCTTTTGGTGGTAATTCTAGGAAAGCTTTCTTATTTCTCAATGAAAGCCTATGTCATGACCACTCATTAGAACTGTCTCTGTAAGACAGTTCCATTGACTGACCTGTCACAACATAAGAGCCGTGACACGACAAAACCAACAAAGTAGCACATGCGCCCAGCAAAGAGTCAGATCAGCCTATGCATCTCTCCGGTGTGATCAGAGTCTTTGCTGTCCACATGGAGCTAGCTTAGATTCTTAGCTACCCTTTAAGCATACAGTGAAGACACAGATCAGCCTCCCCAGGCTGATCAGAGTCTTTGCTGGGTGCACATGCCACTTTGTTGGTTTTGTCATGTCGCAGCTCATATTGTTTTTATCAAGAAATATTATATTTAACAGAGCTCCAGATAAGATGGGGTATTTAGAAAACTCTGAGGAAATTTTTCTTATTTCTCATCAAAAACCTACATGTAAGTTGTGACCCCTCATTAGTACCATCTCAGTGAGTCAGTTCTAATGACAGGTCACAATATGTTTTATGCAGATATATGGAAAAATATGGGAACAGTCCCAAAATTATCACCACTACACCTTCTTATCTGGTGTACTGAAAATTGTACAGAATTATCATTGAATCCAATTTGTATCAGGACCTCTGGTTTGTCTTTAATTTGTATAGCACTGTAGTCTATATCACTATATACACATATATCACATACAAAGCAAGATGACAAAGCAAACTGGTGCTCAACATAGGCATTCAACGCTCCGTCTTAGCCATGATAGTAGAAACAGACTATAACTATATAAAATTGGAGGAAATGCCCTTTCATTCATATAACACCCTATCATTGGCAAAGATATTATATATAGCACATCAGAAAGTCTTAGTTCTTATTTCCTTAGCTTCTCTCGAGTTCAACCAGTAAGCTTTTCCTTTTGCCAAACTTTCACACCATGTTTCATTTCAACTTGTGCCAGAAACTGGCCACCTAGCCAGAAAATGTCTCTTTCCTTGTATCACTGGCACGCCGAACATGGTCAGGACCTGATGATTATTCCTAGACAATTTTGAATATGTTGTGGCCTCTCATCACAAATGTCACAGTGAGGCAGCTCTAATGTCAAGCCATAACTTATTTTATGATAGAGTAAGGAAAATCATCTAAGAAATATTACATATAGATCCACACCTTAATGTGCTTTAAGTATTGGAGACACCTACAATCATTAATTTTCCATTTGTCCCAAATGGAAAATTAATGGTTTTTAGGTGTCCCAATATTTAAGCTTATTAAGGTATTTATCTGAAGCTCAGGGCCTGTTTGTTCAAAGCATTGTAAACTTAAAGTAGTAAAAGATGCTTTAAGTCTTCTAGTACACATAAAGTCAAGTGTGTTATTTTTTGCCAAAAGCTCTTCACATTTTTTTTCGGCAAAAAATGGTAGTGTTTTTGTGCACACTACATTTGAAACTGTAAAGTCTCTTTAATGATGTCATTAGTTGTGCACAACTGGGCCCTGGAGTTTTGACAGGAAACAGTCTCTTGTATCACATTTTGTATTTTCTCTTGAACTAATTCCACTAGTGAATTCTTGTGAGTTCTTCAACCATTTTCACCAGATCATCAACAGTTGCTTCTCTCTTCATTCCGCTACCATCGTCAATCTGTGGAAATATGATAAAACCTTTTAACAATCTCTGCCTATGTAAATATGATGAAGAGAATCTGTGTAGGGATAAGTAACATTATGTACTCTGAACAGTCACTCTTTATTTATGATGTTTTGGCATAATGCCTTTATCAAAATTATGAAATTTGTAAAAGACTACATATCTTACATCATGTTTGAATGCTGAGAGGAACATAAACACTCAAATATATAGGCTTGTACAAATTTCATAATATTTATAAAGGCATTATCATAAATGAAGAGTGACTGTTCAGAGTATGTAAATATGATAAAACATTTTTAAAGTCTGTCGGTGAAGATGGACTGAAAAATAACTGGCAGGAAAATGAATGAAATAATTAAGCATTATCTATTGAAACAGCTCTAGCTTGGCTGAAGATATGTATTATGCTGTTCTGTCTTTCCTGTCGACAAGTATGTTACAGACTCCTGTGCATGTCGCTGCTCATATATAACATTTATCATCATTCAAGGTGAACGAAAACACATTCAGGGGTGAGCAACTCTGTCATCTTTCATGTTTGCCTTTCTTCTCAATAGGGGTCAACTTTTAAAGGAAAGAATTTGCTCCTGGAAGGGTCAACTTTTAAAGGAAAGAATTTGCTCCCCTAGGAGCAAATTCTTTCCTTTAAAGGTAGACCCTTTCTTGGAAGTGTTTTGTCACCCAGGAAAGAAAATAGTAAATCACTTGTTGTTTTCCTTTGTAAAAATGATCGAAAAACACCGAGGTGTACCATCCACTTTAAGGTGAAGCAACTTTGTCATTTTTATTAATGCCTCCCTCCTCAATGGGTGTCAACTCTTAAAAGAAAGAATTTGCTTCTCTTTGTGGGCAGACAAATTTGAAAAGGCTACTTCATCCAGGGAAGACAAAATGGAAGTCACAAAAGTTATTGTTCTTTGTAACCAGAATTCCATGGAATGCAGTGTCTTGCCTTGCCTATCAGCCTATTGTCACAAAACACAGCTAAACCAAAAAACTTAATGCAAAATTTATGCTGCACTGCCGACAAGACACAGGAGAAGTAATACTTATCTCTTGCTTCTGCTAGTTGCAGGAGAGACCATAATGGTGACTATACATGGAGGTGACACCATAAAGTACATACCTGCAGTCCTTGTACGACCTCTTGCATCATGTCACGACTCAGATCAAGAAAGCTCTCAATAAGATCACCATCAATAAAGCCGACTGATGTTTCTGTCTTTCTGTCAGTATGGAACGACCGCCAGCTTAGAACACAAGCTAAGGAATATTTTCATCAAGTGTTCTAAATATCAGAGATTTTCATCACAGTTCTGAGATAATTTTTCTTATTTCCCCATAATATGGGCTCTCCTACATTCAAAGCTGGCAATAGCTTCTAACTTAAGCAGCATTTCTGATGCTGACTGATGGAACCATGGATGTATGAAAGACAGGACTTCAAAATTCCCTGACTTTTACCTGATTTTTTCCCTGATATTTTGAAGTTTTTCATAATTTTTTCCCGGAAAATATATTTCAATTATCCTCAAAATCCTATCTTATCTGTAGCTCTGATTACCCCAAAGGCACACCAGTAGTAGTATGCTGGTGGTATAATAACAGCCTCAATGGAGTTCAAGTATTTTACATGTAAAGGATACAAGGTGTGATCTATTTTCCCTACACTTTTGATGACTTTCGCAAGCTTGTTCTGTACCTCCAGTAAGAAGTTGTAGAACTCCATTGGACACTGTGACACCAAACCTGTAAAACGTATCATAACAGTACTGTAAAACACTTCATATCTGGGTATAAAAATTTCCCAGTTTAAAGACAATGACATTTTTTCTTACTTTTCCATTCAACTATATATTGTGGCATCTTTTAGAATCACCTCATCAAGGCGATTCTAACGGGATGCCACAATGTATAGTTTAATGGAAATGTAAATACAAATAATCTAAAATGCTCATCAAATATTCCTTTTTATCTGATCTTCTGTTATGCTGTGCATATTTTTATGTATTAAATCTAGGTAATATTGGCGGGCTTATATTTTATCGCTCTTTGGTTTTAATAACCGCCAATATCGCCAAAATTTAATAATTGCCAAAAATAAGTGTTTTACAGTATACAGCTTACCGTTCCTACAGAAAGATCTTATTTATTCGGTTGTCAAGTTTCCCCTCTAAAATGATACCAAATATTTAAAACAGTCTTGTTTAATTCTGATTTAACCCACTGCATTCTGGGTATTTTTGCCGTCTGCTGAAATTGTCGTCTGCATCAAAAATCAAGAATATTTTGACAATATTGGTCTAACTCTTGTAGATATGATGTCTAGGCAGCAAACAGTTTGGGTCTCAGATAAGGCCCCATGTTTGTGGGGCCTGATCTGGATCCAAACTGTTTGCCCAGATACCCCAAAAGGGGTATCCTGAATGGAATGGGTTAAGATGGGTTTTCCAGTCTAAAATTTTGCAGATGTAAATTTTGTCATCTGCTTCTTTGGTGCTTTAAGGTTAAAACAAGTCTGACTTCACACAATCTATTGAAAGAAGCATGCAAAAACAATGCCTCATAGATATGGTTTAACCTTTTATCTTACCTACTGCTCCATTAACAGTGCCAAACAAAACAGAGCCCTGGGTTGGTGTACTGCTCTCAAATGCATGTTGCATCACTAGAGACCCTGAAAATATAAACAGTTCAACTTAGGGTTATCCCATTTCATAATCCAGCTCAGTTGGCTTCTTGCCACATTTTTCTTCCAATAAATGCCCATCTAAGACAAACATCCCCCACTCACTGATTTCTGTGCAAAAGTGTTCATATTCCAACAGGATTGGCTTTTGACCACCCATATTTGCTATTTACAGACCAAACTTTGCCTCAAGAACTTTTGAATTGCAACCCCCTCAGGGTGTTTATTAGAGGAAATACAGTATGTAAACAAAACAACTTTATAAGTGAATGGGTACATCTCCATTTTTTTTCTCCATTTTGTCAAAGGAAAGTTGTTGTTGTGTTGCTGTTTAGCGTCCACGGTAAACAGCTATGGTCATGTCGGGACGGTCAGTTAACCTACCCACAATATTCCTGGGCAGGCTTAGACCTCCTATGCGGTTAACCAGTACTAAGTGCACTAACTTTCACCAGTAACTGACAACTGCCCTTCTTGAATCAGCGGAAGGAGAAATGAAAGTAAATGGCCAGACCGGGTATCGAACCCAGGACCACTGGCTTATAAGAAAGACGCCCTACCAATTGCGCTATGTGGCCCGGCGTCAAAGGAAAGTAACTTGTGTCTTCTTGTTTGCTTCTCTTTATGACAAAGCCCTGCTAAAATGGGGTCTACTCTTTAAGGGAAGACTAAGCGCCCTGGGATCAAACTCTTTCCTTTAAGAGCTGATCTTAATTGTAAAGGGACGTAATAAAATGACAGAGTTGCTTTCCCTAAAAGTGTACCAATTAATTTTAATGACAGTATATTTTCACATATTTTTCCATAGCAAGTTGTACAGATATAGTACTGTGACCTTTATTAGCACTAACACATGCTCTAGGAAAGGTCACAATTTGCACTGAAGAATATCCAGGTATGAGCTATATTGCATAATGTAAAAGCAGTATTCCTGCCCAAATTTCATATTTTCTCAAAATCTTTGTTCAGAGTTTTTTCTGCATGTAACTATAACTCTGATTCATTCACTTCAAGACTCATTTACAAGCGAATGATACTTCTGGCTTTATTGTTAGCCTGTTTTATTTTTTGTGACCCAATAAAAATCAATACACACAGGAGCATGTATATTCTATATGTTACTCGACTCGGTTTACACATTAAATGAGCAGGTAAGAGCGTTTTAACTTTCTAAAAGGCAATAACCTAAAGTTAACAGTCATTTTGAAAAATTAATGGAATGGGTCATTTTGAGCAGGCATATAGCTTTAATGAAATAAATATTGCAATAAGCCTTGACTTAGAATCTGTCTAGGTACAAACAGCTGAAACAAAAATATTCATGTTGTACTTTTGCTTAACTTCTCATTTTTCATGCACTTTAACAATTATTCCCTATTAAAAATACCTACCATGTCTAAATACATTAACAAATTCTCCCAGATGGAACAACCCACTTTCTTGTAAGTTTTGTCTTTCCTCGTCTGTGGTGGCAGCACTAGGAAAAACAAGGAATCAATAAATAAAGCCCGAAAAATGAAAAATAGTTGAACTTGCAAACAGAGTACATGTAGATCAGATGATATACATGTAGCTTGGAGAAAAAAATTTTTTTTGGTTAAATTTTGCAGATGCACATTTTGTATGGTGAAGTCTTATCAGACCTAGAATTTTTGAGACTGTTTCAAAATGACCCCAAAAATCTAGCTTCATTTTGTAAGACTGATTTAAATTTCTTCTGAAAGATAAAGACCCATCCTATAGCCGACTTACAAAACACAGGGGCCGTATTTATAAAACGACTTAAGTGGTTGCTATGCTGTTGCTAAGGCTAAATTTCTATGAAGGAGATTCCCTACAACTATGAAATTTGCTCTGGAGGAACGGTCTGAAAAAGACTGTTCCTCCAGAGCAAATTTCATAGTTGTAGGGAATTTCCTTATAGCACTTCAGCCTTAGCAACAGCATAGCAACCACTTAAGTCGTTTTATAAATACGGCTCCAGATTTATAAATTAATTGGTGTAATTTTGGAAAGAGAAACCTCCTGTCCTATAGCTAATACACTAATTAAATACATGTACACTGATTTCTCTTATTTTTCTCCTAAAACTATGTTGTCAGGACTCCTTACGCCCACTTTTGCAAGGCAGTTTTAATGAGAACTCAGATGGTGATTCCTTGCACACCAGACAAGGATGTCCACGTGCTTCACCTGTACCTACAAATCTTATCTCATCCATGTTATCTCACCCAGGACCGTATAAAAATCATGAGCAGTCAATGCATTGGTTGTAAAAGAGCTCATGTATCTGCGTAGTCAAGTGACCTTGGTGTTTTAGATGATGACGTCACTAAGAGGACAAAAATGACGTCAATTTATGCCCGCCAGACGTTGACGTAGAGCCAAATGGCGGTCGTTGAATGCGGCGCCTTCTTTCAAAATGAAATAGAAACCTCTCAAGCACTAAAATTATGCATTTTAACATGTTTTAAAGTTAAAAACAAAGCGTGGTGTGCATGAAAAAGTATCTATCATGGGTGTGAGGTGCAGATAGAAAAATCCGTCACTCAGGATCACTGTTCGGCATCACGAGGTAACCCTCGTGATGCCGAATGGTGACCCTCGTGACAGCTTTTTCTATCCACAACACAAACTCATGAAAGATACTTATAATCTCGCCTGTCTGAACATGGTCAGAAAACAGAGCCAAACCAGAAAACTTGATGCAAAGTTTATGCCACTGATGCAGGAAAGTAATACACTAAGTCTCCAATTCTGCTAGTTACAGGTCAGACAAACAAAAAGATCACCAAATATTCTCTCTTATCTGATCTTCTACACCCCTGTTGCCCAACTTATCAGATTTGGCCTGAATGAACAAATCAATTACTGTTGTTGTATTTATCTTTGCATTGTCAGAGGTTCACAGTTTTGACATTTTAGACATATTCATGGGTATGAATGTTCCTAGTTTATACTGTTGTCATATTCTTTATAAGAACATCATGTTCACGAGTATTTAAGTTGTTCACAGGTATCTAAGTTTATGCATTAATGTTGATTGCAAAAATTGCAAGCATTAAGGTGAATGGGTACACAGGGGAAGCAACTCTACCATATTCATTTTTGCCTCCCCTCTCAATGGGGATCAACTCTTAAAGGAAAGAATTTGCTCTTCTAGGAGCAACTCTTTCCTTTAAGACTAGACACCTTTTGGAAGGGCCAAGGAAGCAAAAAGAGTTTCACCAAGTTGTCCCCCTTGCAGAAATGGTGAAAAAACATGGCCGTCTACCCATAAACTTTAAAAGGTGAATCAAAGGTGTATGCAGTAGTTTCAATTACCTGTCTTTTTGGCAGGTAAAAAGGTTAAAACTGTTTTCAGCTCCAAGAAAGATGTCATCATCAACAATTTCCACCGCTGTCATCCAGTTTGGATTACTGTCTCGTGAGATCTAAGAATAAATTTTAAAATGGTCAGCCCTTCATAAATCATCTTCTTACACACTATTAAAGCATTCTTTACTCAAAGTGCTGATACATAAATGTATGTTCCCAGGACAGGTTTTCTTCTTAACCCTCCTTTAGTCAGTATTAATGCTCCCACTGTGGTCCTTTTTTCACCTGTTATTGTCCATTTTCCTGTGCTTTGGCTTCATATCTCTATGAAAGACATATCAATGCCTTTTCAAATCTACTAATTAAGACTACATTTTTTGATTCAGGAAGCTGTGGTTGAGTGGTTAGAGTGGCTCGTTTATGGTGCAGAGAGTTGCCAGAAGGTTGTGAGTTCGCAGCTCTCCCTCGCCATCCGACGACTGGAAAACTCTCTCTGTCAACCCAGCAGTAAATGGGTACCTTTTTTGAACCAAGGAAGGATAAGGCCCTCCTTTCATGTGCTGTGCCCAAGATACAGTGCGTCTCTAACCCCCACTGCCCCACCGGCTATCAGGCTATGGGAAACCTTTACCTCTTTTTAAAGTTCCCTTAATGGAGAGCAAAATGTGACCCCTTCTAAAGTTCCCTCCATGAATTTATGAAATAACAAAGCAAAATATGGCCTCTTCAAAAGTTCCCTCCATGGATTTATACAGTAACAAAGCAAACTATTACCTCTTGAAAAGTTCCATCCATGGATTTATTAAGTAACAAAGCAAAATATTACCTCTTCAAAAGTTCCCTCCATGGATTTATGTAACAAAGCAAATCATTACATCTTCAAAAGCTCCCTCAGCAGACTTGTAAAGAAATAAAGCAAAATATTACCTCTTCAAAAGTTCCCTCCATAGATTTATTAAGTAACAAAGCAAAATATTACCTCTTCGAAAGTTCCCTCCATGGATTTATTAAGTAACAAAGCAAAATCTATACCTTTTCAAAACTTCCCTCCATGGATTTATAAAGTAACAAAGCAAAATTTTACTGCTTCATAATTTCCCTCATTTATAAACTAACAAAGCAAATCATTACCTCTTCAAAAGTTCCCTCCATGGATTTATTAAGTAACAAAGCAAAATCTATACCTTTTCAAAACTTCCCTCCATGGATTTATTAAGTAATAAAGCAAAATATTACCTCTTCGAAAGTTCCCTCCATGGATTTATAAAGTAACAATGTAATGGACCTCATAAGATCTCCCACCAACACAAAATCTCCTTTAGTCTTCAGATACAAGGCTATTATGTTGTTGTAATGGCAACATTCTAACTTTAACTCTTTCTCTGCCGTCCGCCACTCAAACAACCGTACCTGTAAATGAAAATACCACGAAAAATTCTAGGAATTGGGAGAAACAGGTGAGAGCAAACAGTGCAGACCCAGATCAGACTGCTCCTACAGGAGCAGTCTGATCAGGGTCTACATCGTTTGCCATTCCATCTGCATCTTTTGAAGACATAGCTGCACTGTTAAATCAAACTGTTCCATTTTCAGGACAATTATGGTAGATATATTAGATGTCCCAATTTTTAACGACTTTGTTATTTTCTTTGCATCACTTCAATATCAAAAGTATGCCCCCATACTGTAGCTATAAACACTGCAAAATTCATACAGTCAGCTGAGGCCTAGATGAGGATTAGTACTTGAAGATACTTATAAGAGAATTAGTACTTGAAGATACTTATAAGAGAATTTCTGTTAATTCTACATATATTATTACGTGCTGAATATGATTAAGGGTATCCAATGTGATGTGACATCAGTAAACCTTCCTTGACCCTGACAATAACTGACTGCCATTTCCAATCATACTTGTTGCAGCTCTTACGAAAACACCATCACTGCTTTCGGAGTAGATTTTAAAAGGACACACATAAAGGCAAATCATATTTAATGGCTTTATACACTTTATATGGCAAAACCAGTATGGTCGTTTTGTTTGTTTTTCAATTGCTATTGGCAACAAAATGGCTGCCAACATTTTTTCCTTTCATATCAAAAGCTGTTCTTTCTAAACTGACTTCTTTACTCCATTCAATATCTTTGCTCCAATATAAAGTGAATAGAGAAAATGAGAGGAATAACAAAGAATTAAATCATTTGAGAAAAATTAAAGATTTGAGAAAGTCACAATTTTCCATTGCATGAATTTCAGGTAGCATCTCCATTATAATTTGAGTCGAGCATGGCATACACTGTATGCCATGCTCCCCTCAAATTATTAGTGAGATGATGCCATAGATTTGTTACCATAGCAACTATGGAATTACCAACTCTTATTCTTAGTACCTTGGCAGAATGATGACATGAACTCTTATTGCAATGGTAACAGATATATGACGTCATTGGTTCCAGAGCATGGCAAACGGTGTATGCCATGCTCTGCCAATTTTTCAATGTCATTACAAACTGAAATTTTTCAACAGTAACTTCAGATTTTCTCAAACAAATCATTATTCTCAGGTCATTTAATTCTGTGTTGTATATGATAATCACTGTTACTCACAGTGCTATTAATACTGGCCAATAGTTTGCCGTTAAATTCCAACAGTGTGTATGCTGCACCAGTTATTTCCTCTTCTGCCACCTGATTCAATTTACCTTGAATGAGAAACATACAAGCTCCAATATATGTTCACACATCAAAATGATTCAATCTCTAAGATCAAGCGAAATATAAAATCTTTGATAAATGATCAGAATAAATACCTTGGTCCAGTTGTTCAAAGGTTCTTAGCTTAAGGAAGTCTCATGTCAAGGATTTGTTAAGTTTTCTATAACATACAATCAAGCCTGCTGATATTTATTGTCAAAAATGTGAAGAGCTTTTGCACTGCAGAAGCTTTTGTTTTGTTTGAATCTAACATCTTGTTAGGCTGTACTTGTAACTTGAGGTTTGAAAGAGTAAGAAGGAGAAACGGAGCATGTAACATCATGGCGCCATCCTTGCAACGTCACGTTAATTTCAGTAGACAAGGACTTTCGCCATTGGCTGGTGTTTATGTGAAGTACCACACTGACTTTCTTAGCTCCACCTTGATGACATTTTTTTCATTGAAAACAACAGGGCAATGAGTAGACTGCTTTAATGAAGGAGACTACAATAAAACTGTGAACATTAACCTTTAAAGAGCCAAAAATTAGATGACAAAATATTCATCTGAAAAGTTTTAAATAAATGTTTTGTCAAAGCTATGCCATGTTGATGATTCAAAGACCAGAAGGGAAACTGTAGATCCAGATGAGGCAGCTAATTATGAGCCACCTCATCTGGATCTACGCTGCTTGCAAAGTTTATTAGTTTTGTTCCTGGTGCTTTAATTGTTTGAGGTTCAGACCTATTTGCAACAAAGATTTATATACCTTCATGAAAGTGGAATACAATAATTCTGCCTTGTTTAGGTTCAGCTTCTTCTGGGTGTACCATTGCTGTGCCAACAACATAATAGGTGTTTGGGTCATCACCAAGTTTCGTTGAGATCAGACTTGTAGCAAACTCATTTGGTAGTAACGTGTGCGCATGTAAAACTGAAAATTACAATACAGGCATCACAAGTTTTAACAAAGCTGAAAAAAATCTTTCAAGGTTTGCTCATGCTGCTTTCTGTCTGTGATTGTAAAATGGACATTAATAACTCATATAATCAAGCTATATATTTGTTCAACATGGTAAACAATTCGTCTTGGGGAGCAGATTTAGTCTTTTCCTGTCCTGCAGTAAAGACTATATAGTAACTATTTTTGGAAGAGACGCCAATGGAACATTATAAGAATAAGAAGATAACAGAATTCAAATTTGTTATCTGTGGTAGTAAATTGATGGTTTAATGGTTGAAAGTTTTTTTTGTGCCTCTTCAGAGGAGCTGATGAATCCAACTTGAAACCATAAAACCGTTTTATGGTCACAATTTAGCTTTATGGCAACACATCTGCATTGCAATAAAACTCAATCTGTAACCATAAAACCGACAATCTCTGCCCAAACAACAATTTTTAATATAGTTTTCTCCATTCTTATGCACTATTTAGCCTCCAAAGCAAGTTTTTTGAGAAATATAAAATCAGAGAAATGATGCCGGGTTTTTGACAGTGTATCACAGGCTATACTGCAGCAAATTTTTTAGGAACAGCTGTATTGAGAATTGTCATTTGGGGAGGTGAATTCTCAGTGTTATGGTCATAAATTTTGTTTTACAGCAATGCATCAGTATAGCTATAAAATGCATCTGCGACCATAAAACCAATCCATTTACCTCTACAAAGTACAATTTCCACTGTAGTTATTCCTAGTCTTATGAGGTTTTTTTTTTTTTTTTTTACACATTTTCACCTTTCAAAATGTACCACAATCACTCCAAAGCAAGCACTTTCAGCAACTTATTAAAAGTTTTTGTTATCCAACTAAATCTTGCATAATATTTGTAAGTGCATTAGAATTTCTGTTTTTCAACCAAAACAATGGAGCAATGGTTTACAGAAAATAGATAAGTCACTTCAGTTGAATCAGTTTCAAGCCATCTTAATCTTTGGAAAATGCGTACCCTCAAAAGTATGTTGATCAATAATAAGAAGCGAGTGGACCTCTATCTCATCACCATACATGTGTTCTGTTAACATACTGGTTCCTGTGCTGACCATCTTTGAACTGCTGCTGGTAGACGATGTGGTGGCGTGGGTTGAGGCACTGGGGCGGGACGGACTAGTGGTGGGACCATCCTGAACATCCATCCTCATGGAGATTATTCCAAATGTCTGTGACGATTCTTGGTAAGCTATTCTCCTGTAAAGATAATCCGGCATCAAATATTTGGATGACTGATTTGGCATGTGACTGCCACTTCTACAGTATTAAAGGCACTCTGGGCAAATGGTAAAATAAAGGTTAATACTGATGAGGATAACATAACTAAACAAACACTGAAATATTCTAGCAGTTCTGTATGTTGCACATGTGCAGAATTTAAGTTGTATGGGTACGCATTTTCTGTCATTTTTACAAAGGTAAACAACTTTTGTGATGCAACTAATGATGTCACAAGTTAATGGGATGTTAAATTTTCAAGCATATTGTACCCAAAGCACTGCCGAAAATATGCGCAGTGGAAAAGCTCCTACCATTTTTTTCAGCAAAATACAACAGTTCACTTGAGTATACTAGGACACATAAGGAACTTCATTAAGCTTACAAAATTTTGAACAACTGGACCCTGATTATCATAAACAACTTTAAACATTACCTTGGTGACTCTCCAAGAGGAATAGTTCTGATGTGAAGTTTCTGTATTTCATCAATAGTTCCTATTGTCAATGTGCTGTCATTGGCTATGGCCAAACTGAAATGTTAAATTATACCATATATGTTTTACAAAACTTTGTAAACAATGTAGGCTCCAATCAGACTGCTCAAAAGTAAATATAAGCTGAGGCACAACAAAACCAACAAAGTGGCATGTGTGCCAAGTGAAGATTCAGATTTTATCATACACATTTATCTGCATTAATATTACCTTTGCACTAGTTATATACTTGTGTATGGCACACCAGGTTATAACAGTCTGAGTCGGCTATGTTCGCTTACTTAGTAAAACTTACAAAATTAAATTTAAGCAGGCTTTCAGTACTGTATCAATATGCTGACTTTAAATACTGATGTGCAATCATAGTCTTCTATAAGAATATAATTGAGCCGCTACATGACAAAACCAACAAAGTGGAATGTGTGCCAGCAAAGACTCAGATCGGCCTCTGCATTCACCCAATCTGATCAGAGTTTCGGTGTGCACTTGAAGGGCAGCTAAGGGTCTAAGCTAGCTCTATGGGGACAGCAAAGACTCTGATCAGACTGGGCGAATGCCCAGGCTGATCTGAGTCTTCGCTGGGTGCACATGCCACTTTGTTGGTTTTGTTGTGCCCCAGCTAAAATTACCTGTCAGGGTAGCCGTCAGAATTCAGCGGACACATGTGGTTCACCTCTTTCAAGTTGACATTTGAGAAGACAAGTTTATGGTTACTGGAGTAGATGACCGTCGGTCTGTCTGAGCAGGCAAAAACGTTAGTGGTGGAGAGAGACCGAAAAGTCTTCAGTACTGTAGGCTGGGTGCCGAGAGTGACTTTCTTTTTCTCTGACAGATATCCTGTGGAGACAAAAAATAAAAAAAATTCAATTATTTGCTACATCTTGCCTTTATGACACTTTCCGTAAAGGAGAATGTAATGAAAGCCAAATTGCAGCAAGGTTTATGGCTTTTTCTAATCTGAAATAAAGTGCTTAAGATATCGAAGTGTCTGTTCTCAGAATAATGCAACTCATGAAATTCCATGAAATTGTTGCTGAGGTACTTCTAGTCTAGTTTATCCCATAACCTAGCTAGGTGACAGAGGTATCAAAGGTAACTATGCAACAATCACTTACCATCTGTTCCCTTGTTATGCTGGCATATGCTCAGGGTGTCTAAAACACTAACGTTTAGTGTATAATATCTACCAGAGACAAACATTTGACATATATGCTTTGGTCTAAAGTTAAGTTTGTAAGTTTGTATTAAACTGCCAATGCTACTATTTTCTGCTCTCCATTTTTATCCTCATTTTTTCAGTTCAATCTAATACTGTCAGAGTATACTCGCCTCATAAACATCTGTTGATATACTAGGTGCATATACATGCATATGTATTAAATAAATAATCACTAGGTGCATATACATGCATATGTATTAAATAAATAATCACTTGTTATACGACAGTTTATGTAATTATTCATCATGGACAAACTATAGTTCAGTCAGTCTGATCTGGGTCTAGACTCTGGTGTTTGCTTTAACAATTCTGTCCATTATGCAAGGGTACGGTATGCAGCAATAAAATTGTGTTTTCCATCTCTAAAATGATCCAAAATATCTAAATCAGTCTTATGAAATTCTACTATGAGATGGAGTTTTCCCTTCTAAAACAATCACAAAACTCTAAATCTGTCTTACAAGACAGATCTAGATTTTTGGGATTGTTTTGGAAAGGAAAAACCCCGCCTATAACCTAAGAAATTTGGTAATAAATTCATACCTGTATCTATGTTGAGGTTGAAATAGAATAACGAACCATCTCCCAAAGCACACAGTAAATAATGGATTCCTTCAAATGTTGTCATAAGAATAGATCGAGGAATTATCTCTGAAAAAAATGTGTGAAAACTATGAAGTAAACTACAATTTCCAGTTAATAAGAGGTAAATTCAAATGAAACAAACATGATCTGATGTTACTCACTTTTCATTACAGTACAAAGGCATGAACAAGAAGTTTTATAAAGGATTAATGAGGTAACATAACAAGTTTGCTAAATTTTGTTCCTGTGAGTATGTTAAAAATCGCTAAACTGCACACTTTTGTCCCCATGAACATGTCAAAATACAATTTCAGTAAATCCCGAATCAGCCATCCAATTACTATTGAATATGTATTTTTGGGTGGGTATTTCAGTTTGCCCAATTATGTTAATCACAAAAGACCTGAACATTAATACACTATATAAATATTTGTACTATCATAATAATTGCCCTTTTACCAATTCAAGTTGACAAGACAAAACCAACAAAGTTGCTTATGTGCCCAGAAAAGACTCAGATTCTTTGCTGTCTACATGGACCTAGCTAAGACTCTTAGCTACCCTTTAACTGCAAAGGCAGCTGCGCAGGCTGATCTAAGCCTTCACTGGGCACACATGCCACTTTGTTGGTTTTCTTGTGTCACTGTTGATATGTAGTGTTTCTTTTCCTGCCAAGTATACCTCCTCCTAGCATTTCCACATGCATGCTCTCAAACGATGGCAGCTTAAGAATCCTGGCCGAGATGTCCGTCCACAAGCCTATGGCACACAGATCTGATTCAATGGTTCCCTCTCTCTGTGGAGTAATATCTACACACGCTATCTCATGTTCTACCACTGTTTTACTGAAATCAAAACAGGCAGAAAGGTATTGTTACTTTTTATTCGAAACCAATAATAGTGACTGGAGGGGTCAGGGATTGTCCATTAACAGTCTTAATATCAGTGGTTGCATATATCATATGTTATTAAAAGTTCAAAATTAGATATATTTTCACATTTCTACAATGAAAACCAAAATTATGCAGACGGAGGTGTCTTACCTGTCAGCGCAATGTCACAAAGCAGAGCTAAACAAGAAAACTTGACAAAAGTTTACTACAATGGAAAAACAAGCAAATTCATTGAATTTATATCCCCCGCAAAAAGGGCTCTGATTTGTATATACTAGCTTGTTAGGTTTCATACAGACCCCTTTTTTAGAAGGCTTTCATCATTCAAGGAAGCAGCCAGAAAGTCACAAATGTAGTCTCTAGTAAAAATGGTATATAACATGGATGTGTTCCCCAACATCTTAATCAGTCAGATGACTTAGAATCTATTACTTATTCTTGAAAAGAGTGAAGACTGATCTGCCTGACTGGGCATGCAGGCTGATAAGAGTCTTTACTGTTTTACACGTGCTATTATAGGCCATTTGCTGTCTATAAAACAGGTTATTTTGCAGATTTTCTTTTTTATTACTGGTGATAAAATGATTTTTATTCTCCACTAGTATTGTCAACTAATACATAACTGGAAACTGACTTTCAGAATTTTATCGTTTCAATTTTTTGCTTTTGTCTATTCAGTCCTTTACAAAAATTTACAAAATTTTGAGCTAAAGTAAAGGGGAGTACAATAATTTAATGTAATAGCTATAAGCAATGCCCATATATGCATCACAAACAAGAAATATTTCTATAGATAAATTAATTCTATTCATCACCAATCAATTCTCTTCGCCACCAATAAATAAGTGACCTTCATTTTTACTCAGATGAAAAGATTAACAGGTATACAGGTGCCATTGAGTAACTCTGTACAATTATAACTAACAATTGACATCGGTAAATATTGACCAGTTAAGGCTGTTACATAAATAAATTTACTCCCTTGTAAAATACAGTTAAAATATCTTCTAAAAATTGGCAGTTTTCAAAAGAAACTTTCTAGTTTCAAAATATAAGTTTGAGGAAAATTATAGTTTAGTTATGTATAAGATAGACATTAAAGATGCGCTTTACTTCACAGTGATAGCTGTGGTAGTTTTAGAGATATTTAGCAAAATGACCTGTTTTATAGACAGCAAATAGCCTATACCCCTATTGTGCTTGCATACTAGGACACTTAAAAAACATTAATTTTCCATTCAGGACAAATGGAAAATGAATGATTTTAAGGTGTCCCAATAATTAAGCACATTTGGGGTAAGCATCATTTTGCGATACTGCTCAAAAAACAAGACCGATCTTACCTGACTTCTTTAATCGCTCCTGTCAAAATCTTGAGAAGATACAGCTCACTTCCGACAGCAACGACAACCTGTCCCTGATTACAACTGCCTAAGCTGATATTCTTGCCTCCTGGGTGTTTCCATTCCGATAATAGTTTCTTTGATTCACTGTTCACAAGTCGTACTGAGGATGGTGAAATCTAACAGAAAATGGGAAGAATGATTTATCTCCCCTGAACAATTAGGGTGAGTGAATATACCACCATGTCATTTTTTTTTCATTGTGAAAAAGGGAGACAAATTCTGTCTGTGACTTCTTGTTTGCTTTCCTTGATAATGCAGCTCTTCCAAATTGGGGTCTACTCCTAAAGGAAAGAATTTGCTGCCTTAGGAGATAATTCTTTTCTTTAAGACTTGACCCGATTTTAAAAGTAGTGAGGCAAAAATGAAATTGGCAGAGTTGCTTCCCCTGAAGTTGTATCCATTCACCTCAAGCCAGATAATCAAATAATGTAAATCAGGTAAAGGAAGACAACAAAGCTCTAGATAAGACAAAGTATTTGATGATAACTGAGGCAAAATTTTTCTAATTTCTCATTTAAACCATATGTTATGACCCCTCATCTGAACTGTCTCAAGATGTTTCAGATGAGGGCTCACAACATGTTTTTATGCAGAATTAACAAAATTATCTCAAATTATTGCATTTTGCTCCCTCTTATCTACAGCTCCGAGACAAATTCTTTTTTTTTTTTTTTGAAAAATGTCTACCATTAGTTACGGAAATCAAGAAAGCCATTAGAGGTACCACTAAACTGTGTATATGTATGTACCATATTAATCCAACTTAATGCCCCAAGGGCGTTGCATTTTATAGAAGAAGGGGGAGGGGGGAGCATTATTTAAAGCCTAAAGTCTAATAAATCAACTACTGCCAAAATACCTAGGATAAGCAATATAAAGGTCATGAGTATAATTTCAGAGGAAGCATCTCTACTATTTTTGCCTCCCTTCTCAGCTGGGGTAAACTCTTAAAAGAAAGAATTTGCTCCTCAAATGTTTTCCTTTAAGAGTAGACCTCATTTCAGAGAGCTACCTTATCCAGAGAAGCAAACAGGAAGTTAATAGAACATTGTTTTCAGAAAAGAGGCTGGGGGCGTTTATAAGAGCAGGATTAATACAGTATATCATGGTTTCACTTTAGATTTTGGCACATCATTTTCTGTCAAGCACAAGCTTCTTCTAGCAAACAAGCACAACATATTGTATCATTCTATTCTCAAAATGAGATACTGTCAACCCTCTTTACAATGACAAACATTACAACAGCAAAATTCTTTATAACGTCATTTTGAAAGGCACAGAATGGATATATTGTTCAACAAGAGCTGTCGCCTGACAGCATAGCTCGCCTGAATTGGTGCTTGCCCTGGTGCTTGCCCATCATCTGTCGTTATGGTGGTGTGAATTGCTTCGCATAAAACTTCAGGCTCATAATGACAACATATTTATAAACAAAAGCTATCTCAAAAATAAGTCTTAAAATATAAGATTAAAATAAAAGAAATCCACATGAAACTTCAAAGTCGATGACCTTGAGCGTTTGTGTGTGTGTGTGGGGGGGGGGGGGGGGGGGGGGGGGGGGGGGGGGGGGGGGGGGGGGGGGGTATAGGGAGGTGCAGGGGGTATCAAAATCCTGAATCATTATCTAATATCAGTCTCAGTATCAACTGGGTCCATGTGGCACTTAAAACTTTAACCAAAATCTTTATGATAAAATCCTAAGGTCATCCAGTGGGGTAAATATATAGTGTTTCATAAAAACTCAAAAAAGTGTCATATATCAGTTCAAGTGTAAACTAAATCTATACCAAGCATTACGAATCATATGAATCGGTATGCAACTAGAAAACTTTAAAATAGACGAAAATTTCCTAAGTCCATGACCTTGACAACAAGGTCACTGAGCAGGGTTGGGGTAGTAGTCTGTAAAACTTTGGACTAATATCTAACTACAGTGCAAATATCAAAAGAATCCATCCATGGGTTAAGGAGATATTGGGCTTTAAATAACTTTAAACAAAACATCCAGTCAAAAAAACTCCCAATTTTCTAAGTCCACGACCTTGACATCAAGGTCACTGAGTGGGGTGGGGGTGGTACCCTGTTAACCTTTGGACCAATATCTAACTACAGTGCAAGTATCAAAAGAATCCATCCATGGGTTAGGGAGATATAGGTCTTTAAAAAACTTTAACCAAAACATCCAAACCGGACGCTGACGCCAGGCTGACAACAATAGCTCTTCCTGAACTTTCGTTCAGGCGAGCTAAAAAGTGCATTCATCATAACAGCAAATTCAGTTTAACGCCAAAATGTTTGGGAACAAATGGTGTCGTTATAAAGAGGGTCCACTGTAGTCAACAGATTACCAAAACAACAAGAATTCTGCTGAAGGCAGTGTCTAGCCTGTTTGGGCAGTCCCAGAACAGAGCTAAACCAGAATACCGAATGAAAGTTTATGCCACAGCTGCATAATACCTGGGCAGCAACACAGCCAAACCAACAAAGTGGCATGTGTGCCTCGCAAAGACTCAGATCAGCCTGGGCATCCGCCAAGTCTGATCAGAGTCTTCGCAGTGCACATAAGGGGTAACTCAGGGTGTAAGCTACCTTCATGCAGACAGCGAAGACACTCTGATTAGACTGGGCTGATGCTTAGGCTGATCTTAGTCTTCTCCAGGTGCAACCACTTAGTTTGTTTTGTCATGTTGTGGCTCACATGTCTTGCTTCTGCGACTAGTAGCCAAGACAAAACAAAAAGAGTCTTGCATTTATCTGAACTTGTTTTACAGTACAATTCATAAATTAGAGTCTGAGACTTTCTTTTTCCACAAATACAGGCAAGTGTGGTTTAAATGCGGGAGACTTATGTACAGATGTCCTTATGTTGCTCCTACCTGTATAAGTTGACCAAACCATACATTTGCACACAGAAACGTCTGTTGTTCACAATCAAAGCCCGGCATCTCTGTTTCTTCTACTTCTTCTCCAGATAACTGTAACACCCTAGATACACAAACCAAACATACAAACTTAGTGAAGCAGTCATTATCAGTATATTTCAGATGGAGACTGGTCAGCAGTATTCAGGCAAAACATTATACCTCTTAGTTTCTAATCTGTTTAATGGCATTTAAGTTGATTGTTGATTTGATGCTTAACGTCCACGGTAAACAACTAAGGTCATGTCGGGACGGTCAGTTAACCTAACCACACTATTCCTGGGCAGGCTTAGACCTCCTAAGCGGTTAACCAGTACTAAGTGCACATACTTTCGCCAGTAACTGACAACTGCCCTTCTTGAATCAGCGGAAGGAGAAACGAAAGTATGTGGCCAGACCGGGATTCGAACCCAGGACCTCTGACTTACGAGTCAGGTGCCCTACCGATTGCGCTACCCGGCCCGGCTATATTTAAGGAAATTCAGCCATAACTGGCATAAAGGATGGCTGGATGACTTGTGATTTTTTTGTCCTTTTAAACAATTATATCAGGACGATGGAAGGGTGATAATGAAAAACTATGTGCAATGGAACCCCATTTACAGTTGAAAAGTTTCCTTGGTCTCAAGCCTGGGACCACTATATCAGCAGGCCAGAACTTAACCTACTGAACTACTGGGGCCGTATTCATAAAGCCACTTAAGTCGTTGCTATGCGGTTGCTAAGGCTAAATATCTATAAAGGAGATTCCCTACAACTATGAAATTTGGTCTGGAGGAACAGTCTTTGTAAGACTGCTCCTCCAGAGCAAATTTCATAGTTGTAGGGAATCTCCTTCAAAGAAATTTAGCCTTAGCAACAGCATAGCAACCACTAAAGTGGCTTTATGAATACGGCCCCTGGGCATAAAGGATGTTAGATCTATCAGATGAGCCATGATATGATAAAACCAACAAAGAGGCATGTGCACCCACAGAGACTCAGATCAGCCTGGGCATCCGCCCAGTTTGATCAGAGTCTTTGCTGTCTGCATCGAGTTAGCTTAGCCTCTTATCTATCCTTTAAGAGCACAGCGAGGACTCTGATCAGACTGGGCGGATGCCCAGGCTGATCTGAGACTTGGCTGGGCACACATGCCACTTTGTTGGTTTTATCATGTTAGGTCTCAGACATTAGATCAAACAGACTGCACAGTCTGGCTGTCTGGTCTGCAGCTTTGATATTTGCTTGTGTCTCTGCTGGTATAGGTAGACTGGTTTAAGCTTTCCTTGTTTACAGAACTTTCAGACTGATCACGACAATAAACTACCACAATTTTACCTGGTCTGCCCCACAAATGAGAGAACAATCATGTTGTCATATTCTTCGGAATTCACCCGTAGTGACCAAATACCTATATAAACAGACAGAAACCAAGTCATAAGATTTTCGGCATCAGATTACAGAGTGTAAATGGATCTTATCAATTGTTCTTACAATGTAAATGTCTTTTTGCAACCATCCATCAAAGCACAAAAAATAAACATTTTCTGCTATCAAAAAAAAAAAAAAAAAAAATTGAAGTGAAATTTGTACTGGTCAGTTTTTTAAAGTATACTGTATTATGTACATGTTTAACAAAATGAACTTTAATGTATGCTTAATTTTGGATCCTTTCAAGAAGCTTCAACATTATATTTACAAGAGCTCCTAAAACTAGAGCAAGTGAGCAGGGGCTCGCGTATACCCCCGACCAGCGCCACCGCCTAATGAAACCACCGCCTTAAGAAACGACTGCCTAATGAAACCAGTCTTATACATGGTTTGAACCTAGAAGTAAACTTAGTCACCTATCAAATGGTTCCATCAAAGTATAATATAAATATCAGCAAAGAGTACCAACTTAACACAAAACTTTAATGTACACATATAAGTCTGTGCCCATGACCTTGGTCAGCAGCAGCATCCAGATGATGTAAAATAATCTGCATGAACATAGAAGTAAACTTAGTCATATATCAAAAAGGTTTCATCAAATGATGTTGGAAATATAAGCAACAAATATAAACTTATCGCCAAACTTTAACGCAAATACACAAGTCTGTGACCTTGACCTTTGGTAAGCAGCAGCATCCAGATGATGTAAACTACTCTTTATGAACCTAAAAGTAACCCTTGTCAAATATCAAAAGGTTCCATCAAAGGATATAAGAAATATAAAAGAACACTCTAAACTTCATGCAAAACTTGAACGCATGTGTTTAAGTCTGTGACCTTGACCTTAGGTCAGCAGCAGCAGTATTCTGTTTTGACCTGTAAGTAAATCTAGGCACATACCAACAGGCTTCATCAAAGGATATTGGAAACATAAGCAAAATTAAAAACTTAATACAAAACTTTAACGCAAATGTTTAAGTTTGTGACCTTGACCTTAGGTCAGCAGCAGCATCCAGATGATGATAAGTATTCTGCTTGAACCTGTAAGTAAGTCTAGGCACATATCAACATGCTTCTTCAAAGGATATCTGAAACATAAGCAAAATTAAAAGCTTAACGCAAAACTTTAACGCAAATGTTAACGGACGGACGCACGCACGGACGAACGGACGGATACACAGACGGACGAACAGACCAACGGACGGAAAGACGAAAACTATATACCCCTCGACATACGTCAGGGGTATAAATATGGTTTTAAAGATAATTCCAAGTCCTAGTTTTTCAAAGCATCGTTAACATCTCAAATGGCTGTGTTTTTGCACACAAGTTTGAGACTGTAACGTCTCTTTAACACAACATCACTAGGTTTTCACAGATTTCAATAGCATCGTTCCTGATTTTTTTCTCTTTATCTCATCATGTTCATAAATGTATTTTGTACCACTCACAAGAACCACCTCAGTGAGCAAGCTCTTATAAATGGCCACAATATTAGCTTTAATAGTAAATATCTGAACAATCATCTATACATTAAAATTTTCTTACATGGCACACTGTTTTACCTTTGATCCCTGGTAAGTCTATACTGGCATGTTCATGTATACCAATACCATTTCTGATGATTCTTAGAGAACCTTCCTTGTATGCCCCAGAACATGTGACCAGCTGAAGAAAAGAAAACCACGGAATATACAGGGGCGTAGCAAGGAGCAATTACACAGTACGCACAATCATGTTTTATACTCATTGAGGGTAATATAAGGGGGTTAAGCCGCTAAGATATTTCAAATTTTCCTGTCTGTTGGAAGTTAGTATTAAAATTATGCCCAATTATGCCCAGTTAAAAACATTTCAGCATGAAAATACGCAGGTGTGTGTTGAAATTTTGTCAATTTGACAAAATTTCAATACGCACCCGCGTATTTGCGTAATGGTAGCTACGCCTTTGATATAAATGTGCATGCCAAATTACATTGAATAAGCATTCCTGTGACTGAGTTGATAACGGTTCCGACTTTGGATCAGAAAGCCAAGGATCGAGTAGGAACCTAAATTAGGTGATAATTGTATTGAAAATTGCCATTTGGGGAGGTAAATCATCGGTTTTATGGTCGGAAATTTCGTTTTACGGAAACGCGCCAGTGGAGCCGTAAAACGCAATTTGCGACCATAAAACCGATGATTTACCTCCCCAAATGACAATTTTCAATACAGTTATCCCCATTCTAATGCACTTTCCTACATTTTCACCTTTCATAATGTACTAAGTTTGCACCAGTACCAAGCCCTGTCAGCAACGTAAAACCAAACGTCAGCCAATGAGAAGGGACGTTACTTAATGACATCGGGTTTGCAACAGTATATCGCAGAATATACTGTCGCAAATGTTTGACGTTATCCAATCAGACGTCACGTTATATTCGTAGGTGCATTAGAATTGCACTTCAGTGCACATAAGACTTTCATAATTGCACTTCCAATGATTGTTCTGATATGACTAAACTACCACTGATGAGCACATAAAGCCACCAAGGCATTCATCTATATACTGAGATTGATACAAAGCTACTACAAACAGATTTTATTCACAAGAGTTTTGTTTTGGGAACTGTTCCTGAGTGACCTGCTGCTAAGTTTAAAACTTCACTAGAGTATACACAAACTGTGTAGCTAGCATTTTATACCTGTCTGTGAATATTTCGACTTCAGCTAGAAATGTGTCCAATGAACACAGACACCCCCACCTTGGGTACCTCCATAAAAACTGACATATGGATCAATATGCCCTGATTATGTGTATTCCTGTTTTACTTATAGATATAAATCCTCATACAAAATTTCAAGTTTCTATAACAGGAACTCACCTCGCAAAACTGGCCTGACTCTGAGGTCAGTGGACCGTGACATATGAATCATCATACTCGGATTATTGTGTATTCCTGTTGTACTTGTAGATATAAATCTTTATACAAAATTTCAAGTTGCTACAATAAAAGGAACCCTGAAATCTACCTGTTACAAAAATCTTAATTGGAGTCTCACAGGATCCCTTTCGTCCAGACGCACAGACATAAAAGCCGCGACACGAGAAAACCAACTATGTGGTTGTGCGCCCAGCACAGACTCTGATCAGCCTGGGCATCCACCCAGTCTGATCAGATTCTTCGCTAAGCGCTTAAAGGGTACTTAGCTACCTCCATGCGGACAGCGAAGACTCTGATCAGACTGGGCGAATGCCCAGGCTGATATGAGTCTTCGCTGGGCGCACAACCACATTGTTGGTTTTCTCGTGTCGCGGCTCATATGTACGTAATAACATACATATGTAATGTATGCACAACTAAAACACTACATAACACCGGCATCATGCTGATGGCTTAAAATAACTCTTTGCAGCAAAGTCCCAGTTTAAAGTGAGTTAGCTATTATGTGTAAATTATTCTAGGTGGCTATAAAGTTTCAGTCACAGTGTTTGCAAAACTGTCATTGTATTGTAATTTCACAGCATTTCCAGTTTTTACACACTTCTATGAAAGAAATGCAACATTTCACACATTCTGAAGTGAGCATGCCCCCTAAAATATTCAATATTTCTGAACCTACCTGTCCTTGACCTTGTCTCTCAAGGTCAACTACACACATGTCAACAATAGGTCCAAGGTTAGTGAAGGTCTCCATCACCTGTACATAGGAACCTTGTTCGTCTGCCTTGGCATTTAGCTGAAATAGAAACCAGTCAAAAGTCCTTGTCCCAAGATTACAATACGGGCAGCGACACGACAAAACCAACTAGAAAATGTGTTTATGAAACACTTTGCCCCCAACCTTATGCTTGCCTCTAAAGACGGTTCATCCTATAATTTATATGTCAGAAAGGGGTATTAACCGGTTCATCTACATCTTAGTCTGTAACTGTATGCCAAATATAAGGAACCTAGCTTAAGCAGTTCTTCGAATATTTTGTTCACAAGCTCAGCTTATTTTTCATGTGCATGCCACACATAAAATTTCAAGCTCCTATCTCGAACGGTTCTTGACCTTATGTAAGGGTACTTTTGTATCATAGGCTTCAATGCACTAAGTCGAAAAAGGGGCTTAACTCGATCGCAAATTAATAAAAAAATTCACAAGTTAATCAGGTCATCTACACCTGGGACAATGTCTTCCTGCAAAAAGTCATGATCCTAGCATCAGGGGCTCTCGAGATATTTTGTTAACAAGGTTCCATAGGCTTAAATGCACTAAGTTGAAAAAGGGGCATAACTCGGTAAAAATTTCACGATTTTTTTTGAAAAGTTAATCAGGTCATCTACACCTTAGGCAATTCTTCCTGCAAAAAACCATGATCCTACCATCAGGGGCTCTCGAGATATTTTGTTAACAAGGTTCCATAGGCTTAAATGCGCTAAGTTGAAAAAGGGGCATAACTCGGTCAAAAATTCACGATTTTTTTTCAAAAGTTAATCAAGTCATTTACACCTTAGGCAATGTCTTCCTGCAAAAAATCATGATCCTAGCATCAGGGGTTCTCGAGATATTTTGCTAACAAGGTTCCATAGACTTACAATGTACTAAGTTGAAAAAGGGGCATAACTTGGTCAAAAATTCACGATTTTTTTTTCAAAAGTTAATCAGGTCATCTACACCTTGGGCAATGTCTTCCTGCAAAAAATCATGATCATAGCATCAGGGGTTCTCGAAATATTTTGCTAACAAGGTTCCATAGGCTTACAATGCACAAAGTTGAAAAAGGGGCATAACTCGGTCAAAATTTCACGAGTTTTTTTTCAAAAGTTAATCAGGTCACCTACTCCATAGGTAATGCCTTACTGCAAAAAATTATGATCCTAGCTTCAGGGGTTCTTGAGATATTTTGCTAACAAGGTTCCATAGGCTTACAATGCACAAAGTGGAAAAAGGGGCATAACTCTAGAAATACATGACCAGCTGAAAAAAGAAAAAATACATGTCTGCTTATTTTTCATGTACATGCCACATATAAAATTCCAAGATCATAGCATTAGCGGTTCTTGAGTTTCCTAGCTGCTTAAAAGTGTTACGGACGGACAGACGGACGGACGGATGGACAGGCCCAAACCAATATGCCCCCTCAACTTCTCCGAAGTTGGGGGCATAACAAACTGGCAGGTGCGCCCATTGAGACTCAGATCAGCCTGGGCATCTGCCCTGTCTGATCAGAGTCCTCGCTGTCCGCATGAAGCTAACTTGGACCCCTAGCTACCCTTAATGCGTACTGCAAAGACTTTGATCAGATGGGGCATCCTGATCAGAGTCTTCACTGTCTGCATGGAGCTAGCTTGGACCCTTAGCTACCTTTAAAGTGTACTGAAAAGACTCAGATCAGACAGGGTGGCTGACCAGGCTGATCTAAGTCTTTGCTGTGTACATATGCCACTTTGTTGGTTCTGTGGTGTCGCGGCTCAATTTTTCCTATGTTAAAGCCACCATAACTGTAAGGGAGGTAATTCCGAATTATTACACAATTTGGCGGAATGTTGCCTCTTGTCAGTGCAATGTCACTAAACACTGAATGCGAAAAGCTTATGCCGTCGCCACCAACACAGATACCGGAAAGGTAATACAGGTCTTTAGAATTGTTTCGTATTCAATGAACTTACAGGTTCAACTGATTTTACTTTAATTGGCTATCAAGTATGAAAACTAACCTTGAACTGCTAAACGTTACAGCTAACTGTAAGAAACGGTTGTAATTTTGGTTGGTTGGTTGATTTGATGCTAAACGTCCACGGTAAACAACTAAGGTCATGTCGGGACGGTCAGTTAACCTAACCACACTATTCCTGGGCAGGCTTAGACCTCCTAAGCGGTTAACCAGTACTAAGTGCACATACTTTCGTTGTAATTTTGGACCCTGATTCTTTATAGGTAAGTGGTTTTACAATATACAAAAGCCTCAATAACATATATAATCTGCAAGAAGTTTCCAGAAGCAGGTCAGTTTATTTTTGACTTATCTAGAGCTAAAACTTACTTTGACAAGTTGCGAGTCTCCCAGTCTACTGCCAATATATACAACACCATTGTCCAAGTATGTGATACACTCAGCTATAGTAGTCTGAATTTAAGAAAAAATCAAAATATGGCTTTGACCTGTCATGGTAAAAGCTTGGCAAATCAACAATACCATAAAACATCTTAAATCATGAATATCATATCCTGCCATCACCAATTAAATTAACCCTTGAATGACCAAAAAAAGCAGACGACAAACTGTATGACTGCAAAATTTCCAGAATATTTCATTTGAGCTATCATAGTGCCAATTCAAAGAATAAAGGGCAAACAGTGTAGCTCCAGATGTCAGAGTGCAAAAGCTCTTCCAATTTTTTTTTGACAAAAAATATTAGCACATCTTATATGTATTACCCAAATGTGCTTGAATATTTGGACACCTGAAACCATTAATTTTCCATTTGTCCCAAATGGGAAATTGATGGTTTTTAGGTGTCCCAATATCTAATCACATTAGAGTAAAAGACTTAATGAATCCTTCACTAGCTACTTTGTAAAGCTGATGAAACACCTGGACCTTCTGGCGCAAATTATAAGATAAAGATTACCTCTCCTAACAACTCCACTTTTAAGTCTTTGATACTCGCTGACCCATCCATTTTCTCTTCTTTCTCCAGTAATAACATGAACAGTCTACCATTCATGTCTCCCAGTAAGTAACGAGATCCATTGGCATCTACTTTTCCACAGCATGTGATAGTGCTTTGCTGAAATATATCAATATTACATACTGAATACTGCTTTTATAAGAGATACTGTACTTATGTGCATAGCTATTTGTTGCCATGGTTGAATGGAACAAAATTCATGTTCAAACTACACAATTTTTGTGCTGTCTGAACATCACTGTAGGCCCACTCACATTTCAAATTCCAGGCTGCAACTTCTTTAAATGAATTACATCTAAAGAGAAAAAATAAAAACAGAATAAACGACCAACATTGGTGGAGTAGACTTCTTTTTATTGATCAACTAGTTTTGGTAAATTATTACCTTCTTCAGGATAGCATGACTGACAATTTTTCTACCTAAGTACAATTTAGTGGATTAGGGTGTCACATGATAGACTCTATTGTTGACATTACCAATGACAACAATGTTACAGAAGCTAGGAGCATACAAAACATTAGTTAGAAGATGGTAACCTGAAGTAAAACTTATGGTGGATTATTCATAATATAGTAAAGATAATCTGGATATGAACAGTCTAAATAGTTCGTATTATAAATGAGGTGTCCATATTGAGCATTAAACAAGATGAGCTTAAATGTTTGTAATCATGGATGGAATGTTTATTTGAGTACGAGTTAACAGTTTACAACCAATATAGGTCTGAACTGGGGAGCATGGTCATAAGACACATAAAATATGACTGTTCTGTCAGTTTGTGCCAAAGGTGGAGGAATAGATTCCCCTCTGGTATCTCTGTATCTCTGTGACTGTCTCCATCTGAAGTCTTTCTGACCAATAAATTGACCTGTACTGTTGACTTTATATTGAAGTTTCTGCATCTTATTGCTCTTGTATGAGTTGCTCAGTGCTGGATGTAGATAGGACTAGCTGTCAGTCTGTTGTAGCAAATCAATGCTTTAATTATAGTGTTCCTTTGGTATACATTGATGGCTCTTCATGAAGATAAGAGTTTATACAATGGTTCTGATGCACTGATGATAGTCACATTAAATTTAACTTCTTTAAATGAAGTTACCCAGGGATACACATTTACTGTGGGCCTTGAATAAGCGTTTTCTTTTCATGTTTATAAGTGTCAAAGTTGCTTGGTTACAGTATTCAGGGAAAATACCACAACATACATGTGATTCCAGCTGACAGCAATATTTGCCTCCCTTGCATATAAGGAAGACTTTGCTATCTCTAGAAATAGTATCCTTGCAGAGCAGGCTCATCTACAAGGGAAACAATTACTGTTTTGGAAAGTTGTTTTCACTACAGCACCTGTAAAATTCTAGACAGTAAATGTGATCTTAGGGTTACTTTCAGGGGATGCAACTCTGCCATTTCCATTTTTGCTTCACTTCTAAATGGGGGTCAATTCACCTACGACAATTTTTTCACTATAAGAGTTGACCCTATTTTTAATGCACTGTGTCATCCAGAGAAGCAAACAGGAAGTCATATAAATTGCCTCCCCTTTGGTATAAATGGTGGATAAACATACAGGTGTACCTATATACCTTAATTCATTACCTTTATGGCTGGTGGGGCAATAGGGATAAACTGATCTCCTTTGTGATAGGTGATAGATTCTTGACCAATGATCAAGGCTCCTCCATAAGGCTCTGGAACTATTGATAAACAGAGTGAACAAAATGAAATATATAAGAGCCACTGACCAAAGTTGCAATGTTGTGGGAATCAAATTCTTTTTATGTATGCTAAAATGTAGTTGTGGAATCAAAGGAATACTTATCTAAGCGACATTGTTAGTTAATGAGACACTATATTCTTAAATGTACTGTACGTAAAAACACTGCCATTTTATGCAACCACCCCCTACCCCCACCCCCAACAAACACACCAAAACATGTGAGGAGCATTTGCAGTACAAAAGCTTCTCACATTTTTTTCAGGAAAATATATTAGCACACTTGGTTTTATGTGTACTGGGAGACAACAAAGTCTTGACTAATGAATTTGTTAAACTAACAGTTTTGAACAACTAGGCACTAACAACTAGAACAACTAATCTCATTTCATATGCATTTATGGAGCAATACTAAACCTACATATCTAAATTTCAATAGCTGTTGGTATATTACAGCTTCTAGAACTGACAGCATATGCACTTGACAGGGAACCAGTAGGGATATCATTCAACAAGCTCAAATCAGCAATTGAATATATCCATATTAAAATATAATAAAATACCTTCAGTAACTCAACATTCTGTCATATGCAATACACATTTTCTAGAAATACAGACTTTAAGTTATCCTTGAAGCCAATGGGAAAAATCAGATTGACATTTCAAACAATTCAAAATTAGTGAGCGTCAACTAACCTGCTATGAGCATACAAGCTTCTGTTTCCACATTGTCTTGTTTCCAGGGTCCTTTGTTAAACTCTTTATCTCGTAGTGATATTTCATATGTCTTAACATGTCGACCATGTTGATCCTACACAAATAAAAGACAATATCGGATTATTTTCTTTACCCAGCATACTGTAAAGAAGTATATATTTCAGACAGGGAGGAAACTCATGTAGGTGAGGGATGGATAGATGACTTGCAGTTTTACAGCCCTTTCAACATTATTTCAGTCACATCAAGCCACTGAAATGGTAATAGTAACAAGAAATGTTACAGTGTGTAACAAATGCCCCCGAAGGCCCCTAACACCTGGTATTTGACCCCTGACCTTTGACTGTGAACTTGACCTTGGTTATGGGAACCTTAATTTTATGCATGACACAACTTATCATTTTGATTTACCTTTCGGGAAAATTTGATTAAATTCGCTTCAGCAGTTTTTGAGATATCTTGTACACAAGATTTGTAAGAGACAAACTTATGACCTTTGACTGTGATCTTGACCTTGGTCATGAGAACCTAAATTTTGTGCATGACACAACTTCTCATTTTGGTTTACCTTTCTGTAAAATTTGATTCAGTTCGCTTCAGCAGTTCTCGAGATATCTTGGATACAAGATGTGAGGGAGAAAATTATGACCTTTGATTGTGACCTTGACCTTGGTCATGGGAACCTAAATTTTGTGAGTGACAGACCTTCTCATTTTGGTCTACCTTTCTGTGAAATTTGATTCACTTCACTTAAGGGTTTTTTGAGTTATTGCTGACACACGAGACAAACTTATGACCTTTCAGTGCTCCAGATAAGCAGCGTATTTGCGTAAATACCCAATAAAATAATTGAAAAACACAAATGACCTTTTCCTAGAAGCGTACCAATACGCAGACAAATTTCCCGGTACGCAATGACCCTTAATACATAAGTGTAACGACGATTTTATCCAAGGCTGTCATGTGTAAACAAAAGTGTCGTGTGTAATGCCTATGCCACGTGTTCAACTGTCTGTGCTGACCTCACAGATTTACCGCAACGTTATTTATAGATTATACTGGTACTTGTTCTGTACACGGTGAGCAAAAATGGCGGGAAACATGCAGAAAAATCAGCGGAGAAGAATCTTAAAGTGAACGAACCGAATTTCTAAAATTCGCCGGTTTCCTGGAATTTAATCTGGACGGTTTTCTAAACGTTTAATTACTATCTCCGAAGACAGCGCATAGCAAATTTATGTTAGCCTTTGCATTCTGCAAGTAAAAACCGGTTCAATGCTTAGGCATAACGCCCATTTCGCACATCAGGCACGAGTGAAATACTAAAGTCAGGAAATAGAGTAAGTGTCCAGGAAAAGGCTCAGAACTTCGACAGGCATCCTGGAATTCTAAATTTTCTTTGGTGGAACCCGGATCCTTTTCTTGGCATCACATCATTAGATGTGCATAGTAATTTTAATTTGCTGGCTACGCCCCTATAATAATAATTATGACACAGATATTCAATCAGCGCGAAGGGATTAACAGACTCTCGTCACGATGCGGTAGAACTTATACAGCAATACAGAGTTGACAAAATTTGTTCTTTGCTTTTTACTGATCAAAGACTGCCAAACTAAGGTTCAGTTATTGGCGATTAAGAGACAGACACGTGCCTCCTACAATCTTTGTTACATGATGTGTAATGACAGGTTGATTTATTGATTATCGGTACCAATTAACAACCCCTCCGTTTTTCTATCCAAGGTGTGATCAACGTGTGGCATTTTTGAAAGTTAAATTCTGACTTATTGAAAATTTTATAGAAGTCCAGTCTCTCTCTTCGGGAGCTAATTATCAGCGTCAGGGCCAGATTTTTTCGTGCCCTGAGACGCCAAAATTCGGTGTCCTCCAGATGTTCTAGTTAAAAGGGCTGATAGAGGCAAGAAAACGCTGTTCTTACCCGTCAGCCTGTCCAGGATTTACATTGTTAGTGAAAATACAGGTCTTGAACTGTCTGACCTTGGTCTGCAAAAGTGTTTTCTGGGACTGATTACTATAATAATGATCTTTTTTATTCAGTGGCTGGACTGTGTGTTTACTATATATACAGATAGGTACCTAATAATCATGGTGACGCAAAATGTTAAGATTGCAGCCTATTGCTAACTCTAATTTTACCAAACTGCACAAATAAAAATCAGAATATCCAATTAAAAGCACAATCAGTTGGTAATGCAAGTTGCATTACCCAGCTGAAATTCAGAATACCCAATTAACAAAAAAATCAGTGGGTAATACCCAATTACCCAAAAATCCTTATCTGGAGCCCTGACCTTTGATTGTGACCTTGACCTTGGTCCTGCGAACCTAAATTTAGTGCGTGAAACATCTTCTCATTTTGGTTTACCTTTCTGTGAAATTTGATTCCATTCACTTCAGGGTTTTTTGAGTTATTGCAGACACACAATTTGTAAGGGTCAAACCTATGACCTTTGATTGTGACCTTGACCTTGGCCGTGGGAACCTAAATTTTGTGCGCGACACACCTTCTCATTATGGTTTACCTTTCTGTGAAATTTGATTCAATTCACTTCAGGAGTTTTTGAGTTAGGGCGGACACACGATTTGTAAGGGTCAAACCTATGACCTTTGACTGTGACCTTGACCTTGATCATGGGACCCTAAATTTTGTGCGCAACACACCTTCTCAATTTGGTCTACCTTTCTGTGAAGTTTGATTAAATTCCCTTCAGCGGTTTTCGAGTTATGGTGGACACACGATTTGTAACGGACGGACGGACGGACGGACAGACGGTGCGATTTTAATATGCCACCCGAAGTTCCTTCGGGGGCATAAAAAGATGTGTGTAATGGAATCCCACTTATTGTTGAAAAGACTTCTGCCTCCAGCACCATTTGAACCCAATCTGCTGGCTAAGTAGGGATTTGAACCCAATCTGCTGGCTTAGTAGGGATTTGAACCCAATCTGCTGGCTTAGTAGACAAGCCCTTAATACACTGGGTTCCTGTAGATAAGGGAGATAAATATTTTGCAAAGGGATGCAAGCAAATATACCGGAAAGGGTTTCACTTCCTTTATACTATACTGGTTACCAAAAGATATCCAGTAACGCATTGGACAAATCTGTAATGTTTGGTTTAAACAATATTTTTTTCCCAAGAAAATATAAATATATATATATAAATCAGGCCTCATACTGACAAAGCTTTTCCAAGCCTGAAATGCCTGCTTTTGCAGCCTAAAATAGCCTTTTTTAAGCAGAAAAACACTGAAAACTTAAAAATCAAAGCCTGAAATCAAGTAAATTTCAAGAAATGAAAGCCTGAAATCCTGCAGAAGCCTGAAAAGTATGAGGCCTGATAAATACAGTATACAATGGCACAGAATCTGACAATAAGCAAAATGCTTATAATGTTTAATAGATGATCTAAGCAGGTGCAGTCTCCATATGTCTTCAGACTTGTTTATCTCCAAATATGATTTAAATATGATTTAAGGAGTTTTGGCTGTTCTGAGTGTAATAGGGTTAAGGTGTATCGGTAGACTTTCATGTTTTTCTAAAATTTTTACAAAGGTACACAACCTCTGTGATGTCCTGTTTGCTTCCCTGGATAGCACAGGGGCAGTATTCATAAAACGACTTAAGTGGTTGCTATGCTGTTGCTAAGGCTAAATTTCTTTGAAGGAGATTCCCTACAACTATGAAATTTGGTCTGTAGGAACAGTCTTTGTAAGACTGTTCCTCCAGACCAAATTTTATAGTTGTAGGTAATCTCCTTCAAAGAAATTTAGCCTTAGCAACAGCATAGCAACAACTTAAGTGGCTTTATGAATACGGCCCCCGATCTTCCTAAATGGGGTGCACTCTTTAAAGGAAAGAAATTGCTCAAACAGAACCAATTTCTTTCCTTTAAGGGTTGATCCCTATTAGGGCTGGGACGGGTAGAGAATTTCTATCCGGGTACTCGAGTCCCTATTACCCCCAGGCAGTGCTGGAAACTCGAAAGTTTAATGTGGTTGCCCAAAAGCTTAGCAGGCTTAGCTTTTAGTGGCCCAAATTATCAATTAGGTATGTTTACATTCATTTAGTATTGCAAGAAAGATAAATTTGGGCCACTAAAGGTCATATTTTGGAGATTTCTGGTGGCCCAAAACAAAAATTAGGAGCATTTGGCCACCGGGCCACTGGCCGTTTCCAGCACTGCCCCCAGGTACCCATTACCATAGCATTTTGAGCATGTTCACAGTTATAAAACAATGTTAAGATCAAATATAAGTATGGGATCTGTCATTTGCATATGTGTGCATGGGAAGGATACGAAAAAGTAGAAATCTCTCTGTTATAATATGTCAAAATGGTTGGCAATATGTGATTGAATTTATACAAGACATGCAGTCATGCTAAACAATGTTCTGGTTGCTTGAAATCGTACTGAAATAGAATTATTATACATGCTATAATAGGCCTTATAAGCATTCGGGTAATGGGTAGTAAATATGTACCCAGGTAACTGCTCTACCCGACCTGGACTCGGTACCCGGGTACTCGCCCCCAGCCCTAATCCCTATTCAGACTTTCATCAGAAGGTGAACTGCGTTAAGCAACCTATTTGTCTAACTTGGCCTGTTTACAAAAGAAACAAAAATGAAAGCAAAGAAAGCAGAAATTCATGGAAAGAACATCAATGGCACATACCTCATGTACCAGTATAAGGGTGGGTGTGGTGCAGTCATGTAGAAACTTTATGTCTATCACAGTCAGTTCTTCTAACCTGAAACCATTGCGAAACATATGATAAAGGTATTATAGTATGGACTACAAGTAAAAGCCCTTGTATAGTGCACATTAGCCAGGCTAACTGGACATGTATATTTGATCGCTACGAGTAAATTTTCAAAATTGCATCCTTCAACTGTTGCCTGTCTGGGAAATCTGGAAAATGTATTTACACATTATACTAAGCCTCACTATAGGATTGTGTCACCTTGACATTAGCAATCTTTGGGCATTTTAGAAAGCTTATATAGTATAATATCGGAAACTTTTCTTACATGGAAGTTTTTTGGAAATTTATATAGTATTTACTCAATCACCCAATAATCTTATTAGTCCTGGCAGGTTACCAGTATTCAATTTGTTTTACAACTTTTCTTATTTATCATTTCTTCTCTACAGATAACATACACTATATCAAACAACAAAATACTTGTTCAACCAAATACCTACCTCACATTAAATGCTTTCAGCTCTTTATTTTCCCTGTCAAGGGGAATAACTTTAAAGAGTCCATCATACAGTCTAAGGCCAATAACTCTACACTGTGGGTCAATTATGCCAATAATACCAGTTTCTGAGGGTCTGCCTATCCTGTCCTGAAATAGTTCAAGAGTACAATGACAAAGCAACAAAATTCAAAAGGACAAAAATGTGAATCACAGACCCTGATATGGTGGGGTTTTGAGGATAATTCCGAGATAATTTTTCTTTTTTCTCAATAAAAACATATGTTGTGACCCCTCATTACAACTGTCTCAGTGGGATAGTTCTAATAATGGGTCACAACATATCAGTTTGTTTTTATTGTGACAAGTATTACTACATTTTATCACATGACGTTGCTGTTATTCAGTGGACAAGGTCATGTCATAAAAATTGTATGACTACATGTGTAATAACACTTTGGCATGTACACGTAACACCATTGACAACGTCCATGTCAACAATGCGTTTTCTTATTGAAAATACAGAAGAACTTCAATGGCTCGAACCCTGATGGCTCATTTACCCTGCCTGACTAAAACTCTTTCTTGGGTCCCTAGAGGTTAATTTATATAGAAACTAGCCCTAGATGACTGGAACAAATTTTCATGGTCCCAAGCCTGTTCGAGACATTGAAGCTCTATTGTAATGTTCAGTCTGAGGGCGTTAAAATGCCATTTTAAAAGGTCACATGATAAACAGATTCTTACACTCATGGTCATTTCTTGTGAAATTTATGAAACTTACTGAAGGCTCGTTTCATAAATTTCATATGAAATGACCACTCTTGTAAGATCCTCTGTATTCATGTCTTGCACCCTGATGAATGACACAGCATTTTCTCTAATTGTTGGACATGGCGCCTCAACAAACAGCGTAAGGAGCAGTCTGATCAGGATACTCACTGTTTGCCAATAGTCTTATCCTAAAACAATACAGACATTAAGGTGATTGGTGTATACCTTCATGTTTTTTTCACCATTTTTACAGAGGCTTACTGTAACAATATTTGTGATTTCCTGATCAAAGAAACCCTAGTCAAATGGGTCTCCCTCCTCTTAAAAGGAAAGCAACTGTATTGTTATGTTTTCTGCCTCCCTTGTCAAAAGGGATCAATTCTTAAAGGAAAGAATTTGCTCCTAGGAAAATTCGTTTCTTTAAGAATTGGTTCCCTTTGACAAGCGAGGCAGAAAACAAAATGATACAGTTGCTACCCCTGAAAGTGTATCCTTTAACTTTTAATCTCAATAATGGAAAAATTCATAGTAGAAAAGGCAGAGGTTTTGTTATATCTGATACTGAATATGGTTAGTAGTGTAAGCATTTTCATACTCATATGCAGGCATATTTTTGAGTTCTCTATGGTAAGAGAGAAATCTTCTAATGCACTTTCGAATATATAATGCTATATCTGATTGGAAAGCTTCAACATTGTTTCTCACTGGCTGATATGTTTTTTATGTTGCAGGAAGTGTTAGCTTTGGGTGTAGAGTAGTATACTTTGAACCACCAGCACTTTGAAAAAGTCCATTTGAATGTGGATAACTGCACTGAAAATTTTTGGTTGGGAAGGTAAATCATCAGTTTTATGGCTGTAAACTTTGTTTTAGGGCTCTGCTGGCATGCTGGCAGAAAACCAAATTTCGAACCATAAAACTGATGATTTACTTCCCCAAATGACAACTTTGAGTGAAATTATCCACTAAATATCTGACTCCTTTAACATGTAACCATTATCTTTAACCCTATTGCACTCAGAACGGCCAAAACTCTATGGAGTTTTGGCTGTTCTGAGTGCAATAGGGTTAAACTGCACTCAGAAAACGCAAAGCTCTATAGAGTATTGGCTGTTCTGAGTGCAATAGGGTTAAACCAAATCTCACCTGTACGTTTCCCTGAGCTTTGGTAATAATCTCCATGTTGTCTCCATTTTGCTGACATTCAAGAATCATGGCATTGTACTTGTTTGTGAGTAAAAACATCAGGTCCTTTGTCAAACCCTGCAAAAATTATGTCATCAAATGTTTGCACAAAATTCCATAAGTGGGAATATCTCGTTGACATTAAGAACATAAGTAAAAGAACTATTTTTAGTCTCATATTTTTGTAAGAGTACAATATGTGTATTAGGGCAGTTGTCAGTTACTGGTGAAAGTCTGTGCACTTAGTACTGGTTAACCGCTTAGGAGGTCTAAGCCTGCCCAGGAATAGTGTGGTTATGTTAACTGACCGTCCAGACATGACCATAGCTGTTTACCCTGGACGGTAAACAATAACACAACAACATAACACAACAATCTTCTTTTCCGGTTTTAAATACATTGTATTCTATGAACCAACTATTTGAGACTGTTTCATTTTCTTCATCAAAGCACATAAAAAGCATTTGACAAAATTTACGCCCGCAAAATTTCCCCCAAAAAATTCTTCCAAGCTAAATCATATTGAGAACTCAAAGACTTAGAGGTAAATAGCATAAATCCAGCTAATGTGGCTCATAATCATCAAGGTCTACCCTGTTTGCAGATTCAACTATTTCAAAATCTGGAGCTTAAGTACCAATAAAGGTATCGTAATTTGCAGCCTACTTACCGGAGGTCTGAAGAGCTCAAGCACAGCTATCCTTCCATAGATGCCAACTTCTTTGATAGGTCGAAGTCCTTCTGGGGTAACTACGTAAATCTCAAGCCGTGTATTTTTGGCAATTATTAGGTTTAGGTCATCTGGTGATGTGAAATTACCTAAAAGAAAAAAAAGTAGGTTTCAAGGTACATGTACTATGACCTCACCAGGTAAGTGGCAATCGAAAATGCTCTTAACAATCAATTAACGTGGATAAAAAACGTTAGAAACAGCGTTTTTGATTGCAAATTGGTGACAATCGAAAACGCTGTATCTAAGGTTTTTGATCCGCGCTTGTTGATTGCACAAGCTTTTTTGATTGCCGCCTACCCAGTGTGATGACACTGAATTCTCTGAAAAATCTGGGCTCAGTTTCCTCTTGTCCCTTTTAGCATGGTACTACACGATGCCCTTTATTGCCTGCATAATGTCTTTACTTGTCTGTGCCAACCCTTTATTTGCCCTGATTATTAATTTATGCACGATTTACCAGTTATCAGTGGTCTTACACTTCACTTGCAATCTAACTTTTGAATAATACCAAAGTATGAAAATGAAAGCTTCACAGTAATTAGTTCAACTATATTAAAGCCGCCGATAACTATTAATACATAAACAGAGAGCACATTATGTGCTGGAGCACATCTGACTCCGCATGACTGATGTACCAGTTATCGGTGCAATAGTAAATACAGACTGATTATCCATGCTTAATCTTTATGGTAGCACCGTTTATTGCCATATTATGACGTAACATAACCTCTACTTTAGGGAAACTGGGTTTGCAGCAGACAAATTTAAGCATCACAATGCTAATTTTATGTTTGTTTGTAGATACATGAAATTTATGGTTGCTTGGATTTGTTTAGGATGGTAAATATTTATGTTCTTGGTCTGAAACTTCAATCACCATTACGCACCTTACTTTCAACAAGTTTTTAGGTTGAAACAGAGCAGGAGTTTCTTGTTCATGTTTATATCTATTTTACTGGAAGAAAACCAAACTGAAGTCAAGAAAATCTGATTAATTTTGATTGCACCGATAACTGATAACCACCGATAACTAGGTGATTGACCATATGTGACCTCCATCCCAAGTGTGTCCAGCCCTGCTATAGGTTGAATATTAAAGGTCCTTTTTCCCACTGAAGTAATGGTCTGCCAGTGTAACCAATGTATATCAGCTAGAAATCAAATGGTTCACTGAAGTCTGGTTAATTGTCAGTCAGGTTTGATGATTCTAATTTTTGGTTTGAAAAGCTGGTGCACAGGATAGAGCAACGAAATTGCACTCCGGGTATTGTTTTTTTCATTTTGTCATTTTCTGAAATACCCGCAGCGCAACCGCCATTGCAGAAAAACAGTGTTAGCCTTCCACAAGGAATTCGGTGTGGAAGGTTTCAGCAGTTTATCTTAAACTAACAGCTCATTGTGTAAATATTTTCCAAAATTTAAACATAAAATACATAATTTGGCAGCATAAATTAATATCACAACCATTTTAAATGAGCCATACCAGGCCACTAAACATTTCCCTCTCAGGTTTTGCCGTTGGAAGCGGCCATTTTCCTGGATTATGTTTACCTGTGACGTCACATGTCGCGAGCTCTATTTTTACTAAATTCATACAGCATAGAATATGTGTACGATGAAAACTAAAATGAAGAGCAACAGCTTTTAGTGTCTTTGAAATTAAGCATTCACGTAGATAAACAATATTATAAGCTTTAGTAGCAGAACCCATTTATTCAGGGTTGTCTCTAGATGTGGCTAAATAATTATGCTTAGCTACAGATATACCGAAAATAAGTGATTTCTTGCTCTTCTTGTTATGCATATCCAGCCTGTGAAGAGTCACATGCCAGCGACCCTGACTCGTTCCTGTGCAAGAGGACAAGAACATCTTTATGTTAACTTTACTGTACTCGAATTTGAATTATTTAATATATTTTTCCATGGATTAGTCATTTAATATTTAACAGCACAACGTATTAAAAGTGTATTTCATGTTCCCAGACTTCTTTGTTCAGTTTGCTATAATATGATTTCCATATAAAGTAAGGGTCGGTAGGTTGGGTCCCTCCCCCTTTTTGCTTTCTAGCAAAAATCTTAGGCTCCTAGGGTAGCTGACTGACATCTTTACGTACTTATTTACATTTACTTGTTTGGGAAATAGCTGTTCATTAAGTTTACCGTAGATGTCTTTCATTCATAAACTTTTGACAATTTATGTATCTACTTCCTCCCTTTTGGTTCTGATTGAATGAGTTCCTGATCCCTGCCTGTCTTTCTACTTTTATAGAGGGGCGCATTTATACAGAACCTATTTTACAAATCGAAAAAGATGCAGCTGATTCATTCATTAGTTATCACATGACGCAATTTCTAGGGGTATCTGATTGCTGAGAATCTAACTTACAATAAACCATAATTTCTAGGTCACTCTGATGTTCAGAATGGAGCTAAAGAACCAGAATGAAACATGTTTGGTAGTATATGTAGTGCATAAAGGTTAATTAACGGGCTTTTTCATCTGAAAGAAGATTGCTTAAAGGAAACAGGCATCGCCAAATACAAATGTCTTTACTGTTGCTCAGTTTTCGAAAAGATTTTGAATTTAAAAGCTCTTAGCAACAACGAGAAATGGTGGAAACCAAAAGAAAACAAATAATGATAAAAATAACTGATGGGAAATTACGGCGGGATAGAAATGGAAGGAAATTGTGGATGATTTAAAAATTGCGAATCTTCGGAAAAGCACCTGGACAAATAAAGAAGTGGCAGGAAATTTCAGATGATTGCGAAACCGGATGTATTCCGAAAGTAATGGCGAGAAATGACTAAATAACAAAAGAAATGGCAGGAAATATTTTTAGGATCAGAAAAAGCGGGAACTTTGAGCAAGAAAAAGAGCAGAAATCCAAGAAAGAAGTGGCGTGGAAGATTGGATGGGAGTAGAAAATGGTGGTAATTTTTAGCGGGAAACTTCAGAATACGCAGGAAATTCTAACTGGAGTAGATATTACTTATGGCAGGATATTTTGCAGGAACACCAAAAAATGTCAGTTATTTCGCTCACAGGAAAAAAGTAGGGTCTAAAAATATTGTGGTTGGTAGGGATACCGGGAATATAATTACCATAATTATTTTCTTTTTGTCTTGGCCATAAACCAAGAACAAAGCCTTCAAGGCATATTAGTGAGTTTCACAATTTAATGCAGAGGTTAAGTGTTGCTAAGAATATTATTAGGGAAAAATATCTGATTAAGGTGGTGATTTATGGTAAATGTAAAAATCTGTATAAAACCATAAAAAAGTAAAAAACGTATTTCCCTGAAAGTTAGCAGACTTCTTATTTTTGTTTTTTTTTACAGTTTAGAATACAAAATAGACGTACATGCTGCTTAAAAAAGTGTTTTTATAAGGAAAGATCAAAGGGTTATTTTCTGCGAATAAATCTGAAAAAATAATATCTTTATTGAAAATTTACATAGTGCAGAAGGTGCATTATTGCATAATGAAGAGCGTCCTAGAAATTATTTATTCCAACTCTTTCTCAAATTGTAATGTAGACCAGATGAAAACGGTAGCTTTTTCTCAAATGTTCAACCATGTACAAAGTAAATGTACACTGGACGCATTTATTAAATATAGGGTAGGCAAGCATACCTATGTTAACACCTACAATATAAATAATACATTACTGACATGATCAGTGGTGTGTAGATGAATTGTTCAACCTTGCCAAAATAGTCTCACCTGTGTGTTTTGACAAAAAAATTTGGACACAGACTGCATCTTTTTTCATCTGCTCAGCCTGATAATGTGTGAAAGAGTTTGAAAAAATAATTGCTAGGACGCTCTCCATTATGCAACAAGGTACTCTAAGCACTAAGTATATTTTCAATAATGATATTATTTTTTCAGATTTATTCGCAGAAAATTACCCTTTGATCTTCTCTTATAAAAACACTTTTTAACATTAACAAATGCTGCATTTTGGGATTCTAAATTATGAGAAACAACATAAAGAAGGCATCTGCTAAGTTTTGGAAAGATCAGTGTTATTTTGAGTATTTTATGCAGATTTTTGTCTTTGTCCCAAATCAGTGATTATCACCACCTTAATCAACAATTTGACAAGTTTTCCATTCTTACTGACAATTAGAGTTACTGTTCCTTATGTAATTGTGTTGATGTATGAGATTTTTTCTCCAATTTGACAGATACCTGTAACCAGAAGATTGTTTTGGCATTAAATGAGCAAATCTTTCTAAGTCTTGTCAGAATTTTATCCATGTCTATCTATCTGGTTCAGTTTAATTTTTATCGCAAAACTGGCTTAGATCGGGCTAATCAAGATTATTGGAGTGCTGTAATGTGCTCATCCCGTTTGACAGCCATACACAATCAAGTATAAATGGGGATTTTTTTTTATTTATTCATCATTATTATTTTTTTTTTTTGCTTTCATTTTCATGATGGTTATGATAAGATTACGACCTTTTAAGCAAGTATGAATGATCTTTGCATTAAAGTGGCTTAACTTTCTACCTAAGTTTCCAAAACTTATTTAGAATCGAGAATTAATAAAAAGAAAGTATGTATATATGCACTGGTAGGCCGACAAAATCAGCAGTCCTGCTGCTTATACTTTGGAAGAGTCCAGACAGGGTAGATTAAAGCAAGAGATGCTGAATATGAGCTCAAAGATGCATAGCAAAAGTACTGAAGACAGATACAATGAAAATCTTTGGTGGTGGGGTACCAGGTTTTACCCCGGTGCTATGATAGCATGTGAACACTGCATTAAAGCACCATATAAAAGTTTCAGCAATATTTGTGAATTTGCATTCAAAGCTCTTAAAATGATAATCAAATACTGTTGATTTTTCTATCATTATATTTCAGGGGCATTGTGCATTGATTTAATGTTATAAATAACTTGAATAAAAGTACTTTGCCTAACTTGCTGTGATTTTATCAAATGGAAATTTTTAATTTTAAAAAGTGTTTATTTACATTTCTGTTTTTTTTTACTTCGATCAAGATATATTCCCATAATGAGGTATATTTTTTCAGAATTGTGTTTCTCCCCCAACCTGGAAATTGATCTCTGTATATTCAGTTTTCAGCTCGTCTCCTCGGGAGCGTTTTCCCCCGCGTACTACATGCAGCACAGTGGCTATACGACTTTCAAACTGGCGCATGCGTAGAAGCTTCATAAACAAACATGGTGTATTTTCACATCGGAAACTGTGATGGTCTGAATTTTAAAACATTACATTACAGCTTTACAACGTTAAATCAGCAAAATGGTTGCATGTACAGTTTCATACATGTTTATCCATACTTCTGTGACATCCATTTAGTGCTGTCAGACCGGTTAGCAAGCTGAATCACACTGAGAATGTAAGTGGGGTTCGCATTATAAATTTGCACTATAGAAATTAGTCAATGGCAATTAGACGTAACGGAGACCAATCAAAAATAAAATCAGAGTTACGTCATGATATTAGACTAGTGCACAGGACAGATGAACACCCCAGAACAGCTGTCCACCCCTGATGTGACAGTCAGAATCAGACTTGTTTACTGGTGATACATCCAAGGACAATCATTCACCACATTATCAGAGTATTAAGGATGACAAAAGAAATGGGAAAAAAAATCACATACCCCACCCACCATTTTATAAAGGAAATTTTGCCAAAATGTACTTTTTTATCATAGAGTGACAGCATACCATTATGATAAAGCTGATTACCTGTTACACATGCGTTGACAGCTGTTGGCTTATGAGCTGTTACGACGTAATTATTTGCCATTGTGATTTAAAACGAAAAACAATGAACGCCAGAATAAATGTGCACCAGACGCTTATAAAATTCTGTTTACTAAAAGCGTTCTGTATGATCAGGATTTTCGCGCATGCTTGGCGGGAAACGTCAAAGTGTCTATTTGTTATATATCCGTGTCACAACGATCAATAGTTGAATTGAATTGAATACCAAGGACCCTCGCGGGTATATATAATAAAAAAATACATATATTCGATTGAAAAAGACATATAGGCATATACCACATGTAGACATTACATTTTTTTAATAATAATCTTTATTTAAAATAAGCGACTATAAATAAAGATTATTATTAAAAAATAACAACACACTAACATATAGCAACAATTTCTATACAATGACTGAATTAATGAATAATGAGGGTATATCGACGGTCTGAGAATTATCTGGATGTTTTGAATTAAAATCTTAAAGAGTTCCTTCTCAAAACAAGAGTGAATGTAAGATCCAAGTACCCATAAGATATTTTGATTTTTTTTGTAATAACAGCCATCTGGCTTTGTCAATATTGTTTAAAAATACAAAGTTACTGTTAATAATATTAATCTTACTAAATAAATCAAGTCTTTAATCGTGATATAGAGAATATTCGGTCAAACAGTGAAATTCATTTTCGACTGTTTTTAAGTTACAAAATTTACATATTCTTTGCTCCCTGACCAAAGACCCATGTTTTGAATATCTACCCGTTTCTATAAGAAGGCTATGAGCACTTATTCTTAATTTACATATAGCTTTCCACAAATGTAATTCTTGTAAATCTAAATATGCTTCCTTACAAAAATCTGTTTTGAAACTGAGTACACTCCCACTAGGCTGAGTGTCTTTGTCACTCATCTTCAATATCAAAATAACAAGTTTTTATACAAATTTTCACAATTCTGCAAATATGGACAAATGTCAAAGTGCCACCGATCACAGCTGATATCGGAAATTCTTCTCTCAACAAATGAAGATATTTTTTTCTGCAGAAATCGTATTTTGAATTTAAACAAAGATGCCCTGACTGCGAATTTTTACAACTGTGACGTTTGGCGCTAAAAATCTTCTCATCATATTTCAATTCTCATATCGACGTTACCCCCGCACCTCAGCGGAACGAATCCATAGCTGCAGTAACGGGGCGCCGAGCGTCCATCCATTAAAAATCTTCTTTTTATACCAAAAATATTTGAACCAATGAAAATCCTACGTTTAATTTAGCTCAAGATAACAAACTAACATTCAACACGAACAACATATAACGATCCGCACCACGGGTCCTAAACGTCAAATAATTATATGTTATAAAAGATTATAATAATTCAATTCTTGTAAGTCTAAATATGCTTCCTTACAAAAATCTGTTTTGAAACTGAAATATGTATCAAGCTTTCCATCAAGAATTTTCTTTTCTTTTTCTTGTCTTCAAAAAGTTTTATACTTATTAATTAAACTCCTCTTAACAATATTGATCAACTGATTTTCTCCGAGATTCCTACAAGCGAAAATATTAAGGTTTAATAACTTAAGAATATATAATGCTGAAGAATACCAGGATTCTGGGATCTGATTCAGTCAGTTCCTGAAGTGTAGTTACTCTTTAAATTCAATGCCTTTGCCATGTATCTCTTTAGTCATTTCATATGATTGCTTCAGCAATCCATCTGTCAAGTTTTCGAATCTGTACAAATATTTTACAATGGAGAGAATAATACAGAAATACATTGGAAAACGGTCAGTTTCAGAAAGAACAGCTAAGTTGGAAGTATATATTCATTTACTCCTAAAATGTATTTTAAATACCTAATTTGTGATTTATCTGCAACATTGCTTTTATATATGTTCTCAAACAAAAATGCACCATCCTTCCTGCAAGCAGCACTATGAGTCTTAAAAACTCCCCATATTTCTGATCCGTATAGTACTATAGGTAGTCCTGTAAACCTGACCCTGAGCCGGGAATCCGCGAAGCCGGTAGAACTGATAACAGTGTGTTCAGGACTGGTGAATGATTGTCCTTGGACGGCGCACTTTTTGTTGTAAAAGGCCTTGCGCTGTATGCATACAGTATCACCAGTAAACAATTCTGATTCTGATACTGCCACTCATACAATATGCACGTGAAACCAGTCAGACGCCTTTAAATCTCCTCAGTAGTCATATAATCGTGACCACTGCTCTTGGTAAGTATATCACTCTCAATGCACTGCGCAGTTCTGCAGGCTGAGCTCAGTATTCAGTGTAAGGGCCTGTCTATCTATCTAAACACCACTTTCTCAAATATTATTTGAATTTTGACCACGCGAGGTGTGCAAGTTAGAAAAGTAAAAAAAAAACATGATAGTGCAAATGCAAGGTGAAATAAAGATGATAGAGTTAGTGAAAGTAGGAAGGATTTATAACCATGTTGAAAATAGAATGTGTGTTTCGGGGAGGGCGTAACTAATTTTACTGACTTCCAGTTTAAAGGTGTCAGGATCTGAAACCTAGACGAGATCAAATGGTAATCTGTTCCAAATAATATCAGTAATGGGGAAATGAATATTGATAATAACAGACAGATGTATGTTGCTGTCTGTAAAAAACAGGATGCTCGTGGCAATAATATCTGGTGGTCTGTTTGAATATGACGGAACCGGTATGGCAACCAGGCCATGTACTACCTTGTAAAACATAGTTAGATGCGCAGCATAAAGACGATTCTCAAGCAATCGCCTTCCAATATTACTCACCATGCCTGTTACGCAACTGTTTGGGGAGTAATCATTTGAATCTCATCATGCTGCCCTTCGTTGAATTAGTTTAACTTTCTAAATATTTTATTTTTCATAAGAGCTCCAGACGGAAGACGCATATCCAATCTGGAGTCTTACAAGAAAGTTATATGCCAGCGTTCTGATTTCTTCATTTTAATTTTGTTTCCACATTTCTTTTTACAAAATCTAAAGTTCTGTTAGCACTGGCAGTGATATTTTAATACCAGTATGTGAAAACCTGATAAGATCCATGCTGAAACTTGTGCAAGATACTTGGCTGATTTACAAACTGCATTTTCTGACCACGCATATAGTATTTAGTGTCAAAGACTCTTAAATCTTATATGTTTTCAGCCCGGATGCAAACATCGGTCTCCTGATTGGGAGGCGAACACTCTACCACGCCACTATAAAAGTCGACTTGTACAGCAATACAAGGCAGTACGGCTGAGCAACTTGGGGAACGTCATTAGGAGAATTGAACTGAATTGAACTGAACTGAACTGAAAGGCAGTACAAGTGTATAATATACCTAACCTATACCCTGTGACATTTCCCCCCCCCCCTGCATATTGAATTCGTCCTCGAATTCTCAGAAGTATAAGAACCACTGAAAATGAGACTTAAGGAGTTCTAATGCAAATGTGGGTTATTTACATTGGCGCCATTTGTCACGAACTCTTAAAAGTCTTATATATCCCCGGCATGGATTCGAACTGGGTCACCTGGGTGGGTGGTTTGGGGCGGTAGGGCGAACACTCTATCACGTCGCTACAGATGCCGCTTGTACCTTAAGGTAGTACAAGTGTATGGTATACCTAACCTATACCCTGTGACATTTGTATTAAACGGGTTCCTGGACCTAGAAATGTGGAGCATCTATCATTTGCTTGGATTAAACTCCATGTTCCAGGTTCGTTTCCAATTCTGGAGAAGGTCTAGATCAAACGGAATTACATTAATGTTCCCTGAGCCAGGCGTGGAGGAAAATACAATCAGGTAAACAGCGGTACAATCAACAAAGGGTCTAACGAGATTGTACATTTTCAGGAAGGCCGTTCATGTAATGATCATATATGATTCGTATTTTTTTTCCATTGATTTCTCTTTTGTAAATTATATTTGTCTGTTGTCGCTATTTCGAAATTCTGTATCACTAAATATTGCTTGGAAAATGTAATAGATTAATACTGTGAGGTACCTGTTCAATATAACGCCTTGACTAGTCATAGCACAAATACTCTGATGTCGGTAAAATTGGGACAAAACTAACAGACCGAGCCGTGTAGGTTCAGATGTGCATGCAGCGTGATCAAGTCAACACTTTTTGTAATTCTGCCAATAATATTTGACATATTGCCCGAACTGAAAACTTCCCGCTAAAAGGTTTGTATATATTGTATATATTTTGTATATATCGTAATTTTTTAGATACAAATACGGGGTGGGGGTTAAAGAAAAGTCTGTCAAAATACCAAAATCATAAGTCCGAACTCATAAACCATAGAAACATTGAGAACTTCGAAATATAAGACAAATCCAAATAATTTAGACACACAGACATGCACCCCTGAAAACAAGCTTGAAGCTATCATGATATCAAGACTTGCGATTCAAGAGATAGGCTGTAATCTCTCCAAATTGGCTTCATATTTGGTAGGGCTGCTGAAGCTTGTGCAGTCCTTAAGAGAATCTCAGGTTTTGACCCATCATTCTGAGAAAACGTGCCTAGGTATTTGAGATTTGTTCAAATTTCGAAGTTCTGTCCTTTACCTTGATCACCCTTTGGGTGTTATTGTTGCTCTTTGTTATCAATTTGGTCCAATCAGCATTTATATCTATTTTATACCTTGTACATTTTTTATTCCCGAGATTTTTCTCTTTGGTTTCTAGTTCATGCTCTTCCTCAGCAAGAGCATCAATGTCATCGACAGACTGTAGATTGGAAGTCTTTCTGCCATCTATGTTGACATTTCCTTGATGATTTTGACAGTTTTCTTTCGAGAAAGTGAAAGAAGGCATCCTTGCCAAAATCCAGATGTTGCTCTGCACCATTATCTCGAGCTGCCATTCATCTGAACTGAAATTGTAGCCTTGTCGTAGAGGTGCTCAATGACACAAACTAATTGATTTTGATATTGTACTTCCGCATGGTGGCTCATAAAATAAATTCTGAAGAATGAGCCTCTAAAAGCAAGGAGCACATAAAAAATGAAATTAGCAAATTCTGTTTATTTGAGACTGCCTGTCATACACTGTCAAATTTTTATATATCCATGAAGAGATTGTACATATATCGCTGACGTGGCTAAACCTCTGATCTGGTGCTCATATCGGCTCTGAACCCAGCCTTTTTCAGCGATTATCTTTTCAGCCTCGGGTTTGTTCCTGATCAAAATGACTTTCTGATGGTTGATGAGGCTTATTGTTCTGACAAAGCTATAGGTTGCCCTTATTTCTTTTTGGAGTGACCGCGTCTATTGGGTGGGCCACTCTCATGTTTTTCAGATCTTTATCAATACACCAATGATGGTCTCCTCTTCTGTTTTAAAATGTTCTGCTGATATATTACCAATTTCGACGGACTTCCCCCAATTTCGGTGTTGCTACTGCAAGTTTAAATGCCTCGTGAGGGATTGGCTGAAGATTTTCTTCTGGGTGCCGGTTGGAGACCAGAACTGCATTCTTGCTGCAGATCTCATTGTTGTACATTTCTTAGCAGTATTATGTCCATCTGCTGAGAATCTCTCCTTCTTCTGGTAGACATTTCACATGTTTAACCTTGATAGTTGTGTTTCTACCCTGTTTCTCTGTAGTAAGATCAGCTGGTATACTTTATTGTAGTTGTTTTTGCTCTGGCAAATTTCGATTTCCTTACACTGAGTACCTACCCAGTTCTTCTTTGATTTTTTTTCAGGGCCTCCTGAATCCTTTTGTTTGCTTCCTGTATTCTTTCGCGTCCTCCTCTTCTTCAAGTCCATCCTCTCATTACGGAGGTCAGGAACATCTCTGGAGATCCATATTGCTGAAGCGTACTTCACTGGGGACAAACAAGGGTCTAATAAGGCCATTCCTCGGACTATGTTTTTAGATTTTTTAACAAATCCGAGAGACCTATTGGCGTTAGATGCAATCCTGTCCAATTGTGTGTTCCAGCTTAGGTTTTTCCAGCAATATCCATCCCCAAGTACCTAGCAGTGGTGACTGCCTCCAGAACGTATTGCACGTACTCGATAAATTTTATTAGCCTGGTGATGACTAAGTCAAGTGTCTTACTTTAAAGAGGTGTTCCATCCTTGAAATTAGAATTAGAATTAGAATTAGAATTTATTTATTTTGCACAACTATACCCAAATGATGGGTTAAAGGCAAATAATACATATATATACAATTCAATTCAATTCAATTTCAATTCAATTTATTTACTCTCAATCCATTACACAATGGCAACATGAGGAACAGTGAAAAATACAGTATAATACGAGGCATAGGATACATACTACAGAGAACATAATACAACCTCTAAGGTATTAATTCATAGCACAAACATTTTTACTTAACTGCCATTAGGCACACAAGACCGAATCAATCCTGACTCAACGTTGATTCAACGTCTAAACGTTGAACCAACGTTGACTCAATATCTTGTGCCCAATAAGTAGCTTATGCATTATTAAAATTCGAGTCATCAGAACAAACATGAGGCAAGTTGCACGAAAAGGCATCGGAAATATATGAACAGTGAGGGCTCATGCCAGCCTGCTCATCTGCAGTCTGCCAAGTGCACCCCCTGTCCACACTAATATTTCCAGGACAACGGGAAACCTAGGAAAAAAAGAAAAGAAAGAGATAGACGGCGACTTCTCTGATCGGCCCATGCCAGTGCAAGGCCGATCAGAGAAGTCGCCTCTGTTTCCCGAAGACCCCCACCCGTACAACGTCACCCATTAAATATTGGGAGGGAAAGAACGTACATTTCCTACGTTTCTACGCACACACACCTAAATATGAAAATCTTGCAGAATACGTTTTGAAGAATATCAGACACTTTCAATAATAACCTTGATAAAAAGACATAATTTTCTTAATTCACTTGGATTACTAATATTAAGGACTGAACAAAATTTGAGCGCATTAGGTCTACGAAAATAGCGATAATCAATATACTGCCTTCTAACATTATTTAGTTTTTCACAAACCAACAGATAATGGTACTCATCACCGATGTCTGAATTGCATAAATGACATTTTCTATTTTCCCTGGGTATCCGTCTCCATCTCCCGACTTCAACAGGCAGTCTGTGATTTCTCGTGCGGAATCTAATTAAAAACTTTCGAAATTTAGCGGGAGCCTTTGTAAGATATTTTTCGAATTCGAATTTTGATTTAAACATTCTGTATATGAAACACGAAGAATTTGTTTCAATTTCGTTTTTCCATTCATTTAAATATAAATCTGTTAACTTTTGTTTCGTTGACTTTATCAGCCAGTTTCTATTTGGGAACGTATGTGTATCCCAAAAACCACTAAACCCACATGAAATTAAAATATTTCTCACGTTATCAAACCATTGAAAATACTGACTATTCGAATTTTCGAAATAAGACTTAGCTATTAGATACAATTTTGACGACAAATTATTTGTAATAGGACAGATCAGTTTAGACCAAAATGAAATGATTCTACATTGTATATCTACTTTTAATGGCAAAACACCAGTCTCGCCAAGTACAATACATGTCGGTGTAGATTTCTTTAAATTCAAAACTAGTTTTAAAAATTTTAGCTGGACTTGTTCAAGAATATCAATAATTCCGTACCCCCATATCTCACACCCGTACAAAAGTATTGGTTTTATAGTTTTCTCAAACATTTCTATTTGAATATCAATAGGTAATAAAAGCGACCTTGCTTTCTTCAATAGACTATAGACTGCACGAGTCGCTTGATTGGCGATATACTTTTTAGCTGAGAGAAAAGATCCGCTTCTTCCAAACAAAATACCTAGGTATTTATAATCGGAAACAATTTCTATATCGTCATCGCCTATTTTGAAAATATGATTTGGCCTTCTGCCTTTAGAAAATATTAGAACTTTTGTTTTGCTCTTGTTAATTGAAAGTTTCCACATTTGACAATATAAATTATATACATTTAACGCGTTTTGCAAATCTTGTGCTGATTCTGCTAATATGACGGTATCGTCAGCATATAAAAGAACAAACAGTTTAAGAAATACGTATGCATCGTTTATCACATTCTCACTAGCACAACTAACTCCATTTACAATACCACTTTGACAAAAGAAATTCTCAAGATCATTTAAATATATCGCAAATAACATAGGGGACAGGTTTTCCCCCTGTCTGACCCCAATGTTGCATGGAAACGTAGAAGAGCTTTCACCGTTGACAGTAACATAAGACTTTATACTTTTGTACATGTTCTTAATAAGAGTATAACATTTACCATTTATGTTAAATAAATGCATTTTGTAAAATAATCCGTCTCTCCACACGGTGTCAAACGCGCGTTTCAGGTCTATAAAACCACAAAATAATTTTTTCCTCTTATAGTTCAACAAATTTAATAAAATATGGAGAGCAAAAATGTGATCTGTTGTAGAAAATCCCTTTCTAAATCCCGCTTGACACTGGCTTATTTTTTCATATTTTTCCGAATATGTCTGGAGCCTATTATTAATTATGCAAGTGAATAATTTTCCCATGCAACTGAGAAGCGTTATTGGTCTATAATTTACTGGGTCAGTTACATCACCTTTTTGCTTATAAATTGGAATAATATTACCAACCGACCAGTCTGCTGGGATTATTCCAGTATTAAATACTATATTAAATAGTTTTATCATGATTTCACGCATGGCTGGTAATCTATATGTTGATTTTATATGTTCATTTAAAATCATGTCTGGGCCACTGGACTTATTGTTTTTCAATTTCAAAATAGCCTTTTCAATTTCCGACCAGAGAATGGGTCCATTTATTTCTTCATTTAACTGTGTAGTATCCATACGAGCATTATTAAAGTGCATTTCATTTATATTTTCGTCGACAGGAATATCGTTTTCTGTTTTATAATATGCATAGCAAGTTTCTGCAGAAACACCGGTTGATGTTTTTTTGTTTCCATTTAAAAATTTCCAAAATTTACGGGGATCCGATTTTTTTATTTTACGAAATTGTTTGATTTTTGAAAGTTTATATAGGTTTTGCTCCGTCGTAAGAGTCTTTTTATACTGTTTACTACTCAGTTTCAGTCTCTGTCTGTTTTCGTTTGACTGGCGCAGTTTATATAGAAATTTAGCATTATGAAAATTTTTTTTAGCTACTCTGCATTTACCATTGAACCAGTTTGGGGGCTTATTTGAGTTTTCGGTAGATTTAAAATTAATTGTGCCGAAGGTGTTATGAGCGTTTATCTGAAAACTATCTGCTACCGACTTCGCCATATGGTCAACATCAGTCTGGGAAATAGTTTGTTTTGTTTCAATATCATTAATAAGGTTTAAAATATCCCCAAGTTGATGTTCCTCTAAGTTATTTATAAAAAGTCCCTCTTTTTCGCTATCCCACAGTCTAACTTTCTCGACACATTTTGGAGTACTAACTAGATTTTTTATATTATAAGAGATATCAAGTGTAAGAGAAACTGCGCAATGGGCATCTGATAATAAATTGCAAAAATCGTGAACATGAAGGCTATTTACATACTGTATCATACATGAAGATAACAAAAAATAGTCAATACTGCTGACATTTTTACATGTAGGTTTTTCATGACTATTTCCACGTGTTCTACCATTCATAATAAACAAATTATTATCACGACAGAAATCTATCAACCTATAACCATAGTTATTCACGCCGGTATCAGGATTCTGCCTATGCAACTTGACCACGGAGGAGTTATTGTCAAAACATGACATATCAGTTTGAAGTTCTTCATACAGTTCTACCAAGCCATTATTTTCAAAAATATCAAAATCCGGAAAAACGAAATCTGGGAGATTTCGCGTTCGCGAATTAAAATCTCCAAGCATTATTACAGATGAGCAATTAATAGAAATTCGCCTCATTTCTTGTTCAATTTCACCATGCGGATATTCAAGTGCATATTCAGAATACTCCGGGGGAATATAAACAACACCACAGATTACATCACCACACTTTGTAAGACTATTTGAAATTTTGAACCACAAAACAAGTTTACTCTCTGTTTCTATCGGAGTTATATATTTATCGAAGCTACTTTTATAAGCTACTATAAGACCACCCGATTTTTTCTTGGCAATATGTTTTCTGTGCTTACACAACAATTTATAACCAGGTATGCTTAATGTATCTAAACTGTCAGTTTTCGATTCCTGAATGCCAATAATGTCAAATTTCGAGACAAAAGAATGAAATTCGGGAAGTAAAAGTTTGCTTTTCAACCCACAAACATTGATGGTCGCAAATTTTATGCTTTTCTCACAATATGTTCCGCTGACCGAGTTTGTTTGAGAAACATTGATCTTTCGATCAAAAGCTCGCCCTCCCACGTGATACTATTGCGAGCCTTCACAGCTGCTCACATTTGTTATATCAGCATTGTTTGTCAGGTCCGTTATGCACGAGCCGCCACTCGCTTCACTGTGTATTTCAGCTGTTATCGTCTGCTCGTTTACAGGTATGCTAACGGTGTCGCTGGTTACCGCATTTCCCTCAGTATTCGAACAGTCAGACACCGTCCTACCCTCCACACAAATACTATTGTCACAGAAATCCAGATTTTGTATTTCAGAGGTATCATGTTCCATAATAACCCCGATTTCCGTCCCACGGTACTGTTTGGTTATATTTTCATCATGAGCTGGAGAAGATGCCGGCCGCTTGCCAGGCTTTGAGCTGTTATACGAGGAATTGTCATCTTCAAATGCAAGGGGCTCGAATGTATTTCTCGTTTCAATCGGAGCACGTTCCACCAACCGTACGCCCCTGGCATATTTTCGTTGGCTTATTTTTACAGCATCGATATTTTCCGTCCGTACGCCTGAAAATTCACTTTCGCTGGAAACAGGGGCAGTATAGAGTTTACCGTTTATATAGAGTTTATCTCTAACTAGTGCAACACGGTTTCGGGAGTCTTTTGAGTAAGATCTCATAACAGGGTATAAAAGTTTGCGTTTCGCTTCGATTTCAGGTGGGAACTGTTCCCTAATACTAAACCCGTTTCTTTTCTCATTCAGGTCTTTGCCTGCTATTCTGATCAACTCTCTATCCTTATACCGCTCGAACTTCGCTACGATAGGGCGTGGGTTTGAATCCTGATTATCCCTAGGTCTACCTAATCGGTGAACCCTATCAAAGACCATATCATTAATTATTTCCGGGTTCTCCAGCGCCAATTCATTTTTCAGGAAATCTTTCAATTTTTCTTCGGTATGATCCTTTGTTCCCCTTGACGCCTCTCCAAGACCATAGAAAACTAAATTTGACTGCATTGATCGTGCCTTGATTTCCTGTAAGTCATTGTTTAAGGCTGAATAACGATCTTCAAATTTCGTTATATTTTCGCCAATTTTCCTTTGCAAACCAGTAATGTCCTTTTTTATGTCAGAATTTGAAGCTTTTGCATCGTCGAACATGTTACTTATCCCCTGACACGACTTTTCAACATCAGACATTCTTTTTGAGATATTTGCATTTTCTAGTTGTAATTTGGACAGGTCTGACCGCATATGAGTAAGTTCACTCTCAATAGAGCTTAATTTCGCCACACTGCTTTCTATACTGCTTAGTCGCCCCATAAAATTGTTATTCATTTGCTGGATCATGTGAACAAGTGTACCGTTATCACTGTTATTGTTCATCGGTTGACTTTGCTGGGGGGAAACATTCGTATACCCTACACAATGGCCGTACTGATTATTATTTTGTTGTAGTTCATTTTGACCTTGACATTGACTTTGCACTGAACTCATATTCATATTCAAGTTTTGATTATGAGTCCCAACTGGTTGCATATATACTGATTGGTGAGGTTGGTTTGGAACTTGGTACTGAGCTGGCTGCTGAGATTGATACATATTAGACAAATGTTGGGTCGCATTCCCTTGAGCAGAGTTCATATCACACCATGCACCTTGCCCATATTGACTGTTAACGCCAGGTCCGCCATTATTCACCGATTGAATGGGCGGTGTATTAGATGACTTCTGTTGACTATTAGCCTTCTTAGAATGAGATTTACCTGCCATAATATGTCCGCAAAACTGTCCTGTGACAACATTTATTCCTATACACACACATACAGACACTGTAACAGCCTATGTCTATTTGTTTAGAGTTTTTATTTACACTGACTAAAAAGTCCACCTTCACTCTCCTAGCCTCGTTTTCTCTATGACATATATAACACAATGACAATCACAAACATTAATAGTCTCGAAATGGTTTGGAGTATATGTCAGAGGCCACAATGGTAATTAACTAGACAATGTTGCACTGCTGCAAAAAATTACCTATCGCTTTAATAACTTTTACATTAGTATGACCCATTAATTTGATGAAATCCTCTTTGTTATCAAATTCTAAAGACATCCAGACTCTTTAATCATGCCGATCATACTTTTTCTGTGTTCAACATATTTTATACATGAAAATAAACAATGGATTTCATCCTCAATAGTGTTACAAGTTGTACAAAGTCTCTCTTCCAATTTCAAACCAGAATATCTTCCCTTTCAATTTTTAGCCTATGTTTACGATTCTAAAAGAGCATAAAGCCTTTCTAATATTTTTGTCATATGTATTTCTTCAAGATTCTGCTCCAATCCAAAATTTTGTTTTATTGCTTTATATGTTTGTAATTTTTTCAATCCCTCCTCAGAGTTCATATGTTTTTTCCAGAACAAGATGTACCTCTCTTTAAGTTTTTCTTTAACACATCGTACTAAACGGGTACCGTTAAAAGTTGACTGATTATACCAGACATGTGAAAAACCAAGTTCAATTAATATATTTTTTACAAAACTGAGCCAATCACTTTTTTCGCCTCCACTATTAAACTGATCTAAATATGTTTTAGATAGTAGAGAATTCGCACCTGCAGAAATGGCATGCAACCAAAAATTGGTACAACTTGAAATTATTGAAATTACTAATGGAAACTGACCCAGTTCACTATAAATCCCAAAATTACTGGCCTTAGAATGAACACCTAATATATATTTTCAAAATCTGATAAAGACTTTATCAAATTCATTATTTCCTTTAAGTGAAAGTTCGAACATTTCATCAATATACTTTTTATGATAAGTTGTTTTGTAGCCAAACCATATTTCACTACTAAATATTGCTATCGGTTTTATAAGAGAATCAAATATGTTAAATGCAATTGATGGCTTCAGGTTATTGTCAAATATACTTTGTTTTATAGAAAACAAAGCTCTGCTTGCTTTTAGACTTAGTTTGTTTTCAGCCACATTAAATTTGCCGTTACTGGAAATAGTCACGCCTAAGTATTTATACTGACTTACACATTCCAAATTACTGTCAGCTATGGTGAATTTTAAATTGTCTTTCGTGGGTCTGCCACTTTTCGAAAAGACCATAATTTTTGACTTGTCTATATCAATTTTAAGACCCCAGTTTTCACAAAATGTATTTACATTTGCAATATTGTTTTTCAAACCTTCAGCCGATGTTGACAAAAGCACCAAGTCATCAGCATATAATAAATTGGAAGATTCTATGTTCGAACAACAACAGTATTTTACAACTTTTGCACGCCTACTATATCACTAGTCAAAAGATGCATAAACCGCCGGATACAGGTGCTTGCTTGAAAACAGTCAGTTCAGCAGTTATTCATAAGCGTCCATAGACGAGGATTGATCAAAATAATTTGTTGAGAAAACTAGCAATATTTCTTATTAATAGCAATAACATACGTTTACTGCGTTACAGATTGATACAAATTTAAACAAGTAAGTGTATGCTGATGTAGATGAATATACATTTTAAAATCTAAATGTGATTTTTGGTATGTCATGGGTTTTCGCGACCGCTACGATACTGAGAGAGACTGTGGTTAAAAAGCTTCGACCAAACCATCCAACCTATTTGAACAAGGGTCGTTTCAGTCCTATTCCCTTTCAGTCAGGTCGTTTTGGGCCAGGGTCCATTTGTCACGATTTCAGGGCCTGGTCATTTCAGCCAATCTGTGGTGGGTCGTTTTGGCCTGATTTCAAAGGGTGGTCGTTTCGGTCTGATTTTAGGGGAGAGGCATTTCGGCCTGATAAATAGACTATATTCTGGTGAGGTCACACACTTGGTCAATACAGAGTTGTCTATCTTACCGTGGGGATACTGCAGGGCTACTTCAGTAGAAAACAGTAGATATTTTGGTAGTTTTAACCTGTTATATTGCTGCGACTTCTATATCTTTCCTAAACTAATATTTTCTATTAATTTATATACTTTGTCAGTGATTTCTTATACACTTATATGATTTCTGATATGTCAAAATAAGTAATTTTACAAAATTCGGGAATGGTCAGGTGTTTGCAAGGTACTTGAATATAATCGTTAATTATCTCGGTATTTGTCGAGAAAAATAACAACAAACTTATACATTGAATTATTATGACACATTTTTTTCATTATCTGACAAAATTTCAATCATTTCGGCTGCTAAATGCGCATATTTTTGATTTTAATTATTTGTCTCCATTACAGTTACAGACTTAGAACCCGGCACTAATACACACTAATATCTATATCGCTTGCTCAATACCAGTTCTGTGACATCACAGCAAATGGTCTATTTATCATACAAATTCAATCTCATCTTTGTCTTTTATCTATCTATCTTCCTTTATGTCTTAACCCCTGAGGGGGACGTCAGATGGGTTCCAGCAAACCAAGTGCTGAAGGGGATTAGCTGAAAAAAAAGTATAGGAAAGTGTGTGAGATGAGTTTGTTCAACTCAAAGTGTGTGAGATGAGTTTCTACTGTGTCATAAAGAGTGCTAACATTTAAAAGATAAAAACAAAAATTGATGTTTAGGGAGAGACATGGATCATCTGGCAGACAGCTCCGCTGAACTGCGCCAAGGTGGGAAGGACAGGGTATGTGGGCTGGGAGGGCATTCTAGTACTGATAGATGATAGTCCTAGGGGAAAATGTGAACATGTAGTAGTCTATAAAATTAGGGATTTGCTGATATAAAAGGGATGAATATTTCTTGACTCTTGATGTCTAGTGTTACGAACAAGGTACACTGGAGCGCCGTTATACCGCGGACCGATATATCGCGGTAATCGGTATAACGCGGTTGTCCTGTGGCTCCCAAATTTTTTCTACAGATGGCGGATTTTTCGGTGGTTTCCGTAGGTGTTCACGACATTGGAATAGAAAATAACCATTAAAAGTTAATTGGGCTGTTTACCTAATTTTAATCAACAGCGTGTCAAAAGTTATTACAGACAATCAAAGCGTCGGTTGTCTTGCCAAGGTGTGAAAGACTTCGATAATTAGCGCATATCACGTGTCACCAATTAGCGAAGGTCACCTCATATACACAATAGACAAGCCGACGCTCAGGAAAAAGGCTGTGCGTAACAGTCACTGATCACTTCCAAAGAAAACATTATAAAAGAATTTGATAAATGGAAAAAAAACAAACAAAGCTTAAACCCGATTTGGTTATCTGTAGGCTGCTTAGAGTTTTTTAGGCGACGTCAGTACTCGCGCAAATAAGTATATTTTATTCATCCGAAGGTACCTTTTTGCAAGTGTATATACAAGGGAATTAACTCGGACAAGTCTACTTTCGCTCAATCGGACATCCTCGTCGATATAGGTTTAATTCAGGATACGGAATTGGCCGGTGTGTTACGATTGTACTTTCGCTTTGTAAATGGTTTTCAACCGTTTTGCAGCGCATTTTTCACAATAAGTAAGAACATAGGGACTGAAAGCTTACTTCAGCGATGACTTTCGTTGTGTCAGGTAAGCAGTAAACATGTCTATCTACCTCGTAAGGGCTAAATAAGCGCTACGAACATGTAAACATGGGGTTTTACATTAGTGGGTGGGGTATTTCTGTGAAGATCGTTATTACGCGTGATCACTTATAACGCGGTTCGATTTTATGGCTCCCGACACCCGCGTTATAACGGCGCTCCAGTGTACTCAGATGCAGGAATAGCAACAAGGTCATATGTGACCTTGTTTGTCATTACAAGATGACTATCTATACGTCGTTTGTCTAGGGGTCACCAATTCAGGTCCTTCATCATAGCAGTAACGCTGGATGTGTAAGTATAATCGCTTGTCGCCCACCTGGCAGCCCTTCTTTGGACTTTTGTAATTAAAAGTTAAAGAACTCTTTTTTTTTCCTCAGGAAATTCCGTCTTTCTTCAATTTAGCTACCATGAAGTAATTTTCATATGTCTAAATTAATTAGCAAACAAAGTAGTTTATACATTCTGAAAATAGGCAGATTCACTGTGACACCGTTATCATTATTAATTCGCAACCAGTCAAAGGAAATGAATGTTAGGCTTTCTTCAAACTGTTCAATTGAGACAAACTTTTACAGTGCTCCAGATAAGAAGGGGAAACACAGATGATTTAGGGTAATTTTCCTTATTTCTCCATGAAAGCATATGTTTTGACCCCTCATAAGAACCGTCTCATCAAGACGGTTCTTATGATGAGTCATAACATACGTATGGTATTCATTGAGAAATTAGAAAAAGTGTCTTTGAATTATACTCAATACCCCCTCTTATCTGGAGCACTGATTTTATGGTGTTTGGTATATTTTAGAGATACTATGGCTGGATTTGACTTTGGATATCAGAACTTTGAAGAAGAAGAGGAGGAAGAATTTGAGGGACAGGTGAGATTACCCATTTATACCAAGTGGACTAGTCCACCCACAGTTCGGACTGGTCCATTTCTAGTATATGGGATATTGATGAAATTAATTATGCATACAACTTATTTTGATTGGTGTTTCTTGCTTCATGATTCTCAGAGTGAAAAAGTGCTTTACTCTGAGAATCACAAAGGCAGAGCTGTAGATAAGAGGGAGTATTTGGTGATAATTAGGGATAATTTTTGTTAATTCTGTATAAAAACATATGTTGTGACCCCTCATCTGAACTGAAAAAAATTATCCCTCAAGTATCATCAAATACTCCCTCTTATCTAGAGCTCTGCAAAGACCTTGATTGCTTCATGTTTGTTAGTGTGGAGCACTTTTTTTTATAAAAAGAAAATAGTGCTTTACTCAGAGAGTCATGAAGGCGTTTCTTGCTTCATGATTCTTAGTATGAAGCACTTTTTCTATAGAAAAAGTGCTTCATGCTAAGAATTGTGAAGCATGAAAGGCCCAGTTGAACATGCCCATTGAAAGGCATACTAGACCAGGTAGTGCTTCAGGCAATTCTTTTTAAATGTCCTTAATCAGGATGGTGCTGGGGGTTATGAAGTGTTTGGCAGGGTTGCCACGGCCAGGGGAAAACATCTGGAAAATGATTTTTCTTCCAGGTCAGGGAAAAGTCAGGGAATTTTGTGGGTGATCAGGGAAATTTTAGAAGTACTGAAAAAGTCAGGGAAAAGTCAGGGAACTTGAAAATGACTGGTTATGGCGGTCTTCAGAGAATATACATGTACTTATTCTGTCCACAGGGAAAAGATGTATGTTCTAGAGAGATAGTCTAGGCACTTCTCCCTTTTCATTAGTCTCCACTGTTAAAGGGAAGAATTTGCTCCCTCTTTAATGAGGGTAACTACATACATCTTATGGGAGAATTTAAAAAAAAATCTCGAGTTATCCGCAAAACCTCTCCATGACTGTACCTCTGATACATGCATTTACATTTCTTTGAAAGTTTTCATTGAATTATAGAGATATCTTGGGAAATCAAAATTGATAATCTCACCGTTTTTAAACAGTGAAATTATCACTTTAGATTTCACTGTTTCAAAAACAGAATTTCGTGAAACAGCCTCATTTTAATTGTTGATTAATTTGCCTAATTGTAACTGGCTGGACATAAATTACGTCATGCAAGTTTGCCTATCATTACAATGTTGTTGAACACCAAAAATATTTTGCCACACGTGAAAATATGGTGAAATAAAAATTGATCTTGCACTGGGAAAGTCAAATATTGTGTATATATTACAGTTCAGGGGTGGCCTCCGAGATGGACTGATACTATTGGTGGACTGTTCTAAATCTATGTTTGACAAAGAGAATGATGATGATGAAAGTTTCTTCCAGCTCTGTATGAGGGTATGTACGAGAGCTTCCAGATAAGCCGGGGGGGGGGGGGGGGGGGGGGGGGGGAGCGTGGAAGGGGTGATGGGGTAGGAGGGGTAACTTTATCTTTATCATCTCAAGTGGATGTGCCCAGATCACAGGATCACACGGGATCTCAAGATCCCATCCCAGAAAAAAATATAGACGGGATGAATCAAGCAACTGTAGTTATATTTATTTGTCGTTTCTCAGGTTCTCGCTCCAGTGTTGCATATTATGAAGTGGCACAGCTGACGCTGTAACTCAAATGTAGCCTTCCTTGGAGGGATACTGATATGTTTTCAAAAAAGCCAATATTTTCATCTGTTTTTCTGTGTCATTGATAGGTTTATAATGAATGATTTTTCCATATTTGAATTTGAACAGAGTGAGTTAGGATAGTCAAAGTGTTTGACTATTTTGAAATGGGCATCAGTGTTTAGTTTTTTTATTGCTTTAGCATTGTTTTGTGGAGAATTTATTTAATGAGACTTTAGACAGTTTGATTTTATAAAATTCAAATGCGTTTACAAATATAACAGGACCTTTGATTGGAAACAAAAAAAATGTGGATTTACTGTTAAAAATTAAGCATCATTAGGAAGCATCGCTTCTCGTTCGGTGAAGTATGTTTTTACATTGCTGAAAATGTTTGCTGTGGCTGCAAAGTAGTATACATTTAAAGGTGAAAAATGAGAAAAAAGTGCTTTAGAAGGGTGATGATTGTGAAAATTGATATTTTGGAAAGGCAAATGGTTTGTTTTGTGACTGCAAATTGCATTTTATGGCTCTGCTGATGCACTGCCAAAAATGACCAAACACTGACAGTGACAATTTTACGCAAAATTTCTCCCTATTACACCATATCTGCAGCACTGAATTAATCAAAATTCATCTGTTAGTTGGTGTTTTTCTTTCAGTGTTGCAAGACGACTTTACAGAACAAAATTATCAGCAGTGACAAAGATCTGGTTGGAATAGTCTTCTTTGGCACTGTGAGTACTTTAGAATGCTGCTGTCTCCCTTTTATCAGAGGTACCAGGGTTGGCATGGTCAGGGAAAACATCTGGAAAACTAATTTTAAGTCAGAGAGTTTTGTGATTGGTCTTAGAAAATTTGAAAAGGATATGAAAATTCAGAGTAAAGTCAGGAAATTTGAAAATTAATGGCTACAGCAGTCTTCAGTGAATACTGTGAATGCTTATTCTGCTGATGGGTATCTTTCAGAGGATTAATCCATGTATAGAAGTAACTGTGTCCCCCCCACCATGGGAGGGATGATAACATATTGTTTTTGGTGTGGATCCTGTCGTCGCCGGCTTCTGTGGCGGCGTCTGCATAGCTTCTTGTCTGCATTCTATCTCCTGAAGAAATGGATGGATTTTGACCAAACTTGCACAGTTACATCACTGGGTGGGGGGAAGAACTAATTAGATTTTGATGACCTTGACCTTATTTTCAAGGTCACAGAAGGTCAGAGAAGGATGAAAAATGGCTTGTCTGCACCATATTTCCTGAAGGAAAGGATGTATTTTTTACCAAACTGGCACAGATATATTACTGGGAGATGGCAAAGAACTGATTAGATTTTGGTGACCTTGACAATATTTTCAAGGTCACAGGTCAAAGAGTGTTGAAAAATGCCTTGTCTGCACCATATCTCGGAATGGATGGATGTATTTGAACCAAACTTGCACAGATATATAATTGGAAAATGCAAAAGAACTTTTTTTATTTTGCTGACCTTGACCCTATTTTCAAGGTCACAGGAGGTCAAAGAATGTTGAAAAATGGCTTGTCTGCATCATATTTCCTGAATGGATGGATGGATTAGAACCAAACTGTCACAGATACATCACTGGGAGATGGAAAAGAAGTGATTGAATTTTGGTAACCTTGACCTCATTTTCAGGGTCACACAGACACAGAAGGTCAAAGAATGTTGAAAAACAGCTTGCCTGCACCATATCTCCTGAAGGGATGGATGGATTATGACCAAACAGAAACAAGTGTATAATCAGGAGGTGGATAAGAACTGATTAAATTTTGGTGACCTTGGCCCTATTTCAAGGTCACAGGAGGTGACTCAGGTCTTAACTTGGCAGCATTTAGGGAAAAGAATACTGCTGGGAAAGGGCAGGTTCTGTTTTTGTCAAAAACATTTCTAGTTATCTTCCTCATTGGGGGCTACCTTGGGGAGCACATTCTTTCCTTCAAGAGAAACCCCAATTTTCAGGTGATGCCTTCATCACTGTTAAAGTAAAGAGTATAATCAACTTTTTAGAAGCAGAGCAAAAATGAACTTTGGTAGGGATTGCTTCCCCTATACCCATTTGCCTTTAGAAGCAGATTTGTAAGGGTGTTCATAGCTTGCTTAAAGTCAGTGCTGCTAATAATAGTAATCTGAATTAGTACAGACCTAAAAAAATCCCCATTCACTTTACATTGGAGTAACCATGCAATATTTTTTTGCATATTGCACAGAATCAAGTGCATATTGCATGGAGAAAAGGAGTCCAGTTCACTGGAACTACTTTTGTAAAATTTGGCAGCCATTTTGTTGTTGACAGTTAAAAACAAGTAAAATGATGACACTAGTGTTGGTTTCACTGTATGAACTGCATAAAAGACAATTAAATATGATTTACTTTTGATCTGTCACTCTTTCGAAACAAATTCTGTGGATAATAATGGAGATGTCAGAGCTCTAGATAAGAGGGCGTATTTGGTGATAACTAGGGATAATTTTTGTTAATTCTGCATAAAAACATATGTTGTGACCACCTCATCTCGACGAGACGGTTCAGATGAGGGGTCACAACATATGGTTTTGATGAGAAATAAGAAAAATTATCCTTAATTATCATCAAATACGCCCTTTTATCTAGAGCTCTGGATGTTCGAAAGAGCTGCAGAGGTTAAGACTGGAAAATGGTGCTCAGTTCTTGTTAACGTCAGCTTTTGTTTACTGATGTCACATTTGATACCGAAACGTCATTTTTACTTTTGCACCTTCTGGCATATTTTTATGATCTATGAAAATACCAATGGCTTCTGTTATTTCAAATTTAAAGCAATTAATGGGTTGATATACCAATATTTTAGTTTGATTTCTTATTTAGAGAGTACTGATGAAAGTAGCAGATTTAAATTAAAGGTATATAATGAAAAGGTTATTGAATTTATATTGTGAAATATTCGGCACTTGTTCGTATGGCAGAGATGCACTCGCAAGCTTGGCGTCTTTAGCTATATGAACTTGTGATGATGATTACATCCCAATATAAATTCAGTAACCTACATGTATTAATGTTGGAACACAGTATCCTTACATTTAAAGCTGTCTGTTTTACTATTTGGCATTATTGTAAGATGAATGGGTATACTTTCAGGGGATACGTCTCTGCCAATTTTGTTTGTGTCTTCCTTTTCAATGGGGTCAACCCGTAAAGGTAAAAATTTGCTCCCATAGGAGCTAATTTTTTCCTTTAAGAGTTAACCCATTTTGGAAGGGCTACATTGTTCAGGGAAGCTAACAGGAAGTCACAAACACTGTTTTTCTGTGTAAAAAATGGTGGAAAGACCTGGTCGGTGTACCCTTACACCTTAACCAGAAATAGTTGGACACATTAAGCATATATGGTAATAGGGCTGGGACGGGTAGAGATTTCGTAACGGGGTACCTGAGTCCCTATTACCCCGGGTACCCAGGTACTCGTTGCCATAATATTCTATCATGTCCACTGTTACAAAACCTACATTTAAATGGAAATAATAAGTAGTGTCAGCCTGTCTGTCTTTGGCACATGTGTGCATGGGAAGGGTATGACAATGTAGAAATGATTATGTTATGGGGTATAAAAGTGGTTTGGTAAGATGCAGAAATAATTTATTCAAGCCATTCTTATTGAACTTTCATCTTTTTGCTTGGAATTATTTTATTTATACATTCTATAATTAGTATTTGGGTAACAGGTGATAAATTTGTACTCGGGTAATTGGTCTACCCGAACCGAACTTCAGGTACCAGGGTACTTGACCCATTAACCATTTATAGTATGATTATCTTTTGGCTTAAACAATATTTTATTCATACAAGATCCACTGACAAGGTATATACATGTGATATACATTGAGGATCTGAACAGAAGCATATAATTATCTTTTAAGAGAGAGTCTGTTTTATCATCTGGCAGTATAATAAAAACATAAGATAGAATGGCAAAAATTGCAGATCATGATCAGACAGCTCTTTTGGTCCCAGTATTTATGGTCATTGATAGGATAAGTTCTGTACATGTGTATCATTCTGCTTACTTATTTTTAGGATAAATCAGAGAATCCAAATGACTTCAAACATATTTACATATATCAAGTAAGTATTGAAATACTTTATTTGACAGGGACCAGGGCAAGCCTGGCAATACTCAGAAAGTAGTATTTACATGCACAGATGAAAAACACTGCCTCATTAAGATGAAATAATAACATTTCAATTTGTGATTTTAAGAAAGGGAGAAAAAGGTATTGCTTTTCTGCTGGCATTGTCGACATTAGAGGCAGTGCAAATGTCTTGTTAACTTTTCTAGAACAGCTGTTTTTTGCACGCCAGGTTCACACAGGTGAGACACAGCGTTCTGCAGAATTCTTGTTAAGATTACATGAAAAGATAATGAAGTCCACAAAAAAGTAAAAAAAAAAAAAAAATGATCTGAGAATATTAAGGAGAAAGAAAACAAATGAAATCAGTATGTACATTTAATTCATTGTTTTTCACATTCTTTCATGACTTGAAGCCGTCTGCAAGAAAATTCTTTTGTGTGGGCTTGATTTTGATTTAACATATTCTTAAATATTACAGAAGAATCTTTCTACATTTGTGGAGTCCTCAGTGTTACAACATGCCAATGATAGCTTTCCTGTACTTGAGCTGATTTTTATGGTACTTGGAACATTATTTGTGACTGGGAACATTTTTGAAAAATAAATGAAATGGCATTTGTAGAGAAAAACAACAAAAAGTAAATTAAAAAAAAAATAAAATCAAGTCTCAGTACAGTATTCTTCTCTTCTTTCACTGACCGCAGACATTTCAAGCATTTTGGTTTCTTTTCTTTCTGTAGGAATTGGACCAGCCAGGAGCACCTAGAATCCTCCAGCTGGAAGAAATGTCAGAGGGTGAGTTGATTTTTCAGTACTCCAGATAAGGAGAATATATGATGTCAAGGGCTTCTGTTTGCTAAGATATAGATTTTCCCTAAATGTCTTGCTGAGGATACTTTTTCAACAGTGTATTTTCCTGTAATTTCAACATTTCTGATTACCCTTAAGTGCGTAAGTATTGGGACTCCTAAAACCATTAATTTTCCATTTGTCCCAAATGGAAAATTAATGTTTTTGGGGGTCCCAATATTACAGCACAGTAGGGTAAAGCATTTTCTAGAAAAGTTGATGCAAGAATTTGTGCTCAGTTTGCAGCATCATATATGGCAAAAAATGACGGTAAAGTCACTAGGCTGATCTGTTGGTTCAGTGGAGCACAATAGCTTTCATGATAACAAATATGTTTTCTATATTGCAGAGAATTACAAGACCTTCTCAAAAGATTTTGGACACAGTTCAGCATTCTCTCTGAGTGAGGCTCTGTGGACTTGTCAGAACATGTTTGCTACCAGGTAAAACCATTGCAGGACTCCTATTATTGTAGCAACTTGAAGTATTGTATGAGGATTTATATAAATACATACTACAGGAATATACAAGAGTGAAGGTATAATGACTCACATGTCACGGTCCACTAACTTCGGACTTAGGCCAAAATTTGCAAGGTGAAGATTTTTGTCCGAGGTAGATTTCAAGGTTCCTATTATTGTAGCAACTTGAAATTTTGTATGAGGATTTATATAAATATGTACTACAAGAAAATACAAGAATGAAGATATGATGGCTCACATGTCACAGTCCACTGACTTCGGACTTAGGCCAAAATTTGCAAGGTTAAGATTTTTGTCCGAGGTAGATTTCAGGGTTCCTATAATTGTAGCAACTTGAAATTTTGTATGAGGATTTATATAAATGAATACAACAGGAATATATAAGACTGAAGGTATGATGTCTCACATGTCATGGTCCACTGACTTGTACAACAGGATTATAAAACAATCAGGTCATGAAGATCCATATGTCACAGTCCACTGACTGTGGACTTAAGCTGATTTTGCAAGGTTTAAGATTTTTTAAGGGGTAGATTTTAAGGTTCTTATTATTGTAGCAACTTAACACTTTGTATTAGCATTTATATCTATAAGTTCAGCAGGAATATACAAGAATCAGGTCATGTCGATCCATATATCACGGTCCACTGACTTTGATTCAAACCAGGTTCTGTAATATATTATATTTACTATTTTGGTCATATAGAGACTCTGAAATTGTATAAAGGGCTGCAGTTTGTATCACATTTCATATGTTGGGTTACGCTTGGCCTATGGCTTATTATTTTATATAAGTCTGTCTCTATGAGTCTGTTTATCCTTAACATGCCAATACCTTAATGAAGGCGCCATCTTACTCAAGGCACTAGGTGGAGGCATCCGTGTACTATGGACACATTTCTAGTTTTAATTACCAAAAATTTGCGCTTATAATTGTGCATGCACTGTTTGCTCAGACCTGTCTGTCCAAATGCTTTTAAGTTTTATGGATTCAAGCAGAGCTCTAGATAAGAGGGAGTATTTGATGATAATTAAGGATAATTTTTCTTATTTCTCATTGAAACCATATGTTGTGACCCCTCATCTGAACCGTCTCGTCGAGACGGTTCAGATGAGGGGTCACAACATATGTTTTCATGCAGAATGAACAAAAATTATCCCTAATTATCACCAAATACTCCCTCTTATCTAGAGCTCTGGGATTGTATGTTTCAGCCCCCAGAAGATCAACTACAAGAGAATCTTGTTATTTACCAACAACGACCACCCACATGCTGGTAGTGTTCAGTTGCAGGTAGGTACCACTAAACCTCCAGAAAAGCTGGAATTTCGGGGATAAAAAATAGCTGTTTTACTTGTTTCTTCTCAAAACATGTGTTGTGGATCTTGTAAATCATATTAGAGCCACCTGAATTCTAGTCATATCCCATAATATGAATTCTTTAAAATAAAGCAAATTGAATTATTAATGAACAATTTAAACAGCTGTTTATTAGTTTGACTTTTATCATTTCAGTGTTCCCATTCACGTAGAATTGTGCGTGAATCGCGCGGAAATCATTCTAATCACGCATAAATTTTGGGGCAAGCACGTGCATTCACGCGCATATGTTTCTCTCAAAAATATAAAAAATCATCATTTTTCTTCATTCTATTGCGAGTCTGCCAGGCCAGATGATTTTGTAGCCGAGAAAAGAGTCAGAAGTCGCTGTTTTGATCTGAAATGCGGGCCGTATAAGATACCATGCTTTCATTCACGTCCGTCACATCCGTTCTATGGCCAGTCAAATTCATTATTGGAAAACACTACCACTAATCGGCTGCATGAATATTAATGACATGCGCGGTCATGTTGCGCACTAGAACTGTCATAATGGCCGACAGAATTTGTCCGTATTTTTGCGTTTATTTTCGCTGTTTCTGTTTGGAAACGGCACTTTCTATTTTTCATTTGGAAAGGAACCCATCAAATGATTAATATTGGATAAAACGAGGACCGGAAAAAGGCATGACAGCCGTTTTCTTCGTTTTTTCAGGCTTCAATTGGAAACACATCGGCACTTTAGTGTTTGTAAAAGAAGCCGACCAAGGGTTCCGGGTCATTTCGGCCCATGTCCATTTCGGCCCATACATTTTTCGAGATAAAAAGTCATACCCGTAAATTTTACTTCATACCCACAAATTTTATGGATAGGGGGTATAAAAACCCTCAGTTTAAAATTTGAGTGGGAACACTGTCATTTCTTGAATAAGTCATTGCGTGGCTATTAAAGTGAGCCCATTTAATACTATACTAGAATGTGTGTGGGGGAGGGGGGGGGGGGGGAAGGGGGGAAAGGGGGAGATTTGGCGAGGATGAGGTGTCCAGACCAGACCAGAAGACTAGCCAACACTTCTATGCTTCTTGTCTGACTGGACCATCCTTGTTCACCAGTTGAGCAATGACACCAGCCACATATTTCAGAGTCATAAGAATATTTTGAAAGAATATTTGACTTCTTTATGTTTTCTACAGAAACAAGCCAAGACAAAGGCAAGTGATCTCAACGAGACAGGAGTTGACTTGGAACTCATGCATTTACAACTTCCAGGAGAAACTTTTGATGTTACTAAATTCTACAAGGTAACACGTTTACTCTAATAGGGGCATCTTTCCTAATAAGAATGCTTCTTAACCCATTTATGCTTAGTGGTCTCTTCTACCTTCAATAGCATAGGTTCATTTCCAGTATGAGGGGTGACTAAATCCATTTCTCAAGATGTAGGGCCACGTTGCACAGTCAGTAGTGCATCTGACTCATAAGCCAGAGGTCCCGGATTCGATAACCGGTCGGGCCACATACTTTTGTTTCTCCTTCTGCTGATCCAAGAAGGGCAGTTGTCAATAACTGGCAAAAGTATGCGCACTTAGTACTGGTTAACCGCTTAAGAGGTCTAAGCCTGCCCAGGAATAGTGTGGTTAGGGCAACTGACTGTCCCGACATGACCATAGCTGTTAATTGTGGGCGTAAAGCAATAAAACATCAAACATCATCATTTCTCAAGATATAGCTTGGGTGTTTGTATCACATGAAAGAAGTTCAAACCTTTAACTAGGCTGGAGGCTCAGGGTTTAATGAAAATGTTTGCGAGGGGAATTAGGGAAGGTAATCAGATGAAAAGCTGATGGACATATTTAAGGTTTGTTCATATGTATTGTACCATTGAATTTCTATAAATTGGGACACTTTAAATGAATACCTTAATTGTTCAAAAAAAAAAATGGAATAGTTTGGTTTTACAATGCAGATGAAATGGGGAACTATGTAGGTGAGATCAGACTGCTCCTTTCGGTGCAGTTTGATCAGGGACTGCACTCACTGTATGCTCAGATTCTGTCCCAATAAATTAAATTTTACAGTAACCAGTGGAGAAGCTGATGGGCTCTTTTCTACCTATGTTTAAATGAGCTGTAACATGACAAAACCAACAAAGTGGCATGTGTGCCCAGCATACACTCAGATAAGCATGGGCTCCTGGGCTTCTGCCCAGTCCAATTAAAGTCTTTGTTATCTGCATTGAGCTAGATTGGAGCCTTACCTACCCTTTAAGAGCACACAGCATAGACTCTGTTCAGACTGGGCGGCTGCCCAGGCTGATTTGAGTCTTGTCCGGCACAGGTGCCACTTTGTTGGTTTTGTCATGTTGTGACTCATTAATGTTCAGTACATATTTGTGTACGGTTTTTCAGGACCTGTTATTCTTTGATGATGATGAAGTCACTGAGTTGGCTGACCCTGCTGAAAAACTGGAAGAACTACTTACAAGGTAGGCAAATTGTTTGCAACTCATTTGGTATGTTATGATGATATCTATGTGATTTGTTCGAAACTGAAGAGAGCTTTATCAGGCATATTCAAATTAGTTTTTGGGTATTGGAGAGAATGAAGTGAAGTGCAAGGTAATGCATAACTGGGCCCAGTTGTTCAAAGCATTATTAGCCTAACAAGCTCGTTAAGAGGTCAGCTCATTAAGTATTCTAGGACTTTATAACCAAATACATTGATATTGTTTTTGTTGAAAAAAATGTGAGAAGTTTTTGCAGTGCTTTCACATTTTTTTTCAAGAAAATATATTGGTGTATTTTGAAATTTTTACGAAACGTTTACTAATGATGTCATTAGTTTTGAACAACTGGGCCCTGGTTATTTAATTCATCTATAAAATGAGTAAATATAATACTGTCTTACCATGATGAACAAAAGTTGAATTAGATTCACTAAAGAAAAACGTATTTGTAAATTTTATTTTAGTTTTGTGAGCCTGGACTTGGGCTTACGGGAACTACTCATGCCAAGTCACATGTTCTTAAATGCATATGTACAGTTTGCATGTTATGGAGACTGTGTTAGCAAGCAGGAGTGACATATGGGTCACTTTCTGGCTTTAAAGTTGTTATCAGCAATCACTCTCTAGGGTGTGGGTGAGTGTTGATTGGAGGAGAAGGAGGGGGAGCTAATATATTGCTGTTAGGATTGTTTCAACTATTCATATTCTTGCTAGAGTACACTAAGTGATTGCCTTGACCTTCATTTTTACAGGGTAAGATCAAAGGACCACAAGAAGAGGGCATTGCGACATATTTCCCTGAATCTGGGAGAAGGTCTACAGATGGGAGTAGGGGTGTAAGTTTAATGAAGCTGCTTTTTTTACTTGAAATATCTTTGTAAGTAACTTTTTAGATGGTGTTGTACATGGCTACATATTAGGTAGAACAATAATTTTAGTTTTTAGATAATATATCTCACTTCAGATAAAACTAAATAAAGGAGCGGAGGTGGTCTGGCGGTTTATGCGCAAGGTTGCCAATCCAGGGGTTGCAGCTTTGATTCCATACTCCTCTGGTATGTGTACTAACCCAGGTCCCTGTCTCCATATGACCTGTGTGTTGATGGGATGGTTAACTGGAGTTTAGCAGGAGATGGCTTACCTACTCAGGAGTGGGTTATAAATAAACACTTTGCTTACTGTCAGATCCGGTGCCATTATATGTTGTATTTACATAATTGTATGGTATGTATTTTCTGTAAATAAAGTATTGCTTAAACCAACTGGAGTTTACTCACTCAAATTGAACAGACTTTTGGCATCTCATTGGAGGTCACTATATACATGTATATGATAACTGCATTGTGTTGATTCTGATTAGAGGCCACACCATACATTTACTCAGAACCTATGAGTTATAAGTGAATTCATTTCTTTTGTAAAAACTGCTGTCAAGTCTGCTGTAGGAACAGCTTGTACATAATGTGTGCTAGTAGCTTTAATAGCGAACATTATAAATTTAAAAAAAAATGCCTTTTGAGATAATGGAAGATTCCTATACCGAAATGACGGACAGTTGTCTGAATATGTACAATGAGTATGGTTGCATAATAATTTGTCTATGAGTTGGGTATTTCCCCTCTCTAGAATGACCCAGTGCTCCAGATAAGGAGGGGTAACAAAGATAATTTAGGGATAATTATCCATATTTCTCGATTAGATCATATTTTGTGACTCATCATTAGAACCGTCTCGTCGAGACGGTTCTAATGAGGGGTCACAACATATGTTTTCGTTGAGAAATAAGAAATACCACTCTTATCTGGAGCTCTGATGACCCCAAGTATCTGAATCCTGTGTAATTCGGCTATAAGTTGGACATTTTCTTCCAAAACAACCCCAAAAATCTAGATCTGTCATAAGATAGTAATAGATTATTGGGGTTGTTTTAGAGGGGTAAACCCAGTCCTGTATCAAAATGAATATATTATGTTTCTATTTCAGATATAATTTAGTCAGACCATGTCAGAAGCCATACCCAGTAAAACTAGACAAGAGGACCAATGAAGAACTCAAGAGCCATACTAAAACTTATCTCAAGGTAAATGAATGTACATGTTGGGGCACAGTTATTCAAAGCATCAGTAGCACAACATGGCAGGAGTGGTTTATGCTACCAGACTAGGGCTCACAAGTTTGATTCTCTGCTCATAAGACTTTAAACCCCGGGCCCTGTCTCCATATGACCTGTATTGGTGGAATGTTAAACTCGAGTTCATTCACTCGCTTAGCCACCACTACCTTGACACTTAGTTAAGGATTTGTTATTAAAGTAAATATAGTAAAGAATAAATTTTCTGGTCACAGAAAATTACTTTGAGATATCATAGTTTGAGATAACAGGTGTTGAAATATAAAGAAAGATAAGAAATATGTCCTAACTATAATCTTTGATATAAAAGCTACTTTGAAATATCAGTGTTTAAGGTAACAGGAGTCAACTATATTTGGAGCATGACTTTTATTTGTAGGATACGGGAGAAGTATTAATGCCACAAGATTTAAAGAAAGCCCAGACATACGGTGGTAAAAGAATCTGTTTTGAGAATGATGAAGTGGTAGAGATGAAGCGCTTTGATCCTTCAGGTAAAGTGGAAAAACGAAAGGCACTCAGAGAAAGTTCTGGTAAAGGGATTGTACTTAGGGGGTATTAGTCCTTCTAATAAAACGTCACAGCATGCATGCTTTATTGGCCTATCAGACTACTTCAGTAGCTCTAATATACTATAGAGAATTCTAATGCACTTAGGTATGTAACGCAAGGTCTGATTGGATAACGTCAAAAATTTGCGACAGTATATCCTGCGATATACTGTCGGAAACCAGACGTCAATACGTAACGTCACTTCTCATTGGTTGACATCTGGTTTTTTGTAGCTGAAAGTATTTGCTATGGGTGCAAAGTAGCTCACTTTTAAAAGTGAAAATGTGAAAAGTGCATTAGAATGGGGATAACTGTATTAAAAATTGTTTTTTGGGGAGGTAAATTGTCGGTTTTATGGTCGCAAATTGCGTTTTACGGCTCCGCTGGCGTGTCGCTGTAAAAAGAAATTTCGGACCATAAAACCGAAGATTTACCTTCCCAAATGACAATTTTGAATACAGTTATCCCCTAATTAACACCAAATAAGGATATCCATATATATCACCTGTACTGACAGTTTTGTCTCAAACCTGGCCTCGAGGTTATAAAACTTTTTTCATGCTCAACTCAGCTGAGCATGAAATTTTACATGCTAACAAGAAGCAAATTACTGATAAGTACAGGTTTTTTCATGCTCAGTTTAGCTGAGTGTAAAATTTTCTCTGCATATGAATATGAAAATGCCAACATTAGTTGGCATTTTCGTATTTATCAGCAGAGAAAATTTCATGCTCAGCTGAGTTGAGCATGAAAAAAGTTTTGTAACCTCGGGGCCATGTTATCTCAGAACTGGCAGAAAATCTTGCGTAAATTATGTGGAATCAGTGCACTGGTGGTATAGGAGATCAGGTAGCTACATTGTCTAGTGATGTTCTTAAGGGTAATGATGTTATGAAGACAAGAAAATGAAGTCAATTTATGACATGTCAGACATTAACATAAAGAACCAAACGTCAGTTATTGAAAGCGTCTGCTTCTTTCAAAATTATATGGAAACCACTCACATGTTAAAATGATGCATTTTAAGCAGATCTACACTTAAATCTAATTTTTATACGCCCTTTTTGAAAAAAACGGACGTATTATGTCATGGCTCTGTCCATCCGTCTGTCTGTCTGTCCGTCCGTCCGTCAACATTCTTGTGCGCACCATATCTCAGTAACCGTTTAAGATCTCTTCATGAAATTTTGTACGCATATATATTAGGATGGGGCAAAGTGTCGCGTACAGTAATGGTTGCTCCCCCTTTGTTAGTTTCTAAGTTATGCCCTTTGATTATTTCTTTACCCTACTAGTCTTGTGCGCGCCATAACTAGATAACTGTTAGGGACATCTTGATGAAACTTTGTAGCAGTGTGTATGAGGGTCTGACAATGTGTCGTGTATAACAATGGTTGCTCTCCCTTCCTTCGTTTTGGAGTTGCATCCCTTTGATTAGATTTTATAGGCTATTTTTGTGTATACTAATCTTGTGCATTCAATAACTTAGTAACCATTTGGAATATCTTGATGAAACTTTATAGCAATGTGCATGATCACAAGATGGTGTGTCACATATAAGAATGGTAGTTCCCCTTTTCTTGATTCTTTGATTTGTTTTTTTTAGGCTAGCCCCATTCCTCATTCATTCTATAACTCCTTAACCCTTTGAAATATTGTAATGAAAATGTGCATGATAATGAGCATGAACCTCAACTCTGGCTTACTTACTTCTAGAATTATCTTCCCTTGCATCAGTTTCGATTTTACCCTGTAACTCCTTAACCTTTGGATATATTTTAACAAAACTTTATGATGATGTGTATATTATCAAGGGAGTGTTTTATGGCCAGAATGGTACTCTAGTTTTAACTTAGTTTATGAATTATCTCCCTTGATTTCTCAACTTCTGAGCTCCGTCACACTGGAAGCTGATTTTTGGTATTCTTATAGTATTTGATGTGTTAGATGTTTTAATAACATTGCAGTCATTAATTACAGAGTTGTTTCCCCTGTTTGTCCGCCTGTCCATCCTTCTTTAAACAATCTTGTTCATTCGGTAACTCCTTCGTGACACTGAAACGGGCGTATCATGCACCGCTTGCGAAGCTCTTGTTCTACATTTGGATACTCGTAAAAGAAGATAAGAATGAATAATTTATAATTTAATTCTTAGTCGAAAAATAAAAGCCTGTTGTGCAGGTCTCTTGTTTTATGTTCAGAAAATTCTTCACATTTAAAGCCTTTTAAGGATAATGGGTACACTTTCAGGGGAAGCGCAACTTTCATTTTCTTCTTCTTTCTCAGTGTGGCATCAACTTATAAAAGAACTTATTTGCTCCCCTAGGAGAAACTCTTTCCTTGAAGAGTAGACCCCTTTTGGAAATTTTGTCATTGAGGGAAGCAAACAGGAAGTCACAATACTTGCCCCCTTTTGGACACATGTTAGAAAAGCATGAAGATGAGTCCATTCACCTGAAATGATAATTAGACATGAAGCAGTTGATTTTTTTCATGCTGTCGTCTGATGTGTCAAAAATTGATGCCATGAACAACAGTGCAGACACTGATCAGACTGCACCCACAGGAGCTTTCTGGTGTGGGTCTGCTGTCTTTGCTTTGTTTCCCAATATTTAGGAAGAGTCTGTGTGGGCAGGTGGTTCGTGGTTGGGGCTCCCATCTTTAGATCATGGAGTCCCGGGTTCAAGCTCCGCCGGAGGCAAGATTATATCAGGACCTAAATGATGCTTCATTGCATAGAGCCCTTCATAAATATTCTCCCTTCCTCATATGATTGAAATACTTTTGAAAAGGATGTAGATCTGCCAGGTCATGTATCTATCTCGTTAATTATTTAGGTTCATTATGGTATACATTATTTTCAGGTTTATATTTGATGGGATTCAAACCTCAGTCCTGTTTCAAGAAGTATTTCAAGGTGAAACCAGCCTCTTTTATATACCCAGATGAAACAGTAAGTCATTATGGTAAAATTTTAACCTATAAAGCTTCAAACAGGCAGACCACATAATTTAAGTCTGCAAAATTTCGCCCCAGTTGCCTCCTATATTATATTGAGAATTCAAAGACTATAGCGCAAACAGTGTAGGTTCAGATAAACATTTGTTCTTGCTAGATGTTTGTGCATAGATGTTTGAGGCAGTGGTCGAACAGAGCATTACCCATGTTAAAATCATGGGACTTGTGCACTAAGGTAAATGGGTACGCCTTGATATTTTTGGTCATTTTACAAAGAGAAACAACTTTTGTAACTGATGACAAAAACCCGTTGAAAATGAGGGTCTTTTCATAAAGGAAAGAATTAGATTCTTTCCTTTAAGAGTGACCCCACATAGATGGGAGGCAAAAAGGACAGTTGAGCTTTGTGTGAAAGTGTATCTGGGCAACAGCTTTTTATTTAAAAACATTGTCATTACACACTACAAAGCAAAGAATACTGATACTTTTCAACTCTTTTTCAGTCTATCATCGGCAGCACAACACTATTTACAGCTCTGTTAAAGAGATGTAAGGAGCGTGATGTGGTTCCAGTGTGTAAATACATTCCCAGTAAAAATAGTCCCCCAAGGTTTGTGGTCCTGATGCCACAAGAGGAACAATTAGACGATCATAAAGTTCAGTTGACACCGCCGGGATTTCACGTCATGTTTCTGCCTTTTGCTGATGATTTCAGAAAAGTTCCTTGGGAGGACCAGGCACCAAGGGGTAAGATTTTTTTGAACTGACAGGTGTCAAAGGAACTGTAGTTCATATGTGACCAGCACAGACTCTGACCAGCATGGGTACTTCTGCCAGTTTGATCAGAGATTTTACTGTTTTTACATTGTTTGTAGATCATGAGATATCTTTTAGCAAAAGTGAAGACTGTCTTTGCATAGCTGTGCAGGTTGATTTGAGTCTTTATGTATGATACTTGTGAATCCTGGTTTAACCCTTTGTTGACTAGTGGACTTGTCCATTGTTATCATGTGGATGAGTCCATTTCTAGTTTTAGGGGTTTCTGGTGAATGTTTTCACATTTGAGCCGCGACACGACAAAACCAACAATGTGGTTGTGCGCCCAGCGCAGACTCAGATCAGCCTGGGCATCCGCCCAGTCTGATCAGAGTCTTCGCTGTCCGCATGGATGTAGCTCAGTCCCTTAGCTACCCTTTAAGCACTTAGCGAAGAGTCTCACCATACTGGGCGGATGTCCATGCTGATCTGAGTCTGCACAGGGCGCACAACCACATTGTTGGTTTTGTCGTGTCGCGGCTCATTTAATTGTATTTGCATAGAAATTCCTGCAAGCAAACAGTGTTGACTCTGATCAGATTCCACATTTTGCAGCATCTGAATTGAGTACACTGTTTGCATATGCCCCCAAAGTGGGTTTTCAATTTGAAACAGGTTAAGAAAAGCATGAAGACTGACCAGACTGAATGATTGCATAAGATAATCTGAGTATTTGCTGATGGCACATCGTAAGGTCTCATTCACTGGCTGAATGCCCATTGGTCTCAGAAAATTATGATAGCTGATACTCATACAGTTCAGGTTATGTTTTAATCCTGTCATCCTTTAATGTGTGAAGTTGACTCTTCTAGCTTTGAATGTGGATAAGTCCATAATTAAGCAAAGGGGGTTTTAATAGAAAATGGAAACAGAATAAGACATAGTGTTGATCCTATTACCAGGGAAACATATTCTTTTTGCTTTAATAGAGTGAGTGGTCCTCCTTCTAATGGGAGTCGAGGACTGTTTAACATAAGGATGCCCTTTTTGAGGTGTATCTACATGTATTCTCATTATTTATAGTCAGCTCTCAATATCTCAAACACTGATATCTTAAAGTGCCTCTTATATCAAAATAGTTTGAACACATTTCTAATTTCTAGTTACATTTCAACCCCTGTTATCTCAAACTACTGATATCTCAAAGTAAATTTTCTGGGACCAGAAAATTTACTTCGAGATATCAGTAGTTTGGGATGAACTCCGACTTTGAGATTTTAAGAGTTGACTGTATTTACAGCCAATGCAGAGCAGATAGATGCTGCCAAAGAGCTTATCAAGAAGCTTCAGTTTTCCTACAGTGCCGAGAGTTTTGAGAATCCTGTTCTACAAAAACACTGGCGGAACATCGAGGCTTTGGCTCTTGACAGAGATGCTCCTGAAGAAATGACAGATTACACTTGTAAGTATAAAGTCAAATGTGTTCCAACGTTTTCTCAACTTAAATCATATTGTGGCCCAACATTAGAATGGTTTTACCAACACAGTTCTAATTAGCATCACAACTTAAGTTTTCATTGAGAAAAAATCATGTAATAGTTGGCCTCAAAACCTCATCTTTTCTGGAGCTCTGGTACCCTGGTCTTCAACACATTGCCTCAGCAAAAATTTTATTAGCTCCACTGAACTATCCCTATGAGGCTCTAGTTGGCCATATAGGATGTAAAAGCTTTCTTGTCTGTTGTCCATCCACCACACTTTTGAACAAGTGCAGTAGAATTCAGTGGCTTGAACCCTGATGGCTGGTTAACCCTGTGTAACTAGAACTTATTCCTGGGTCCGTAGGGGTTACTTAATATAGAAATTGACCCTGGATGGCTAGAACTACCCTTGTCTGGAACTAATTTTCATGGTCTAAAGCCTGTTTGAGCTATTTAAGTTCTACTATATATATCTGTAGCCTCCTTGTAAATTCTAACCAAATTTCACATGCAGCATTTCTCGTGGTGGATTAATTGCCATACTAGTTTAGTCTGCTGAGACTCAGAGATGTATACTGTAAAACACTTAATATGTGCGGTATCAAAATTTCGCGGTTTCATTAAAATGGCATAATGGTGTATATTAAATTCGGCGGTTATGATATACCATGGCTCCAGATAGTAAAGAAAGTTTGATGTTAATTTGTAACAGTTTTTCTTCCTTTCCTATTTAACTATACATTGTGCCAGCCTGTTAGAATCGCCTCATCGAGGCGATTCTAATAGGATGGCACAATGTATAGTTTAACAGAAAGGTATAGAAAAATCTAAATACTTATCGAATACTCCTTTTGATCTAAATCTCCGTTTGCGTATATGTAATTAATATTGGCGGACTTATATTTCAGCGCTCTTTGCCCAAACCGCCATTATCGCCAAAATTTAGTAACCACCAAAAATAATTGTTTTACAGTATGGGGCTGCATCTGTTGGAAACACCATCTATTAATTCCTGTTTACTGTTACAGTGCCTGATGAAGACCGAATGGCCAAGCGGGCTGGTAGAGCCATAGATGATTTCAAAGATCTCGTACTCCCTGAAGGTTACATCCCAGGAGCAGGAAAGAGAAAGGTGGGTAGGACTTTCTTTAACCTTTTACTCCGAAGATCTGGACCTTTTCAGCTTTGAAATTGGACAATTTCATTATTTAGCACAATGTATGCTGCCAAAAAATTTAATAGAGAATGGCATACTTTGTAGACACAGTTGAGTTAGCATATTACCATATTTGGTTGTAAGACAGGGATAGGGATATCACTCTCTAGAAGTACCGTAATGACCCTAAAATTTCGGACACCTGAAAGTTGGACAGTTATTGTTCCCAAATTCTCAGAAAGTGGATTTTACACAGATAATGCATCCAAATGATGCTTAGTGAATGGAAAACGTTGTAGACCCTGACCAAACTGCTCCAGCAGTTTGATCTGGGTCTACAGTGTTTGCTCAGACCTGTCTGTCTGAATATTTAGGGTCATTACGGTACACCAGTTATGTAAATCAGTCGTGTGTTATTCAGCTATAAAATGGGGTTTTCTCTCTCAAACCAATCCCAAAGGTCTCGAGTTGTTTTGCCTCCCTGTTTAATGGAATCAGCTCTTGCTTTTCTTGGAGCAAATTCTTTCCTGTAAGAGATAATCCCAGTTTGTCCAGGGAAACAAACAGGAAGTCAGAAAAAGTTGTTTCAGTCTGTACAGATGATGAATGAACATAGAGGTGTCTCAATATAGAGGATCTTACTAGAGTGTTCATGTATTGTTGAATTAAACGAGTTGGGGAAAAAGATAAGAGGCAAGGCTATGTGAGCATCTTATCAGTTTTCCCAAACAAGTTTAATAAATTCAATAATACAGGAGCACGAATGCAAGATTCTATTTATCGTATGACACCAAAATCTTATTTTATTAGCAAACTCTGCACTAAAACTTCACATTTTGCCATTTGAAAACGCAACGTTTTTATGGACATTAATGCATAATGTTACAGCGTTATTAGCATATTTAATCCACTAGTTATACCCCCGGTATATAGTTTTTGGTTTTTCCGTTTATATGTTTGTGTGTATGTTAACATTTTATTCTGTCACAGATTTCTCAGGAACCACTACAGCTAGGATTTTGAAACTTGGTACAAACGTTGGGTATGACTAGTTGTACCGTGTAAGAGAGAATCAGCCTCCTGCTGCTTATCATTCCCTTTATTTGTCCATTTTTTCTTTCTCTCCAATTAATTTTCTGTCAAAGATATCTCAAAAACTTCTACAGTAAGGGTATCTGATATTTGGTAGAAACGTTTGGTATGACTAGTTGTACCGTGTAAGAGAGAATCGGCCTGATCCAGCTTATCATTCCCTTGGTTTGTCCAGTTTTTCTTTCTCTCCAATTTCTCTCCAATTAAATTTTTGTCACAGATTTCTCAGGAACCACTACAGCTAGAATTTTGAAATTTGGTACAAACATTGAGTATGCCTCGTTGTACGGTGTAAGAGAGAATCAGCCTTCTGCTGCATATCATTCCCTTTATTTGTCCATTTTTTCTTTCTCTCCAATTAATTTTCTGTCAAAGATATCTCAAAAACTTCTACAGGAAGGGTATCTGAAATTTGGTAGTAACGTTGGGTATGACTAGTTGTACTGTGTAAGAGAGTATCAGCCTGCTGCAGCTTGTCATTCCCTTTGTTTGTCCAGTTTTCTTTTCTCTCCAATTACTCTCCAATTAAATTTTTGTCAAAGATTTACCCCCGGTATACGAAGTATATAGGGGGTATATAGTTTTTGGTTTTTCCGTTTATATGTTTGTGCGTATGTTAACATTTTTTTCTGTCACAGATTTCTCAGGAACCACTACAGCTAGGATTTTGAAACTTGGTACAAACGTTGGGTATGACTAGTTGTACTGTGTAAGAGAGAATCAGCCTCCTGCTGCTTATCATTCCCTTTATTTGTCCATTTTTTTCTTTCTCTCCAATTAATTTTCTGTCAAAGATATCTCAAAAACTTCTACAGTAAGGGTATCTGATATTTGGTAGAAACGTTTGGTATGACTAGTTGTACCGTGTAAGAGAGAATCGGCCTGATCCAGCTTATCATTCCCTTGGTTTGTCCAGTTTTTCTTTCTCTCCAATTTCTCTCCAATTAAATTTTTGTCAAAGATTTCTCAGGAACCACTACAGCTAGAATTTTGAAATTTGGTACAAACATTGAGTATGCTTATCATTCCCTTTATTTGTCCATTTTTTCTTTCTCTCCAATTAATTTTCTGTCAAAGATATCTCAAAAACTTCTACAGTAAGGGTATCTGATATTTGGTAGAAACGTTGGGTATGACTAGTTGTACTGTGTAAGAGAGTATCAGCCTGCTGCAGCTTGTCATTCCCTTTGTTTGTCCAGTTTTTCTTTCTCTCCAATTACTCTCCAATTAAATTTTTGTCAAAGATTTCTCAGGAACCACTACAGCTAGAATTTTGAAATTTGGTACAAACGTTAAGTATGACTAGTTGCACAGTGTAAGAGAGAATCGGCCTTCTGCTGCTTATCATTCCCTTCATTTGTTCATTTTTCTTTCTCTCCAATTAAATTTCTGTCAGAGATTTCTCAGGAATTACTTCTGTAAGGGTATTTGAAATTCAGTACAAACCTTGGTAATGACTAGTTGTAATGTGTATGAAAACATCAGCCTGCTCCTGCTTATTATTCCCTTTGTTTGTCCATTTTTTCTTTCTATCCAATTAAATTAACCTTTTTTTCTGTCACAGATTTCTCAGGAACCACTACAGCTAGGATTTTGAAATTTTGTACAAATGTTTGGTATAACTAGTTGTATATTGTAAGAGAACTTCAGCCCCCTTCTCTTATTGTTCCCTTTGTTTGTCCATTTTTTCTTCCTCTCCAATTATTTTTTTTGTCAAAGACTTCTCAGGAACCACTTTACCTAGGTTTTTGAAATTTGTTACAAAGTTGGGTATGACTAGTTGTATCATATAAGAGGCCATCAGCCTCTATCTGCTTGTCATTCCCTCTTTTTTTCTTTCTCTCCAATTTAATTTCTGTCGAAAATTTCTCAGGAACCATTAGAGCTAGGATTTTGAAATTTGGTACAAATATTGGGTGTGACTAGTTGTATTGTATAAGAGAGTATCAGCCTCCATATATGTATCATTCCCTCTTTTGTTCATTTTTTCTTTCTTTCCAATTTAATTTTGTCACAGATGTCTCGGGAATCACTATTGCTAGTATTTTGATATTTAGGCCAAACATTGGGTATGACTAGTTGTATCAAGTAAGAGAGTATCTGAGCCTCCTTCTGCTTATCGTTCATTATCATTTATTTTAAAGTTTTGTATTAAGTGTGGCAGTGTTTCTTTTAGGCGGTGGTGCTGGCTGGGGGTATACGTGAGCCCCTGCTCACATGCTCTAGTTGATTATCGTTTTTAATGCATGCTTTATTACACTCTCAGATGCGACGTCATATGATAAATTAACTAATTTCTTTAGGCTTCATCAATAATGCATGATGACACAATTATACCATGGGAGGTGACTGGCATCTCTTGGAAAGGTACATTGCAGCTTGTGTAAAGAGGGAATACCCTGATTAGCATTGTGTACCAGCAAAGCCTGATCAGCCATGTCTGTTTTCATGAAAAATCTGTATTGTCAAGAATTTAAATAGCAAAAAGCAAATATACTGATCAACATGTGCTAAGGACCTCTGACGGTTGTAATGTTAATTTGCCTATAAAATTAGTCAAAATTAAAATTTTGATATTCCCAAGAATTTCCCTTGAAAATTGTCGCTCTCAACTTCCCCTTACTGGCTATGAATTTAATTTCTGATTTTTTAGCACATAGACTTCCTTTTTTGGTGGAAAAAGCCAAATTTTATAATTAAACGTAATGGAAACAGGAAAAGTTTTTTAAAGATACTTCCCCCCCCCCCCCCATGCCTCAGATAGCCACTTTGCATGTATGTGTGTACTATCATAATACACAATATATGTGAGTGGCTTGCTGAGGCACAAGGGGGGGGGGGGGGGGGGGAGATAGTCTACAGCTGAAAAACTGAAAAAGTGGGTGGGGTACTTTCACCCTTCATATCTAAAAGTAGGATAAAGTCCTTATTATTGAAAAAATATTGCATAATATCAGTAACAGTATTGTGTACGTCAGTTTAAGCATAGCTATCAATTAAAATTTCGATATAATAGAAAACCAAAAAAATGGATTTATTTTCAGAGACTGAAAAATTCACGTACCCCTCTTGATAAAATTGGTTTAAGTTAGTCTAGAGGCATGATCACTGTTAAAATGTCTTTATAGTACAGAAGTCTACATATTAATGCCAAATATTTCAACTTTTGCTGCCCGAGGAAGGTGCAATAATTTCTCGAAAAAATAGGCAAATATGCATTGATACTGTCAGAGGTCCTTTGAATACTAACTGTACTGGCTTAAGTTCCTTTTTCATGCATTGCCATATTATGTTTTCATGGTGAACCTCCGATAGTGGGAATTTTATGCAAAATAATTGGTTATCATGGACCCACCATATTATTTAGCTATAAGATAGGGGCGTGCTTCCCTCAAAAATGACCCCTAATATGTAAATAGGGAAGTGCTTCCCTCAAAAATGACCCCTAATATGTAAATAGGGGCGTGCTTCCCTATAAAATGACCCTTAATATGTAAATCAGTTGTATTAATTCTGCTATATAAGATGGGTTTTCCTTTTCAAAACAATCCCAAAAATCTAGATCTGTCTTAAAAGACAGATCTAGATTTTTGGGATTGTTTTGCAAGAGAAAAACCTTGTTTTATAGCAGAACGAAAACGATATTTAAATTTCCTACTTTTATTACAGGCACCTGCAATGGACCCAGCAGCCAAGAAAGCTAAAACTGAGGAGGCGCTGGCAGGACTAGATGCTAAAGCAGAGGCCGAGGCTGGACGGGTAATGAAAATGTTTTCTGTATTCCGTTGCATAAATATTACCAAACTACTTATATGCAGAGTAATATCATAATTCTGACTGTTTATCATGTTTCTTCACTTGATGATGAGATATTCATTGCATATGGACCATTCGAACAGTCAGTATTTTGGACTGTCACCTGGACAGTGAGTTACCATTTAGGCACTACTTACAAGCAGCTGGCAGTATTTTTGACAATTTTTTGACTAATGCCTAGTGATGTACTATGGTATACAAGATAATTTTCGAGGTGTTCCATTTTTCGCGGTATTTTACGGTCCCTTAGAAACCGGGAATATTAAAATCGTGAAATAATTTCCGGTTTCTTACAAAGTATCCTCTGTAGACACAGTGTTCAGATATTTTGTTTCTGTTTGTTTCGGTAATTGCTGGCACTTTTCACTTGAGCCAGTTCTTTCATTAACCTGCAGCAGCCCTGCTGCAGGTTAATGAAAGAATTGGCTCAAGTGAAAAAGAAGTAGTTTTGCTTTTCGCGCATGTTGCTAACTGCGAAAATTAAAAATCACCAAAATTAATGTTTATGTTTTTAACCCTTAACCGCGAAAAGTTGAACCTTCGAAAATTACCGTGTATACGGTATTTGAGGTGAAGTTATTGGATTTTCTGGCATAATAATGGGAATTGTTTTGCACTGGTTGGGTGATAAAACAACTATTCCATACCTCCAATGGGCAACAAAGTAATTCATCACACATATTAAAGTGCTGTGGATGTCTCTATGCACAATCAACCTTGGACTGTCGGCCTTGGGCAGTAGTGTATCTGGCCCCAAGGTTATAAAACTTTTTTCATGCTCAACTCAGCTGAGCATGAAATTTTCTCTGCTGATAAATATGATGAAAATGCCAACATTAGTTGCCAACATCTTGGGGAGATAGACTTGATTGTTGTCCACAAAGGTTTGAAACAGGCAAAAGAATCTTATACAATATTTAATGTGTTGATATTTGCAGCTTGGAAAATTGACAGTACCAATGCTGAAGGAGGTCGTTAAGAAAGAAGGGATATCCTGTTCTGGTTCTAAGAAAGCTGATCTGATAGACGCTATCTGTGCTCATTTTGGAGTTGGAATATAATGCCAAAGTCATCCGATCATTCAAAGAAACTTATAGATTATAAGAGATTATAATGTGCCATGCTTTTTGTCGTACAGGTTGTCTTAACTCCACAATATCTGTTAATAAGTAAGGTGTTACCCTTACAGAGAAGCAGGCTGAGGTGACTATTTGTAGTGTATACATGGCCTTAAGAGCCTTAAAAGCAGCCAAGTATTTCTGAAGAAGTTGTAACAGTGTCATGGTCACCCCTGGTTAACTATGTATATACAAGGGCTGTTACCAAATAAAAAAGAGTTATGAAACAAAATAAAGTCAAAGTTATTAAACAACCTGTTCATCGTGGCTAAGCAAATTCCTTTAGCTACAATGACCAGCTCGTTACCAATTGTTTAGCCATGATGACCAGGTCATTTGGTAATTATGACTATTTTTTGTTTTGTAACAGCTCTTTTTTCATTTCAAAACATCCTTGAAAGCATAGTTAACCAGGTGTGATGGTGTAGATCGTATTTACTTGAACAAAACAGTTGAATCATGTTATACATGGCACTACATTTAGGTGAACTGTATTCATGAGATTTGACACTACATGTGCACAGTTACTGATAACCTGGAGTCATCTTCACTGTGAATTGGAAATTCCAGGGGAGGTAATTCCTATCAAGAGGAATTTGCCTCCCATTTAGGCTTATCATAAAGGAAAGAATTTGCTCTTGAAAGAGCTGATTCTTTTCTTTATTAATATCCTGTGTATTGGAAGGACTTGATCATCCAGGGAAGCAAAGATGAAGTCATAAAAGTTATTTCCCTTTGGAAAAAAGGCAGTTAAAACAGGACTGCTTGTCACTACACAACTCTTGATAATTATTCCACAGATGACCAGCAGAAAGTGCTTTTTATAGGCAGATACATTGCAGTGCTATAGAAAACATAGATGGTGCCAAGTTAATGTATGTATTATTTGCTATCTGAAAAAACAGCAACTGAAATCAGCATATACATCGATGATTTTCCCTATATTCTAGGACTAGAGAAACAGCTGTCAGACTGCCTGAAGTTATGGGCATATCTGGATCTTTTTCAGTCTTTGCCCAAGGTGTAAAACACAGTTAATTTTGTTGTTGTTTATGCAGCCTCTTTTCCTCATTCATATACATGTACATTGTCTCGGTAGTTTTTTAGTCAATTTACATTACAGACCATTAGATAAAATATGTGTTGGTATTTTGTTTCCTGAGTCACTAATGATCAGATAAAGCTGAATAAACACAAATACAGTCAAACCTGTCTTAAGGGGTCACCCCATGGGACCCACAAAAATTGACTGCTTAAGACAGGTGACCCCTTAATACAGGTTCATTTGCACTGTATTTTGGTCTCAGGGACCCCAAAAAAGTGACTGCTAAAGACAGGTGACCCCTTAATACAGTGACCCCATAAGACAGGTTTGACTATTTCAAGGAACACCATGTCTTGCCTACCTGTACACAGTGGCAGAAAGAGAGCTAAACCAGAAAGCTAGCTCCTCTCTACCAGCAAATTTCAAAGCTCTAGCCCTTACAAAGTGTGACAAAGATACAAACATGGTCTACCTATGTAGTCTTTATTTGCTGTGTTGAGTAAAATCTTACTACTCTCCCCCCTCAAAATAATCCTGAGAGGAAGAATGCAGAGGTGCAGTAACTGCAAGGCATGCATCAACACTCCCCTAGAAGTCCTCTTTCATGAGAACTTCTAGGACACTTGTCACAGTTTCCTTGATTGCTTCCACATCAACTGATTGCAATCCTTTCAGAACACACGCTAAGGAAATAGCCGATGGCTGCACGGTGCCAGATCTGGCAAGTACTGGACAAGCTGCTCAGTTGTTACCTGTTTTCAGCTAGAAACCAGCAAATCCTGACTGGCAAATCCTGACTGGCATGCTGGGCACCAACTTACACAAATCTTGTGCATGCTGAGTTATATTCCACAGGCATAAGAGGAAAGTACACGAAGAAGAGATAAGATCAGCAAATTAAATTTTTATTTTACACCTTGTTTTAGTGAATACGTTAACACCGTGAATAAAATGAGATCCTATTAAGAAAGCTGTGAAAAGTGACATATATATTTCTGTTGTTGTTCCTTCTAAGTGGCACATACAGTCATTATTTCCCAGTTGACAACAACGCCCAGGGGCCGTATTCATAAAGCCTCTTAAGTCGTTGCTATGCGGTTGCTAAGGCTATATATCTATAAAGGAGATTCCCTACAACTATGAAATTTGCTCTGGAGGAACAGTCTTACAAAGACTGTTCCTCCAGACCAAATTTCATAGTTGTAGGGAATCTCCAACATAGATATTTAGCCTTAGCAACCACATAGCAACCACTTAAGTGGCTTTATGAATACGGCCCCTGGTGTTCAAAGCATTGGTAGCTTAAGGAAGTTGCTAGTCAAGGATTCATTAAGTCTTCTGGTACACCTACTATCAACTGTCTTACTTCTTTTTGCTGAAAAAGTGTGAGGAGCTTTTGCTTTTTCTAGAAAAAAATAAAAGGAGTATCTCAGGTTGGAGACTAAATTTATCCACAAATAAAAGGTATTGAAACACATGACAAAGTTTCTTAGAGATTTTATGCCTCCTTGTATGAGAATGAATAGTTTAAAATGAATATGATATCATTTAGCAAAATCCTGATCAGTTTGCTCAGCTGCTACTACAGTCTTCAGAAAATACACTTACTCTCGTCAAGAACAAAAGGATATACACATGCACTAAGCATTTATCTGCCTCCTCACTAGGACTATTCTTAAAGGGGAAAAAATGGGTCCCAGGGGAGGAAATTCTAAAGAGCAAATTATGTCTTGTAAGAGTGACCTCCAATTTTGAAACACACCTTTATCCCATTTAATAGGGCAAAAAATAAAAGAGTAAATCAACTTTTGGGTTCAAAAGTTGATTGGCTTTTTACTTTTTTGCACTGTTAAAAAAAGTCCAAATCAAGACCTTGCCAATAATTCCATTTTAAAAAAAATTCAAATTGAAAAAAAAAAAAAAGTAAAGAAAATTGAAATAAATAGGCAAAAATAAAGCCATTTACAATATCCTTTGAGAATGTATCCATATACATTAAGTCACATGATCCGAGTGTTCTTTAGTGTCCGTCTGCTTGAAATGTCCTTTAGATTTCAGCTTTTCATTGAGGTCACAGAGTTGTTGGAGGAAGCCTTCATTAGGACATATTTCCCTCTTTGACCGCACCATACGAACAGCATCAGCAACATTCATATGTCGTTTGATCATCAAAAATGCTAGAACTATTGTGGCGGATCTGCTGGCTCCCTGCTTACAGTTCACCATCACCTTGCCTGAAATTATGAATATAGAGGATAACAAATTATGCCTTCTTACTTCCAATGAGAGCAATTTTAATTCTATAAGTTAGGTCCCTGTTGTAATGGCCAAAAGGAAACTGAAACAACATGTTTATGTTATCACAGTTTCCTTTTGGCCAGATATTTTTTTTTATTTGATCTGATGCTTAACGTCCACGGTAAACAGCTATGATCATGTTGGGATGGTCAGTTAACCTAACCACATTATTCCAGGGCAGGCTTAGACCTCCTAAGCGGTTAACCAGTACTAAGTGCACATACTTTCGCCAGTAACTGACAACTGCCCTTCTTGAATCAGCGGAAGGAGAAACGAAAGTATGTGGCCAGACTGCATACTTTCGTTTCTCCTTCTGCTGACCAATAATCTTATAAACCCCACCAACCCACCCCTAAAACAAATACTGTAATGACCCTAAAATTTTGGACGCCTGAAAGTCAGACAATTATTGTTAAAAAATTGGTAGAAAGTGGATTTTACACACATTAATAATGCATCCAAATGATGCTTAGTGAATGGCAAACATTGTAGACCTTGATCAAACTGCTCCTACAGGAGCAGTTTGATCTGGGTCTACAATGTTTGCTCAGACCTGTCTGTCTGAATATTTAGGGTCATTAAGGTAATACAGCCCCAGATCAGCCTGACTAGGCTGTGCACCCTTTGCTGTGTTATAATCATCCCCCAGATAGGGCAGCTGGTCTTTTCAAATATAGAGCAGATTCTATTTGTTTATAATAGTGTCTGAAAATTTGATAAATAGACTAAAACATGAAACTTCCAGAAAATTTGCATGCAGGCTTATAAATTTAAACCAGAAAGCGCCAGAAAAGCAGTCAACAAAATTTACATCTTAAAAACTTCAAAAAGTGGTTAGTCCAAGCTATATCTTACTGAGAAATGAAAAGTCTAGAGGACAAATAGTGTAGATACGAATAAGGCGGCTCATTGTGAGCCACCTCATCTGAAGTGATGCTGTTTGAAAATTCAGTTTTTCTTGTTTTTGGTGCTTTAACCATATTGCACTCAAAAAGGCCAAAACTCCATAGAGTTTTGGCCTTTCTGAGTGCAATAGGGTTAAGTGATAACCATATTGCATTCAGAAAGGTAAAAACTCCGTAGAGTTTTGGCCTTTCTGAGTGCAATAGGGTTGGCCTTTCTGAGTGCAATAGGGTTGGCCTGTCTGAGTGCAATATGGTTAAGTAATAACCATAATGCATTCAGAAAGGCCAAAACTCCCGAGTTTGGGCCTTTCTGAGTGCAATACGGTTAAATGATAAGATAATTCTGGAAAGCCAATGAGGGAGATCTGACTTTGAAATGCGAGAGATTTGGGGCAGATGAGGGACATTTTTCCACTTGAAAACATATATAAAATAACTGTTACTAGGGTTAAGTATTGAATGTATCGTTAGGTACTTTTGTTAGGTATAATGTTAGGTACTTTTTAGTCAACATACCTTAGGACATAAGAAAAGACTTTACCTCCATTTTGAAGAGCTTGGTCAATAAAGTCTGCACATTTATCAAAATATCTTGCGATGTTAAAACTGGACATATCTGTTGCTTCTATTCCTAGATAGGCAATGTTGACCCTGCTATACATCACATGGTTTGTATGAACATGGAATCCGTCATCTTTCCCCTCGGCCGTGTTTACTATATGTGTTATACCAAGATGTTGTAATTGGCTTCTGCTTTTGGCAATAGATCTGTGAAACAAAAAGTGACGTGTAAAACACCAGTGATGCTACATGTATGTATATAAGATGCAAGAAAGGGGCATTGATAAATAAAATACAATATACAAGCTTTCTCAGAGATATGTAACTGAACATAGGCTGTTTACATAGCTTTAAGTCAGGGTTTTTTAGTGTAGTTGTAGTTAGATGCATGTTTCTAAAGCTGATATATGTGCTGTATATAAGCATAAAACAGGCATCTTATCCCTTGTATTAAAGCACCAAAATAAGGCAACAAAATTAACATCATTAAAATTTAAGAAAAAAAAAGTTTCATTTAAGCTATATACATGTATATATGAGCCGCGACACAACAAAACCAACAATGTGGTTGTGCGCCCAGTGCAGACTCAGATCAGCCTGGGCATCCGCCCAGTCTGATCAGTCATCGCTGTTCGCATGGAGGTAGCTTAGACCCTTAGCTACCCTTTGTGCACTTAACAAAGAGTCTGATCAAACCCGGCGAATGCTTAGGCTGATCTGAATCTGTGCTCGGCGCACAACCATGTTGTTGGTTTTGTCGTGTTGCGGCTCAATTATATGCTGTACATAAGCAGGCATCTTATATTAATGCATCAAAATAAGGCAACAAAATTTACGTCATCAAAATTTCAAACAAGAGCTCAGCAAGCGGGGCAATATAAGCCCTTTACTGATTGTTTGCACCGTTTCATCCTTGTCTACCTTGCTATTAAGTTTATCAAGATATTCCAAACATTAGGGTTCTCAAAAGAAAACCTTAGCGAGTAATCAAAGGGATGTAATTAAAAAAAGAAATTAAGGAAAGGGAAGCAATTATTCTTATTTAGACATACTGTCTCAACCTATTACACATTGCTACAAAGTTCCGTCAAGATATTCCATACGGTTACCTAGTAATGACATGCCCAAGAATAGTCATAGAAATTAATCAAACGGATGGAACTCCATAAATAAGGAAGGGGGAGCAATGATTCTTATATAAGACACACAGCCTCAACCTAATACACATTGCTATAAATTTTAATCGAGATATTCTGTATGGTTGCCTACTTACAGCTTGCACACGAATAGCCTTAGAAAATATTCAAAGGGAGGTTACTCAAAAAAATAAGTAAGGGGAGGCAATCGTTCTTATATGTGGCATATCGTGTCAACCTAATATACATTACTATTAAGTTTCATCACAATAGACCAAAGGGTTAGTTAGATATGAGGTGTATTAATATAGTCTTACAAAATAATCAAAGGGAGATAATTCAAAAACTAAGTAAAGGGGAGTAACCATTCTTGTATGAGACACTTTGTGATAACCTCATATACATTGTTATAAAGTTTCATCATGATATTCCAAAGAGTAAACAAGTTATGGAATGCTAAATGACTGCCATACAAACTGCCATAGACGAGTTTTTTCAAAGGGCTGTAACTCTGCTAAAAATCATCGAAGCAAAATTTCCCTAAAATCTGCACTACTCCACATCGTAGTCTTACTATTTACAAAGTTTCAGCTTAATTGGATGAAAACTATAGGAGGAGTTATCCGGAAACGAATGCCCCAAAAAGTCTGAGTAAAGGGCTGTGACTCCATTAAAAATCATTGGAACGTAACCTCGAAACGACTTGCGCTGATCCACCTCATAGTCTTACTATATACCAAGTTTCAGCTCGATCGGATGTAACCTGTAGGAGGAGTTATCCGGAAATGAAAAGTTTATGCTGGACGGACGGAAGCCAGCGCCATAACAATATACGTCCCGTTTTTCAAACGGGCGTAAAAGAAATGTTTCATCTGAGCTATATACATGTATATATATCATTTTAAGAATTCAAATATTAGAGGGCAAACAGTGGGTTCAGATGGGGCTGCTCATTATGAGCTGCCTCATTTAGACTTACTCTGCAAATTCAATTATTTTCATTTTTGCCATTTTATATACCCCGCCACACGTTAGTGGCGGGGTATTATGTTTTCATGTTAACACTCATTTGATTCTTTCTTTGCCTTGAGGTATTAACCATTTTATCCTTGAATTGAGTGATGGCTGATAAAAACATTGCCAAGATTAACTGGGAGTTACCTTGATTAACGTACCATATTCATCTTGCGACAAGAAGTAACTTGTCCCCCTCTATAATGACCCAAAATATCTACATCAGTCTGACAGTGAAATTCTGCAACAAGATGGGATTTTCCCTTCCAAAACAATCCCAGTCCAGATGGATCTAGATTTTAGAGGTGTTTTTGAAGAGAAAATCCTGGTCTATAAGAATAATATGGCTTTAAGTCTGCAATGTTTAAAGGTTTCACAAATTCACTCACTCTGCTCCAACAAACAATTTTGGGTAGACCTCATCATAGGCATGACTGGGGAAGATGATGGGACCATGCAAAGGGTTTATGATTCCAAGCAAATCCTCTGGAGTATATTTATATGGTTTACCATCATCATCATTACTGCAACTGGCCATTGCTGGGGAGTACAGAATAATGTCCCATGTCAGAATACAAGCAACTCTTGCGAAGAGATCAGAGCCTGGTTGTTCAAAACTAACGACATTGTTAGTTAATGTTTCGCTAGAATTTCAAACATTACAATCTCAAATAGGCCAAATTTTTTGTTGAAAAAATGTGAGAAGCTTTTGCAATGCAAAAGCTTCTCAAATTTTTTCAACAAAAAATATAAGTGTATTTTGTTATAGTCATAAAACACTTAACGAGTTGACCTCTGAACGAGCTCATAATGCTAACAATGCTTTGAACAACTGGGCCCAGGCATCTTGTGGTACGCAGCTGGCTAAGACTAAGATTGCACACCATCACAAGCATGCATACTTTTCACTTCAGTAGATTCCCTCAGAATACATACTTGATATGCTGTTTGAACCTTTTTCTTGTGATTTTGCCCAAATTAAGCTGGCAGATGCACACAGCAAAGGCACAGAGCAGCCTCTTAAAAAATTAAATTGGTATAGTCAAATCGTGTATGCTGTTTACTAAAAGGCGGCCTAGCAATAATTGATGAAGACGGACTCCCTAATCCCCCGTGCCCTCCCACCCAACCCCACTTCCAAAGCAACCCCAAAAGATTTTTGTTTAGGGGTTGTTTTTGAAAGAAAAAAATTTCATACATCATTGATACAACTGATTTATAGATTTAGGGCCAAATTGCCCTTTTCTTGTAGGCAAAAGTGACAAAAAAATGCAGACAACAAATAAAAAAAAAAAAATTCCATGCTGTATCATATTGAGAATTGAAAGACTTTTATGAGCTGGATCCACACTGCAAATTCACCTACATGTATTTTCATTTTTGTCACTTAAAGTGTTAAAAGACCCTGATCAGATTTCACTAATGTTCAGATTGATCTGAGTCTCTGCTGGGTGCATGTCCTAAAGTCCTGGGCCCAGTTGTTCAAAGCATCGTTAGCCTAACGAGATCATTAAGAGGTCAACTTCTTACCTGTTTTACAACTTCATTACCAAATATACTGATATTTTTGGTTGAAAAAATGTGAGAAGCTTTTGCAGTGCAAAAGCTTCTCACATTTTTTTCAACAAAAAATATTAGTGTATTTGAGATATTAACGTTTGAAATTTTAACGTCTCGTTAACTAACGATGTTGTTAGTTTTGAACAACCGGGCCCTGTTTTATTGGCTCTTGTTCCTGTTCAGATCTGAGTTTAGATGCTATATGCCCTTTCCAGGGTTGAGCGTCTATAAATAACTTTAACATTCATTCAGATCTGAGTTTTTAAGTTTTTAAAAGTTTCACTCACTCCTCTCCAATATACAAGTTTGGATAGACCTGATCATAGTCCTCACTTGGTAACAGAGTATATCCTCCAGTGTCTGCTGTTATGATTTGTTGTAATTCATCAGGAGTGTATGGTTTGTCCTCCTCATTGCCACTGCTACTAGCCATACTGAAGGAGATAAAAACAAGAGCTGTCAGCAGACAGCCTAGCTCGCCTGGAACTGTAGTGATAGAAAGAGATAACCAATACTGCAAGTGATAAAGTCTAATTCAAATGGGTAACAATAAGCTAACCTTTGCATCCAGAAGACAAAAGGCAGCCAAGACTTGACAGCTGCAGATTTTAAATCACCTGAAGATGTTGAGAAACTGTGCCACCATGATGAAGGCTTTAGGGTGTTCAAAGACCTTAGAGGTTCTCCATCCTATTGGGAACAAGCTAAAAAAAACTAGAAATGTTTTTCAGACAAAATCTGATGTCCCCCCACCAGTCCATTTCCTATCACCTCTTATGAATAAAAAACCTGTAGAAATAAAGTATCTATGCAAGTTTGGAGAAAATCCATCCACTGGTTTTAAAGGTATCCTACATAGAAGACTATGTCCTTGAAAAATGGGTCAAGGTCACCAACTACTAAACATGTCTTAAACCTGTCACAATAATATTTCATGTAAGTCTGATGAATATCCATCAATCGGTTCAAGGTATGACTCATATTAAAGAGAAAAAAAATAAGCATTTGTAAGTTAGCTTTTGACCTTGAAAATGGGGTCAAGGTATCAAAAGACAGTTAACTCTTGAGATTGTCCCGAAGGTATATGTATGAATGTGACGTGGAAATCAAGCTAAAGTCTAAGGGACCGACCATTTGATATTCTGGGGGGGAGGGGGGGGGGGGGGGGGGGGGGCCTGGTATATTTATCAAAAAAAATCCCTGTCTTTGGATATGCAAGAAAAAAATAACCTGGCTCAAAAGGAGGTTCAAAAAAATAATCTGGTCTCAAAAGTAAGAGAAAAAAATAACCTGTCTCCACCCAAAATTTCCAAAAAAAAATATAGTCTGCAGATAATTCCATTGGAATGGAGTTTTTATAATGTCTCTGGCTTCTGGGGGGCTGCGCCCCCCAGACCCCCATATTTATAGTAATATTTTAATATTATCTACAATTAGTTTATACCAGCGGGCCTACATGTGCATACATTTACAAAAACATCCTATACAGCATTCACATACATGTATTACTGATCTGCCACATTACTAAGTAAATGTTTCCACTAAAACTGAATTGCAAAAGAGTCACTAGCTTATGGGAGACAAAACCATTATGGCAAAATAAATACTCTAAAAGGCAAAAGTCCTAACATAAAAACCCTTATTTTTATCATCATTCCTAGTTTTTCTCTATTGTTTCCAGTCTTAAAATTGCCATTGAAATTGGGAAATTGCTTTAATTCAGCATGGTCGAGAATTCAAGATGGCCGCTGTTACTAAAAATAGCAAAATAACATAATTAACATTTTCTCTAGAAGCTTTGGGTATATTTGGCTGAAACTTTGTATGGAACATCAACAGGACCTTCTCCTAAAAAATTATGGAAATTAAAAAAATCTGTAGCGGAATTAGGTCACAGTGACCTACTTTTGGTTATGAGTCTCAAATTTGTTTGAATGCTGATAAATCTATAAACACTGAGTGGATGTTGCTCAATTTTAATCAGAATGATTCTTGAAAGGAGCTTTTATTTTTTTCACATTTTATTGGAATGTACCATCCAAGATGGCCACCACTATCATTACTAAAAATAGCAAAAACATGAAAATGACTATATTTTAGGAACCCCTGAATGGATTTGGACCAATTTTGTGTCAGAATAATCCTTGCATGTAGCTTTTTCGGTTTTTGGCAAATTGACTATCCAAGATGGCTACCATCCACTGTTACTAAAAATAGCACAACATGAAAATGGCGGTACCTTACGAACCATTGGGTGGATCTTGACAATATTTGTGTCAGAATAATGCCTGAAACTATTTCTTTTCTTTTAATTTCCAATTTTTGCTTTCAGTTTCTTCTCAACATGATCTCTGCTACATGTACTGTGGGAATGCAATGCAGGTGCGACTTAGCATTCCGCGGAATTCTTGTATTAATTGCCATTCATGTATAATGTGACTCTATCATGTAAATAATGTGACTTTATCATGTGAGTATTTATCAAACTTTCTAAAGTACAAATAAAGCATGTTTGGCCATATATTGGGATAGAAAAGAAAACTTAAATTCCTAGTGTTAGCCCTAAAACTTTGCCAAAATAGCCCTAAATTTTGGCCAAAATATCCCTAATTTAAGGCCTAATTTTTTGCCAAACTCATACAGGGATGTTTGTATCTGTACCTTAGATGAAAAGAGTAACATGCTCCAGGCACTGGTTTGCAAAAGCAAGCTAAGCCATGCCCTTGGCCTGGTTAAAGACAGCACCATGTTCTTTTTGTGAGAAAAAAGGTGTAAAAATACTGATGTGGGTAAAATAAAAGAATATTAAGGTCAGGTAAACAAGGATCTGATAGTTCAGCTATAAAATTAAAAAAAAAAATAACCTGTTTGAGTTAGTTTGTAAAAAAAATAAATTAGCTCCCACAAGGTGAAAAAAAAAGAAATTGTTTCCAGAGGCCAGTGAAATAAAATGTTGTGTCTCCATCAAGAATACCAGGCCCCCCCACAGAATATCAAATGGTCGGTCCCTAATGAGATATATCAATTTTAGTGAAATTTCACATATCTAAGTCCTCCTGTGACCTTGAAAATGAGGTCAAGGTCACCAAAATTTGATCAGCCCTTAAGCCAGTCCCGATGATGTATCCATGCAAGTCTGGTGCAATACCATTTACTGGTTCATGAGATATTGTGGGTACAAGGAACTGCCATCTAAGTCCTCCAGTGTCCTTGAAAATAAGGTCAAGGTCACCAAAATAAAATCAGCTCTTAAAGTTATCCAAAAGATGCACCCATGTAAGTTCAGTGAAATTCCATCAATTGGTTCAGGAGAGATGGGTACAAGAAAAGTCATCTAAGGCCTCCAGTGGCCTTGAAAATGAAGTCAAGGTCACCAAAATCTAATCAGCTCTTAAACTTATCCCATTGATATGGTTAAATTCCATCCATTGGTTCAGGAGATATGGGTACAAGAAATTGTCATCAAAATCCTCCGGTGACCTAAAAAATGAGGACAAGGTCACCAAAATCTAATCAGCTCTTAAACTTTAATATCCCAATGATATATATAAATGCAAGTTTGGTGAGATTCCATCCATTGGTGCATGAGAAATTGAGGGTACAAGAAGTTGTCATCTAAGTCCTCCAGTGACCTTGAAAATGAGGCTAAGGTCACCAATTTCTAATCAGCTCTTTAACTTGTCCCAATAATGTATCCATGCAAGCTTGGTGAAATTCCATCCATTGGTTCAGGAGATATCATGGGTACAATAAATTGTCATTAAAGTCCTCCAGTGACCTTGAAAATGATGTCAAGGTCACCAAATTCTAATCAGCTCTTAAACATATCCCAATGATGTATCCATGCAAGTTTGGTGGAATTCCACCCACTGGTTCAGGCTATATCATGGGTACAAGAAATTGTCATCTAAGTCTTCCAGTGACCTTGAAAATAAGGTCAAGGTCACCAAAATCTAAACAGCTCTAAACTTATCTCAGTGATGTAGCCATGCAAATTTGGTTAAATTCCATCTATTGGTTCATGACAAATTGAGCTCTTTAAAAAACTTTAACGTAAATGTGGAAGCCGATGCCAACGCTGACGCCGATGCCAGGGGTAGTGCAAAAGCTCTGCCTGGACTTTGTCCAGGCGAGCTAAAAATGAGTCGCGACGCGTCAAAATCAACGAAGTGGTTGTATGTCCAGTGCAGACTCAGATCAGCCTGTGCATCCATCTAGTCTGATCAGACTCTTCACTAAGTGCTTAAAGAGTAGCTAAGGGTCTAAGCTACTTCCATGCAGACAGCGAAGACTCTGATCAGACTTGGCGGACCCCAGGCTGATCGAGTCTGCGCTGGGCTCTCAACTACTTTGTTGGTTTTCTCGTGTCACGGCTCAAATATGGATTTATCACATTTAAGCTTTTTTTTTTTTTCAATATAGAGTTTTGTAATTCCTCTCAACAATGTAGGGGCAGCTTTTGTCTTTTTAACCACAGTGGTGTCATGATAAATATTTTTAATGTCGCTGGTGAGATTCAAATTCTCATGGCACTGTTTCCGCATCTGTGGGGGTTCAAATCGAACCAGTGACATAACCATTATTTATCCAATATGTTCAGACAAAGTAGCCTGAGTAAACTGTGACCCAGAGTAGTCTGTCTAATCAGGGTAGAAGCATCTGGATGGTCCCGCCTTATTTTCACAGGTTCGAATCCTGCTCTGGAGGCGAGGTTATTTCAAAATCTGAATTGTGTTTCATTGCACAGAGCCTTCATATAGAGGATCTTATACGGGAGGTCATTTCATATGAAATGACAACGAGTGTAACTTTCTGTCTATCATATGACCCTTAAAATGGGATTTTTTTTCGCCTTCAAAATGAACATTATTTCAATAAGAAAACGTTGTCAATGATGTTCTGTGTACGGGCCAAAGTGTTACATGTGTGGTCATATGATTTTTATGACAAGACGCCATAAGATAAAAATTATTCTCCCATCATCTTAAGTCATCCATCCAGCCATCGGATCAGGATGCACTGTGTTTACAACATAATAAATCAATGTTCACACAGAACAATGATCAGTCTCCTGTCTGCTCAGAATGCTTTCCAGGGACATAAAATCAAGCATGATTAATTCTCATGGTCATAAAACTATGAATTAGTCGGCTCTTAAAGATTCTTAGTGACATGTAAAAGTGAATCTTTGCTATGTGATTCTTAGAGGTATGAAATAATTACTGTTTTCTGTCTGTTCACAGTGAATCTTAGAGACATAGATCTCCCATACCTGAAACTTCCGCTCAACAGTGCGGAGATCCGCATGTTTATACGAATTTCAAGCGGATTTTATGCGGAAATGCTTAAATACATGTAATGCTGAATTCAGCACTACTTCCATTGCTTGCGGCATTTTCTCCAGTCATTTCTGCATATGAAATTCCGCATTGGTACGGAATGATATGGAAATTTTGCGGAGCTTTCTTACTTAGTTATTCCTCATGCGGAATTTTTGCGGAGATTATGGACTTAGTCTATTTGTCTTAGAAAACTTTTCAATGCGGAATTCATGTGGAGTTTTCTCTGCATCATCTCAGCCGGGCGCAATCGGTAGGGCACCTGACTCGTAAGTCAGAGGTCCTGGGTTCGAATCCCGGTCTGGCCACATACTTTCGTTTCTCCTTCCGCTGATTCAAGAAGGGCAGTTGTCAGTTACTGGCGAAAGTATGTGCACTTAGTACTGGTTAACCGCTTAGGAGGTCTAAGCCTGCCCAGGAATAGTGTGGTTAGGTTAACTGACTGTCCCGACATGACCTTAGTTGTTTACCGTTGGCGTTAAGCATCAAATCAACCAACCAACCAACTCTGCATCATCTCTCAAAGACAGTAATTCAATTAAATGATACCATATATGCTTTCTTCTGATTGGCTGATTTGAATTCAGTGTGTCTGAAGCCACTTTACAGAGTGGAGTAGTGGAGCTAACAGGAACACTATAATTTGAAAGTTTCATTCAAGGATTGTTTAGGAATAGTTAGCAAACAAAAGTTACTGTAAGTATTCAATATAATACTTGAATTTTGTTCAATCACATGAATTATTATTTGAAACACTATAGAGTGCAGGAACAAACTGTATGCAGTGCATGTATTTTGCTAAGTGGGTGGGGTGTGGATATATTTTAGCCTGAGCTGATAATCCAAGTTTCTTTTTTACAATTGCACCAGTAGATGGCAGCCCATATGCTCAGCCTGAATTTATGCAGAACCTTTTAATGAAAGCTTCTACAGTAATTCAGACAATTTCAAAGCAAAACTGAACTAACAAACCTTGAGGAGCCTCCCTGGTGATAATACAGCTTAAACTTGTTTCAGATGCTGTTAATTGTCTGCCTGTCAAAACTGAAACAGCATAGCCCTACAGTTTAAAGGCTGATCTGATGCAAACTTGATGTATTTCTTTTTTACACAAAAACTGGATTGTTCTCCTCACCCTTGAAATCATTTGGCCTTACACAATCAGAATTTGATAGTTTAATGAAACTGTTGCAGCTATACTATCTTAAATGATTTGGTTGATATTACAGAGAATAGCTGATTAATACACCTTTTTACATTCACTCACAAACTTCAAAGGGTGACAGCTACAAAAGTGCAAACCTGAGTTGCGACCCTTGCTCTCAGATGCTAAATGCTAAGCAAAAAAATTAACTACAACCTTCATATTATGCGGAGTTCCGCAACTTGCGGAGTTCCGCATCTTGCAGAGTTCCGCATCATGCGGAGATCTTGCAGAGTTCCGCAACATGCAGAGATCTTGCTGAATACTGCATCATGCAGAGATCTTGCGGAGTTCCGCATCATGGGGAGATCTTGTGGAAATCCGCATCACTCCTGTGTGGAAAAGTATTCCGATACTCCACATCATTGCAGAGTTCCGCTTGAAATTCAGCATGGATGCGGAGTATTGGAATGTATTTTCCGCATTGATTGAATTTCCCCATTCTGCTAATAAAGCTCAATCTCTGCATGTTTCCAGCGGAATTCCACATGGAGCCAGCGGAATTCCACACAATGTGAAAAAAGAACGGAGAATCTACCAACTGACTATTTTCCATTCTTATTATTCAATTTCACTTCTTTGTAAGTGAGGAAATACTGTTCCAATACTCTGCATTGATATTGCCGCATGAAAGTTGCGGAATTCCGCACTGCGGGGCGGAAATTTGAGGTACGGGTGTTCACTACGATTCCTAGGGAAACATAAAAAATTGTTCATTTTCAAACAAATTAAAACTTGAACTGTCGGAGAATCCGACTATACCCCCGCTTAACTGCTTTAATCAAATGGTGATATTTTCGTTACATAAAGTACAGAGAGAGAGAGAGAACTCATTGTCAATATGTATACCAAATATCAATAAATCCCTTTCTATGTAATACAGAATAAAATGATTTCACATAGACAGATAGAAAAATTAAATACAGGTAAGACATAAGTCTTTATCAATGTGTATATCAAATATGAGGGGATGCTGTGAAATTTGTTATGAAACTTGCATTATTCAAAGTAAGGAGAGAAAGAAAAATTGGAGAAATATTGGGAAGAATAAGCAGGAGAAGGCCGGTTCTCGATCCTACAATACAACAGTTATCATCAACATGCAAACAAGATATCCCTCCTCTAACTTGCAACGGCTGCTTAGAAACCTTTGACAAAAAGTCTATTCAAAGTATGGAGAGAAAGTAAATTGGACAAATACAGGAAAGAATATGCCAGATACAGCTGGTTTGCAATCCCACGATAAATAACGTCATTATCATTCTGTATACCAAATATGAACATTGTATCTTGAAGGGTTGCTGTGAAATTTGTTATGAAAAATTGCATTATTCAGTGTACAGAGAGAAAGAAAATCAGACAAATACAGGGCTGAATAAGCAGGAGACGGCTGGTTTTCAATCCCGATATACAATGAGTTGTCATTAACCAGCATACCAAATATGACTAATCTAGCTTGCATGGTTGCACAAAAATCTTTGACTAAAAATTTCGTTATTCAAAGTATGGAAAGAAAAAAAAGCCGGACGAATACATGGAAGAATAAGAGGAGAAGGCTTGTTTGCAATTCCACGATACAACATATCGTCATCAACCTGTATGCCAAATATGACCATTCTAGCTTGAACGGTTGTGGAGAAATCATTGACGAAAAATTTCATTATTCAAAGTATGGAAATGAAGAAAAATGGACAAATACAGTCAAACCTGTCATAAGGGGACACCTAAGGGAAACAGAAAAATTGGCTGCTTAAGGCAGGTGACCCCTTAATACAGGTTCATTTGCACTGTATTCTGGTCCAAGGGACCCCAAACATGTGGCTACTAAAGGCAGGTGGCCCCTTAATAGAGGTGACCACATAAGCAGGTTTGACTGTAAAGGGAAGAATAAGCAGGAGAAGGCTGGTTCTCAATCTCACGATACAACACACCATCATCAACCTGTAAGCCAAATATGACTATTCTAGCTTGAATGGTTGTGAGAAATCTTTGACAAAAAAATTCATTATTCAAAGTATGGAAATAAAGAAAAATGGACAAATAAAGGGAAGAATAAGTATGGGAAGGGTGGTTCTCACACATCGTCATCAACCTGTATGCCAAATATGAACATTCTAGCTTGAATGATTGTGGAGAAATCTTTTACGAAAATTTTTACCAGAAAGAAAGAAAAATGGATAAAATACGGAAAAGAATAAGCAGTAGAGGGCTGAATACAACAAGTCAGTGTCAAGCAGTATACCAAATATGAACATTCTAGCTTAGTATACCATTGTGGAGAAATCATTTACGAAAATTTTTACTAAAAAGTGTTACGGAATTATGGATGGACGGAATGAAGGACAGATGCAAACCAGTATATCCCCCACTTTTTCAAAGTGGGGGTATAATGAATCAGTTTGTCCATAGTGATTTTCATGAATGTGTAACAATGATTCAGTCAATGGTACTCATAATGGCTCCCAGGGCCATGTAACAATGAAAGCCTGTTTTCATTGTTACAATGTCCCTGGGAACCATTGTGAGTACCATTAACCCATTCCATTCGGGATACCCCTTTAGGGGTATCTGGGCAAACAGTTTGGATCCAGATCAGGCCCAACAAACATGGGGCCTGATCTGAGATGTTTGCTGCCTAGACATCATTTCTACAAGAGTTAGTTAGACCAATATTGTCAAAATATTCTTGATTTTTGATGCAGACAACAATTTCAGCAGACAACAAAAATTACCCAGAATGCAATGGGTTATGTGGCTCTTACATGATGTAACTAGTCAAAGCAATTCTCAAGGACATGCAAGAATGTGTCAGTCTACTCACATAGAGGTCTTGGAGATCTGAATGCAACAATGAATTAGTACGCTTAGTAATTCTCAGGGGCATGTCAAAATAAACCATTCATAGACATGTCAAATGAATCGTTCTGTTGAGAGCGATTCTCACATCAGTCCAGCTGCTCAGAGTCAAGGTCTTGGGGTATTCTTAGGCGTATGCAACAAATAAATTGTCTTCCCACAATGATTCTCATGCAACAATGAATCAGTCTAGTGTGCAATGACTCAGGTACATGAAACGATAAATAAATCTTTTCAGTGATTCCCACAGGAATGTAATGGTGAGACCTTGTGCCCACAGTGACTCAGTCAGCCCACAGTGGTGCCTATGGGCATACACCAAGGAATCTAAGTGATTCGATGGGACATGTAACAAATAATCAATCTAGTCATAGTGATTTACAGGGCCATGTAGCAGCGAATAAGTCTGTGCAATGACTCTAAGGGACAAGTAACAATGAATCATTTTGCTCAGTAATTCATAGGACAAGTAACAATGAATCAGTTTGCTCAGTAATTCAAAGGAAAATATAGAATAGAATAGATCTGATACTCAGAGACATGTACAAGGAATCAACCTCCTTACAGTGGGGCTTTGGAATAGAACAGAGCTTTACTTTGTTAAAATATCTCGGGCCACTCGCAGGTGGCACATGAGAAAGGTATACATATCTCTAGTACAAAAATGGGACATGTAACAAAGAATAGACCCACTATGATTTTGCTCAGAAAAACGAAAAATATTTCAAAATTTTCCTAAAAAAACAACAACTCCCATTAATAGTATATGTGAAGCTATGTAGGGAAATGCAACAAATGCATACACAGGATCTATTAATTTTCCATTTTATTTCTGACCTCAACAGAAACATAAACAAAACTTACGCCAAAAAAAGAGCAGACAACAAAATTAACATCCACAAACTTTCAAAAAAAAATGTTTGGTCCCAAGCTATATAATATTGATAATTCAAAGACTAGAGGGCAAACAGTGTATACACAGATGAAGCAGCTCATTATGAGCTGCCTTATCTGAATCCACAATGTTTGCAAAGGACTTCTACGATTAAGGCGAGGATTTTCCCCATTAGACCGGCGCGACAGGTCCGAATTTTCAAAAGTATAAAGTGTGCAAATTTTTCTTAGCAGAGCTTCGACAAATATGTAAACCGTATGAAATCAGATCATTTGTGATTCAGACCCAAAGACATGGGGAGATAATCCATTCTTACCCTACCTACCCTAAATTCAAGGTTTTGGCATACCTCACCTTTTGAGGTAATAAAAGTATTGAAACCAGTCATTCATTCCATACATTTTTGTCATAAATGCATGCTAAATACACGCATATCACAATACAAAACAATGATTTTCTTCTTGTTACGCCTGACTGGCATTTAAACATGCAAAACCATAGTTACACTTCCGGGTCAAAACGGCCAAAATAGAACGCTTCACTATAATTAAAGTACAAGTACTTCCCCCCCCGTGACCCAGCATTTCCTTCATGCAGCAGACTTATGCGATGCAAGTACGTAATATATATGAGTGGGAAGCTGGGTCACGGGGGGGAACGATAGTCAGTAAGCCGAAGAAGAAGAATGGTCAACAGTAGCACTGTGATCCTCAAGAATTATATTGTGTACCATGACCTTGAAATGAGGTCAAGGTCACATACATATAGTCAAAACTATCCAGTGTAGTCTGTTATGTAAGTCAAAAAAGGGTGAAATGTATACAATAAATCATTATTTCAACGATCAGTTTGAGGATAATTTACAATTTATCTCAACAATGACGTCAACGTCAACGTATGTTTAACGTACTTTACATAGACGCAAACAGTTGAAAATTCATTTTGTTATGCAAGTTACATGTCATAGTCATAAATGCAAAGCAGAAGTCGGCAATCCGTATAACTTTTTAGTCATGGGGAAAATTCACGCCTTAAGCATAGAAGTCCTTCAGCCGTTTTCACTATAGATGATTACTACAAAATTGAGACTTTACAGAGAAAAAAGTTCCCATACCATTTTCTGGTGTGACAGTCCATGATCAAACAATCAACTGGTTATGAACATTTTTCATGCCAGTGAGTAAGAACGCATCTTACCTGTAAAAATTCTAAATATTGGGACACCGAAAAGAATAACTGCAACTGTCCTGGAACCTAAAAAAGCATGTTTGGTTTTACAGTGCAACAAAGCATCCAGAAAATGCTGATGGAATGACAAACTGTGTAGACCCTGATCAGACTGCTCTTGAAGGAGCAGTCTGATCTGGGTCTGCACTGTTTGCTTAGACCTATCTGTCCAAATACTTAGAATTTTACGGTTTTCTGTATATGTCAGAGAGATTTTGCAGTTATTATGTGATTCTATTTCATGTTGCATACACATGCAGGAATGATGGTTGTGTAGTGGATAACACCCTGGTTTACCCACCCAAGGGTTGCATGTTTGATCCCCCACTTTTCCGGTCTTTCAGATGAGATTTAAACCAAGGCCCCCTCTCCATATGACCTAGTTGTTGGTTGGACGTTAAACCCGAGTTCACTCACAAACACACACATGTAATTTTCAAAAGTTGTCCTTATAATGCTCACATCCAACAATCTGAATAAAGAATGAATTATCACAAACTATAAATCACAGATGAAATAATAACAACTAGCAAATGAACATGGGCAATGTGTACCCCTGGCCAGTGCAATAGCCTACTGAAAATAAATGAATTTCCATGTCCGTGACCTTGACCTTGGGTCAGCATCAGTAGCCAGATGATGTCAGTCAATATGTTTCAGCTTAGGCAGTAAACATGCATGGTCATTGAAGTATACTGGCAGTATAAGCAAAAATTTCCAAAAAAAAAAAGATAACAAAAATGTCAGTTTTATTTGTTGGTCCCTGGCCCCACCAATGGGCTTAGGTGTTCCATGTCAAAGCTTAATATATAATCAAACCTATCTAAAGGGATCACTCATTAAGGGGTAACCTGTCTTTAACAGCCACTTTTTGTGTTACAGTGCAGATGAACCTGTATTAAGAATTCATGTGTTTAAATTAAGCTGCCATTTTTGTACCCCTTGGGGTGACCCCTTTAGACAGGATTGACCACTATACAAATATCATAAACCAAATAGTAAAAGACCCGGACATATTGTCACAAAGATAAGAGCAATCAAGGTTTAATGCAATATATATACTTTGAATAAAAAGTTTAAGAATGGCTTGAAGAATGAACAAATTGAAATGGATGGAATGACAAAAGTGTTACTCCCCTACAGTACTTCCTATGCCATGGGTATAACAAAATATGAACATCAAATATTACTCTGACTACATGTAATTGGATTGATGTGAAAAAGGTACCACAGAAATTCTGATAATTGGGATAGATTGATTTGAGCAAACTGCAGACCCAGTTCAGACTGCTCCTAAAGGACTATAGCTACTAGCCATTCCATCTGCATCTTCTGGGAGCATTACTGTATTGTAAAATCAAACTGTTTAAATTCTAGAATAATCACTGAAACTACTAACAATATTAATCCTATTTAATGCCCCGGGGGCATTGCATTTTGCGAAAGGGGCCGTTATTTAGAGCCTAAAGTGTAGTATATCAGCCACTGCCAAAATATGTCTAATAAGCAATATAAATGTGATAGGTATACTTAGAGAGGAAACAACTCTACTATTTTGCCTCCCTTCTCAGTAGGGGTCAACTCTTAAATAAAAGAATTTGCTCCTCTGGGAGAAAATTCTTTTCTTTAAGAGCAGACCCCATTTCGAAGAGATACCTTATCCAAAGAAACAAACAGAATTCATGCAAGTTAATAAAACATTATTTTTGGAAAAAAGGAAAGGGGGAGTTTATTAGAGCAGGGTCATTTATTAGAATATGGTAAGTTTCCCAAATTTTAGGACTGTTACAGTACTTAATGCCATGTACATGCAGCAAAGAAATAAATCTGAAAGCGTGTAGGCAGTGTTCACATGAACAGTCTGCTGGCCTTGGAAATATAGCTGTTCAGTTTGTACAGATGTGCATAGAAAGATGACTTATATGTCCTTTTCAACAGCATTTCAACATGCAGTCATCAGATGATGGGAGGGTGATTATGAAAGGCTCTGGGAAAGGAAAGGCAGCACATACAAACTTTCCCTATTACCCCTTGGTAAATAGTCAATATGTCAGAAACCAACCAAACTAGGACGGTACCCAGTTGCCGATTATGCGCAGTAAGCGATCTCGCCACGTGAGTTGCTAAGGAAGCGTATATACGCTACGTTCGCCCCAAACGATTTCGGCCGAGAGTATTGTCAATCTCTGTGCAATTTGAGTGTTTGTTCATTGGCCTAGGATAAGCAAACCCATTTCATAGTCAGATTTGACATTAATCCAGTTTCCCCTTTGTTGCCATAGTTTAATGGGGTATGAACAACGAAAAGGTTCAGTGAAATGACATATTATAAGCGTCATGCTTACTGACAGATCCTTATTACTCCGCTTTGTTATGCAAACCAAAGGATACAGCGATTTAAATGACAAAACCTGCCGCCGTTAACTTAAATGTTATCAGCATGATCAACAAACTTTGAGATGGTAAATCCATGATTGGATTTGACATCCAGAAAGTTTAATTCGTCATATCGATAACTAGTTCCCTACGGGCATTTGTGCATTTGTCCTTTAATATTGATTCATGAATATCACAACTAGGACAGATAAAGCAGCTAAATACCATTTATTTATTTATGGCATGCTTTTCTCACGTCAGAATAAATAAGACAATTTACATATCTTTTATCACAAAGCTGACAGGTTGAAATTTAAACATCACAATCGAAGCGCGTGGCAGTTTAGCCCCTGCTGTGACTTCAGGGCGAATGTTTACCTTTAAAACTAGTATGTTTACCATAGCAACAATATATTTTTATATTGTATATTCATCGGAGAAGTAGGGAAAAATATTTGTGAAGCAGGGAAAATTCGGAAAAGTCTTATTTTTTCATTAAACCAAGTAGATGTTGTTTTGTGGATAACGAAGCAGACAGATATAAAAAAGCATTTTAAGGTAAACGTTTACCGAAAATATATCTTTTCTTTGTTTAAAATGTAATATATTATGTAAGCGAAAGGTTTTTGGCTAATGCGCACTTGTAGATAATGTCTAAGTTTTTCAGGCTGCAATGCGCATACACTACCCGCAAATTGTCCAGGGAGGCAACACGAGCTGATTGCGCAACAAAATGGCGGATCTAAATTACCCAAGGAAGTTTGTATGTGGGCAGGGTCATTTAGGTTAAAACCCAATCTCACCTCCAGCCGGATGCAAACCCTTGATCTGCCATGGAGATGCTTCTGCAGATGTAGGGGTTGTTTTTGATGAAGGTGTACACTTTCAAGAGAAAAATTCTCTACCATTTTCATTTTTGCCTCCCTTCTCAACAGGGATCAACTCTTAAAAGAAAGAATTTGCTCCTCTAAGAGCAAATTCTTTGCTCCTCTAAGAGTAAATTCTTTTTAGAATACATGTAATCCCCATTTAGAAGGGCTACATCATCCACAGAAGCATAGTCACAAAAGTTGTCAAACTTTGTAAACATGACAGAAACACACAGAAGTTACTTACTGGTTGCACATGGCCTAAGGTTTCATTTCAAGTGACAGCAATCTATACATCCACAATGATATGCTATGGCCCCTGAATATTAGAACTGCCTTGTACACGCCATTTTAATAAATAAGCTCACAATGTATTATGACGATAAAAGAAAAAATAAGGAACAATAACAAAGAAATACAGTCAAACTTGCTTACGTGGTCACCTCTATTAAGGGATCACCTGTCTTAAGCAGCCACATTTTCTTGGTCCCTTGAACCAAAATACAGTGCAAATGAACCTGTATTAATGAGTCACCTGTCTTAAGCAGCCACTTTTTGTCCTTCCCTTCGGTGACCCCTTAAGACAGATTTGACTGTATGAGCTGAATCTGATTTCAATTCCATAGAGAGAGGAGTGGAGGTGGCAGGGATAACTCTGATGAGCTTGGAACTGAGGTGCCACTGGGACTTTTTACACCCAACCTATTCATGTATACTGACTAGGCTTTGGAAAAAACATGCCTACGTATAAACCATCAAAGTATATTGCAACATATACATTTCTTACTCCATTTGTTTTTTGCAGAAAATCAGCAATGCACTCCAAAATTGAACAATAAACTGATTTCAGTCTGAAACCAAGAAGACAAAGCAATAGAGATAAAGTTGGGCTGTTGATGTTTCTCAGAGAACCCTCAAAAATAAGCTATTGCAGTAAAAAAGGATTTTTGCATGCAAAGATACCTATAAGTCTCTCTCTAAACATCTCTAAATGGTAGATACTAATATCCATGCAAAACTAGTAGTTTTCTATATATATTAAAGTGTATCTCTAAATGGTCGATATCATTAATATTCATAATATTGATATAAAACTTATAATTTTCTATATACAGTTGACTGTCATTATTTCAAACACTGATATCTCAATGTACCCTCTTATAACAAAGATAGGTCGGACATATTTCCTATTTTTCTTCACATTTCAACTTCTGTTATCTCAAACTACTGATATCTCAAAGTAAAATTTCTGGGACCAGAAACTTTACTTTCAGATATCAGTAGTTTGAGATGAACTTTGACTTTGCGGTATGGAGAGCTGACTGTGCATAGTATTTACCATTTAGAGATGGACTTACTTTTTATCTAAATAAGAATACCATCAAATCAAATAAGATCATACAACTGACTAGAATGTTTTGCAAACAAATCAACAAGTATGGCACAAAGATAAATTTTGGAACTATTTTCTGTCTCTTTATACAGACACAGTTTCAGATCTCAATTCTGTATTTCTTTGACTATATGACATGGATTTTCCTTCCAAAACAATGCCAAAAAATCTAGAGCTGTCTTATAAGACAGTTATAGATTTTTGGGTTGGATTTTGGAAATGGAAAATTCATGTTACAGCAGAATTTCATGACTGATTCCGACACTTGAGGTCATTCTAGAGACAGAAAGACCCTGTCTTATAGCAGAATACCCTAATGTGCTTAAATATTGGGACACCTAAAAAAATAAATTTTCCATTTGTCCCAAATGGAAAATTCATTAATTTTAGGTGTCCCAATACATGTATATACGCACATTACAGTACATACAGTATATTGCAAAATGGCACATTCTAAAAATGCTTGTTTTCACAATTTATGTTGTGGGAAATTTCACAAAACTTTGACTTTGCAAATTTTGCATTGAACATCGGATTTCCTAAAAATGCAATGTACCTTTAAAGCAGTATTTCTGCCCACATTTCACATTTGTCAAAACCTTTGTATAAAGTTTTCTTTGCAAGTAACCCCATTATAACTCTGATTTCCATTCACTTCAGGGCTCATTTTCAAGCAGAAATGATACTTTTGGCTTTAGTAGTAGCCTGTTTTTCAATACACACAGGAATGTGTATATTCTCTATGTTACTCAAATGGTTTACACACTAAATGAGCAGGTTTCTATCTGCTTAAAAAGGTTTAAACTTTCTTAAAGGCAAAAACATAAGTTATCAAGGATTTTTTAAGAAAAAAAATGGAATTGGTCATTATGAGCAGACATATAGCTTTAAATATGAAATATGCCATTCTATAGCTGTATGGGACTCTTTAAAATATGGCAGTAAAGAGCTGAACAACATTCAATCTGGATTCCTGGGCCCAGTTGTTCAAAACTAACGACATTGTTAGTAAACGTTTAGTTAAAATTTCAAATGTATCTCAAATGCACCAACATTTTTAATGTTAAAAAAATTGGAGAACTTTAGCTTCTCACATTCTTTCAACAAAAAATATCAGTGTATTTGGTTTTAAAATCGTAAAACATTTAATGAGTTGACCTCTTAACGAGCTCGTTGGGCTAACACTGCTTTGAACAACTGGGCCCAGGTCACTGCTTGATATGTAACCATCAGGGCTGTGGAAATACCATGCCCAACTTGTCCCATTTTGTCCAAGATAGTGAAACATTTTAATGTTCTTGCCCCGTGACGACTATGAAAAAAGTATATGGTTTCCATTTTAATTATAACAACTAGATTTTTGTTTTAGAAAAATACTTAGCAAACAGTGTGGACCCAGATCAGACTACTCCTACAGGAGCAGTCTAATCAGGGTCCACACTTTTTGCCATTCCAATTTGTACAGTTACCTGGAAAAAGTGTCCTATGTGTAGAGTAAAGAATAAGGCATTTATGTGTAGAGTAAAGAATAAGGCATTTATTTGTAGAGTAAAGAATAAGGCCTTTCTTTTTTTTTTTTTTTCGAGACATTAAGCATAGAAAAGATGCTTTAATTCAATTTAAGGCTTTGAGGCTGTTTAAATGAGAGATGAGATTTGTCAAAATCGTAATGAGATAAATGTTTATGACTGGATAATCCTTAAATTAATGCAAAATGCAAACATCCTATTTGCAGTTTTGGACAAGTAATTTTTTGCTGGACAAGTGGAGTCTGACTTTTTACTTCTCCCTGGACAAGCAAGAGATTTTTCTATTTCCACAGACCTGTAACCATCAATATGATTGATTGATTGATTGATTTGTTGCTTAATGTCCACAGTAAACAACTATGGTCATGTCGGGATGGTCAGTTAACCTAACCACACTATTCCTGGGCAGGTTTAGACCTCCTAAGCGGTTAACCAGTACTAAGTGCACATACTTTGACCAGTAACTGACAACTGCCCTTCTTGAATCAGCGGAAGGAGACCATCATTATGACTGTAAGCTTTAAGTTCACTAGATATAACACTCAATATGACTCTAATACAGCAATTTACAGTAAGCTGTTTTAGTTTTCTTTTAACTATAAGAATCATTGTGATTGTAAGTTCGTCTTATTAAATTATCAATATGCCTGTAAGAAATAAGTTCTTTTAAAATAACAATCATCACAACAGAAACTAAAAGTCCTTCTTATGTAACAATCACTATGATCTACAGCTGTGTTCTTCTACTGTAAAACAATCTTTATGGCTTAGCTGTAAGTTCTTCTAATATAACAATCATGATGATTGCTGGAAGTTGTTAGTTGTCTGTTTTGCTAACTGTAAGTTACAAGCTCTTCTAATGCATGTATCTATATCATTATAACTGAATACTGTAAATTCTTCTACTATAACAATCACTGTGACTGCAAACTCCTTTCATACAACATCTCTGATGCTATCATCATGTTATTTTCTCGATTCTTCAAGTCTTCTACCGTCTGTCTGTCTTCCTCACTGCTACACAGGACAACAAATTTGCTGTTCTTTTTCCTAGCGCGACCTCTCATCTGTACGAGAGCTGTTAGGGTTGACGGTGGGTACAGACTGATGACAAGTTCACATTCTGGCCAATCAACACCTTCCTCTGCTACTGAGGTAGCCACAATCACCTGAAAATATATGCAATAATTATTCTACCGTAAAAATTCTATGGATTGGGACAGATTTAGTCTGAGCAAAAAGTGCAGACCTATAGGAGCAGTCTGATCAGGGTCTACAATGTAGGAGCAGTCTGACCAGGGTCTACACTGTAGGAGCAGTCTGACCAGGGTCTACACTGTAGGAGCAGTCTGATCAGGGTCTACACTGTAGGAGCAGTCTGACCAGGGTCTACACTGTAGGAGCAGTCTGACCAGGGTCTACAATGTAGGAGCAGTCTGACCAGGGTCTACACTGTAGGAGCAGTCTGACCAGGGTCTACACTGTAGGAGCAGTCTGATCAGGGTCTGCAATGTAGGAGCAGTCTGACCAGGGTCTACACTGTAGGAGCAGTCTGACCAGGGTCTACACTGTTTGCTATTCTGTCTACATCTTTTAGACACATTACTGCCTTGTGTAAAAGCAAACTGTTCTGCTTTTAGGACAATTATGGTAATTCTGTTTGGTGTTCCAATTTTTAGATTTTTTTTGGTAGGTATTGGGAAACCCTATACAATTCACTGTAAATATCTCAAATTATCTGACATAGGTTTCTCTGGCACTGTAAAAGCAAACTGTTCCGTAATTATTTTAGGTGTTCCAATATTTAGAATTTTTATGGCAAAACTGGGAAACCTTAACCAGTCTCAGTAATTATAAAAAATTATCTGAAAGAGGTTTCTCTGGATTTTCAAAACACCCATTACACCCCTAAATTTGTCTCCCGTTGAAAAAATGGTGGAAAAACAGGTGTTAACTATAACTTTAACACAGTTTTCCTCACCAAGTAGCTCAAATATTACCTGATATTTATACTCTTTAATCTCAGTCAGGACTCTCTTCTGTTGATTCACATTCATACCAGCCGCCTCAGATGCCCCGGTCTTGCCGTGTCCGACCACCTTAGTGACTCGTAAATTCATCCTCTGCATCAATTCATTATTCTATAACAAAGGAAAAGAATACCTAATGTGGCAAAAACGAAAATAGTTGAAAAGATGAGAGAGTTCATAATGAGCTGCCTAAAACAGTGTAGATCCAGATGAGGTGGCTTATGATGAGCCACCTCTCATCTGGATCTACACTGTTTGCCCTCTAGTCTTTTAATTCTCAATACTATATTGCTTGGAAAAAATTATTTTTTTCTAAATTTTGCAGATGTAAATTTTGTAATCTGCTTTTTAGTGCTTCCAGATCGAGTCAAACATTGTTTCTTTCCTATAAATACCAAGTAAAGGTGCATGTACATGTATTTAAGACTTATGTACTTAAATGGTATTCAGTAGGTGTGATGTTGTGTTTCTGTAAAGAAAGTTTTTTTTGCGTTTTTTTCAAACGAATTAATAAATATTATCATATATTAACACTTCCTGCGGACTTTCCTTAAATGAACCCATCCAAATTAACCGTCTTCATTCTGCCATTGAACAACAGTCACCCTCATGTTCCAATGTCAAACTGAATGAAGTGACAACTGAGCAATTTGACTGGACATCATAATGTACAAATGACACTCAGCTTTGGTTACAGCTGAGTTCGAGGTTATAAAACTTGAGAATAATCTCAAACTCAAAATAAAGCACACCTATTGGCTGCTTCAAACTCAAAATAAAGCACACTGATTGGCTGCTTCCGAGCACATGTGCTCGGAAGCAGCCAATCAGTGTGCTTTATTTTGAGTTTGAGATTATTCTCAAGTTTTATAGCCTCTGGGCAAGTTCCATGTAAAGACAAAACATTGCTGTTAACATTTTTCTGTACTAATAATTCTAAGCATTTTTCAGTTAACCAGCTGGTTGGTTCCTTTGGGTTTAACATCCTTTTGAGATGGTATTTCAGTCTATATCAGGCCATCTCCCAGAGAGAGGGAGAAAGAAAAGAAATATGGAAGGCAAGAGAAACAAGAGGACCAATGGTCCTGTAGCTCACCTGACACTTGGTCCTGGTATATATTTTAATGCTTTTATACATGTATATAGCACCAGGGCAAGGGCAGATAACCCCCCTCCCTTGGGGATTAATGTTGAGTCCCAATTCTACATACCAAGCCACAAGGTCACTGGGCCTTTGTTTCTGGACAAAGATTTCTGAAGGGTTTTTATCATAAATGGGTGTGGCGGCCACCATGTTCATACGACCATGACCATCTGAACAAACTTTGATTCCTTTGACCCAGTATTAAAGCTCCATAATATATGAAACATAGTAATCATTTGTATAAACTATGAAGGGCCTGAGTGCCCAATGCTACATAACGGTACCAAGTTTCAAGGTTATAGGCCTTTCGGTTCTCGAGAAAAAGACGTTTGAAGAGTTTTTACCATATATGGGCATGGTGGCCATCTTGGTCAAGTGACCAAGACCATCTGAACAAACTATGGTTCCTTTAAGCCGGTGAAGCTCCATATGAAATATGGCTTCAATTGACCCTAGTGGCCACTGAGAAGATGTTTGAAAATGTTGACGGGTGACAGAATCTCAATGACCTTGTACAAAAGTCAAAGAATGACCTTGACCTTTAACGACAAAATATCTTCATCTGGTCATTTAGTCAACCATATATATACCAAATATTGCACCTTAGACTTAAATAGTTTCTGAAAAATCCACTGTTTAAGCATTTTCCCATATAAAAGCCAACATAATGTACCAAAGTTGACAGTGTCATAAATTAGGTCAAGGTCAACGCACGATCATTTGTATAAACTATGATGGGCTTGAGTGCCCAAAGCTACATACCAAGTTTCAAGGTCATACACCTTTTAGTTCTGGAGAAGAAGATTTTGAAGGGTTTTTACCATATACGGGCATGGCGGCCATCTTGGTCAAGACCCTGAGAACAAACTTTTATTCCCTGATCACACTTAGACTCCATATGAAATTTCGCTTCAATCAGACCAGTAGTTGCAGAGGAGTAGATGTTTTGAAAATCTTGATGACAGACAGACCGACAAAATGACCTTGACCTTTCAGTGACATAATATCTTCATCTGGTCATTTAGTTGACCATATATACCATGTATTGTACCTAAGACTTAAATAGTTTCTGAGAAATCCACTGTTTAAGCGTTTTCCCATATAAAAGCCTAACATACCAAAGTTGACCATCCCGTAAATTAGGTCAAGGTCAACGCAAGGTCATGATTTGTTTAAACGTTGATGAGCCCGCATGCCCGATGCTACATACCAAGTTTCAAGGTCATAGGCCTTTTGGTTCTGGAGAAGAAGATTTTTGAAGGGTTTTTACCATATATGGGCATGGCAGCCATCTTGGTCATGTGACCCAGACCCCGGGTACAAAATTTCGTTCTCCCATCCCACTGAGACTCCATATGAAATTTGGCTTCAATCGGCCCAGTGGTTTCAGAGGAGAATATGTTTGAAAATCTTGACGACGAATGGTCCGACGGAATGACCTTGACCTTTAGTGACATAATATCTTCATCTGGTCATTTAGTCGACCATGTATACCAAGTATTGTATCTTAGACTTAAATAGTTTCTGAGAAATCCACCGTTTAAGCATTTTCCCATATAAAAGCCTAACGTACCAAAGTTGACCATGTCATAAATTAGGTCAAGGTCATCACAAGGTCATGATTTATATAAATTATGATGCGCCCGCATGCCCGATGCTACATACCAAGTTTCAAGGTTATAGGCCTTTTGGTTCTGGAGAAGAAGATTTTTGAAGGGTTTTTACCATATATGGGCGTGGCGGCCATCTTGGTCATGTGACCTGGACCAAATATATAAACTTTTGTTCCCCCATCCTGTTAAGGCTCCATATGAAATTTGGCTTCAATCCACCCAGTGGTTTCTGAGAAGAAGATGTTTAAAATTGTGGACGACGCCGACGCCGACGACGGACGACGGACCAAGTCTATACTATAAGCTCACCTTGACAGGTGAGCTAAAAATATCCAAACAACCCCCACCCTCACCTACTGCAAGCACAAGAGGCGGCCCTTGCCCTAGTGTTATCCAAATTAGTAGGATGCCCTGGCACTGAATGTTACCAGAACCAGCACCATCGGCCCACCCAACCACTCTCCAATTAACCAGTAAATAGCAGCCAGTCATAATAAGAATATGGAAACACCTAAAAACCATTAATTTTCCATTTGGAACAAATGGAAAATTAATGGTTTTAGGTGCCTCAATTCTTAAGCACATTAGGGCAATGTGAGACAACATTTTATTCCTAAAAATCTGTAAAATTGGTTGTATGATAAACAGAATCTTATGTCTTGTGGTCATTTAATATGAAATTTATGAGACTGTCCAAAGGTATGTTCACATATATGTTGTATTTGAATTAAAGTTCATGATATCCATAGTAGGAAATTAGTTACTCAAATTTTGAACAGCATAAACATGCAGGCTCGTCTGAGTGCTGGCTGTTTGTTTTTCTCACGTCTTACAAGTTGTATACTGAATCAACTTCTAGTTGTGTCCTTAATCATACTGCATGTATTCTGCCATATTCACTGGTTCATAATTGATACACATTTAATTTCATGGGGAGAAACAGCTTTTTTAACCGCCCTTCTTAATGTAGGTTATCTCTTAAATGAAATAAAAGCACCGCAGGCACTGCATGATACCCCGCCACTGCTGTGCATCCTAACTTATTTTTTGAGATATATAATAGCTAAAGAGCCACAGAACTGAGATAGACAGAGATATGATGTCCTTACTGTAAATAAATATTAATATAAACCACCCAACAACGTGGAGCATTCTGACCAGTGTAGATTTAGATCAGGCTGTAAAGCATTTCTTTGAGCTGAGAGACTCTGTTTCCTATTCTATGGTGTTAAACATATCAGTGAAGTTTCATCCAGATATTCCATATAGTATAGGAACTACAAGTCAAAAAACATTTTTCAGATCTATCAAGGGGGAATACTCATTAACTGGAAAGGTAAGAGTGATGGTTCTTTGTCACAATATGTAACCTTTGATGTGAAACATACCTATGAAGTTTCGTTCAGATATTCCATATAGTAAAGGAACTACAGATAAAAAAACGTTTTTCAGATCAATCAAGGGCGGATGACTCACAAACCGGAAAGATCAAAGTGACAGTTCCTAGTCACTATATGAAGCCTTTGATGTGAAACATATCTGTGAAGTTTTATTCAGATATTCCATATAGAAAGGGAACTACAGGTCAAAAACCATTTTTCAGACCTATCAAGGGCAGATAACTCATGAACTGGAAAGGTAAGAGTGATGGTTCTTTGTCACAGTATGTAACCTTTGATGTGAAACATATCTGTAAAGTTTCATTTAAATATTCCACATAGTAAAGGAACTACGGGTAAAAAACATTTTTTAATTCAATCAAGGGCGGATAACTCACAAACGGGAAAGGTAAGAGTGACGGTTCTTAGTCACAATATGTTACCTTTGATGTGAAACATATCTGTGAAGTTATATTCAGATATTCCATATAGTAATGGAACAATAGGTCAAAAACCTTTTTTCAGACCTATCAAGGGCGGATAACTCACAAACTGGGAAGGTCAGAGTGACGGTCCTTAGTCACAATATGTAACCTTTGATGTGCAACATATCTGTGAAGTTTCATTCAGATATCATGAACAGTAAAGGAATAACAGGCCAGAAACCATTTTTCCAATACGAAAAAGGGCAGTAACTCCGTTAAAAATGGACGGATTTTGCCCATTAACAATCCCATACCACTCATCGCCGATAACAATATGTATGCAAAATTTGAAAAAATTCCGTGAATAAATACTCAAGTTATCGATCGGAAATGGTGAGCACGGACGGACGGACGGACGGACAGACAGACGGACGGACGGACACCGAAAGGTATAACATAATACCCCGCCACTAAAGTGTGGCGGGGTATAAAAAGAAGAACCTTCTCCTTTAATAGGAGCAAATTCTTTCTTTTAAAGGTTGACTCGAGTTTGAAGGGCAAAATTGTCCAGGAAAGTAAACAGAAGGTGGCAAAATTTTCTCCCTCGGTAAAAATAGTGGGGAAAAATCTCCAATGACATGAAGCTTAAAGATATGTCACTGTAGAAGAAATGCATGTTGACAATGTTGCTATTTATCAGGTACATCATACCTAGCCAAAACAGTGTTAAACTGTTGAACAGAATAATTAAATTAAATTAAATAGACACCTTTAAATAGGCAAATGTATTGGTGTAATAAATCTAGTAAGATGCCTGCAAAAAATTTAACAATATGTCATAAATTCAGTCAAAAGTGCAGGTACTCTTTTTTCATAAATTGCAATATTTCAGCATTGTTTTCATGATTTGAACAGAAACACAATTTGGAATTTCATCAGCATACGATTATCACTGCTTTAAAACCGCAGATGCCGATTCATGGCACCTGTGAATGCAACATAAAGCATCAATCTAATGCATAATTTGCAGAATCCAGTCATAGTGTTTAAAACCACAGTGTCTAAAACCACCACACAAGTCCAAATCCTTGCGAGTTTTGAAGATGGGATACATGTACAACTTCTGTTGCCATGAAAGATGTGGTAATCCCATTGATCTGAAAACTTTTCAAAATTTAGCATGAATACTGAATATAACAAATTCACATCAAGATATTACCTACTTATGCTATAGTTCAAGACAATGTAAGTGCTCGGTTAGAAGTTGTGCTCAGTATGTTTAGGGTAAAAAGTGTGACTCATACCTGCAGTATGCTCGTAATCTTGTGGACTGTGGCCCTTTCTTTCACCAGTACCAGTGCCATTGGTTTAACTGTTACTCTCTGTGACCAGTCTATATCTAGACAATTTGTCAGCTCTTCAATCAACCTTGAAATATGGGAACCGAACTCCTGGGTACCAATCCTGTTAGCCTCTGTTGGATTCTCCACCAAGTCCTTTGTATGATAATAAATAGACTGTAGCTTTCCACATGGAAGTTGAAAGCAATTCTTAGCAAAATCAAAATTATACTCTTCTTTTTCCAGCCCATTTATTTCCTCCAAGGCACAAGGAATCCCACCTTCCAATAAACTATTTAGTGCCATACATATACTCTCCATGTGCTTTACAAATTTTCTAACAAGAAGTTTGTCCTCAATATTTCTACACTGAACATTTGTCAGTGCTATCTGAATGGCTTCAAGATTTTCTTCGATACAGCTTTTGGCAAACTGCCGTATCTTTTCATCATCTGTAGAATGGTTCACATACTTACTAAAATCTACATACACTTGTATGTCTGATACAGGAACCAGTCTCAGAAAACAGTAAACGAGATGAACCTGAAGCTCTGAAACAAACATGGTTACAATCTCATTAAATTGATCTGGCTGTGGTCGAATTATTATTTGGGCATTGGATTGAAACTCTGCCAAAGTTTGCTTGCACTTCTGCACAATATTCATTGATACTCCACCCATATTGGCAATCAACTTCTCTAGCATGGCAACAGTTGCTGGGACTGTATCTTTGCCGGCAGGAGATGCTGTTAATCCTAAAATCTTTGGGCGTTTTGTGTTGTACAGTTTCAGATGGTATGTGTAGAGTAATCCATTGAAGGGATGCCTCTTGTCACAGTGATGAGCCTCATCGAACACAACAAGACTAAAATCCTCCCATCTTATTATTCCTTTGCTCAGAAGGTTCTGACAAAATGCTGAAATAAGGAAGGAAAAAGAATTTCGCCACTGAAAGCTCAGGATCTAATTTTTCGTAATTAACCAAACTATTGGTATAAGAATCAAGTTTTCTGTAAACTACATACAATTCTTAGAATATCTACTTGGAACTGATACTATGTGTTTTATACCCCCCTTATTTCATACTTCCTTTCTTTCCGACTTTCCTACCTTTTTTTTATCTACCAGTAAGTTTGAATTTATTTGGTTTTCGAAAATTAAATAATGTGCATACATGTACACATAATCTGGTATCAATGTGTTGGTTATTGAATGTGTCATGAAATAATAAAATTAATGGGCATAGTAAGGCCAATTGCATTATTATGTATAAAGAATCCCTCCAACATTAAGCCATATTTATACACCACTTGGTTCACTTATAACTCTGCGTAAAAATTCTAAAATTGAAGCACCTAAAATAATTAGTGTAACATCATCAAGTGGAACAGTTTGGTTTTACAATGCAGTAATGCTTCCAAAAGCTGCAGGTGGAATAGAAAACAATGTAGACAGTGAACAGAATACTCCTTTGAAGAGGTTCTAATCTGGGTCTGCAATGTTTGATCTCACCTATTTGTCCTCATACATATTGAATATTTATGGTATAACACACCTGCTGTAACCACTATAATGTCATGTTTCCACAGTGGTACCCCGTGGGTGCTCTGCTGGTCCATACATAAAGTGGCTATTCTAAGTCTCCTTTTTACCATCTCCACCAGACTCTCACTATCAGGGTTGTACCTATTACCAAAAAATAAAAGCAACAGTGACAAAAAGCAATATAAAATTGCTAGAAAAATACCAGAGCTCTAGATAAGAGGCAGTATTTGGTGATAATTAGGGATAATTTTTGTTAATTCTGCATAAAAACATATGTTGTGACCCCTCATCTGAACGTCTAGATGAGACTGTTCAGATGAGGGGTCACAGCATATGGTTTCGATGAGAAATAGGAAAAATTATCCTTAATTAAAATCAAATACTCCCTCTTACCTAGAGCTCTGAATACCTAAAATTTTGTTTCAAAACCATAAAAGCATCAATGTGCTTTAATTAATACAAGCTTTTGAAATTTTGACAAGGAAAAAAATCACTTTGTTGGCTTTTTTTTCATCAAACACAAAGTTGATGTCTGATCAGGTTCTGCAATGTTTATCTTTTATAGGACATCAAGAGACTTGCTTGAAGTCAAAGATGAAGAAGCCTATTAAAGAAATTCAGAACTCTTAGATAAGCTAAGAGTCTATGACAGTTTTGAAAGATTTTTACTTTTTCCATCAAAATATCAATTGCCTGTGGTCCCTCCTTAAAACTGACTGAAGAAGTTCTGAGGAATCATATGTAAGGTGAATGGGTAAAACCTCAACCCTGGAAGGAAAGAATTTGCTCCCTTAGGAGCAAATTCTTTCCTGTAAGACTTGATCCCATTTTTGAAGATTTCCACTTCAAGGGAAGCAAACAGGAAGTCACAATATTTGTTCCTTTTGATAATACAAAAGCACAGGGATGGACTCGTACATTTTAACAGAGATTATCTTATAGCCCCATTCAGCTGAATTCTGCTAAATAGAAGAAACTGTAACAGATGGTTGTCACAATGCAAAATCAATGTTACAGCATTTTACCAACAATTCATTACCAACCTTATAAATTCAAATTCACCAAGTTCTGTTGTAATATATCTGGACTGCTGTAAGACGAGTAGAACTTTGTCCACCACAAATAAAACAGGTCTTGTCGGAAACTTCTCTAACATAGCGCTCATCAGCATGACTGACACCAATGTCTTGCCAGTTCCTGAAACGTGGAGTATGGATAACTAGTAGCAGTGCTCCAGATAAGAAGGGGTAACAGAGATAATTTAGGGATAATTATCAATATTTCTCCACAAAAACATATTTTGTGACCCATCATTAGAACCGTCTCGACGAGACGGTTCTAATGAGGGGTCACAAGATATGTTTTTGTTGAAAAATAAGAAAAATTATCTTTGAATTATCCCTGTTACCCCTTCTTATCTGGAGCTCTGTAGTAGAACATGAGATATATGGCATACAGATAACATTATACAAAATAAATACTGAGCACAGATAATTAACTAGAATATCACAGTGGTAATTAATACCAATTTCTATACCAGTGCTGTCAACTGAGCCAGTCAGTTACCATCAATAATTATTGGTTACCAAACATGCAAATTGACAGCAGTGTCAGCTCAGTCGACAGCCATTTACAATTCATTTACCAATCTTGGTATTGCTTATGATCAACTTCTGGGTCGATAGCCTATGGCAAGCCAAATGCACACTAATTAGAAAAACCTGGTTTTTCTCAGAAAAACCTGGTTTTGCGATTTGAAAAACCACGTTTTTCTCTGATAAACCAGGTTTTTCTCTTGTTAAACCAGGTTTTTCTCTGATAAACCAGGTTTTTCTCTGAAAAACCTGGTTTTTCTCTGAAACTTGTGATAGCAAGAGATAAACCTGGTTTTTCTCGGAAAAACGAGGTTTAACAGTGAAAAACTTGGTTTTCCTTTTGTAAAACCAGGTTTTTCTTAGATAAACCAGGTTTTTCTGTTGAAATACCAGGTTTTGCGAAGAAAAACCAGGTTTATCGGAGAAAAACCTGGTTTATCTGAGAAACCTATGATATCAAGAGAAAAACCTGGTTTATCAGAGAAAAACCTGGTTTATCAGAGAAAAACCTGGTTTATCAAATCGCAAAACCAGGTTTTTCTGAGAAAAACCAGGTTTTTCTAATTAGTGTGCATTTGGCTTGCCATAATAGCCACTTCGCAAAGTACCAGATTGGCTGGGAGCACAGGTAAGCAAATTGGTATTACCTCTGTAAATAATATGACAAAAGAGTAAAATAAAAAGAAATAAACATATGAAATATTTTGAGTACTGATATGTAACTAGAATGTAGAAAAGCTGGAGTATAACTGAAAATATGAACTAAATTAAATAGAACACTCAGTACCAATAACTAAAAATATTTGACAAGTTCGTATTACAATTATATATGAAACATATGGAGATAACTAGAATACATTGTATGTATGTAGCACAAATACAGTTTTAATCCTAATAAATGCCCCTGCCCTAATAAAAGCACCCTCCCTCTTTTTTCCAAAAGTTAATTTTTATTGACATGCCAAAACTGCAAAATTACACGCATAAGAACCCCAGGTACTGTAGTTTATACATGGAAGTATGTTCACCCCATCATTGCCCATCAGCTATTTCAAGCAACTGTCACTAATTTTAGTGATCACATTGTACAGCTAGTATTCTTACATGGTTAAAATCACTTATTTCCATTTACTGACAGCATTTTAGTATTTGTTAGTATTTGTTACTTTTTAGTCCCTAAATAACTCCCCTATTTTGTAAAATGTAACATCCCCAGGTCGTTTAAAAGGATTAATATGGTATCATTTATAATACTAGAAAACTTTAAAAGAGCTCATCAAATCAATATTTTGAAATAACTTGTTCAAAATTGCACACAGAAGAATCATAATAGGATAATCTTAGAAAGGCAATGCTAAAGTCAGGTACACCACAAAATATGTTCTGTATGGTGACTTTTACATTGACTACAGCTGCTTGATGAGTGAGCCGCAACACCACAAAACTAACAAAGTGGATCAGTGCCCATCGAAGACTCATATCAGCCTGGGCATCCCCCCAGTCTGATCAGAGTCTTTGCTGTGTGCTTAAAGGGTAGCTAAGGGTCTAAACTACCTCCATGTTGGCAATGAAGACTCTAATGAAACTGGGTGGGTGCCCAGGCTGATCTGAGTCTTTGTCGGATGCATATGCCACTTTGTTGGTTTTGCCATGTTGCGGCTCACTAGTAAATACCTGTTGGAAGGAAGCAGATGGAGTCAGACTTCAGAGCGTTGTGGTACAGCTCCCACTGATAGTCACGTGGTTTCGACTTGGTTTGGGGTTTAAATTCAAGCCCTAGCTCCTTTGCTTCACAGTGGGGTCTCTGTGGGGCTGGCTCAGTTCCAACTTTAGCCAGATGACGTTTTCCTTGCAAATGGCTCTCATAACTTTCTCTTGTGTTTGCTGGAGCCCGGCATGTGTGGCAGTAGAATGGATGTGTATTAGCAAATGGGTTGTCACCTGGCAACTTATCAAGAAAATGTGGTATGTTACTTGTTGGTCTAACTCCTGCCCCTTCATTATTAGTTAAATTTCTGGTCTCAAATGGGCTTGCTTGAGTTCCTACCCCAAATCCTTCTGTAACAGGTGCTCCTGTTGGCTTGTATGTGGCTGAACTGTTCTGGTTTCCAATTCCAGAGTTTCTATTTCTGAGAGCAAATGCCAGATCTGAACCTTGACCTCTCTTAGCTCCACTACCAGCGCTTTCAATGTTGTTATCTTGTAAGTTGTTAGTGTTAGGATTAACCTCATTTAAGGCAACATATCTAGGCTCCATTTGCACTGGCTGATTGGTAGTTATTTCTGGATTTTTGACAGTTGTATCATCTACATTTTGCTGAAATTCCCCGGAACTATGTGCACTACTGTTAGCACTGCCAAATCCTTGATCTTTTGGAAATAGCTCCAACGACAAAAACTCTTGCAGTGGGTTTGAAACTGGCATTTCTGTTCCAGTGACTATATTAGGAACAACAGAAGGATTCATATTCACACCACCTCCAGCACTGGTCATAGTTCCATACTTTCCTGGATGCTCAGAAGTTTGATGAATCAAGAGCTGCTGCTGAGAGTTTGCTGAACAGCCACACACATCACACTGCCAACTGACTTGCTGAGGTATACACCCACCTGTTTTCTTCCTGTGTTTCCCACCAATAAGATGTTGTTTATAGTTGTCTTCACCAGAACACTCAATCTTGCAAGCATCACAGAAATAAAATCCCACTCTAGCATTGCTACCACTTTGTTCCAGTGCTTTCTTCCTGTGTTTCTCCCCAATAAGGTGTTGTCTATAGTTGTCTTCCCCAGAACATTCAATGTTGCAAGTATCACAGAAATAAAAACCCTGTCTAACATTGCCAACATTTTCTTCCAGTGATTTCTTCTTGTGTTTATCTCCAATAAGGTGTTGTTTATAATTATCTTCACCAGAACATTCAACATTGCAAGTATCACAGAAATAAACTCCAGGCGTAACTTTCTTCTGTCCAAGCTTCTTTTTATGTTTTTCTCCGATAAGGTGTTGTTTATAGTTCTCTTCACCAGAACATTCGACTAAACATACTTCACAGAAGAAAACAGCTGGTTTATTATTGCCAGTCCTTTGTTCCAGTTTCTTTTTATGTTTATCACTCTTTAAATGTGTTTCTTGTGCCTCTGGACCAGTAAAGGGCACAAGACAGATATCACAGAACAGATCTCTGTTAAAGGCACTCTGCATCGGTAATCTTTGTTTCAGTTCTTTTGCATTTTTATGCTTTCTTCCACTTATATGTTGGACCATATGTTGTTTTGAAGTAAGAGAAACATCACAGATGTGACAAAATCCTCTTTGTAAAACTTCATCAAATGAGCAGTCTGACTGTGGAATCATGCCAGACCCAGCAGGCATAACCCTTGAAGCTGCATTATTGGCAGGCCTAAAAGTAAAATTGACTCTTGTCTCAGAGGGTATATTCATATTTCTGGCTGCAGCCTCCTGTGCAGTACTATGATTATATTTCTCACCAAACTGAACTTGAATGTTTTCCCCAGTACTGTCTTTACTTTCTCCAGATTCAAAACTGTTAGGTCCAGAGGAAAATGGCTTAGCAATTCTGCTGTCTGTTTGCTGACTAAAACTACCTGGTGCTGAAGAAAATGGTTTAGCAAAAATGCTGCTTCCTTGGTCATCTAGACTAGTGTTTGACCCAGAATCAAAAGGTTTTGCAATGATGCTGTTTCCATGGTGACTTGAAATATTAGGCTCTGAACTGAAAGGTTTAGCATGGATACTACCTTCAAATTCTAGGTTTCTCATTGTCAAATTATCATCATCAAAATCTTTTGCAGGACTTTGGTTATGATTAGGAATTAAGTTTTCCAACTGAGACGGAATGGTGCCTTGTTGAGCTATATTTTGCCTGGTTAAATTGCTTTGCTTAACCATGTAGTGTGCATTAGGCTGGATAGTCATTCCTCTTCCAACACCAACTAGAAACCCAGCATTATTGAGAAGAGGCAGTGATGGATTTTCTATGTTTCCTTGTCCTGGCTGCAAGTTATTTCTTATGAGTTCTGTAGGGCTTTGAACTGAATTTGATCTATTGACAGATACATTTCTATCCTGATAAAAAGCCACATGATCAATTGTAGGAGATGCTCTATTTCCATGTCTGTTATTCTCTCCACCTGACATATGACCCTCAGACACAGGAAAAGGCTTTGCTATTATTTCACCTGTCTGTTGAGCCTCTGTACTTCTGTTAGATTTCAAACTTTCTTCACTTAACATGCTATCTGGTGTTAAATTAACTAAGCCAACATCAAAATATTTTCTAAACTGACTTTCTGTCTCTGGAGTTTCTATGAACTCTCCATACAGTTCTGGCTCATGAAACAGTTCTTTCTTCATGGTTTCTTGTATATCTGAATCAATCTTCAATTCTTGTTTATCTGATAAACCCAGAGCAGACATTCGTTCATTTATATCGGTATAGCTTACATAATCATGAAGATTGACATCTGGTACAGAATTTTGGTCAGCACCTGATGCAACACTTGAACTCCTTGAAAGTTTAATATTTTTGTTGAGAACATTTGTTTCATGTTTGGAACTTTTTAGATGATCAATCATTGCATCATAATCCTTTGCTTGAACACAGCAAGTTTCACAATAGAGTTTATTGTCAGGTAGTCTACCAGTCTGTGCTTGCCTTTGTGTTTCCATTTCCGGAACAATGGTGGTGGTTTGATTACCAAAAGTTTCACCAGTGACATTAGTCATATTAACTTGTGGATGATAAACTGGTACATTTTCTTGTGATAGCTGCATGCCATAAGGACTTGCAGCATTTGGGTTTACAGCAGCTTGCCTCATGTTTAATGCACTCTGAAGATTTTGTTTCTTTTTGTGTTTTGAGCCACTGAGATGTTGTGATGCATGCTGTGCAGATGTGAGCTCAATACTGCATAAATTACAGAATCCTCTGATCCCATTAAAAACGTATTCTTTTTGTTCTGTTCCTTCACTAGACTGGCCCCTACCAAACAGATCCTGGCTTCCTGGTACAGATTCTGTTCCAACAAATCCACTGCCGGAATAAGGCTGACTTCCCTGACTTTGCGGCATCTGCTGATTTTTCTCTACCATTGCTAAATGTTTTGGGGAAGATTTATGCTGTTCTAGAATAGTTCTTGTATCACACCAGATATTGCAGACATCACACATTAGATGGCTGGCTACTCCTGATGCAGCAGCCCTTCTAGCATTCTCTTCTTTCTTTTTGTGGGTAGCACTTTGGAAATGTTGGCTTGCTGGTACAACTCCGGAGAAAGACTTGTTGCAGTAGTTGCATTGTAAAGGGATTTCTTGACTATACGACTCCATCTTGATTTTATCATTCTGAAAAAGATGAAGCAAAATTTGTGTTCAAGCATGATGATTAAAATGACTTTTTGGCAATTGTGCAAAATAGTAAAGTAGAACTACAAAGGGCCTATATTAAAACACTTCGAACTGCTTAAAGCCAACGGCAACACAACGTTCCATACATTGTACATGAGAGGATTTATTTTTAAATATTTAATTTTTATGACATAAAGGTGTAAGGGTACACCTCCATGTATTTCTGGCATGTTTTCAAAGGTTAATGAATTTGCTGTCTTCCTGTTTGATTCCCTAGATATATGATAAAACACTTTTAAAAAAAGTGTCTCCTCTTAAAAGAAAGAATTTGCTCCTAAGGGAGCAAATTCTTTTCCTTTAAGAGTTGACCTCCTTTGAGAAGGGAGGCATTAAGGAAGTTAGCACAGTTGTTTCACTTGAAAGAGTACCCATTCAGCTAAAGTTCCTAGTGCCTTGCTAAATCGGGTGTAGGACCATGAATTGTAGGTTATAGCCTGAAATGGTGCTCCATGTACACCTCCAAGACGAAGCTCAATGTACCTTTCAATTCTGTTAGATGGGGTTATCCTTCCAAAACAATCCCAAAAATCTATATCCATCTTATTTGACTTAAATTTTGGGATTGTCTAATAAGAAGATGGGAAAAGGCGTCTATAAGCTCTATAGCTTGTTGCCTAATCCCAATAAATTCATGTGTTGTATTATTTACATGGAAAAAATAAAATATTGTTTAAACTAAGATCAAGAATTTTTGAGACTGCTTTGGAAAGGAAAAGCCTGAAATATGGTACACCTGCTGAGAAGATTTTTTTCTTCATAAAACTGCTGATCAGCTTGTAAGGCTCCCTTTACACTTTGCAGCTGTATGCAAAATATCAAATCTATTGCTTATTAGCCATACTCTGGCCAAATTTTCCCCAAGACCAAATCTTGAAAGAATTCCTATCTGCATCATGATTTTTTTCTCTGGGCAAAATATAAAGCTTTAATTCATGTAGTTTTTGAAAAGAAGACTTTATGGAGGACAGTCACAGTCCCTCAGATGATGGACATTGTGGCATTCCATATAAAGCATATAATGTTTTTTTCCTTACCCTGTACGCACCCTTTATGGAGGATATGAAGACAAATTTAAACTGATTTATGTAAGCAACTGAAAATTATGCATTTTGAGAACCTACTATTGCAGAAAACATTTTGGCGGAAAATTATGCATTTTTCGGAATCTATTATTGTTGAAAATATCAGGGTGGTGGCTGATGCCCTTGCCGTCCCAGTTCCAACGCCCATGAAGAAAGGTATGTGATATTATGGAACCCTTGATGTAGGGAAACTAAGGTATACAAATGCAGTGGTGTACTTTGAATAATGATTAGCAGTGTGATTGCAGTGGTGTACTTTGAATAATGATTAAATTGTGAAATAGGAAATAAGTCAGAAATATATACATAATACACCTAGAGATTTAAATACATAGAGGATATTTTTTATGTTTACCCCAAAAAAGTAAATTTTGTTTTCATTTTTTAAACCAGTCCGCATTACAAGTAACTTTTTTCCTAGGCATTTCTTGTTAATTTTTACTTGTCTCAGCACATTTAGTGTGTATAAAATGGTCTGCAATGTCATTAAAATGAATGAGTAAAAAAAAAATCGGGGATTTAAGAAATCCATTTGCAGCTGCCATCGGGTTGACGTCGCATGCAAATTAGCATTACTCCAGCTCAAAAAGTGACGTCAGAGAGTGACGTCAAATGCATGATTTGACGTGCTAACCTCCAAAGCATAATGCTAACCAAGAACGCTACACTGCAGACCTTTTCGGAAAGAAATAAAGCCAAAAAGTGTCAAAAACAGCCACAGTTTGCTACAGTGAAAAAATGTAAATCGTATCAGTCACTAGTGAATTGATACAATATTTTTTTCACTGTAGCCCAGCAGGCACATGACGTTGGAACGGTGTCCTACTGACGTTGATGCGACAGATAAGAACACAAGATAAGGTTGGGGCAGGAGAAGATGTAATTTTTAGCTCACAAGAGCTCCAGATAGGATGGGATATTGAGGATAATTTAAAGATAATTTTGACATCATGTGCCTGCTGGGAGAATATCACTTTTTGCATTGAATTCACTGCTCAGTATAAAATAAAGGAAAATATATTTCCATCAACACTTGCAAATCTAAAAAAATGAACACATGCCTTGGCTTCACAATCCTTTATCAGATTTTCAACTCTTTTTAATTGTTATCTATTGTCTGAATGTCTGTATTTAATTTCGCTCTATGTGCATTTGGGTAACCTCCTTTTATTATTTACCTATATGTTGCTGAGTCAGCAGGTGTGTCAACAACTTTGGCAAGTTTTTACCAGTTTGAACATTCCCTTTTGTTTTCTTTCTATATATACTCCAACTCCATATTCTCGCGGCAATCATATTCTCGCGGTAGTGCTATATAAAAGCCCTCAGGCACACATGTCTCCTTATTTTTATATTGTCTTTCAGGCTTCAGGAATACAAAGTATAAAAACACATAAGATTTCAGTTCTGTCCCTTTTTGAAGATTCTGTGACTTCTTAAAGCCAAAGTAGTAAAAAATCACCAAAGGTGGTAACAAGGAACACCCCAGGATGATAAAAGTGGCAATAAAATAGAAAATAATTGTCCGATCATGTTATTTCTTGCTTTGTTTGATCTAAGTATGGTTATACTCAACATTTTAAATAAGGAAATATTTCTGCTTGCATTTAATTTGCTTATGTTGAGGCAAATATCCATATACCGTGAGAATATGGAGTCGGTATTTCTGCCAAACCACTTTGGGGTAGTACTGTGTGCACATAAAAATATGACACTCACCAGAAGGTAGAAAACACAAAAATGCCTTGAGCATTAAGATGAAATACTAGAGGGCTCAACTACATATAGTATGTTGAATTGTTGGTCCTCCTTATTTGGTCAGGCTTGCTTGTACCTTAAGTATGGCATACCGTGAGAATAGGGAGTGCCAGTCTACCTGTATTAATCGTCTCCTCATCTGAACATCACACAGCTATTTTTCACCCATTTCATTTCCAAACCTAATGCATTCAATAAGCACGAGGAAAATATGGATTCTGTTCTGGAAAATCCGCGAAAACGAAACTGAAAGTAGAAAAAAATCAAGCCGGTCAGCCATCTAGTCAGGATATTGATAGATCTATACCTGTTATGAATACCTACTCTGAGTAGATCTAGAACGGTTTATGCTTTCAATACATGGTTAATTAATTGGAAAAGGGATATTTATGACTAGACCAGTTCCTTGCACAACTTCCGTTTCGTATGACTCACTACAGTAGTCTATTTAGTCGCCTGGGAACGAGGCAAATTTATGACCGTCTATCTGGCAGTCTGCTTCAAAGTAAAATCTTCTTCTTTACTTTTTTAATGGTCCTGCGAACCACCGCAATTTAAATAAAACCCGGGACCGCCATTGATGCTGAATTGAATTGAATTGAATTGAATTTTATTTATTGCACAAGTATACCCGTTTACCGGGTTAAGGGCAAATAACATACATGTAACGATATACAAGAAACAAATACAAATTTAAACATACACACAAACACTCACATACACTCTTACCATATGCATTGAAAAAAAAAAAAAAAAAAAAAAAAAGAAGAAGATAAATGGTTTGGAGCTAAAGACTAGTTAAACATTATTAAGTTATGTGGCAATCATGGATAAATATGCAAACAGCTTTTACAATTCTGTAATCATCACTTGTCATTAAGCGTAAAAACGTTTCCTTAGAATCAGCACTTGCAACAAAATTAGTCCATTTAATACTGTCATACAATTTTAATCGAAGAGTGTCATATTTTTTACACTCACCAAGAAAATGTATTTCATTTTCAATAACTTTACAAGTTTCACACAGCCTTTCTTCAGCCTTTTCCCCATAATACCTACCACGTTCTATCCCGAGTCTGTGGGCACTTATTCTGAAAACAGCAAGGCTTTGCCTGTATTTTCTATCATGTAAAGTTTCAAGATAAGATTCGAATAAATAACTTATAAGATTGAAGTTTTTTCATCCCGTCCTCAGATGCCATACATTTGTTCCAAAATGAAATGTATCTTTCTTTAAGTTTAGATTTTATTGAGCTAAGACGAGCTGAAAAGTTAAAAGTATAATGGTTATTCCAAACATGAGAAAACCCTAAGTCACACAATAATTTTTTAATAAACTGGGCCCACAGACTTTTATCATTTAAACCGTTGTTCATCTGTTCAAAATATGCTTTTGATATCAAAGAATCACTATTCGACTGAATAATATGTAACCAAAAATTAACACAGCTTGTTAAAATTGTTATGATTAATGGAAATCGACCAAGCTCACTAAATACAGCCAAATTACTTGCCTTAGAATGAACTCCAAGAAGATGTTTGCAGAATCTAATATGTACTTTATCAAATTCACTGTGACATTTTAAAGACATTTCAAACATCTCATCTACTGTCTTATTCTTATAACATGGTTTATATGCTGACCAAATTTCACTACCATATAATGCTACTGGTCTGATAAGGGCATCAAATATTTGCAATATAGTGGACGGCTGAACATTTCTGTCAAAAATCCCTTGCTTAACTGAAAATAAAGCCCTACTGGCTTTTAAACTAAGGTGCTTCTCTGCGACTGAAAACTTTCCCGTGCTAGAAAAGGTTACTCCGAGGTATTTATATTGATTTACATGTTCCAATTCGTCTTCTCCAGCAACAAATCTAAATTTATCCCTTGATAGCCGACACGTTTTAGAAAAGGTAATGACTTTTGATTTATTTGTATTTATTCTCAGTCCCCAGTTTTTACAATACTCCATGATTTTATCTATATTTCTTTGCAAACCTTTTTCTGAAGTTGATAATAAGACCAGATCATCTGCATATAGCAAATGGTTAACTTTAGAATCATATAAAACAGGTGCGTCAGCCATAGACATGTCATTATCGATATCATTTATAAAATATTAAACAAGACAGGACTTAACACATAACCTGGTGTACCCCTTGTGATATAGTAATAGCTTCTGATGATAAATTTTTACATTTTATTCGAGAGATAGATTTTTGATACATTGATCTTATTAATTCGTAAATTTTTCCATTTATCCCAGCCCTCTGCAATTTTAACAACAAACCCTCATGCCAAACTGTATCAAAAGCTTTTTTAAAGTCAATAAAACATGCATATAACTTGTTTTCTTTGACATTTTTGTGAAGATATTTATCAATTATTGTTTTTAGAATGAAAACCTGGTCTGATGTTCGGTAGTTTTTACGGAAACCGGCTTGTTCTCTTTTAAGCAAAGATATATTCTCTAAATGATTAGAAACTCTCTCTCTCTTAATATATGACAAAATAATTTTCCTAGACAGTTATTTAAAGTTATTCCTCGATAATTATTTGGATCGGTGTGACTACCTTGTTTATGAACCGGAACTATTATACCTTCCGTCCATGATACTGGAAACTTGCCCGTTTTTAACAGAACATTAAAAACCTTTACAACTGTACCGATTATGAAAGGAAGTGCAGATTTAATCATTTCATTTTTATCATGTCATAAGCACTAGCCTTGTTATTTCTTAACTTTTTGCATGCATCAAATGTTTCTTTCTCAGTTATTTCATAATCTAAGTTCCCTAACTGTTTAGATGCTTCAAAAAATACTTAGTTCATTTCTTATTTCTTGCTGTCTATTTGTATCAATATTTTGATTATTATTCCTTAGCAAATCACGAAAATGTGCATGCCACTGTCTGCGACTTATTTTTTCAGCCTTATCAATAGGTAAAGATTCATTTTTCAATTCATTGATAATTTTCCATGCTGCTTGAGGATCACTTTCCATCGTTGTATTTAGTATGTTTGTTAATGTTTCTCTATATTTTCTCCTTTTATATTTTATAAGCCTTTTATACTCTCTAAATGTTTTGTAATATTGCAAGCGCAATGTGCTGTTATAGATATTTCTATTAAAAGCATTTTTTGCTGATTTTAAATCTCTTAACATGGTTTTACAATCTATATCATGCCATTTCTTATTCTCTCTATTCAAGTTTTTTTCTATTAGGTTTAAAAGTCTTTCTGACTAAAGATTTATTTCCAGCCAATACTATTGTATCAGTTAACTTTTCTATCAAAGATTGGGTATCTATATAATCTTTGTCAAGTTGCCTGTCTATTTCTGTAAGTTTATGTTGAATTTCAACTGCATTGAATGCATCTTGGAATCGAATCTTTGCATTTTCTGACCATAAAAATTTGTCAGGTAGATGACTTTGTTTCGATTCCGGCTCACTGTTATACATACAATTATCAGTAACATCATCACTACAAACTTTAAGTTTCAATGACAAAAGGCAATGGTCGGAAAAAAAAAGGCTGATATCATGTACATTCATGCTAAAAACAATATTAGATAATGACCTGCTACAAATAAAGTAATCAACAACACTACTTCCCCTTACAGTGTGACAAGTAAACTTACCAGTTAGATCTCCTAACGTGCGACCATTCAGTATGTACATTAGATTATCTATGCATATATCTACCAACCATTTACCGTGCTGATTGACTGTTTTGATGTCACATGAAACCCGTGGAAGTATAAACTCATATGTATCGTCATGTTCATCTTCTTTTTCTAAGAAATCAATATTGTTGCCTACTCTTGCATTTAAGTCCCCACAGACAATTATTTTACCCTCACATGAGAAATAATCAATTTGTTTTTCAAGCTTTTGTAAAATATCTTTACCATGAACTTTGCCATAACTGGAATTAGACGGTGGTAAATAAACAAATACTAGAAATATATCGCAATTAAGGTTTGTCACTTGTTTTTGAACACGAATCCAAATAATGTCACCGTTCGACATAGGGTCAAATTTACATGCATTTTTCAAAGACTCTTTTACTAAAACAGCTATGCCACCGGAGGACTTCCAAGCTTTTTGTTTTTAGGTCTATCTTTATGAAAAACATGGTATCCTTGTAAAGATATATCAGTTGCAGGATCTGCATGAGTTTCTACTAAACCTATAAAATCTGACTGATTTAAATAGCTGATTATTTTTATAATTACCAAGGGTGTAGCTACCTGTACGGCAAATACGCAAGTGCGTATTGAAATTTTGTCAAAATTGACAAAATTTCAAAACGCACCTGCATATTTGCATGCTGAATATTTATAAATAAGACAAGATTTCAATACCAATTACCAAAGTGGCTGAAATACTAGCTTTCCCTTCAAGAAGTAGAGAATAAAACATGGTTGTGCGTATTATGAAATTGCCCCTAGTTACGCCCCTGATTACTTCTTGGTCATGTAACTTGTTACTTTTAGCGCCATTAGTCCTATACTCCAAACCATTTTATTGTCAAGAATTTACCTTTATCATCATTTACCATAGTGATCATCATTGGAACGGATTTTCTTCTCTTCTCTTTTTTCATCCTGCGGTGCTGGACTCATATCTTGTGGTGCAGATTTGTGCTTCTGCCTATGCTACTCATAACAATATAACAGTCAATACTTAGTCTACACATATTCAATTATTCTGGTGGTTGGAGCGACTATACTTATGAAGGCTGAATATTTGTGATAAAATGCCGCGAGAATGCTGCCCGGTGTATTTCAACTGCCCTTCGACTCTTAAAGACATTCAGTGGTAGTTACAACCAGACTGGTGCATGCTGCCTCGTACTGTAAAAGTTTTTAGTCAGCTCTTCACTCCAGAAGAATACGTATAACTACGGTGACCCTAACAAGGGTGGAACTCCTTAATACAAGTTACAAGTTACGATGTTGTTGCTGTAGATTAGGCAAGGTCCATTTGTGTCACGATATGGGGAAAACAGATTCGCACCCTATATTGATGTAGTGATCAATTTTGTCAGTTTAGCCTTCTTTCCTAGTCGATGTTCTGAATGTTTATCTTACTTCTTCAGGAAAATGATCCCGAAAGAAATCTACTTTAAATATGTTTTTTTTCGCTGTTTTATCTTTTTCATCATCTAATGTAGTTAATAAATTTTTCAATCATAGTTCTACCACTGTTCACTACAATTTCATAAAATGCTTCATTTGTCTTTCGAGTTTCAAATAAAAACCCCGTTGGCAGAGTGCTCGCACCGTAAGCGAGAGGCCCTGGGTTCGAGTACCCGGCCGGGCTACAATCCCCCCCCCCGTGCCATTTGGTGGTTTAGTGTGGGTCCGTGGCGAGGGCCGCGAGCATATAAAAGTGCATGTCTTGTTGGTTCCTCCGTGGTACCGTGTAGATTCAGGGACGAATCTAATTAAGCAGGGGGAAAATGTCAAAGGTCGACCAAGTGGCTCGGTAGCTCAGCTGGCAGAGTGCTCGCACGGTAAGTGAATCACCCTGGGTTCTAGTCCCGGTCGGGCCACGATTTTTTCCTCCCCTGAGACAAATGCAGCTACAAACACAGTTGCTATTTGTAACAGTATAGCAAATAAGTATAAACTGGTGACAGACAGTGCCAATGGCATCCAGAGGAACCTGAAGGTAAAAGACATAAGTTGTGTACTGTCACAAGCTTCAAATACCTTGCATGGTGGCTGAAAACCGGGGGCTCTCTAAAGGACTGCATAAACCGCCATACCTCTTACAAAGCTAATACCGGTTCCGACAGCACATCTCTTGGATCAAAGGTGTAACTGATACGCTCTCTGTCATATCCATATTTCTGTATGCATTTTCTGTGTGCCTGTGCATTTTTGGACCTTGACAGCGGAGCAAAGAAAAGAACGCAGATTTTTAGATGAGAAGCTACCAACGGTTATTGAACACCATCACGTTTCTAAATGAGGATGTTCGCAGAAAGATCCAAGCAGCCATTGGACAGTGACCATGGAAAAGAAGCGGAAACTAATGTGGCCACCGTGATGGTTTCAAGATCTTCAGACAAAGCAAAGGCACAGAGGAAGGACTCAAAAGAAGTGACAGACAGAAGATGTTGGAAGACAGTATTAAAGAGTGGACAGGGATAGACTGGGGCAGCCGGAAACAGGACGCAGTGGAAATAAATTTTTGCAGTCACCTGTAGTGCCCCAACGACCTTGCAATGCTATGAGAGAGAACTGAATAGAATGATTTAAAAATTGATGTTGACGCACGTGCGTAGTTTTCTGCAAAATATGAAGCCCTTCTTTCATCTAAATTCTAGCACATAAGGAGTATGATTTTTTTCTGTATTATGTTTGTACTATAAAGAACGACCGTGATTAGTCCCAACAGGCACATGACGTCGTAATGATGTCATACTGGCGTCGATGTGGCGTCATCATGTCACGTTGACGTCAGTTTGACGTCATTCTGGCGTCATATAACCGCTGGGGCTTTGCATATGCACAAGAGTATTCGCCGCCCACATGCTGGCCGAATAGGCTACCGTCTTCTGTGCTCTATGAAATGAGTTAACGGTTATACAAAAGCGCCTGAAATCAGACGACAAATTTTGCGTCTGCAAACTTTGAACAGAATATTTCGTCTGCAGAGCTGTACCATGTTGAGAATACAAAGACAAGGAGGCAAACACTTTAGATCCATGGTGGAAGATCCCGTAGTTTTTGTTTTGATATGCTGCAAAGAAAAAATGGTGATCCTGTGGGTGAATCTTGATTTATGCTAGCTTGTTTTTTCTCTTTCAGATATTTTACAGAGAAAATTCGTACTTTGGGCATGTAGTCTGTCATAAAATTTCAAGTAGGGGAACGCCCGTGTATATTACGCCGCCATTTTTAGTTTCGATATTTCCTGACTGAAATTTTGTGATGGGGTCCTTGCCAACAGGGTATTTTTTTTTTCGAATCCATCAAAGTGTCGTTAGAATCGGGAAGATGCGGATTGGAAGGTGACGCTGTCACGCATAAAACAGAGAATTGAATAATTCGAGAATGAATTATTGGTTGCAGAAGATCATTGTAAGAATTTCAGGAAGCATCTCACTTATAATTCGAGATACTGTATGCCATGCTCATCTCGAATTATAAGTGAGATGATTCCATAGATCTGTTATAATAGCAACTATGGAATTACCAACTGAATACTTTGGCAAAATGATGTCTCGATGACGTCACTTAGACATCAATATGAAGTTTTAGTTGCTTTGGTAACATGTATCTGATGTCGTTGGTTCCGGAGCATGGAAAACAGTGTATGCCATGCTCCGCCAACATTATAAACTATTTTTTTAAAAACATTTCTTAAACAAATGATTATTCTTCAGATCATTTAATTTTCCGTGTTATAAATCAATCAGTGTAAAATATTAAAAGAGAAAAAAACAACAACAAAATCACAAACAGACAAAAGAAAAAAAAAACAAAAAAACAGCTAAACATTTAGTCTAAACAATTATTCGCTCAGCGTATCAAATAGAAACAACTTGATCCCCCATCCTTAGATCCAGAGAAAGCTGCCATTTGTGACCCGCCTCATCTGAATCTCAGCTGTTTCCGAAATCGACCTTCATTTTTAGCGCTTTCAGTGTTAAAATGTTTGAAATGTTTCGTACTGATGAGTGTATGTGAAAGAACATCTACTGTATAGGCTACGCGATAATTATAGCCCCGACATACGAGGGGTATATAGTTTTCGTCTTTCCGTCCGTTCGTCCGTTCGTCCGTCTGTGTGTCCGTCCGTCCGTTCGTCAGTCCGTGTGTCCGTCCGTTAACATTTGCGTTAAAGTTTTATTCTTTGCTTATATTTCCAATATCCTTTGATGAAACCTTTTGGTATGTGACTAGGTATACTTCTAGGTTCATGCTGAATAGTTGACATTATCTGGATGCTGCTGCTGACCTAAGGTCAAGGTCACAGACTTAAACATTTGCGTTAAAGTTTTGTGTTAAGTTAATATTCTTCTTTTATATTTCCAGTATCCTTTGATGGAACCTTTTGCTATTTGACTAGGGTTACTTTAAGGTTCATACAGAGTAGTTGACATCATCTGTATGCTGCTGCTTGCCAAAGGTCAAGGTCACAGATTTGTATATATGTGTTAAATTTGCGTTAAAGTTTTGTGTTAAGTTTATATTCTTTGCTTATATTTCCAACATCCTTTGGTGAAACCTTTTGATATATGACTAGGTTTACTTCTATGTTCGTGCACAATGATTGACATCATTTTGATGCTGCTGCTGACCTAAGGTCAAGGTCACAGACTTTAACATTTGCGTTAAAGTTTTGCGTTAAGTTTACATTCTTTGTTTATATTTCAAACATTCTTTGATGAAACCTTTTGATTTATGACTAGGTTTACTTCTATGTGTTCATGCAGATTAATTGACATCATCTGAATGCTGCTGCTATCCAAGGTCATGGAAACAGACTTATAGGTTTACATTAAAATTTTGTGCTTAGTTGGGTTTCTTTACTGACATTTGTAATATAATTTGATGGAAGCATTTGATAGGTGATAAAGTTTACTTCTAGGCTCATACCATGTATAAGATTGGTTTCATTAGGGTGTGGTTTCATCAGGCGGTGGCGCTGGTCGGGGGTATACGTGAGCCCCTGCTCACTTGCTCTAGTTTTCGCGGAGTTCCATTTTTCGCGGTATTTCGCGGTCACTTAAAAACCGCGAATATTAAAGTAGCGAAATAATTTCCTGTTTCTTACAAAGTATCATCAGCAGACACAGCGTCCATATATTTTGTTTCTGTTTGCTTCGGTAAAGTCTGGTACTTTTCATTTGAGCCAGTTCTTTCATTAACCTGCGACTGCAGGTTAATGAAAGAGCTAGCTTAAATGAAAATCAAGCAAGTTTGCTTTTTGTGCATATTTCTAACCGCCAAAAATAAAAAAAAAATGTTTATGTTTTTGCCCCCAAACCGCGAAAATTTGAACCCGCGAAAATTACCGCGTATACAGTATTTGCATTCGAAGATCTTGGCACCTAAATGTTACGTGAAAACAATAATTATAAAGATAACTATTTTATTTTTATTTTATTTTAGAAAAATGCATGACATTGAACGAAAGCATTTACAATTAAATGAAAATGTACAAATAGCATGTAAAATATCACAGTTATACAATAAATAATATACATGTAACTATTTACATTGCAGAACCTAGTACCTTATCTGTGTTTCTTTGAAATAACACGTATAAGGTGCCGATTCTCGCTCTCTCCCCCCCCCCCCCCCCCCCCCCCCCTCTCTCGTACACATTTGGAAAGACACTCGGTTGTGACAGAAAGACACTGCATGGTATGCAAACTCAAAAGTGTGGAATAAATAACAACTATTGCACAAATAATAAAATAAAATGAAAATTGATTTTACAACCATTTACTATAGGTCAGAATTCACCCATCAGCTGGTGTCTAGCGATATAAAAGACCTCGAGAACTAATGTTGTTCAAATCTTAAAAGCTAATATACTATTCAATTCTTATCATATGGATGAGTCCATTTGTCAAATGAGGGGTGTCAGTTTTATCATTTTTATTTTACTTGTAGAAGAAATACCCGTTTGTCTTCTGGAAATAGTTTTCCGGTGTCTGATCTCAGTCTACACTCTTTATCTATCATGTCTTATTTATGGGTCGCAAGGCAATAATGGGTGCAATGTTACAATGCCTGTAGCATAAAACTCAGCTCATATGACAGTTAGAGTCCAGTGAAAAGATGTCCGGAACAAGACTCTCACGGCTGGCTCAGATATCTGGTATTCGTGAAACGGAGTATTACTGAGCATTACTGGACGCACACATTTCACTGTCCTCAATTTTCTGCGACTCGGAAAAGCTCGGATAATTTCGTCACTCTTCATTTGAAGAGTGGCGGAACCATTCGATATATGGCGATCCTGGAGCATCGTAGATTGTCCTGAGTGTTTGATATGTCAGATCTTTAAAATTGTTCATCAATTTGAATTAAAAACACTTTCTATGCACAATAGAAGGTCCGCACTCATCATATTCTTGTTTAGATATCCACATTTGTTGGAAAGATGAGAGAGATGCGAGAATAGAGCCACCGATCCACACAGAATACTTTCTTTCAGGGGCTGCAATCACCTTGGTCTTCATCGTTGAAGGAACCACGCCATCAAGCTCTTTCTTCATCCTGTCAGCAATTCCTATAAATAGAAACAATAATTACATTACACATATGGTCCTCAATAGTATTTGATAAACAGTCACTTTAAAAAGTATATCAGCAAATATAAGCGAAAACAAATGCTATTAAAACAAATGTCTCCAATATGAATGGATTTACACCAAGGAGACGATACTCTATTTCCCTTTCAAAAGAAAGGCCACTCTAGTGCAAAAGAATTCTGGTGTTTGTTTCTCTTTTCACAATGGGTACTGCTTCTGGGAACAATTTTTTTCTGTAAAGAGTAATCTAATACGAAAAGGAAACATGTACACTTCCAGGTCATGTTAATTTGCGTAAGAGATGTATCCATTTACCATATGTCAACTGACGGGTTTGGTCCCTTCAACAGTATTTCAATCATATCAGGCCGGATGGAGAATAGAATTTGGGGATGATGAACATGACATACACATGTAATCCTAAGACTAGAGAAGAGACAAAACCATGGCCGGAATCAATCTGATTTATGAGTCCAGTGCGTTAAGTTTTCAGTCAGTACGACAAGACTATATCAGTGGAAGGTTCCCAAACACGGATATCGGTTGCTTTTTGGTTAGCAAATGTCAAATGGACATAAACTCTCTCTCCAAATGAGTATTAGACAGATGTAAGGTCTCTGATTTCAATGAGTTCAAGTGTTTCACGGAAAAAAAAAAAATAAAAAAAAAAAAAACTCACACAAAGTTTACGTTCTTTTGAGCTGCTCTTGTGAAGTACAAAGCAGCAGCAGAAGAAAATGAAACAAGATATATATTATGATCCACAGGACAAACAGGCAATGGACTGGAAAGATCGAAATCAAATTTATCGAACTTACCTGGAAACATTGTGGAGCCTCCAGACAATACCACATTATTCAAGAAATCCTTCCTGATGTCAATATCTGACTTCATCACCGATTTATATACGAGCTCATGAATTCCAGCTCCTTCCATTCCTGCAGTAAAAGATAACTGTTATTTTAAACTCTAAACTGTAAATCAGGCATCATGAAATATTTACGAAAGTTGTGTTTCCATAAAACTGCGCATTTGTAGGAATAAAGCTTTATCATATGAGGTCACATCTGAGGGTGTAATAAAGCCATGCATTAAAAACGATAATCCTCTAATGGATTAGATATGCAAATTACGACTTGACGTTATGCGTTGACGTCCATAAAATCGTCGCGTTTTCTAATGGTGAAATCGTGACGTTTAAGTGCAAAATTTGCTAATTTAATGCGATTTTAGTGTCATATGATAAATAAAATCTTGCATTCGTGCTCCTGTACTATTGAATTTATTAAACTCGTTGGGAAAAACCGATAACATGCTCGGCGTAGCCTCGCATCTTATTCAGAATTAAAATCTAAAAAATCAAAACTTCGTAAATATTTTCATTAATTCTAAATTGTGAAAATAGGCATTTGCAAAAGTATCCACGAGTATGGTCATTCTATTTTCGATATGTTACGTACCACACATCATTACGAAAGGCTGGCCGAACGTTGGTGTCTGTTAAAAGTCTCATTTTTTACAGCTTGTTAAGTTATTATAACGATACCATAGTAATTATATTTTTTCACAACAGTTTAAAAACGTGTGCTTGTGTATTTTAAGTTAACACGAACTACAAAAAGAATAGCATTACTTAATCACAATATGTTTTAAGAAGATATGAGCCAACAGAAAATTTGTTTAACTCACCAATAAAAGATGGCTGGAACATTACTTCTGGACACCTGAAGCGTTCATTTCCAATTGTGATGACTTGTCCATCCGGGAGTTCATAAGATTTTTCAATCTGAGAGGAACTGGCCGCTGTGCTAAGTTCCTGCTCGAAATCTAAGGCACAGTAACACAGCTTCTCTTTGATGTCTCGCACTATTTCTTGCTCAGCTGAAGAAAATGAAAATCAATCTGACTATATGTAATAAAATTTAATGCAAGTTCTTCATTTCAACTGAACCGCTCAATGATTGTCAAAACAATCTACTACTCAGGCATGTGTGAGCGACCTACTTCTGAGCAAATAAAGTTTGGCCAATACAACTCAAAATATATGAACTAATAGAAAATTTGCGTTAAAGAAATTAAAATTTGTTTAACTGTTCTTGGTTCATAGGGCTTAATACTTTTGCAAATGATTTGATCATACCCATGCATCTCGTGTCTTAAATTTATCTAAAGCCTTAGGATACTATTATTCATAATATAACTTGTGCCTACTTTTGCAGCATGATTCTTATCAATGTTAGTCTAATTATTCCTTGCTTCAGGTTGGCTATTCTCTCTCTATACATATACTTACCCGAATTACAGAAGTTATATCCCCTCTCGTGAAGTATTCTGGTTAGATAGGCTGTCATGTCCCTGCCAGCAAGATCAACTCTTTCAATAGCATGTGGCAAAGCATAACCTGTAAAAATTAAGATTCTGTCTTCAATATCAAGTTCATCCGTATTTTTTATTATACTTCGATAAACATTTTAAGCTTCTGATTCATTAATTATAGCAGTTAGCAACTCGAATTTATATACATATTATTTGGTAACAAGAGCAATAACTAAACGCTCCAATTTAATAGCCGAATTAAAAACCAGGGGTCGTATTTATGAAACGATTTAAGTCGTTGATGCTGTTGCTAAGGCTAATTTTCTTTGAAGGAGTTTCCCTACAACTAAAAAAATGGCTCTGGAGGAACAGTCTGAAAAGGACTGTTCTTCCAGAGCAAATTTCTCCTTCATAGAAATTTCAAATTTTATAGTTGTAGGTAATCTCCTTCATAGAAATTTAGCCTTAGCAACACCATAGCAACGACTTAGTCGCTTTATAAATACGGCTCCTGTTGCTCTGTAACCTTGTCATAGAATGCCGCTGTGGGAACATGAAAATACGTGCTGAAAAGACTGCCATCGGACGCAAGAAGCATACCAAAGAAACGAAATTAGCAGTAATATACTGTCTACAGCTGGCAATTTTCTCAAGCACCAGTTTGAGCAGAACCCTCCAAAGCACGTAGTGGTCCAAAAGGATACCAACTACATTACTGTAAAGCAGTTTTAATGTCGTTACGGCAGCAGAAGAATAGACTCATGTAAAGAGATTCTGAGAACACTTAGAAAGCAGTCTCTAGTCAGCCTTACCTTCATATATGGGTACAACGTGTGACACGCCGTCGCCCGAGTCGAACACTATCCCCGTGGTGCGCCCCGACGCATACAGTGACAAGACAGCCTGGATACTGACATAGAAAGCTGGAGTGTTGAACGTTTCAAACAGTATCTGAAAAACAAACAAACGGAGATCCATAATAGTAATAATAATAATAATAAGAAGAAGAATAAACTGTTTACATGTATATCATTACAAGGTAGACTTTTATATACATGTGTAAGTCAACATTGTAAAACAACTTAGAGTTGACTTCAAACAAGCACAGGCAATGCGATTCGTGTAAGATCTACAACTATATATTTTCAGACTTTTCTAAAATAAAAATGATTGTTTAACTAGGCTGTTTCAATAACTGAGTTAAACCAACATCCTTTTTAGGCTCAAGTGCGTCCCCCTATCTAGAAATGATTTATTCAGAAATGCCATTTCAGCACTAAAAAGAACCCATAGCTTTGAATCATATCAACAGTACCTGTGTCATTTTCTCTCTGTTTGCTTTTGGATTCAATGGTGCCTCGGTCATGTGGACGGCGTGTTCTTCTGGAGCGACTCGAAGTTCGTTGTAGAAAGTATGATGCCATATCTTCTCCATATCATCCCAGTTAGTTACTATGCCATGTTCGATTGGATATTTAAGGGAAAGAATTCCTCGCTTATTCTGTGCTTCGTCACCTATATAGCATTCCTTGCCACCCATACCCGTCATTATTATCTGAAAACAGTGAAAATTTTAGTTATTACAGCCGCAATTTAATTGACTATTTTGCACATTCTTGCTAGTTATTTGATACTTATCTGTTTTAATGCACGTAAATTGACACGTCCTAAACAAGTACCTGGTGTGTTCTTGTTTTTTAATAACCTAATTATCATGAAAATATATATTTGGTATGAAAACAAATATCCAAGGTCACGTTTAAAATACGTATGGTCATTAACAGAAAAAAAAATCAGCAGCAACAACAACAGAATTACAATTAGAGATCTTTATATAATTGAAATAAAATAAAATGAATAAATAAAAGAAATAATAGTAAAAAATCAACTTTAATGCAAAGCGTCCCATGATAAGAATCTGAAACAGTGCAGACCAAAATCAGATAGCGTCTGATCAGGATCTACAGTGTTATCATTAAATGCGGATTATTTCAAATCACATCAAACATCCCATTTACTGGAAATCGACATGTCCGAAGTACTCCAGTTGGCTTTAATGGGTTCAGACCCCGTTCACATAAGACTTCATCATAAACGTAGTGATCTGTCTTCATCTATTGTACATACTTTAGGGCACATTTTCTCGTGTTGAAGTTTTAAAAAAAAAAGACACATTAAACAAGTACATAAAGACGATAACTTACGTCATATCTTGGCTTGCCCGTGATAGCTGGAAATACTGCCCTTGGGGCGTCGTCCCCGGCAAAACCTGCCTTACACATCCCGGACCCATTGTCAATAACAATGGAGGCAACTTCGTCATCGTAGGAAAGCATGATTTCTTTCTGATCTGGAAATGAAAAAAATATATATAGTCAACTCCCGATATCTCGAACACTGATATCTCAAAACATCTTCTTGTATCAAAGAATATATTTTCTATTTTTATTTACATTTGAACTCCTGTTATCTCAAACTAGATATCTCAAAGTAAATTTTCTGGTACCAGAAAATTTACTTTGAGATATCATTAGTTTGAGCTGAGATTTGATTTCGAGATATCGAGTGTCGACTGTATTTATAATGTTTGTCAGGTCGTAATTAATTTTCCAAACAATTTGCAAAGATTACCCAGGCAGACAAATAGAAGGGATCATTTTAATTGCAAATTAATTTTCTGAACTATTATATCTGATGTCTCTACATCCATTTAAATATCATTAGCCTCAAAACAAAAGTGCTTTATAAAAGCGTGCTTTCAGCACTGAGAGGCGCCGTTGTCGAGTGGTTAGAGTGCAGAAAGTCGCCGGAAGGTCGTGAGGTCGCGCCCGGGTTTCACCATCCGACGAATGAAAACTCTGTCTCCGTCTTTCATCTGCTGTGCCCAAGATACAGTGGGTCTCTTAACCCCACTGCTATTAGGCTATGGGAAACCCTTACCTTTTTATATGCAAGAGAGAATACACTAGGATTGCCTTCGCTGAGATTACACGTAGTGAGATCCTACAACATATGTCAATTAATTGTCTTAAAATATTTAAGTTTCAAGATATGTGTGCATTAGAATTTATTCATACAAATTATCTTCGTGAGCAAATAATTGTACGAGTATTATATTATAGACAAGCAGCTGTTTTATTATTAAAGCAGCAAAAACTGAAGCTATATCAAATCCAAATTAGTTGACTTACCTTGTTAAATTGGAAATTCTTTCTTTCTGAGATGCGTTCTCTGTCGCTATAAAATTCGCTGTTTGATAATTCTCAAAATATACCCATTTATATACGAACAAATTTCGCGGTTTTCGTGGAAAAGACATCTTTGCTTCCACTAATTTCTTCCATATATGGTTGAAAGTTCAGTCATTGTCTTATTTTTGTCAGTGACCCTGTTATTGATGTTAGTCATCATTAATATTCATGAGCTGTATACACGGATAGGTGAACTTCTAAAAATACAAGTGACACCCAGGTAAGTAAAGGTAAGTATAGAGCGCGGAAAAAAGTGAGGTAAAATTATTAGCCCCCTGATAAAATGGATCAACGGTTTGATTAAGGCTGATTTCTTCTTCAGAAAAGATGAGGTGTAGCTATAGATAGCTGCCGTCTTCATGCACGGATGTGTAAACTTAAATCCACAAACTCTTTAACTTAATAATGAGTATTTGCCATATATCGTACTCAATGTTGGAGTTTGAAGGTGACATCATATTTTTCTTGTTCAATATTACCCTCGAAGTAAAATATAATCTATAAGATAGCATCAAATGCTAACAAATATGTCAGTGGTGTACGTATTTTTGTCGTGTATTATTGTATAGTAGTATACGAATATTACGAAATCAATTCAGTAAGACGTTACTTTCTTTTAAAAGTGTACAGTACTTACTATATTCTATTAATAGTCAGAACTATGTCACACAGTATTATAATATTTGCTATATAAGTATAGTCCTTCTATTTTTAACCTTCGCATTATAGATTCAAAGACTGGCCTGGTACAGGGCAATTCTACGATAATACCTTTTAAGTCCCGGTCTGTGTCTGCAACTCATGACCTTATATGGTCCGGACAGTACAAAAGAAGGATAAATAAAATAAGTAAGAGATTGAAAAGAGCTCATACAGGAAAACTCTGATTGGCCTATGCATCCGTGCAGTCCGATCAGAGTACTCCCTATTGGCATAAACAAGGTACATACATCCTAAGGAATATTTAGAATGAGAAGTGAGAATTGCAAGAATAAATAGGTTGGTTGGTTGATTTGATGCTTAACGTCCACGGTAAACAACTAAGGTCATGTCGGGACGGTCAGTTAACCTAACCACACTATTCCTGGGCAGGCTTAGACCTCCTAAGCGGTTAACCAGTACTAAGTGCACATACTTTCGCTAGTAACTGACAACTGCCCTTCTTGAATCAGCGGAAGGAGAAACGAAAGTATGTGGCCAGACCGGGATTCGAACCCAGGACCTCTGACTTACGAGTCAGGTGCCCTACCGATTGCGCTACCCGGCCCGGCTAAGAATAAATAGGCTTACTTGATTATTTGATACCGTGTAATGGGCTTAAGATTCATTTTCACGCGACACCGCTCATGATTGTTTAGGTGGCAATCAATAAATTTTACGGCCACAACTTAATCATGTTAATATATATAAAAAAAACAACAACAAAAAAACAACAACAAAAAACAAAAAAAACAAAAAAAAAAAAAACAACTTCAACAAAAAATGGAGTGGTTGGGGAGATGTGGGGAGCACTTTGTGTAATTAAATAAGGCCTATTAAGTAGAATTATGAAACCAATTATGATGTTTATGTTTTATTTATAGGTGCCACACAAAATAGGATAGTCTAAACTTCAAGACTCTAAAGTGTACTTTGGGGACAAATTATTTATTATCAGGTGGGGGGCGGGGCGGAACGGGGAGGGGGGGGGGGGAAGAGTTGGGTCGGGTACATTTTCATATGGTTCACCATTTTTTATCCGACCCCCTCCCCCCAGTCTCACAAAAATTTTTTTTCCGCCCCCCCCCCCCCCCCCCCGATAGGTGCCAAATCTTTTTATGACCCCCCCCCTACCTCCATCCCAGCCCAGCTACCCTTCACACACACACACACACACACACACACACACACACACACACACACACCATATTACCTATTTTATGTCAAACTGACCTCAATCAAAACCTGTTTGAAACACAAAGAATATTTTCTTATTCTAACAGGTTAATTAATCATGGTCTGTTTAAACTCTGTCTGCATTTCTTTACACTTTCTCCTGCTTATGGCCTGAGATCTTTTTGCTGAATGCTTAATAATTATAACGGTTAATAACATTAATTGTGCTTCTGTGGGGCGGGGGTCTGGGGGCGCAGCATCCAGAAGCCACAGTAGTTTTGCTGATGAATAGGCACCTGGAGAGCTGATATCACAAACGCAGGCATTAACAAAATCATCTAGACTCGACATGATTTTATAGGCACTTTAATAAGTACTGTTCTTCTAGCAAATCAATGAAAAGATCAGTATTTGATTATGAAGCTGTCCCAAGTTTTGTGTGTCATTTTCATAAATCATGGTCTTTAAGTTTTTAGTTTAAAAAAAAGAAAAAAAAAGCCCCCAGAAGCTGAGACCATGATTTTTTAAAAATAAAGACTGATGGAAGAATTCCGACCCCCCCCCCCAATATAAGAAAAAAATCTGATCCTCTCCCCACTTTTAAATGTATCCGCCCCCCCCCCCCCTCCACCCCCAAACCTGCATGATAATAAATGACTCGTCCCTTGAGTCGATTTTGGTATTGAGAGTGAACATACATTTTCATTAAAGCTAATACTTGCTAATCATACGGTACTAATACGCTGGCTTTACTTCATTTATTGTAGCAACAAGGAAAATGGCCGATTCTGCCGAGGTAGGATTTAAACCGCAAAAAATCGTCCACATTGTGTAAATGTTCCAACAGAGCGGCACTCGTAAATGCTTTTGAGCAAATTCAATGACAAGCTATTCCAAAAACAGTAATAGTAAAGTGCTTAGGACGACACAGCAGTTGTTATTAAAGTCTTAATAGTTGATAGACAATTTACCAGTATGCGTGTTGTCCCTAATTTCGTTACAGAAAACAGTTCATTGCACTGCCTCTTCCGCGTTTCGGTTTCAGACCTCCCTCATTACTTTTGAATTCTTTTTTGTATGTTTTGTCATACATTTTGCCCAAGAACACTTAGATCTAGGGTTTTTATTGTTGGAAATAGCCATTTTATGTAAGGCAGTGTCTCGGGGTCTGGTAGTTCTGTACCAAAACCTCATGTTTTTTCATTTTTTTTTCCATCGGATTTACATGTCAAAAACATAGATATCTGATGAAAAAGACGGAAAAAACTGAGGTTTTGGTACAGAACTAGGGGTCCGGCAATGGACTTGGGGGTCCGGTACCCTTGCCTGCCAGTCTCGGTTGGTTGGTTGTTACTAAGCCCCAATTGGCCATAGTGATCTCTCAGGTATGTTTCTCTAGGTATTCTTCTTTAGGTATATTTAACACACTTGTACTCACGTAGTAGGTGGTGCGCCGAATGTTCTTTTCACGTCTTAAATTTAAGATACACAAAACACACTGTTGAGAAACTGGATTACTGACTCCGAAGCCACATTGAGTTCTGTAAAAAACAAGGCCAGCTTACTGCACTATTATGATCCTTCTTTGCATTTACTCAGAGTATCCTGTACGATGTGTACCGAGCTGCGAGCCTCGCCTGTGAGGAATGGCTCGGGGACCGGTAGTATGTTAAACAATCACTGTACACTAGTGGTTGTTGCCTTAAATAATGATAATTCAGCAAGAAAATATCTTAAGTTGAGGAAAATCCGCCAATAAATACTCAGTATATAGAATGGAAATGCAGTGCTCACGGACGGACAGTAAGACAAACAGACGGACGTATGTATAGCCGTTTCTCATAATTATCAAGGATTCAATAATATCAAAGCCATTACATTTCTTATTGTATCTCAATAAACTTACTGCGTATTGAGTATTGACAAAACTACTTCATCAACCACAAGTTTTAACTTCTGTGCTGTAGAGAAATTTTGGGGAATTCTCTTGATTCCTGCTGAGTGCACTCTTTCTTTTATACGAATCATGAAATTAACATGTTTTCCATGCGGTTCTATCCCCTGGCGCAAGAAAACTCATAGCTCACTAAAATAGTGGCAATGATTTTATTTTTTTTCTGTCACATCTCTTATGTCTGGTATTCCAGTCTTTTTCTTGAAAACAACAAATCACATGATTACTCTATTTATGCTGGAAAGTATGGGCAGCCATTAAGATAACAAGCTTTAATGTTTGTAATAAATGAATCACAACACATTATTTGATGAGCCTGACATATTAACATGATTAATAGACTTTACTGACAAAAAGTGCTTTTGAAACATGAGTACATAACTGTTAGAGCTATAGATATGAATTATTTGATAGATGATAGTTGATTCACCAAGAAATTATTTACTGCTTATGCTGCCCCTGGGCCAGCTAGTTGTCAAATTTATGGAAACCCCATCTGTAAATACATAATGATATATAGGTTTCTGTTCAGATTTGAATAAGATTTGATATTGCTTTTACAAATTGGTAGAAAATGTTCATGAACAGCTACATTATTACTGCAATGATTAAATTTTAAGGATTTTGATACTACTTGCTTTCCATACTTGCCACTTTTATAAATACAATGATATTATAGAACTCTGCATTGACTTAAGTTGCAACACCATGGTAGCTTAGAATATCTTGTTAGTAAACAGAGGAGAGAAGGATAAGATTTTCCTTAGTGCAGAAGAATATGGGATGACAAAGGATAATAACTAAGATTTTAGATAGTAGGATAAGGTAGGATAGGATATAGGATAGGATATAGGATAAGATAGGATAGGATATGTTTCCCAATTACTATCCATCCATCCATCCATCCATCCATCCATCCGTCAAATATCTCCCAACCCCTATTTGGTTTCGAACTACTTTTGGCTTTCTTCCACCACAGATTAGCCCTCTAATATATTGACCAATGTGACCATACCAGAAGATAGAGAGAAAAATAAATGCGACTATGTTGTATACATAGGTGCAAAAGATTGACATTTAGAGAATCAGATTGATTGTCTTCTGATTATTTCAACAACAAATTATGAAACTGGGTCACCTGATCTGACACCCACATCTTATCTACACACCACTCCAGGAGAGCCAAAGTTCCATATTTGAACGCTTGTTATTTCAGGTGATAGAAAAGCACCTAGCAGAGAGGCACATCAAGAAAGAGAAAGATGTTCACCAGCTCTACTTGGCAAACAAGTAAGTTTTATAACTCATGCAGGGCTACAGATTAGTAAAAATAGATTCTGAATTGGGGCATAATTTGAGCAAACAGTGCAGACCCAGATCAGACTGCTCCGGAGCAGTCTGATCAGTGTCTACACTCTTTGCAGACACAGATCAGATTGCTCCTGAAGGAGCAGTTTGATAAGGGTCTATACTGTTTGCAATTCTATCTGCATTTATTGCACACATTTCTACTTGAAAAACTGAATGTTCAGATTTTAAGACAGTTATGGTAATTATTTTAGGTGTCCCAGCTTTTTTACGCTCACCTGAGCTTATAGGATGGTAAGGCTTCGGCGTCCGTCATCCATCCGTCTGTCTGTCATCCGTCCACAATTTCAAACAACTTCTCCTCTGAAACCGGTGGCCGATTGCAACCAAATTTCATATATAGCCTCCTGGGACCTTAGGAATGAAAAATTGTTCAAACGGTCCTGGTCACATGACCAACGTGGCCGCCATGCCCATATATGGTAAAAAGCTTTAAAAATCTTCTTCTCCAGAACCAATAGGCTGATGAACTTGAAACTTAGTATGCAGCATCTGGTACGCGAGTACTACCAAGATTGTTCAAATTATGACCTTGGGTTGCCCTTGACCTTTTTATGGCAAGGTCAAAGTTGCTTTCTGGTGCTTTTATATGGGAAAAATGCTAGAACATAAGGTATCTTGGAAACTGTTGAAGACCCAGAACTCTCATATTTTGACAATTTCAAACAATCTCCTCAAAAACCACTGGGCCAACTGAAACCAAATTTCATATAGAGCCTCCAGGGGTTGAGGGAACAAAAATTTATTCATATGGTCCAGGTCACATGACCAACATAGCGGCCACGCTGATATATGGTAAAAAACTAAAAAAGATTCTTCTCCAGAACCAATATGCCGATGGCCTTGAAACATAGTATGTAGCATTGGGTGCACAAGTACTATTAAGATTGTTCAAATTATCAAATTATGACCTTGGGTTGACCTTGACCTTTTCTACGGTAAGGTCAAGTTTGCTTCCTCGTGCTTTTATATGGCAAAATGCTTGAACATAATATATCTTGGAAACTGTTGAAGATTTTGGGCTAAAAATTGGTATCTACAGTCATCTTAATAAGTACATGAAGCTTTATAAGTACAAGAGGTCAAGGTCATTATTTGACCCAGAACTCTCATATTTTGACAATTTCAAACAATCTCCTCAAAAGCCAATGGGCCAATAGTCCTTAAATTTGATGTAGAGCCTCCAGGGGTTGAGGGAACAAAATTTATTCACACAGTCCACGCCCATATATGGTAAAAAGCTTCAAAAATCTTCTCCAGAACCGATTGGCCGATGGCCTTGAAACTTGGCATGTAGAATTGGGTACTCGCATACTATCAAGATTGTTCAAATTATGACCTTGGGTGACCTTGATCTTTTTTACAGCAAGGTCAAATATGGGAAAATGCTAGAACATAAGATTTCATGGGAAGTTTTGAAGATTAAGGCCCAAAAATTGGTATACACAGCCATCTTAAAGAGAACATGAAGATTTGTGAGTACAAGAGATCAAGGTCATTCTTTGACCTTTGACCCAGAACTCTCATAATTTGACAATTTCAAACAATCTCCTCAAAAACCACTGGGCCAATTGTAACTTAATTTCATATAGAGCCTCCAGGGGTTGAAGGAATGAAAATTTGTTCAAAATGTCCAGGTCACATGACCAACATAGCCGCCATACCCATATATGGTAAAACCTAGAAAAATCTTCTTCTCCAGAACCAATACACTTATGGCCTTGAAAATTGGTAAGTAGCATAGAATACTAGAGTACTACCAAGACTGTTTAAATGATGACCTTGGGTTTACCTTGACCTTTTTTATGGGAAAATGCCAGAACATAAGAGTTCATGGAAAGTTTAGAAGATTTTGGCTTAAAAATGGTATATATAGTTGTCTTAATGAGTACATGAAGATTTATGACTACAAGAAGTTATGGCCATTCTTTGACTTTTGACCCAAGACTCATATTTTGACAATTTCAGAAGTAAGAAAAACCAACCCACTTTGCCAATTGTTCAGGTGAGCGATTCAGGGCCTCATGGCCCTCTTGTTTTAATTTTACGGTAGTCAAGTGGAATATTACAGATAATTCTGCTATAGGAGCACTCTTTCTTTTAAATGCCGACCCCATATAGAAGGGAGGCAAAAATGAAATTGGCAGAGCTGCTTCCCCTGAAAATATACCCATTCACCTAAAACTACCGTTCTCATGTAAGTTAGGTCTGATGACTCTGCTCAGATAATTTAGATTAACAACTTGGTAAAAGACTAACTAGTTGCCCATGGCCCTAAATTTGGGGCTGAGTCCTTGAATTTTGGGAGAAAATACCTATTGATGTAAAATGACATTTGCTTAGTCTTTATCTCCAGATCTACTCTAAAGATTTTAAACATTGTGACAGGTAGGTCTAAGCAAACAGTGCAGACTCAGATCAAACTGCTGCTAAAGGAACAGTCTGATCAGGATATACACTTCTTACCATTCCATTTGCTGCATTGTGAAAACAAGCTGTTCCATTTGTAGGACAGTCTGAGTTGCAGTAATTACTTAAGGTGTCCCTATATTCAAAGTTTTTATGGGCTGCCGCTGGGGGTAACCAGGTTAGGTCAGGGGAGTAAATATTTTCACAGGGTAGGGGTTGCAATTCCTTTGTAACAAAAATATCTTCCCATGTGTGTCTAAGTCAAAGAAGTGCATATACAAATGACAGCCATCATTTGAAACATATGAATGAAACTACAGTTAGAATGTAAAGAATAGAGAGAAATTGGTTCTGCCGATATTTTGTCACATAAAGCACATTTTTCCAATCTATGGATGTTTTTAGCAATCCAGACCAGAAATAAGTGATCAGTTGTGAAAAATGCTTTGAGTATGAGATGCGCTCTTAAATATGCAGTGTTTTAGCAACAAAAAGAGAAAAGATAATGATGAATCTGAAATCTGAAGAAAAAAAAAAATAGAAAAAGAAAAAATAAATAAATAAAAAATAAAACATTACATGTACTGTATATATTTATGCAGTTATAAGCATTGTTTTTTTTTCTCCTTCCATAAACCATTCTTAAAATCTAGATCCATCTTACAAGATGGATCTAGATATTTGGGATTGTTTTGGAAGAGAAAAAAATGCTCTTACAGCTGAATAACACAAACTGAGCTAAATACTTGGGGTAGTTTAGGAAGGAGAAATCCCCGTCTTATTATCAAATAAAAAAGGTGAGCAATGGAGGTCATCTTTGCATACATAATACAGAAAGTACAACTGACAAAGTATCAAAATCCACAATCTGCCTTAAAAGTATCTGAAAATGTCGGAAATGCATGTATCCATACACCTTAACAGAAATTCTTAATAGAACTGAGCCACATCTGGTGACTTCCAAAAATGTGGCAGTTTTGTAATGTGATATTCAGATCTGTCTTGTCTTTTAGACTGGGTCTATAGGGGCCTCACTGTTGGCTGTAAGTAAGGTTTTGGCCAGTTCCGTAGATGGCTGATGTGACAAGTGAAGGCTCTGATCAGACTGCACTCAAGTGCAGTACCAAATGCCAAATTGTTTGAACTTACATGATGTGGCTCAAATTATTTTTTTTTCATTTCAGGGGTATGAAAGAATGTGACGACTTGTCCAGATTTAAATATCTTAGATGTCTGTGGCTCAATGGAAACAAGGTATGTCAGAGTTGGTGTGGAAAAGAAAGTGGCATGGAGGGTGTATAAGATGGAAATTAATAGGTTAACAAAAAAAAAGAAAAGAAAAAAAGAAAGGAAATTGTTCACCCATAGCTACTGGTACAGGCTGATTGCTAATATTAAAACAAAATTGAATAGCATTTTAAAATGAGAATATATTCAAAAACCCTGAAACTCTGTTGTCAGCCTATAGGCACTTGTTTAGTAGTCATTATCACAATTAAAGAAACAGTAATACATATTTCGAGTTGAGCTCAGGATAGAATTGTTCTTAGCTAGTTGCCACTCAATAGCACACACAACACTTTTTGTGAGTGTCTGAAAACATATGTGTTCATTTTCAATTTGTATTTTCTTCCACAAAATATTGTGAAAAATTGCAGCTACTCTAGAGACTAGCAACATTCTTAGAATGACAGTATATCTGTCAGTTCATGAAAATCCATAAAATTTTCAGCAAGAAGCAAAAAGTGTGACATGAGGTATTGCTGATTCAGCATTATAGCATTTGCTTATCAGCATATGTAGCACTTGCATCAGCCCAGTCTGGTCAGAGTCTATGCTGTCTGCATGGCAGTAGCTCAGGCCCTTAGCTACCCTTTAAGCTCTTAGGGAAGAGTCTGATCAGACCGGGCAGATGCCAGGCTGATTTGAGTCTGTTTTTTGCACACAACCACTTTGTTGGTTTTCTCATGTCGCGGCTCATTTCAGGTTAGCTCTGTGAGGAGTATAGAGATCTCTTTGTGACAGAGGTCAGATTGGCTAGACACAATGTTCAAAAGAATTCTTGTGTTAACTGATCATTACTCTCTATATCAAGTGTTGAATAGAAAACAATTATGATCTCTTCCGATAGATTAAGCAAAAGTTTTGAATGCATCTTACTGATTTGATCTTAGCTTTTATATAAAGCACATTACCATATTCTAGTTCACAGTTCTGAAAACCACGCCTACTTTAAACAGGTACATATTCCTCCATTAACTGTAAGGTAAAATCACAGACTTATGTGGGACATTGTATACGTGGCATTTTGTTTATGAGACTATGCGATGTGCTGAGTTGTCTTTGCATAGGCCTTGTATATGCTATCAGGTGACTTAAAGTGACATTCAGGGTGTGGCTGTGAACTGTGTATTTTTGTATGTTTCAGCCTTCAAAGTTAAGATTTATCAACATTTGCTCTCTACTTTCAGCTTCGTCGGCTAGACTGTTTACGAGACAACTTTCAGCTAGCGGAACTGTACCTACAGAATAACCAGCTGGTGGAAGTATTTGGTGCTCTTCAGCATTTAACGTGTTTACAAGTTCTCATGTTACATAATAATCAACTCACAAAACTTGATAAACTTGTCAAAGAGTTTAAGAAGATGCAGTGCCTTAAAACACTGAGTAAGTAGTGTATTGTGTTAGGATAACACAAGAGCTCCAGATAAAGTGGGCATTTGAGGGCAACTTTCAGATCTAATTCATATAAATAAATGTTCCTGACACAAGATTCTGCATCATTTGCTCCCAAAGTCCTTCCTAAGACTCCAGAAAAAGATCTTGAGAGTTCCTTGTGACTTGCAGAATCAGACGAGCATGAAATTATAGATTCTGATGCCAGAAAGGGCTACAGTTACTGGGTATTGTTGAAAGATCAAATATAAATCTTTCATTTTCAGAATAAATCACAGTACATCTATTTTCAAATTTTCTATGCAGCTAGTTAAGACAAAATCAAAGAAATGCTTAACATAAAGAATAGACCGGGACCCTTAGTAATCTTCGTGAGACCCTTAAAACTAATACATGTATGAGGTTCCTTAGGACTTCTCAGATTTGGAACTGAGGGAAAACACTGGGCTCTTGCGCATACATTGCTTCCAGTGGCACTGTATCAGAGCATTAAAATCCATCCAGTAGTATCTAAGTTATGCCCTGGACATACTTAAGTAATAGAGGGCAATAACTGCCCATAAGGTAGAGTTATGCGTCTTGTGCTTTGCACATCATCATCTTGTGTTATACCATTGTGTGAATTTTAACTAATTCTTATCCACTACTTTTCCGTTCATGAGCTATACAAAACTGTATTGGATGTGCAGATTATCAATGTGCAAAGCAGTAACTCTGTGCTCAAGGAGCAAAAAAAAAAAAAAATAAATAAAAAATATAAACAACAGAAAAAAATGCCCACCTTTCACTGAATAATTTGCATTTGTGTGGGGATTGGTCATGTCCCCATATGTTGGCCATGGCTCTTGTTAACACAATATTTATTTTGGTACAAAGACAAGGGTTTCCCCTTGCGAAACAATTCCAAATATCTAGAGCCATCTCACAAGATGGATCAAAATTTTGGTATTGTATTATTGGAAGAGAAAATCCCATCTTACAGCTTTTTCACATGATACTGATTCACAGATATGAGGGTGGCGGGGTGGGGGCGGAGACACACCCATTTTAAAGCTGAGTAGATACTGTATGTCATCATGATATAATTTTTCACATGCAATGATGTAAGGTCTATAGTCCGGTGGTTCATGAGTGAAATTTTGGGTTTGTGGGCACTTTCGAGGCATGACGGGCAACCGGGCTCAATGAAGTCAATAAAGCTACCTTAAACCATTTTGCCCAGTTGCCAGCTCAACAGACATCTTATAAGGTCAAAATGGGGTCAAAGGTCATTTAGTGCATTTTTATATACCAGTTTGTGGGTCAATTATTCAATTTATAGAGACTTTCGAGGAATAAGAGGCAACTATGGCAAATGAAGTAAGTAAACATATTATAAAAGCTTTTGCCATATTGCCGACGTTATATATAATCAAAACTGGGTCAAAGGTCAGTAAGTACAGTTTTGTAAAGTGGTTTATTGTACCATTAATTCTAAAACAGTCTTTTGAGTTACCAATAACCCATATACCTGCCCCCACCTATTTGAAGGAGAGACTTTCTACACTATTTGTTTTCCAAAAGTATATTACAACACCACAAGATACATTTCTCTGCTGTCTGACTGTAGGTGCGTTTGACATTCATCGCCAATTTAATACGTTACCATACCAATCTGCTGAATTCGTCTGTTCCTATACTTCTTATTCAAATAAATATTGAAACAGATATAAATCTTGCTGTTTAAAGTTCGTGTTGCTTTTCTATACTGTCATAGAAATTATCTCCTGTAGAGCATAACTGTAGCCTACGTTATCGAGTTTCTTCCAACATAAGTGATAAACTATTATATTTTGGATAAATTTACCATTTTACGGAAACCAGCAAATATTTACCTTTTACATTAACGCAAGTAAAAAGAAAAAAAAATATTTGTGTATCAAATCATGCAGAAAATTGCAGCGTTACATACATTACCGGGCATAAGTTATCAGAAATCATTAACCAGAAACATGGCCATTGGTATTTTAGACAGCATCTTACGAGCTAGTACTCCATGACCTACCGTGATCCTGAACAGATGAGGTAATGCAATATTCTAGATCAAAATGTTTGGTAATTAGAGCTTGAACAATGGTCTGCTTAGCAATTTTATATAGATGCCTGGGGCAGGACAATTGCCTATTCTGAAGTATTTTAGTCAAATACATGTAACTGGCACTACATAATTGAAAGTGACAATTTTTATTGACAGATTTGAGCTTGGACTACAGTGTTCATAGAGCAAATTCAGCTGAAGCACCCATATAACTGTCTCTATATTAGTAGTTTTCAGGAAGTCGAACAAGATAAAGATGCAGACTAAATAAAATATGGAATTACTGAACGGAGAGCAATGACTCTCAAGACGTTTCGTAGTTACCTGAATTTCTAAACCATGTCAATGAATCCTCTTTTCATGCCCTGTGCTGTTACCACAGTCTCTTTAGCTGACTGGTAATAGACTGGTCTGGCACTGAATTCTGCCCATGTTGATATAAAAGAGTGAACTGCCATTAAAATAACCCTAGAGGTATTTCGTACATTGAACAGGTGCCATAGTCGATGCCCAGGTTTTGCAGTGGCACAGACAGGTACAATGATGTCTGTCAATGTCTTTCAATAGCCTGACCTGACATCACAGAGTTTACAGACGTCTTCTAGTTGGTTCAGATGCTACCCTTTTATCTATAGCCCTCTTTGTAAAGCCTTATCTGCAGCGTTACGTACGTTACGGAGTATGCATTACCAAAAATGGATATGAGTATTATAGGGTATGCGTTTATGTCTGCCACTACAGTGGTATTTTAGCATACAAGCAAAGGACATTTGGTGGCCAGAACTAGTATAATATTCAAGATGACTAGCTAAAGCCTGAGATGGTAAAACATAGATGTCTTGTAATGTTCTAAGCCGGCATAGCAGTGGCAAACGTGACCTTGTAACATGTTAACTTCGCAAAACAGGTGCCTTCGCTGTTTTCTCAAAATGCTTTGACTGTTACAACAACTTACTCAGATGATCGAGTTGAGATACCAGAGCTCGAGTAACAGTAGGTCATTTTGTGCCTGAACCATTCACTTGAGTTTATGTCTTGTAGTTGTAAGAGCATGAACAACAGTTTCAGAAATATTTTATAGTAGATTTTATTGATGATTAAGTGATTCGTAGTGTAGCTATAATGTTTTCACTCCTTCCCTTTCATGCATACATAAGGTCTATATATATTAACAACTTTAATTATGAATGGATTTATTCACTTATGATATCATAACTGTCAAATGGCAAATGCAGTATTAAGTTTCCTGAAGTAATAGGTTATAAACCTTGGAATTGGGGATGGCTTGGGCCATTATTACACTTTTCAACCCACTCATTCCCCCATCTCCTTGATTCATCTGGTTCCGTTTGTATTTATATAGTAAGCAGTATGGTTTATTTTCAATATGTTACATGCACCGTATGCCTTTTCATATTTAGACAAAGTTTCAAGTCACCGTTATGACCTTTCCAAACAATAGATTTCAGGTACGAATGTAAAACACTGCCTATAACGTAAACTACAAAGGCTAATTAATTCGGTTTTAGTCAATTAAATGCATGTGCAAAACAAAACATATGATGACTCAATTTTGAAGAGCAAATGTTCCAGCTTCAGATGCATTTATCAGAATAATCTAATCCTTCTGAAGTAAAAAATGACACAAGGCTGGAATACAGCAGATCTGGTTTGATTTGATGTTTTTCTGAGAAATTGTGAAAAGTGTAAAACATGCCTCATGCAACCTGGAGCCCCTGGAGCGTTTCACTATATCAGATAACCTCTATAAGCCCTATAGCCACTGGATGAAACTAACTAAAACTCTGGTGAAGTTATGGGCGCCATCTTATCAGCCTCCACAAAGCCACTTAACGACAGGGTACTTATAAACAAGAGTATTTGATTATAATTCTTGATAGTTTTCTCTCGTTTTTTCCAGGCAAGTTATATAGCGATAAGTCTCATTATGAATGACTAGAAGAGGCGATTCAGACGAGGACCAACATAATGTCGAATGAGAATAGCAGTATTTAGATTCGGTTTATTATATATGCCTTCCATAAACTACCTATAAACCTTAAAGTAAATTACATGCGATGCAGTAAGGCTGATACAAAAACGTATATGTTACAGTTGTTTTGCAAGTTTGCATGTAAAACAGAAACGCCCTTTAGAATCTAAAGCAAGGGTCGATCTGTTTCAAACTGTCTGTCGACAATTTTTGATATTCTATATTGAATATAAGATACTTCTGCATATCTGAAAACTTATTCTGGACATGCTGATGTGTTTTTATGTCTAAAAGTTGTTTAAAAATGATTAGTGTCCACTTTATAAACTAGAAAACATCTATTAGCATAAAACGTGCATAATTCCATATATTTTTTATGTAATTTAATCTCTTAATATTAATTTATATGACTGATCTACCATTTTGGTAACGTAAACTACATTAAATTGATTTCTCTGCATTGAATTTTATATGCTACACAGCTCTCGGTTTTAAAGTTCTTACACATTTATGTGCAAACATTATTAAAAAGAAAAGTATTTTACGGCAATTAAGATGCATTAGATTTCAGATGGCAACTGTAAACAATTGACATATCGTAAACAACACATGCTAATGAAACCAACTGTTTTTAATGTAATGGTTGAGCTAGAAACATGTCATAGCTTGCTTATAAAGATGACATTTACCAATCTAAAATCTTTGTTCACATATTTATGCAGTGTAGTCCTTGATTTATGAAATATTATAGTTATTTCTATGAATGCACGTATTTTTCTCGAAAATAGGTTTACGGACGGACACAAACACAGTTTAATTGAACAAAAATTGTTCAAGTATGCTTTACAATTGTTGCATTAAGTTTTCAATGTGTTCAGCATTTAACTGCAATGATATTTATACCTCAAATATACAATAATCATTTTCTAAACAGTTTTTCGTGATTTTGCACTTAATGACCTTTGACCTCGTTTAAACGGTACAGATTGGGCAGTCAGGTTTGGCAACCGGCAAAAAATAAACGGGGACATATCGGTAAGTAGTTTTAGCATGGTTGCCGATCATGCCGCGAAAGTGCCCACAAACTCATTTTCTAGAGCACTTTTCTCGAATCCGCCACCTGACTACTAGTGACATTATGATTATGGCATGTATATGATTGTATGAAATATACTTACAGATTTGTTTAACAACCCAGTTGCCCAAGAGTCAGACTATCGGCTGTTTGTAATACATTCTGTACCTTCAGTTGATCTGTTGGACAGACAAGGTAATAGTACTGTAATTGTAATACACTCTATACTTTAATACACTGCACTTGAATTGTTTAAAAGTAAAACTTTTGGCAGTTTGTAATACCTTGCATTTTAAGTTGTCTATACTGTTCAGTAATTGTATTATGATACACTTAACTGAATATAGACTGTAACATCATGGCCCAGAAGTAAGACTACAGGCTGTCTTACATTCTGTACCTACCCCCACTTTACTGTACATGTAATTGTAATTCTCTATACTGCAGTATATTGTAATGGTAGTGGAATTGCTTGAGAATCAGACTTTCAGGGCTATGTTTTGTAGCACACTCTTTACCTTTACTTGATCTATTGGACAGGGAAGAGATGTAAACTCTATTCTGTAATATTGTAAAACACTGCACTGTAATACGGTACACTCCACCAATTTAGTCTACTGGCTGTAATGTGCTTCTTTCCTTCAGCTGATCTTTTGGACAAACCAGGTTTGTTAACATACTGTAATTGTAACGAACTAAACTGTTTTACACTGGCTGTATGTACTACACTATGTTAGATAGACAAAGGTATGTTAATACTATACTGTAATTGAAGTACACTAAACTGCTATACAGTATAGTGGAGTTGTCATAGAATCAGACTGGCAGCTGCTTGTAATAGATACGCTCTTTATGGTGAATAAGCACACTTTCAGGGGAAGCAACTTTATGATTTTCAGTTTTAGTCTATAAAATAATTTGCAATACACATGGCAGAAAATGCCAGGCTTTATTGAATACATTTATCACTGGGTGGTTGCTTAGTCCCAGTAGGCGGTGATTTTTTCTGACAATCGTCAACGATTTTTTCTGACAATTTATGTCTCATGAGCGTGACGGAGCAATAGGGTAAGTAAACAAACTTATTATGTCTCCCCCCTTTAGGGTCGGGAGACATATTGTTTTTCCCCGGGCGTCTGTCCGTCCGTCTGTCTGTCACAAATTGTGTCCGTTCTATAACTTGAAAACCGCTCAAGCTATATTCGCGAAACTTCATATAAATATCAATCAACATGAGACGACGTGCAGAGTTCAAGAATGGTAACTCTGGCATTTATACTTTTTGAGTTATTTCCCTTAGAACTTAGTCCATCACAAAATTGTGTTTCAATTGTGTCCGCTCTATAACTTGAAAACTGCTCAAGCTTTATTCACGAAACTTCAAACAAATATCAATCAACATGAGGCAATGTGCAGAGTGCACAAACGGTAACTCTGGCATTTATACTTTTTTAGTTATTTCCCTTGGAACTTTGTCCATCACAAAATTGCGTCTCAGTCGAGTCTATCTATAACTTTAAAACCATTCAAGCTATATTCATGAAAGTTCATACAAATATCAATCAACATCAGACGACGTGCAGAATGCACTCTGGTGTTTATACTTTTTGAGTTATTTCCCTTGGAACTTTGTCCATCACAAAATTGCGTCTCAGTCGAGTCCGTCTATAACTTTAAAACCATTCAAGCTATATACATGAAAGTTCATACAATATCAATCAACATCAGACGATGTGCAGAATGCAAGAACAATAACTTTAGCATTTATACTATTTGAGTTATTTCCCTTAGAACTTTGTCAGTCACAAAATTGTGTCTCAGTCGTGTCTGCTCTATAACTTGAAAACCATTCAAGCTATATTCACGAAACTTCATACAAATATCAATCAACATTAGAAGAATTGCATAGTGCAAGAACCATAACTCTTGCATTTATACTTCTTGAGTTATTTCCCTTGGACCTTTGTCAGTCACAAAATCGTGTCTCAATCGCTTTATTACTTGAAAACCGGACAAGTTATATTCACGAAACTTCATACAAATGTCAGTCAACACTAGACAACCTGCAGAGCACAGCATTTATACTGTTTGAGTTATTTCCCTTGGAACTTTGTCATTCACAAAATCGTGTCTCAATCGTCTAAGCTCTATAACTTGAAAACCGTTTAAGCTATATTCATGAAACTTCATACAAATATCAGTCAACATATAAATAGACGACCTGCAGAGCACTGTAACTCTTGCATTTATATTTTTTGACAAAAACTAAATATGAATATCAGTCAACATTACATGACATGCAGAGCATAACAACTATAACTCTTGCATTTATACTTTTTACTTATTATGAATCCCTGCTTCAGGGTAGGGAAACATATTGTTTTTCCCTTGCCGTCTTAATGACTGATCCTTTTGACATCAAAAAGGGGGGAGACATCTGTTTTTTCATAGAAAAACAATTCTAGTTTTCAATACTTCTTCGGATCTTTCGGAATCAGGCTGTTTACTTGAGCATTCTGTAGGCGTTTTTTGTCGTTTGTCATATTTTTCTTTGTGAAATAGCCTCGGCAAACCAAGGACAAAAATTACTGCAAATGTCAAGGATTTTTTCCTACAACGTCTTTAGTGTCCAGGATTTTTTCTTACAGTGTCCCGGATTTTTTCCACTAATACTGCATTTCAGAGTCTAAAACTAGCAGCACAGTAACAGCAATTAGACTTTTTTAGTGTGGGAACTAATTTTACTTCACCGAATGAACATCAAAAGCCTTTCTGTTATGTATGCCTCATCATGATGATGCAATCGAAAAAAATGGACCCTTTAGAAGCAGAAAATACGTAAAAGACATAACATCAGAAGTCTTTGTTTACTTGAGTCCTCTTTTCAAGTGCAGACTCAATAAGCACAGTCTGTTTTTTTTTTCATTCTTTCCGACCATTTCTTGCTTCCAAAAACATTTCAAATCTTATTTAACTTCACAGGATGCTGGAGGTGTTGTGCGGCTTCCGTTAAGTCTCCCCGTACTCCATCATAGTGCAGATTATATAATTTCTAGTCCTTTTGAATCAATGATTTCAATCGGAGTCATTCTGAAAATAGAGTAGCCTAGCTGCTGCTAGGGGGCATGGATGGGTTTGCACATTTTATTGAAACTTCACTGAAACTGGTGTTAGGTACCGTGTGGCTGCCCTTAATCGTCCCTTGGTATTCATTCATAGTGTAGATTGTATAAGTTCTGGTCCTTTGGAATCACTTATTTCATTTCGACTCATTTTAATAATACAGTAGCCGCTGCTAGGGGCATGGCCGGAGTTGCACATTTCATAACTGATCATGAGCAGCTGCAGTTAAACCAAGTATGCTATTTTCATTTCTTTGGTGTTTTCCTTGCTTTTAAAGGATCTGACTTTTCAGAACTTTTTCTGTTAAAGTTTTGCCGTGCTGTATACAAAACTGTACAGACCCTCAAGAGAAGTACTGGCTGGATGGATGGATGACTTGCAATTTTGCATCCTTTTCAACAGTATTTCAGTCATATCAGGACGTTTGGAGGACGATAATGAAAGGCTGTGTGCAATGGAACCCCGTTTACGTTTGAAAAGACTCTCGCCTCAAGCGGGGATCGATTGATTGATTGATTGATTTATTGCTTAACGTCCACAGTAAACATCTATGGTCATGTCGGGACAGTCAGTTGACCTAACCACACTATTCCTGGGTAGGCTTAGACCTCCTAAGCGGTTAACCAGTACTAAGTGCACGTATTTTCGCCAGTAATTGACAACTGCCCTTCTTGAATCAGCGGAAGGAGAAACGGAAGTTTGTGGCGAGACCAGGTATCGAACCCAGGACCTCTGACTTATGAGTCAGGTGCCCTACCGATTGCGCTACGTGGCCTGGCTCAAGCGGGAATCAAACTCGGGACCGCTAGATCAACAAGCCAGCGCTTAACCTACTAAGTAACAGGGCTCCAGCACCGGCTGGACATGTGCAGTGCTTTCAGAATTATCAAGCCTAACATAAACTACAGTTTAGTGAGGAACAGGTAGCTGTTGTACACCAAGGATAGTACAAATTGAAAGATTGATGCTATGCACGCACAGACACACACACACACACACATACAGACAGGCACGCACACACAATTTTGGAGAAAACATAATTTCTTCTACGCCGCCTAAGCGAAAAAAAAAACACCCTGGCCGCAGCGGAACTCGAGTCTTCAACCTTCACGGTACTACTGAGTAAAAAGATAGGCAATGCTGAGCTTTCCTGGCATTGGACACCTATGTGGCCACGTCATTCAGTTGGTAGAGTTAGTACAGCAGTCTCGTCTGCATTGGGAAGGCCACTGAATATTGTTTTAATCTCAGCTCTTTACTACATGATATTCCATTGTAAATTTTTATATATGGAGTAATAGAATGGTCTGTATATAATGAAAAGACTGGTTTTAAGGAACAACAAGTATTTCGTCTTCCATTTATGCACCACAATTAAAGTTTGAGACATGCTTAAATCTTGCTATTCAATCGATGCGCAATAAAGTATGATACCGACTACTCATTTTGTAGTATGCGTTGTCAGAAAAAATGCGCAATCGGTAGGGCACCTGACTCATAAGTCAGAGGTCCTGGGTTCGAATCCCGGTCTGGCCACATACTTTCGTTTCTCCTTCCGCTGATTCAAGAAGGGCAGTTGTCAGTTACTGGCGAAAGTATGTGCACTTAGTACTGGTTAACCGCTTAGGAGGTCTAAGCCTGCCCAGGAATAGTGTGGTTAGGTTAACTGACCGTCCCGACATGACCTTAGTTGTTTACCGTGGACGTTAAGCATCAAATCAACCAACCAACCAACAAGTCAGAAAAAATCAGGCGCTTAAAATCTATTGTAGGAGCAAATCCGGGACTTGTAGGAAAAAATCAGGGACTTATGAAAAGCTAAAATCGGCTGAAAGACCCATTTATATTATTGTAAAGTGTCAAAAAGTAATATAAAATGTTTCCCAACACTGATTTATGATTAAAAATAGCTTTTCCCTGTGGAAAACTTCGAAGACAGAGACAGATCGGACAGTTCATCAAGATGTACCCTAAATGAAATTTCCGGGTTTAATTTATCTGTTGACAACATTAAACACTTGTATTGTATCTAATCTGCCTAAGGTCTACCAGGAATACGCTTAAGATTTGTAAATTAATGGTTTAAGTGACAAAATTCATCATTTTGTAGCATCAGTTTGGTGTTAGGATGTCACGGAGAAAAAAATCATTGACAATTTGGAAAAAAATCCAGGACCATTGTCAGAAAAAATCGTTGACGATTGTCAGAAAAAATAAACGCCTACTGAAACTAAGCAACCACCCAGTGTTTATGGTAAATTCCATGTTTCTGTTTCCAGAGGTGCTAAAAGGAGAAAGAGATGCAGCTAAAAAGATTTACGATCAAGAGCAAGAGAAAATAAGGGAAACTGTTGCATTTGGAAGAAGATCAGAGGGTCCCCCTGCCTTATATTACCCTGCTAAAGAATTGCATTTAACCAAATTTGGTAGGTATAGCAATATCAAGCTTCAAAAAAGTAAGCAAGTTAGGCGTTAATGCTGATGCTCAACATTTTGTTTTTGCCTTTTCAATTCTGGGAAGATTTGGTTGTATTTGTTTCAGGAAGTTAGTTAATAAGATCTGAGCAAGAATATTTTGATTGACAACTGTTTAATTACTTATAAATGATTGCTAGCATAACAGACTACATTTCAGATCGGCATATTGCAAAAAAACTTGCTGGTTTTTATATGACAGTTAGTCAACAATGTAAAGAATCCAAAGAATGGAAGCCAAATGGAAAAAAAGAAAAGGATATCCAAAACAACTATTTGAGACTCAGGCCTGCCTTGCAGGAAAATTAGTATTATTTGACATTTGTTCAAAAAGACTTCCATGCTTTAGAGGTAAGATTTGTAGGCTATACCATTTTTGTCGCACCTGCTTTAGCAAGGTGCGATATAGGCGTCCGGTTTTCCGTCCGTCCGTCAACCCGTTCGTCCGTCGTGCGTCCGTTCACATTTACGTCGACCCTAAATTTTAAGTCCATTCAAATGACTTTTTCTCTGAAACCACTGCACCCATGGTTCTCAAATTTCACATGCTGCATGACCAGACTGCAGGGCTTCTGAATGACAAAATTCAGCTTGGTCCAGAATCCAAGATGGCCGCTGTTACTAAAAATAGCATAAACAACAAAATCACTTTTTTCTCAAGAACCACTTGGTATATTTGGCTGAAATTTTATATGGAGCATTAATGGGACCTTGGTTTTAAAAATTATCAAAATGAAAAAAATCTGTAGCGGAATTAGGTCACAGTGACCTACTTTCTGTTTACGAGTCTGAGTTTTTGCAAAAACACCAATATCTCAAAAATACCTGAACATATTTAGGTCAGATTTAGTCAGAATGGTCCTTAAATGGAGTTTTTTTGAAATTTAAACGAATTGAGACCATCCAAGATGGCCGCCAGCCACTGTTACTAAAAATAGAACAATATGAAAATGACAATATCTCAAGAGGCCCTGAATGGAATTGGACTAAATGTGTATCAAAATGATCTTTGCATGAAGCTGTTTCATGATTTTTTCAAATTGACTGTCCAAGATGGCAACCATCCACCGTTACTTAAAATAGCGAAAAACATGAAAACAATATCTCGTAAACTACTGAACGGATTTTGACCAAAATGTTTCAAAATGACACTTTTAGCAAGTTCTTAAAGTAAAGGTGCAAATCAGGTGCCACACAGCGTTCCGCGGAATTCTTGTTAAAAGGTATCTAATACTCCACGTGCAATTTACAATAATAACTTTACAGTCAAAGGGTGACTAGAACAAACAACCTGGGCCCAGTTGTTCAAAACTAACGACATTGTTAGTTAACGAGACATTAGAATTTCAAATGTTTATATCTGAAATACACCAATATTTTTGTTGAAAAAATGTGAGAAGCTTTTGAATTGCAAAAGCTTATTATATGTTGTCAACAAAAAATATCAGGGTGTTTGGCTATAAAGCCATATAACTCTTAATGTGTTGACCTCTCAACGGACTTGTTAGGCTGACGATGCTTTGAACAACCGGGCCCTGCAGTGTATGTTTTACTTGGTTTTACATGATTACCCATTTCAGTTTCAATCTATATACATGTACATGTATTAGATAAAGAAATCTCAAAATTGGCTGCTTTATGTCATACCAAATGGTCAAAGATTTGATTGTTATAATACTAGAACACTTGTTGTTGCTAGGAGATATTGAGTTTCTGATAGGTAAGAGTCTTTCAGCACAATATTGTAGGCATGGGTGTGTTCTGCAGGTTTGGTAAAAGGCCTGTTTCTATGTTGCCATTGTGTTCTTTTGTGATTGTCACATCCAATGAGGTTAAACTGGTCTGGCTAATATTTTATCCATTTATGAACACTGATTAAGGTGTAGGCTACCCCTACCCCCCTCCCATGCTTTTGCTGCCGTCATGTGTACAAGGTAGATAACTTTGACAGTGACAGCATAGAATTTGCTTTCCTAGTGGTAAGTGAATCCATTCTCCAAAAAAGGCTGCTACTAAAATAAAGATTGACTCCTAAGAGAGAACAATAAAATTCTTTTCAGATTAGATTTGACAAATTTTTTGACTGCATAAAATAGTAAAGGGATTGGACAAGACACAAGTTATAAACCCATTAGATTGTCCTCTCCTTATTAGAGACAAATTACATTCTTTGAGTTCCTTCTATAGGAGAAGACCTCTCTATGCTTAGAGGAAAGAATTTTCTGTCTAAACAGATCATACTTTAAGTTAAGGGCAAATACTTCCATGTCTAGTGATCACCATTGATAGTTCACCCACACTTTTTTAAAAGATCTCCAGAACAAAATGAGATTCCTTGCAAATGTTTCCATAATATGAAAATATCAAAATACATTGTGGTACTGCCACACTGGCTATTTGTTGTCACCCGACGTAGGCGGAGGGGGACTATAGAAATGACCCTCGTCCGTCCGTGTGTCAGTCCGTCCGTCCGTCCATCCATCCGTCTGTCCGTCCGAAATCTTGTCCCCGCAACTCCTCCTACGTCTTTCATCGGATTGATTTGAAATTTTACAGATTGTATTCTTATGATATGAAGATGTGCATGTGGTTTTTGATTTTTGTTTCGGCCATTTTTGATGGAGTTACGGCCCTTGCTGACTCAGACCTTGTCCCCGCAACTTCTGCCACATCTTATATCAGATTGACTTGAAATTGTGCAGAATGTTTCATCATGATCTGAAGATGTGCATGTGATTTTGGAATTTCAATTGCCCTATATTTTACAAAGTTATGGCCCTTTGTCGTTTTTGGCATTTTCTGTCCATCCGAAATCTTGTCCCCGCAACTCCTCCTACATCTTTCATCGGATTGATTTGAAATTTTACAGATTGTATTCTTGTGATATGAAGATGAGCATGTGGTTTTTGATTTTTGTTTCGGCCATTTTTGATGGAGTTACGGCCCTTGCTGACTCAGACCTTGTCCCCGCAACTCCTGCCACATCTTTTATCAGATCAACTTGAAATTGTGCAGAATGTTTCCTCATGATCTGAAGATGTGCATGTGATTTTGGAATTTCAATTGCCCAATATTTTACAAAGTTATGGCCCTTTGTCGTTTTTGGCATTTTCTGTCGATCCGAAATCTTGTCCCCGCAACTCCTCCTACATCTTTCATCGGATTGATTTGAAATTTTACAGATTGTATTCTTGTGATATGAAGATGAGCATGTGGTTTTTGATTTTTGTTTCGGCCATTTTTGATGGAGTTACGGCCCTTGCTGACTCAGACCTTGTCCCCGCAACTCCTGCCACATCTTTTATCAGATCAACTTGAAATTGTGCAGAATGTTTCCTCATGATCTGAAGATGTGCATGTGATTTTGGAATTTCAATTGCCCAATATTTTACAAAGTTATGGCCCTTTGTCGTTTTTGGCAATTTTCCAACTTTTGAACCGTATGACCGAGAGAGCTGAAAGTTAGTATGCTATGAGCATTTGGTAAGTTAAGTATTCTGATTATTGTTAGGATATGCTAAATTTATTAGTGACAGAGTTATTCCCCTTTCATAGATAATAGACATTCACTTAAAGGTAAAAGGATAATTCAAGAACTATTCATATTAATGGGCTGAATCTTCATAAATGCAATGTTCATTTTTCATCAGATTCATATTAGGAGGATTATGGCCCTTGTTATTTTGTTATTGGGTATATGGTCTTGATGTTTAGGCATTCTGTAAGGGCCTAAAGTTTCAGTAACCTGATTTTACACACATACGCCCAGTCCTGAACTTAAGTATTTTGTAACCTCATAGAGGCCCAGTAATTGGGTATATGTCTTTGCTTATGCTTCAATTATTGTTTCCTTACCAGATTCTGTAGTACACATATTTTCTGGTTTTGGCCATACAGTTACTCTGAAACGGAATAAAGGGCTGCAGTTTGTGACACATTTCAAACGTCGGGTGACACTTGGCCGATGGCCTTTTATTGCACTTGTCAGGTTTGTGTGAAAAATTGTTGTGTTTGGAACTGTTATAAATATAACACAGAGAAATTGTGGCATCTCAGCATGAAACTCTTACATAGCTTAATTCTTAAAGCGCAAAAAAAAGACAACAGAATTTACGCCTGCAAAATTTCAAAAAATGTTTTGTCCAAGCTATGTCACATTGAGAATTCAAAGACTAGAGAGCAAACAGTGTAAATCTAGATGAGGTGGCTCAATATGAGCCATCTCATCTAGATCTACACTGTTTGCAAATCAACTCTTTTGTTTCAGATTTACACTGTTTGTAAATTAAGCTTTTTTTTTTTTAGCTCACCTGAGCCGAAGGCTCACAGGTGAGCTTATAGTATAGGCAGGCATCCGTCGTCCGTCGTCCGTTGTCCGTCCGTTCGTTGTTACCCAATTTCATATATAGCATCTATAGGCAGGGAGAACCAATAATACTGTTTTTTATCCAAATCGCTTCAGAACTTTGGTTGCTATGGCAACTTAAAGTTTACATTGACTTATATGGGAAAAATTGAAAATTTGCATTTATTGCTATTTCACTGCAGATATTTTGACAAAACTTTTTCAGAAATGTTCCTTTAGTAGTCCTCTATCAACCGCATGAAATTTATGTAAATTGCACAATTAGGCTGGTTGCCATGGCAACTGAAAGGTTAAAAATAGAAAAGATATTCAAAAATCATCTCCTCAGAAACTATACAACCAATAAAGCTCAAACTTCACAGAAAGGATATAGGTACTACCGTCTATAAAGATACTGTTTTTCTTGGCAATTGCTCCAGCAGTTTGGTTGCTATGGCGACTTAAAGTTGCCATTGACTTATAATGGGAAAATTGAAAATTTGCATTTATTGCTATGTGACTGCAGATATTTTGACAAAACTTTTACAGAAATGTTCCTTGAGTAGTCCTCTATCAACCACATGAAATTTATGTAAATTGCACAATTAGGTTTGTTGCCATTGCAACCGAATGGTTAAAAATAGAAAATATATTCAAAAATCATCTCCTCAGAAACTATACAACCAATAAAGCTCAAACTTCACAGAAAGGATCTAGGTACTACCGTCTATAAAGATACTGTTTTTCTTGGCAATTGCTCCAGCAGTTTGGTTGCTATGGCAACTTAAAGTTGCCATTGACTTATAATGGGAAAATTGAAAATTTGCATTTATTGCTATGTGACTGCAGATATTTTGACAAAACTTTTACAGAAATGTTCCTTGAGTAGTCCTCTATCAACCACATGAAATTTATGTAAATTGCACAATTAGGTTTGTTGCCATGGCAACCGAATGGTTAAAAATAGAAAATATATTCAAAAATCATTTCCTCAGAAACTATACTACCAATAAAGCTCAAACTTCACAGAAAGGATCTAGGTACTACCGTCTATAAAAATACTGTTTTTCTTGGCAATTGCTCCTGCAGTTTGGTTGCTATGGCAACTTAAAGTTGCCTTTGACTTATAATGGGAAAATTGAAAATTTGCATTTATTGCTATGTGACTGCAGATATTTTGACAAAACTTTTACAGAAATGTTCCTTGAGTAGTCCTCTATCAACCACGTGAAATTTATGTAAATTGCACAATTTGACTGATTGCCATTGCAACCGAATGGTTAAAAATAGAAAAAAAATAAAAATATCATTTTTGCAAAAACTATGTGGCCGATAAAGCTCAAACTTTACAGAACGGATCTTTGTACAAGCCTCTATAGAATTACAGTTTTTTATGGCAATTGCTTCAGCGGATAGGTTGGTATGACAACTTATAGTTTCCATTGAAATATAATGGGAAAAATGGAAAGCTGCAGTTTTTGCTATCTCCCTGCAGTTATTTTTGGATTTTTTATCTGCAGAAATGTTGCTTGAGTAGTCCTCTATGATTCCTATTAATTTTGTCCAAATTGCCGAATTCAATTTGTTGCCATGGCAATATTAAGGAAATATTTTTGAAAAAAATATTTAAAAATCTTTTCCTCAAAAACCATATAGGGGGGTGAAGCTGATTCTTTGCATACATGTTCATGACATTAGCCACCACGTAAATATTGTTTTTATTATTGTTGCCCACATGGTTTCATTACTATGGCATTTTAAAGTTTCCATAGACTTGTATTGGGAAAAGTGCAAATTGGCATTCATTTCTGTGTTACTGCAATATTTAGGCAAAAAGTTTTACAAACATGTTTTTTTTTTTTTTTTATTGTAACTTCATCAAACTTGCTAATATTTACTAGGACAAGCATAACAACTCGGTCAAAGTTGAAATTAGGCCGAATTGTACAACTTACTTCAGTGTTTCTTACTCTTGAGTGCTAAGGATGAATGGACTCAGGTGAGCTACAGGACCAATGGTCCTCTGGTTTTTTTTTTTTTACTGTTTAAGGGTTAATTCATTGTATTTGTGCTGGTAGTGTTCATCTTGAGAAGGATGTAGATAAATAAATTGAGAAAAGTGATAAAAATTGAAAATAGTTTCAGGCAAGGTTTGAAATGTTATATACTAATACATACCATATTTCAGGACCTCAGTTACCAGGACGATTTGTTAAACCTGATCCAGGTAGATTTGGAGTGATTTAACCCATTTCACTTTGTTCAAGTTTGTTATGCTTACAGAATTGCTGTTTCTTTGTTTCTTAATTCATGTTAACACATTTATGCCTAACCTTGCGTAAAAGGGACATCTGATCAGGGCCAGAGATACATGAATGTTTAAAATTAGAAATAAACTTTAAATTAAACCACATATTGTATGTTAGAAATGAAGCTGTCCAAAACAGGTAGATTCAGCCACTAGCATTATTTGGTTAAAATTGTATAATAAGAGTGCCAGTTAATCCTTTTTTTGCCCCCGCCACAAAGTGGGGACGGGCATATAGTTTTGCCCTTGTCTGTCCGTCCGTCCATCCGTCACATTTTGTAGTATTGTTCTTGACTCCGCAACTCCTCCTACAGTATTTGATGCAGGAAATTGAAATTTGCAACACAGTTCAGACATGCATTGAAAATGTGCATAAAGGAAACAGAACTTTGATTAAGGTCTTTATTGCAGAATTATATCCCCTTGAATAACATACATTTTTTAACCATATTTCACATTTGTAGTACTGTTCTTGTCTCCACAATTCCTCCAACAGTATTTGGTGTTGGGATTTGGAACTTGCAACACAGTTCAGACATGCATTGAACATGTGCATAAAGGAAACAGAACTTTGGTTTAGGTCTTTATTGCAGAATTATGTCCCCTTGAATAACATACATATTTTGACCATATTTCACATACGTAGTACTGTTCTTGTCTCCACAACTCCTCCTACAGTATTTGATGCAGGGAGTTGTGGCAATATCTTGGACAAGTTCGCGATCCAGAATTTTATGGTCAATGTCAAGGTCACATTTGCTATTTTTAGAAAATATGTTGTCATCCCTCTGGAATGATTTTTACAGAACTTGACACAAATATTTAGCATGACAATATCGGGGACAAATTCACGTTTCAGCATTGTAGGTCCAAGGTCAAGGTCACATATGCTATTATAGGTACATGTAAATCTTTGTCATGGTTCTAGTGCCTTTATTTGTTAACTGATTTTGATATAACTTCACACAAATATTAAGTATAACAATATCTTGGACAAGTTCACCTTTCAGGGTTGTAGATCCAAGGTCAAGGTCACAGTTGCTGCTTTTAGAAAAAAAAATTTGTCATCCCTTTAGCACCTTTATTTATTGACAGATTTTGAAGTAACTTCACACAAATAGGTTTTAACACATTACTCATCTAGTGAGGCATATGGCGGGTGCATTCATCACCTTTAGTGATTGTCTAGTTTTTGGATAATTTTCTTTCTTAGTTTTCTATTAAAATCAAATGCTGTGGTTTATCATTTGAACTGCCTCTGAAAGTTGAGACAGTTTTAATGAGGGACCTCAACAATATTCATTTAAAATGATAGGGGTGGCTCTAATGAGCAACACTAAATAGTATCTTGGCACTCTTGGCTTGAGGAAAAGTGCCATAAGATATATAGGTCAGTAAAATGTGATAGTATATACCAGCTCAAAATACCTCAAGATGTGAACACACCAAGATACATTAGTGTGCAAGCTTAACTTTCTGAAATATTGCATTGCTTCAGTACCTCTGATAAAGTGTACTAGGATTTTATAATGCTTTAAAACATACATTTTGTTTTGCAGTTTGTAAACTTCATATCTTGATAAAATTGATGTTATGATATTGCCAAACTGGATTTGACAAACTATACACATGTGTATGTGAATGAGGGTCATAATTTTATCAAATTAATGTTTATTTTTAGCTCACCTGAGCCAGCGGCTCCGGGGGAGCTTATAGGATGGGCAGGCTCCGTTGTCCGTCGTCCGTCCGTCGTCCGTCCGTCGTCCGTCCACACTTTCAAACAACTTCTCCTCTGAAACCGCTGGGCCGATTGTAACCAAATTTCATATAGAGCCTCCTGGGACCTTAGGAACGAAAAGTTGTTCAAACGGTCTTGGTCACATGACCAACATGGCCCATATATGGTAAAAACCTGAAAAAATCTTCTTCTCCAGAACCAATAGGGCGATGGCCTTGAAACTTGGTATGTAGCATTGGGTACATGAGTACTACCAAGATTGTTCAAATTATGACCTTGGGTTGACCTTGACCTTTTTTACGGTTATGTCAAATTTGCTTCCTTATGCTTTTATATGGCAAAATGCTGCAGCATAAGATATCTTCGAAACTGTTGAATATTTTGGCCTAAAAATTGGTACATACAGTCATCTTAATGACTACATGAAGATTTATGAGTTCAAGAGGTCAAGGTCATTCTTTGACCTTTGACCCAGAACTCTCATATTTTGACAATATCAAACAATCTCCTCAAAAACAACTAGGCCAATTGTAATTAAATTGCATATAAACCCCAAGGGGTTGAGGGAATGAAAATTTGTTCATACGGTCCAGGTCACATGACCAACATGGCCACCACGCCCATATATGGTAAAAACCTTTAAAAATCTTCTTCTCCAGAACCAGTAGACCGATGGCCTCGAAACTCGGTATGTAGCATTGGGTACTCAAGTACTATCAAGATTGTTCAAATTATGACCCTGGGTTGACCTTGCCCTTTTTTACGGCAAGGTCAAATATCGGAAAATGCTAGCACATGAGATTTCATGGTAAGTTTTGAAGATTTTGACCTAAAAATTGGTATATACAATCATCTTAATGTGTACATGAAGATATGTGAGTACAAGAGGTCAAGGTCATTCTTTGACCTTTGACCCAGAAATCTCAAATTTTGACAATTTCAAAGAATCTGCTCTAAAACCACTGGGCCAATTGAAACCAAATTTCATATAGAGCCTCGAGGGGTTGAGGGAATGAAAAAATTTTCTAACGCTCCTGGACACATGACCAACATGGCCGCCATGCCCATATATGGTAAATACCTTTATAAATCTTCTTCTTCAGAACCAATTGACCGATGGCCTTGAGACTTTGTATGTAGCATTGGGTACTTGAGTACTATCAAGATTGTTCAAATTATGACCTTGTGTTGACCTTGACCTTTTACAGCAAGGTCAAATATGGGAAAATGGTAGAACATAAGATTTCATGGAAAGTTTTGAAGATTTTGGCCTAAAGAATTGGTATATACAGTTGTCTTAATGAGTTCATGAAGAATTATGAGTACAAGAGGTCAAGGTCATTTTTTTACCGTTGATCCAGATCGCTCATATTTTGACATTTTCAACCATTTCCTCAAAAGCCAAAGGGCCAATTGTGAACACATTTCATATAGAGCCTCCAGGGGTTGATGGAATGAAAAATTTGTTCAAACGGTCCAGGTCACATGACCAACTTGGCCGCCATTACCACTTATGGTATAAATCTTTAATATTTTTCTTCTCCAGAACCAATACACCTATGGCCTTGAAACTTGGTAAATAGCATGGAGTACTAGAGTACCACCAAGACTGTTCAAATGGTGACCTTGGGTTTACCTTGACCTTTTTTGCGGCATGGTTAAATATGGGAAAATGCTAGAACATAAGATTTCATGGAAAGTTTTGAAGATTTTGGCCTAAAAATGGTATATATGGTTGTCTTAATGAGTACATGAAGATTTACAAGTGCAAGTGGTCATGGTCATTCTTTAACTTTTGACCCAAAACTCATATTTTGACAATTTCAGACATGATAAGTAAAAGCCACCTTGCCAATTGTTCAGGTGAGCGATTCAGGGCCTCATGGCCCTCTTGTTTTAGAATATTATAAAAAAATATCAAAATCCAACAGCTTCAGGTATATATCATATTTGTAGTAAACACCTAGAGGTCACAACCATTCATGTATTAGAAAATTAGATTTCCAAGTGCTATTTTTTCAGGTTGTTAGCTCACCTGAGCACGAAGTGCTCAAGGTGAGCTTTTGTGATCGGTCTTTGTCCGTCGTCCGTCGTCCGGTCATGCGTCCGGCGTCAACTTTTGCTTTAAACGACTTCTTCTCCAAAACTGCTGGACGGATTTTGAAATAATTTCACAGAAATGTTCCTTGAGGGACTCTTTACCAAAATTGCTAAAACGGTTCCGCTCCACTGAAGAATATGGCCGCCAGAGCTAAAAATAGAAAAACCTTTAAACGACTTCTCCTCCAGAACTGCTGGGCAGATTTTGAAATAATGTCACAGAAATGTTCCTTAGGAGGCCTTTTACCAAAATTGCTCAAACGGGTCCGCTCCGCTGAACAAAATGGCCGCCAGAGCTAAAAATAGAAAAACCTTTAAATGACTTCTCCTCCAAAACTGCTGGGCAGATTTTGATGTATTTTCACAGAAATGTTTCTTAGGAGACCCTCTACAAAATTTGCTAAAACGGTTCCGCTCTGCTGATCAAAATGGCCGCCAGAGCTAAAAATAGAAAAAACTTTTAAACGACTTCGCCTCCAAAAGTGCTGTACGTATTTTGAAATAATTTCACAGAAATGTTCCTTAGGAGGCCCTTAACCAAAATTGCTCAAACGGTTCTGCTCCGCTGAACAAAATGGCCGCCAGAGCTAAAAATAGAAAAACCTTTAAACGACTTCTCCTCCAAAATTGCTGGGCAGATTTTGAAATAATTTCATAGAAATGTTTCTTAGGAGACTCTCTACCAAAATTGCTAAAACGAGTCAGCTCGGCTGAACAAAATGGCCGCCAGAGCTAAAAATAGAAAAACCTTTAAACGACTTCTCCTCCAAAACTGCTTGGCAGATTTTGAAATAATTTACACAGAAATGTTTCTACGGAGGCCCTTAATCAAAATTTCTGAAATGGTTCCGCTCCGCTGAACAATATGGCGGCCAGAGCTAAAAATAGAAAAAGCTTTAAACAACTTCTCCAAAACTACTGGGCAGATTTTAAAATAATTTCACAGAAATGTTTCTTAGGACACCCTCTACCAAAATTGCTAAAACAGTTCCACTTCACAGAACAAAATGGCCGCCAGAGCTAAAAATAGAAAAACCTTTAAACAACTTTGCCTCCAAAACTGCTGGGCAGATTTTGAAACAATTTCACAGAAATGTTCCTTAAACACCCTCTACCGAAATTCCTAAAACGGTTCCGCTCCGCTGAATAAAATGGCCGCCAGAGCTAAAAATAGAAAAACCTTCAAACGACTTCGCCTCTAAAACTGCTGGGTAGATTTTGAAATAATTTCACAGAAATGTTCCCTAGGAGTCCTGCTACCAAAATTGCTCTACCGGTTCCGCTTGGCTAAACAATATGGCCGCCAGAGCTAAAAATAGAAAAACCTTTAAACGACTTCTCCTCCAAAACTGCTGGGAAGATTATGAAATAATTTCACAGAAATGTTCCTTAGGAGACCCTCTACCAAAATTGCTAAAATGGTTCAGCTCTGCTGAACAAAATGGCCACCAGAGCTAAATATAGAAAAACCTTTAAACGACACCTCCTCTAAAGCCAATGGCTCGATTTCAAAATAATTTCACAGAAGTGTTTGACTCATGGTGCTAAACAAATATTGCTGAAATGGTTCCACTCTGCTGTACAAAATGGCCGCCAGAGCTAAAAATAGAAATAAATCTTAGAATGAATCAGAGGGCACAGTTACGATCCAATCATCATGAAACATGGTCAGAAAGTTTATCTGAATGAAATCTAGACCAACTTTGATACTGGGTCATGTGGGGTCAAAAACTAGGTCACTAGGTCAAATCTTAGAAAAACGTTCTGTGCACTCTTTAGGGCACAGTTATGATATAATCTACATGAAACTTTGTCAGAATGTTTATTTTTATGAAATCTAGACCTGATTTGAAACTGGGCCATGTCAGGTCAAAAACTAGGTCACTAGGTCAGTTCTTAGAAAAACCATGTGAATGCTTTAGAGGACACAGTTTTGTTCTAATCTTCATGAGACTTAGTCAAAAAGTTTTTCTCCTACAAATCTGGACCAAGGGTGCAACTTGGTCATGTCAGGTCAAAAACTAGGTCAAACCTTAGAAAAGCATTGTTTACGCTCTAGAGGGCACAGTTTTGATCTGATATTCATGAACTTTTGCAGAATGTTTATATCCAAGAAATCTAGACCAGGTTTGAAACTGGGTCATGTGGGGTCAAAAACAAGGTCATTAGGTTAAATCTTATAAAAATCTAAGGTACACAATAAAGGGTTCATTTTCCATTGAATCTTTGTGAAACTCTGTCTGTTGGACGTATGGATGTTTCTGAGGTTAAGTTCACAGGATACTCAGGTGAGCAATCCAGGGCCATCATGGCCCTCTTGTTTTTCTTTTTGTAGAAAAGAACAACAACTGATAATCAATGCAAATATTTTGCTTTGAATGCTGACCAAATTTTAAGATTATTTAACAACAGAATTTACTCTTTAAGGTGTATGGGTACACCAACATGCTTTTCCACCATTTTCACGAAGGGGAACGACTTTGGTGACTTCCTGTTTGCTTCATTGCATGACAAAGCCCTTCCAATACCTGCCTACTCTTAAGAAATTAAAAGAATTTGTTCTTAGGGAAGCAAATTCTGTATTTTCAGAGTTGACCCCAATTAAGAAGGGCAACAAAAAAGAAATGTTAGAGTTGTTTCCCATGAATGTTACCCTTAAAAATGCCCATTAAGGTAGCTTTTCCCATACCACAGCTGTATTGCCTACCCATTGAAAACTCAACAAATCTGTCACATTGCTGTAATGCTAATAGTACATCAAATTATGAAAATTTTAACAGTACACACAGCTGTTGCCATTCATTTTCTTAGAAGTCCTATGAAACAGTTGTGGGCCTTAAGAAATAGCATTATAGGCATATAGCTTATAATAGATTTTTGCTTTACTACTCCATGACTCATACACATTTGTTGTAATTTTTCATTTTAGGAGATGCAGAATGAAAATTTGCTATGCATTATAACTATGTACTTGGGACAGCTTTACTCTTAAAGTTCCAAAAAGTAGACTACAAAATTCCCAGCTGCAAAATTTCAAGAAATGCTTCATCTTGAGAATTTTTAGACTAGAGGTCAAACAGTTTTAAAACCATTGAGGTGGCTCATCAGGAGCTGTTGAGGTGGCTCATCAGCAGCTGGTTCAATACCAGGTCTGGCCACATACTTTTGTTTCTCCTTCGATGGATTCAAGAATGGCAGTTGTCAGTTACTGGCTAATGTGCATTAAGTACTGGTTAACCGCTTAGGAGGTCTAAGCCTGCTTAAGATCAGTGTGGTCAGGTTAACTGACCGTCCCTTCATGACCATAGCTGTTTACAGTGGACGTAAAGCAATAAATCAATCAATGATTCAATCATCAGGAGCTGCCTCATTCTGTTGTTTGCAAATCAGCTATTTGCAGCTTTGAGCTTTGGTGCTTTAAGCTTAAAGCCAATACACAACTTATTATTTTTCTATGTTCATCAGAGTTATATTTCAGAGTGTGTTTTGCCTAACAGAGTTAAGCTTCTCTAACATGGGATCCAGAATTATTGCATGTATATGAATTGTTATTTTGTTGAGCCATATGAAATGAGTTACAAATGTTGACAATCAGATGAAATAAACATTTTCAGGTGAACATGTAGTTGAAAAAAAAAAGATGTGCAAAATTGAAAGACATGATAATATGAATTTTTTTTCTATGGCATTTAATCCTAGAGTGCAAAAAAAAAAAGCAGACGACAAAATTTACGTATGCAAAACTTAAAAAAAAATAATTTATGTATGCAAAATTAAAAACAAACTTTTCTGTTTTCAAGTTTGGACATCATTTTGAGAATTAAAGGAATACAGAGCAAAAATTAGTAGTGTAGATTGAGATGAGCCACAAATGTAAGTGCAACTATTTCATTTTTGGCTATTTAATTGTTAATCTAGTCCTGGTGAAAGGACAAAAAAGAAATTTACATAACGTCTAAGGTACATGTACTTCCATAATGTAGATTTATGCATATACAGTAACTTTTGCTTTCATTTCTTTTAGATACAAGAGACCTGGGCAATAGTTTTCTAAGAGACAGGTTAGTACCTATAAACCATTTCTTACAAAGACTATATGCTTGAAGTAACAAATTTTTTGAATGTCTTATCCAGCAGACCCAGCTCAAGAACAAAATGGCATATTATAAAATATAGAGTGGAGTCTTGCAGTGGAGTAATGGAGTGGAGTTGTGGAGTGGAGCTAAGTCTTGGAGTCTAGTTTTAGACTGATCCTAAATATTTTAACAGACATGCCTGAGTGAACAATGTAATCTACACTGTTTACCTTTCTACCAGAACATTTAAGTCTCTTTATCAGGTGGTATAATCATGTTGTTCAAATTCTAAAATAAATTAAAACTGTTGCAAATGGTGTCCCAATTTTTAGGAAATCTTTGGTATCTTTGGTATGCAACTGAAATCATTTGGAAATTTAGGTACACATATTTGCAGGTCCTCTGCGGCTTATCTGACACTTCTCTTCTGAGAGCAAGTAAAGGCTGCTAGCTGACAGGCTATGAAAAGAGATTCATTATCAAAACTAATACTAGAAATCATTGACAATCATTAATTTTTGTTACATTGATTGAAAGATAAGACCTGTTGAAGAGTTTTGGTCTCTCCATATTATGGTATTAGGATGATAGCTTGTGGCACCTTTACTAATTACACAATCAATTCATGCATGGTCCCTGGTTCTAAAACTACCATAAAATTTCTGAATATTGCAACAGATAGGTCTGAGGAAACAGTTTAAACCCGGATCAGGCTGATGGAACAGTCTATTCAGTGTCCACTTTGTTTGCCATTCCATCTGCATCTCTTAGATGCATTACTGCATTGAACAACAAAAACTGTTCAGTTTGTCAGAGGGCAGTTACAATTTTAGGAGTCCCAATTTTTAGAATTATACATTAGACTCCAAAAATGCACTCCAGACCTAACTCCAAGACTCCACCCCATGTTTCATACTATGCCAAACAAAATAGCCTCTTTCACTAGTAGAAATACACCAGTATGATTACAAGGGTCTGATCTATGTACTATCTGACCCAAATGAGTTGCAGGATATGAAAAAAGGTGCTCATGGCACATGCAAACAGCAAGAACTCAGGCCAGTCTGTGCTTATCCTTTGGTCTGATCAGAGCCTTTGTTGTTTGCGCACATCATGTATGAATCCTCAGGAATATGAATTCATAGACTAGTTTCAGTATAAGAAAAAAAGCACAAAAAAAAAGAAAAAAAAAGAAACTGTAATCACCATTGAATTGTAGGTGAGTTAAGCAGCCTTCTTGCCAGAATGGCTTAACCCTTAAGTGCTAAAAAGCAGATAACAATATTTATGTCTGATAAATAAAATGAAAAAGAAAAAAAAATGTCTAAGCTGTATCAAAGTGAGAATTCCAAGACTTAGGGAGTGAACAATGAAAATCCAGCTGAGGCAGCATCCATCCTTGCTGTTTGTAAATTAACTACATGTACATGTATTTTCATTTTTGGCACTGTAGTGTTAACCCATTGCATTCTGGGTAGTTTTTGTTGTCTGCTGAAATTGTCGTCTGCATCAAAAATCAAGAATATTTTGACAATATTGGTCTAACTCTTGTAGAAATGATGTCTAGGCAGCAAACAGTTTGGATCTCAGATGAGGCCCCACGTTTGTGGGGCCTGATCTGGATCCAAACTGTTTGCCCAGATACCCCTAAAGCAGTATCCCGAATGGAATGGGCTAAATGATGGTCATGTTATTTTCTCCCTTTGTGTCTGTTTTTCAGTCCACATTATGCAACAGAAGATGATGCCCTCAATGCAAGACGACTTAAGAAGTCCGTCACTCTCTATACCACATTCGATTGGTCGAAGATTCCGAGGCTTGAAGAACGCAGACAAGCTGAACACGTCTTTGATTCTCCAGAAATAATAACACATGTTTACAGATGAAATGACAAACATTATTCCTATTTATTTATTTTTTCATTTGAAGCTATACTTGGAACTTGTTTTGTGATCAAGATCGCTATCGTATTATGGAGCGGATATACATTACTGTGATATTTAATATACAGAACAAACAGCAGAGCATAAGATATGGGCCAGGTTCAAAACAACAGGTTGTGTTTTCAAAAGTGTTTTACTGCCAGTTTTTGCTGTAAAAATTGTGAGGAGCTTTTGCATTGCAAAAGCTCCTCACAATTTTCTTTAGCAAAAAATAATAACACGCTTGATTTTATATGTACTGGAAGACTTAACGAATGCTTGACTAATGACTGTTCAGCTAACGATAGTTTAAACAAGCAGGCCCAGGAGTGGATTTTATTTTATTGTTATTATATGCATGTCCATACATGAAAAAAATAACTTTAGGCCATGAGTGAACAGCAAATATTCATATCAGCTGATAAGTTTTGGCTTTTCACTGTATAGAGTCCCCAGGATCCAAAGATTATGGAAAGAGGGAATTTTCTGATGATATACAGGCAAATCTGATATTTGCCAGTTCACTTGCTTTACTGGGCATACAAAATTTACATGTCTCAACCAAAAACAAGCAATATTTTGTGATATGGTAATGTTTGTACATGTTCTTGTATTTTGTTTCTGCTTTAATAATTTTCTAGTATAGCATTTAATCAAGTTGGAGGTCAGTTATTGACTGTTGATTGCCTGTACATGTAGTAAAAGTTTTTAATTTATATGTACTTGATATACATGTATACATGTATTATGCATATGTAACTGACATTTTGCAGAGAGGAGGATTTGATAATAATCTAGTTTTTCTTGGGACTAGTTTTCCTTTAGGCCAGAACAAATGTTTTAAGCCTTAGGGAACCAAAATTTAGACAACAAAATTGAAAGTCTGCAAAATTGCAAAAAAATGTTTTATCCAGGCTATACATTTGTGAAAAATGTTTTTATCCAAACTATATCATATTAAGAATTCAGAGACTAGAGGGCTCATTCACAGCCCCCTCATCTGGACCTGCACTGTGTGAAATTTTCAAATATTTCATTTTTGGCTCAGTATTAGAACTATCATCAAATGCCTCTCTCCCATGTTTATCTGGGGCTTTGATACGAAATATGTTCAGGGTGTGGTGACAGGATGAGTAGACTAGGGTTTACAGCTCTGTTAACATTATGTCAGTCATTAATGGCTGTTAATGAAAGTGAATTGTAAATTCATATGAAGTAAGAATGATGAAAATTTGAGATAAATTCCACAATCTGGAATGAAATACCATCTTTAATTACTTATACAACAGTTTTTTCCCCTCCAAACCAAGAACTGTTTTGGATAAGAAAAAGAATTATACAGACTGATGTGCTATAGATATGTGGGATCATCCTATAGGGGAAAACCCCCATCTAATTCCCTGATAAATAAGGTAAGGATTTCTAATCTGCCAGGCCAATACTGCCTTCCAGTATGTGAGTCTGAGATATTGAAATTGTTATTATACATGTATTTAATTACATAAATATTTGGATAACCTAATGTGTTTTAGTACTGGGACACCTAGAACCATTAATTTTCCATTTGTCCCAAATGGAGAATGTATGGTTTTATTTGTCCCAGTATTTAAGCATATTAGGTTACTTAGACATTTACTGTCAAAGAAAGACACTTCATTCTTCAAATTTTGAACCATCCACTTTATTCTTTCTTTTATAAAATATTCGCAGAAGGAATAAAGTGGACTTTTACAGGTTGGAAGAAAGTATTCTCAGTAAGAATATATGTTTTACAAAATATTCTCAGAAAGTTATAATAAAGTGGACAATTTTTAAATTTGAAGAAAATATTCTGAGAAAGAAATATTTTATAGAATATTATCAGAAAGAATAAAGTGGACATTTTCAAATATAAAGAACATATTCTCAGGAAGCTATATAAAACAAATGTTTCCAAATCTGAAGATTGTGTGAAATATTTGAAGAATTAAAACTTCAGGTTTTAGCAAGCAGTGTAAATTATGATCAGACTGCTCCTAAGGAGCAGTCTGATCTGAGTTTACACTGTTTACTAAGACATTTTTTGTCCAAATATTTAGGTTAAATATAGCATGTACTGTGTCTATCTACATGTATTAAACTTAGCCTAATTTTATATGTTTTTGTTAAATGGTGACAGTGTTCAACATTCCGTCCATGTATATTTTTTGAACAGTTCATCATATGTGTTTCAAACTACTTTTCTTATGTTTGTCCTTTTACTTTATAGTTATTTTTGTTTATCTGAAAGCAGAACCTAAATGCGAAGCCAAAACTTTGAGAATAAAGTGTTTGGTATTTTAGTTTTTCTCCGAGTAAACATATGTTAAGGCATCTTTTTATATGTAAACAGATGTTAAGGTATCTTAAATATGTAAATGCATGATAAGGGAACTTATTATATGTAAACATGTTAAGGGATCTTCATATATGTAACATATATTAAGGGATCTGAAATGTAAACATATGTTAATGGATCTAATTATATGTAAATGTATGTTAAGGGATTTAAAGGATATTTTTATTTAATAGTACATGTGAGCCGCGACACCTGAAAACCAACAATGTGGTTGTGCGCCCAGCGCAGACTTAGATCAGCCTGGGCATCCGCCCAGTCTGATCAAAGTCTTCGCTGTCCGCATGGAGGTAGCTTAGACTCTTAGCTACGCTTTGAGCCCTTAGCAAAGAATCTGATCGGACTGGTTTGATGTCCAGGCTGATCTGAGTCTGCACGGGGCGCACAACCACATTGTTGGTTTTCTCATGTCGCGGCTCATGTATGTGTAAACATACGTTGTGGGACCATACTCATTGAGCTCTCTAGACTGATGAAACATTCAATTTGAAATTTTTATCTTAACCTGCAGCTCTGTGATGCTTGGTTGGTTGGTTGGTTGATTTGATGCTTAACGTCCACGGTAAACAACTAAGGTCATGTCGGGACGGCCAGTTAACCTAACCACACTATTCCTGGGCAGGCTTAGACCTCCTAAGCGGTTAACCAGTACTAAGTGCACATACTTTCGCCAGTAACTGACAACTGCCCTTCTTGAATCAGCGGAAGGAGAAACGAAAGTATGTGGCCAGAACGGGATTCGAACCCAGGACCTCTGACTTACGAGTCAGGTGCCCTACCGATTGCGCTACCCGGCCCGGCGTGATGCTTGGAGTTGATGAAAATTTAAGGCTTTAAAGGTGCTTTATTACCCAGTGGTTAAACTGCTGATGTCATGTCTTTCTGACTGCAGATATCAACTTACAATAAAAGAACCAAATAATTTATCTACTTGTTTGTTTATAAAGTATTTAACCCTTAAAGCATCAGAAAAAGCAGACAAGAAGTTTTAAGTGTGCAAAATTTTGAAAAATACTTTGTCCAAGTAATATAATACATGTACTATGAAGAATTCAAAGACTAGAGGGCAAACAGTGCAGATGCAGATAAGTGGCACATGCAGCTGTCTCATCTTGGTCTGTCCTGTTTGCTTCCGGGTTTATGCTGTTTGAAAATTCGATTTAAGAAATAGATCAGCTCTAGCAGTGAATTGTTGAGTAATAATTCAATGTTTGGAGATCAATTGTAAAGTAGATCATATCACGAGCGCGGAGCGCGAGTGATATATCTACTTACAACTGATCGACAAACAGTGAATTATTACTCAACAATTCAATGCTAGAGCTGAACTATTTCCATTCTAACACTCAAAAACACCGAAAAACTATTCTTTTCATTCAAACTCCCCCAACCTTCCTGTCAGGGCATTCATGTTCCTGCCAATATTCTTAACTGTACCAACCTAAGACAAATGTACGTTTTTATGGCGATTTTAGAAAGAAAAAGAGATGTAACACCGTCTAACGTATCAAAACGTCACGAAATTACGTCAGTAGTTGCAGTGACGTCAGCAATTAGACTCACACGCTCTGAAACAGTGAATTGTTGCAGAATAAAACACGGTAACTTTCCATTGCTTCTATAGGTGAACTGTGTTAGAATACAGTATTAAACCTAATAAACACCTCGGCTCTAATAAATGCCCCTGCCTCTTTTCCAAAAATAATGTAAAATAACTTGGCAGTGCATGAATTCCTGTTTGCTTCTCTGGATGAAGTAGCTCTTTGAAATGGGCTCCCAGAGGAGCAAATTCTTACCTTTATGAGTTGACCCTTATTCAGAAGGAAGACAAAAACTTCAAAATTATATCCATTCACCTTTAGAAAATTAGCCACTGCCAAAATACTTCTAACAGTAATACTGTTTATTAGAAGTATTTTGGCAGTGGCTGATTTGCTACTCTTTAGGCTCTAAATAATGCCCAGCTTTCATAAAATGCAACATCCCCGGAGGGCTTAATAAGATTAATACAGTACTTTTATTTTTGCCCTTTGAAGGTTAATATTGGTTGCTTTTGAAGTGGCCTATTCAGGCTTTCTCTGTGCCAGGAAATTAATTCTTGTGTCTTGCTTTCTTCTAGTTGCTGCCCAATAAGCCCTGAAGTTATTCCATTGTTTTCCATCAACAGTTGCTGTTACTTCTGTAAATCATAAATTATTTTGGATCTCCGATTCAATTTCTGGATAATAGGTTTGTTATCACTTAAAGTGCCGAAATTGTAAATAGTTGAGTTTGCAAACATTGTAGATCAAGATGAGGCAATTCATCATGAGCTACCCTGTTTGCCCTTTGCTCTTTGAATTCTAAAATAGATATGGCTGGGATGAAACTTTTTTGAAATTTTGCAGACATAAATTTTGTCATCTGCTTTTTTTTGCACTTTAAAAATTTGACCAGGAAAGATGACTGGCTGTGGCTTAGAGTCTCGTAAACGTACAAACCGTGCATAACTGACATACATGTATGCTTCTCTTTATATACTCCTCAGAAGCCTTGTATCCTTCTTGAAAATAGGGAAGAATGCCTTTGCTTCAAATAACATCCTTCCCCACTATTACAAAAATTGTATGCTTTCTAAGCAAAATCACAATACCAAGCACAATATCCTCTGATATAAAGCCATCTTTTTATAATTTTAAAGTGCACCTAAAGTTTGTTTAAAAGTGCTTCCAACCAGTGACTATAAATATATAGGTCACTGTTCCAACTTAACATAGCGACCTTTAAAAACTGGCAGGTATTGCTTTAGTTATAACATGTAGGCTCTAGATTATGGAGTGCTGTATCTGTTAAGCTTGCAAAGTAAGCTAATAGCTCGAAAGTTTTCAAGATGTTCCATTTTAATTTTTCCAAAGGGGCATAACTCAGAAAAGGGAGACAACATGGAAAAAAAACATCAGCTATTTTTGATGAATCCAAATGTGGAATTTCAATACTCTAGCAGGCAGGGTTTTTAAGATGGTATGCATGACGAAAGAATGGACTGATGGATGGATGCACAGATGGACCACCCAGAAGCAATATGCCCCCTCAATTTCTCCAAAGTTGGGGGCATAATAAAATGGATAATGGATGACTTGGACAGGGTGCCCTGGAGTGTGGCCCATTTAGAACACCGCTTGGCAAGTTCCACACACGGAATTGGCCGAGGAGTTCCGACTGGAGTGTGGCCATTGTTTTTCACAGCTGAGATCCAGGGCCCAACGTTCTTATGACATGGTGGTGTTAGGTACATCTGTTTTGAACGGCTTTACAGCCATATCAGGCTGATGGGAGGGTGATTCTGAAGGGCAGTGGCTTTCATGTTCACACAGAATTCGATCCTTCACAAATAAAAGTATAAATATGAAAATTGAGCCGCGACACGAGAAAACCAACAAACTGGTTGTGCGCCCAGTGCAGACTCAGATCAGCCTGGGCATCCACCCAGTCTGATTAGACTCCTCCCTGAGCTTTTAAAGGGTAGCTGAGGGTCTAAGCTACCTCCATGCGGCCAGCTAAGACTCTGATCAGACTGGGCGGATGCCCAGGCTGATCTGAATCTGCGCTGGGCGCACGACCACGTTAGTTTTGTCGTGTCACGGCTCAATTTAATATGTCCTGGGTCTTGATTGCCATGGAAAGAGCTAATTTGCTGATCTTTATTGAAACATACCCAGCGGGCACATGACGTCGTTATGATGTCGCACTAACGTCGATGTAACTATTATGTTGCCTCTACGTCAGTACGACATCATTTCGACGTCATGTGCCCGCTGGGATAATCTTCTTGGCAGGGTCTATTTAAGAACAGAGAAAAAGCAACATTTATAAGTATTTAATTGACATATTTAACATTTTAGAAAGACTTAAGGACTAGGTTTTCGAAACCTGATGAATTGGTCTGTTTGAGAAGCACCTCTGTGATTAGTCAATAGACCAACAAAAACTCAGTTTTTGCTGCATCTTCAAACTGTCCTCATTTAGCAGTTAAACCATTCCAAGGCAAATCAGAATTATAATCGTTTTCCTTAATTCTGCATAGAACATGTTTGCGTCTCCATTTTGTAACCTCGTCCCCCATCTCCCCCCACGCCCGCACTCAACCCTCCTTACTGTGAGTTTACAAAACAGAGCCACAACATATGATTTACAGATAATTAAGAAACTGAATTATCACTGAATTCCTCCATTGCTTTACTCCATCTTTTATTTGTCAAACAGCACAAAAGATTGCCTCTAGTATTTTTCAGCCGTGACGTTGTTTCTGTACTCATGTCCATAACCTTGCGTTGACGTCAATTCCTGGCAAATATTCGAGCGTTAGATGTCTGAAATAAAAACAAAAGCATTATTAAAATGAGCCGCGACGCGAGAAAACCAACAATGTGGTTGTGCGCCCAGCGCAGACTCAGATCAGTCTGGGCACCCGCCCAGTCTGATCAGAGTCTTCGCTGTCCGCATGGGGGTAGCTTAGTCCGTTAGCTACCCTTTAAGCGTTTAGCAAAGAGTCTGATCAGACTGGGAGGATGCCTAAGCTGATCTGAGTCTGCGCTGGGCGCACAACCACTTTGTTGGTTTTCTCGTGTCGCGGCTCAAATGTATCTGCTGAACTGAAATTCATAGTATTCCAGCCAGACCGGTGCGGTTCTTGCAGTGGACTGATAAACATGCTGAGCTGTCGTGATACAACGTAACACCTACACTACAATGTACGGATTCCCTGACGTGACGCCAGTGCAGCAAAGCGGAACGCAACGCCAGGAGTAGTTCGAAACCTAGTCTCAGGACTAGTTGGAAGCCTGCTCGAGCAATGTCTCCTTAGATGACCTAAACAGACATTAGGGAAAATAGCACCTGTCTATGTTACATGTGTCAGCAGTTTTATTGTTGTCGAACTGATAAGAGGGTTGAATGGTATCTTAAATACTTACAAAAGATCTAAGTGTAGAAACGGTTTTTATTGTAACAGAGCGCAAGAAATGAAAATTGTTGGATTTGCAAACAGCGTAGATCCAGATGAGGCGGCATATAAAAATCATAATTATCCGCTTCATCAGATACCTCATTCCTCATTGTCATTTGCTCTTTAGTCTTTGAATTCTCAATACGATACTGCTTGGACGAAACATATATATTTTATATAATTTTGCATCACCAGACTAGGTACAAGAGAAGCAACTCTGCCATTGTTTTTATACCCCGCCACACGTTAGTGGCGGGGTATTATGTTTTCACGTTGGCCGTCCGTGTGTCCGTCCGTCCGTCCGTCCGCACTTCGTTTCCGTTCGATAACTTAAGTATTTATCAGTGGATTTCCTTCAAATTTTGCATATGCATTTGTACCAAGAATGTCTCGCTTGGGATTGCTAATGGGCAAATTTCGATAATTTCTGACAGAGTTATGGCACTTGTCAATGTACAAAAACTGGTTTCTGGCCTCTAGTTCCTTTACTACTTGTAGTATCATGACGAAACTTCACAATCATGATCGAAGTAACAAAGGCTTTGTATGAGCACAGAAATTATGTCATCGGGGGTTATCTGCCCCTGCCCTGGGGCTATACACATGTACAAAATCATGAAAAATTCCATAAAAAATCAGTGTTTGAAGCGATTTTTCTGAAACTTACAGCAAATGATCAGAATGATGAAAGCCTCCAGTGATGTTCAAATTAACCCCATGGGAGTTATCTACCCCTGCCCCCGTGCGAAATACATGCATAAAATGATGATAAAATCTATATAAATTCATGTTAACAGATTCAGAAATTTACATCTGATGATAGAAGTAATAAAAGTTTCTTGTGGTGATTAAAATTTGACCCTTTAGTGGTTATTTGCCCCTGCCCCATTGCCACATGTTTAAAATCACTGACATTTTATTTGATTGGAGTGGTAAGTGATTTATTGGAAGCTTATTATAAGTGATCAGAGTAAGGAAGTGTCCTGTCATGACAAAGACTTCTTTCCATATTCAGTGTGGTTAGGCTGCCCCTGCCCTGGGTTTATACAGAGAAAACATAAATCAGGAAAAATCAGTGTGTGAAAATGGTTTGCAGTGGCGGGGTGGGAAGGAATAGAAACCGGGACCAACGCCCGGGACCAAAATCCGGGACCAATTTTTGTTGGCCCCAAAATTGTACCAAACATGCCAATAAGAAGCTGAAATTTAGACCATAAGTAGTTTATAGGCTCGTCTGAAAAATGCATATAAAGATTTTATAAAACGTTTGATATTTGTTGAAATTTTAACAAAAAGACAGGACCAGGTCAAGCAATTTCGACCCGGGACCAGTTTTTGCGGTATTGACGATGTCAAGCAAATCTCAATTTTTTCCTACAGAAACATTTTAAACCCAAATTATTTTACATCTCGTCATATGTAAACATACTTAAGAAGATTGAATTTTTTAAAAATGCAAAATTTATCTATTATTTTTGCGAAAATTTGACCCGGGACCAACCCGGGACCAAAATCGTCATTTATTTCGTAGACGATGAGAAGGAAATTTCAGTTTTTGTCTCTATAAACGTTTAAAATCCCATCAGTTTTACATTTACTCGTATGTAGAGATGCCAAAGAAATAGAAATGAAAAAAAAAAAAAAAAAGAAAAAAGAAATCGAGATATTTAACCAAAATGCTACGAATAACTCTGCCCGGGACCAAAGTCGTCATTAAAAAGCTGACGATGTCATGTATTTCTTAATTTTTGATAAGGAATAACTTTTTGATAGTCCTTATTTACCTTGTGCAAGGTTCTAAACATGCCAAAACTATAACAATTGTCTAATTTTGTCTTGGTAAGGTCTGCTGATAGGCATATTTAACCAGGGACCAGCTCGGGACAAAATTATGAAATATGGTTTTTGAAAAGGTTATTTGCTGCCTGAATAGTATATTTATTTTTGTATCGTCATCCCAACAGAACCTATATTCATTTGACATTGAAGAAATGTTCTTTCATACACTTTTCACACACCCAAGAGCATTCCTCATTTATTTTAGAAGCGGATCAATTTCTGCTTTTGTGGAATGTTAAGATTCTATGGCAACGTACCAAGACAATGTCTAAGCCGCAGAAAATGACCATTTGGTCCCAGATATGTTTTCTCTCAAAATAAGGGATATATTTTACAAATTTTTGCATTTTCGTCTTTTGTGGCATCTACAGATATGACACAAAGTAAAACAATGAGATTTTAAACGATTGTGTAGAAGAAAATTAAAAATTCATTGACATCGTCAACATCGCACAATAAACAAATGACGATTTTGGTCCCGGGTTGGTCCCGGGTGGAATTTTTCGCAAAAATTACAGATAAATTTCATATTTTTTTTATTTTTTTATCTTCTTTGGTATGTTTACAGATGACTAAATGTAAAAATATTGGGGTTTAAAATGTTTCTGTAGGAAAAATTTGAGATTTGCTTGACATCGTCACTCCCGCAAAAGCTGGTCCCGGGTCGAAAAAGCTCGACGTGGTCCTGTATTTTTGTTAAAATTTCAATAAATATCGAAAGTTTTATAAAAATCTTTATATGCATTTTTCAGAAGAGACTATAATCTACTTATGGTCCAATTTTCAGCTCGTTATTAGCATCTTTAGTACAATTTTAATGCCAACGAAAATTGGTCCTGGATTTTGGTCCCGGAATTTGGTCCCGGGTCCCGGTTTCTATTCCTTCCCGGCGGGGTATCACGCAGTCGTTTGCGATGCTTTTATTTTTTCAGTTTTTTTTTACTAACTTCTCAGTGAGTGAGTGAACTCGGGTTAAACGTCCCACCAACAACGAGGTCATATGTAGACGGGGCCTCGGTTTAAAGTCTCATCCGAAAGACCGGAGAAGCGGGGGATCGATCTTGCGACCCCTGGATTGGCAGTCCGGAGTGTTATCCACTACACTACAGCCGCTCCTCTAACTTCTCAGTGGAGGTTTGCTCTTGAATGAAAACGTAATGTTGCCCTTGGCACAAAGGGTTATCTTTAACTGTGAACTCCTTTTGGTTGGGCCAGCCGGCGACTGGAATACTGTCAACACACCAGTAATTGGGTACCTTTTTCAAACCAGGGAAGGATAAGGCAGAGAACGGAGACTGTTGCGCTCCGCCTTTCATATGCTGTGCCCCAAGATACAGTGGGCCTCTAACCTCCGCTGCCCTGCATTCACTTATAAGAGACCTAGAGTAACAAAATCCAGGGATATTTCATGACGTCCCTTTCTTGAAACGGCGGAAAAACGGAAGCGTCCCCATTCACCTTAAATGTTGGCAGGTTCTGCATTATTTAAGGAATGAATTTCATTTTTCTGGTGTTTATCGAAGTATAAACTACATTGGGTCGCGTGCAAAGTCAGTGAATCCCGAAGGGGTTTAGTACACTTTGCTAGCGACCCAATGTAGTTGATACTTCGATAAACACCAGAAAAAATAAGTCCATTGCTTATATTTACATTCTTTTCTGTCTATTGTTTCCACCTCAAATTTGCGTTAGGGGCAGAAAAAAAATAAACGCAATTTTTGGACTTACAGCGGTACAGCGTCAGCAACGTCATAACGTTGCCTACGCCTACGTCCAATCAGTGTGAAGAGAACCATGGTTTATTTTGACGTCACTTCATGTAAAGTCGCCTGAACCGATGTAGGCCTAATTATCATGAGTGAATTATCAACTACATTACGTCCAGTGGAATGCGCTTTCAGAATCTGTTGTGAGCTTGCCAAGCCTTGACATATTCTTGGCCTCTGTTGGCAAGCTGCAACACTCTTAAGCCCTAGATCCCAAGTAATTTGTTTATAACCTGCTTTTAACTATTCTTGACGATTTTATCCTATCATCTTTCATCGCCTTGTCTATCATTCTCAAAAAAATAATATGGCAGTCGACAGGTAACGCTGCAGCCGATGCGCGTGAACAGGTGAGAATCGAGATATGGAAAAGGTGTGAAATATCAGAAATAGTTGCCCATGTTGTCACTATCATACTTTTTTACTTTTTTTACTCCTTTTACTATACCTGGTAAGGCTCGACAGCACAACCTGCTTAGAATGTCCGCGAGGGCGTACGGCAGTAGCGACAGATAGATATATAGAGAAGGCTTTTCAATAAACGCACTGAGACTGTAAATATTTACATTTAGGATCATGGGAAATGAAGGTTGCCTATTGTTGAGTCATTCCTTTCGTTATTGTGATTGTTACTGACCTTATAAGGCCACCAGGTGGATGGCCTCGCGATAACCTGTAGGTTGTCAGGTTGTTGCAAGAAAGTCTTACCAGTACGAGCATTGCTGATCGTTCCAAGTGCTTTGGCTCCTTATCCCAGATCTCCACATAAGATGGGTATTTGAGGATAAAACTGAAAGTTTTCGTATTTCTAAATAAAACATATGTTGTGACCCAACATAGGACCGACTCGACGAGACGGTTCTAATGGTATGTCATAACATACATTTTTATGCAATAATATGGAAAATTATCCCCGAAATATTCCTGTTATTCCTTCTTATCTAGGGCACTGTATAATCTTCTAAAGAAATATTTAGAAATTCCTCATTAAAACCACCAAGAGGCGTTTCTGCGATGAATGAAATTGATTTGTTCAACAGTATTTCAGTTACAGCGGAAAGGTCGAGACGAAGTCCGTTAGTATAGCTGGCGCAGTAGGCTAGCGCTTAGTCGACTCTTTCACCGAGGCTTCGCTTAAGGTGGTGATAATCACTGATTTGGGGCAAAGACAAAAATCTGCATAAAACACTCAAAATACCACTGATCTTTCCAAAACTTAGCAGATGCCTACTTTATGTTGTTTCTGACAATTCAGACTCCCAAAATGCAGCATTTGTTAATGTTAAAAAGTGTTTTTATAAGGAAAGATCAATGGGTAATTTTGTGCGCAATAATCTGAAAAAATAATATTGTTATTGAAAATATACTTACAATGAATGTAGTGCTGAGAGTTCCTTGTTGCATAATGGAGAGCGAGCTAGCAATTATTTTTTCAAACTCTTTCACACATTATCAGGCTGAGCAGATGAAAAAAGATGCAGTCTGTGTCCAAATTTTTTTGTCAAAACACACAGGTGAGACAGGGGATACTATTTTAACAAGGTTGATCAATTTCATCTACACACCACTGATCATGTCAGTAATGTATTATTTATATTGTAGGTGTTAACATAGGTATGCTTGCCTACCCTATATTTAATAAATGCGTCCAGTGTACATTTACTTTGTACATGTTGAACATTTGAGAAAAAGCTACCATTTTCATCTGGTCTATATTACAATTTGAGAAAGAGTTGGAATAAATAATTGCTAGGTCGCTCTTCATTATGCAATAACGCACCTTCAGTACAACGTAACTTTTCAATAACGATGCTAAATATTTTGATTATTGCGCAGAAAACTTCCCTTTGATCTTTCCTAATAAAAACATTTTTTTTAAGGTGGTGATTTATGGTAAATGTAAAAATCTGCATAAAACCATAAAAAAGTAACGTATCTCCCTGAAAGTTAGCAAACTTCTTATCTTTGTTGTTCTTTACAGTTTAGAATACAGAATAGACGTACATGCTGCATAAAAAAGTGTTTTTATAAGGAAAGATCAAAGGGTAATTTTCTGCGAATAAATCTGAAAAAATAATATCGTTATTGAAAATTTACGTAATGCTGAAGGTGCATTATTGCATAATGAAGAGCGTCCTAGCAATTATTTATTCCAACTCTTTCTCAAATTGTAATATAGACCAGATGAAAATGGTAGCTTTTTCTCAAATGTTCAACATGTACAAAGTAAATGTACACTGGACGCATTTATTAAATATAGGGTAGGCAAGCATACCTATGTTAACACCTACAATATAAATAATACATTACTGACATGATCAGTGGTGTGTAGATGAAATTGATCAACCTTGTTAAAATAGTATCACCTGTCTCACCTGTGTGTTTTGACAAAAAAATTTGGACACAGACTGCATCTTTTTTCATCTGCTCAGCCTGATAATGTGTGAAAGAGTTTGAAAAAATAATTGCTAGGACGCTCTCCATTATGCAACAAGGTACTCATAGCACTACGTATATTTTCAATAATGATATTATTTTTTCAGATTTATTCGCACAAAATTACCCTTTGATCTTTCATTATAAAAACACCTTTTAACATTAACAAATGCTGCATTTTGGGATTCTAAATTATGAGAAACAACATAAAGAGGGCATCTGCTAAGTTTTGGAAAGATCAGTGTTATTTTGAGTATATTATGCAAATTTTTGTCTTTGTCCCAAATCAGTGATTATCACCACCTGAAGCAGCATGTACGTCTATTCTGTATTCTAAACAGTAAAGAACAACAGAAATAAGAAGTCTGCTAACTTTCAGGGAGATACCTTACTTTTTTATGGTTTTATGCAGATTTTTACATTTACCATAAATCACCACCTTAAGGATGAATAAATTAAAGGACCCATTGCTGTTCAGCAGGAAATAATTATCTGAGGTATCCCTGCAAGCTTCTCACTATATAGGTTCGTCATTGTGTGACCATGATTAGCCAACTGTCAACAAAGAAACAGCATTGAGTTTCACATAAAAAGTTGAAAAATGATTTGGGTAGTTTTGATATACTTTCGATAAAAGAAACTTAAAAAGGTAAAAAATACAATGTACAGGCGTTGGGACCCATTTTTTTGTTTATATTTCATCGCTCGACAGGGAACCAGAACAGGAAATTAACTTTCGTGTCGATTGTCAAAAACACGCACTCCCTACTTTTTGCCAGATATATGACGCGATCTTCGCCTACCAACCCACAATTTTTTAGACATGAAGGTTAAATCGCTTTTCATAATTTCGGTTAATACGTTTTTACCAATGGTAGGACAAGTTATTTCAACTTATCTGAATAATATTATATTTCGCCACTTAGACACTTCAAACCCGTCGGAAGTTTATAATTCCTTTACCTGTTTGGGGGTGGTCGTCAGGCAATGGTGCTGGTTGTAGCTTCCAGTGGCGGGGCGGGACGTCCTTCTTATTTGGATAAAAGTAGGACAAGGACCTACTGTGCTTGCAGTTGGTGCGGGTGGGGGTTGTTTGGCTATTTTTTCTCGTCTATCTTTTTTTTCTCCGCCCCCCCTCCCCCCCCCCCACTGTCTGGGAGACGGCACGTTGTAGACTGAAATACTGTCATTCAAAACCCCAACCAACCAACCAACCTTCACCTGTCAACAGCTGAAAGTCGACAGGGGCCAGCAGACAGACGCAAAAACAAAAAAATCCATACTCACATTGCACTACTTCTTCTGATTCTGAGCGTTGTTCATCAATTTCTGAACATTTTTCCGTGTATGTTCCGTATGTTGTGAGTGTTGTTCAGTTTCTTTCTTTGACCGTCCCTTCCCGCTGTGGTGAGAGTGTACATACTTTTCCTGTTCTATATTGTAATCGTCATATTCGTCCATGTATTTTTTGTCCGGATTTTCACCCTGAGCAGCTGACATGTTGAAAATGGCAATAAAATGGCACAGATGATGTTAAAATTATGAGATCTGTTCACTTGAAAGTGAGTTCACTTTATAAATTTAGCCTTGCCACGTACTATATTTACATGTGTACACTGCGTCGCGTAAAATGGTACGTTAAAGTACGGCATATGCGAACAGGGACTACTAAGACCAGTGTGCACATCTGCTTAGTCCGATAAGAGATGTCGCTTGGACAGTTCATGAGGCCCGGGGTATCTGCATAGCGAAACGCTCGGATCAGTTGAGCATTTGCCCAAAGCACACTGCTTAAAGCCTCTTTACACGCGACGCCGCTCAAAACTATACTTACTTTTAGTCATGTGATCTTGTTTACTGTGCTACTGTTCGCTGGATTGGATAAAAGATGACTTCTATATTAAGGTGAATGGGCACACTTTCGTGTTTTCCCGCAATTTTACGAAGGGAAACAACTTTTGTGACTTCCTATTTACATGATTTACTTCCCATGGACGATATTAGCTCTTCCAAAATGGAATCTACTCTTTCATTAAAGAAAGAATTTCCCCTCGTAGGAACAAATCGTTGTTTTAAGACTAAACCTTGTTTAAAAAAAACAGGCTAACAGAGAGAGTTACTTCCCCTGAAAGAAAAGCCATGGGCCCTTATACACCACGCATGTGGGACATATGACACACAAGAAAAAAGGGCCTTTTAGTCACTATTCGGCTCAGCTGTTGCGTCCATACAGCCTGATCAGAGGCTTAATTCTTCAGCACACTGAATCATCAGGATAGATAGAAGGCTGTGAACAGAGAGGACTCTGATCAGACTGCGCGGATGCGCAGGCTGGTCTGAGTTTTCGGTTCGCTCTTGTGAGGTACATTTATTCCGATTATTCTCATATATGTAAATAAATGCATCGATACTGATAACCTGGTGACCTGGTAAATAAAAACTGTCATTGCATCATTATATTGACATAGCAATAGTAATAATAATAATTGGCCTATAAGAAGAAGGTTAAATGAGACTGGCAGTCTGATCTGGATATACACTGTTTGATCTGATACTTAGAACCTCGCTGTAACGGAAATCTGGCCAAAACCCCACACTCCAAGACACGATGCTTGAGGCAGCGGTATATACTTCATCGTGAAATGAGCCGCGACACAACAAAACTAACAAAGTGGCATGTGCGCCCAGCCGCGAAGACTCAGATCAGTCTGGACATTCGCCCAGTCTGATCAGAGTCTTCGCTGTCCGCATGGCGCTAGCTTAAACCTTTAATGGCCCCATCGCTCTATCAGCATGAAAAATTTTATCATGAGGTATCGCTGCAAGCTTCTTACTATAGTTTCGCCATTGTAAATGACAGTGATAAGCCAGCTTTAAACAAATAAAACATCCTTGAGTTCCACATAAAAAGGGTTTGAAAACTTAATTGGGTCATTTTAGTTGGCAACTAAAATGACCTACTTCGATTTTATTATGTTGAATAAAATGGTAAAAATACAATGTACAGGCGTGGAGTCCCAATCACTATCCCGCCGATGTTTTGTATAGCATTGCTAGACGGGAAACCAGAACAGGAAGTTGTTTTTTGTGGAGCTATTTGTTATTTTGCATAAAACTTGTTTTTTTTCTACTTTATGCCAGTTATATGACTCAATATATGCACATCAGGTCGCATTGTATTACCAAACGTGAACATTGAACGGCGTTTTACAATGATTTGAGTTTAGACGTTTTTACCACCGATAAGACTATGGAGACTTTAACTACCCTTTAAGCGCACAGCGAATACTGATCGGACGGTGTATTTCGAGGCTGATCTGATTCATGCTACTTTGTTGGTTTTGTCGAGTCGAGGCTCAAATATCTTTGCCAACCTATCACTATAGTTTCGTCATCACAAATGACGTGACCTTAAAATTTTTCATAATTTTTATAAACTTATTTTATAAATAGAATGTCGTAAACTTTTTATTTATGGAAAAAATACAATGTACAGACAAAGGACCCCCATTTATAGTCTCGCCTTTATTTATACTACATCGCTCAGCGGGGACCCAAACAATTAGCTAGCATGCCGACAGAAGGGTCATGTCTGTCATTTTCTAATACGAGGGGTCGGGTAGGGTGGGAGGGGGGGGGGCGGGGGGCTGCGGACAGGGCGATGTTGCTGGGTAACTTTCATTGTCGAGGCGTCCTACTAATTTGGATACAGTAGAGCAGAATATACAGTCTTGCAATAGGGGCGGGCGTGGTTTGGATATTTTTCTCTCGCCTACCATTTCTTTTTCTTTCTACCCCTCTCTGGGTGCCGGCCCGATATAGACTGAAATACAGTCTCAAAAGGCCGTTAAACTCAACCAACAAAATTCCACTGAGTAAAATGACACAACGCATGTATATCAACAAGGATGTGATACCAGTTTGCTCACCGACAAAGTGGCTGTCGACTGAGATTTCGACCGACAGCTGTACCAATAACGGTAACTGATACTACTGTTTTTGACCGTCGACCGAGTCGATGCTGCTGTCGACGGACTTGTCCGACAGCCACTTTTGCATGAATGGTAGCTGATTGGTTCGGTCTACGGCACAGGGAGGAAACTGCAGTTACTGCATGATCAACCGTCGTGTCGTCAACTGTGAAGGCTGAACCGATTTATGTAATGATTTGTGTTAGAGGCAAGGACTTTTACAATTTTCAATTCCCTGCGTATTTATATGCGTGTTTACAGTTAAAGCAGTTTTCTTTGAAAAAGCTCAAGGAAGCAAGCCCTCAGGACGTGGCTGTGTTTTCAGCAAGTGCCCTAGGTGTGCTGGCAAAGTCTTTACATGTCAACTCTGTAATATTGTTTTCCCGTCTCCCCGAAAATTTCTGCGTAAAAATATACTGTGATAGTATCTCATATATCTATTATATAAGGATACGAACGAAAGCAAATCTTTTGCAGGTTTTGTGGAGACTTTCCACGGCAAAAAGTCAATGTCATCGGCAAACCGCAGATTGGTTATAGTTCAGCCGTCTATTCTAATCCTTCCATTTTCTTCTGCCAGAGCATCAGACATGATCCTTTCGAGAAATCTATTAAAGAGGATGATGGTAGAAAGCATCCTTGCTATTCTGAGCCATTCTCTTGTACTGTCATTCATCTGGACTACACCTGTAGCCTTGTCATAGAGGTGCTCAATGCACGAACTAGAATGACATTGATATTGTACTTACGCACGATGGCCCATAAGGTTGCCTGCCATACTCTGTCAAAGGTGGGTTTGGAATCTATGAAGTCATGGTGCAAATTTTGCTGGTGTTGAAGAAACAACTCATATAGGAGTCTGAGGTTGAAGTTCTGTTACGAGGGGCATTTCAGAAATAGTGTAAATGAGCCTGCCATTCCTAGGAATGTTGACTGATTTTTGAAATCTGTCTTAACTTTTAGGTCTACATATCACCGAATTACTTTCACTCAAAAACTTGAGTCACTAGTCTTTTCTTCAAAATATGCCTTAACAACTGTTGTTAGGGTAGGGACACTGAGTAGAAACGGACGGAATATTTATGTGAAGACAAATTCATATTCTCTTAACTCTGGATACAATCAGCTCTTGATTGATACCTATAATATCTGTTATACTGAAAGTATTACAGTGTAAAAACCATTATATCAGCTTTACTAAAACATAAGATTTACAGTACCGGCAGCGCAAAACCGTACATGCGCTTCGCAAGAAATTCGCGTTCAAAACGCGTTCGAAACGCGTATTTTTCAAACGCGTTTTGCGATTTAGAAACGCGTTTGTGAAAGAACCAATCAAATTGCTGCATAAAATCGCGAATAATCGCGTTTGTACGCGAAATGCGCTTTAGCCAATCAGAACTGCGATTCCAGTTCGCGTTTTTCGTTACTTCGCGTGCGCACGCGTTTGGTGTTTAGACCAATGAAAATTGCGTTCGCCGAACGCGTTTCGATCTCGTATACACTGGTTCCTAGCTTCATTGACAATGCTATTGAAAAACTGAGAACCAACTAAATTTGGTAAGGGTTTGCCTTTTTCCCAATTATTTTCGACGAAGTATATAGAAAAAATTAGATCTATGGAAATAATAATGAAATCCCGGTGCCAGGTTCAGGGCTGAAAACCACACATTTTTTTCTAGAACTTGAAATTATTTAAATTTAAGCCCTTTGTGACTCTCCAATTCCCCCACAATTATTGTAAAAGCTTGAGAGAATAAACTTTGTCAGCGTCAACGGATGCTGAAAGTCCGTCACGATGCAGGTCCAAAATGTTGTTTTGGATCGCAACCGAAAATCTCATCTTTAATTCCGGTTACCAAAAAAACTGCAAACAATACTTTGAACGAAAATTTATTATCGATTATGAGACTTACTGCGAACATAATTAAAAGCACAGAAAACGAACTAAAAATATTTATATGAAAACAATATGACTCTGTTTATAAATCCAACTGATAATTCACTGTAAAACGCTGCAAAAATATTGATAAATTGTGATGCGCATACGACCATATTATGGCTGCCTCGCACGCGTTTTGCGAGAAGCGTTTTGATTGGCTTATTATGAATCGCGATTTTCGCGTTATCTACGTCACAGAGAAACGCAAATGAACTTTTCTGATTGGTTGAGATGTGCTACGCGAAAATCGCGGATAACATGCGTTTCGCATGGGTTTCTCGGGAAGCGATTTGATTGGATATTTGGAAAACGAGATAAACGCGAAAAACGCGTTTCAAAACGCGTTTCAAAACGCGTTTCAGACACACGCACGAAAAACGCGTTGCACACGCGTTCAAAACGCGAAAATTGTACGGTTTTGCGCTGCCAGTACTGTACCTTGCAAGAAAGGCTAATCATGGAACAATGCGCATTTCTGATGACGTCACTTCCTGCGCTAAGATGAAATGTACATATATATAGTAAGCTGTTTAAACCTCGCTTTTGAGGTCAGTTTAAGTTAAAGTGGATGTTTGATGACGGATATGCAACAATAAATAAATAAAACTTAATTCGTCATGCTTGTTTTCTGTAACAAATAATCTTTTACGGCACCTTATGCTCTTTTGTCAGTGGCCTACCTGATTTTCTACGATAAGTTTCCCCCACCCACCCAAATATTTCAATGTCAGTATGTCACATAAAATAACAACTCTTTAAAGTCTGTATGTATGAATTTTGCTTTCAATATGTCCCTCTTTCTTTTGACATTAAACAAAGTTAAACATATATAGCCAGTATTTTTTTATAAGAAGATAATTTAATTTTATTGTTTTTTATTTCACATGACTTGCTGCTAATTTGCAACTTCCGGTGTAGAATTTGCACATGTTTCGTCCAGTTTCCATCAGTGATATGATGTCAATCGTAACAAAATATAGTGACCTAATAATTTCAGTAACAAAATGTCTGTCATTTGTTGAAATTGAATGTGTATAAGTAAAACATTATAATTTATTGACATAATACATTTATAATAACTTTGCATTTATAACCGCATACCAGAGAAAAAAAAAGCTCTTTTATTATTTAATTGTGTAAAATCTGGAAACGATTTCTGTATAACTTTCTTATTTTACATTTAAAGAACAGTATTACCTGTTTCTTCGTTAAACTATATCATTTTCTCATTAAGCAAATACCGAAAGAACACAAGAGAAGTTCAATGAAAATGTACAGTTTCCAGTATCAACACCATTATGACGTATAAGCATGTGCTGTCATGCATGAGCGACTTAGAAATTCTTTTAAGGCATATCATTCTAAAGCACTTGAATTTACCTTTTCAATGATATTTAAAACCACTGCTAAATATCAGCCAATCGGATACCCTGAGACCATTTACATTATTTCTGAAATGCCCCTCGTATGTGGTGCTCCTTCCGGCCCTGGAACCAGCTTGTTCTTCTGCAATTATTTCTTCAGCTTGGGGTTTAAGCCTATTCAGTATGACTTCACTCAGATGACTGATGAGACTGATGGTATTGGTCCAGTAGTTTTGCCAGACTTGATTGTTGCCTAATTTATAGAATCGGCGATTCTCTTATAACATATCTTTGTTAAAACATCAATTATATCTTCTTGCCTGCTCGAACAAGGCCCTCTGGTATATTGATCCGGCAGACTCAAGAGTCTCCCTTTTTTGAATGCTGCTACTACCAACTCAAGTCCCTGATCGGATGTAGATCTTATGGTTGCCGAGTGTAATCCAGAACTGCATTGTCGCCGCAACTCTTCCCCTTCCGCTGATACAAGAAAGGCAGTTGTCAGTTACTGACGAAAGTTCATTGTCTGTGCGCTTAGTACTGGTTAACCACTTGTGTGTGTGTGTGTGTTGAGGAGTGGGGGGGGGGGGGGGGGGGGGCGTCTAAGTCTGTCAAGGAATAATGTGCTTCGGTCACACGACCGTTTCGACATGGCCATAGCTGTTTACCATGGACGTACCGCAACAACACAACAACAGCAACTCAAGGCAGCCCTCAGTCTTGGCTGTGTTGCTTTCTGTTGTTAAAGAACCGGTCAAAATATCATCATCGAGTCATGGTAACTCCCTGCGTCTGCTCCAGGTAAGCTGATGCGAACTTCTGAAAGAAACCGCTTGCTCACCAAGGTGTAGTCAGTCTAGTCATGTGCTGTCCCATATCAGCCCTCTTGGTAGTTTGTGGACTCTCAATGGTTTGAATGGGAATGCGATGGGGGCAAGGGTATTTGTCAGTACCAGATTTTAGAAGGCTGAAAACTCTTGGAGACTTGAGACTTCTCTGAGATTAGTCTCAACACTGCAGTATGTTACACAAACGTCTCTCTAGTCTGCTTGTGCATCCCTTCCAAATTTAGCATTCCAATGCCTATGTGCAAACAGAATGTCCTTCTTAGGCGTTCGGTCTATGATTTCCTGGAGTTGCTGGTAAAAGCCGTCAACCTCATTCTAATCCGGTCGCATGGTATAGATTATTATGTTTCATTGGCTACTGGAATGTATATATAGAACAGTAAAGCACTAAAATAAACTTAGGGAACGTCGTTAGGAGAATTGAACTGAACTGAACTGAATAAAAGGGCGCCTTGCCGACAAGTAAATTTAAGCTTGTAGAGAGGATGTAGCCAAACGACAAGGTCACCGATTTTTATAACGATCCCAACGGTATATCGTAATCGGCCCCAGGGTCCAAAATGACCCTGCCCCAGGGGGTCCTGGGTTTAAACCATAAAAATGCATAGAAAAATATTCAAAAATCTTCTTCTTCTTCAGAATCACTTAGCTCAGATGCTTGAAATTTAGTATGATTCATTGCCTGGTGGGCTCCTACGAAGTTTGTGTAATTGGTTTGCCTCGGATCCAAAATGGCCCATGAACCATAGAAATACATCGAAAGATATTCAAAAAACTTCCTCTTCAGAACCACTTGGCTCAGAAGCTTGAAATTTAATATGTAGCATTGCCTGAGGGTCATTTACCAAAGTTTTTCAAATGATGAATGGCCCTGTCCCAGGGGGTCCTGGGTTTGGACCATAGCAATACATATAAATTCTTCAGAACCATTTGGAAATGGTTGCAAACTATCAGGTGTGTTCGAATGATGACCCTAGTTTGACCGTTAATCTTTTTGCTCAGGTGAGCGATTCATGGCCTCTTGGCCTTCTTGTTTATTGGAAATGCCTAATATTGCACAGTACTACCGCAAGGTCTCCTCCTACTGGATTATGGCACCGCTAAACAGTTAGCGCTAGAACCTGTTCACTACAGCCTACGTCATCAGTATACATTTGAAATAAAACAAACAAGGTAAAGATTTTCCACAGTCTTGTGGTCGTAGGGACAGTAGTTGTTGGAGCCTACAGCATCTTAGGCACAGGTTATGAAAAAGGGAACCTATTCCTCTCCTTTCTTAGCCTTTAACCTTCCTTGATTCGAAACAGGTACCCATTTACTACTGGGCTGACAGAGTCAATGTTTCAGTCGTGACCCGGCTGGCGACTCAAACCTGAGACCTACTGTGCGGAAAAGCAGAACAAATTTCTAGTCTTCTTTTTTGTTTACTCTACTGAATTTTTCGTCCACTATAACCTTCATAATTTCAGGGTTATAAAAATGTCAAGAGGTGAAAATTGCGTTTTTGTGATATTTTGTCATATTTTTGGGGTGTTGCATGCGTTTGGAAAATTACGTTTTCATGGTATATCTCAAACGCAAACTTCAAAGATATGTGAAAAATTCGTTAAAATTCTGTGAAAAATACGACCGGATTTGTCACACGTGTGAAAAATGCAACCGGATTTTTCACACATGTGAAAAAAGCGTTCTGTGAATATTGCGGTCTCACACAGCACACAACTATAGATAACAGCAGGAAGCCGAATGAAAACATATCAGCCGCGACACGAAAAAACAACAACAACAATGTGGTTGTGCGCCCAGCGCAGACTCAGAGCAGCCTGGGCATCCGCCCAGTCTGATCAGAGTCTTCGCTGTCCGCATGGAGGTAGCTTAGATCCTTCGCTACCTTTTGAGTCTCATCAAAATGGGCGGATGTCTAGGCTGATCTGAGTCTGCGCTGGGCGCACAACCACATTGTTGGTTTTGTCGTGTCGCGGCTCAATTATATAACCCGGAAAATAAGAAGGGAATATAATGGTTTCCAATTGCACAATAAAAGAAATTAGCAAATATCAACATTCATCCATGAACTCAATGCATAAAGATAAAATATGAACAAATACAAGAAAAAAAATGCAGGTAATGCTGGCTGTCAGTTCCAAGGTACAGTAGACATCAATCGTAACACTTCGGCCGATTCCGTTTCCTGAATTAAACGAAGACAGCGAAGATATCGGCGAGGATGTCCGATTGAGAAGACATAAGAAACACAAACTAAAATGGAGCAGCACAGTTTCAGAAAAATATGTATTTCATAATAATAATAATAATGATAATAATAATATTGATTAATTTCTCAGAATAAATTCTTGGCAGAGATTTATATCGGATGAACAACTGTATCAAAGTCATTGTAAGTAAGTTAGCTCTGAAGAACTAAAGTCTCAGGATTCTTATAAAAATTTCATCTTAGCAAGCCAAGGGTACTAAGTCCACTTCGTTAATAGGAACGCAGTGGGCTTAGTACCCTTGGCTTGCGAATATGCAATAAATGGCGAATGAACAAATTCGGCAGTGTTTTTCACCGGATGAAAATATATCTCATCAACTATAGCGAAACTTCAAGTCGCTATCTTTAAACTGTTCACTCAGTAGCTTGTCAAACTGTTCATTTTCGGCCACGGTGAAATGATTTTTCCAGTCTCCAATCTCCCCTGAAAAAGAGAAGAAACGTATTCAGTAAGTAAATTTTGGGTCCAGTTGAGCTGTATACCTAAGCACTTTCTTCTGCTTTCTTTAAGCACCAGTGACGAAAATAGTATAATTTGCAAACAGCGTAGATCCTGATGAGGCGGCTCTTAATGAGCCGCCTCATGTGGATCTACACTGTTTGCCCTCTAGTCTTTGAATTCTTTATATGAAATATCTTGGAAAGGGCATTTTTTAAAATTATGCAGTAGATGTTTTTTTTTTATGTACAGATTGCGGACACGAATAAGCTGGCATGAATCTGTGCAGTTTGCATACCGTTAAAGTAAGAAATTTCGGACATTAAAATAATTACCGGAAAAGTCCTAAAACAGAACATTTTTTTCAGAGCAGTTACTGTAGCGCGCCCACCGAAAAGATGCAGATTGAATAACAAACAATGTTTCTTTTACACGTTTCAATGAATCATTAGAGATTTCTCGATGAAATCGAAACTGATAATCTCACTGTTTCAAACAGTGAAATTATCACTTTCGACTTCACTGTTTTCAAAAATAGGAATTTTGTGATTGACTAAACCTTATCCGGCCTGACATAGATTACGTCACGCATGTTTGCACGTCATTACGATCTTAATGACGTCACTAAACGCGCCAACGTTACATTGTTAGCACAGGCGACGCCAGGCCGCCTGTAGGCATTCTTTCTTAGCAAATTTCTTGAGATCCATTTATCAGAATGAAATGATAAGCAAACTTGCTTACAACCAATATCATGCCCAGTAAACACGCTGAAAGCATCAAATATGGCGAAAAACGGCTAGAAAAAGGTTGTGTCCCTGTCGTGATGGCTAACGCATTGGAATAACCTAAATGATTGCATTTTTAAAGCATAAAAGAAACAGAAAATTTGACTATTTCAGTGTAAGATCGATTTTCATTTCACTCATGAACACCAAAAGTGGTATTTTCACTCGTGATTTCGTGGCGAAATACTGCTTTTGTGTGTTCATTCGGTGAAATAAAAATCGATCTTACACTGAAAAAGTCAAATATCCTCTATCTACTCTGAAAAGACTGCTCCCGTAGAAGCAATCTGATCTGGGTCTACGCTGTCTGCTCTATGCTTAGATTTTTTACGGTTTATAGATCCGAGACATTCGAGCGCCTTGCGTCACTGATACCTTTTCTGTAGATTTGCGGCGTCTCAAATTTGACATTCGTTTTCACTGTAGTAAACTTGATTTCTTCTTTTAATGTGTCGTCTGCTTTTTTAAGATTTTTGAAAGAACACTTTTCAGCTATTTTGGTTTTTAGATCTGTCGACAAGTCTTTATTTAAAAACTTGGCAATCTGTTCAACGGCTGCGACTGGATTCTGAAAAAGAGGAAGAAAAAAACCAAACAAAAAACAAAAACAAAGGTATTTGTAAAGAGTCAAAATTACTGGACGTTTCCTCATGCCTCTTTTTCATCTACAAAGAATGGTACGAAATACTACAGTATTCCTTACACATGTAATACAGTCAAACCTGTCTTAAGGGGTCACCCAAGGAGAGGACAAAAAGTGGCTGCTTAAGACAGGTGATCCCTTAATAGAAGTGACCACATAACCAGGTTTGGCTGATTATATGGTCACCTCTATTAAGGGGCCACCTGTCTTTAGCAGCCACATTTTCTAGGTCCCTAGAACAAAAAAAACGGTGTAAATAAACCTGTATTAAGGGGTCACTTGTCTTAAGCAGCCAATTTTTGGGCTTCCCTTGGGTGACCCCTTAAGACAGGTTTGTAGTTTCATTTTCCTTGTCCATTGCGACAATGATAACTATGTCACTACTGAATGAAGACTCAGTTCTATCGTCATGTTACATTACAAAATGGCAGTCAAAAAGCACACATCGTTTGAGAATAATTGTTTGTTTGAGAAAACCTTAAATTTCTATTGAAAGAATTTCAGTTTGTAATGTCATTGGAGATTTTGCGGAGCATGACATACATTGTTTGCCATGCTCCGCAACCAATTACGTAATACATCTGTTGCCATAACAACTAAGAGTTCACAGTGACGTCTAAGTGACGTCGTTGAGACGTCACTCTGTAAGGGTACTAAGCACAACAGTTGGTAATTCCATAGTTGCTATGGTATCAACTCCATGACGTCATCTCTCTCGTAATTCTAGAGGAGCATGGCATACATTGCATTGTATGCCATGCTCCTCTCGAATTATAAGTGAGATGCTACCTGACATTCTTACAGTGCAAAGCTGTGGTTTTCTCAGACCTTTAATTCATTCTGAAATAATTAATTCTCTGTTATAACAGGCAAGAGTTTTTTTTCAAGACACACAAACCCCCCCCCCCCCCCCCCCCCCCCCAAACAACAACAACAAATCTTCCCGCAAGATACTTATTTGATGGTTCCCCGATAACCAATGAAATATTAACAAAAGCGGGACGATATACGAGGTCCTTTGCATGTACCTTGTATGTTTACTACATATTATAGTTTGATATCGAAAGTAAGTCATTTTGGTTGCCAACGTAAATGACCCAATTAATTTATCAACACTTTTATGAGACAGTGCTGTTTTATTGGCCAATCACCGATCATTTAAAATGACGAAAGTGTAGTAAAGACCCTACAACGACTGAAATTTTACAAGAACTTCTACCACTGGAGGAGCGATACAGCCTTCAACTGTGTTCTGTATCAAGCAACATTTCAAATGTAATTGAGCTTAAACTCATTTTTATTTCCTGAAGTACTAGTTTGACATAGTTTTCGCTGTTGTTATGTTTTAACCCATTGCATTCTGGGTATTTTTGTCGTCTGCTGAAATTTTCGTCTGCATCAAAAATCAAGAATTCTAACTAACTCTTGTAGAAATGATGACTAAGCAGCAAACAGTTTGGATCTCAGATCAGGCCCCACATTTGTAGGGCCTGGTCTGGATCAAAACTGTTTGCCCAGATATCCCGAATGAAATGGGTTAAACAGGTCAAGAATGTCTTTCATACCGTTTTCATGTCCTCGAAGTAAAGATTTAGTATCTGCTGCGGATGGTCTTTGGTCAACTTCTCCATTTCCTTGTAAAACTCAAATATCGACATCGGCCAGACTGAAAGTCGAACAAATGGATTAATTCAGTATTCTAACACAATGCGCCTACAGAAGAAATGGAAAGTTTCCGTGTTTTATTCTGTTACAGTTCACTGTTTCGGAGCGCGTGAATCTAATTGCTGACGTCAATGGCAATACTGACGTTTTGAGACGTTAGACGATGTAACGTCTCCTTTTCTTTCTAAAATCGCCATAAAAACGTACATTTATCTTAGATACAGTTAAGAATATTAGCGGCAGTATGAACGCGCTGGCAGGAAGGTTGGGAGAATTTGAACGAAAAGGATACTTTTCCGGCGTTTTTGAGTGTTAGAATCGAAATAGTTCTGCTCTGGCATTGTATTGTTGAGTAATAATTCACTGTTTGTCGGTCAGTTGTAAGTAGATATATCACTCGCGCTCCGCGCTCGTGATATGATCTATTTTACAACTGACCTTAAAACAGTGAATTATTACTCAAAAATTCACTGCTAGAGCTGATCTACTTCTTAAATAGAGTCTATGACGGGGTTGAGGCCGACTCTCAGGCTAGTTTCCAGATTATTTTGTCACATGTAAGGCTTTGCCGAACACGAGACAAATTATCTGGAAGCGAGCCTGAGATTTCCTTGTTGAGGTCTCAACACTATCATTGATTATTTTTCTTAAAAAAAAAAATCAGCAAAAGATAATATTTCTGAGTGAATAATATTAAAATTCTTTCGTCCAAGCTATATCATGATCTAGTAGCTAGAAGGCAAACGTTGTAGATCCAGATAAAGACAATAAGCCGCTTTATCCTAATCTGCGCGCATTGGAAAATCAACTTTTTTCCGATTTTTTGGCGTTATAATTGTTGAATCCCATTCTCTTATTAGGCTGCATAATCTTAATGGAATGAATTCGCTGTCTTCTGGAAGCGAACATTTTGTTCGGCGTAGCTGCCTTTTAGACCTGAGACAAATAATCCAGATAAAACAGTTATGCCCCGTAGCTGTGTATCCAGTCACCTTTCAAATATGATTTTTTGTTACTTACACACGCCATATTCTCCCGTGAAATAGGGTAGAAACTCGGAGAAAGTTTCAAATGGCTTAGTCTCCATTATAGGAATAAGCAAGGGAATATTCATGGCAAAATGAAACCATGACACAGCAACATCCTTTGGGTTTCTCATCACGTGAATGACCTTGACCTTCTTAGTGAAAATCTGAGTCGGAAGTAGACAAGGAAGTTCATGGCCGTTGAGAATTCTGGGTGAAGGAAGAGATGCCAGCATATCTTGGGTTCTGTAAAATAAAATGAGCCGTGACACGACAAAACCAACATGTGGTTGTGCGCCCAGCGCAGACTCAGACCAGCCTTGGCATCCGCCCAGTCTGATCAGAGTCTGTGCTGTGCGCTTAAAGGATAGCTTCGAGTCTAAGCAAGCTTCACGCGGACAGTTGAAACTCTAATCTGACTTCGCGGATGCCTAGACTGATCCGAGTCTTCGCTGGGCGCACAATCACTTTGTTGTTTTGTCGTGTCGCGGCTCAAATTATAGAAAAGTTTGGCAGGAAACTCATTAAAATACAAGGTCAGTGGTTCGCATTAATTCTGCTATAAGTTCTGTTCCTTTTTCATGAAATTACTTGTGCACTATAAAACATTTGGTAGATTTTACGTTAAAAGACTTTGCAGCTGGCTGCCACACCCTTTACCATAAAAAATACGGGACAGTTCATGGAAACCAACTGCATTGTATAAAAACCTTGCTTTAAATCCGCATTTTATTTCTTTAATATCAATACTAGACATTAATAGCAACAAAAATCAAATGTGGATGTAAAAAGAAGAAGGCTTTTACACAATGCTTCCAGGTCTTTTATCGTAAAATCTACGAGATTTTTACAGTGTAAGAAGCCCCTTTTGGGGATTCTCACACTGTAAGACACTTCTCAAGTGTCTTCTAGTTTCTCAGTGTTTCCACACTTCACAGACTTTATTTCTGTAAAATATGATAAACGAGAAGTTGGAAGTGTAAGTAAGAATTAGGAAGTGAGAAGTCAGCAGTTTGAAGTGAAAATGAGATTGAGCACTGTCTATTCTATTCTGTTCTATCCCATAACCTTCAAGGTCGTTGGGGCACCACGAATGACTTCGAAACGATCCCTTTCCACCTTGTCTAGTTATCAACTGCCCTAGTTGAGTTGGCAAAGTGCATTCCTGTCCACTCTTTAATATTGTCTTAATTCCCACCTCTTCTTTATACCTCTTCTTCTTTTTCCTTTTACTGTGCCCTGTAGAATCGCCTTAGCTAAACCAGAAGACATTGAGACGTGGCCAAACCACCTTAGTTTCCTTTTCTAGACCAGTTTCAGGAGTTCATCATATTCTCCAACGGCTGCTTGGATCTTTCTGTGAACTTCCTCATTGGTTATATGGTCCGTGTATGAAATGTTCAGTAACCTTCGGTAACATATTATCTCAAAAGGCCTGCGTTCTTTTCTCCAACTTTTCTGTCAAGGTCCACGATTCACAGGCATACAGAAATATGGAAATTACAAGGAAGCGCATAAGTTCCACTTTGATCCAAGAGATATGTTGCTATCTTTCCAAATCGGCTACATCTTTGTAAGAGCTGAGGTGGCTTGTGCAATCTTTGAGCGAACCTCCTGTTTAGAGCTATCATCAGAGACAACTACAGCAAGGTACTTGAAGCTTGAACCCAACTTCCGCCTTTTTACCTTGATCTCCCTCTAGATGCTACTGACGCTGTTTGTCATCAGTTTGGTCTTCTCATAACTATCACCGTCTAATACCGTGTGCATTTTTTGTCGAGACTTTCAACTAGGGCTTCTAGTTCTTCCTCAGCTAGTGTGTCTATGTCATCGACAAACCGCAGATTGGTAATATTACTGCCGCCTATGCTAACCTTGCCGTCATGTTCTTCCAGAGCATTAGACATGGTCTGTTCGAGAAAAATGTGGAAGACAGTGGGCGACAGAAGACATCCTGGCCTTACTCCAACTGTTGTTCTGAGCCATTCTCATATACTGCCATTCACCAGGACTGCACTTGTAGCCTTGTCGTAGAGGTGCTTAATGGTGCGAACTAGATTTGCACGGTCATTCTACTACCGCATGGTGGCCAATAAGGCTGCATGCCGGACCCTGTCAAAGGCTTTTTTGAAATCAAATAGACATGGCACAGATTTTGCTGATGTTGGAGATACTTTTCACACAGGGTTCTAAGGTTGAAGATCTGTTCTGTGGTGCTCCTTCTTGCTCTTAACACAGCCTGTTCCTCAGCGATTATCTATTCGGCTTGGGGCTTACGCCTGTTCAAGATGACTTTCAGCATGACTTTGCTTGGATGACTGATGAGGCTGAAGGTTCTCTAGTTCTGGCAAAGCTCTAGGTTGCCCTTTTTGGGGAGTGTAATTATCAGCGACTGAGTCCATGAAGTAGGTCATTCTCCCGTTCTCCAGAACTTATTACAGATCTCTGTTAAAACATCAATCATGGTTTCCTCGCCAGCTTGAACAAGTTCTGCTGGTATATTATCAACTACGGGAGACTACCCCTTCTTCAGTACTGCTACTGCAATCTCAACTTCCTCACGAAGGCTCGGCTGTAGATCATCTTCTAGGGGCTGATTGCAGTCCAGAACCGTGTTTGCACCATAACTCTCATGGTTGTATAATTCTGAAAATATTCTGTCCATCTGCTGAGAATCTCTTGTTTACCTGGAACACATTTCCCAGACCTGTCCTGAATAGCTGTGGACCTACCCTGTTTCTCTGAAGTTAGATCCTTCACTATCTGGTATGCTCTCTTACTGTCGTTTTTGTTCAGACAAGTTTCGATCTCCTCGCGCTGAATACCTGTCCAGTCCTCCTTAGCTTTCTTCACTGCCTTCTGAATCCTCTTATTAGCTTCCCTGTATTCTTTTGCTGCTTCTGCTTCATAACGCCTCTTCTTCAAATCTCTCCTCTCATCACAGAGGTCAAGAACATCTCTAGTGACACAGGGCTTTTTCCTGCGACGTTCCTTCCCAAGTATCTAACTGGCTGCATCAGCCACTACTGTATTGTAGGTGGTAATCATAGTATCTATGTCCAAGCCCAACTAGAAATGTTTTTCAGAGGAAAACTGATGTCCCCCCACCAGCCCATTTCCCATCCCCTCTAATGAATGAAAAGCCTGTACAAATAAAACATCTATCCAAGTTTGGAGAATTTCCATCCACTGGTTCTAAAGATATCCGACATAGAAGACTGTGTCCTTCGAAAATGGGTCAAGGTCACTATCTACTAAACTTGTTTTAAACCTGTCACAACAATATATTCATGCAAGTCTGACGAATATCCGTCAATTAGTTCAAGATATAACTCGTTTTAAGAGAAAAAACATAAGCATTTATAACTTAGCTTTTTGCTTTGAAAATGGGGTCAAGGTCATCAAAACATAGTAAACTCTTGAGATTGTCCCAAAGGTATATCTATGAAAGCAAAGTGGAAACCAAGCCAAAGGCTAATGAGATATATCAATTTTAGTAAAATTTTCACATGTCTAAGTCCTCCTGTGACCTTGAAAATAAGGTCAAGGTCACCAACATCTGATCAGCTCCAAAGCTAGTCTCAGTGATATATCCATGCAAGGATGATGAAATTCCATTTACTGGTTCATACGATATTGTGTCTACAAGAAATTATCATCTTAGTCCTCCGGTGACCTTGAAAATGATGTCAAGGTCAACAAAATCTAATCACCTATTAAACTTGTCTCCTTGATATATCCATGCATGTTTTGGTTACATTCTATCCATTGGTTCAGGAGATATCGTGGGTACAAGAAATTGTTATCTAAGTCGTCCAGTGACCTTGAAAATAAAGTCAAGGTCACCAAAATGTAATCAGCTGTTCAACGTGTCCCAATGAAGTATCCATATAAGTTTGCCTAAAATTCCATCTATTGATTCAGGAGATATTGTGGGTACAAGAAATTGTCATTTAAATCCTCCAGTGACCTTGAAAATGAGGTCAAGGTCACCAAAATCTAACCACCTCTTAAACTTGTCCCATTAATATATCCATGCAAGTTTGATGAAATTCCATTCATTGGTTCAAGAGATATTGTGCATACAAGAAATTTTCACGCCATTTAAGTCCTCCTGTGACCTTGAAAATGAGGTCAAGGTCACCAAAATCTAATCAGCTCTTTAACTTGTCCAAATGATATATCCATGAAAGTTTGGTGAAATTCCAGTTATTGGTTCAAGAGATATCGTGGGTACAAGAAATTGTCACGCCGACGGCGACGCATAAAATTTCACAGTCTAAGACCTCTTGTGACCTTGAAAATTGGGTCAAACTCACCAAAACTTAATCAGCTCACTGGCTTGTCCAAATCATGTATCACGAAATTTTGGTAAAATTCCACCCTCTGGTTGAAGAAATATACAGATTACAAATTGTCACGCCGACGCCGACGCATGGCACTGCAACCAATATGCCCCCCGCACCTCTGGTGGGCGGACATAATGAATGGCGCGAACTTCCTACCTACTGTTGTTCGAAAAGTGCATGCCACATCTGGGTTCCTTAACTTCTCAGAATCAAACTGCAGTCTTGACTGGGTTGGCTTTCTCGCCTTCTTCAGACGAACTCGGAAGGTCATCGACACTAGGTTATGGTCACTTCCTATGTCTGCTCCAGGAAAGCTCCTTGTCCTATGGATGTTAACTCCTGATTGGAAGCGCTTCCTCACCAAGATGAAATCAATCTGATTGTGGTGTTTCCCATCTGGGCTGTGCCACGTCCATCTTCTGGATGGTTTGTTAGGGCCAAAGGTGTTTGTAAGTATTAGAGTGTTAAAGGTTGCAAACTCTAGAAGTCTAGCTGAGACCTCTTTCATTCGTCTCGACATTGCAGTAGGGTCCACAAACGTTTTCCCAGTCTGCCTGTGATCCTTCCAAACTTTAGCATTCCAATCCCCTTGTACAACCAGAATGTCCTTCTTGTGTGTTTGGTCTGTGATGTCCTGACGTTGCTGGTAGAAGATTTCAAACTCTTTGTCATCATGCACAGATGTTGGTGCATAAACCTGTTTGATAGTGACATTAAAAGGAGCTGCTCTCATGCGGATTGAGACCAGTCTGCTGGGGACTGATCGGCATCCCAAGACAGCGCTCACCATGACCTTATGCACAAGAAAACCATCCCCATACTCATGTCTGTCCTCTTCTACACTGAAATAAACCTTGTGTCTGTCATCTGTTGACATTTCACCAAAGTTTTCCAGCGCATCTCACAGAGACCCAGTATGTTCCAGCGATACCTGTCCATTGCATGAGCCAGCTCTTTAAGTTTTTCCAGCTGGCCTCAGAGTCCTTACGTTCCAGATTCCAACTGAGATGTTCTCCCTACCTCTACACTGCTTGACATTTGTTACACCAGTAACATACTTGTCACCTACGTCCCGGTGTCCAACAGTAGGCGCGGTCATTGTTAACCCGGGCTGCTACCGATCCAGTATTGAGGTTCCATTGAATCTGTTCATCATGATGTATCAAGGGTATATTCAGCCTGACGGAGCCCATCCCTGTCCAGGCTATATGTTGACCCCAGCCGAATTCCACAATTACTGTATGGCTCGCCTTGATCCCGAACACATGGCCGTTGACTCAAAGAGTTCTTCCGCCCTGGCCGTTGACATCTTCTAGGAAGACTTCCGCCCAGTGATGTTGTGTTAACACCACCCCTTATTAACCCATTGGGTTGAGAGACTCATGGCGATGGTAGCGTCTTTTTCCCTCTCATGAAGTCGCTGACTTGCCCACCGCCTCTAACTCAAGGAACCAAAGTGATTGGGCCATATCCCTACCTATCAGTGGTCCCCCTAATCTAGCTGTTTTATCAAGCTGAGCAGGGCTCGCTCGGGTCTAGCTTGTAACACTTGACTCAGCTTTGAGTTCTATCCTGGCCGCTGATTTCTTCTAGGAAGACTTCCGCCCCTGACGCTGTGTTCACAGGTTTTGATAAGAGACCTAGCAATGAACTCTTAGATGGACTGCCCGCCAAGGCTAAGAGCTCCTACCCTTTCTAGTTTTGATTAGAGACTAGTAACTCTCAGTTGGTTGATGAGCACTGTACTCGGTGGATTTAAGAGTTGTGATGTGAGAAATACATTGTATGAGTAGGAAGTTTGATATATGAAGTAGGAAATAAGTGACTTCTCGAATGTCAAGTTATGCAGCATGTGCAGATATTATAAAAAATATAAAGTATGAAACGAAAAGTGTGAAATTATGCCTGGTAATCGCACAATTGCGTTTCCATCTGGAAACTAAATCTTCACTCTTTTACAAATAGTAAGCCAAATTATAATGATAAATAGAGAATACCATGTGTGTGTCTTTTGATATCAAGTTTATCAGGCGAGACCAGAAACAGCGTAGGACTTGCCAAGCCAGTCCAACGTGTTTCTGGTCGAGCCTGATAAACTTGATATCAAAAGACACTTACATGTTTTTCTTTATATTTATCATGCATCATTAGAATATTTTACGGCGTAAAGAGCGGCAAACAAATGATAAACATACGCAGTTTTGTTCGAACTTGCTGATGTCGCGAGTGCGTTATGACGTAAGTCGGTGACGTCAATTAACCGATCGACCGTTGATATCACGGCCAATGTCATTATGTAGTCAATCGTCTTCAGAGATCGCTTCTGAAGGCATTGCCTGATAACACTGGTGCAAGCGCAGTTCTAAAGTGATATCGTATCACATCATGTTATCATACCCCAGATATCAGGTAAATTTTGCAGTAGATGCATGATAATATAAATATACTCGTCTGATCAGAGTCTGGTCAGAGTCTTCGCTGTCCGCATGGAGGTAGCTCTGATCAAACTGCGCGGACGTCCAGGCTGAGCTGAGTCTCCACTGGGCGCACAACCACATTGTTGGTTTTGTCGTGTCGCAGCAAAATTATGATTTACGTACAAATGAGTAGAAAAAAATTCGGCTCTCCATTGGAAGAAATATAAAACCGCTTTACAGAGTACCACGTAAAAAATCTGGATTCGACAAAATTTCGGTCTGACTATTTTCGGAAGGTTTGTTTTAACTCCAGTAGTTAATCTTTTTATAAAGCTACAAGTTTATAGCAATATGACAAATTTGGCAGCCCGTTTCCAGAATCGACTGAGTGAGTAGACTCGGGGTTAACGTCCCACGAACACATGGGTCAAACGGAGGCGGGACCTCGGTTCTAAACTGCGACCTCTGGAGTGGTTGTCTTGCACCTTACCCACTACATTACAGTCGAAACTCGTTTCCAGAATCTCAAATATTAAATTTCTGGGCGGGAATGGACTTGTTCGTTTTCAAAAGGTTGAATTACGAGGTGATAAATTCTAAATTCATTTTTTCTAGACACTTACTGCCCTTCCAGCATGTTCTGTTCCTTTGGGGCTGTATCATATTCCGCTGCCTCCTTCATAACCATGTGCACGATCTCATTTACCCAGTGGGTGCCTGAAATATATTACATATTCATGTGAGTCACGACACAACAAACCCAACAAAGTGGCATGTGCGCCCACCGTAGTTTCAGACCATCCTGGACATCAGAGTCTTTGCTGTCAGCATGGAGGTAGATTACACCCGTAGCTACCCTTTAAGCGCACAGAAAAGACTCTGAACAGACTGGGTGGATGCCCAGGCTGATCTGAGTCTTCGCTGGGCGCACATGGCACTTTGTTGGTTTTGTCGTGTCGCAATTATTGTATGCAGACACTACCACCACCACCAATAACATCAACAGCAGCATAATAATGATGATACTCACAATGCTACTATTAATAATACCAAAACTACTAATTAATAATAATAATATGCCGACTGGTGAAAAGTGAATCACTTTCAGTGTTAAATTGCACAGAGAGGCTCGATCGTATCTACTACCATGCCGACCAAAATTTTTCAGACAGTAAGGGTAGACCCAGATGAGTCAGGAGCGGTCTGATTAGGATCTGATTTTTCTCAGCGGACACAGGACGTCGAAGAGACGTTGGAACGGCGTCTATGCGACGTCATGTGCCTGCTGGGTTTGTCAATAATTTTTATAAAATATCTCTTAACAGAATAAATGAACCTTCATAATTCGAAAGAGGAGTAGTCTGTAACAGATATAAATTTTGGTTTCAGTGTGATTGATCGATTGATTTGTTGCTTTACGTCCACGGTAAACAACTATGGTCATGTCATAGTTAACCTAACCACACTGTTCCTGGGCATGCTTAGACCTCCTAAGCGGTTAACCAGTATTAAGTGCACATACTTTCGCCAGTAAGTGACTACTATCCTTCACTCGGCTTGAAACAGCGGAAGGAGAAACGAAAGTATGTGGCAAGACCGGGTATCCGAACCCAGGACCTCTGACTTATGAGTCAGGTGCCCTACCGATTGCGCTACGCGGCCCGGCTTTGGTTTCAGTGTGTGTGTGTAGGTGTGTGGATTCTGCCATTTACGAAGGAGAAATCTGGATGACACAAATCTTCCGAAAAGGGGTCTACTTTTAAAGACAAGAATTTGCTCCTTTAGGAATAGACCCCAGCTGAAAAGAGAGGCAGCAATTAAATGAGTAAAAGATTAAAATCTTTAAGAGTTCTTTTAAGAGCAGAGAACCCATTCTGGAGAAGGAACATGGGTCATACTTTGAAGTTTTGGCTACTCAAGTTTCACCAGTGACCCTGACAAAACCTGATGACTAAAGCCAGAAAAAGCATACTGTAATTTCTAATTTTTATGGGGCATTCGCAGGACTGATTAGTATAAAAAGATTCCAAATCATTAAAAAGCGATGATCTAAAATAAGGGTCTAAACCAATCAAAATTTCTGCTTCTCCTGACGGTATTCCCAGCAGGCACATGACGTTGTAATGACGTTGTAATGACGTCGCAATGACGTTGATGCGACGTTGTGACGTCGCATAGTCGTCAGTACGACATGTGCCCGCTGGGTACCCATTCACATTAAATGTCCAGATATACATGTACAACGGAAACATAGTGATTAACCTGTTTTGGGATAGCAACAGATCATAATGTCATCTTCTCTCATCTCAATATTCTGAACGTCTTTAAGCAGTTGTCCGATGTCTTTTTTCACCTGAAAATAGTATCAGATCGAAAGAATCATCGACTTATAATCGATACGTTAAATGTTTTATATATCACAAGAGAAATACAGTTCAGCGGGCACTTGACGTCGCAATGACGTCATACAGACATCGATGTGACGTCACGTCGCATCGAGGTCATTGAGACGTCATTACGACGTCATGTGCTTGCTGGGAGAGTAAGCAGTGTGTTATACGTTTTTGTCCTTGTTGTAATGTTTGCAATGAATATTTTGTTTAAAAAGACTGTAGAACAAGTGTGTCTAAATCAATTATTTGTGGTTTAATTTCTAGTGGTTTAATTTCTATAGCAGATTTCATCTTTAAATCACTGCACTGTATAGGCTAAGATAGGCTTACTTAAGCATTGGGTGAAAACGCAGTTTGACAAGGGCTACCGCAATTGGACTGAATTTTACATGGATAACTTTTCACGCCACTCTTCAAAAATCGATAATCGATATTCGCGAATCGAACAGGTAATGAAATACACTACGAGACATGGGCAAGTCATCTTTTCCTTCTAATCTGAGTTTTCCTTCCATTCAAATTAATTTTTCCGTGTTCGTTTTGAAAACCGCATTAAATTTCGAACAGCCTGATATATTTTTTTGAAATATTGCATAAGAAATACCGCGGTCATTGACTACCCTCAAAATGTAAAGAATATGTAGTAAATCATGTTTTTGTTCTACGTTGATCAAAGTTTTTTCCCGCATATTTCTCTTTTTTTCATAAAATGATCATTTTCCGTGTTCATTCCGAAAAATACAATTATTCAGAATTTCGTTGATATAATTTTTATTGAAATAGGAAGTAAAACAGTTCGGTCATTTTTACATTTTCGATCAGCACCCTTATATTTTCTATGCTGGCCGCAAACACACATTACTCCAGGTGGCGTAGAAAGTTGCGGACGGTACATTTGAAAATCATTTTAATGATGAAAACGCAGGTTGATAAGGGCTACCAAAATTAGAATGAAAAATCCATCAGGCATGCGCATCACAGTTTTTTGGTATTTGAATCAAATGCAGTTACTAATCGATCATCAGGGGTGGATGATCATGTGTTCTATTGTGTCAGTTTCTTACGTCATTTTGAACGAGGAATGCTCGAAAATTCTTCACGTTTCACTCAATTATTTCGTTGTTTCTGCCCAGCAGGCACATGACGTCGGAATTACGTCGTACTGACGTCGATGCGACGTCATCACGTCGCATCGACGTCAGTTCGACGTCAATTCGACGTCATGTGCTAGCTGGGTGTATGTCTTCTTTTGAAATGAAGTGCACTGAGGGTGTAGTCGAGTACTTTCAGACGATATTCAAGATTTTATCGTGCTTTTATCGTGCGTTCGATAGTTTTTGAATTTAATCGTCCCCCAATCCAAAAGTAGACTAACGTTATATGGTGTTCTAGATCTCCATGAATATTGTTGTTGCTCCAAAACTAGGGAGGTTTAAACATGAAAACTTGTAAACTCTCAGTCAAGACAAGTATTCACATTTAAAGTACTTACAAGTATTCTCTACGGTAAGTGAAGAAGTTGTCTTGAAAAAGTAACCTCGAAGCAGATCGAATTCCCGGTAATTCCTATGATGTGAAAAACCACGTGATCATTCACCATAGATCGCGCTATCTTACTGATTAACCATTCGATTAATCGCATACCACCATTTGCCATTTACTAATTTGATCTCACTACACTGAATTGGATAAAATCCTATTTAATTGACAGAAAACAGTGCATTATCGATAAGCAAACTAAATCTTCATTACGCACAATTACCGCTGGTGTCCCACAGGGTTCTGTCCTTGGTCCAGCTCCTTTTCTTTTGTTCATAAATGACTTACCTTTATTTATCAATGAAGCATACCTTGACTTTTATGCTGACGATTCTACTTTGCATGCATCTAATAAACAGCAAAGTGCATGCAAGGTTCTGATAATTTTGAGAACTGGTGCATGACAAACGACATGCGTGTTAATTTGAAGAAGACCTGCTGCATGTCGATTGGAACCAGGCAATTACTTACGAAAATAGACTCCCTCGACATACTTCTAAAAGATGAACATATAAAGGCCGTCGAGAGCCAAAAACTTTTAGGGATCATAATTGACAAATCTTTGACCTGGGATAAACAAATTGATGCCGTATGTCTTAATGTAAGTCGTCGAATAACATTGCTAAAATTACTATCAAAATATGTGAATCAAAACAGTTTAGAACTATATTATAAATCAAACATTTTACCAATACTTGATTACGGATGCCTGATCTGGGGACGTTGTTCGTCTTCAAACGCAAATAGGCTTATTAAATTGCAGAAAAGGGCAGCGAGAATAATTCTGAAGGTTGACATGATGACGCCATCAAAGCAATTGTTCTCAGAATTAAAATGGTTACCCTTTCCCGAAAGGGTTAAATACCATACACACGTCATGATGTATAAAATTTTAAATAATATGGCACCTGATTACTTGAGAGAATTGTTTCATTATGTTTCAGAAACACACGATAGAGCCCTACGCTCAGTTGACAATGAGCTTTTAACAATACCGCTTTGTCGCACGGCCTATTATGAAAAATCTTTTACAGTTGCCGGGGCGAAAGAATGGAATACCTTGCCTTTGCATATAAGAAAATTAGCGACTATACAATCGTTCAAAACTGCCGTCAAATCATACCTTCTAAGCGTGTAGACGATTTTGTCCTATTTTGTCCTACTCGTAAATACGTAAAAATAATGATAAAAAACCATCGAAAACTATTACTACCATCATAAAAACGGATGTGTTGTCTGGACATAGGTTCCGCCACATATTTGTTTTTTTTTCAACTTTGTTTGATCAGGCCCGGTTATGTGCGGGACTTTCTTCATAGAACTATGCAATATAACCTCATGGACACTAACGGTGCAAATAGTTGCAATGATCTCACTGATGGATTTCGACAGCAACGACCTAGGTGGGGAACCCTCCCAATCAGACAGTTTGCTGACGCATGCCCTCAGTGAAATTGTTGGAACTGGAAATTGCTGACGCATGAGATTAACTACTACACCGTGTTAAATGTTCTTGATAATTTTATTGTTTTACTCACCTGTTTCAGCTAGTTCAATTCATATATTGTACTTTATTTTATAATGTTTTAATGAAGTCAATCTAATGACATGCCTATGGCTTAAACAGTCAGTATGTCATTTTTATGTAAGGAACATGTTCTTAAACATTTTAGTGAATCATTTTACATAGTGGTTTAATTCATAATGAATCTTTACGCAAGTAGAATTTAATTTTTTTACCAAATCATTCTTTGCATATACAGTCTCTTAGGTCTCCCAGACATTTTAATGGTGTATTATATGTAAATATGATTGTTTAATTTGTATTTATGTTTTATGAGGACCATATGTGAGATTAGTATGTTTTACTAAGTATGTCATCCTCTTGAAATAAAGACTTTATTATTATTATTATTATTATTATTATTATTATACTATTTCTAAATCGTTTCTCTATATGATTGACCGTGATCACCAACTTGATTAATCGACTTATCGACATACAGAGGGTGGACAAAAGTGTTCGTTAAATCGTGACGTTGCCGTTAACTTCAGTGCATTTCCATGTTTGCTGAAAAATTAATAATATAAGAAGCATAAAATATACCACCATGAAAATTATACTAATGTGTAGCTAAATGATTTATGCAATATACAAGATATTTTTGTACGTTTGCGATCTCTAGTTGCAAAGTTGTGATTATTTAAAGATCGCTTAAATTTTTAGAAAACCCTGTTTCCATTGACGTCAATGGTGACGTTAGCAAAATTTACCGCAAGAAAATACCTAAATGAGGTTAAAGTCATGCCAAATAGAAACTATAGACACTACGACAGCAAGAAATTTAATAATATTGCACAAATAATGTAGCTAGACATTGGTGCAATTTTCATGTAAATATCTATTATACTTTTCTCATAATATTTTTTGCGCTAAAAGATAAAATGCATTAAAGTCAATGGTAACGTCACGATTTAACGAACACTTCTGTCCACCCTCTGTACCATATCCCGGCTGGCATATGTCGTCGAAATAACGTCCTACTGACTTTGATGCGACGTAGTGACGTCGCACAGACATCAGTATGACGTCATTTTGATGTCATGTGTATGCTGGGATAGCATTACTCACCTGCTTCTCCATCATCTCTTTGAATGATACAAACACACCATTTTCTGGGCCTATCATGATGAATTTCCGGCCGTTCCGGTCCGTTATTTCCTTTTCCACTATTTCCATCCTTCCAGCCTTTTTGTTATAACGAGAAAAGTACACTATTTTGTGTTCTCTCCCTAATCAGTGAATCTAAAAATACATTTGACTAGCTTGTTATCAAACGTGCATTACTTGACATTCAACGTGGCAAATCCATTCAAATATGAGCCATAGCATTAGAAGACCTGCCTTACTGCACAGTCTCAAAGTTAAAATGCAGATCATCAAAAGTATCCAAGCCTCCAGTTTGCCGATTTACCTTCAAATCTACTCAGTCTGAGCACAGCGTTGTAAATTGAATTTGACGTCATGACGTTAACGCGGGATCAATGTTGGCCAGTTTGATGTTATTTCAATCATATTTGATTCGACGATTAATTACTTTTCCATTTGGCATAAGGAAGAGCATCCCTGTATTTCTATTTTTACATTTCTTCGAATTGGAGGTCAATTATTAGACGGTGAAAAATTTGCTCCTAGAGGGACAATTTTTTTTTTTTGAAAAAGCTGATCCCATTTTGACATGGCTATGTTGCCTAGGAAAGCAAACAGGATGTCGCAAAAGTTGTTTCCCTTTAATAAAATGGCAAAAACACACTGCTGTATCCATACGCCGTGAGGGCCCATTTATGGTGTTACTAAAAGTCAAAATTAAGAACACCCGCTGAAGAAAAAGATAGTGCAATGTAACAAGCGCAGCGCTACTATTACCGTATTATCTAAGGGTGCAGACGAGGGCATTTTCATGATACTAATAGTCACGTTCTATTTAATCATTTATCTACTTTGTTTATATTTAGATACTGTAAAGCTTTTGTCCAGCCCTTTCTATATGCATTTTGTATAAAAGTTATTTGTTTATACTAACCCATTAGCGCCTAGCGTCATAGGCAAACAGTGCAGACCCAGATCAGACGCCGCAAACCGCGGCGTCTGATAAGGGTCTACACTATTTGCATAAAGCAAATGGGCATTTCTCCTTGGAATAAAATAAAACTGATAAAATGCAAACTAAACCAGACATCCCTTAATCGAAAAATGGACTCGTCCATTTGATAAGGACAGATCAGTCCACTGGGAATATATGGGTTAAAATTGACCCATGGAAGCTAGGCACTTAAAAGAACAGAAAGGCCCTCATATTGGGCTAAAACTTCATTCTAAATCTGCAGCGCTCCTGCGCCAACATGCACAAGCTCACTATGTAAATAAGTTGATGGGAGACATGTGGCGAAACCAATGTCCAAACGTCATTGCCTGCCACTCCATTGTGAACACAGCAATCCCCTTAGCGGCGACTGCTTATCATACAACTTATTTGGATCAACAAGGGTGACTATGACGGAAAAAAGTTGGTTCAACGGTGCCAGTGCATGAAGGCAATTTACCTCCAGACATTTACTGTACGTATCGTCCCTGAAGAGTTGGTAGGGAGCAGCGAAGATACCGTGAAACTGTCTACATTCGGGCAGTCTAACATCAGTGGGTAATTTCACGCAAAAGCTTACTGTACAATGTACTTGTACCGGCACAAAGTCCTCGCGAGGGGGTGTTGCAGTATAAATAGATAGATGCGGTATTTGGTTGTTTAGATTCCCGCTTCCTGTCTTACCATTCTCTCCCTGTCTCTGTAAAGTGGTCTAAAAGAGGCTGAAACACTGCCTCATATGACCATAACTCCTGTATAGCCTCAAGGGGACAGCCAAATGGATGCCAATGCGATGGAACTTTCGCAATTGGGGCGCCCGTCTTGATAGTGACAGAAGTCAGACAACTGCCTGCTGCGCAAGTAGCAGGTGCGGAACGTTTATCTTGTCCCCTCTCTTGATTTTGTTCTTTGGACTTGGATGCCGTGAATCTTGTCTCACCGACAAGATAGTTAATGCTGCTCTTGCACGTGCTCTTTACTTTTTTTTTATCCGTGCAGTCATATTCCTTCATTTCCCCTTTCCCTGGTAGAGACGAAAGCGCCGTCACTCTGAGGGCCGTTAATTCCATTATTACCAACAACGCACCAAATGTACATCAGCTGTAAGTTTCACTCCGAGATCACACCTGACTCTTGCACATATTCGTGTTTAATACTTTGATAATTCTAGCGTTAATTACGAGAAAACATTATAGTTTTATAATTCGTCTCACATGGTCCCCGCTAAGAGGGCCGGGCCGGGTAGCGCAATCGGTAGGGCACCTGACTCGTAAGTCAGAGGTCCTGGGTTCGAATCCCGATCTGGCCACATACTTTCGTTTCTCCTTCCGCTGATTCAAGAAGGGCAGTTGTCAGTTACTGGCGAAAGTATGTGCACTTAGTACTGGTTAACCGCTTAGGAGGTCTAAGCCTGCCCAGGAATAGTGCGGTTAGGTTAACTGACCGTCCCAACATGACCTTAGTTGTTTACCGTGGACATTAAGCATCAAATCAACCAACCAACCGCTAAGAGGATCTCTATGTTCACTTTTGTTTGATAGAATCACCTTTTTATTCTGTTCAGATTCCTTTCTCAAAATGTAAATACATGTAGCTTTGCTACTTCTTTCTAGTTTAATTGTTTGTAAGATAATCATCAACGGTGCATAATTTGTTTTTGCGAAGTGCGTTCGTTTTTACCTAAACGCGTTCGCCTTTCGGCTTCATCAGATAGAAATACGCTGGTGCATGTTGAAATAATTATAGTGTGCACATATGCATAAGACAGACTTCAGTCTCACAACGAAATACCAAAAAATCGTAGTTTATCTGCCACTCTAAATATTTAAAAGTTTGATAAAAATTCATGAAGCACAGCCTGCTAGTACATATATGTAAACGATGTTCTCCAGGAGGCCCAGCGGAATGTATCCATAGTTGCACACTCCTGTCACTGCGCGTCCGTCCAAGATGTGGCTATTGGTATTTTGCAGAACAGAATGAAAGTTTTTCAAGGGGAGCAACTAAATATTACATACAATGCTATTCATTCAGCAAATAAAATGCAAAAACAATCAAGTTTATTTCAAAAATCAATAATTATTAGTCTGACACCTGGAGCGAGGTGTTGTTTATCTGAGCCTTCTGGAGAACACCGTTATGAAGTGAGGTGCTGTTGTTGTTCCAATTCTCGTAACGATGGTATCCAAGGGGCTTAGCGGAACGGATCTATGGCAGCACCTTCCGAAGTTAATGTTCTAACTCTCATAACGATATTCTCTTAGAGCATCCTGGTATAAGTAATCCAGCACAACGAAATTCATACAGTATAACCCGCGCAACATGGCAAATTTCACACAATATAACCCATCTAACACATAAATCCAAGATGCCGCATTTCATAAAGTATAACCTGTCCAAAATACATGTACCTTAAGTCACAAAACATCACCAGCCCAAGATGCCCAACATACCAAAATTCACAAACCGTAGCCAACCCAACATATAGAAATAGTATAACCTATCTAAGATACCGAAGTCCATACTCAAAAAAACACATAATCAGCCCCAGATGACGAAACAAGATATTTGAAACTTCAACAACAAAATGCAACTGCACACATGCGATAGCAGACATATTCAATCTGACAAAAGTCTGTATTAAGGTCTTTTAATTGGTTTTGTGAATATTTGAAACCTCACTCTTAAGATATATGCGTACGCCCTTACGGTACACCTTCGCCATTTTTAAGTTTGCTTCTCTGGATGACAAGGGGTGGTCGGGTCGGGTAATGGTGCCGGGTAACTCAGTTCCGGGGCGTCCCTCTAATTTGGATAATAATAGGGCAAGGGCCTACTGTGTTTGCAGAAGGTGCGCGCGCGCGCGCGCGTGTGTGTGTTTGTGTGTGTGTGTGTGTGGGGGGGGGGGGGGGGGGGCTGTGGTTTTGGCCATTGGCCATTTTACTCTCGCCTGTCATTTCTGTTTTCTTTCTCCCATTCTTTGGGAGACGACTCGATCATAGACTGAAAAACTTTATCAAGAACTCGTTAAACCCCAAACAACAAACCCTGGATGAAACCAACACTAGATGACAAAACTCTTCCAATTTTACATGGGTCTACTCTTAAAGGTAAGAAATTGCTCATAGAGGAGCAAATTCTTTCCTTTAAGTGTGGACCTCATAGAGGAGCAAATTCTTTCATTTAAGAGTAGACCTCCTAGAGGAGCGAATTCTTTCCTTAAAGAGTAGACCTCCATCGAGAAGGGAGGCAAAATACATGTACAAGTGATAGAGTTGCTTTCCCGGAAAATGTTCACTTTCATCTTACAAATGTAATTCTGATGCCGCTCTTATTAAGATCTACAATGAAACAAAAGTAAATGACCCACTGCCATCTGAAGACACCAGTGGTCAGGTGCAAACCATTTGGGACACATTTAGGACGGATAAGTCATTTAGCCAAGCCCCACACACCATCGTTTAACGCAATATGCTTCATTGATATTTTTGTTGCTGTAACACTGTGTGTTGAAACATATTTTAGGTTACCCTAGTAGGCTGCCCTAATTGTTGCCCCAGGCATATAAATATAATACGGAACTGTATTATTGTCACAGAGTAATGGTTGGGTACATCGTACAGGCTTGTACTGCCTTGCGCCACAAGCTACGTGGTAGAGTACTCGACTTTAGATCGAAGGGTTCTAAGTTTATAAGCTTCGAGCAACGGTTATGGCAGCATTTTTTTCTTCAGCAGTAATATATGCATTATATCTAATTCAACACATTTCCAGATTTGGTTCTATTGTCAAAAGATTTTGTCATTTTCGCGTTTTCTGCAGAGGACAAGGAATGACAAGAGCCGTTTTTGACCCCCCCCCCCACCCCCCAACACCCACATTCTAAGCCACTAACATTGCAATTTTGTATTGCTTACTGTCTGAGTAAATAGTGATATCAGAAACAAAATATTTCTTCTGTTTGTACTTGCAACTCCCGCTATCTCAAACACTGATATCTAAAATTATCTTCTTATATCGTAGAATATATTTCAAATTTTTATTTACATTTCAACTTCTGTTATCTCAAACTACAGATATCTCAAAGTAAATGTTCTGGTACCAGAAAAGTAACTTTGAGATATCAGTAATTTGGCCTGAAGTTCAACTTCGAGATATCGACAGTTGACTGTACTTTCAGAGCCACATGGTGTCCGGCATTCCGCTGTTGTTTCAGTAATTTTAAAGAAAACTGTAAGATATGAGCCATTCCTTTAATGGCAACAACATCAACAACAACAACAACAAAACACACAAAAAACACACAATCAAAAACCAACAGCTTTTAACTGCACTTGAAAATAGGCTTTTGTTGCTGTGCAAATGATTGCGATAACGCTGCTAACTAGATGTGAATTGTGCAAGGTATTTCAACTTATCCACCTACTCGAGTTTGCATGTACATTTTGTATTAAAAGGCGCTTACATACTGAAGTCAAACTGAAATAAGAACTTTTGCATTGTGAGTTTTCTAGGGGCAAAATATGGGCATTAACATTACCAGGTCATTTTAGCAATGGAGATCCGTTCAAAAGAAACTAGATAAGACGATGACAAACCTTAATTTTTTCATTTAAAACTAGATCAAATATATAGTCACTATAATATTTATTATCCTCTCTGACTAGAAAAAAAAAATAAATTGAGTTTTATAAGGAATAAACAAATTTAATGTTGCCGCCTTTGAAATTCTCCTCCAGAAGTTTTTCAAACTGTTCATTCTCCGCTACTGTGAAATGATTCTTCCAGTCCCCTACTTCCCCTGAAATTAAAGGAAACACTAACATATGAGCCGCAACACGACAAAATCAACAATATGGTTGTGCGCCCAACGCAGACTTAGATTTGTCTGGGCATCCGCCCAGTCTGGCCAGACTCTTCGCTAAGCGCTTAAAAGGTAGCCAAGAGACTAAGCTACCTTCATGCGGACAGCAAAGACTCTGATCAGGCTGGGCGGATGCCCAGGCTGATCTGAGTCTGTGCTGGACGCACGACCACATTGTTGGTTTTCTCGTGTCGCGGCTCATATAGGCTAAGTAAAATTGAAATTGTAATTAATTTTGGTGAAAATTTCATGAAAAAAGGACTTAAGAAAGAAAGAAATGACGGTTTCAAAAATTCATGATGGCGGTCATGGAGGCAGCCAGTTTGGAAGAGCCTGTCACAGGATAAATATTTTAATCGTGAAATGCGAAAAGTGCTGCTAACTCTTTTGATTTGGCTTGAATCATTTCTTTGTGAAGTACAAAAGTAGGTATATTCGTCTGATACACCGGAAATATGTTTCAAACTGAATTTATTTAGGATTTTCACCATGAACTTATGACGTCATTTCCTCACAGGTTTGCGGGTTCCCAGCTCAATATTTTGAATTTAACGTTAGAGTCCATAGCATATGTTCAGTCCGATTTTCATGAAATTTTTCGCAAGTTTTATGCTTATTAAACTATAAAGTTTTTGTCAAATTCGTATTTTAGTGAAACACATTGCATAATTGATAACACAGTCCTCTTCAAATACCACAAGAGCAGAGCGTTTAAATGCGCCGTATACGACTGAAACTCTTTACACTGATATTCATAAAGACTTGTGTATGCAGCAGATATCCCTTCCTCCACCCCGCACCCTCCCCTCTTTTGACTCTTGTTTAGCTTATGTTTCTCAACTTCCTTCGTTTCGTTTTGGAGATAGCCTAACATAAACCAAAATATTGTTTCAAAGAGAATGATATAAACAAAGTCAATCAAACACCGAATGCGAAGCATTATAATTGCATTTTTGGCCTGAAATATTTCCTCGTCGAAGAATTCATGTATTTGTTACGATAGACAAATGAGCCGCTACATGTGTTTGTGTGACTCAGGGTGGGGAAGAGTAACTTAGAAGTTGTTATGGCGTTTTATTTTGCCCCCGTGACGATAGTCAGGGGGCATTATGTTTTACCCCTGTCCATCTGTCTGTCTGTCGGTCGCACAATTTAGTAGCAAGTTTGTGTAATCAACTTTAAAACTCTTCACACATGTTGCAGTTATATTGAAGAAGTACATAAAGATTTCTTGTGGTCAAAAAATAATTTTTGACAAAATTACAGGCTTTCGGACTTAGACATTTTCAGTGTTGTTTTTGATGTAGGGTAACAAGTTTGTGTAATCAACTCCTCCCACAGCTTATGACGGATGAAGTGAAGCTTTGCACACATATTGCAGACATATTGAAAATGTGCATGAAGATTTTTTATACTCAGAAATTGATTTTTGACAAAATTATAGGCTTTAGCACTTAGAAATTTTCGTGTTTGATAATCAACTTCTCTAACAGTGTTTGATAATCAACTTCTCTCACAGTTCATGATAGATGGTTTTTTAAGGCTTTGAGGCTTTCCATATATGTTACAGACATAATAAAGACATGCATGAAGATGTTTCAAGATAAAAACAAAGTTTTTAGTAAAATTGCGGGCTTTGGAACTTAGAAATTTTCATTGCTTATTCAACAATAATTATAGGTAACAAGCTAGTGTGTTCTCAAGACATATTACAGTTTATTACTAATCAGTTAGATATCATGCAGAGAATTCTTGTGAAAGTGGTGGGGATAGGGCAGGTGAGGGGGAGGGGGGAGGAGGAGGAGTGCGGGGTAATGGGTAATGGGGAGCATGCGGCCGTCACTTTACAGACACAATTTTCTAGTTATCTTTTCTTTTTTCAGAAATTTACTGCTAATTTGTTAGTCACATATAAGCTACCATAACGGCAGAGAAAATATGAATGGGTGGATGACTTGCGATTTTACATTCTTTTTAACAGTCTTTCTGCCATATAAGGACGATGGGAGGGTGATAATGAAAGGATATGTGCAATTAAACCCCATTTACGGGTGAAAAGATTTCCGCCTACAACAGGAACCGAACCCGGACAGTTAGCTTATCAGGCCAGCGCTTTATGCACTGTCCTACCCGAGGTCGAGGTAGAGTCCGGCACTATCAGATGTTAAGCAAAAATATACCTTTCCTATACATTGAAGGTGGCTTATGCTTTATCATCCTCCCCTTTTCTTCTTCTGTAAGTCGCTTAACCAAATTAGATGGCCTTTGTTTCATACCCTCATTGGCAGTCTTTAGGTTTTTGAAGGAGCATTTGTCCGCTATACTCTGTATAACTTCGTCAGACAGGTCTTTGTTCAGAAATCTGGCAATTTTTCTCACTGCTTCTGTTTGATTCTGGTAATACAGTTAAGACAAAGTGAGCCATCCCACGGGTAGGAGGGTAGCTGGCTTTACGCAAATACGCAGGCGCGTATTGAAATTTTGTCAAACTGACAAAATTTCAACACGCGCCTTCATATTTTCATGCTGAAAATTTAAAGATTAATGAAGATCTCCATACCAACAGTCATAAGACTTTTAACAAATTGTTATAATCTTAGGGGCGTATCCCTATATTTCTGCTCAAGGACTATGAAACACAGTTGTGCTATCAAGAAATTACTGCCTTTGTTTTATTTATTTCTCGATTGTTTTTACTGCAAACGCCAAATTACTTCCTGTAAAGTCTCATTTCACAGTAATATTAAAGACCCAATTGCTGCATCAGTGGTAAAAACAAAAAAAAAACAAATAAACAAAAAACAAAAAAACAAACAAACTATAAAATGTTTTATCGTAAGGTACCGATGAAAGCTTCTCTCGAAACGTTATCGTAATTGAACGTGCACGTGATAAGCCAACTGTAATTGAAGTAAGTATCCTTCATTTTCACCAAAAAAAAAAGGTTTAAAAAACAATTTGGGCCACTTTAGTTGTCAGCTGAAATGACCTGCTTTTAAAAGGCGTCCAACTGCTTGCTAGTATCGAAGATGTAAGACCCATAATGACAAAATATACCCAGCGGGCACATGACGTTGAAATGACGTCGAACTGACGTCGATGCGACGTAACGACGTCGCATCGACGTCTGTAGGACGTCATTTTGACGTCATGTGCCCGCAGGGTAAAGTTCGGTATACACTGCCACACAAAATGTTCTGCCTTTGTCAACCATGTTTAATACCAGTTTAGTTCACTGTCACAGATGTGAAGCGAAGCTGGCGATTGATAAACATCGAATACTGCTGCTACCAACTTCGTTTATTACCGGTTCACTGTCACTGATATGAACCGAAGTTGGCGTTCATCGAAAAACCGTGATCGACTTCAGTTGGCTGTTGCCAACTACATTTAGAGATGACTTTCATACCAGGAGATGACTTTCATATAAGCGATTCGCTTACCCTCAGATCCTGTACCATGCTATGTTTTGTATTATGTCTGTATATGTAATTTATATTGAATAAATATTGTTTAAACCAACTACATTTAACACTGGTGTTGGCCACGGACGAATACGGCGTTTTCCGGTGTAAAACGAAGTTAAAAACGGCAGAATACGGCGTCTAACGTTGTAAAACGAAGTTGGCAACAGAAGGATACGAAGTATACCGGTGTAAAAATGTTGTTGGGAATGGTAGAATACGTCAAAAATACCGTCTCCTGCTGTTGCCAACTACATTTAACACCGGTGTTGGCCACAGAAGAATACGGCGTTTACCGGTGTAAAATAAAATTGACAACGGCAGAATTTGACGTTTTATGGCGTTAAACGAAGTCAGCAACGGCTGCATACGACGTTTACATGTGTAAAACGAAGTTTGCAACCACACGAAATGATATTTACCGGTTTTAAAAGTCACGGTTTGCAACGGCAGAATTCGATGTGTACCGGTGTTAATTGTAGTTGGCAACGGCCGCGATGATAGACGGGGGTACTGGCTGCCGATATGCCTATATTTGCGATTATTGGTCTAACACCTTCTCAAACCCTGTATGATTCCGGTATCCTTCATCTTTCGGTACAACTCGTATGATTCCGGTCTCCATCGTTGATAAAAAACACCGGAATCCTACGTGATTTGCTGATCTTAAATCCTTACCGATTTCATTTCCTCAAAGTGAAGAGTGAGAACTAGGTCTGGATTTTCTTTTGTAAACTGCTCCATCTCCTTATAGTATCTCCATAACGAAACATACACGTCTGCAATAATATCGAAATATAATACATGTACATGTAGTTGTCACTGACTCTTGAACAATCTCAGACATTCCAGTATGGACTCGGCCAGACCAGATCCGGAGGTTATAAAACTTGAGTACATTCTCAAACTCAAAGCACACTGATTGCTTGCTTCCAAGCACATGCTCGGAAGCAGCTAATCAGTGTACTCTATTTTGAGTTTGAGATTATACTCAAGTTTTACAACCTCGGACCCAGGTCACCTGCATGATAGACGAACGCTCTGCCACGTCGCTTTAAAACCCAGCTTGTACCGCAAAGTAGTGCCAGTGTATGGTATACCCAACCTTTACCCTGTGACATTCTCCCCCTCCTAATTGAATTTGTTCTCGAATTCTCAGAAGTACAAGAATCATTGGAAATGAGACTTGAGGAGTTGTAATGCAAATAACGGTCATACATGTACAAAATTGAACAGCGACAATTCAGATCCAATGTTGTTTCAAAAGAACACTTGTTCTCTATTAATCACAGGTGTACAGCAGCAACCATTATTAAAATACCCTTCCTACTCACTTTCCTTTTGCAATACGAGTCTTAGGAAACTGCAGGCTGTTAGTATTCCGCGGAACGGAACGAAATGGCTACTAGATTTCTCCTCCCCCGTACCCACCCACCGTTGGTGTTATTATTATCATAAGTGACTCAGCGGAACGCATCTGTAGTGGAACGTATCTACAGTTGCAAACATCTGACACCATCCAGATTTCAGTTCAGTTCAGTTCAATTCTCCTAACCGGATGTTTCTTAAAAGAAGAATTTACTTTAGAAGGGCTTTGATGTTCAGGGAAGCAGGGAAGCGAACGGGAAATTAGGAGAGCTGTCTTCCGTTTGAAAAAAAACGGGTAAAAACACGGAAGTGTACCTATACAACTTAACCAAGCGGGCACATGACGTCGAAATGACGCCGCACTAAAGTCGATGCGACGTGATGACGTCGCATCGACGTCAATGTGACGTCAATGAGGCGCATGGACCTGCTGAGAATAAAGCAGCCAGACTGGAAGTGAATTACAGTCAAACCTGTCTTAAGGGGTCACCCAAGGGAAACCAAGTAAATTGGCTGCTTTTGACAGGTGACCCCTTAATACAGGTTCATTTGCATTGAAAAAGTGGCTGCTAAAGGCAGGTGACCCCTTAACAGAGGGGACCACATAAGCAGGTTTGACTGTACTTACGAACACCGTATTCGCCTGTCATATATGGAAGAAAATCCGAAAATGTGTTGAGAGGCTGTTTTCCAGCATGCACCCAATTGAAACCTTTAATATGGTGGAAATAAGAGGCAGAAATATCTTTAGGGTTTCTCATTACGTGTATAGTCTTAACCTTCTTTGTGGTAAGTTGCTTTGGAAGACAACTAGCTGCAAAATGACTGTTGAGGATTCTAGGGGATGGTTTTGAATCGATGATTTCAGCTGACCTGTAACAAGAAAAACTACAACATGGAACATCATGTAGGCGTCTTTGCTGTTTTCTTTCTCAGAAAATGTGCAAGGATTATTTTAATGCAAGTTAAGGCTTCTGGGCAAAGTGTTTAGTGCTCTTTGATCCGAAGCACAATAAAATTGACTCTCGTTATCTCAAACACCGATATTTCAAATTACATGCATCCTGTTGTATAAGAATATATATGTAGTTTGGGCACATTCCATAATTTTCTTTACAGTTTAAATACCGTTTTCTCAAAGTACTGGTATCTCATTGTAAATTTTCTGGGACCAGAACATGTACTTTGAGATACCAGTTGTTTGTTCGACTGTATATACATTCGTAGGTAGTGCCCTTTAAAAGAACTTTGTACGGAAAGAAGACCAGACTATGATTTTCTGTTTTCATACATTAAAGTAATATTTCAAATGTTTCTTAAAATATGAACGCATAAAATGTGAAGAGCCACTACTAATAAAAGAAAATCCTTGTTGCTCTCCCAGAGATATGAGATCATGTTCAGTTCAATCGTGAGACACCACTGTAAACTTTTGCTTGTAAATGGTCGTGATTTGCTAGCTTAAAACATATAAAATAACTACAAGTTTCTCATATTTAGTGTAGAAACAAGTATTTATACCCCCGACATACGAAGTATGTCAGGGGGTATATAGTTTTTGTCATTCCGTCCGTTCGTCCGTTTGTCCGTTCGTTCGTCCGTTCGTTCGTTCGTCCGTCCGTTCGTCAACTTTACGTAAAAGTTTTGCGTTAAACCTTTTTGGGTTGCTCATATCTGTGTAACCACACATCAGATTCTTTTCATATTTGGTTCATGATATCTCTATAGCATTACCTTTGATGTGAACTAGCTAAGGCCCTGGGTCAGGTCCCAGGGTGGGGCCAGGGGTCAATAATTAGGACTTAGGCATTTTCATTATGTCAAAGTTGTGCGTTAAACCTTTCTGATTGCTCATATCTATGTAACTGCATTGAAGATTTGTTCCATATTTGGTTCATGATATCTCTACATCATTGCTTTGGTTATAGACTACCAAAGCTGCAGGGTCAGGCTCATGGGTGGGGCCAGGGGTCAATAATTAGGACTTAGCCATATTCTGTATTTTTTTTGCATATAGTTCCAATATACTTCAATGGAGCCTAATGATACATGACTATATTTATTTCAAACTGGTTTACATGATATGGATGCTGCGGCTGTCCGAAGTTCAAGGTCACAGACTTTGAATTTTGTACATGTATGACATTTGCATTGAAGTTGTGTGTTAAAGTATGCTTTCATTAGTCAGTTGTACTGGTCGGGGGTATACGTGAGCCCCTGCTCACTTGCTCTAGTTCGATCATTTTAGCTGACAACACAAATGATCTAATTTCGATTTCATAACCAGAAATACAAAAAGTAGTTTGCGTCTAGACTTGCCAATTTTTCATAAGCCTCTTCCTCCTGCCTTTTGCCAGTTATGTGATCTTGTATGCATATAAACATGAATCAAACGTCGAGGCACTGCCGCTTTTTGTATTGATTTGACCTTAGTCTCTTTTACCATTGTGTGTATTATAGAAACTGTGATGCGAAGTAGTGTCAGACATTTTAGACATAAGAATACACTCCTAACAACACGATATAACATGTTATGGTCCATACCAAAGCGCTTCTGTATCAGTATCGTTTATCGCTTCGTGTTAACTTTTTTTTCATGTTTGCTTTTAAGTCATTAAAATGTAGGGTGTGATATAAAGGCCATGTTACACTATCAAACTTTTGATAAAATGTTCTTATTTTATAGGGCTTGTCAAAATGTTTGATAAAACATTCATGATACACTGTGTTGCTTCTTTGGTCTTTATTTACTATTTTTTCATTCAATATTCATGACACACTGTCTAATGTTAAGCATTAAAACTTGGTGGGTGCATAATTATCCATAAAAAAGGCTGGAATGCTTAAAATAATATAATTACGGCTGGTTTAAGACAAAGTGCTTTTGTGAATGTCACCGTATTCAAAACCCTCATTGAGAAAAATTCCCCTTTTACCACTACTATTGCAGGTAAAGGTCGTAAATTGCATCCTTATCAGCTGCTGTTCAAGAAACGTTTGGGGAAAATTTGGACCGGTTCTATCGCCATCCAATGTTTGTTATCTTATTCAAAATGCAATTAAGATTATTTGGTTGGGGTGTTACACTGTCAAATAAATTGAATGAACATGAATCCACCCGTATTTGGTTCGTTTGTTGTCTTGGGTTTTACGGCTCTTTAAGACAGTTTTTTAGTCTATACCGAGCCGTCTTCCAGAGAGAGGGAGAAATAAAAGAGATAGGATAGGAGAGAAAAAATGTCCAAACAACCACACCCGCACCTAATACAAGCATAGCAGGCCATTGCCCTACTATCATCCAAATTAGTAGGACATCCAGGCACTAAAAGTTATCTAGCACCATTTCCCGGCCGCAACCACCCTCACTATCTGAACATGCTGAACAAACAAATTAGATAGTGTAACTTGGGCTAAAACTCTTGAAAAACAAACGCGCTGCATATCAACAGTAATTTTCCAACTATGACACAATCGTCCACCACAACCCTAAATATGAGTGTAGACAGCCCAAGGGCGAAAGTTGAACTGTATTCCTTATTTACAGTAATAATAATAATGATAATAATAAGATAATAATTATTATTATCATGATACTAAACAAAGGTGGAACGTTTATATTTCGCAATGTTTATGGATACATGTATTTTGACGTACTGAAATTCTAACATCATGGCTTCTTTGGCATTGGTTTCATATTCAGCTGTACCTTTCATGACCATTGACACTATTTCCCAGATCCAGTGAGTTCCTAAAATGTAAAAATGTCCGCTTAAATCCACATTTAGGGAAAACAAGCAAGTTACAGCACGGAAAATAACTGTACAGAAAGTGACTGCAGTCAACTCTCGATATCTCAAACACTGATATCTCAAGGAACCCTCTTATTACAAAGAATATAGTTAGGACATAATTCCAATGTTTCTTTACTTTTCAACTCTTCTTATAAATCTCAAACTACTGACACATGTATCACACAGTAAATTTTCTGGTACCAGAAAATTTAACTTTGAGATATCAGTAGTTTGGAATAAAATTTGACTTTGGAATATCGAGAGTTGACTGTATTCAGACGCCAGCTGAAGATAATAAAATCTAAATGAAACACACCATACAAAGCCTGCCTTATGGCATGAACTAGAGAATACTCAGATCAGCATGTACATTCACTCAGTCTGAATCTTCTGTTTTGATAAACAGATTTATTAGACTGATCCAAGGTATCTGGTCTGACTGCAAAGTGTTTACTGTTAGCATATTGAATAATTTGAGTTGAACCAATAGTCTTTTTCATTTTTGCCAGCCTTCTCAATGGGGGTCAACTCTCAAAGAAAAAGAAAAAAAAAAACTTTGTTCCAAAAGAAAAAGCTTTGTTCCTGCTTGTGCAATCGATTTCTATCCTGCAATTTCAAATAAGTCACAAAATTATTTCCGTTTGTTAGAATGGTGGCAAAAGATGGCGGTGTAGTCATTCGCCTTCACTCGGCTGTTTTGCCTTGGCGCGACTTAGAGAACACATGTGATACAAATAACTGGTAAGTGGCGTTTGTCGTATCAGGGATCGACAGAGCCCAAGGATACCTTTAACTGCATCAGATAAAATAAAACGCGACACGAGAAAACAAACACAGTGGTTGTGCCCCCAGCGCAGACTGAGATCAACCTTGGCATTCGCCCAGTCTGATCAGAATCTTCTCTGTCCGCATAAAAGTAGCTTAGACCCTTAGCTACCCTTTAAGCGCAACGTGAAGAATCTGATGAGACTGGGCGAATGCCCACGCTGATTTGAGTCTTCGCTGGGCGCACAACCATTTTGTTGATCTTCCCGTGTCGCGGCTCATTAATCATTCGTGTCATACCTGCTTTCGGAAAAGTACAGATCATGACGTCATCATCTCGAATTTCCAAAGCCTTGACTTCCTTTATCTTTGCTTCCCACCCTTCTGGTATAAGTTTATCAATGGCTGCTGAGAAAAATCCGTGACCGTCGTGTTCGGACCATTTGAACTGGTTTCCGTTTCTGTCTGTTATTGTCTTCGTTGCCATGCTAGTAATCATAAAGAAAGCCTTATAAAAATAATAATACACACAAAATATCACATTTTTTTTGCCTGTGTTATACTGAGCAAGGTAGGCCCGAACGAGGAAGTCACTTAGCTAATTATTTGAGAGAAATCCAATGGCCACAGGTTATAAGCCCAGCCCGGGCGAACCTTTCTGTAGAGTTTTGGCAATCGTAATCATTACCATCATCAGAATAATCATTATCATCTCATCGAATGCACTTAGTAGACATTGGCGATTTTGGATCTAAATACCAGACCCAAAGGCGTGAATGCCTGCTTTGATACAAGATCCTTCCGTCGTCCGAAACAATTGATATACTACTGTTCATAGGGCCATAGAAGTACATAGAGTTATAGAAATTCTTATAAGGAATTACTTCTTTTTTTTTTATTTAATTTTTGAATTCAAACAAATAAAGACATATTGCTTACATTTTCTTAGTCCACTTTCACAGCTTCACTATAAATATTGTGTGTCAATTTTATTTACATGTATACATTAAAATGAAACAAGGTGTTGCTTGTATTTTCTGGAGCAAACCCAAATTATTTAGGTATGCATCAACACGATGAACGCATCTGCCATCACACGATCGCGGAAATGGTAAAAGTACCTACAGACTGCATAGCACAAAGCTTCAAAGATTCATGTAATTAAACGCTAAGGGTTTATGGTCAGAATATCATGTAATGTGACGCTAGGCATTAATGGTAAGGCCAGGGCATTACCATTAATGCTTAGCGGCATATTACATGGATTTTTGCAAAGTCTTCAAACAAGCTTTTCTGCTAAATAATAATGACAATGCTACTGCTGCTAATGATGATGATAATAACGGCAGCTCTTGCGGCTAACCGGCTCGGGGTAATATTTGGTTCCACGCTGACTCAAATAATAATAATAATGATAGTGATAATGATAATAATAATAATGATAAATATAATAATTATTAAAAACTCTTAAATAGCAAATGGAATTTACTAGCTCTATGGAGGATTTTGTCATTGTTCAAAACACGTTGCTCCCTTTGCTTTTTACCAGTTATGTGGCGCAACATATATGAGCAACTACGCAAAAAACAACAAAAACAACAATAACAACAATGTGGCATGTGCGCTCACCGAAGACTCAGATCAGTCTGGACATCCGCAAAGTCTGATCAGAGTCTCTGATCTCCACAAGGAGGTAGCTGAGGCCCTTAGCTACCCTTTTAGCGCTTGGCAAAGCGTCTGATCAGACTTGGTGGATGCCCAGACTGTTCTGAGTGTGCGCTGGGCGCACAAACACTTTGTTTGTTTTCTCGTGAGGCGGCTCAGTATCAACCGACACATCAAACGTAAAGGTAGAGCCGATTTAATGACGTTTTACCGCTGTTGTCGAATATGACTTAAGGTAAATGGGTACACCGCCATGTTTTCGCTATTTTAACGAAGGGAAACAATTTCAGTGACTTCCTAATTGCTTCCGTGAAAGACAAAAATCCTTTAAATACGGCCTGCTCTTAAACAATGGAATTTGCTTTATTGTACCCAGTGGGCACATGGCGTCGTTATGACGTCGTACTGATCTCGATGCGACGTGATGACGTTGCATCGACGTCAATACGAGACCATTGCAACGTCATGTGCTTGCTGGGTAAAAGGGTATCCATTCATCTAAAGTTCATGAGTCCTGAGTTTTAAAGATGCAGAGTTAAATGTAATACTCCAACTGGTCAACTGTCATTCATAAGCATCTTTCTAACTTAAAAAAATTCAGAGACGAAAATATATAGACAAATAACTCAGACAGACAGGGGCTGACAGACAGACAGGGCAAATAAAATATTCCTAACAGAGAGAGAGAGAGAGAGTTTGTGTGTCTGAGAGAGAGAGAGAGAGAGAGAGAGAGAGAGAGAGAGAGAGAGAGAGAGATTTATGTTATACTTACACGTTTTACACCAACTCAGCTTTGTCTTATTTATTAGCCTGCACAAAGATTTCAACGTAACTAATGTTTGTATTTCATCAGTTCATTCATTTACTTAAAGTTCAAACATACGTCCTTATTTTTAACTGACAGTGTATAACCTCTATTACTCAACGCTAATGTTCCTAAATATTGCATACCCATATCAGACAGCTCAGCTGCTCAAACCAACAATCTTCGCTTTCTTCTTTTTCTAACCCACTCCCGGATTGTTGGGTTCCCTGTATTTTGGGCAATAATGTACCGTAAAGTACTGTTAAACATCTAAAATGGATAAAGTCGGCTTTACAACACAGTAATGCGTCCAAAACATGTAGATGGGATAAAAACAGTAAAGACGCTGCAGTCTGATCTGGGTCTGTACTGTTTGCTCTATCTGTTCCAATAATTAGATTTTTAACGGTAGTAAGATAAAGGTTACTGTCTAGGACTTTAAGGTGGTGATAATCACTGATTTGGGACAAAGACAAAAATCTGCATAAAATACTCAAAATAACACTGATCTTTCCAAAACTTAGCAGATGCCTTCTTTATGTTGTTTCTCATAATTTAGAATCCCAAAATGCAGCATTTGTTAATGTTAAAATGTGTTTTTATAAGAGAAGATCAAAGGGTAATTTTTCTGCAAATAAATCTGAAAAAATAAGATCATTATTGAAAATATACTTAGTGCTTAGAGTACCTTGTTGCATAATGGAGAGCGTCATAGCAATTATTTTTTCAAACTCTTTCACACATTATGAATATCAGGCTGAGCAGATGAAAAAAAGATGCAGTCTGTGTCCACTTTTTTTTGTCAAAACACACAGGTGAGACAGGTGATACTATTTTAACAAGGTTGAACAATTTCATCTACACACCACTGATCATGTCAGTAATGTATTATTTATATTGTAGGTGTTAACAGAGGTATGCTTGCCTATCCTATATTTAATAAATGCGTCCAGTGTACATTTACTTTGTACATGGTTTAACATTTGAGAAAAAGCTAACATTTTCATCTGGTCTACATTACAATTTGAGAAAGAGTTGGAATGAATAATTGCTAGGACGCCCTTCATTATGCAATAATGCACCTTCAGCACTACATAAATTTTCAATAACGTTATAATTTTTTCAGATTTATTCGCAGAAATTTACCCTTTGATCTTGCCTTATGAAAACACTTTTTTAAGCAGCATGTACGTCTGTTTTGTATTCTAAACTGTAAAGAACAACAAAAATAAGAAGTCTGCTAACTTTCAGGGAGATACGTTACTTTTGTATGGTTTTATGCAGATTTTTACATTTACCATAAATCACCACCTTAAGCTGGGAACGTCTCATTTAAAAGTCCTGTCACAGGGTGTAGGTAATTAGGTATATCATACACTTGTTCTGCCTTGCGGTACAAGCCGGCCTAAAATGTCGTGGTGCCGCGGCTTTTATAGCGACGTGATAGAGTACTCGCCTTTTCGATCGAAGGGTCTCGGGTTCGATCCTCGGTCGGGGCATTGAGAGTCCGTGACAAATGGCGCCCAACGTAAAATCCAGCCTGACCCCTGTGCAGTAATTCCTCGAGCCTATTTCTATATGCAGCTCTTTAGCCTGGAACTTCGGGGACTGTAACAGTGGTGGTTTATGGAATCTATGTTTTGTCAATTGGTTTTGTATTTATCTTGCAACTTTTGACTGCTTGCCTGTAGGTCACAAAAGTTGTCCTCTGGTGTGATTATCAGGGTGTTGGGCGTGTCTAGTGTATTCACCAGTTTTTCCCGTCAGTACCTTAGTCCATTTGTCACGGACTCTTAGAAAATCTCAATGCCCCGACCGAGGAACGAACCGGGGACCCTTCGATCTAAAGGCGAGCACTCTATCACGTCGCTATAAAAGCCGGCTTGTACCGCAAGGCAGTACAAGTGTATGATATACCTAATTACCTACACCCTGTGACAGTCCTACACATTTTTTAATGTAAACGCTCCGGTGAGCGATTTAAAATGCTGAGGAACTAATACTCGCTTTTATTATTTGTTTATTCTGAGGCCCTCTCTAACTTAATAGTCGTGACACTGACATGGAAAAGTTAGAGCGTTCCATTTTTACATAAACTGAGAAATTGGTGATTTAAAAATGTTTTGTCAGATGCGCATTTTTTTTTTTGCAAGATCTTTCGGCTTTGGAAATTTTCTCATCAAAAACATATTATGATTGTTTCTATAGAATCGGCACATGTGTAATGCATCCGGCATCGATGCGTTTACCATTTTAACTTTGGTAGGATGCATTGCTAAAGTATCATTTTACCGTGGTGGGGATACATGTACAATCAACCACTGACTGTTGACTGTCAGATGAAATTATTTGTTAACTTGAGTGGCATGTTGTTAACTTTGGATTAGATTGTTTAGGATGATTAGTACACATCCATGTTTTTATTTGAGCCGCGACACGACAAAACCAACAAAGTGGTTGTGCGCCCAGCGCAGACTCAGATCAGCCTGGGCATCCGCCCAGTCTGATCAGAGTCTTTGCTATCCGCATGGAGGAAGCCAAGACCCTTAGCAACTCTTTTAGCACTTAGCGAAAGGTCTGATCAGCCTAGGCGGATGTACAGGCTGATCTGAGCCTGCGCTGGCCGCAAAACCACATTGTTGGTTTTCTCGTGTCTTGGCTCATTTGTCATTTCTTCAAAGAAGCTACTCATTGTTACTTCCTTTTTGTTTTCTGCACAACATAAGGCTTTAATGAAAGAATTTGCTCCTACTGAATCAACTCCTTTCCTCTTAGAGTTGACTGTCATTAAGAAGGGAGGCAAAAATGAAAATAGCAGAGTTGCTTCCCCTGAAAATGTGTCTATCAACCTAACTGTGGGGCTGTTGTGAAGGGGGGCCCACATTGTCTTGCTCCAAAGCTACTGTCAGTCATATTATGCTGATATCCGACCGCCCAGTTCTGGGCCAGTTTCTCAGTATGTTGTGCAAATTTAAAAAAAATAAAAGAACACATTAAACTCGTAAATGAAAAAGGTAAATCTGTAAACAGTATTGATCCAGATGAGGCAGGTCATCATGAGCCGCCTCATCTGGATCTACTCTGTCCAAGCTCTATTATTGAAATTTTTAATATGATATAGCTTGCAAAAATGTTTCGAAATTTCGCAGTCATGCTTTTAAGGATCTTTAAGGATCAAACTTTTAGTATGACTCGCCTGGGATTCGGACCCATGACTTTTTTACCTTCAGTTCAGACCTCTAGCAGTTAAGCTTTATAAAAACGTGCTGAGGAATGCGATTTTTTCCGTAATGCTTGACTAAATTATACGCTCAGGCAGTTTCCAGACAAGTGTTATAACATTTTAACCGACGACAATTTCCTTAAGGTAAATAGATTGATTTTTAGGGGAAAAACTCTCAATCTTCCTTTTCGCTGTTCATCTCCATACGAGATTTTTTGTCCCTTTTTCTACTAGGGTTAGTTTCATTCCTGTGAGTAAACCCCTATTTTGTAAGGGCTGCATCATCCAGGAAGCAATTGGGCACAACTCTTGAAGGGTTACCCATTCATCTAGCAGGGGCGTAGCTAAGAGCAATTTAAGGATACGCGCAATCAGTTTTTTTTACCCCTTGACAGAGAGTGTAGTATTTTAGCCCCTTATCTATGTCAGTTTGTCATGTAATTTGGCAGTAGGTATTGGAATCTTATAAAAATTTTTAGATTTTCAGCATGCAAAATATGCAGGTGCGTTTTGAAATTTTGTCATTTTGACAAAATTTCAAAACGCACCTGCGTATTTGCGTATAGGCAGCTACGCCCTTTCATCTAGTATGAAGGCTAATGTACAAGTATGGTCTAGCGTCTACATATTTCTTATGCCACATATCTTCGGAGTGGGAAAGCTGTAATTCCTACTCGTAGCAATAGGGCAAAAGAGATTTGATTTCAGTTTTGTTTTTTGCCCTTTTGTTCTCCCGTATAAATTTGTATAGGCAGCTGTATTACCTACATCTTGGTGTCGTCTGACGTAGTCTTTACTACTTGCCTTACATATGCCAGATTAATCCATAAATGAATAGTGGACTCTTCTGCCACGCATTTCGGGCAAGTCTATTTACGATAACAGATGTCTGATTTTAACACTAAAAGCGCCAAATATGAATAGTTGATTTTGCATTCGGCTTAGATCCATATGAGGCGACTCATCATGAGCCGCTTCATCTGATTATACACTGTTTATACAACCTCTATAGTCTTTCAATTGTCAATATGATATACATGTATTTTGGTCAAAACTTTTTTTTCCGAAATTAGCAGACGTAAATTTTGTCGCCTGGTTTGTTTGAAGTTTGTTATTGTACTTTTGTTCCTCAGTTGTTCATGTATTTAACGCTTACTGTGAAGGCTCTGATCAGCGCCGCGTTCTCTCTGGGTCCGGACTATTTGCAAAAAAAAATAAAACTTTTAAAATTTTAAAGTGCCAAAAATCAAATTCGTTGAATTTGCCGTGAAACAGTGTACGTCCAAATGAGGCTGCTCATGGATCTACACAATTTGTCATAAACTCTATGAACCCTCAATTCTATAAACTTGGACGAAACATTTTTCACAGACGTAAATTTTATGGGTGCAGTAAAAGAAGCTCGAAATTCAACTGTCAAAATACCAGTGCCCATTTTCGAGGGACACCAGGAGAAAATCTAAACGTCTGGCAGGTAATTCAGCTGCAGCTGGCAGTAAATCTGTAAGCTTTAGGTGCCAACAATTGTCTTAGTCTGGAGTATGTAGCATGGCTTTTGCCATTTTGAAGAAATTTTCTGGCCCCAAAAAGTGTCACATTTTCTCTGCAACAATATTCATATGGCCGAACCTTGTTTACCAATTTCGGATTTAATGTTTGGAGAAATCAGACAGAAATTGCTTTTCATTCAAACAGATCTGGTAAAATAAGTTTTACCCTGCCTTTTAAGTTTAATAGCCTCTCAATAAGATACCTGGTATTTTCATGCCAAGTAATCAAACTGCTGAGACCTACATGTAAGAGACAGATAAAGTGGAAACAGGCAAGAAATAAGCAATATAATCCGTATCTGATTAAGCTGAAATGAAATGAAACTGAATGTCAGGTAATTCTGAACACGGTTTAACCGGCGTTACTTTGTGTTTTTGCCAGAAAGTTTTTATCGCGCGTTTTTAATTTATCTTTCTATAATTGGTTATCCCCTCGGGGATAACCATATTTAATAAGTTAGGAACTCGTACTCGATTACAGTACGCCGTTTCCTTTTGCTGAAATAGGTCCCACTATTTCCCGGAACTCCTACATTTGGCACACCCAGCCCGGCACCTAGCTGCAAGATTCCCGCCAGCATCGCCAATGCATGATCTTTACAGCTTTTCTGAAACACTTTATTTCCCCCTTTACAAGCAATTACCCGAGAGTTCAGTTCGGCTACCAAGAGTTGTATTTAAGAGTACAGATCAATAACAAACAAGCTGTACTCGATTATGCGCTGTTTGGTTTCGCTAAATGCGAGTCCCACTATTCTCCGGTATTGGTTCCCATATTTCGGTGCACCCAGCTGCAGGGCTCCTCCATTGCGAAGGCATGAGCTATAAAATTTGTCCTCATACTACAAGCATCTCACCTAATACATGCAATTACTTAGGAAGAGCTGTCACTAAACGGTACAGGTCACCTAACAAAAGTTAATACATGTAGTACTGAAACTCACCTGCTACAAGCAATCACTAGACAAAAGGAAAAAGCTGTCAAACTCGCCACTTACCTACAACTTCAACAAAGTCCAAGAATACAATAAAATCAACTTGTATTCCTGGCAATTTTCTACTTAACCACTTGCATCCTATATAGATTCATTGCTAAAGCCCCAGTCACACACACACATTACGGATAGGGCGGACAGTTGCGGATAAAATCCTCAGTTTATCCGCAGAATTTGTGGGCGTGGCCTAATTTTATTTAATGCATTTACGGATATTGTTACCAATAGATGCGTATAGATACGGATAGGTACGAACTACTAACCTTCCGTTACCTTCTGTAACCTTTAGATGTGGATAAATACCTTCAAATGCGGACTGTTGCGCATGCCTAGCGGATAGAAGAATAGGAAAGATTAACTGCGACGTCCACATCTGTGTCTACTCCTTGTATGATCCAGTCACACACACACATACGGATTGTGCGGATACTACGGATGGCCCATCCGTATCTATCCGTTTTATTCGTAATGAATCCGTATCAGATCCGCAGAGTCCGTAACTGTCCATATCATATCCGCAGGGTCCGCAGGATCCGCGTTGAAATTTTGAAAAGTTTCAAAATTCGGGCGCGGATGAGTAAACCGTAATGGTGCGTTACTAAACGCATGTATCCGCATATATCCGTATCTAATCCGTGTTGCATACGTATCTATTCCGTATCTTATCCGTTGTTGAACCTATCATTCCGCAGTCCCACTCCAAGTTGAGGACCGATACGGTTTCAAGCGGATCGTTACCTTTAGTTACGGAAGTTACGGGTCTCGTTCGGCGTACTGTAACGGACTGTTTTCTTCAGTACCGTTTCAATACAAAAAGGTTGCGTTCCAATACTGACAGATACCTACAGAATGGTTTGGAGAGGCGGCTGTACGGCAACAACACCAGTAGGGGGCAAAGAGACAGAGACTGTATGTATCTCAATGACTACTACCACAGAGAGGCCGGGTCGGTGCAATGGCAGTGACGTATAGTGCAGTTATAGTGCGATTTTATGTTTCTTATTTGTAACAGTGGGGTCATCTTTTCATGAACTTGTCAATGGCAAAAGTAGGGCCATCATTTCCCTTATTTGACTTTCATCAATTCGAATTAGTTGTCCAATATAGGACACAGTAGTGCTTTTAATAATTCCAATTAGTTGTCCAATATAGGACAAAGTTTAATGGTGAAATGAAGCAATAAATATCTACTGGTCAGGCTTGAGTAGCCGAAACTTCGAAGATGGCCCATGTTCCTTCTTTCGAATGTGTTCTGTGCTCTTGAATGAACTCTTTTAGATTTTTATTTTACTTCAGTGCCACTGGTGTCGTGCCGTGCGGCGACCGTAAAACGCCTCCCTGTACGTCATCTATAGTGCAGATTATAATTATATAATTTTCCTTCGAGGTAAAGAATATATTCTGAGAAATAAGAAATTTTCGATTGGTTTAGATTTATAGTCTAGATTATTGCTTTTTTTTCTTTTAGATCTTTTATGGTACAAATCAGTCTTTGAATTTACTGCCTTATCAAAATTAAGAAATTACATCATGCTTTCTCTGGTTTTCGTGACCAAATCATATCGGGGTCACTGAAGCGGCTTGAGTAGCCGAATTCTCGAAGTATGGTCCATGTACCTTCCTTCGAATGCGTGCAGTGTTCTTGAAGGATTAGAATAGTATCTACTTTATCAACTGCCGACTGAATATCTATGTCAACCAAGCAGTAAATGGGTACTTTTTCAAATCAGGGAAGGACAAGGCAGCAAAAGGAGAGAGATGGGCTTCGCCTTTCATATGCTATGCCCAAGATACATTGACCCTAACCACCTACCCCCATCCTCCTCCTCTCCCAAGCCACCGCCCCCTACGGTCATTAGGCTATAGGAAACCTTTACCTTTACCCAATTTATAGTTTGGATCCAGGTATACAAATTTAGATAAAAATCTAATCTTTCATGAGCACAGAACACTAAACACATTCGAGAGAAGGAGCATGGGCCATACTTCGAGGTTACGATTACTAGAGCCTCATCAATGACCCTGACATGACCCATAACTTCCGTAACTAAAGGTAAACATCCGTATGAAACCGTATCAGTCTTCAACTTGGGACTGCGGAATGATGGGTTCAGTTACGGATAAGATACGGAATAGATACGGATGAGACACGGATTAGATACGGATAGATGCAGATAAATGCGTTCAGTTACGGACTTTTACGGTTTACTCATCCGCGCCCGAATTTTGAATCTTTTCAAAATCTGACGCGGATCCTGCGGACCTTGCGGATATGATACGAACAGTAACGGACTCTGCGGATGCGATACGGATCCATCACGGATTAAATGGATAGATACTAATAGATATGGACGGGCCATCCGTAGCATCCGCAGAATCCGTATATGTGTGTGTGACTGGGGCATAAGGGATTCCTCTCAAGCTTTTTCAAAAGCTAAACTTGTAATCAATAAACGTGTTCAAAAGTGTTATCTAAAAGTCATTGCAAGCAGCTTGTATGTTATATTTTCTCCGTATTTTCAAAAGTACGAACTGTTTGGGGACACATCTGCTGAACGGCTATGGCCGAACCTTGTTTACCAATTTCGGATTTAATGTTTGGAGAAATCAGACAGAAATTGCTTTTCATTCAAACAGATCTGGTAAAATAAGTTTATTTTCCACCGAAGGCACAATTTCCTTTACTGCAAACATGTATAAAATGCCACAGAAACAAGAATTTACTTACCGGGTATGGGCGCCGCCATTGCAGATTTGGAGCGAATCGGCCATTTACCGGCGTTACAAACACGTTTAACCGGCGTTTCGACCGTTTTGCCGGCTTCAGAGTTGGACAGGGTGTACATGCTCATATGATATATTATTCGGGAAATAAAGAAGATTGAAACTATCTGGTTTCTGCATGATATATACATACAATCACGTACGAACTACGAACACATAAATCTGTTTATTTTACGCTTAGCAGTGAATCCAATGCATATCTAGAACAAATAAAACTGATATTGTCTACAGTGAAAAATATCGTATCATTTCACTAGTAACTGATACGATTTATATTTTTTCACTGCAACAAACTGCGGTCCCTCGCGAAAAATTGTGATCCCTATAGAATAACGACCCCCGGTCATTATTTTTAAAGAAAAGTACCTCCGATTATAATATTATGACCCCTCTATGCGAAGTTAAATGACAATCGCAGAGAAGAAAAAAAGGACGCCGCAACATCTAGCTCCACCCCGTCCATCCGCCCCCTTCTTGAAAAAAAAGGAAAGAAAAAAAAGAAGCAGAAAAAGTCACTCCGAGTATCCTTTAGGCATCAGCGGTTCATATTTCATTAATTACAGCCTGCTGCTTATTGAAATATTCAACAAGGTTAGCATTTAAAGATTGTCTCCCTCGTTTATTTCATGTTTTCAGAAACAAATATTTAACAAAATTTCGTTAGAAATTTCGTTATGTAATAGTCTCATAATTAAACGTAAAAGTTTTGAGAAAATGCGTATTTATTCGATAAATGTGGAATGAAAAATAATCTTCAAATTAAAATGCAAATTACCTATTTCCTCACGGCCTGTAAGAATATCGATTTTGACCACGTGTGTCATGTGATCAGGTAGAGGTATTTTTCTTATTCGTGCACGTGATTGTGATGTATGAATAAATTACTTTTGTCCAATAATGCGATTTCAACCGCGGTCCGCTATTGTATAAAAATTCATCTTATTTTTTGTTTAAAGTCACTTTTATCAAATATTATTATCTAAACTCTAATTTAAATGTATAGTTAGACCATGTCGGAGGTATTGCATGAAATATTTCATCAAATCATTTTTGTTATTATTATAAAGGGAGTATATCTTTAAAAATTACAGAAATGTGAATCGATTTATCGTTTTTTTCTCTCTATGTAGCACCATTATTATTGTTATAAGACTAAATCGCTCTTGTTAATAGAACAAATAGATATTTCTCCAAAATAAGAGTATTCTTGCAAAAATTGAACGCTGGAAATCTTGACGCTGCATTTGAGTAATTTTATAGGTTAGAGATACAGTGATTTGTTTTTCTACAGCTTTTGTACTGTAGAAATAAGGAGAAAATAATATCAATATACAGTAGTACTTTAATTTGTAGATTTTGTGTCTGGACTACCTCGTCTTGCAAGATTTCTTTTATTTTGAAGACTTATCTATATGCAACGAAAAAGTACTAAACTTATTTTGAAGACTTATACATGTTATATGTATATACAGTGAAAAGTTTTGAATAAATGGTGCTAAAAATCCTGTGACTTAGAAGGAGCTATAAACAGATAGATTCTGACGCCAAGATTGTCAACATAAACCTCATCACTTTCGTTTTACATGTTAGACATAGTTTTTGTTCAGTTGACCAACTCCTTCTGCAGCGATTCCGTTTAATCTTGACCAAAGTTAGCTTTGTCATTCGCACGAGTTTGCTATTTATAGCTACGAGTTAGTATAACCCATCAATTTTCGTGTGATGTCGGATAGTTTGGGGTAGGAAGCGAAACTGTCAGAGAGTAGCTTTTCCCCCCTAGTAGTTTTTCCCCCCGGAAAAATGACTATGATTTTTCCATAGTAGAATTTCCCACCGGAAAAATGGCTATATAGTAGAATTTCCCCCCGGAAATATGACTATATAGCCAATTTTCCCCGGGGAAAATCTACTATAGGTGTTTTTGCATAGCCGTTTTTCCCCTCCATAATGGATTTTCCCCCTGGTAATATGATTGCGAGAAAACACGCTACATATTGGAATTTGCTCCTTCTCCAATTATAATAATGCGGTTCATAACTGAAGCAGAAATATGAGTACCTGTCCGTAAAAAATTGATGGATAATATATGCTAGAACCACCTGCATGTTTCCATCAGTCTGTCTTATCTTGTTTTGGGGGAAAACAGGTAGCATTTTGCTTTTCCGTGTTAGTCAAAAAAGGATATGAGTGTACGTGGTTGTGTGCATAAATTTGTTTAATTTTGTGTTTGTACAAGCGTTCATCTGTGCGTGCGTGCAGCAGAGTGCCTGGACTAGTGTTCGCCTTTCATGCAGAAGTCGTGGGCTCGACTCCCATTGGGACACATGTCCGATTATGGTTTTCAATGTAATGACTCCCTACTAAATCAAACATGACTAGACAAAGCACCCATTCGTACCTCTTCCTGTAGCTTACATGCGTATGTTTACGTATAAAAATTCTGCGATGAGAAGAAATCACCTCATTTTCGTTCCTCAAATTAGTAATTATTGATTATTATAAAAATATGGTTGCAAAATTTGCATATTGATTTTTTGGAATTAATCACGTTTATTACCTCCATTGAAGTACCTACACATTTCTTATGCGATTAATTCGTAGAATGTGTCTGTTACATTCCGTTCCGGTCCGCAAAATACCAATAACCATACCAAGTTCGCTAATAGCCAATTTCCCGGTGGGGGAAAAACTACTATGGGGGAAAAGTGGCTCTATGAGGTCCGGACAATCCACTATATAGCCGTCCTTCCTATAGCCATTTTTCCGGGGGGAAAGGGGGAAAAACCACTCTCTGACAGAAACAACAAACCTCACTTCGATACCATCAATCAAAATAAACACATTGTCATTTACCTGAATTCGGGATTATCTTGATATGATCAGCGACACGAGAAAACCAACAAAGTGGAATGTGCGACCAGCGAAGACTCAGATCAGCCTGGGCATCCGCCGAGTCTGATCAGAGTCTTCGCTGTGCGCCTAATTTATAGCGAAAGGTCTAAACTACCTCCATGCGGACAGCGAAGAGTCTGATCAGACTAGGCGGATGCCCAGGCTGATCTGAGTCTTCGTTGTCCGCACATGCCATTTTGTTGGTTTTCTCGTGTCGCAGCTCATATGACTAATTTTTGTTTCCAATTGTTTTAAAATCTACACACAAATGATAAAGCTACAGGCAAGCCACGACATTCTGTTTGCCAGAATCATAAAGCAAGACACTTTTGTTCTTTAGTCTCTATGACCTTGACCTTTGAGTTGGGTACCTAGATCTTTCGCGCGACACATCCTCTTGACATTGCCTTAAACATACATTATTAACCCATTTGAACCTAGTGGACTCTTCTACCTACAGTTCGGACAGGTTTATTTTCAAGTAAGGGGTATTTGGTTTGACTTTTTTCTCAGATAATCCTGTATTTAATGCAGACAGTGAAGGCTCTGCTCAGACGCCTGGTTCTCTCTGGGTCTACACGATTTAACACTTACAGCACGAAAAATGAAAATCGTTGAATTTGCACACAGCGTAGATCCAGATGAGGCGGCTTATGACGTCAGAGCCACCTCATCTGGATTTGCACGGTTTAATATCTACACGTTGTCTTTGATCTTTCAATATGATATCCCTTGGACGAAACTCTTTATTTTTTTTTTAATTTCGCAGACGTAAAATTTGTCGTCTGATTTTTGGTGCTTGACAGCCTTAGGAGCGCTAGGAATGTATTCATGACAGACTCTTATTTATTAATACTTTTACCTCAAGTTGAACAAAAGGATAAGTACATGTCAAGGATGGTAATGAACGAAAATGAATACATGAGCCGCGACGCGACAAACCCATCAGAGTGGAATGTGTGCCAAGCGAGGACTCAGACCAGCCTGGGTATCGGCCCAGTCTGACCAGAGTCTTCGCTGTCGCAATGGTGGTATAAGTAGCTTACACCCCTAGCTATTCTTTAAGCGTACAGCAAAGACTTGCATCAGGCTAGGCGGAAGCCTAGGCTGATCTGAATCTTTGCTGGGCGCACATGCCACTGATTGTTTTGTGGTGTCGCGGCTCACACGTGTAAGGCTTTCGAGTATTTGCAACAGACAAGGATACTGTTTATATGGCAAAACTGATTGTGATAAGCGTAGAGAAAGGGAATCATTACTGAATCATTCATCTCCGCCACCTTAATCAACATAGTTCAGGAAAGTAAATATTTTGCAAAAGAAACAATCCAATGCAGGTAAGGAATATATATGCAATTAACAGGGTGTGGAATCACTTTTTTTTTCGTTTCGATACACAGCACGGAAAACGGCGCTGCCTCGAGAATTGAAACAGAACAGAACAGATGCTGTGAGTACGTTTTCATTTATGTCAATGTTAATAGCTTATTATTTCTCTTTCACATATTTTACACTCGTTGAGTATGCATAACTTTGCAGCCCACAATTTTCTATTCTAAAAACACTTAATGAGACCACAAAGTTTTGTACTTAGACACTGTCACAAAATTGCAGTTTACGTCCATGCAGATTATGCCACCATTTTAATTTCGATATTTTCTGATTGAAAAGTGACAGAGTCCTTGCCCAAACCCAATACATGACGTCAGACACATGACGTCGAAATAACGTCGTACTGACGTCGATGCGACGTCAGGACGTCGCATCGACATCAGCAAGACGTTATTTCGACGTCATGTGTCCGCTGGGAAGTGAATGCCTTCTCCGGTTCCATCAAAGGGCCGTTAGAATTGAGAAGTTGTGGACTGAAATTAATGCATAGCTCAATGAGCATAAAAAATTTAAAAAGGAGAAATAATAATCTATTTATCGTGACAAAACATATTTTCAAACACATTTCCGTGCAGCATATCATAACGAAAACAATTCAGTTGCCTCTCCTAGCAAAAAAAAAAAAAAATGTAAAGGAATGCAATTAAATTGCTCCCTTTTGTAAACATTATCCCCCATTGTCTACATTGAATTCCTTATGTTTCACAAAACAAATTAGCACAGTCTCATAATGAATATGTAAATTTTAAGTCACTGTCACAGAACTCGCTCGCCAGAAGTTTATCAAACTGTTCATTCTCCTCCACTGTGAAATGATTCTTCCAGTCTCCTACTGTGCCTGAAATAAAGATGATATTGTACCTGAAATGATTGGCGTTGCATAAAACGGCACCTAAAGGTTTGTGCGACCAGGCAAGTCTCAGACCAGCGTGCGCATTCGAGCAGCCTGATCAGAGTCTTTTCTTTTCGCATATACAATTGATAAATCTTGAGATAGCTAAAATTCAAGGGCAGCCTGATATCAGGATCTGATATACGCGCATGTCTTAAGGTCCCCTTTCATTCGAACCCAAATATCTTGGGAATAAGTAAGGTAACCGTGCAGGGTCTAGTCTGTCAGGGTCTGCGCGGTGCGCCATGTCCCTAGCAGTTATGATACCTCGCCGGATGGTCACTCGTTCATATCTGAAGGAAAACTACTTCTTTATAAGGATCACTGAAACTGGTTAGTCAATGATGAATATTCAATGAACGTTATTATTCTACATATGAAATGGTACATAAAACTAGAAAAAAACCTTTGAGCCATAAAGGAGGTGCCATATAGATAAAGGAAAATAAACAAACAATTAAACAAAATATAAATTAATAATAAAAAAGATTAAAAAAGCAAGACAAAGATAAAAAATACAAAACAAGTAGCCCAAAGGGCAACAATTGCTCACCTGAGAGACATTGTAAACCTATAGGGATATTGAAGATGCTCAAGGGCAGCTAACTCCACAGTCAGTGGTCCAATCAGGCTGAAAATTAAACTCATCCAAAACATTATGTATGCCCTCATTTAATATATGCTAGTTTAAAAAGCATCCGATCAAGAGCACAATAGACAGAGCTGTCAAGGGCAGCTAACTTCGTAGTGGTTGGCCTGATCTGGCCAAAATTTGAACTTGTTTAAGATATTATGCATTTCCTCATTACCTGCAAGTTTGAAAAGGATCGGATCAGTAGAAACCAAGAAAAAGTGGCGACGTTGATTTTTTGGATGCTCAGGGCAGGTACTCCATAGTCAAAGGTGGGATCTAGCCGAAATGCTAACTAATCCAAGCTTTTATGCATATCCTCATTATCTGCAAGTATGAAGAGGATCCGATGAAAAATGAAAATGTGATGACGTTGTTTTCTCCATTATAAGACTATGGGATTTTTTTCAAACGCTCAAGGGCAGCTAACTCCATAGTCTGTGCTCGAATCCAGCCAAATTTCAAACTCATCCAAGCTCTTATGTATGTCATCATTACCTGCAAGTATGATAAGGATCTAATCAAAATCCTTGATTGCAGCACCATGAAAGTCAAACTTGCTCGAGATATTGTCATGCCCTACATTTGTGTGAATTTATTTTAGAATCCGTTGAGAAATGTAGGTGCAAGAGTGATGACAAAGTTTTTCTAAAAATAGCCACAGTGACCTTGACCTTGGGCACAGCATCCTGAAAGTCGAACTTGCTTGAGATATTGTCATACCCTACATTTGTGTCAAGTTATTTCACAAGTAGCCCAAAGGGCAACAATTGCTCACCTGAGAGACATTGTAAACCTATAGGGATATTTAAGATGCACAAGGGCAGCTACTCCACAGTCAGTGGTCCAATCAGGCTGAAAATTAAACTCATCCAAAACATTATGTATGCCCTCATTTAATATATGCAAGTTTAAAAAGTATCCGATCAAGAGCACAATAGACAGAGCTGTCAAGGGCAGCTAACTTCGTAGTGGTTGGCCTGATCTGGCCAAAATTTGAACTTGTTTAAGATATTATGCATTTCCTCATTACCTGCAAGTTTGAAAAGGATTGGATCAGTAGAAACCAAGAAAAAGTGGCGACATTGATTTTTTGGATGCTCAGGGCAGGTACTCCATAGTCAAAGGTGGGATCCAGCCGAAATGCTAACTAATCCAAGCTTTTATGCATATCCTCATTATCTGCAATTATGAAGAGGATCCGATGAAAAATGAAAATGTGATGAAGTTGTTTAACCAAGCTCTTATGTATGTCATCATTACCTGCAAGTATGATAAGGATCTAATCAAAAACCTTGACCTTGGGTGCAGCACCCTGAAAGTCAAACTTGCTCGAGATATTGTCATGCCCTACATTTGTGTGAATTTATTTTAAAATCCGTTGAGAAATGTAGGTGCTAGAGTGATGACAAAGTTTTTCTAAAAATAGCCACAGTGACTTTGACCTTGGGCACAGCATCCTGAAAGTCGAACTTGCTTGAGATATTGTCATACCCTACATTTGTGTGAATTTGATTTAAAATCAGTTGAAAAATGTAGGCGCTAGAGTGATGACAAAGATTTTCTAAAAATAGCCACAGTGACCTTGACCTTGGGCGCAGCACCCTGAAAGTCAAACTTGCTCGAGATATTGTCATGCCCTACATTTGTGTGAATTAATTTTAAAATCCATTCAGAAATGTAGGTGCTAGAGCGCTGACAAAGTTTTTCTAAAAATAGCCACAGTGACCTTGACCTTGGGCGCAGCACCCTGAAAGTCAAACTTGTTCGAGATATTGTCATGCCCTATATTTGTGTGAATTTCATTTAAAATCGGTTGAAAAATGTAGGCGCTAGAGTGATGACAAAGATTTTCTAAAAATAGCCACAGTGACCTTGACCTTGGGCGCAGCACCCTGAAAGTCAAACTTGCTCGGGTATTGTCATGCCCTACATTTGTGTGAATTTATTTTAAAATCCATTCAGAAATGTAGGTGCTAGAGCGCTGACAAAGTTTTTCTAAAAATAGCCACAGTGACCTTGACCTTGGGCACAACACCCTGAAAGTCAAACTAGCTCGAGATATTGTCATGCCCTACATTTGTGTGAATTTATTTTAAAATCCATTCAGAAATGTAGGTGCTAGAGCGCTGACAAAGTTTTTCTAAAAATAGCCACAGTGACCTTGACCTTGGGCGCAGCACCCTGAAAGTCAAACTTCTTCGAGATATTGTCATGCCCTATATTTGTGTGAATTTGATTTAAAATCGGTAGAAAAATGTAGGCGCTAGAGTGATGACAAAGATTTTCTAAAAAAAGCCACAGTGACCTTGACCTTGGGCGCAGCACCCTGAAAGTCTAACTTTAACGAGATATTGTCATGCCCTACATTTGTGTGAAGTTATTTTAAAATCCATGGAGAAATGTAGGTGCTAGAGCGCTGACAAAGTTTTTCTAAAAATAGCCACAGTGACCTTGACCTTGGGCACAGCACCCTGAAAGTCAAACTTGCTCGAGATATAGTCATGCCCTACATTTGTGTGAAGTTATTTTAAAATCCATTGAGAAATGTAAGTGCTAGAGCGCTGACAAAGTTTTTCTAAAAATAGCCACAGTGACCTTGACCTTTGGCGCAGCATCCTGAAAGTCAAACTTGCTCGAGATATTGTCATGCCCTACATTTGTGTGAAGTAATTTAAAAATCCGTTGAGAAATGTAGGCAATAGAGCGATGACAATGTTTTTCTAAAAATATGTGATGACGTTGTTTTCTCCATTATAACACTATGGGATTTTTTTCAAACGCTCAAGGGCAGCTAACTCAGTAGTCTGTGCTCGAATCCGGCCAATTTCGAACTCATCCAAGCTCTTATGTATGTCATCATTACCTGCAAGTATGATAAGGATCTAAGCAAAAAACAGTTGAGAAAACGTGATGACGCCATTTTCCCCATTATAACCCTATGGGATTTTTTTCAAACGCTCAAGGGCAGCTAACTCCGTAGTCTGTGCTCGAATCCAACCAAATTTCGAACTTATCCAAGCTCTTGTGTATGTCATCATTACCTGCAAGTATGATAAGGATCTAATCAAAAACAGTCGAGAAAACGTGATGACGCCGTTTTCCCCATTATAACCCTATGGGGGCTATCTGTTGCCATGGAAACCAGAGTTCTGAGCTGATCGGCACCAAAACCTAATGCAGCCTTTCCCCTACCCAAATGATGCTTCAGATAAAATTTGTTTGCGATCGGCCCACTGGTCTCTGAGATATTTATGTTTGAAAGTGTTGACGCACCCACGCACCCACCCACGCACCCACGGACGACGGCTCGACTCCCATCCTATAAGCTCACCTCTGAGCCTTCGGCTCAGGTGAGCTAAAAAACTTACAAACAATGACAAAAAACACAAAACAACAACAACAAAAGAAAGAAATACCTTTTCTGTATATTTTCGGAGGCCCGAGATTCATCTTCTTTTCTTCTTCTACATCATTTAGCTCCTTTCGTACAACGTCTGTTTCTTGTTTGATCTTTTCTTCTGCTTCCTTTAAGTTTTTAAATGAACATTTATCGGCTATGTCTTCTATAACTCTTTCCGAAAGGTCTCTGTTTAGGAATTTGGCAACATGTCTAACTGCATCTGCTGGGTTCTGAATTAGAAATTAAAAACAGAAAAAGTAAATGCTATAAATAGAAAAAGTCAAAACAACGCCAATTTAACGTTAAATTAAAGTTAAATTCACGTTATTTTGATAGCTATTGACTTAGTGAGAACTTCAAATCACATATCACACTCATTATTTCCTAAGCAAATGATATTTCTAACAACGGATTTCATGTCATTTTAATTTGAGCATAGACATGGGAAATAGCATTCAAAAGCTGGTGGATTGTCACGGGTTTCTTGTGACATTCAGCAAGAAAAACTTTCCCAGAATATAGTGATACAGTTGTTGCAGCGTAAGATGAGTCCCATTCAAGAGATGGCTTAGAAGTGAAGCAAACAGATTTGACGAGATTTAGCATATTGATTGAACATTATCAATGGGACTGGAAGAAAGCTATAACAACAATAGATGACACATGTGTCATGCAGCATGTGTCGCCGTGTAAATCCGCCCTTACATGTTCATATTTAAGGTCGGTTTTAGAATTTTTCTCGAATAGATACTTTAAGATTTATCGCTTTTCACGAATAATACAAATATTTTTAACTATATTTTTTTTTATTTATTAGCTCGCCTGAACGAAAGTTCAGGAAGAGCTATTGTTGTCACCACGGCGTCCGCGTCCGCGTCCGCGTCGGCGTCGGCGTCGGCGTCCGAAATGGATGTTTTGGTTAAAGTTTTTTTATGTGATGGGCAATGCGCTGCAGGCGAGCTATCCTGTACGCGGACAGGTCTTGTTTTTTTTTTATCTTTTAAATACATGCCGGAGCGGTACATGAACTGTTTAGACAAACCTAATTAATTAGAATTACTTGCATAATAGATCACAGACGTCTGGACATTTCTACTTTTAATAAGGGTGTTGTTAAGACGAGACCCAATGGTAAGTACACAACTTTGAAACAGCAGAAGAGGATATATAAGTATCGGATCATATGAATGTTTATAAATGGAATATTCTTTGAATTAACATTAGAACATATATATTATCATATCGACACCGATTCAACGCAATGTCATTAATTCAAGTATATATCGATTAAAAGTCATGAATTCGACAGATTATATCAACTTCGATACGCTGTGACTTTGAAACAGCGGCGTATCAACATGTATATAACACCGGGAAGTTAAAACAACGTGATACTAACACTGATTTAAATATGTGACGCACTGACGTTGGTACAACGCCAGATCAACACCGACGTAACAACATGGTGTTGAAGCACCGTCATATCGATTCAAATGTTACGCAATAGCGTTGTAACATCGTCTTACGAGGGATGATCAAAAACTTCCTGGAAAAGTGCTGTATTCTCTTTATTATATTACTTTCTTCAATAACATTTCATTCTAGGCAACATTAATATAATTGTGATTCATATCATACAAAATAATTGACTTATGTCATTTTTTTTTGCACGCGCCACCAATGTAACGGCCGGTAACGTGACCCCGCACAGCTAACGTTATGTTTCATTTTTTCGTTTCTAATGCTAAGGTGTTAACTTTGCTTAGACACGAAATATTTAAGGAAACTTAAATTACTTTACATAAAACAAGAAATAAACATCTTATCTTAGTGTTCATTGAGATTAGCTGTTTTGATCCCATCTACGAAATGATGTCTAAGTCCAAAGTGGCCTTTTATCAGTAAATATGTGGGATGGGGGTAGTTCAAGAGCAGATACCTTACTTTACCTTATCAAGCGGAGGTGTTATGATAAGGTTTCATAAACCAGAGGTAACGGCGATTCGTTAGATATATGATTCATACTCGAAATCGAACCATTCCAGCAATATGACATCACAATCTGATAATTGCAACTCATCCAGCAGAAATGATGTATTGGCAATCTTTGTCATAATGAAAGTCATATTAATTAATTACTATGTGTAGCATTTAAAAGGGACTATGTGTAGCATTTAAAAGGGTAAGATACATGAAACTACACATACAAAAGAAATCATTATAAGACTATGGCTGAATGTTGACAAAGCTTGCCAATTAAGCCTTGTACAGAATCAGAATTGTTTACTGGTGATACGTCCAAGAACAATCATTCACCAGGATTGTTACTACTTGATTTAAGAGTTTTGATAGACAGCTAATGCTGCTACAGATATCAGGTTGTCCTAGGTTGTCCTGTCGTATTGCTGAAATAGTTCGACTGGAAGCATACATTTTGCATCTAACGAATCGCCATCATCCAAATGTTTTGGAACCGGATGATAACAATTCAATTTCATAATGTAAAGCAAATTATCTGCCCTTGAATACCCCCCCCCCCCCCGAGTTTTAGTTATTAAAGGGTACTATGGACTTAGATATCATTTCGTAGAAAGGACCAAACAAGCTTACAAAATTTGTAATGGACATCAAAATAATAAAAAAGATATATAAATATATTTCTGAGTTCAGGTGAATTAATTGACGTTTCTCTTAATATTTCTTGGCGAAACAACGTTCAGAATTGCTGTCAGAAACACGATAAACAATGAAAAAAAAAGAAACGTAACGTTAGTTGGTCCGGGTCACGTTAACGGTCGTTACGTTGGTAGCGCGTGCATGAAACTGGTCAGACGTAAGTCAACTATTTTGTGTGATATGAATCACAAATACATCAAAGTCGGACAGTGTGAAATTTCGTTAAAGAAAGTAAAACAGTAAAGAGAATACAGCTCTTTTCCAGGAACATTCTGATCATCCCTCGTATTTTCATGTTGATACAACCTCGTTTCAACGTTGCCTACTTGGTAAATATCTTACCTGTAACATATCTTCAAAATGAAGATTTAGGACAGACCCTGGGTTTTCTCTTGAAAATCTCTCCATAGCTTTGAAATATCTAAAAACTGATGTGTATGAATCTGAAACAATGTAAAAGCATGACTCGAGTAAGTTGTGGTTTTACGTCCCAGTAAACATTTTCAGTCATGTCGAGACGTTGCTTCCGAGGATTGTGGGACTCTTTACCCAACTTGAGATAACTGATACTCAGGGGCCGTATTTATAAAATGACTTAAGTGGTTGCTATGCTGTTGCTAAGGCTGAATTTCTATGAAGGAGATTCCCTACAACTATGAAACTTGCTCTGGAGGAACAGTCTTTTTCAGACTGTTCCTCCAGAGCAAATTTCATAGTTGTAGGGAATCTCCTTCATAGAAATTCAGCCTAAGCAACAGCGTAGCAACAACTTAAGTGCTTTTATAAATACTACCCATGGTCCTGCTACAGTTGCTAGCAGCTCCACTGTAGAGGCACCAGGCAGTCCATCTACAGTCAGTGGCCATAAATATTTCATCAAAGTCCGAATTCCCATTGACTTGCATGTATTTCCAAGTTTACTTTTTAATTTACTGTGGGCTAAAACTAAAGTTATTGCTATGAAACTCATATGAAAGTAATGCAAAATAATTTTTCCACTGAAATATAGTTTATTCAACTCGATACAATAGTATATTATAAAAATGTTTCTGTTTAAAAATGATCAAAGTTTTAGAAAAACATTTTTTTCATTAACGTCAATGGCGACGTCGCCAAAATTTAAACGAATGATAACACCACTATGTTTCAGAGAACTACAGCTTTGATGTCAGGCTAGGTAACACTAATAGAACATTAAGAGTAATGTTGCTTTCTACCAGTATATTTTTCTTTTAAATTGCATGAACACGAGCAGCGTAGTTAATTTTCTTGCACACTGAAAAATGCATGTAAGTCAATGGGAATTCGAAATTTGATGAAACACGTTTGGCAACTGACTGTACATAATGTATTTCGCGGGCCCCGGTGGGCGAGGACAAAACTTAGAGAAGCAGAAGAATTAAAAAGTATATAACAGATGAATAATTATGTGAGCCAATAAATGTCATTTTGCTGAATGACTTCTTTGCGCACAATGCAAGAACTCAGACCAGCCTACACATTCGCAGACTTCGATCAGGACATTTTAATTCCACACATGTGTCATCTATGAAATAGTGGCTACAGACAAAAATACGCGTCGTAAATAAATAGAAAATTAAGAAATTCAAGTAAAGGACATCAGATATGTATCTGATTTTCATTTGTGTTGGATGCAATGTTTTGTCTATAAAAAGGTATAATGGTTATTATTATCATTAGCGTTATTCCTTTTTTATGGTGGCTGGTTTGTGCCATTTCGTCTTTTCGCCGCGAAAAGACGCCACGCAAAAAGGCGAAAAGACGCCATGCAAAAAAAACAAACAAACAAAAAACAACGAAAAAAAAAAAAAAAAAAGGTCATGCGAAAAGACGAAATAACGCCATGCGAAAAGACGAAACCCACCACGCGAAAAGACGAAACTTTCAGCGCGAAAAGACAAAAAAACGCCATGCGAAAAGACGACATTTGAAACTCTAATTAATCGCCTTTTCGCGTGGCGTCTTTTCGTCTTTTCGCGTGGTGTCTTTTCATCTTTTCGCCTGGCGTCCTTTCCGCTTTTCGTCTTTTCGCATGGCGAATTTCGTCTCTTCGTATTTTCGCGTGGCGTGATTTCGTCTTTTCGCATGGCGTTATTGAGACATTCTCAGTTAAGCTGGGCCATTAGCTATTAATTTTGTCCTTGGTATTGCCTTTCTTTAAATTACAAAATAACGGTCCTGTTTACCCTCTGACAAGTAGCCCTCTGTCTAAAGAAGTAGATAAAAGTACCAAGACATGCATGCGTTTTGTTAGACATTTTTAACACTGGTTCGAATAATGATACGCTGGTTTAAAATGCGACGTTTTTAAATGTCGCAATATTGCCGTTGCATCTATATGAACGCCGCACGGTTGAAAAAGATAAATCACTGCTGAAAATCGAGTTCCATTATTAAATTCAGGTGATTTCTAACATATTTCCCCGCTTAAACAATATCTAAAGGGTGGTTTTTGCTACGAAATGAGACTTGGAACTAATGTCGCAAATTTTATGTAACCTACGTCACAGCTGTAAATTCGTGATACATGTATTAACTAGAATGGCCCGGCATCATAAAAGTTACAAGATTACTCGAAGAATTATGTGTTCCTCAATCTCTTATATCATTTGTGTAAATTTGCTCAATTTTTTATATATTACTCGACTTCAAAATACATTACCCCAGCATTTTTCTGTAAGAATGTAACCTTACGTCACGGGCTTTTCTTAAAACTGAGCAAAGCAATCGCCCTGAAACTCTTGTGCAAAATCCTGCCTAGTAGCAGCTGCAAGATGGTGTGCTTAGATTTCATGCACTGAAACATTAAATGATATAAAAACATTAAAATGGGTGCACTGTAACCTACGTCACACGTAACCTACGTCACAACGTCACTAAGACCACGTTTTGAAAGCGTTGACGTCATTTATTAAGCAGCGCTGCATAGAAAACCCCTTTCTTCCAAAAAGGCAAAGAAAAACATTTTAAAATGAAATCAGCCAAAATAATCAAATGTCAGTAGATTAGTAAATGTGCAATGCTACGCATGTCAAAGAAATCGTATGCGACATCGTCTTTCAATGTATCTTAATAACGTCATAAAATACGCCGTTTCTAATTGTTAGGGTATGTCTCTAAACATGGTTGGCATTCCATAATCTAAAACTATTATCTGAAAATATTTTCAAGATTTGAAGCAGATATAATGAGCATTATGTTCGTAATTATTTCTTGAATTCTGGAATGGTTGTATATATGGCCAATTTTGTCCGCAAATGGCCCAGCTTAACTGAGAACGTCTCTATTCCGTCTTTTCGGCGCGAAACGACGAGAAAAAGACGAAATAACGCCACGCTGAAAGACGAAAAGACGAAATAACGCAACGCGAAAAGATGAAATAAAAATACACAAATACCCTTCTATTGATAACTGTATTGACTTCTAATACTTAGAAAGATTGTCTGAGCAAACTGTGAAGACTCATATCAGACTACTACAAACACAGCTCCTGATGCAATCTGATCATTGTTTGCACTGAAATGCCATTTGATGTTCTTTTTCGACGGCAAAAAATTATTAGGATAGACTATACAAATTAATGTTGAGTCGGCAATATTTTCGGTCAGTATGGTACCGTTTTGCAATTAAGATGTATAAATATCCTGTTCTTATTACAGTTAAGACACTTATACTTGTACAAGTGTTTTTGATTAAACTGTGTAGACCCTGATCAGAATGCAATCTGTAGAGAAGTGGACTAATCACGGTTTGCAGTTTTTGCCACTGAAATGTTTTTTTAGATACATTAAAATATGAGGAAGGTCATTATGGTATTTCTACTGAACGGACAGACAAGAAAATGAGCCATCCTTATGTTTTGGAGAAAAACACTCCAAACAATTTCATTTTAAGTATCATATCTTCGTTTTTATCTTATACTACCAAAACGATTAAGTACCTTGTTGCCCATGTAATCCCTCACAAATTATGGAGGGAAAGTTACAAGTCAACAAACGAAGGTGTTTATACAAACACTGATGAAACATTATGATATGAAAACAAAACAATACAGTATTCTCCCTAATTTGGCATACATTAACATGCAGCTAACCCAAAATTTGAACAAGTTTATAGTTTTCTAAAGACGTTGCGGTCGCAGACACAGCAGACCCTGATTAGACTGCTCTTTTGGCTAATGCATATGTATCACGGTATTTAAGAATATGATCACTGAGCTGCAATCGAAGCAAGACATAATTCTTTGTTGAAGGAAGTATTTTTTAATCTAAATGCAGCCCCTGAGAGAGCCCTTTTATATTGAAAATGTGCCCCCTTCCGCCATTTTTACAAAGGGAATCAACTTCTGTGACTTCCTCTTCAAGTTTTCCCTAGTTAGAAATCCTTTCCTAAAGGGGTTTGCTCTTTAACGACAGAAATTGCTCCTACAGGAGCAAAGTCTTTCCTTTAGGAGTTGTCCCTCACAGAGAAGGAAAACAAAAATGCAAGAGTGTCGTTATTTCGTCTTTTCGCGTGGCGTTATTTCGTCTTTTCGTCTGGCGTTATCTCGTCTTTTCGCATGGCATCTTTTTGTCTTTTCGCGCCGAAAAGACGTAATAACGCCATGCAAAAAGACGAAAAGACGAAATAACGCCATGCGAAAAGACGAAATAACGCCAGGCGAAAAGACGAAATAACGCCATGCGAAAAGACAAAAAGACGCCAGGCCAAAAGACGAAAAGACGCCACGCAAAAAGACGACAAAATTAAAGTTTCAAATGACGTTTTTTAGCGTCTTTTCGTCTTTTCACGTGGCGTCTTTTCGCGGCTAAAGACGAAATGGCACAAACCAGCCACCATATTTTTAGTGTCTAATCACTTTTACTACTTAAACTTCTTCTCTTTCTTCTTTTTCAGTTTATCGTTTTCATTAGTATTTATTTAAGTGGGTAAATCGCCATTTTCACAAAGGGAAGCCATTTTTGTGATTTTCTGATTGCTTCACTGAACATATAAGTCTTTCCAAAGTAAGGGCTACTCTTAAAGGAAAGAATTTGCTTCTAAGGGAGCAAATTCTTTTCTTTTAGAGTTGATCCTCATTGGACAAAACGACAGAAATGAAAGTGGCGGAGTTTCTTACCCAAAAAGCATATTTTATCTCCCTTATATTAAGGAATAATATAAAACTACTTACAAATTCCATATTCCCCAGTCAGATACGGCAGGAATTCAGAAAATGTTTCAAAAGGTTGCACTTCCCCAAACATCCAGCTGAACCCTTTGCCATGATAATAGTATGATGTAGCAAGGTCTTTAGAGTTTCTATACACATGAATGATCTTTATTTTCTTGCTAAATATTTGTTGAGGAAGACAGTCGACGGAGAAATGGCTGTTGAGTATTCTTGGAGAAGGCAAGGAGTTGAGTACTTCTATGGGTCTACAGAAAATATGAAAACCATTATTTTACACTTAGATAACAGCCGACAAAACGTTAAAACACATGTATTTTGGCACAAAAAACCCAGCGGACACAAGGCGTCGAAATGACGTCGATTAAACATCATTACGTCAAATGGACGTCATTATGATGTCATGTGCTTCTGGCATAAACGAAATGAGCAGGCGCAACAAGTCAGGGCACGTTTAAGGTCAATGGATTTACTTTCAGTGCAAGTAACTCTAAAATTTTCATTTTTTGCCTCCTTCCTCGTTCGGGATCAACTCTTCAAGGAAAATATTTGGTCCTAAGGAGAATTAGCTTTAAAAGAAGACCTTGTATAGAAGGGCGCCGTTTTCTAATGAAGCAAACAGAAAGTCGCAAAAAGTTGCTCCTCTTTGTAAATACGGCGGTAAAACATGGTGGGGGCAACCATACATTTTCAAATTCACAGGTCAGCTTTATATTATATTGTAATTAAATATAGACCTCATGTAAGTTTGACTTATCAAATATATCACCATGACCTTTTCAGAGAATATATATAAATTATATAAATAAAATAGATCAAATAGACTTCATGTAATTTTGTAAGCTATAATCATATAAATTATTTTATATAATAATATATGTTATTAAATGCATTTTAAATATATGTAAGTTATGAGCATAACTGTTGTTATGCTCGCGACATGGCTCAATTTCTAGTAGTGAAACACCGTGAAAGCAGCTTTGCCATTTTGATTTTTATCTCCCTCCGCCATGAGGGCTCATCGCTAAAGGAAAGAATTTGATCCTATGGGGGGCAAATTTGTTCCTTTAAGAAAATAATCCTCATACATGTAAGTGTGGATTTTCCTACAACAATAATGAAAACCATACTAAACCTCGAATTTTACGTCAGAAACACAGAAGTAAAGCCATTCAAACTTACATGAAGTCTATCATGGAAGCTGTTTTAGTGTTAGTAGCATATTCTGCTTGGCCTTTGGTAACCATGGAAACTATTTCCCATATCCAGTGAGTTCCTGTAATATAAATCCTGAGTTAACAGCGTATCATAGCATTGTGTAATTAACTCTAAATACTGGGATCAATGTCAGTTATTCTACAATTTTATCCAGCAATGTGCAGAGGCAGCAGTCAGTCTGGATCCTGATCAGACTGCTCATACCTCATACTAAGATTAAGGTATGTAGATATACATCAATATTTTCCGCTTTGTCTTAACATGCTTAATGGACGATATGGAGCATTTGTTGTGAATAGACCCTTATTTGGAGGGGCTATAAAAAGTTCTTCCCGATGGATAAGTGAGGCAAAAATGAAAATGGTAGAGTTGCTTCCTCTGTTTGTTTTCTTTATATATAGAGTATTCAGCATTCAACCTCAAGTTAATCCTAAAATAGTACATTCAGAGCATATCATTAGTGGTACACAATAAATAGTTAGTTACTGTTAGGAAGAGAAAGATAGAAAGAAGGAACGAAAGAAAGAGTAACAAACCTGCTTTTGGAAAAGTGCAGATCATTATATCATCATCCCTTATCTCCAGATTTTTAATTTCTTCAAATCTTGCTTCCAGCCCGAATGGTAATAACATCTCAGCTACCTTATTTAAAAAGGCATGCCCATTACACTCATGCCACGTGAATTTGCGCCCGTATCTGTCGGTTATTTCCTTTAATGGCATTCTGCAATTACAACAAAACAGCAGCATTTCTATTTATAACTTCTCTAGCGTCACTTAACCCCAAAGACACCGTTTCGGGAATTGAAACAACAACCTGAACCCCCAAAAGTTTAAAAAAAAGATAAGTGGTGGGTAGATCGTGGCAGGCAAAAAACATCTCTTTCACACACTGAGTCAATCCGCATCACAGAACAGCCACGGTAATCAGGTAAAAGACGCCAAAGCGCAGGCGTCCCCTCCGAGTCACCTCAGTACCTATGGTCCGAGAAAAACGACAGCCGGGAGCATCAGATCAAGTTAGACCCGGCAGCAAGCCAAAATAATCCAAAAGAAGAGTAGCCAAACTCCGCTAAGATTTATTTTGCAATGGCACGTCAGTCTTTATTAACCAGCAAAAGCCTACTGCTTTTAGTCTGTACTTTAGTTCTAACCACAAAACCAACATTCACACTCTGTACCTAGCACAAATGAGGGCCCTGCCTCTCTCAAGACCAATGTCATTAGGACCTCCATTTTGCTGAAGGTCGGTGAACACCGTCTGTGGTAAGGGTTTCAGTAGAAGACAGAAATAAAATAAATAAATAAGACAGATAAATTAACATATACACAAAAATTCAAACAACCTGCATCCAGCACCTGCTGCAAACCAATAACTGAAGGCAAGGCTATGCTGTGCTTGCAGTATATGCGGCCTTTCTATTTTCTTCAAACGTAAACAAACTAAAATATGGCATAGCTTCTCTGTTCAAAAGGTTCTCATGTCCACGAGAAGATGCCAGACTTCCGGTATCGATGATATCCTGAAGATTTTGATAAATTATAAAAGAAGGAGGAACAGAATTTGGCTGTTTTGTGTTCGTGGCAAAAATATTCTTTGTAGCGTTGTGTTTATCAGAGACTAGTTGTTAGATCTGACTTGTCTCACTAAGGTCATCAAGTAAACTTTTAGCAGTCTAGCGACAGGTTTTTATTATGTAGTTTATAGTTTTGTTTTTCTTTTTTTTTTTGTTTTGAGCTCTCTGAGACTGTGAAGAAAGCGAGTCAAAATGCATATTGCAATTTTATGATGCTTGTTCATGACTGAGAGAGAGAGAGAGAGAGAGAGAGAGAGAGAGAGAGAGAGAGAGAGAGAGAGGGGAGAGGGTCCCATAGTTCTGTCGTCGGACAATATGACGAGAGATAGGGAAATTATATATGAGGATTAGGCGGATAACTAAGGAGTCAAGAAGGATTTTATTAGACGTTCTCAGTTAAACTGGGCCGTCCGCGGACAAAAATGGCCATATATACAACCATTCCAGAATTCAAGAAAAAATCACGACCATAATGCTCATTATATCTGCTTCAAATCTTTAAAATATTTTCAGATAATAGTTTCAGATTATGGCATACCAACCATGTTTAGAGACATACCCTAACAATTAGAAACAGCTTTTATGACGTTATTTAAGATATGTTGAAAGACGATGTCGCATACGATTTCTTTGACATGCGTAGCATTGCACATTTACTAACCTACTGACATTTTATTACTTTGGCTGTTTCAATTTAAAATGTTTTTCTTTGCTTTTTTGGAAGAAAGGGGTTTTCTATGAAGCGCTGCTTAATCAAATGACGTCAACGCTTTCAAAATGTGGTCTTAGTGACGTTGTGACGTAGGTTACGTGTGACGTAGGTTACAGTGCACACATTTTAACGTTTTTATATCATATAATGTTGCAGTGCATAAAATCTAAGCACACCATCTTGTAGCTGTTACTAGGCAGGATTTTGCACATGAGTTTCAGAGCGATTGCTTTGCTCAGTTTGAAGAAAAGCCCGTGACGTAAGGTTACATTCTTACAGAAAAATGCTGGGGTAATGTATTTTGAAGTCGAGTAAAATATACAAATTGAGCAAATTTGCACAAATGATATAAGATATTGAGGAACACGTATTTCTTCGTGCGATCTTGTAAGTTTTATGATGCTGGGCCATTTTAATTAATACATGTATCACGAATTTACCGCTGTGATGTAGATTACATAAAATTTGCGACACTAGTTCCCAGTCTCATTTCGTAGTAAAAACTACCCTTTAGATATTGTTTAAGCGAGGGCATATGTAAGAAATCACCTTAATTTAATATGGAACTCGATTTATAGCAGTGATTTATCTTTTTTTTTAGCCGTGCGGCGTTCATATCTATGCAACGGCAATATTGCGACATTTTAAAACGTCGCATTTTAAACCAGGGTATCATTATTCGAACCAGTGTTAAAAATGTCTAACAAAACGCATGCATGTCTTGGTACTTTTATCTACTTCTTTAGACAGAGGGCAACTTGTCAGAGGGTAAACAGGACCGTTAGTTTGTAATTTAAAGAAAGGCAATACGAAGGACAAAATTAATAGCTAATGGCCCAGCTTAATTGAGAACGTCTCTAATATGAAAACTGTTAAAATACTCACTTTTTAACCTGATAACGTCCTTAAACACTGTATTTCGTGCAACATTGATAAAAGTCAAACACAAATACATCAGGTTACAGGTAGAATTTATTTTAAATATAGATTTACGGTAAATGTAGGACAATGGTGTAAGGAGGAATGAAATCCTTGAGGTCGACAACCTTACCTTACCTTACAATCAATAAATGCTGAGTATGATTTTACTACCTGGCAATGTGTGAAATAAAGAGGTTATTTCATTTTGTTATTCATTTTTAGAAATTTGTAGTTAAGCTTTTGTTTCTAGACCCCTTAAAATAGCTTTGTGTTAAGAAATGTTCGAAAAAGCTATGTCATATTGTCACAGGGTGTAGGTAATTAGATATATCATACACTTGTACTGCCTTGCGGTTCAAGCCGCTTTTATAGCGACGTTGTAGAGTGCTCGCCTTTAGATCGAAGGGTCCCTGGTTCGATCCTCGGTCGGGGAAATGAGATTTTTTAAGAGTCCGTGACAAATGGCGCCCCACGTTGGGACCCTTCGATCTAAAGGCGAGCACTCTACCACGTCGCTATAAAAGCCGGCTTGTACCGCAAGGAAGTACAAAAATTACCTACACCCTGTGACATTTAAACAGAAGAAAAAGTAATGACCATATTATCTCATTATATCATTTGAGATATTCAGGACACAGGAACAGGGTGCTTTTTGTCATTTTTCTATGAGGAAATTAACAGAATTTCGACAAAAAATAAAAAAAGTGGTTTCCATGGTAACCTATAAGCCACAGACAAGAAATACATGTAGTGCTATATTTTTGACACGTTGCCGCTCAAAGTTTCAAGAAAATCTGAGACATGCCATTTCACTGTCACTTTGATGCCTACAGAGAATGACTCTTAACCCATTCATGCCTCACGTCATTTCGATAAACCTCGACACGAGAAATACAACAAAGTGGTTGGGCGCCCAGGGCAGACTCAGATCAGCCTGTGGATCCGCCCAGTCTGATCAGATACTTCACTAAGCGTTTAAAGGGCAGCTTAGGGTCTAAGCTACCTCAATGCGCACAGTGAAGACGGTGGTTGCCCAAGCTGATCAGAGTCTGGGCTGGGCGCACAACCGCTTTGTTGGTTTTGTCGTGTCGCGGCTCAAATGTAACACAAACAGTGGAGACCCAGATAAGACGCCACAGAACGACGCGGCGTTTGATCAGGGTCTCTGCTGTTTATTTAAAGTAAAAGAATCCAAAGTGAAAATTTACCAGACACCCCTTCAAATGATGAATGGACTCATCCATTTCATAAGGATAGAAGAGTCTATTCGTCATTAATGGGTTAATACTTACTTCTTACTGTGCCTTCTTCGGAGGTCCTCGCCTAGTGAAGTTAATGCTCACCTTTCATGCTGGGGAGGGGGAGGGGGGCATTTTATGACTTCCACTGGGTTTCACATGTCCAATCAATTTCTTCCATCCAACAGACCAAGACATCCGCACCCAGTGTGCCCTGAGCTGGAAAGGCGGTATAAGGTCCGCGATCGGTGACTGTAGAGTCGGCGAATGTAAGTGATGGCATCCGCCTTATCAAACCGGCAAAACTGTTCATGTAACACGTAAATCATAGCACACCGAGGTAACCCAGGGACTGTGGCAAGACTAGACAAATAACAACTATTTGTTTCTGCCTCCCGATCACATAGTAGCAACACCTCCATTCAGTCAATAAAATTGTCAAACGAGGTAATTCTGGTCCACAGACACAATAAATTTTCACAACTTTACAATGTACAGAAAACAGCCAGCAAATTGTGCATGCTGGGAAATATTTCTCAATAATTCCACTCAATTTTCTTCTGCTAGTTTAGCACAATTTGCCAAGAGCGTACAGAAAACGGCAGTTTCTAAAATACTCGGTATAGCTGACATTTTAAGGTACACGTAAAAGTGACCAAGTGGGAATTATAAGCAATGGATTTTAGTGGATTTTATGCATGTGTAAGCGCCAGCGAATCGCTCACAAACTTAACCGGCGTTTACATTTCGATAAAACCCGCAAAAATAAAATTCATTCCTATAAGAGAAGTCCCAAACGTTAGCATAAAATTGTTAAAACATTTTGCAGTATTTGAGGTGTGTTATCTTATGTATAGATGTTCTATAATTCCGATTATTATCTTTTTCCTTTTAGTATTAAGTTGTTATTAAATGTAACACACACCTGAACTTCCGTAGCACGTGCGGCTCTAAAGTTATAGCTGGTAAACAAGAGAAAAGGTGGCGTTTTTCGATTTTTATCTGTTGGTTTAAACAATATTTATTTCTTGTTTCGTACAAAATATATTCACACATACATATAATGTTAGGATCGGAAAACAAGTTCCAAGAACTTATAGGTATCCTCTCCTATTAGTGAAAAAAAAAATACAATTCAATATATTGTGTATCATGGTTAAACTCAAATACTGTTTCATTATGGTTTATGGTAGTATCTTTGAACATAGTAGAACCTATGTAGATAAACATAAGTCTTCGATTCATCCATAGCATTATAACAGGCTACGAAAAGACTACTTGTTCCAGATTACATCCCAGCCGGCACACAACGCTGAATCAACACTAAATCAACGCTGATTCGTCGTCATGATGTTGAATCAACGCTGATTCAATGCCGCTTCAACGCCGTGCGCCCAAGTGGGATGATACCATTCAATAAATCTACCAGTTCATTTAATCCAACTTTATAATACTACTTAGTAAAAAAAGAAATGGTCAAAACCGTGTTGCCGCTCCTCAGTCCCACCCAAGCCGTCTCAGACCCCAAATAACGCATTTCAGAGAGTCGTGGTAAGGCATTAGTTTGGTTCATTCAAAAAATAGATAATACGTTTGTAGTGTATGTATTAATACGTCTGTGTACATCTTATAGATGAGAACTTATTTTCTTGAACGTGAACCATCGATGATTAATACATGTCGTTTGAGGGCCGAACACGGAACATCAACCCACGACGGCAAAGTCGGAGTGAATTGAAATTGAAATTCGTACCTATCCGATAACGCATGCATCAGCCAGCGACAATTCACCAGGAAGAAAATACCGATACTAAAAATTATGGAGAATGACTCTGCAGTGCTATAGCAACGATAGTTATGTTGAAGTATAAATTAATTCATCGCGAAAATCTATCAGAACGAGCTATAAATGTATGAACTGCTCTAAATGTATTTTCGTTTTCTGTTGTTGCAGGGATGAGATAACAAATAAAGAGCACATTCCTATTAGATGGCAAAATCATTTAACTGAAGATACCTTCAGAGAAGGGTATGTAAATGTGACTTTGCTTTCTCTGAAATTATTTGTTCCGAGGCGAGTCTAGTCATTTAGTGGCATGGAGTGTGAGAAAGTCACTAGATTTTTCTCATAAACGAAGGAGCTTTGTAGACTTGAAACATGACATTTACGTGGTTGGTTGATAAAAGTAGTTTCACATTTATCCCGATCAGTTTTTTGAACGAAATCTGCACCAAAGTTTGTGGCTCCGTTTATGTAGTGTTGCTTTGTTCATGGAAAGCGGCTCTTATGTTGTGGTCCCAGTTTCATCTAGACAACGATGGCTCAATCTCAGTCCGCTCAACCCGTACTATGAAATTAAACGGATTGTCAAATTTAAAGTCAGTAACGTGCATACTCGGCACACACATACTCGCCTACATACCCGTACAGCAAGTGACACCAATTTAGTGCCGTTGCAGTACCTTGTCATTCTTGGCGTCTTTGTATGAACTAAAAATACAGGTCTGTCACAGTTCATGAACAGAAATTTTACTTGTGTGTGTATGTGTGTGTTCGTTCGGGTTTTTCGTCGCTTTCAACACTCTTTGTCTAATACGATGGGTGCGGGCTGTGACAGGGGGAGCTCAATGCTCACTTTTAGAGTGCTGCTTCACTGAAATATCATAATAAGAACACTTTATGACATGAGTAAAACTAGAACTGATTGACAAGGTTCAGGACATTTTGACCGGGTGTGATATCATGTCAATAAGTGTTCTTAGTATGGTGTTTCAGTGAGGAAGCACACTAAAAGTGATCATTGAGCTCTCCGTCACAGCCCGAACCCATCGTGATATGACTAAAAGAATGCTAGAAGCGACGTCAAACCCGAACACACACACACATTCACACACACACACACACACACACACACACACACACAAATTCCTGTGTCTGAACTGTGACAGACGTATTTAGAGTTAATACAAAGCCCGAACCCATCGTGATATGACTAAAAGAATGCTAGAAGCGACGTCAAACCCGATCACCCACACACACACACACACACACACACACACACACACAATTCCTGTGTCTGAACTGTGACAGACGTATTTAGAGTTCATACAAAGACGCCAAGAATGACGGAGTACTGAAATGACACTTAATTGGTGTTAATTGCTATATGTGTATGTGAGCGAGTATATGTGTGCCGAGTCTGCACGCGACTGACTCTGACAATCTGTTTAGTCTCAAAGTGCGGGGAAAGAATGAGCCATTATTGCCTAGATGAAATTGGGACCATAACTTCAGAGCCGCTTTCCATAAACGGTGCCACACTTAATAAAAAGAGAGCCACACTATTTTGGTGCAGACTTCGCGTAGTTTCGAATAGTTTCGCTCAGACAACTGATCGGGATAAATGGGGAACTATTGTTACTATCCAAATACGTAAATGTCGCCTTTTAAGACTTCATAGCGAAAAAAAATCTAGTTACTTTTCTCGCATTCCAAGCTGCCGCAGAACAAATATTTCCAAAGAAAGCAAAGGGACATTCACACACTCTTCTCTGCATATAATAGCGTCAGTTAAATGACACCACCATTTACATTATACTTTCTTAGGAAACCATTGTACTGTTTTCCTGTGCTTGCATTCATCGACAATAGAGGTTAACTCTTATAGGAAAGAAATTGCACCTGTAGGAGGAAGAGCAAATTCTTTACCTAAAGAGTAGACCCTCCAGAGAAGCAAACAGGAAATTCGTGATGGGTCTTCCCGTTTGTACAACTGAAACATGGAGCTCAAGTGACTCAAAACGTCTCGGAAAAGAGGCAGTGGACGTTTATTAAAACAGGGGTGTTCATTTAGAATAACTCGGTAATGTTTTAACGGCATAGTATGTTTCCAACGTCGCTGTTAGTTTTTGAAGTTAAAACAATGCGACGTGAAATAGCCCGGATTACCTTTTATCTCTTCAATTTCAAATGCCGAGAAAAACATATTTCCAAGCTTGTGTATTTATTAGTTATTCTGCTAATTTGTAAAAAGTAGAAAACAAAAAATTGGCACAGAAAAATAAACGAAAATAAGTTTCCAGTTAAACTTGTTAAACAACAAAATTGAGCCGCGACACGTCAATACCAACAAAGTGGCATATGCGCCCAGCGAAGACTCAGATCAGCCTGGGCATTCGCCCAGTCTGATCAGAGTCTTCGCTGTGCGCTTTAAGTGTACCTAGTTGTCTTAGCTAGCTCCATGCCAACAACACAGACTCTAATCTCACTGGGCGGATATCCAAGCTGATTTGAGTTTGTATTGGACGTACATTCCACTTTTCTGGTTTTCTCGTGTCGCGGCTCAAATAGATGAAAAAAAAAAGACTAAATGCATCATATATTGAACAGCAAAGGAATAGTCAGAAAGTATCTTTGTCCAGTCATTATGGCTTTTATAGCAAGGTCCGATGTAGTGGGCATATCTCTTCCAAGGAAACAGCAGTTTTATGAAGCATCGAAATATCAGTTTTTCAGTTTTTGCTAGCTAGGAGTGTAACCCACCTACTCTACCTCCCACCCTCTCTCTCTCTCTCCTAACCTCCCCCCCCCCGCCATAACCCTCCCGCAAAGTTTACCTACGCCTGCAAAATTTCTAAAGGGAAAGAAAAAGAAAGAAGGTTATTTAACTATATTTTTTAGAGTTCAAACAGCATTAAACTCATCACGAGCCGCCTCATCTGTATCTACACTGTATAATATATCTCTTTGAAACTTTATTGCAACGTACTTTAGCTTGATGCTGTAGGTTGAGTATTACGATTGCTCCCTTTATCTAATTTGGAGTTACATCACTTTGATTGGTTTTACAGAGCATTCTTGTGCGCACATACGTACCTGTGTGTGGCTGATTGTAAGTGCCCAAGGCGCCTAATTCTTGGTTTAAACAATATTTTATACATCAAATTTTAGTACATGTACATAGAATAGAAAATATTGACCAGGATTTGATCGAAAGCTATAGGCTTATGAGGACCATCTCCTGGACGCCTAATTCTTGGCTGGGGTCATCAGATAAATGAATGGAATATTCAGCTAGTGGATAGTTTAGACCGCTAATATTTTCGGTTTTATAGCTTTTGGGCCACCATATGGCTTGTGAAGATTCCATCACTCTCAGAAAAGTATATTGCCCCACTTGCGGTGCTTTTCACTAAGACTTTGCACTAAGTTTTTTATAAAGTTTACATTTCACCACATTACACTGAGGAGTTCCTATAAAGTCTGCATTTTTAAATATTATGTTGAGGAAGCCATATAAATTCGTACTTTAATACATACTTACGCGATTTATAATTGACTTTGCACATTACATTATGTAGTTCCTATTCCATCAAGGAAAACGAAGCTTTGCGGGAGTGTTGACTGAAAAACTATGAGTATTAATGAGCCGCGACACGAGAAAACCAACAATGTGGTTGTGCGCCCAGCGCAGACGCAGATCAGCCTGGGCATCCGCCCAGTCTGATCAGAGTCTTTGCTGTCTGCATGGAGCTTGCATAGACCCTCAGCTACCCTTTAAGTGCACAGCGAAGAGTCTGATTAGACTGGGCGGATGCCCAGGCTGATCTGAGTCTGCGTTGGGCGCCCAACCACATTGTTGGTTTTCTCGTGTCGCGGTTCATTTAACTTTTTCAAATGCAGTTGCAGATTGTTCATTACCCAGTTTTCAGGATGATCCAATTATAAAAATGGTTGACCACGTGTATTCTTGCGTCGTTTTTACGTCATTTTTAAGAACAAGAAACCTAGCTCAGGCGTTCTTTACGTTCGATTATTTATGTGTGCATTCTTTTAAAATGAAGTGCAGAGAGATTGGTAGGCATGAGTACTTTCAGCTGATATTGGCTGTTTTATAGCGGGCTTTATAGACTTTTGCATGTAATCGTCTCCCAATATCTTAAATCGAAAATAGGCTTTTGTGTTCTAGAGCTCCTTTAATGTTGTTAACGCTCCGAAACTGGGGGAGGTTTAAACATGAAAACTTGTAAACTCTTTGTAAAGACAAGAGTAGCCGCTTAAAGTACTAACACGTACGCTTTCTCTGTGCTATTTTCTAAAAGACTGCATTCTGAATTAAAGAAGTTGTTTGAAAAAGTAACCACGAAGCAGATCACTGTACTGCTATTTACGGTATTTCCTGTGACGTAAATACACGTGATCGAACACCCCGATAATGCTTAGGGAACAATTTATTTCCACAACAGGAAAGGTCTGTTTCCAGACTGAGTGGTGTTTATCTTCATTTAAGATGCATGGGTTTCTGTTCACGTTTTCTGTCATTTGTACAAAGGGAGGCGACTTTTTGTGATTTCCTGTTTGTATTCAAGGGCGACAAATCCCTTCTGAAAAATGGTCTACTCTTAAATAAAAGAATGTGATTCTAGGTAACCAAATTCTTGCCTTGAAGTGTCGATCCCGATCGAGAAGAGAAGCAAAGATATAATACAATTTAGATACTGACACGGACGCCAACACCAATGCACTGAAACCAATAAGTCACCCTGACCTTTGGAGGCTTTGGGGGACAAAACAAAGCTTAACTATCATTTTTCTGTGCAGCGTACTGAAAAAGAGAATCTGTGATCCCCTTCCCTGATTTAAGTTGCCTCCCTTTGCAGGGACAGTTGTAAATATTTTGCATGCAAAACAATATCTCCCTCTTCTTTACACTGGAATTCAGTAATGTTTCACACTACGCTTTGTCCCGTCTCATAATCAATATGTAAATATTAAGTCACTGTCACAGAACTCGCTCTCCAGAAGTCTATCAAACTGTTCATTCTCCGCCACAGTGAAATGGTTCTTCCAATCGCCTACCGTGCCTGAAATACAGATAATGAGAAAGCCTCAAATATTTGACGTCGCATGAAACGATACTTTTCGGCTTATGCGAATAGACAAGATTCAGATCAGCCTGCGTATCCACGCAGTTTGATCAGAATATTCCCTTTTCAGTTTTAGACATTTTTGTTTCCATAAGCCTAGTTTTTAGAATGATCGCACGGTACAGACTTTCTCTTTTGTTGTTACCGGATTGATATTCACTGTCTTCTTTCTGTCCTGGATCTACAAGTTTTACATGTTTATCTTGACATGTGTCAAGATTGCGGAATAAATTGTTATCTGACGGACAGAAGCTGATCTATTCTGCATTTTGTTCCATCCTTTAATAAAAGCATCATGTCACAATTTATAGAGCAACGGTCATATTTGAAGGGACACTGTTTTGTCTACGAATAAATAATAGCCATATTCGTATGAAAAAAACAACAACTAACGAGTAGCTATATTTAAAGGTATCCCTAAATGGTAGAACAGTTTCTGTCGGAGAACAAAAACAGTCAGTAAATGTTGTAAATTTCAAGTATCAACAAAAATTGACGGGTAGTATTCTTTAATGTAAATGGGTACACGGCACGTTTTCTCACCAGATATACAAAGAAGACAGCTTTTGTGGCATCCTGTTTGCCTCTTTTGGGACTACATTTGAGTAGAGAGGCATATAAATAAATAAATAAAAAAAAATCAGAGTTGTTTACCATGAAAATTTAGCGATTCCCCTTGAATGATGCCTACTTTATTTTAGAACACAAATTTACAGGCTTAACTAAATTTGTTACTTAAACCATATTATTCACTTTCTGTAAATATCTGTTACATAACACTGAGAAAAACTTTTTAGAGACTAAATGGCGGCATCTTTATTTCTTATGCGGTAAGATTAGCTCATTAGGAAATTAAAAAAATTAGAATACCTTTTCTGTAAACTGTCGGAGGCCCAAGATTAAGCTTCTTTTCTTCTTCTGTATCAGTTAGCTCCTTCTGTACAACGCCTGTTTCTTGTTTGATGTTTTCCTCTGCTTCTTTTAAGTTTTTAAAGGAGCACTTATCGGCTATGTCTTCTAAAACACTTTCCGAAAGGTCTTTGTTTAGGAACTGGGCAACATGTCTAACTGCATCTGTTGGGTTCTGATTCAAGATTTAAACAGAAAAAATATATACGAAACAAACGCAAAACGTCAAAACAATGTCATTTTGACGGCGTTTTGATGTAGCAGCGACGTTAAAACGACATTATTTCGACAGCTCGTTACTTGGACCGGGTTCGATTTCCGCTGGAGGCAAAACTCTTTCAACCGTAAACGAGGTTCCGTTGCATACAGCTTTTCTTTACGATCATCCCATCGTATCGTCCTGATATGACTTAAATAGTGTTGACAAGGATGTAAAATCGCAAGTCATCCATCCATCAATCCATTGCTACTTGGAATGCTATGCCACTCTCATAATAACCGAAGCAAATGAAATCTTTTTGTTTCGCAGGATAAAGGATCCTATGCCATTTTAAACTGAGCAAACACAAGGGAAACCGCACTCAAACGCCGATGAATTGTCGCGAAAATACCTTTGAACAATCAGAACAAGAAACACTGTCAGAAAATAAAGTTATAGGTATTAGAAGTAAGGAAACATTTCAGGTATCTTTAGCCCCTTAGCAAACAAGAGGTGAAAATCAACATTGAAACAAGGCTAATATACGGATATCAAACTTTGTGTCCCGACTGGTTGCTTTTAAAAATCAATAAATTTCTACAAAGGCTGTACAAAACCTGACAAGACCAATCTCCAGCTGGTTCGAGCATGAGCAGGTAGCATATGTCACACAGTTTTCTTCTTTGGCTAGGACAAAGGATTTCCCGTCCATAACAATTCCAAAGACCTAGATCCGTCTTGTAAGATGGATCTAGGTCTTTGCGATTGTTTTTGAAAGTGAAAACCCTGTTTTGTAGCTGAATTACATAAGACTGATTTACATATCTGCCGTAATTTTGGATGAGTAAACCCTCGTCTTATAAGCGATTAAATATGGTAGGTTTTGTAATAATGTTGCTCAGACAGCGTATCTCACGAGGAGAGTAGCAAGAAAAATTTCATGATAAACACATGTATGAACTATGTTTTTAAAGGGTTATCCAAGGCCCAGGTTCACATTCCTGAAACTTAAGGACGACCCTTATAAAAGACAAATATTCTCCGCTATATAGAACACACCCCCAATCTTTATTGGTTTTATGACCCTGTTATGTCATTACCTATGCGAGAAAGGGCATTTCCTTTGATGAAATAGCAGTGTCGCTGGACTGTTGCATAATAGGATTATGATGCCCAGTAAATAAGAATATTTGTCTTTAATTTTAAGGTAGAAATTTCGTGCGTAAATAAAAGCTAACAAAAACTGAATTCATTTGATTTTCTTTTGTGCTACAGTACTATGATATATGTTAGTAGGATCATGCAAAAACTGATATTATCAAAATGATTTAAGTATAGATTTTTTAGAATAGAATTTTCCACATTAACTGCAAGGTTGTTTTTGATTTTAAGAATGATTGTGAATCTGGTCCCAGGATATCAACTTTCTTTTTTTTCTTCCAAAAGTCTATATAATATCTGGTTGGTTATGGCGGATTTCTTCGCTCAGAAACATGTTTTAAATGATTTATTCCTACATGTATAAGTTTGATCTTACCTGTAACATATCTTCAAAATGTAGATTTAGAACAGACCCTGGGTTTTCTGTGGAAAATCTCTCCATTTCTTTGAAATATCTGAAGACTGAATTGTATGAATCTGAAAAAAAAAATACTCAATGGTAACTGTCGTCACTAAAGGACTATTTGAAGCAAAGTTAGACTCAGACCTGCCTTCACATCCTCAGTCTGGTCAAATAGAAAAACTATTAATAAAATAAATAATAAGGTTAAAATAAAAACAACATGTTAAGACCATCATATCTGCTTTGCACTTATGTCAGATGTAATATGTTATCTGTAATTGAGGCGCAAAGTTGGGAAAGACCTTCAAGAGGATTGGGGGGTATATTACGTTTGAATTAAGGGAAATACTAGAATGATGTTGATATCGTTTTGTTTAGATCGAATAATGCAATTGAACTAGGTGTATGAATAAGATTTACAACCCCTCTAGTATCTTGAATAAAATACATGTGCCATTAATGGTCTGTTAAATCGGAATTGTGCATAGGAAGGCAAAGGTTACAAAAATACTTCCTTTTAACATCAACAAGCGGTGTTATCTGAGTTTTAATTTTGACCAATCAGCATAATTTATGCAAACTAATTAAAATTAGTTAAAAGTTCAAATTAAATTTTGTTGAGAGATACATCACCAAAGTTCAATATTTAACAGGTCTGCAGACATTAGAATGTCTTAATTTAGATGAACATATATAAACAAAATGTTATACATCATACAACTACATTTTACCTTATGCGCGTGCATTATTAGGGTCAAGTCAGGTAAATTCGGACAGCAGGTGAATTCGGACATACCATTGCAAACAGTGAAAATCCAGATGAGACGGCTCATCATGAGCCGTCTCATCAGGATTTTCACTGTTTGCTCAGTTAATTAAGTTTTATCTTCCAAACAACTGACATGTAAAGGAAACAATGTCACTGTCCGAATTTACCTGCTGTCCGAATTTACCCGAGTTGACCCTATTATGTGCAGTTGAAGTGATTTCATTAACATTCTGACTAAACAATTCTGACTAAACAATCTACAATCCTCACATTTTAAAAAGGGCAAAAATGCATAACTTATATTTGTATCTTGACTGGTTGGAAAGTTACAAAAATTGGCACTTTAAAGTCTCTGTTGCTGTGTTGCACATCAAATAAAGCGACCGTATTCATTCGGTTATAAGATGGAAGTTTATCCTGCAGTGAATTAGTCTTACGTGATTAAGCGGTAAAATCCCAGCAAGAACATGATGTCAAATGACGTCATACTATGACGTAATACTGACGTCGGTGCGACATCATTACGTTGCATCGCCGTCAGTGCGACGTCATTTAAACGCCATGTGTCTGCTGGGTTGACGTCGCACCGACGTCAGTATGACGTCATTTTGACATCATGTGCCTGCTGGGATGGGGTTTCTCTTCTGAGACAAACTCAAAAGTCTAGATCTGTCTTATTAGACAGATCTAGACATTTGAAATTGCTTAAGAAGGGATAAACGGTGTTCAATAACCGAAAAAATACAGCATGCTATTCTAATTGTTATAAACATTATCATTATTGCTTATTTTTATTTAGAGTCTTATTACGCGTATTACTTAGAATTATTACAGTTGTAGGTATTAACATAATTCATACATGTATTCGATAATATTATATAACTGATAATGCTTACAGACTCCATATTCGCCCGTTATATATGGTAGGAATTCAGAAAACGTTTCAAAAGGTTGTACTTCCCCGAACATCCAGCTGAATCCTTTACCATGATAGTAGCATGATACAGCAAGGTCTTTGGGATTCCTATACACATGAATCATCTTTATTTTCTTGCTAAACACTTGATGAGGAAGACAATCGATGGAGAAATGGCTGTTAAGTATTCTTGGAGGAGGCAAGGAGTTGAGTACTTCTATGGGTCTACAGAAAATGTGGAAAGCATCACTTTGCACTTAGAAAATTAATAGACACATCAAATGGAATGAGCTATACGCGCAAGCCAAGGAGGGCCTGCACATTTGCTAGCAGCGCGGACTAGTCGGGTAATTTTTAAGGTGAATCGGCTCATTTTCTGGGCAAGTAGCTCCAGCATTTTATTTTTGCCTCTATAATTCAATAGGGATCAACTCTTGCTAGCAGCAACCTTTTACCGTTTCAAAGTAGACTTCATTTTAGATGAGCATCATCGTCCAAGATCATAAAAGTTGTCCTGTCCTCTATTGCAAATATTGCAGAAAAAATGGTGTTTACTCACACACTTTAAATTTCATAGGGACTGTTTTAATCCCCGCCCCCCTGCTACCCGCACCCCCACTCTGCTGTTATATCCAGCGAAGGGGACTTGGTGGTATTCAGAATAACAACTATTTGGTTGATATGTGAAGTGATCCTGACAAATGAAAAAAAAAGCAACTATGCAACCAACGTTATGAATGTAACGTCAATGACGTCGAATGATTCTCAGTACAGACTGAAGACGCTAGTCAGTGATTCATTAAGTCTTCCAGTACGCATAAAATAAAGAGAGCTCATATTTTTGCTGAGACAATGTGAGGAACTTTTGCACTGCAAAAGTTTCTCCTATTTTTTCGGCAAAAATGGCAGCGCTTTTGTGTTGTATATTAGGTTTGAAATTTTAACGTCTCGTTAACTAAGGATGATTCACAGGTCCTGGTGAATGATTGTCCTTGGACGTATCACCAGTAAACAGTTCTGATTCTGATGTCGTTAATTTTTAACAACCGGACCCTAAAGAAAATCTGATATATTCATTTGTGTCTTCCTTCGCAATGAGAGTTATCTCTTTAAGAAAGTGATTTGGGCATCTAGGAGCAAAGTCATTTCTTCAAGAGTAGAGCCCTCTTGAGTTTTGGCACTACTTACAAAAACAAAAGAACAAAAAAAACAAAACCAAAAACTTCCTTCTCCATTTGGAAAAAAAAGATAATAATAAATAAGTCAACACCTGGAAGTATAGAAATTCATCTTCATAAACTTACATGAAGTCTATCATGGAAGCTGTTTTGGTGTTGGTGGCATATTCTGCTTGACCTTTGGTTACCATGGAAACTATTTCCCATATCCAGTGAGTTCCTGTAATGTAAATTCTGAGTAAAGCATACCACAGAATATGTATGATTAACACTAATTAATGGGATCAATTACTAAGTTATCCTATAAAGTGATCCCAATCCCAAAACGGAACAAATACAGTCTTGATCCTGATCAGGATGTTCATACCACTTTTTAGGGTCACTGAAGTATGTGGATACACCTTAATGTATTTCCACCATTTTACACAGGGGAACAACTTTTGTGACTTCCTTTTTGCCTCCCTGGACGATATAGCCCTTCCTTAAAGGAGTCTACTATATAAGGGAAGCATTTGTTACTAAGGGACCAAATTCTCTGGTTTAAAGTTGCGCCCTATTGAGAATGGAGTCTAAATAAAAATGAGCCGCGACACGACAAAACCAACAATGTGGTTGTGCGCCCATCGCAGACTCAGATCAGCCTGGGCATCCGCCCAGTCTGGCCAGACTCTTCGCTAAACGCTTAAAGGGTAGCTAAGCGTCTAAGCTGCCCCCATGCGGACGGCGAAGACTCTGATCAGACTGGGCGGATGCCCAGGCTGATCTGAGTCTGCGCTGGACGCATGACCACATTGTTGGTTTTCTCACGTCGCGGCTCAAATGACTAAGTTGGCTCTCCTGAAAGTGTACCCATTAATCTTAAGGTGCTTATAATTTATCCATTTAGAAAAGATACAGATCATTACAGCTCATTTACATTATGAATAGCTACATATAGTTACCGAAAGAAAGAAAGCAAGGATTGAAGGTAGAAAGAAAGAAAGAACAAACCTGCTTTGGTGTAAGTGCAGACCATTATGTCATCGTCCCTAATTTCGAGGTTTTTCACCTCTTCAAGCCTTGCCTCTAGGCCAAGTGGTAATAACATATCAGCTACCTTGTCTAAAAAGGCTTGTCCATTACACTCTGTCCACGTGAATTTGCGCCCGTATCTGTCCGTTATTTCTTTGATCGGCATCCTGTAAAGGAAACGCAAGGCTGTAGAAAATTATTTTTACAATGCCGTATAGAACTTCTTAAGTTTCTGAAAACAGGGGTACCATATACCTAGAGGAGTACCTGAGTGTATCCCCTTTGTTTTTTTAGCTAATTATAATCCCACAAAATTAACATTTCAATAGAAGTATTTGCATTTAAAATTAGAAAGTATGGCCCGAATGCTCTATCAGTGGTATAAAGGCCATGAAATGTTTTAAAATATCGTGAGCTCTCGCTACAAGCTTTTCAATACAGTTCCATCATTGTAAATGAATACTTATCCAGCTATAAACAAATAAACATAAAAAGGTTTTGAAAAATGATTTTGCCAATTTAGTTGGTAAATGATATTATCTACTTTTGTGTGCCCTATTTATTGTCCAGCTTTCGTTTATATACATGTAGCAGCGCTCGACGGAGACCCAAATAATAAGAGCAATTGGACGTTTTTCAAAATATGTTCCCCCTATTTTTGCCATTTATATGATGAAATGTAACTCAATAACTAGACATCAACCTACAAATTATCACCAACATGGAAAGTCGAATCGCTATTCACACACCTGGTTAACTATGTTTTCAAGGATGTTAAGAAACGAACAAGAGCTGTTATTAAACGAAAAAGTCATAGTTACCAAACAATCTGGTCATAAAGTCGTTTGGTAACTATGACTCTTTTTTCGTTTCGTAACAGCTATTTTTTCGTTTCGTAACAACCCAATATGGATGTAAATACATAGTTAACCAGGGTTGATTCATAATGATTTATGCATATTTAGATGTTTCTACCACTTCTAGGACTATAGAGACTTAAATTTGGTTTTCGGAGTTTTCAAAGGTAGAGATCAGAGTGACAGTACTATTCAGTGCTATCAGATCAAAATGCAAAATTGCTAACAATATAAACAGTCCTCCCCCGACTAACACATACTTTACATTCGATACGATACCTGAACCTCGATACAACACGTGATCGTTTCGGGGTGGTCGGGTCGGGCGATGCTGCTGGGCAACTTTCAGTGTCGGGGCGATAATAGCAGCACAGGGGCCTATCGTGCTTGCAGTAGATGCAGGTTGTTTTGATCTTTTTTTCTGTTACCTAAATTATCTTTTTTCTTTCGCCCTCTCTCTAGCAGACGGCCAGATATACACTGAAATATTGTCTCAAAGGGCCGTTAAACCCAAAACAACCAGCCATTCTACCAACCGACCTACCAAAGTGTTCGCGGTAGATTCTTCTTTGTAGCGTTGTGTTTATCAGAGACTTTTTATACAAAAACTTACTCCTCTCACGGAGGCCATCAGCTAACGTTCACTGTTAGTAGAGTTTGAATTTTGTGATGCATTGTTCACGAGAGAGAGAGAGAGAGAGAGAGAGAGAGAGAGCGAGAGCGAGAGAGAGAGAGAGAGAGAATGAGAGCGATGTTCTCCGAGATTGACGGATAATATGAGACTTAGAGGGAATATGTATATATATAAGGATAAGGAGGATACCTAGGTGTCAGAAGGGATTCCATTTGAAAACCTTTTAAATACTCACTTATAATCCAGTTAACGTCCTTTACACACTGTATTTCGTATTTCATGCAACATTCGATACCTAGAGGTGCACTAACCGTCAAGCAAAGATAAACCAGGTTACGTGTATTTTTTTTAAATATAAAATTACGCTTTGACAATGGTGTTGGGGTGAATAAACTATGACATACCTTTTCTTACCAAAAAATTAGGGCGACGAAAAACCAATATTTAAACTATTCTTAGTTTGATTTTAACGCTTTAATGTCTAGCGTCCTATATATAGGATAATGGCGAACAGTGCAGACCAGATCAGAGGCCGCAACACCGGCTGATCAGGATGCATGATAATAATATTATCTATGATGGGGTTGAGACCAGGAAATCTCAGGCTAGCTTTCAGATTATTTAGTCTTATGCGAGGCTTTGCCGGGCATAAGACTTAAACAATATGAAATCGAGCCTGAGATTTCCTTGTCGAGGCCTCATCCCCATCATTGATTATATTTTTTCACCCATTATATTTTATAGAACAGAGTATTCATTGAATAACTTAACTTCTTGTTGAAACCATTCCCATAGCCATTTTTCTATCTATACTTCCGACATGCATTGTTCATACTAGCAGCTAATCAGAAATCTACAGTGACACCTCATGCACACCATTTGCTGTTAACTTCATTTTGGGTGCAATTTACATGACAGGTAGCAGCAACTGGGTTTGTTGAATTTAAGTGTGTAATTAATGGAGCTGTACTATAATATTATAGCAATGATTGACATTTTGTGACAACTTTCTTACATTGTAGGATCGGCTTAGATATTAGGGCGAGCTAGAAAAAACCCAAGATAGCTCTAGAAACGGGTTGTCCACTGGGTGAGAAATTAAAGTATGGCATGATTAGTTGCCTTAAACGAGACACGTTTAGGGTAACTCGCCCTTAAGTCGAATTTGCCCTTAAGTCGAACAAACAGAGTTGGTAATATTAATGTTTCATCTTGGTGGATCATCATCTGTTGCGATACCAGACATTACCTTAATCTATGAACAATATGCATAAAAGAGCCCAAAGTATACAACATGTATAATTATATGACTATTTGTCGTCGAAACTTACCCCCTCGAGCTCTTTCTGAATTTCAGAATTTGGATTTTCATACATTTTATATGAAACACTTAGTTTCATATGGAAAGAAGACTCTCATCTTCATCTTCATCTTCCGGATACAGGTCAGAAATCCAATACAGGAATGTAACTTTGACCACGGTGAGGTTAGGACAAGACAGTCACCTCTCAAGAGCATGTACAGTAAAAAGTTCCAGTATTTACATGTTAAAACTATATACACCCGTGGCTTGTTACGCTGTGGACGGAGGCTGGACTGCTATCGAGGCATGGAGAGCAGTCTTGAAGGCCTCAATCTTCTGCATGTCTGTAATTGCAGATGGTAGTTTGTTCCAGTCCTGTATGGTCCTAGGGAAAAACGACATCTTGTACACTGTTACGTTAGTAAATGGGACGAAAAGCCTCTGTGACCCTCGTGTTCTGCTGTCGTTTGACCGGACAATGGATTCTCTCAGTCATAGAAATTTCATATTTTGTTAAACTAATCTGTGACTTCTTACTACTCGAAAAGATAGTTGTTTATTTGTCAAAATAAGAAAAATCTACAAAATTTTATACGTTTAACACAAGCCTATACTTCGCCATTGAGACGAACACCGATTCGCTCTGGAGTCGAACACGGGTATATAGTTTCAGAGACGGTTTACTCACTGTATCACTGGCAATTGTGTTCAGTCACAGATTAAATGCATAAATAAATCTTTGTCTTTTGTTCTATGCACGCAACAGTGGTCTACAATCATCACAAGTGAATAGTATGCATGGTAAATGAGCCCCTGAATTGAAAGGTTTACTTCATGTACAAGGAGTCACAAGGTGGGTTTATCTGCATTTACATACCCTGCAGTCTATCTCATCATCTCCTAAAGATTGTTTTAATTTGACACCAAACAAAAAAGTGATTTAAAATATATAAGTTTAAGATGCGGATCATTTCTGGATACTACATACCCTATATGCGGTTGTCCTATAACGGCTGAATCAACATATCTGTTCGAGTCAGGGGCCAGTGTGTTCGACTTAAGGGCTAATTTGGGTAGGTGGATAAAACCCCTTGTTTTGCCCTTATTTCGCAAAGAATGGCTAAACAGTTGCAGTTATTTGGTGCTGGAAAAGCTGCGCTAGCTACTGTATCACCCAAACACGCTGTGGGTCACTAGCCAGGGGTATAGGTGCAAGGCAATACAAAAAGTGTTCGACTCAAGGGCGAACTACCCTACTATGTTTATTTGCAGTTGACAGTTGCAAACTTATACATGTTAATAAAAACTAGTTCTACATATGTTCGGATTTTATAAATTTCAGAAGGAAGATGCTCTGGTAGTGAGGAACATATCAAAGAACTAAAATAGCAGACTCGGTGCTGTCATGCACGGGTGACTTAGAAATTCTTTTAATGCATACAATTCTAAAGCATTTGGATTTAGCTTTCCAATGATATATAACACCACTGCTATATATCAGCAAATAAGCTACCCTGAGATCATTTACATTACTTCTGAAAAGCCCCTCGTAACACTATTTTGCGTGTCTCTTAATTATTTAAGGAATGAATTTCATTTTTCTGATGTTTATCGAAGTATAAACTACATTGGGTCGTGTGCAAAGTAAGTGAACCCCGAAGGGGTTCATGTAAACTTTGCTAGCGACCCAATGTAGTTTATACTTCGATAAACACCAGAAAAAATAAGTTCATTGCGTATATCTACAATCTTTTCCATCTTTTATTTGACCACAAATTTGTATGAAGGGCTACAGTGGAAGCAGAAAAACATTTATACATGTACACATTTGTTCTATTAATAGCGAAACAGCGTCAACGACGTCATAACACTGCCTACGTCCAATCAGAATTAGAGAACCATGGTTTATTTTAACGTCACTTAAATTCGCGTGAAGCGATGTAGTGATTGGAGCATAAATTACTTCCATTCTAATGGTTTACCATGGTGTATTTCAATAAGTTCACTGAGAATGTAAATATTTAAGGAATGAATGTTATTTTTTTAACGTTTACTGAAGTATAAACTACATCGGGTCACGAGCAAAGTAAGTGAACCCCGAAGGGGTTTACGTAAACTTTGCTCGTGACCCGATGTAGTTTATACTTCAGTAAACGTTTAAAAAATAACATTCATTCCTTATATTTATATTATTAAACGATGCTTTTGATCAATAAAAAGATAAACAAAATTAAGAAATACATATATAAAGATTGTTTAAAAAACATTACCGGCCGAATTTAGCAATAGTTTGGAACAGCCGCATTGTCACTGCCTACCAGTAAATTCTCCCTCCTGCTGTAGATTTCGCGTGCAAGTAGGCGTAGCGATCTGTCACTCAATGTTTACTAGCCATTCAAGTACATGGAATGTTGTAGATTTCACGTGCTAGTTAGTGAGATGAGCTGTCACTCTGAAGCGCGTGATACAATGTAATTATTGACTTTTAAACAACATTGAAACCCGCATCACTTAATTGGGTTAACAGAGAGCTCTACACTGATAATATAACAGTGTGCTCCAGAATTTCGCGGCAACATTTTCGATGCACACAGGCCCTCTGAAACAACGACGTGTTCACGTCAATGATGGCACGATATTGTTTGCAGATTCAGAGTGCATAAACGTTGATACGACAATTTTTAACATTGCACATGGCAGTTTACATCTTATGATCTTAGATAAGTTTCAATATTCGCTAATTGTTCATTTTGCGAGCCAACAGAGATTCGCGAAAATAAGCGATATGGCGAATATGTCATTTAAGTATTCCTATGTCGAATGCTCATTTTATGAACAAGATAAAGTATCTGTGTACTGATACAGTAATAAAATCGTTTAGCATACATTGTATAACCATATTTTCCAGTTCAGGCTGTTATTTTATTTTCCCTTTCACCGGATTTTATTTTCGAGGCATCCAGTGGCATTCTCGTAATGAATATTAAGTGTATTCTTGGTAAAAGTTCATTGGGTGGTTTAATTTGGAAATGATAATAGTATTTTGTCACGGAATCCCGAGTAACGATGCCAAGGACTATGTTTTTGGACCACTTTAGTAAATTAATTTCTTAATGTAAAAGGACCTCTGACAGTTGTAATGTAAATTTGCCTATAAAAGTGGTTTCGTCACCAGATATTGTCAGGGTCACTGACGAGGCTTTATTAGCCGAAACTACGTAGTCTGGCCCATCTTCCTTCTTCTGAATGTATTCTCTGCTCTTGAAGGAGCTATTCTAGATTTTAATTTTACCTCACTGCAGCTGGTGTTGTGCCGTGTGACGGCCGTAAAACGTCTCCCCGTACATCATCCATAGTGCAGATTATATTTTATTTTCGTCCTTTGAGATCAGAGGATATATTCTAAGAAATCTAAAATTTAAGATTGATTTAGACTATTATTCTAGATCATCATATTTTATTTTTTGGATCCGTTTAGATACTAATAAGTCTTTGAATAGACTGCCCAATAAAAATTAAGAAATTACCTTGTGCTTTTCTCTGGTTTCGACACCAGATATTGTCAGGGTCACTGACGAGGCTTTATTAGCCGAAACTACGTAGTCTGGCCCATCTTCCTTCTTCTGAATGTATTCTCTGCTCTTGAAGGAACTATTCTAGATTTTAATTTTGGTATACTTCAAAATTTCCACTGAAATGTTTTTCTCGGAACTCACTTTAATTGGCACAAAAACAATTTTTAGGTTATTACATGTAAACACATAGACTGAGATTTTTGGTGTAAAAAGCAAGTTTTTATAATCAAATGTATGGAAAATAGGAAAAGTTTTTTTTTAAAGATACTTCTCTCCCCCCTCCCCCCCGTGCCTCAGCTAGCCACTTTGCATGTATATGTGTACTGTCAGTATACACATTATATGTGAGTGGCAGGCTGAGGCAAGGGGGTGGGAATGATAGTCTACAGCTGAAAAACTGAAAAGTGGGTGCAGTAATTAGACCCATTGCATCTTAAAATCAGGCTAGCATACTTTTTATTGACATATTTTGCATGCTTTATGCAGTTTGTAGTATTTACTTTATTTTAAGCATACTTTAGGTGGTGATAATCACTGATTTGGGACAAAGACAAAAATCTGCATAAAATACTCAAAATAACACTGATCTTTCCAAAACTTAGCAGATGCCTTCTTTATGTTGTTTCTCATAATTTAGAATCCCAAAATTCAGCAGTTGTTAATATTAAAAAGTGTTTTTATAAGAGAAGATCAAAGGGTAATTTTCTGCGAATAAATCTGAAAAAATAATATCATTATTGAAAATATACTTAGTGCTTAGAGTACCTTGTTGCATAATGGAGAGCGTCCTAGCAATTATTTTTTCCATCTCTTTCACACATTATCAGGCTGAGCAGTTGAAAAAAGATGCAGTCTGTGTCCAAATTTTTTTGTCAAAACACACAGGTGAGACAGGTGATACTATTTTAACAAGGTTGAACAATTTCATCTACACACCACTGATCATGTCAGTAATGTATTATTTATATTGTAGGTGTTAACATCTATGCTTGCTTACCCTATATTTAATAAATGCGTCCAGTGTACATTGACTTTGTACATGGCTGAACATTGAGAAAAAGCTACCGTTTTCATCTGGTCTACATTACAATTTGAGAAAGAGTTGGAATAAATAATTGCTAGGACGCTCTTCATTATGCAATATTGCAGCTTCAGCATTACGTAAATTTTCAATAACGATATTATTTTTTCAGATTTATTCGCAGAAAATTACCCTTTGATCTTTCCTTATAAAAACACTTTTTTAAGCAGCATGTTCGTCTATTTTGTATTCTAAACTGTAAAGATCAACGAAAATTAGAAGTCTGCTAACTTTCAGGGAGATACGTTCCTTTTCTATGGTTTTATGCAGATTTTTACATTTACCACAAATCACCACCTTAACAAAATAAAAATCAGTAGATAAGAAAAATCGATTTGGTGTATGGTTGATGACCGAAAATTCCACTTGGCCATGTTGGTCATGTGGCCAGGACTGTTTGAACAAATTTTCATTCCCTAAGCCCCTGTAGGCTCTATATGGAGGATCTTACATGAGTGCTCATGTATTATTGAATTTATTAAACGAGTTGGGGAAAAAGATAAGATGCGAGGCTTTGCCGAGCATCTTATCTGTTTTCCCCAACGAGTTTAATAAATTCAGTAATACAGGAGCACGAATGCAAGATTTTATTTATCATATGACACTAAAATCGCATTTTATCAGCAGAATTTGCACTAAAACGTCACGATTTCGCCATTAGAAAACGCGACGTTTTTATGGACGTCGACGCCTAACGCCACGACGTAATTTGCATATTTAATCCACTAGTGGATTATCGCATTTAATGCATGGCTTTATTACACTCTCAGATGCGACGTCATATGATAAATGAAATTTGGTTACAATTAGCCCAGTTGCTTTTGAGCAGATGTCATGAAATTGTCAAAATATGCGAGTGCTGGGTCAAAGGGTCAAAGAATGACCTGGACCTCTTGTACTCATAAATCTTCATGTACTTATTATTAAATGACTGTTTACACCAATTTTAGGCCAAATCTTCAGAATGTTCCATAAAATCTTATGTTGGAGCTTTTTTTCACATTTGACCTTGCTGTAAAAAAGGTCAACTCAATGCCATTGTTTGAGCAATCTTGTTTCTCCAACATCAGCAGAATCTGTACCATATCTTCATTGATTTAAAAAAAGCCTTTGACAGGGTATGGCATGCAGCCTTACGGGCAACCATGCAGAAGTACAATATCAGTGCAAATCTGGTTCGCACCATTAAGCAGCTATCGACAAGGCTATAAGTGCAGTCCTGATGAATGGCAGCACAGGAAAATGGTTCAGAACAACAGTTGGACTAAGACAAGGATGTCTTCTGTCACCTCCCCCCCCCCCCCCCTCTTCAACATTTTTCTCGAACGGATCACGTCTGATGCTCTAGAAGAACATGACGGAAAGGTTAGCATAGGCGGCAAAAACATTACCAATCTGCGGTTTGCCGATGACATAGATGCTCTAGTTGAGGCAGAGCAGGAACTAGAAGCCCTAGTTGAAAGTCTCGACCAAACCTGCACAAGGTATCAGATGGAGATCAGTGCTGAAAGACCAAACTGATGACAAACAATGCAGATGGCATCCAGAGAGAGAGATCAAGGTAAAAGGACAGAAGCTTCAAATATCTTAGTGCAGTTGTCTCAGATGATGGCTCAAAACAGGAAGTTCTCTCAAGGATAGCACAAGCCACCTCAGCTCTTACCAAGCTGAAACCAATTTACAGAGATAAAAACATATCCCTTGGATCACAGGTGAAACTTATTCGCTTCCTTGTCATTTCCATATTTGTGTATGCCTGTGAATCGTGGACCTTGACAGCAGAGTTAGAGAAATGAACGCAGGCCTTTGAGATGAGATGCTACTGAAGGTTACTGAACATTTCGTACAAGGACCATATAACAAATGAGGAGGTTCGCAGGAAGATCCAAACAGCCATTGGAGAATATGATGAACTCCTGACGCTGGTCAATAAACGGAAACTAAGGTGGTTTGGCCACGTCTCAAGGTATTCTGGTCTAGCAAAGACGATTCTACTGGGCACAGTGAAAGGAAAAAGAAGTAGAGGTAGACAGAAGAAGAGATGGGAAGACAATATTAAAGCGTTGGGAGGGATGGATTTTGCTAGCTCAACTAGGGCAGCTGAAAACAGGACAAGGTGGAAGGGGATTGTTTCGAAGTCATTTGTGGTGCCCCAACGACCTAGCAAGGTTAGGAGATAGAATAGAATAGAATAGTCACTGAGCGGAAATCCAATTAACTTAACGTGCAAATTTTATGACGTCATTTTCATTTCACGTTTCGTGACGTCAACGTCCCACCTCCACAAGGCTCAAAATGCCAGACACTGTCTCATATATGTGCGTGGGGGGCATGTTGGTCATGTGACCTGGACCGTATGAACAAATTTTCATTCCGTCAACTCCTGAAAGCGCAAAATGAAATTTCATTACAATTAGCTTAGTGACTTTTAAGGAGATGTTTGAAATTGAAGAAATATGGAGTCCTGTGTCAAAGGTCAAATAATGATCTTGAGTTTTTGTTCTCACAAATCTTCACGTACTCATTAAGATGACTATTTATACCAATATTTAGCCCAAACTTTTTAACAGTTTTCAAGATATCCTATGTTCTAGCATTTTCCATATAAAAGCAACAGAAAGCAAAATTGACCTTACCGTAGAAAAGGCCATGGTCAACCTAAGGTCATTATTTGAACAACTTTGATAGTACTTGGATACCCGATGATACATACCAAGTTTCAAGGCCGTAGGCCTATTGGTTCTGAAGAAGAAGTTCTTTTAAGGTTATTGCCATAAATGGGCGTGGCGGCCATGTTAGTTATGTTACCAAGACCACTTGAACAATATTATGTTCGTTAAACCCCTTGAGCCTATGCATAAAAGTTTATTACAATTGGCCCAGTGGTTCAGAGGAGAAGTCGTTTGAAATTGTGGACGGACGACGGACGGACGACGGACAAGGGAGCCTGCGTACACTATAAGCTCCCCCGGAGCCTCTGGCTGAGGTGAGCTAAAAAGAGAATCTGCATTTATTCTTAAAGGAAAGAATTTGCAACTTGAGAAGAAAATTCTTTCCTGAAAGAGTTGATTCCTATATTGGAAAGGGAGGCAAAAAGAGAATGGTAAAGTTGTTTTCTTATAAAGGGATGAAGACTACAATAAGACAAAAATAGTTTTTTTTTGTATATAACATGAAAGATGAACTTAGATTGTACATTTTTGCACACTTTATGGAGAGATTCATGTAAAGTCTAGCATTTCGCCCATCGCATCAAGGAGTGCATATCAAGTCTGCTTTTTACTCGCCGCATTAAGTCGTATATAAAATCTGTATTTTACATGTAACACAATACATCCAGTAATCCACGTGAAGTCTGAAGACATTGAAGAGTCCATGTAAAGTCTGCATTTTTGCACATTACTTTAGGTGAATCCACGTTAAGTCTCCATTTTCGTACACTACATTAGGAGGCCCAAGTGGTCTTGGCCCAGAGGTTATAAAACTTGAGTACAATCTCAAAATAAAGCACACTGATTGGCTGCTTGCGAGCACATGTGCTTTTTGAGTTTGAGGTTGTTCTCAAGTTTTATAACCTCGAGCTCCATCGTATCGAAGAAGAAAATGGAGCTTCGAGAGACTGTAGATCGGACTGGATAATGCTCTTAGACTCTTTTAACCATTTTCGACTGGAAAAACGCTTTGGGAACACATGCAAACAGTGCAGATCCAGTTCAGACGCCGCAGAACGTTGTTTGCTTGCAGGAACTTCTATGCAAAATACATAAAAAGTGCGAATATTCAAAAGAAACCCATAAAAGTAGACACGGACTCATCTAAATGATAAGGATGGACAAGTCCACTAGTCAACCAAGGGTTAATATACATTTTGCTGAGTTTTCCTGAAACAGTAATGCTTAGTGAACACTTCTACAGTTCCACAGGGTATAATCGATTCCGCTAATTTTCGCTTCCCGCAGAGACTGTACATTATATTTGGCTTCCGCCGAGACTGTCCACGATCTCTTGCTTCCTGCCGAGACTTCTGTACATGATAAATGGCTTCCTGCAGAGACTGTCCGCGTGATTCTGCTTCCTGCCGAGGCTCTCGGCAGGAAGCAGAGTCACGCGGACAGTCTCGGCAGTCTCGGCAGGAAGCCAATGTTCGAGGACAGTAGTCTCTGCAGGAAGCAAGAGTTCGCGGACAGTCTCGGCGGAAGCCAAATATGATGTACAGTCTCTGCAGGAAGCGAAAATTAGCGGAATCGATTATACCCTGTGAGTTCGGACAGATCCGTTTACAGTCCTGACTTGAGAATCAGAAAAATTGTTCAAATAATTTTCTTTTTCGAAGCAACACTATTGTTTTACTGGACGTAATTAGTAACAGCTGCAGTTCACTGCGAAGAAAACCATCCTTTTCTAGTCCTAAAATCGTCTTTTCAGCAGTTCCTTTTGATCACAGGAGCATCGTGTATTTCAAAAACTGAAATAAAGAAATGATGAATTTTCGGAGACATCCAAAGTCAAAACAATGTCCTTTTAACATATGTGCACGTGCATATGTACAATGTCAATATTCAGCATGCGTTCAAACTGCAGACAAGCATTAGAAAGCTCGCTCGTCCTTCGCCGTGTTAATTTGTAATGAATTGATTGAAAAAAAATATTAACGTCAACATAGGGCCGCAATAAACGGCAAACACATCAAACGTGTGGTCGAATCTTATTCACGCCTACCAATCACTCTCATGCAAAACCACGGTTCAGAACGCCAAACCATGAGAGGAGTTTCCGGTTTTGCAGGAGGGGAGCCGAAATCGTAAACAAATTTGACATCGGCACAAGATTTGAGGTATTTATTTTCTCTGAAAACTATTGCTCATGCCTCGGAATTGAATATGCCTCGGAATATCTTTGAAACCAGACCTTTTATCCAGCATACCCGAATCACTATATCCAGAATACTCAAATCACTAAAGACATTATGCTGCATCACTTCATCAAGTCCAACATAAAACACGGAATTAAATTACTTGAGAATAAGTTTTAGTACGAGAAAATCTAAAGATTCTGATGAAAGAATTTCATTCAGTCTGTAACGTCCCTGAAAGCGGAACATGGAAAACACTGTTTGCCATGTTCCGATAGCAGTGACGTAATAGGTCTGTTACCATAGCAACTAAGAGTTCAAATTGTAGTCAAAGTGAGTCATCAAAACGTCATTCCGCAAAGGTACTAAGCACAAAGTTGGTAATTCCATAGTTGCTACGGTAACAGATCTATTACGTAATCTCACTTATAATTCAAGAGGAAAAAGGCATACAGTGTATGTCATACTTGGCATACAGTGTATACCAAGCTCCTCTCGAATTATACATGTAAGTGATATGCTTCCTGAGATTTTACAATAGAAAACTGTGATTTTCCCAAACCTATACTTCATTGTCAAACAATTCAATTCTCTGTTATATGTGTTTTGCAATTTCTACAATAAATTTATACGTATTTTTTTTTCTTTTAGCATCGTATTTCAGAATAAATTCAACTGAATTCAAACAGGTTTGATACTGTTGTAATGGCTGTTTAAATGTAAATGATATCTTGAGCGCGCAGCGCGACCGACACGTCTACTGACAACATGCTGGCAAACAGCAATTTATTTCTCGATAAAGAAGAGGTTTAGCTGAACTATTTCGACTAAAGACTGGCTTATGTTGAATTGCAAACTGACTCAGAATGAGCTCCATGCTCTCAAAGGGCAGGAAAGTAAACACCTGCAGTATGGTGATATGCGAGGAGACAACTAATCTCGCCAACAGAGTAAGTTGCTACACGTGCCAGTGCTTTGATTTCGAAAAAAAAATATAGTTAAAAACATTTCTGATGTCAAACGTTATGTAATGACATCAGTGATCACCCGCACTCGGTGAAACAAAAAAAAACCCCTAGAAAATGTGTTTATGAAACACTATGCCCCCAACCTTATGCTTGCCTCTAAAGAAGGTTTATCGGTACATCTACATCATAGCCTGTAACTGTATGCCAAATATATAAGGAACATAGCTTAGTGGTTCTTCAGCTATTTTGTTCACAAAGTTATTCATAAACATATGTAGCTTCTTCGTATTCAAAATGTCTATGTCTGAAAATGGAAAAAATTCTACCTTAAATTTATGAAATTGGCTAAAAATTTAATCAGGTCATCTACACCTTTGTCCAAACCTGCATGCCTAATATAATGATCCTAGCTTATGCGGTTCTTCAGATATTTTGTTCACAAGCTCGTTCCTATACAAAATGCCTATGTCTGAAAAAACGGGCATAACTCAGTCAAAAATTAACCAATGTTTTTCAAAACTTAATCAGGTCATCTACATCTTAGGCAATGTCTTACTGCAAAAATCCTGATCCTAGTAGCAGGGGTTCTCGAGATATTTTGTTGACAAAGTTCCATAGGGTTACAATGCACTAAGTTGAAAAAGGGGCATAACTCGGTCAAAAATTCACGATTTTTTTTTTCAAAAGTTAATCAGGTCATCTACAACTTAGGCAATGTCATTCTGCAAAAAATAATGATCCTAAGATCAGGGGTTCTTGAGATATTTTGTTCACAAGGTTCCATAGACTAAGTCAAAAAAGGGGCATAACTCTGGAAATACGTGACCGGCGGAAAAAAAAAGAAAAAATACGGGTCCACTTATTTTTCATGTACATGCCACATATAAAATTTCAAGATCCTAGCTTAAGCAGTTCTTGAGTTTCCCAACTGCCAAAAAGCGTTACGGACGGACGGACGGAGAGACGGACGGACAGACGGACAGACAGGCCCAAACCAATATGCCTCCTCAACTTCTCCGAAGTTGGGGGGCACAAAATGCTAGGTTCCTCTGCGTCTACAGGCGCGCTGTGTTAGATTTCACAGTTTATTTATAAATAAAAAAGAGCTGCCACCTCAGTTCTTGTAAATTGTGCAGTATCTTCTGGTCCGTCACTCTTCTTTGCTTGTGCTTTGAATACAGCTGAAAGGAAATTAAAAATGTATTGCAGTTGTATTGGGCTACGAAAAACTACAGCTAGGTTTAGACATACGTTTTTTTTAGCCGCGACATGACAAAACCAAACAAAGAGGCATGTCCGCCACGCGAAGACAAAGATCTGCATGGGCACGGGCCTGGTATGTCTTCGCTGTGTGCTTATAGGGTAGCTACGGGTCTGAGCTAGCTCCATGCGGAAGCGATGTATGAATAGACTGGGCGGATGCCTACTAGTAGGTTGATCTGACAGAGTCTAAGGCGTTAGTTTTGTCGTGTGGCGGCTCAAGTTTACAGAAATTACACATATTGCATTATGAAGAATACAATCCAGCTATATGGATAGGTAATAAATATCATTTACTTTGCACCAACAATACTTTAAGCATTGTAAATTACATGTAACAAACTGTTCTAATAGTTTCAACTTACCATCCATTAGAAGTAGCTTGGCCATGACAGTGATGAAATCCACCAAATTAATTTTTCTATTCCGTTTTCCATATCTTCTCACTATTGACGTCAAAACCACTCGGCTGACAGGGAACCCTGAATTTAAAAAATATATATTGTACAGCACATTACAATAAATATTAAATCAGAATATATTAGAAATCCGGATGAAAACAGCAATTTTTTAATCTGTATCATTGGGAAAAAAGTACCATATTTTCAGCTCCTGTAGTAGCGATCTCAATTAGGAATCATGTCACTTTTCTAAGAGACTTTAAACCAAGCTACAGTTGTAAGGGTATACTCGGCATATTTACGATAAATGTCGGTTCAACGTTGATACAAGGTTGTTTCAACGTTGTTAGCCCCTTAGGTGGATGTTCTGCTAAAGAATACAAATACCATTGTGTTTGTATAATTTATGCTGATTTACTTACATGTCAGTGTGTATGTACTCGATGGAATGTGAAATATGAAAAAAAAAAATATCGTCTTACAAGTTCTGTTTTCTGACCAAATAACTGCTATATACATTTATGTAAATTATCTATGTAAAATTTTTATGTATCATAATGTTTAAATAAAATGGTGTTACTACTAACATATAAAATATCATCTTTTTACTTAACCTAGTTTTTTGTACATCGTTCCAAGTTCCATGGTATCAACAGAGCCAGATTTGTCTTTATCGAACGCTTTGAAAATAGCCTGAAATACAACAATTTATTACAACTATACTACAAAGTGCATAATAAAGATATCCAGAAACTACCAGATTCATATATCACAGCCTATAAATGGAACCGAGAGGGAGAATGAATAATTTTGTTTCTTGCATTTTGGTCGCATATATGCATTTCTCTAAATTGGACGTAAATAACCAAAAGGACAGTGCATCTACGTTATCAGACATATTCAGTGTCTGAAAACGAAGGTGCACTTTTCTTTTAGTCATTTACGAGAATATGTCTGATAAAAGGGTACACTTGTTCTTTTTGGTTTTTTATGTGAATGCGCCTGAAAAAGAAGGTACATTGTTCTTTTTGTCATTTACGTGAATGTATCTGATACCAAAGGTGCACTGTTAATTTGGTCATTTGCGTGTTTGTTTCTGATAACGAAGGTGCCATGTTCTTTTTGGTAATTTATGCGAATGAGTCTGATAACGAAGGTACACTGTTCCTTTTGTCATTTACGTGAATGTGTCTGATAATGAAGGTGCACTATTCCTTTTGTCATTTCTATGAATGAGTCTCATAATGAAGGTGCACTGTTCTTTTTGGCAATTTATGTGTATGTGTCTGATAACGCAGGTGCACTGTTCTTTATGGTCATTTACGTGAATGCATCTGACAACGAAGGTACACTGTTCGTTTGGTCATTTACGTGAGTAGTAACAAAGGTGCACTGTTCATTTTGGTCATTAACGTGCATGTGTCTGATAACAAAAGTGCACTATTCTCGTTGGTTATTTACGTGCATGTGCATGATTTCGAAGATGCACTGTTCTATTTGTCATTTACGTTTCTCTTCCCTTTTCTTACGATGTCTTGAGAAGGTTGTGTTTTGTGATTTGGCGTTTCTTTGGAATGTTCAGCTATAGTTTCAAATGACTTTTTAACAATTATACCCAGTGGAATGGTATATCCTTATCAAATAGATTAGTCCGTTTGTCGATTAAGAGACATTCTCCTTTGTCTTATGCAAATAGTGCAGACCCTGATCAGACGCCGGGTTTTCCGGAGTCTGGTCTTGATTTGCACTGTTTGCCTATGTCCTATTTATGGGATGCTGAGCATCAATGGGTTCATGAAGATTCTTTTCGGTCTGTGCATTTTAATTTACGAAGTATATCTTAGATACGCTTAATTTAAATCTTTAAACTCTTCTTATATTACTTCTATTACACAGACTGATCAACCAAGTTATTGTCACGGTTTATGTCGAAACTAAACGAAACAGACATCAAAGAAAAGAGATAATGACTTTAGGTCAAAACACCAAAAAAATTAGCTGTTTACAGAGAAAGGGTCGTTCTGACGAGTTTACGACCTATGGGGCCCTGAGTCATCATCAGTGCGGCCCTAGTGTCGTCGCACACACCGCTCTCCCTACCAGCCCCCCCCAAACCCCCAAACACCAAAGTCACTTTATTACGCGTACGGTCTAATAAGTTTAATAATAATAAAAAAAAAAACCTATCACACATCAACCTTGTTAGTAACTAATGTTCGTACGTATACCGATTGTGACAGACATACATGTATATGCATTTCCGTATTAAACTTTTCCTGGGGCGCTGGCAGCAAACTGTACTATACGAGTACTTAAACATGCCTGTAGTCCTGTCTAGCTTAATTTTGGTCAAATTCATCACAACAATTGATATTTCATTTGCTTGAGATCAAAATATAAACAGATGTCCTCTTGCGGTTTCGTAGATGTTTTAACAGTTTTCAACATAAGGCAATGCACGATATATCATGAAATCATTAAACAATACTAAACTGTCGTGCCAGAAAGCTAAAGCAAAGAAAATTGAGCCGCGACACGTCAAAACCAACAAAGTGGCATGTGTCCCACGCGAAGACTCAAGTCAGCCTGGGCATCCGCCCTGTCTGATCAGAGTTTTCGCAGTCGTCATGGAGGTAGCTTAGAGCGTTAGCTATCCTTTCAGTGCACAGCGAAGGCTCTCATCAGACTGGGCAGATGTCCAGCCTGATCTGAGTGTTCGCTGGGCGCACATGCAACTTTGTTGGTTTTGTCGTGTCGCCGTTCATATATAGAAGGCATCGACTTACCGTCATAGATTTGACATGTTCTAGTACCTTCTTTGCTTCGTCAAATTCGATGTAGCCAGAATGATCTGACTTAGTAATGTTAAGTCTAAATTGTACAACATATGTATGTTATGAAAGTACCAACATCTTAGATTGCACAATATTGATGGCTTGTGATGCCCTGATATATAAACAGAGACTTAATCATTAAACAGTGTAAATAATTGAGCCACGTCATGTGATTTCCGACAATGTGGCATTGGTGACAAGCAAAGGCTCTGATCAGACTGCACATAAGTGAAGTCTGATCAGAACCTTTGCTTGTCACATCAGCCATTTATGGAGGTGACCCAAGCCATAGAGTCAGCAGTGAGGTCTCTGCTTATTCTGTAAAAATGGGAAGGATGATTTGAATATCACATGACAAAATTGCCACATTGTTGGAAGTTACATGACGTGGCTTAATTATGTTTATGATAACAAGCGCATATGGCTTTATGCTTTCGTCAGAATGTCTTTTAAACCATAAACAATGCCTGAGCAAAGGATACGTCGATCACTGTATGAAGGCTTCTGCAGCATTCATCATTAAAAATGATTGCTTCTCCAAGGTCTGAAATAAGAAAATTATTTTCGAAAATTAAACACATTTTAACAAAAGTTCGTAGTTAATTATGAAGTAAAAAACCCTATTTCAAACTCATGAAATATTTTATCGTGGGTCCCACTACAATTTCGACATTGTGAATGACCGTGATTAGCCAACCTTGAATAAATAAAACATCTTTAAGTTTCACATAAAACGTGTTTCGGCAACAGCAATTTTGGTCATTTTAGCTGGCAAATAAAAAGGCCTTTTTTGATTTGATTAACGTAAAGAAAATAGCAAAAAAATACAATTTTCAGGCGCGGAGATCCATTTTAACCAGCTTTTTTTATATATTGAATCGCTCAACGGGGAACAAGAAAGAAAATCGTGTTTTGTGCAGAAACCATATCCTAAAACAAGTTCTCCCAACTTTTTGTTACATGTAGTTATATGACTCAATACATGCACAACAACCCACTTTTTATCAGCAAACGTGAATGTTAAATCGCTTTTCATAACGATCTCTGTTTAAACGTTTGTACTATTGGTAGGACTTTGGAGACATTAAAAAATAACAAAACTATGCCAAATCATTTAGTTTTACAAATAACAAATTACAGCTGATATGTCTCATTGTTAACTACTTATTCTTACACTTAAAAAGCACTAGAAATGAAAATAGTAATGAGCCGCGACACGAGAAAACCAACAAAGTAATTGTGCGCCCAGCGCAGACTCAGATCAGTCTTGGCATCCGCCCAATCTGATCGGACTCTTTGCTAAGCGATTAAAGGGTAGCTAAGGGTATAAGCTACATCAATGCGGACAGCGAAGACTCTGATCAGACTAGGCAGATGCCCAGGCTGATCTGAGTCTGCGCTGGGTGCACAACCTCTTTGCTGGTCTTGTGTTGCGGCTCAGTTGAATTTGCAAACAGCGTAGATCCAGAGGAGGCAGATAATCTCGTCAGTGGTAAACAAACTAGGCAGCGTTGATACGATTTCAGCAACGATATGACAAAACCAGCAAAGTGGCATGTGCGCCACGCGAAGATTCAGATCAGCCTGGGCATGCACCCAGTCAGATTAGAGTCTTTGCTGTTGGCATGGAGGTAGCTTAGACCCTACGCTACCTTTTAAGTGCACATCGAATAATCTGATCAGATTTGGGGGGTGTCTAGGTTGATCTAGGACTTCGCTGGGCGCACATGCCACTTTGTTGGTTTTGTCGTGTTGCGGCTCAATTTTGTTGTCCTTATAAGTTCAACACTTCTATTGCTAAAGAGAAAGGAAACTGGTATTATTTTGAATACTGTCTTCTCGGAAACTGTTTCAATGAGCGTTTGTTCCGTTATTAGTTATATTAAAAATGAAAATGTGGAAGGATTTCATAAAAACGTGCGCATCAAAAACAGGAATATTTGTTGAAAGATTTGAGCATGTAGGTAAGAAACGAGGACAAGACATTCGCTCTGTTGCGTCAAAATAATATAACCAATACGTGCGACTTGTTGATAAGCAGTACCTTTCTCTGTTGCTTCTTTTAGAAATTTTCCCAGTTCTTCAAAGTCCAGTGTCCCATCTTCACCAGCATGCTTGCGGAGTAGCTCAGTGCTAGGATCTCTAGGTTCAATGATAGGCTTAAAAATGGATATTAATAAATGTGCACAGTATCATATAAAACAGTACGACGACACGAAAGTTCGTAATAGCTTCAAACCGTTTCTAAATAGTATGCTAACGCAGGTAGCGTCACCAACCAAGGCTAGGTGATATGCTAATTATTTAGCCCATGAAGAACAAGATCTGCAGATCTTGTTCTTCACGGGCTACATAATTAGGATCTCATCTTTGCTGTTAGACCATCTGTTGGTTGGTTTGTTGGTTGGTTGATTTGATGCTTAACGTCCACGGTAAACAACTAAGGTCTTGTCGGGACGGTCAGTTAACCTAACCACACTATTCCTGGGCAGGCTTAGACCTTCTAAGCGGTTAACCAGTACTAAGTGCACATACTTTCGCCAGTAACTGACAACTGCCCTTCTTGAATCAGCGGAAGGAGAAACGAAAGTATGTGGCCAGACCGGGATTCGAACCCAGGACCTCTGACTTACGAGTCAGGTGCCCTACCGATTCCGTAGACCATCTGACAGCGCTTCGCTTATCGCATCTTAACTCAATGCGGGATGCCGATGAAGTCGTCATTGCGACTCCATAATCACTGCACTAACTCTTCCTTTATTTTTCTAAAGACGAGCTAACGAGATAATTCAAATAAATTGTCAAGTATTAAGAAACAGATAAGATCCATACAAATATAGTCCTTCAGAAAGAAGCTTCCTTCTTTGTTTTATTTCTCCTCAAGTATGACTCCATAATTAGGCTGCATTTGTATAAGTCAAGCCTCTCTGCTTTTAATACAGTCAGGCACGCAGACTGTCTTGTTTTTTTTAAACTGAAACGGCTTGAGGTATGTTTAACACATTGGGCCCTTGCGGGCGTTCGACAAATTTTCTTTGCATAAACTAAGTACAATGGGCACCCACCGAACCCTCATACTGTTCACAGTATTAGTGATACCTTGGATCACCTCAGTCGACCAAATGCCAAATTAGGGATACGCATCATCAGAAAGCAAAACGACCAAATATGGAACAAAGTATCATTTTCAATCTAATTTGGAAGTATCCACTTACAGTGCTATCAAGCAAAGGAAGACTTTATGCAATCTGAACTCTAAACAAAAGAGAGAATAACAACTGAACAACAAGTAAAATGTATTGGTTAAATCTGAGTGCTCTTTTATGCTTCTTCAACCATTTCTGGTCTGCCGGCTTTAAATATGATTCTAGGTCCAACTGCCTTGACGTCAACGTTTACAGGATATTTGCAAATGTAAGGAGCACAATTACCATTAGAAGAAATCAAAATATCTAATAAATGCATTGCCACGAAAATAAGAATTCTTACCGCGCCACTTGTATGCAGCAGCTTGTTGTTCTTCACTGTAGATTATATGAGCCGCAACACGAGAAAACCAGCAAAGTGGCATTTGTGCCAATCGAAGACTCAGATCAGCCTCGGCATCTGCCAAGTCTTATCAGAGTCTTTGCTGGCAATTTAAGGGTAGTAAATGGTTTAAGCTACCTCCATGCCGACAGCCAAGACTCTGATCAGACTGGGCGGATGCCCAGGCAAATCTGAGTCTTCGCTGGGCGCACATGCCACTTTGTTGGTTTTCTCGTGTCGAGATTCAATGTAACATACTTAGTCAAGTATTTTCTGTTACATGTGAATGAATTTACTCACTGTTTCTGGGGGATCCACATCATCTAATTCCCTGATAATAGATAACAAAAACGTTTTGAGTTGCCGCACAAAGTATTTAAGACATCTCAGTGATGCTTATTATATACGAGCCGCGACACGACAAAACCAACAACGTGGTTGTCCGCCCAACGCAGACTCAGATCAGCCTGGACATCCGCCCAGTTTGACCAGACTCTTCATTAAGAGCTCAAAGGGTAGCTAAGGGTCTAAGCTATCTCTATGCGGACAGCGAAGACTCTGATCAGACTGGGCGGATGCCCAGGCTGATCTGAGTCTGCGCTGGGCGCATAACCACATTGTTGGTTTTCACGCGTCGCGGCTCATATGCAATTACATGGAAATATAAATAGGTGCATTGGTATTCTTTTTAAAATACATTTCACAAACAAAACTGCTAGCGAGCATTTTTTTTGGATCGACTTACGTAAAGAAAGTCGACGAAGTTTTATTTTATAGTATGCTCCTAAGTTATTGTTTAAATAGTTCAATCATGCATTTATACTCTGTAGTTTCGTTTAATTTCAATTTATAAGAAATAATTGAGTTAAACGACTGTATGGAAGGTCTATGGTGATAGTCTTTACGTGACTATTGCGTTTAGATTTTTGAATCAGATTTAAATATTTATACATACTCAGACTTGGCCTCCTTTGCAGTGTATATTCTTAGTAAGAATTTTCCTTCTTTACGTGGGTGAAAGGTACTTGGTATGATAACATAGTGCCCGGGTGCAAGAACAAATCGCTTAACAACCTCTCTGAGGCTCATGTAGGTTCCTGATTGGTCTCGTCTTATCAAATCTCGCCAAGTAAATTTCTCGTCCTCATCCATAGGTCTCCTCAGTGGGTCTCGAACCTGATAACATATGAACCACGACATGACAAAACCAACAAAGTGGTTGTGCGCCCAGCGCAGACTCAGATCAGCCTTTACAATCACCAAGTCTGACCAGACTTCGCTAAGCGCTTAAAGGGTACATGTAGCTATGGGCCACAGCTGTCTCCATGCGGACAGCGAATACTAGACTTTGATCAGGCTGGGCGGATGCACAGGCTGATCTAAGTCTGCGCTGGACGCAAAACCACTTTGTTGGTTTTGTCGTGTCGCGCCTCAATTATTGAGTCATTTGAAAATATTTCCTTCTACGTTCCTGCTAGTCTACATATAACTGCGAGTAGTTTACGTATATTTAAATCTGAACACATTTGTTAATACTTGAAATTTCATATCGCATGAGCCACTGTTCGTATACACTTTTGAAATAAATTCTAAAATATGGTCATTCGGACGCAAGAGACAAGTCAGAGAAATGAAAATAGCTGACAGTGTCTATTCTAGAGAGGGGGATGGGGGATTCACCCTCATTTCTGACGATTTCCCCCTAATTCTTAGCAGAAGGGGGGAATTATTTTCTTTATTTTATTCATAAAAATAGATTTAAATGATATCTAAAAGCATTGTGTGTACTCACTGATTCTAAATTATAGCTAAAATACTAGGTACAATTGTTTTTATGTAGTTTAAGCCAAAATTTTAGAGTTACAAGTGTGAGTGATACCTTTTCTCTGTCGAAAATCCCAGGTACATAGAATAACCGAAAAGCACAGAAATACTGGAAAGCAATGGAATAACCGAAAAGCAATTTAAAAAATCAGTTTTTATATATGAATTATCATTGTAATATTAATTTCATGGGTGGTAGAAGCATTGAAAGAGTAATTTTCTAGACTACAGTAGTCTTGGTTTAAAAACTGACAACGATTTTCCACCAAAACAAATGCACAAATATATAACCGAAAAGCACTTGCACAAATCTTGCCTACCATTAGATTTTATGTCTCAGATTGATAATCTGTTCAGTTTATTCTTAACGATATCTGACTATTTATATGTACAATCATGCTGTTACAATTACTAATTTGGTTCGTTTTGTTCTTACATAAAGCATATGGCAGTTCATATGCCTTGATATATCGAAAAGCATTGAAAAATGTTGAGCATCATTAACACCCTTTTCTCATTATGGTATGGCACCCAAGCTAACAAAAGTGTCACAAATAATACTACAAATGATTTTCAACCAAGAAAACCCTAATAATTCCCATGCAAAACTGATTTTTGAAATTGCTTTTCGGTTATTCAGGTGCTTTCCGGTATTTCTGTGCTTTTCGGTTATTCTATGAACCCGAAAATCCCCCCTATTTTTTTCCATCCTAGAATAGACACTGATAGCATATTCGGTTTGAAGATATACGTCCTCAAATATTTGAATGGATTTCAAATTTCTCTCGAAAAATTATATCCGTTGTGTGATAATGATTGATATCAAAACTATTTTAATCTGCCAAAATTTTGATTTGTGACGCTTGCGCTTTAATAGGAGAATTTAAGAAAATAATAAAGAAAAAAATGCGCGGTTCCCGCCAATGACGAAAACGGGATACGCCAACCAATCATTGTCAGTCAGATAGAGTTATTTCTTGAATAATTCAAAGCCCTTTCTTAAGTCGACCTCGTACGGGCAATGGCTGAGAAAAAAATCACGTGCACAGGTTAGAGATAAGTGCTTTTGTTAAAGTATTGACTCCTTGTTTTACATCAAATATGCCCGTAGAAACACCTTTTTTGAGATAGTCAATTTATAACGTGTGAAACATTTTCCGTTTGAACTGCATACTGCCTTGTTACCCTTGTTTCCATGGAGAAATAAGAATCGTCGTTTTCTTAAGGCCCTGCTTCGTTCGTTCGAGCAGAAAATTTTAAGTTATTACGAAAGGTAACATGATAAAAGATAACATTGCTGTACGTTTTTTTTTGTTTAAACGTTTACTCAGTATTTGAATATCAATTTCGGGAGCATGGATGTAAGCTTAGAACTTCATTCTTTCATATCTCAAGCCAATAGCTATTTAAATATAAACTATTATTATTTTTTGAATTACAAAGCAATGCTGGGTAGTTTTCCATGACATAACTGTTAAACGATTGACATATTGCTTCCTGTCGCAGAGAAACTGGACAAAAATTGTCTAAATTATGCTTCCATATAAACGCATTCATACCAAATTTGGTGCGACAGACGCGCGTTTCTGTATTTAACTTCTTCAGTGTCGCTAAACCCTAAAAGTTTGAAAGAAAAGAGAGAATGGGCAGCTCTCGGCAGGCTACGAGCATCCCTCTCCGAGCCACACTTATTGTCGTGTTCCGCGGGACACATTAGCTGCAGACATCAGTAAAGAGACGCCCCCGACGCACAGGCGTCCCTCATCGAGCCAGTTTATTGTCCGATGCAGCAAGTACCCGCAAAAAGCCAAAATAACTAATAAGAATGGAAGCCAAACTCCGCTAAGATTCATGTCGCTATGACAAGTAGTCTTAGTTTTAGAATGATTTAGAAAGGACCTGGTATGATAAGGCCCATATTTGGCCCCCAGAAAACTCATTTTTCAAAAGTTCTGTTTCGATAACTAAAATGCATTCATAGGAAAGTTCTAACCTAAAATGTAACAGCAAATACAAAATCAACCAGTTCTTGCATAAAATAATTGTGTTTTTAATTTTGAACATACCCATACCCCCAGCGGATTCTGACGAAAATGACGAATTTGGTAGCCTTTCTGGCTTTCAAAATATATGAGCCCGGCCTCCAGCACATTTTTATATTTTATATGCAGACACAATTTTGATATATTTACATGCCATGAAAATATTAAATGTGCTGGAGACCGTGCTCTATGTTTATTTTGAACTTTGTGTTACCAAACTTGCAGCGTTTGGAACATTTTTCCTGTTTTCTCAACACAAAAACTCCCATATCTCCTCTCATAGACAAAATAAACATATGTTGTGGGTATTCATTTTCTTAGTTAGAACACAAGGAATAATTTGGTACACATTTCATTATGATCTGTTGGAATTTTTTGGTTAGCGTCTCTGGACTTGCAGACCTGGGTGGGTGAGGTACCTTGACAGGCCTTGTGCAGTGCACGGGTAATTAGCCGCGGTACCCAACGTATAAGCATTTCATCAAAAGCCTATTATCAAGAGCTTTCAAAAGCTATTTTAAATGACTTATTTATTTAATGGAAAAATTATTTAACTCACATTTTCGTGCAATTTTCCTTTATATTATTGAACCAACTTAGGCATGTCAGAAATCATGTTATTCTGAGAATTAGCAAAAGTGAAACATATTATTTCTGTTTGTTCCCATAAGCACAAATGATTTAGCAATAGAAACCGTGCAATTTTAAGAGAATTTGAATGGGGGCTAAAAATGGCCCTTATCATACCAGGTCCTTTTACCACATATACACCAAACTGAATAAGAAATACTTTAAATCAGTTTTAAGTAGTGAACCCAATGCCAGAGAACCAGAATCATCACTGAAACACTGACTAACTAGGTTGATGATATCCTCGGTGACAAATTGTCGGCTAGTAGTGATATCGGCCCGGTGGTTCTAATATAAACGCATTCATACCAAATTTAGTGAGACAGACGCGCGTTTCTGTATCTAACTTCTTCAGTGTCGCTAGACCCCAAAAGTTTGAAAGAAAAGAGACGATGGGCAGGTCTCGGCAGGCTACGAGCATCCCTCTCCGAGCCACACTTATTGTCGTGTTCCGCGGGACACATTAGCTGCAGACATCAGGAAAGAGACGCCCCCGACGCACAGAGGTCACGAGAAAGGCAAGTATTGCACAACACTAGGGGCCGACTTAATAAAATTGTTATACGACTTACTGGTTCCCAATCTCACCTGATATACAGCATACCCTATGGATAATTCATTAACATCCTCTTTTTCTTTCTCAGTCAATGATATAATAACTGTACATTTGTCTTCGTCTGTGACGTCACTGTCTTTAAGATGAAGCTGAAACTGTGGGTTCTTCCAAAATAAGTCTGAAAAGGTACCATGCAAATAGTGTCTTCACTTTGTTTGACTTACATGCGTATAAATAATATAATTGCTATTAGTCTAACGACTATCAATTCCAAACGTTTTTATTTTTGTCGCTGTTTCTCTTATTCATAGAGGCTGTTGTTGCATATGTGCTTTTTGTTTTGTCTTCTTTTTCGATGATGTAGGCGGGCATTGCTTTGTGATTTTGACCTTCCCTGGGTAGCTCAATTTCTTTTGCTTCTTAGTACTTTCAGGTACTACTTCGTTGCAGGATGACAAAAGTCCAAAGAATACTCGAGCGGTCATTTCTTGCTTGTGATTAATGGAGCAAATAAAACAAAACATTTCCAAAACAACGCCTTTTAAAATGTTGGTTTTATCAACCATCCTGTTGTTACTTTTCTGTGAAGCCTTGAATTAAATATAGAGAAAAACAGGTGCCTTTCACCTTTACATCATCAATTCTTTATGTACGCCTTTAATTGGTTACACTGTTTACATAGGAGCATAAATCTTCCATAAAACACAAAAAACGCAAACTTCACGATATAAAAAGCTGTACTTATTTCGCCATAAGTAGCATGATGTCTCCATTTAGTCTCCATATAAAGTATTCCTCAAAATTATTGAGAATTTTTTGCGAAGTAAAAATTAAGCACTGGTAGTTGACAGATCATGTACAGACTTAATATCTTTGTTTACTTTGTTAACAACATCCCTCTGTGGAAATAAATTCCTGGACACTTCGGCCCCTAATCACTTCGGCACCTAGTCATCTCGGCCCCAGTTTGACAAATTTAAACAATTACTAAATTTTTCACTAGTTTTGCCAATTGAAATATTTACATCTATTTTACAGTAATATTCCTCGAGAGTCCAACAGAATCCGGCAAAAGTATAAGCTCAGTACCCGCTCAGTCTTACGAGTTTTGTTTGGTTGGGTGTTTTGTGTTTAACGGCTCTTTGAGACATTATTTCAGTCTATATCGAGCCGCCTCACAGATGACTAGGGGCCGAAGTGACAAGGGGCCGAAGTGTCCAGGAATTTATTTCTAGGTGGGGCCGAGGTGGTTTGGGGCCGAGATGACTAGGGGCCGTCATGCCTAGGGACCGAGATGGTTTGGGGCCGAAGTGTCCCGTTACCTTATAATTGAGAGTCCCTGACTCAGAAACTGGAATAAGTAACATTAAATCATGCAATATATTAAAGGCACCATTATTAGTGTAGATGATGATAAACAATGAAGAAAATAAACTATTTCACCCGAGATAGTTTATTTCTAGCAAAGGTAATATAGCAAATCTAATCGAAATCAAGGGACATATTTTACAGGGGTGTACCCTAGCCCATCTTTACCTACCATTGCATCATATTGTCATTTTTGTATACCAAACTTGAAAATGAGGTTCTTTTATTGTATTTTACGCATTTAAAATACTGTTGAACATATATGGCTAGCATTTGTGTGACAAAATCCAATTCTCCAAATTCTCAATAATTTTGAGGAATACTGTAAATGAATATTGAATATATACGTTAATATAAAATAAACACGTAAAGTTTCAAGTGATACACTCTTGAAAACACGTTCATACATCGGCGGTCTGTTATTCCTTGACTCGTGTAATTGTTTTATATTTGCAATTGCTTTCACTATCTGCCACTGACTTTTTTTCTTCTCTATAAAAATATAGCCAATTGTCAATAAAAATATCCGGAAATTTTTGTCTCATACAAATATATCGTGGGCCATTTTGTAGTTACTTCCTTAGCAAATATTAGAGTACTGTTAACATTTAAACGGTCTGCCTGAGTTTGGATTGTCACTAATTTTATGGCAACCACTGCTATACATTTTATGTACGAATGTATGTAAATAAGGACACTATGTGTTTAAAGTATACCACCGTATATAGTTTTAAGAAAATGCCTGTTACTCACCTCTGTCTGGCGGATTTCCACAACCTCCGGCTGAAACACCCCTGATCCACTGGTCATGGTACTCCTTTACACTCCAGTCTTGCTTTTCCTGTTTCAATAAACCATGCACGCCATATTAGAGCATTCACTTAATTTTTTTTGTTATCACTTAAAGCGCAAAAATGTTAATTTGCAAACAGCGTAGATCCAGATAAGGCGGCTCAATATGAGCCGCCTCATCTGGATTTACACCGTTTGCCCTCTAGTCCTTAAATTATTAAATTAAATGACATTGCGTGGACGAGAAAACATTAAACAGCCAAGAGTCTGCTCAAATTGGGTGGATGCCCGGGCTGATCTGTCTTCGCCAGGCGCACATGCCACTTTGTTGGTTTTGTCGTGTTGCGGCTTATATATATATATATATATATGTTCGACTGTTTACTATGTTATAGCAAGATCATCCGAATTATGGTTAGTGTATATCACGCCTGTTTCTTCGTGTAAACAGACAGACATCAGTTGAGTTTCTTAAGCTTAAATGCCAGCTACGTTTGGACCGTAAGTTATAGTAAAATTTTCACAACATATTCAAATAAAAGACAAATCATCAAAGGACAAGAAAATGCAATATATCACATAAATTCATACAATACTTTCGTGCTCCTTTTATATGAGTTCAGAGTTTTAGTTAAGGTAGCTGAAAGATGAACTGTCTGGAAAAGAGCTCATCGTTCAGATTACAATTCGAGTTTTTTCTTGAACGGCTGTCAGTACTAGTATACATTGTATATTACTTTCACTTTTGGTTTTGAAGGCAGACTAGAGGAATCTGACTGTAGTATTGTAGTATTTGCCAGGGGCGTAACTAGGGGCAATTTCATAATACGCACAACCATGTTTTATTCTCTACTTCTTGAAGGGAAAGCTAGTATTTCAGCCACTTTGGTAATTGGTATTGGAATCTTGTCTAATTTATAAATTTTCAGCATGCAAATATGCAGGTGCGTTTTGAAATTTTGTCAATTTTGACAAAATTTCAATACGCACTTGCGTATTTGCCGTATAGGTAGCTATGCCCTTTTTTGCTCCTGATCATTGCCTATCTCGTTTTACTTTATGGAATGGCTAAACACGATATTCAACGCATTTTAACCAATGTTATTGATAGGATAGGCAAATGATTTTTTGGATTAAAACAAGAAGAATTATTACCAAGGTCTTGGATAAGTCATGACCAACCAAATCTGGCTGCAAATGGGACAACTGAATTTCGTCAAAATTGTAAACGAAATCGTCAAAGGTGATCCTGAAAAATAAATAAATATTTAAGTATTTTGAGTTGAAACATGTACTGTAGCATTCAACCAACAAGTCAGAAATTTGTATGCTGGACATATGGCGTTCATTATTTTAACACTATTTCCAAAAAACGGTGAGTTTCAGTCGGCGCGCGCGGAGACTATCACCTTAAAACGACGTCCGTAAACCATACCTTCACATAATCAGTGAATTATTTGAAAGTTGTATCGTTTGTTGAAAGAATGTTGGGAATCTACGTCGCAGGGGTCAATGAAATTACCAAGTTATTAATGACTTACCAGAATTCTCCTTCATCCTTTGACACCATATTATAGCGGTCTTTTATTTCTTGTGGCAGGGCTTTCATTTCTGGAGAGCTGTTGAAATGAGAAACTTCACATCTAAATGGTTGTATGAAACATCATATTTTAAGTTTTACAACGCGAAACCCGTGAATTATTTTTCAATGCACATACTTTCAAAAATATATTATTTTTTCACCTTGAACACATTGAAATAAAATATTTCATTTTATGTATTTCTTTTTGAAGTTGCATATTTTTAATCAGATGAAACCAAAATACTTTGTTACGAGTTTTCCGATGTTACTTTCAATGAGTCGATGCAAATTGCATCTATTAGAATACTTTGAGGCCCAAAGGGTAAAAATAATGTACAATGGTAAAATGCATTTTATTCAGACTTTCAGAAATGATAATCATGACTCCCTAGAACGATCTGAATTATCAGAATTATACCTTTTCAACTACGAAAATGACTGGTAAATATTGCAACCACTATTTGAATCGGCAATAAAAGTAGGCAAGTATGAAATGTATCATGCTCATTAGGGTCAAGTGGGGTAACTTCGGACAGCATGTAAATTCTGACATAATATTACAAACAGTAAAAATCCAGAGGAGACGTCTCATCAGGATTTTCACTGTTTGCCCAGTTAATTTTGTTTTAACTCCAAACAACTGACATATAAACGAAAAAATGTCACTGTCCGAATTTACCCGATGTCCGGAATTACCCGACTCGACCCTATATGCTTGGACAACGAAATATTCCCCCAAAAAAGAACTGCACTGACAACCCTGAAAATTTCTCTTGTTAAACCCTTTTCATCGCAAGTAAAAAAAAATATGAGCGGCGACAAGACAAAACCAACAAAGTGGCATGTGCGCCAAGCAAAGACTCAGATCAGCCTGGGCATCCGCCCAGTCTGATCAGACTCGTCGCTAAGACCTTAGGGTCCAAGCTACCTCCACGCGGACAATGAAGACTGGTCAGACTGGGCGGATGCCCCAGGCTGATCTGAGTCTGCGCTTGGCACACAACCACTTTATAGTTTTTCTCGTGCCGCGGCTCATATGTATTTATACTAGGACTCACTTATCTGACCAAGGACCTAACCATTCTTTGTGGCCATGGGGATTTCTCAGACGTAATAATTGGACGTTTTTCCCTTCATACGGTATCTGAAATAAAGAGTTTATTTACTCATGTATGCCCAGAAGACTGCTCTATCCCTATTAAATGGATGAGTCCATTTGTTAATTAAGGGTTGGAACCTGGACCGTAAGATGTTGCTCTCTCAAGCACAGATAAACAGCAAAGTCTGCTGTATGAGCTCCATGCCAGTTTGCAAAAACTGACAAACGATATTTAAGAGTCATTCTCTGTAAGCATCAAAGTGGCCGGGAAATGGCATCTCTCAGATTTTGATAAAACTTATCATATAAACTTGTTGTGTCATATAACCGGTAAAAATGGCATCATTTCCGATCTGCGGTGCTTTGGTTGCCATGGCAACGCAAAGTTCACTTTTTTCTCAAAAATGACTATTTTCCTTCTTGTAAATGTACAAAAAGCATGAAATTCAGACAATCATAACATGAACATAGAACATGATTTTACCAAACATCTTTATACTAGACCAAAGCATAAACCTTGATTTTGAAAATAACTATAGTCTTAGACGCATAGTTCTGAAGATATGCTTAGCTTTTAGGTGCTGAGGTTAATCTGTATTCACAAAAACACCAAAACAAAAAATTGCTCAAAAATGGGATACTTTGAAACAAAATATGTAAAAAACGCAGCAATAGATTTTTATAATTTTTCAATATATCGTAGCTCCACTATCACTGATTCATATATGTAAAAATTGGAATGGGTATATTTAACAAACTAGAATAAAGAAAGTCAAAAGATGACTACCATTTCAAAAATCCAGAATATGGATTTATCACAAACCTGTAAACAACAGCAGATTTCTTTATTTTTTCAATAACAGTTCTGTAGACTGACTGAAAATACACATAGACTTCAGTTGAAATACCTAAATTTGTAAAAAAAATATGATAGGCATGAAAATAACGTATAATACAGGGGGTAAATTACCCCACCCACTTGGAACACAATGAAAAATTGAGTGAGATAAGTAGTTGATTTGGTCAGCTTTGAGCTATACATGTACTTATATTGAACTACAAGGACTCTTTTATGCAATCAGTTGAAACACACATGTATTATTGTCCATAGCAACCAGTCTGAGCCCTTAGCAACAGCCCTTTAAACAATGTAAGACTTAGGACTGAGCTATGCATGGAATGACCATTGTGAGCAATAAACTCTGAAGGCACGTAAATAATATTTGATGTCCAGTAGGCTGTTGATTTTTTTCGAATCAGTTGAAAAGTATGTGCACATATTTGTCCTTGGCAACCATTTTGAGCCCCTTAGCAACCAACAACTTTTAACAGATTTGGAACTTTGAATAAAATTAACATAACAATGTCTTCCTTTGCAATGTTTAATGTAGACAATTCCACTTTATAGTTTTAAGCACACATCATATTTTTTATAAATAATGCTTAGAAACTCTGTTTAGACTCGTCCATAGCAACCACTATTTACCCTTAGCAACCACCTTCTATCAGATGTGAAGTTTTTGACGGAATTCGATGAGAAATATCTTTATTGAGCACAGACTCAGAAATATCTGAAGCACAGCTGCTTGGCCTGTAAAACTTGTCATATGATATGTGTATTTAACTATCCTTAGCAACAAATTGGGGCCCTAAGCGACAATATATTTGCAGATTTAAACCTTTTACTGGATTCACAAAGAACACTACTTAAGCTTAACAAGATATTTGGACCTTTATAAATAAGGTTTAAAGCACAGTTGTTTGACTTTTAGACTTTAGCAACCAGTGTTAGCCCTTTGCAACCATCCTCATATTTGAAAATAGTAACTGTATTTCAAAAAATATCCCTGTGCAACGGAATATATGAATTAAGGAGAAAACTGTAAGTTAAAATTAAAATAAAGCTATGTAACTGTTTAATCAACAGCTCAGATAAGGATCATACATTGCCCACATTAACATATGCATATTTGTTGTAATTCTAGCATTAAGGGCTCCTGATTTGCTGCAAGCTTTGTTTTTTTTTTCTGTCTTGTTTTATAATTATGAAAATATAGAAAATAGGTAAAAATAGATGTTCATTAACTATTATGTTTACTGCGACGTTTTGGTTTAACTTGTTACACACAGAAGGTATTATTTTTTAAATGCAGTAACCATTTTAAGTCTGTTAGTAGGTGGTTGCTTAGGGCTATATATCCACATGGTTTTCAAAAGATCTTGAAAATCAAACAACCGTGCTTTAAACTTTGTTTAGTAAGGTCTGAATTCCTTGTCGGATATCAACAATATTATTCGTGAATCCAATTAAAGGTTCTAAATCTGCAAAGAAATGGTTGCTTTAGGCTTCATCTAGCTTCAAAGGATATGTCCGTTGACAGGTTTTAGCTGTGCTTCAGAGATTTCAAAGTTTTTTGGTGAATAAAGATATTCAACATGGAATTCCATCAAGACTTTCACATCCGATAGAAGGTCATTGCTAGGGGCCAAAACTTAGCTCATAATTATTTACTCTGAACACTGCAAAGTAACAAATCTGTTAACAGTTGGTTTGCTTGGGGCTCAAAATGGTTGCCAAGGACGGGAGGACAAATATATAAATTTTCTTAACTGATTCTAAAATTCACTGGGCTGCTGGGCTTGAAATATCATTCAGAAATGTCTTCAGAGTTCACAAACAACATTTCTTGATCCTTAGTCTCACACCATTTAAAGGGCCATTGCTAGGGGCTCATACTGGTTGCTATGGACAATAATACATACCCGTATGTGTTTCAACAGACTGCAAGAGCAAGAGTCCTTGTGCTTCAAGTTAACTTACACATGCTGACAAAGTAAACATAAAAGAGAAAATATTTGGGTGGGGATTCCCTCTAAAGTGTCAAATATGTTAGAGTTGGTTGCTAAGAGCACAAATTGGTTGCTAAGGATGCATAAATAATTTTTTTGAAACAAAATTTAAAAGTCAATCTGACGTGCTTTTAACTTTACTGATAGCTATTGTCATAGTTTGTTGCATATAATAGATATTTTTTTTGAAATTCACCCATTTTTTTCAAATCTGTTAATTGTTGGTTGCTGAGGGCCCAAACCCTGAGTCAAATATAAATACATATGTTTTTCAACTGATATTATAAGTCAGTCAAGCGTGCTTTGAACATTACTCGATTGATGGATGACTTGTCCTTTTCAGCAGTATATCAGTCATATCAGGATGATGAAAATAGGATAATGAAAGTCTTGTATGCAATGGAACCCCATTTATGGTAGGAAAAATTCTCGCCTCAAGCGGGATTCGAATTCGGTTCGCTAAATCAGTAGGCCAGCGCTTAACCCACTGAGCTACCAGGGCTAAACATTACTCAAAGTTCTCGTCATTGTTTCTTTCTGGTAAAAGATATTCCTTATATGCAGATCAGTCAAAGCTTCCAAATATGTTAAAAGTTGGTTGCTAAGGGCTCAAAATGATAGCTAAGTGCAAATATATCAACTGGATTGAAAAGTAAGTCAGCTGCCTTGCTTCATATATTATCAACAATTGTCTTCATAGTTTACTGCTCATAAAAGGCAACAAGAGTTCAACTCCAGCATCACACTTATGACTTTGATGTGTTTAGTGGTATCCTCAGGACTTCTAAACCTTCTATTATATTGACGTAGGCATGGAAGGTGATACTCTGAAGTATGAGGTAATACTCTGAAATATTTGACGCCTAGACCTATCGTTACCACTCATAAGCAGCAATGAAAACTGCAAAAAAAACTTTCTGTACAAAATCTTCGAAATTATGATAAGAGAAAATACTCTTTTCAAATGCATATCAGCATTCAACTTTGTTGAAAGTTAATCAGGTCTATTTTTTGTGTGTGTCTCCCTCTTTGAAAATTGTTGTCGTTTGATATGGAATTTATGAAATAAACTTTCGGTGAGTTTCATAATTTTTTTATGAAATGACCAAGTGTATAACATTTGTTTATCATATGAAGTTATTAGACCATGCCACACGTTAGTGGCGGGATATTATGCTTTCAAACTGGCTGTCCGTGTGTCTCTCCATCCATTTCTCGTACGTACGTACGCGCGTCTGTCTGTCCGTTCGATAACTTGAGTAGTTTTCTTCAAACTTGGCATTAGTCTCGGAAATATCTTGGTTGGGATTGTTAATGAGCGAATTTCGAAATCTTCGGACAGAGTTATTGCCCTTGTCAATGTTTCAAAAAATGCTTTTGGTCTGTAGTTCCTTTACTCATTGAGATATCGTCATGAAAATTCACAGAAAAGATTGAAACAATATATCCTTTCTGTTGCAAGCAGAATTTTGTCCACCAGGATTATCTGCCCCTGCCCCAGGGCTATATACATGCATAAAATCATGAAAAAATCTACATAAAATCAGGGTCGAAAGTGATTCTCCTGAAACTTGCAACAACTTATTGCAACGATAAAAGCTTCCTGCATGATCAAAATTTTCTCTCCAATGGTTATCTTCCCCTGGCACAGCCCTATATACATGTATAAAATCATGAAAAAAATCAGAGTTTTGGTATATCTTTATGAGATTTCACAGAAATGATATATATATTATTTACAGCTGTTTTTTTACAACCAGAATCTAGTCCAACAGGTTTATTTACCCCTGCCATGGGGATATATACATGTATAAAATCATGAAAAAAATTAAATATAAAATCAGAATTGCAAGAGATTTTCTGGAAACTTGCAGCAAATTATCAAATTAATACAAGCTTCCTGTTGTGATCAAAATTTTGTCTCAAGGATTTATATGCCCCTGACCCAGGGCTATATACAGGTATGTAATCATGAAAAAAAATCTGTATAAAATCATCAGAACTGAAAGGGATTTTCCTGAAATATGTATTAAATAATCAAAGCAATAATAGCTTCCACTGATGGTAATTTTTTTTTATCTCAGTATAGTTATCTGCCCCCTGACCTTGAGCTGTAAACAAGTATGAAATCATAAAAAAGCTGTATCTGGTATGCAGTGGCGGGGTATTACGCAGTCTTTTAGTGTGCTTTTATTAAGCCTGTTTTTTTCTCTCTGAAAAATGACTTTATTTGAACATTTTTGTCACATTAAGCATCACGGCGTTTTGCGACAGTATCAAAGTCTAGTGTAACGCATATCAAATTTTAAACGCCCATTTTGAAAAAAAAAATATGTCATGGCGCTGTCTATCCGTGTGTCTGTCCGTCCGTGTGTCTGTCCGTCACAATTCTTGTGCGCACCATAACTCAGTAACCCTTTGGGATATCTTCTTGCGATTTCGTTGGAGTGAGTGAGTGAGTGAACTCGGGTTTAACGTCCCACCAACAACGAGGTCATATGGAGACGGGACCTCGGTTTAAAGTCTCACCGAAATCCCGGAGAAGCGGGGGATCGAACTTGCAACCCCTGGATTGGTAGTCCGGAGTGTTATTCACTACGCTACAGCCGCTCCTAATTTCGTCGGAAGAATATGAATTAGGATAGGGCAAAGTGACGCGTACAAATAATAGTTGCTCTCCCTTTCTTAGTTTCCAAGTTATGCCATTTTCGATGATTTTTTTTTCACGACTTGTCTTGTGTGTGCGGTAACTAGATAACCATTTAGGACATCTTCTTGAAACTTCATAGCAATGGGTATGAAGTCCCAACAATGTGTGACATTTAACAATAGTTGCTCTCTCCTACTTAGTTTCAGAGTTACATCCTTTTGATAGTTTTTAGGCTTTTTTGTGTACACTAATCTTGTGCATACCATAACTTGGTAATCGTTTAAAATGTCTTGATGAAACTTTTCAGCAATACGCATTATTACAAGATAATGTGTTGCATTCAAGTATAGTTGCTCCCCCTTACTTAATTTCGGAGTACCTTCCGTTTGATTTGTTGCTTAAGGCTACTCCCATTCACTCCTTAACCCATTGAAATATTTTGCTGGAATTTGTAGGAATATGTATAATAATAGGGCAATGCATCTTGAGTAAAAAACACAACTCTGGCTGACTTCCTGAATAATCTGCCCTTGCATAAATTTCCCGTTTACTCTGTAACTCCTTAATAGTTGAAAATATTTTCACGAAACTCTACGGTTATGTGTATATACACACTGGTCTGGCATTCAACACAGGCAACGAGGACAACGTACAGGAAACTTGCTTGCTCTGCTCATCAGGATAAGTTTGTTTCAGGAATATAGTCTCCCGGAACATCCAACCGCCGACTCTTGAGATAGGAATAAAAAGTTTTACTAAATTGATATGCGTATTCAAGAAATGCTTGAAACATTTTTTGGACAACAACGACCATTACAACCTTATTCAAGCACTGCATTGATACCGGACGGAATTTCTTTGAAAAAACTGGTCTGACTAAGAGGTCTAACAAACTGCGGGGTCCGTAAGAATGACAATTTGAAATTAATCTAAGAGGCATGCGAAAACAATCGAGTTCTATAGAACATTGCCTTCGTTGCCTGTGTTGAATGCCAGACCTGTGTGATAAGGTAAGGGAATGTTTTAGGACCAAGAATGTAACTCAAGTTTATCAGATCCGCCTGTTTATCTTTCTGTTAACAATCTTGTTCATTCTGTAACTCCTTCATGGCACTAGATCGGGTGTATAATGGGCCGCTTGAAAAGCTCTTTTTTTAATGATGTTAGCCTCTGAATAAAAGCCATGTCATATGATAAACACAATTATGGCTAACTTGAAATTATAATTTTCAAATGAAAAAGATATATTCATTCTTTCCACTTCATATCTGATGTTTTCTTTTCGGGAAAATTTTTGATGGCAACTCTCTTATTATTGCTGGCCAATGTGGGTGGGGTAATTAGACCCCATTAGATCAGTTAGTTAGAGCTTTTAGCACACCTTTCTTTAACAATTATGTCAGTCATCATCGACAAAATATGAAGTAGACATAAATGAATAAGAATACATCTTTTCAAACATTTTTGTAGTGTTTTCATTGTAATATCTTTTATATTATACAATTCAAATAATGTTATTTTGGTTCCTTCCCTAGACAAAATTCCTTTTGTATTATATTTCATAGCTCTATAGCAAAAAATGCATGTTTTTTCTTCCCAAAGTTGGTCAAAAAGGTTCCAATACTTAGCAAATTGTAGAAAGAAAACAAACCTTAAGTTATCTGTTGTAAGAAGTGGGTGGGGTAAGTAGACCCCATAAATTTTGATGTGAGACAGCTTCTGTATGCAAAGTTTAGCAAGGATACCTTACTGTGGTTATATTTCTTGTTAATTTGTTGATTTTGGATCTTTCAAAAAAGATATATGAGTAAAAGAAATGTATTTGCATTGGTATTTGTAATTTTTATATTTCCTGCAAACCAGTGACGGTAGACAACTTTGAAGCAATTTATTTTTTGAACAACAAATATACCCATTCCAAATTTTTGATATTATTTAGTATGAAAACTAATCTAAAAAATATAAGAAAATTAAAAAAAGTTATTGCTGCGATTTTGTGTAAATTCAATTCAAAATTTGATAATTTTGTCATTTTTCAAAAAAATCAAAAACTTAAAATCATGCATAGTTTCCACGTGACCTACCGTCAGAATGGAAATACATATCGGCAATGTCAGCAATCAGCCATACTGAGAAAATAACAAATATTTATAATCTATTGCTGGTTTAATTATATCTGCCTGATCAAATCATATGTACAAGTGCAAAAAGGCTTTAAATTTACGAAAATTTCATACAGAGATCAGGCAATTCTGGCCTATTTCACTTTATTGCTGTTGCCATGGTAACGGGGCAGTGAATGAAAAAAATAAATACTGATTTGATGGTCCTGGGTGGATGTCTTGATGTACACCAAGTTTCATCAGAATCTGAGAGATGTCATTTCCAGCCTATATGGGAGGCACTTTGATGCTTACAGAGAATGACTCTTAAGAATTGAAATTTGATTTTTCAGCGTTCATCGTGTAATGAGAGCCAGTGGGCGGAGCGAACATTTCATGAAGCGCGAAGCGTTTCTAGTAGAATTTTAGCGACGACCTCTGGCTTTTATTTACACTTCGTTTTTAGACCCTTCCTGTGCTGCTTCGAGTTAATTTAATGTAGAATATGCGAAATATGCCTCGAAATAAGGACGTATTTAGCCATTACGTTAAACAGCCGTCGTCATAACATGGCGTCCTTCGAATGTCACGTACGTGGATCAATCAAGATGTTTGTATACCTTAGACGTAGCTTGACGACGACGTCACATGATCATTTGTCGTTCATCAGTGTATGAAGCCTTAATGCTTTATTTATGTAGTTTGGACGGACCTTGCTTCGAGATTGAGCTTATCATTGTTCTGTATAAAATCTTTCTGTACTCACCAAATTCACACGAGTAATAGCGTATGCGTGCCCCGTATACAGACCATTTCTTCTTCGTCCTTCTTGGGGCCTTATTACTCCAGAAGGATTCTGCAAGAAAGATAATGTAATAAAGTATTTGCAAGCTACCGTTGCCAAGAGTTTCCGAACAATGTGTAAATATTGCACAGTTAGTTACACACACAGAAATTCATGGTATATTCTTTTATTTTTTGCACCGTTAAAAGAACTTTATCGAATGGCATTATGTAGTTAATTTTGGAAATCGAGACAAATATACTAAAGGACAAAAGTTCTGCTCGGATGTTCACTTAACACCCGTGCAGAACCGTTGTCCTTAAGTATATATTTATAGCTCTACTGAAGAAATACTGAAGGGTATTGGGCCTCGTTGGTATGCGAATATCTAAGAACATGGCAAACTCTTGTATTTTGATATCCCAGCGTGGGTCAATAATTTCCCAGATTAAATTCGATAGCCTTATTGTACAGACTCATAATTGCAAGAAGGTGCTTTGTCGACCAGTTCGAACCGCGGAGGACTTAGTGGGTTTTCACATTTATAGGACGAATTCTGAATACTTTAACTCCAATCCATTTTCACATTTTAACTTTTTTGGGTTGCTATATGATAATAAACTTACATGGATGCTGGCGCCAAGCAAGGAATTCATCTGAAAAGATTTCCTCATGAGCTCATACAGGTTTTCTGGCACGTCCGCCTTATTTGAAATCCTTATAACTTCGCCGAGACCGCCTGTCATGTCTACTAGCGCATACATCAGTTTACCGCCACCCAAAGCCTCATAGTTTCCCCGTAGCCTAGAAAAGTAAACGATTCCTTGAAGGATTGTGAAACTGTTATACAGCAAACGCAGTTGTACAGAAAATATCTTCATAACCAAATAATATGTAACTTCTAAAAATTTTTTAGCGATATTGTCAAACATAATTGCCCTGAAACTGAGGTAGATGGTATTTACAGAAAACTTCAAAATATCGATAAGAGGGAGAAAGACAGAGACAGAGAGACAGAGCAGAGTAGGAGAATATAATATACATGTGCCGCTACACGAGAAAACCAACAAAGTGGTTGTGCGCCCAGCACAGACTCAAATCAGCCTGGACATCTGCCCAATCTGATCAGACTCTTCGCTCAGCGCTTAAAGGGTAGCTTAGGATCTAGGATACCTCCATGCGGAGAGCGAAGACTCTGATCAGACTGGGCGGATGCCCAGGCTGATCTTAGACTGCGCTGGCTGGGTGCACAACCACTTTGTTGGTTTTCTCGTGACGCGGCTCAATATAGTTCATCAATGAGCATTAGACTTTAAGTCATCATAGCTTTCCCAGCTGTGTAAGCTTCTTTACCTATGTCAATATAAACAAGCTTCTATTTTGCCGACTGGCAAAAGTGGATAATCAAGCCAATCGAATACAAACAAAAAATAGGACTTTTAATGGAATACCTCGTCACATACCTTGTATTTCAATGTAGAATCAAATGCAGACAATTTTGATAGCCAACCAAAATAACTCAAAATTACTCATATAATCATCGAAGTCATTTCATAAAATATAGGATATTGTGTGTGCTTAAAGCTTGCAAATAAACAGCCAGATATACAACAAATTACACCAGGCTTTATAGAATTCTAGAACTAAAGTCAACAGCTTGGCATAACTGCTCTATGTTATTCTCGACTTCATCGACATACTTTGCATATGCTTTTTCCAAGAGTGCGCCCCAAAATTCCTCTGGTTCTTCCCAGTTTGAACAGTAGATCAATTGTTGTCCATTGGTTGGGAGGTAGTCATCAATGATAACTTCTTTCCATTCACCATACCACCAGAAATTGAACCGGAATATTCCTGAAGTACACAAACACCTTATCTATCTTAGTTTTCGGGCAGCACGTTATATGCAAAATCGTTTGTGTTCTCAAGACTGTAACAGTATATAACTTAGTAAGTACATTAAGAATTTTTAAACTCCACAAACATGACTGCCATTGATAATGCCATTGATAAGCATGGACTTCGGCTTAAAAGCTTCCGCGAAAGACTGGTGGATCAGAAGGATCTTCAGTCTGTGGGCCGTTTATTTGGAGCACAGCACTTACCGCCAACCCACTATCGCTCCTGAATATTGCAAACACAAATACCTCTTTCATTTCGACATATCATAACCGTATTAGAAATCACAATTTCCGAAGACACGCCTGCTTTTAACAGGTTTGCATCTCTTAATTAAATGCAAGGTAAAATCGAGGACTCAGTGTGGGACATTTTGTTTGTGGACTTTGTTACATGCTACGTTGGCGTTGGATCATCTTCGCTAGCCAAGGGTACTGACTCAACTACGTTCCTTACGTACGTACGTAAGGAACGTAGTGGAGTCAGTACCCTTGGCTAGCGAAGATGGCGTTGCACTGGTCAGTTATACACTATCAGGTGACGTTTGAGTGACATTCTGGGTGTGGTTCGGAAAGGTGTTTCATTTGTAAACACTAATTGAGCCGCGACACAAGAAAACCAACAAAGTGGTTGTGCGCCCAGCGCAGACTCAGATCAGCCTGGGCATCCGCCCAGTCTCACCAGACTCTTTGCTAAGGGCTTAAAGGGTAGGTAAAGGTCTTAGCTACCTCCATGTGGAAAGCGAAGACTCTAATCAGACTGGGCAGATGCCCAGGCTGATCTGAGTCTGCACTGGGCGCACAGCCACTTTGTTGGTTTTGTCGTGTCGCAGCTCAATTGATAATTGAACTTTTGTTTCACCATTTTGTATCGAAACACGTTTTATCAAATCATTGACTTTCCGAAGTTCGAAGATAAGAGAATCAAATTCTGACAATGAATATTCCATCAAGGTTAGTTGTACTTTGTTCTTTATATTCCTTTTCCTAAATCAGAATTCTGCTGCAGCTAAAAATCAGTTGACGAAGCACCGTTTTGCATACTTGTACTGAACGCCTCGTACTAGTAAGCAAAACGGATGCTTTATGACTTAACTAAACCGGGTCTGTTTTTTTGCTTTTCTTTTGTATATTCCTTGTTTTAATAGGATCTAACTATTCAGAAAATATTTAGGTTCGATCATCCTTTGAATTAAATTATACTATAAGATAGAGCTCACCTGCATACTCGTCTTTGTTAAAACTTTGGTCAAGAGGCATGACTCTCTCAAACAAATTTCTTGGTCCAGTGGCTAACACTGATGCAGCAGCGACAAACCAACAGTCTCCTGAATCATACATGAGCCGGAACGTTAAAACATGCAAAAACATGTAAACATGTTAAAAGATGTAAAAATATTAGAATCTAAGAATACAGGGAATGTATTAGAAGCCAATTATGTTTTATATTCAACCTTTTATGGTTTATGCGTGTAACCCCAATGGACTACGCTGCCCTACACCGACTTGTTTTTCCAAAGTTCGCAAGAATGCTTATGCTTTAAGACAAGTGTAAAGGTTATAAAGACAAATGAGCCGCGACACGACAAACCAACGAAGTGGTATGAGCGCCCAGCGAAGATTCAAATCAGCCTTCGCTGTCGGCATGGGGGTAGGTTAGACCCTCGGTTACCATTTAAGTGCACAACGAAATCTCCGATCATCCGGTCAGTTGAGTTTTCGCTCGGTGCAATGGCCTCTTTGTTCGTTTTGTCGTGTATGGCTCATTTATGAGCATATTTTCTGTAGTGTATTCGTTGCTGCCAAAAGAACTAACAATTCAGAACTTACTTGAGTCGCGACACGACAAAACCAACAAAGTGGCATTCGCGCTCATCCTTGGCATCCAACAAATTGATCAGAGTCTTCGCTATGACTTAAAGGGTAGCTACGGATCTAAACTAGTTCCATGCGGAAGGCGAAGACTCTGATCAGACTGGGGAGATACCCAGGCTGATCTGAGGCTTCACTAGGCGCACATGCCACCTTGTTGGTTATGTCATGTCGCGGCTCATTTATCTTTACTGCAGCTGGTGTTGTGCCGTGGCGGCCATAAAACGACTCCTCAAATATCACCACAGTGCAGATTATAATAATATTATTTTCTGTTTTTTTTTTTCATCTTCGACTTTATTTAGAGTCATTTTGAAGATAGAGGTTTTCATGGCACGTATTGCACATTTCATTTTTGGTCATAAACCGGCTCTGCTATTCTCATTCATTTGGTGTATTAGTTGCTACTAAAAGATTTAACTACAGTCAACTCCCGATATCTCGAAGTTGAACTTCAGCCCAAACTACTGATATCTCAAAGTAAATTTTCTGGTACCAGAAAATTTACTTTGAGGTATCAGTAGTTTGAGATAGCAGGTGTTGAAATGTAAATAAAAATAGGAAATATATTCTACGATATACGAGGGGCGTTCGGAAAGTTTTGCAAATGACGTAATTTCTCGGTAACCACCATACAGACAGAACTTCTGATTGCAAAAATACATTAAGCTATATTATGCGAAGAGAAGTCTGCAAACAAGATGCATTTTTTAAAAAAGGACGCATTTTTAACTTCTTTGAAAGAGGTATACCCTAAAGGCACTGCAAAATTTTACTTTAGTAGGCCGTAATTTATATATCAGCAGTCTTTGATATCTTTTTATCTTTGTTAGTTAAAGACAATGCCCAGACAATGTTGTTCTGTAAAAATCCCGGAAATCAGTTTTAATCTGGCTTCCGTACAGGGCCGGGAATATGGATTATCCGTACTTTATGCTGTAGCAATTACTCCATTTCTACTAAAATTTGATAATTTCGCGATGAAAACAACTGTATTAGCATTCAAAATATTGTCAGCAAGAGCATTTACATGGGTCAACGAAAACCTGTCAACAAATTCAAATTAATGCCAAAAATGAAGCCTCTGCAAGCTTTCAAAAATGACGTTAACGTAAAATTCAATAACGTCATAAGAACTGCGCATTGCTTTGCAAGGAATAAATCGATAACAGTTGCCGCCCTTCTAACTTTTGTATGGATATTATAGGCAACGATGGACAAGCAAATGACAAAGATTAATTTAATATTTACAAGGATATTTGACTTGAATGCCTAACACTGAAAAGATTTTACATATAAAATTAGCCCAGTGGTATGACTGGGACCTATTAAAATGCGCTGTAACTCAATAAGGAAAAGTGTCTTTGTATAGTGTTTGGTATCATTGAAAAGACAAAATGCATTGCTTTCAGTACATGCATAGCAGTTGTACCCAGCATGCTCCTAAACAAAGTCATGAGGCCATTTGCAAAACTTTTCGAACACCCCTCGTATTAGGAAACATAATCTACGATATAAGAAGATACTTTGAGACATCAGTGTTTTAGATATCGGGAGTTGACTGTATTCAGAACTTATTGCAATGACAGAGACACTTCCAAAGAGAAACACTATAACAAGAAATAGTCAAGGGTCTTGAAATACGAGTCAAAATGAATAAAAGAGCCGCGAGGGCCCGCGACACGACAAAACCAACAAAATGGTACGCTGCCCAGTCTGATCATAGTCTTTGCTATGCGCTTAAATGGTACCTTAGTGTCTAAGCTAGCTCCGTGCAGACAGTGAAGACTCTGGTCAGGCTGGGCAGATGTCCAGGCTGATTCGAGTATTCGCTGACCGCAAACGCCAGTTTGTTGGTTTTATCGTGTCGCGGCTCAAGTGGTATGTAAATTTATCTGATACAGTTTTAAAGGCAGGTAACTGTTCGATCTGTGCCCGGGTCTCCTATCTCAACAGAACTACCCTACCCATATTTGTTTATATAAAGAACTGCACTATTATGATCAAGGTGTGTTTTGACAGGCTTTACCCAGCGGGCACATACCGTCGAAATGGCGTCGAACTGACGTCGATGCGACATTATTACGTAGCATCGATGTCAGTACGACGTAATTTCGACGTTATGTGCCTGCTGGGTAATCTGAACAATGGCAATCCAAATAATTAAGCCGGTGACGATATCGAGCACTTGACATAAGTAAGGTAAAGTCATCTTTGGTGAGGCCACATTTATTGACTAAAATACATGCTATCTAATATATGATAGACATTATTCGTTTTGCATGATTTTACCTAACATTCCTTGATCCAAATCTGATCTGGTCAGTTTGCCAGCAACAAATTTCGGTTTTCCTCTCGGGTTTCTCACTCGCACGATGTCCTGAAAGATGGATAAGTGCATTAACAAGGGATATTTATATCTGTATGTTTACATATTTATTACGGCTCACGAAAATAGGAATTATTTAAGTGCGGGATCCTCTACTATACACTTTGTCCGTAAAAGGGGCGTAATATTTTTATCCGTATGAGATGTGGTCATTTATCCGTCCCAACCCACCACCCGCTACCTCTTATGTAAGGTGAAATTTGCCAGTGAGGCGTAAATTGGTTTTCAAGCGGAGTCCAGGACTATAAGGTTTAGCATTCCGGGCGAAAAATCTTAAACATACGGGCAGATATATTGTTGGTTTTAACGCGCGGAAAAATTCTCAAACTCTGAAATAGCAACAGACTTTCTTCTTAGCATTTAAACATGTGAAATGGTTTTACTTGCAAAATAGTCTTCTTTTTACTTGTGATTCCTATTAGAGTCCTATTACAGTTTCGGTTTAATATAGTTTATCATATGACGTCGCATCTGAGGGTGTAATAAAGCCATGTATTAAAAACGATAATCCACTACTGGATTAAATATGCAAATTACGTCGTAACGTTGTACGTTGACGTACATTAAAACGTCGCGCTTTCTAATGGCGAAATCGTGACGTTTTAGTGCAAATTTTGCGAATAAAATGCGATTTTAGTGTCATATGATAAATAGAATCTTGCATTCGTCCTCCTGTATTATTGAATTTATTAAACTCAGATGCGACGTCATATGATAAAATATTTTAATAACATACAGTTTAGGTAGACAGCAGTTGTGACTTATAATGGTAAAAAGACTTGTATCGACTTGTATCGATTCCAAGCATTTGGTTTGGCAAGCAAAATAGTGCAGGTTCGAGTCTTGGCATCGATTTTGTGTGTGTGTGTGTGTGTTTGTGTGTGTTGGGGGTGGGTGAACGTGATGAAAGCTTCATTAATTTTCAGCGTTAGATAAGTCCTACTAATTTGCAAAAAAATAACGAATCAATCAGTTTGAAGATACATGAGACAATGCGAACAAAAGATATTCAATATATCTTTCAGATTTATGCAGTTTAGAAGGAAATAGATCAATTAAAAACTCTGAACGAGTTCCTTTATAACCTGTATCATTATGCCTCATGTTGCCATTGTATGGACTGAGATGATAATAAAGAGATTTGTATTGTATTGTATTGGTAAGGGTGATTACTTTGTAAGGGGTGACACTTAAATCATCAATATAGGCAAGTTGTCAATATTTCATTATGAGAAGCATTTAATGTAACCTCCATACTTTTGCCGCCATTTTGTGACTCCCTTCTAGTTTCGCTGGAAAGACTTTGCTCCTTTCTCTTTCCTCAGTTTAGAAGGGCTGTGTCAGCCCTTCTAAACTGGGGAAAGAAAAAGGAGCAAAGTCTTTTTCTCGAGACTTCATCTCCAATGAAAAGCGGAGCGAAAAAAAAAAAAAAAAAAAAAAAAAACCAGAATTGCTTCAATCCTCTGTGGGTTAACCCATTTACCTTAAAATTAACCAATTGAACTGACTTTTAATTGGTTATGGAAGCTAACTCAATAGTGTATTTAATTTTAATCTATTTCAGTTAAAACAAATAGAATCTATCACTTGTTCCAATCCTAGGGTCTACCGTTCAAGCGGGAAACGCGGCTCTGCAGAGTTTCCTACTTGAACGGTAGACCCTTGGATTGGGGTCCATATCCCCACTGGATACTTTTTCTCACCTATCAATATCAAAAAGCTTAGTTGGCTGACTGTTTTCTTCTACCTTAAAACGAGCTAGTATTACGTAATTTAATGAGTGACTTAGAAAGGGACGTCATAAATCACTCAGAAAGGAAATGGAACAAAGCCAAAGAACTGGTACAATAGCTGGTAAGCTAGAAGAAGACTATTTAATGACAATGATAATGCAAAATGAATGTTTCTAAATCCTTTCTGGGAAGCCACCGAGCAAAGAAATTCGAACGAATTCACGTGTAGGTTATTCTACATGGCTAGACATGTGGGGTAAGATTTGCTACTGTCTTAAAGGACACGGATAAATAGAATCTATCGGTCTCCGATGCGGACAGGGAAATCCCAACCGGAGGGCACACGGGGTGTGTCGGAAACGAGGCTTGCCGAGTTTCCGACACACCCCTTGTGCCCGAGTTTCCGACACACCCCTTGTGCCCGAGGGTTGGGATTTCCCTGTCCGCATCGGAGACCAATGATTGATTATTTTTCTTACCTACGATATATTTCAAATTGAACGGGGAACTATTATTTCACGCGAACGTGTACAAGCGTAAGTAGTATTGTGACGTAACGTCAACGTTATTTCAAACGTCAGTTGGTAACGTCTTCAAAATGGCAGCACCCTCGACAGTGTTTGTGTTAAAAATTGACTATTTCGGATTTTTGTTTTTCGATTTTAAGACATAGATACAGTTAATGGTGGACTAATAAAGAATGAGTTTGTTTGAGGAAATTTATTGCTTTAAAAAATAATGCATAAAGTATAGAATCGCCGACCGGGGCTTATCGCATTTCATTGTGTGAGTAGTGATACGCAGAATTCAAGCTCGTGTGAGCTGTCCCAGCCCATGGGCAAGACAGAATTTTCCAGCACCGCTAAAAATAGAACAAACTCTGTCTCGTAGGTAAGAAAAATCTATTCTATACACTGTGGTACATGTAGGTGAAAAATAATAGTCTTACCTTTGGTCTCATCCATACGACTTCCGACACAGGTAAGCCCGCTGGTAAATTTCCACTGTATGAAAGAGACTTGTTATTCGCTGGAAACTCAGGATCTTCGTACTCAAGGCGCTTCTCTAAGAGCTCCTTTTTAAGAGAACGAAAATCCCTCTTGAATCTAGGCATACTTCCTGTGTCAGTGCAAGTCGTTTAATGGGCGGGTATTACAATACTTCGCGTCCTATATTACGTAACCTTAAACGAACTATACTCATTAGGAAAAGATACGTCAATAGTTGATGGTCATTTCTTTTCTATCTGTTCCTGATCCAGAACTGCCGACCTTGACTCAGTGCATTAGCGCTGACACTGACAAATTATGTTATTAAGTATATGGTTGTTCCTGTCGAAATGTGTATAGTTTATTTTTTCCGTGTTGGTTTTGAAAACGGATGTAAATTATTGTATTATTAATGAATGTGTAGGTGTTCTATTACGGTAACTGCTAAAATCGATAGAGTGAAATACTAGTTGGTGGGACTTTAATCCGAGCTCGCTTACTCACTAAAACCTTACTCTTATTGAGATATCTATATTAAAAATATTAAAGGAAAAGGCTCACAAAGTCATTGATTAAATTGAAGTGAACGTGGTGAGTGAGTGAACTTGGGTTTAACGTCCCACCAACAACTAGGTCCGACAGAGACGGGACCTCGGTTAAAAGTCTGATCCGAAAGACCAGAAAAGTGGGGGGGGGGGGGGGGGGGGGGGGGGAGTAGATCTTGCGATCTCTGTATTGCTTGTCTAGCTCGTTATCCACTACTCAGCTCACATACATCTTTTACTTCAACTACTTAGGAGGCCGCTCCTAAGTTGAAGTAAAAGATGTATGTAAGCTGAGTTATACCAAAATCGGTTAAAAATTAAGAAAGTTATAAGTATTTTCAAACTGAAAACAAGGCATCGCAAGCGATTCAATCCCTTCGTTCCAGATTGTTAATCCTACTGATTTCATCGCTGATGGATACTCAGTTTCAATGTACATGTCCCAGGTACTGACAAAGCTATAGAAATAGTAACTGTGACCTTGACCTTTGCCACAGACTGCTGAAACGCAAATATTTCCCAGTATTTTGGTACTTTTTTGTACTAAATATTACAGAGCTATAGAAATAACGACTATGACCTTTACCTTCGCCACAGACGACTGAAACGCAATTTTTTCCAAGTACTTCGGTACTTTTTTTTAATTTTCGGCCTATAAATGAAGGCACTAGATCGATGTCATTTTTTTCAAAAAAAAAAAAACACTATGACATTGACTTTGACCAGATAATGCTGAAAAGTCATTGCCATACTAAACGTTTGTATTCAGTTACAGTATGACCGGAAATTATCGAGAATTTTTAACAAATTTTAGCCAGTAATTTTCTAGCTTTATATGAAATAAATGGAACTGATTTGGTATTATGTTGATGTATTCATCAGTGATCTACAATGTGGTGGTTTCGATATTTGTCATTCATCTAAAAGAGGTGGATTTTCTCTCCTTTAATTAACCAAGTACAAAATTTGAAAAAAATCGCAAAATAAGATGAAATTTGAAATAAAATGCGTACAAGAAAGTGCTAAATTAAGAATGTATATTTAAAATTACTTTTTCAGATACAGAAACAATACTGCTGTATCATCAGCAAATCTGTGTGATATCGTTTATAAGAAATTATTACATGTACGATCTGAGCAAAGATAGATTTCAAATGCTCACTAAATTCTAAGAAAAAGGTAAATTTTCAGCTGGCTTGGCTACAAGATTTAGTCACTGTATAGAAAGTAAGATATGACAGACAAGCATGACTGTATAATTACAAAGGCTAGTGATTTATATGTAATTTGATATCAGAAGATAAGATCACCCTTGTTGGATATTCATTTTACTTGGTCTTGAAATTGCGGCGCACATTTTTGTAGATTATACCATTAATGCGCCAAACTCAAATTGCTTAAAAATCTTAGTCAAGCCTTAAATATTTTATGACTCATAACAACATTAATCATCCTGAGATTGTTTAATAAGTTAGCTTAAAGCAGTGTGGTCTAGTTTAAGACTGCTACTTCTAAACGCTCTTTAAAATTAATCTTACTTTGTGATTTTAGACCCCTTGGTCCAACAATCTGATATAAATTATTGAAAATGCTAGTAAATTTTTTAAAGTGAAATATTAAAGCAAGGAATTATGTATTACATTCCTTTCTTAATATTCCACCATGCAAATGATCATTTACTGCAACAACTAGGATTAACATATTATGAAAAATGCAATTCTCAATAATTTCCGGTTATACTTTATATGAGCCTCGACACGACAAAACCAACAAAGTGGTTGTGCGCCCAGCGCAGACTCAGATCAGCCTGGGCAATCGCCCAGTCTGATCAGAGTCTTCGCTGCCCGCATGGAGATAACATAGACCTTTAAGCGCATAGAAAAGACTGATCAATCTGGGCGGATGCCCAGGCTGATCTGAGTCTGTGCTGGGCGCACAACCACATTGTTGGTTTTCTCGTGTCGCGGCTCAGTTATAAAAATCGGTTCATAAATGAAGGCACTAGAGTGATGGCAACGCTTTTCTAAAATTTCGAATTGTGACAGACATTGACCCAATAATGCTGAAACGCAATTTTGGCCAAGATATTGATATGCTACTGAATGAGCCTATGCAACTTTCATTTTGATCTACTTTGCCAAAAAATCCATATATTAGTCCTCGAGGTTTTCTCTAACTACAATTTGCTATTTGAGAAAAGTGACTATCTTTGCATTTCATACAGGGATTATTCTAGTGCTCACGTTATGTTTAATATGAAGTTATAGTAACAAGCAAATTCGGTGAATTTATATCCCCCGCCGAAGTGACCCCCGATTCGTTTATTATGGTTTATTTTAAGTTTTTTTAGTTCGTTCAACTTGTGGACTGTAAATCAAATCAAGGACTATTACTCTGGCTTAAGTGAGGCATAAGCTGAAGCTGTTCTTAAACACTTGCCTCAGCATAACTGCACTATGATGATACACGTTTTATTCTGTTTCCAGAAATTTTGTTCAGTCAAGTATCTAAGTTATGGCTAATACAATCATATATGTGGAGTTTAAATCAATTCAAGGGCATTAAATCATGCACTACTGATGCAATTAAGATCAAACTTAAATGTGCATTGCTACAATACATAATTATTTGAAGTTTCATGAAATTCCATTCATTGGTTACTTAATTATGACTCAATTTGTTGATTTTAAACCAAGTCAAGGGCAATAACTCATTGCTAGCTGAAGAAATTTCGACAAAACTTAAAATGCATCAATGTGTTATGGTGATGGGTATTTAGTAAAAGTTTCATAGAATTCTATTCATTGATTACTTAGTTATGACTAAATGTGTCAATTTGAAATTCATTCTAGGACAATAACTCATGAATTTCTGATGACATTCTGATGAAACTTTATGTGCATAACTGCCTTATGGTGATACACATTAAGTTTTAGTTTCATGAAGTTTTGATAATTGGTTACTTAGTTATGGCTCATTTTATTGTTTTAAGTCAATTAAAGGGCAATAACTCATGCACCCCTGAAGCCAGTCTAATGAAACGTGACATACATCAGCGTAATATAGTGATACATATTTATTATAAGTTTCATGAAATTCCGTCCAGTGGTTACTTAGTTATGGCTGATTTTATTGATTTTAAAACAATTCAAGGGCAATAACTCATGCATTACTCAAGCCAGTCTGATGAAACTTGACGTGCATCAGCGAGTTATAGTGATATATATTCATATTAAGTTTCATGAAATTCCGTCCAGTGGTTACTTAGTTATGGCTCCGGACGGACAGACGGACGGACGGACGGACGGACGGAAGGACGGACAGACGGAAGGACGGATATGGAGAAACCTATATCTCTCCGCCTTCGGCGGGGGATAAAAACTTCCAATAAACTAACCCCCGATCCCGATGTTCCCTACCATGGTGCCGAGTTTGCCGTGTGCACGAATGAACCATGAAAATTATTTGAGCCGCGACACGACAAACCAACAAGTGGCGTTTGCGCCCAGTGAAGCCTCGGCTCAGCCTGGGCATCCGCCCAGTCTGATCAGAGTCTTCGCTGTCCCCATGGAGGTAGCTCAGAGTCTGATCAGACAGGGCGGATGCCCAGGCTGATTGAGTCTGCGCTGAGCGCACAGCCACTTTGTTGGTTTTCTCGTGTCGCGGCCCCTGGGCATCCGCCCAGTCTGATCAGTGTCTTCGCTGTCCCCATGAAGGTAGCTTAGACCCTTAGCTACTCTTTAAGCACTTAACTAAGAGTCTGATCAGACTGGACGGATGATCTGAGTCTGCGTTGGGCGCACAACGACTTTGTTGGTGTTCTCGTGTCGCGGCTCAATTATTTACCTTTTTACTGCTTTATGGTTACCTTTAGTATTTGCAATATTTCAACTTTCGGTTTCAGTTTTGCATTTCCAATATTTCTATTATAAGACATAAACCGCCAATGTAAGAAATACTGAGAAAAACAAACAAATAAACACAGAAAGAGAAAAGACGCAACGTAAAGAATAAGAAGAACTCAATGTATTATTAAAAAGAAGCGGAATTACTTTCTGCAGGAAAATTTACAAATACAGATGAAATAAAGTATACTGTTATAAATGTTACGGTACGATTATGCAAATTACAAACAGCTCGCAACTGCTTACTGAAAACTGTCATGCTTATAATGAAACCACCCGCAATATGCGAATGGATGTAACTTTACCCGGGGTTAGCCCTGGGTATTGATGCCTCTAAAAGGGGGCTCAGGCTAGTGACGTTTCAACTCACACACACAAAACCCCTAACTGAACGAACCCTAAACCTCCTTTTTGTACACCGGCGCTATCCCTTCAAGCATATTGTAGATCAAGAGGGTCTCTACTTCACAAAGTGGACGGGGCTGAGGTAGGGATTAGAGGTACATGAAAACAGTACCCACGCATCCTATAAGTAGTTTGCTTCTGCCCCTCACCCACAACATAAATAGTAAATAAGGTCTTCATAGTCCTACCAGAGGTAAAACTTGTCGAAGCACGAATCATTACAAAACAAGTATAGCTCTCAGAATTGATGATAATAATTGAGCCGCGACACGAGAAAACCAACAATATGGTCGTGCGTACAGCGCAGACTTAGACCAGCCAGGGCATCCGCCCAGTCTGATCTGAGTCTTCGCTGTCCGCATGAAGGTAGCTTAGTCCCTTGGCTACCCTTTAAGCGCTTAGCGAAGAGTCTGATTAGACTGGGCGGATGCCCAGGCTGATCTGAGTCTGCGCTGGGCGCACAACCACTTTGTTGGTTTTCACGTGTCGCACTCATATGTCGGTTCATGTGCGTTTTGTGTCACATAACTGGCAGAAAAAGAGGAACCGAAAAAGGCAAGTCTCTTCATAAAAATGCGTGTTGTTTTTGTGTTGTTTTAGGGTCCTCATTTGAGGCATTTTACCTCCTGTACCTTATAGTTTATTTTTCATACACTAAAGTTTGTGATTTCGATATTGATTTATTTAAGATATCAACAAAAATGACCTATATATTTTTCTTTTTTATGAAAAACTCAAGGACGATTTAATTTTTTAAAGCCGGCCGATCACGATCATACATGTATACAATTACAAAACTATGGTGAGAAGCTTGGAACAATAGGCTTCATGATAAATATTTTATGCTGATAGAGCAATGGGGCCTTTAATGCAAATAATTACAATAGCTCCCCATCACCCTGAAAAATTAACCTTTCTATCCAGCATCCTTAAACTCTGGTAGGGCCTCTATAATGTATAATACGGTAGGGCCTCTATAATCTATAATATCTGTTCTTGATATATTTATTCCCTTGACCCAGTCAAAAACTCAAGAATACACACCAGTGTACATGTATATGCAAGTTCACAGAGCAGTAATTCTTGGCCTTTAGATACAAGTTAATTTAGTTCAAATCCAAGAAATGAACAGGGGTCATTTTAGTTTGGTGACTATTGCATCCCTTGGGACCCCTGCTGCAGAGATTTGAGGGTTCCAAACAGGGTTTTGGGGGGTCAAAATATGCTAAAATGAGAGTCCGGGGAAACCCTGAGGCTGATACAATGTTGTATCTTCATTGCATAATGAGATGTCATGACAATGCTGGTGAATATAAATCAAGGTAGTTTCAACGTAGTGTGGCCGCTTAAACTTAAAATATTTTACTTATTATAAAATAAAACTACCTCAGTTAAATCTGTTTTGTTTTATTTTGATAACCCATTAACACTTGGAGACCGAAACGAGGGACAATGGCCAATTGTGTAGACCCAGATCGGACACCATAAATATAGTGTCAGATCAGAGTCTTAACTGTTGCCATTAACATTGGAATCAACTGATGCTAATGTGCACAAACCGTGGTGAATGTTGAATAATCAGTTTCTGGTGCCAGAAGGAATGTATGGAAATGAAATTGGTCATTTCTTGTAGAATGATACATATTTTTATCAAACTACAGCATGTGGTTAAGAGTTATGAGCAATTTCACTCACTGACTACAGCGGAAGGACAAACAGACTGATGGACTTGCACAGCGATTAAAGTGCACACCTGTGGGTCGTGCAATACTGTTTAGACTTTCGTCACAGTTTTGCATGCCGGTGGCTGGGCAATAGTAAAATACATAAGTATACAAAATTTGAACCATATATACCACGGGGTTCATGAGTTATGAGCATTTTCACTACTTGACAGTAAATTTTCAACTTGTGCTCAGCAAGCCTCGTCCATCAAAAAAGACGGTTATGCATGCGAGTCGTTAGATAATGTTGACATGTATCAAAATATAGAGTGCGGTTCAAGAGTTATAAGCGTTTTCGCTAACTGATAACGGACGGACGGACGGACGGACTCATGCAGTGATTATAGTGCAAACCTGCGGGTTGTGCAATGAGAAGTTTTGCATACCAGTGGCTGGGCAATGTTAAATTACATACGTATACAAAATTTGAAGCAAATATACCAAGCGGTCCAAGAGTTATGAGCATTTTCAATAAAAGAGCTTGACTAGCCAAATTGATGCTCGGTGAAGCCTCGTCACTGTTTTGCATGCCGGTGGCTGGACTATGTTAAAATACATGAGCATACAAAATCTGAACCATATTTACCACGGTGTTCAAGAGTTATGAGCATTTTCAGTAGTTGGCCGTAAATTTTCAACTTGTGCGCAGCAAAGCCTCGTCCATCAAATAAGGTTGTTATGCATGCGAGTCGTTAGACAATGTTGACATGTATAAGTATGCAAAAGTTTGTCAAAATATCCCATGCGGTTCAAGAGTTATAAGCGTTTTCGCTAACTGATAACGGTTTTCGCTAACTGATAACGGACGGACGGACGGACTCACACAGTGATTATAGTGCAAACCTGCGGGTTGTGCAATGTTTTATTTAAAGATAAATTAGTAGAAAAGTAATAAGCCTAACACCCCGTCAACTGGAAATGGACTGTCCTTAGAGCAAGGTAGAAGAATCCACTCCAACACTTAATGTTATAAGTAAAACAGGAATTTTAGAAATATATAGGTGGTAGGTATAATATGATATAGTCTACACTCTCCAGTAATCAGATTTTGTGCTGGTTGTTTTGTTTAAAATAACATATCTGACAGAAATCTGTCTGACTCTAATACTGATTGGAGATAATAGATGCGGCTAGAAAGTAGCAGATATTTTGTCATTATGCATAAGACGTGGGATCTTGTCAAATTGTGAAGACCAACGGACACGGGGTCGCAACAAGCAATGAAGAGCTACCGACGAAGCGTCGTTTCAAACAGAGCAGTCCCACGGACGCGGAATCTTGAAAACAATGAAGACTCACAAAATGCGGGATTTTACAAATTGTGTAAACCAACGGACGCGGGGTCCTGGTTTAAACGACATCTTATGAATTATAAATGACATCATACACTACAATACAATTTCATAAGTATCAGGATTAGCAAAATGGTTGTATAAGAATCTACTATAAGTGTGAGATACGGATAGACACATCTGTCCCAAGGGTCACTGTTTAGCATCACGAGGCTTGCCGAGTGATGCCAAACAGTGACCCGAGGGACAGATTTGTCTATCCGTACCTCACACTCGTGGTAGATTCTTTTTCTTGCAAATCTTTGTGCTGAAGCTTTAATCACACCACAGATCCCTCTAGACACTACAACATCCAACATTTTGACAACTGTTGTGATTTCTGACGTTGTTATGGCGTCAGGTAGCGTAAGAAGTTGCGCGACGTCCGATACAACCAATGTAAACTGAAGTCACGCGAAAACTTTTTTATCCTACCCAAGGGTCAGATAACCAGGGCAAGATAAGAATTTGTATCCCTAGCAAAAAGCACGGATATCCTTATCTGGGGTGCAAGGAAGTCATTTCCAGGGGGTCCTTACAGAGTAATAGACTCGCGGACGCGGGCTGCTGACAAAGAACGCAGATCCATGAACATTGTGTTTGGCAAACAGTGCAGATCCACTGATATGGTGTTTTGACAATGTACAGCCATGGACGCGGGGTCTTTACAAAAAGTGTAGACTCACAGAACACGGCGTCCGATCAGAGCTTACTCTGTTTGCATAAAAAATACACAAAACATAATTTAAGGCCAATGCGTACACTTTAAAGGGAAGCAACTTTGTCATTTCAATTCTTGCCATCCTTCTCATTGAGGGTCAGTTCAAGAAAAGATTGACTTTTCCTTCAAGCTAGACCACCTTTAGGAAGGGTGCCATCATTAAGTCTGAGGTAGATCTACTACTCATCGTCATGCAGTTGACGGAAGCAAAGCTGTCAACTGTGGTGTGTATTAACCACCACTCAAGACATGAGAATCATATATATCAGAATTATTTCCCCTTATATTAAAAAGTTAGAAATGATGTATCGTCTTCTGATCCTCACGGAGGCTACATTTCTCGAGCAATCATGACCAAACTTGTATTTTTTGAGCATTCATGACGAAGCTTGCCTAGAATATTTATTTTTCAAGAAAATATCTCAATCATGTTTGTTGATGGGCACACTCGTACCATGATTACCAGAGTAATTGCCCCTTACATAGTCAAATATTGTTTATGGTCGTGTGAACACATTAGAGGCCACATTTCATGATGAATTACATCCAAGCTTACAGAATATGAGCCACATCATGTGATTTCCAACAATGTGGCATTGGTGACAAGCAAAGGCTCTGATCAGACTGCACTTGAGTGCAGTCTGATCAGAGCCTTTGCTTGTCCCCGTAGCCTTCTTTGGAAGTGGCACAGCCCTAGAGGCAGTGGTGAGGTTTCTGATTACCTTGTGTAATGAGAGGGATGATCTGAATATCACATTACAAAATTGCCACATACCGGTAGTTGGAAATCACATATGTGGCTCATATGTATAAACATAGTTATCAAATCCCAAATCAAGTTCAATAGTTTTCCAAATTGGACCATTGACACCGGAGTTATTTCACCTTACATAGTCAGATTGGCTCGTTGTGTTTCATCCTGTTAATATAGTGGAGGCTGCAACTTTAGAGCACTCATGTAAGATCCTCTATTTACCAAATTAAGTGCGACAGATGCGCATTTCTGTATTTTAAGGTCTTTCCTTGCGATTACCAGTGAGTGATATCAATGGTAATGCGATGAATGATATGACAAGAAAGATATGGCACAATGTGTCATATCAATAGACTCGACTTACTTGAATAGCATTGAAGATGAAAGTTATTCTTGTCAGGGAAGTGTCTTACACTTCCATGTTCTGGTGTAGTATTGGTAACCTGGGAGCACACAAAAAAAAAACACTTCTCGCATAACTAGCTTTCTCTCCCTCTTTCAAATACATTTTTTGCTCTTTAGATAGAAAAATAGTCCACCATGCTAAGGATGGTTCTAATTAATCACAGGTCGCAAGGGACATTCATATGAATTTCAGGTAAAAGTCTGCGTCTCCATAATTGCATTCATGAGTCTTAGCGTTGTAGATATGATTAGATCTGCTTTTCTTTTTTACCCAAACCAGTTGCATCATTTGAATAAACACATCCCAAAAAGGTAGATCCGTTGAAATTTTACGGCTGGTTCCTTCAGACTAAGTTTGGTCAAAAGTGTGGTGTGCATTAAGACCAAAATTGGCAAAAACGAAACGTATCTGAACATAAATGTAAAGTTTTTCGTTTTTTAAACGATACAAGGACCATGTTTCACCATCAAACTTCTTTGATAAAATGTTCTTAATTTATGGTGCTTGTCAAGAAAATATTTGCTAAAATATTCATGATACACGTGTTGCTTGTTTGGCCAAATTTTCTTTGTTTTTTGTTGTTCAAATGAACTGTTGAGTCCGATATTTATGACGCACTGTCAAATGTTTAGCATCAAGCTTGGTGGGTGCATCATTCTTCACTAAAAGGCTGGAATGTTAAAAATATTATAATTATGGCTGCGTTTATGTGAATGTCAGAAAAAGATGTTTTTACTATAAAAAGTAGCCCTGCCCTCATTGAGAGAAATTCACCGTTTACCGGAAGTGTTGCAGGTCGTAAACTAAATTCTTATCAGCCGCTTGTCAAAAATTATTTGATTGGACCGATCCTATCGCCATCCAATGTTGTTTTTTTTTATCTTATTTGAAATGCAATTAAGATTATTTGGTTTGGGTGTTACACTGTCAAATAATTTGAATGAACATAAATCAACACGTATTTGATCAAATTGAAAAGAGTAACACAGGCTTTATTAGAGTAGCCGATATAATCTATGACATGCTCCAAGCATAATAAATGCCTATAATCAAATCAATTCGCATCATCTCATTATCATAAATGGCTCCGCCCAGTAGTGTTTATATGCCGTATGAACGCCTAAACACTTTCTTTGAAACTAAGTATAGACATAGCATTGTTAAGCTAGCATGGTCGAGTCTATAAAAAGGGGATCCTACCCGAGTGCTCATATATGACTGCATTTATTAAACGGGGGGGAAAGATGAGGTGCGAGGCTATGCCAAGCATCTTATTGGTTAAATAAATTTAATAATACAGGAGCACGAATGCAAGATTCTGTTTATCATATGTCACTAAAATCGCAATTTATTAGGAAATTTTGCACTAAAAGCCATGATTTTGCCTATAGAAAACTTGACGTATTTTATGGACGTCAATGCATTTCATTATTAATCAACTAGTTGATTATCGATTTTAATGCATGGCTTTATTATACTCTCAGAAGCGACGTCATATGTGACAGTGCCTGGCATTTTGAGCCATGTGGAGATGCGACGTTAACGTCACGAAACGTGAAATGAAAGTGACGTCATATTTGCACGTAAAGTTAATTGGATTTTGCGCACTGACTGATAAATTTCAAAGCGTCGCCTGAAAAGAGTGATTCAACATTTCTATCGGCGTCTTTTATTTTCTTTATCGACACACTTTTAGAATGTTCGCATTATACATGTAGATCGTTCAAAAGCGATGTCACGAACCAGAGTTATAAACGTTTATCCAGCTAGTATGTATATTGTATCCAATCATTGAAACGAAAACAAAAAATCGGGTTGGTGTGAATTTCGTTCGCTTTTCCTTAGCGCTATTGCTTTGTGCTTATCGAAATCTATTTTGGAAGCACTAATAAATACGACAATGTTAAAATTTTTTCCGATTTTCGCTCCATAAGGCTCAAAATGTCAGAAACTGTCACAATTATGATAAAGACATATACATGTTCATATTACCCGACCTACTATATGTAAAGTCATTGCAAGGTTTGAATGTCAACCACGGTGTTTGCGTTCGTCGCACGTGACCGGTCAATGTGTTTGACTATCGCCCGATTAAGCAACATTACGCGAAGACGTACTGCAAAAGCAGCTGTAGATATTTTCACTATCGTCCGGTCAGTTGAGACATAGCCGAAGCTGTCTGGCACATGGATGCATGGTTTTGCACTGGTTGGGTAATAAAAGAATAATTATTTCATGCCTTCTTCGGCAAACAGTCAAATTTGTCACCCTTGGTCATCCTATCGCCGTCAGCCTGGCAGCCCCCTGCGATAGTGCATTGGGTTTTCCATCGCACCTTGGGGCGATATATTTGACTATCATCTAGATAGGCATAAAATAGGTGTATGATAGAAAACACTGTTCACCGCTTGCGGTAGAGGTTTGCATTGCCCGCTAGAAGTGTCACTTGAGGTTACCTTAGACTGGCTCCAGACTCCAGTCAGTAAAACTGAAAAATCTTCAGGCATCACTGGATTCAGCTATCAGAAAATCCATTCCTGTAGTTTTATATATTTTGCATTATTTTATGATAATATAATTTATTAGACTGAAGCCAGTCTATGTTTAGGTATGTGTGTAAACCTCCATGATGTTTTGCACCATTTTTGCTAAGGGATACAACTTTCGTGACTTCCTGTTTTCTTCATTTGGACGATGAAACACTTTTAAAACGAAGGTAACCACTTAAAGTCTCCACAGTCCTATCCGTGGTAAAAACGTCTATACTCAAATCATTATAAGATGCGGTTCAACCTTCTCGTTTGTTAATAAAAAGAGGGTTGATGTGCATATATTGGGTCATATAACTGGCAAAAAGTAGAGAAAACAAGTTTTTGAAAAATTACAAATTGCTTCTCAAATAAAAATTCCTGTTCTGGTTTCCGGTCTAGCAATGCTATATAAACATAGGCTGGATAGTGATTAGGACTCCACGGCTGTACATTGTACGAGGGATGATCAAAAAGTTCCCGGAAAAGTGCTGTTGTTTCTTTACTATTTTTCTTTCTTCAACGAAATTTCACACTATTCGACTTTAATGTATTTGTGATTCATATCACGCAAAACAACTGACCTATGTCTGACAAGTTTCATGCACGCGCCACCAACGTAACGACCGGTAACGTGAACCGGCCCAGTTAACGTCACGTCGCATTTTTATCGTTTCTAATAGTAATTTCTGAACGTTGTTTAGCTATGAATACTGTATAGAAACGCTAATTAATTTACTGAACTTAAAAATATATATCTTACCTTGATTCTCATTACAAATTTTGTAAGCTGTTTTGACCTTTTCTACGAAATGATGTTTAAGTCCAACGTGCCTGTTAATAGTTATATGTGTGGGGGTTGGGTAATTCAAGGGCAGATAATTTGCTTTTTGTTATAAAATGGAAATGTTGTGATCAAGTTTCATAAACTTTAGATAATGGCGATTCGTTAGATATGTAATGTACGCTTTCAATAGAATTATTCCAGTAATACGACAATACATCCTGATACCTGCAGCAGCATTAGCTGTCTATCAAAAGTCTTAAATCAACAAGCAGCAAGGCCACATCGGCAAGCTTTGTCAAAATTCAGCCATAGTGTTTTGAGAAGTCCTTTTGTATAAGTAGCTTCATGTACCACTCTCTTCTAAATGCGGCTACACATAGTAATAAATTAGTATGATCTTAATTATGACAAAGATGGCCGATACATCATTGCTGATGGGTGAGTTGGACATTTGCTGGAAGCTTATCATGCTGCCGATTTCAGGTTGTGTTGTCTTTTTGCTGAAATGGTTGGACTGAAATGCATAAATCATATATCTAACGAATCGCCATTATCTCTAGTTTATGAAACCTTACCAGGACACTCCCATTTGATAAGGTAAAGTAAGTTATCTGTCCTCGAATTATCCCACCCCACATATTTACTGAATGAAGGCCACGTTAGACTTAGCCATCATTTTGTAGGCAAGAATAAAAACATCTGACAAATTTTGTAATGAACATCACGATAAAATACATATATTTAAGTTTATATAAAGTAATTCATCTTTATGCAAATAATTTGTGACTAGGCAACGCCCAAATTTTGCTATTAGAAACGGTAAAAATGCAACGTAACGTTAGCTGGGCCGTGTCACGTTACCGGTCGTTACGTTGGTAGCGCGTGCAAGAAAAAGGATAGACATAAGTTAATATTTCTGTTTGATATGAATCACAATTACATTAAGGTTTCCTAGGATGGAATTTCATTGAAGAAAGTAAAATAGTAAAGAGAATACAGCACTTTTCCGGGAACTTTTTTATTATCCCTCGTATTTTTACCATTTTATTCAACTTAATGAAATCGAAAGTAGGTCATTTTAGTTGCCAACTAACATGACTCAAATAAGTTTTCAAACCCTTTTTATGTGAAATTCAAGGATGTTTTATTTGTTTAAAGCTGGCTAATCACGGTCATTTACACTGACGAAACTATACTCAGAAGCTTGCAGCGATACCTCATGATAAAATTTTTCACGCTGATAGAGCAATGGGGCCTTTAAAGGAAAGAATTTGCTCTTCGCGGAGAAAATTCTTCACTAAGAATTTACCCTCATTGAGAAGGGTGGCCAAAAAAAAATAGGTAGAGCTGATTCCTCTGAATGGATACCCACTCACCTTATTTTGACGACACTGTTGTCGCTTTATTTTGTCACTTATTCATATAATAGCACTGGTATTTCGTTATACCTATTCTCTTCCATTAATATGAGCTACGACACGATAAAACCAAAAAGAGGCATTTGAGCCACACGAAGACTCAGATCAGCCTAGGCATCCGCCCATTCTGATCAAAGTCTTTGCTGTCGGCATAGAGGTATCTTAGACCCTTAGCAACCATCTAAGCACATAGCAAAGACTCTGACCAGACTGGGTAGACGCCCAGACTGATCTGAGTCTTCACTGGACGCACATGCCATTTTGTTGGTTTTGTCGGATCCGATACAAGGTACTTTGAGGCTTGAAGGAATTCTTAAGGATTTTTATTAGTTTATTCTTTCTTTATCGCTGTAACATCTATATGTTCAAATTGTATATCACTGTACGCAAAGCAACATAACTATATGATGTTAATAGAACTTGTGGTCTCACCCTTTTGCTTATATCGTGGAAATAATATACTATTTTCAAACTAAATATCTTTTCGGTTTTGTTTCGGTATTAACTGTCACATGTTTGCATGTGAAGAGAAAACAAACAAACAAACAAAAAACAAACAAAAAAAAAAAACAAACAAAAAATTAAATAAATTAAAGGTCATCTTTTTGTCAAAAGGGAATTGGGAGGAAATAAAGTTGATTGAAAAGAACAGAATAGATTAACATGTATCTTCGAATATTTACTTTTTCCTGATGTTTCAGAAAAGAAACTGCAACTGTTTTGCACTTCGACGAAAGTCATTTAGGAAGCACAACAGGCTGAACCTTTTGATTTTTTTAATCAAAATAATATTTTGACATATGCCATATAAAGTCAGTATGGTGCTGATGCACATTTCGACTATAACTAATGTATGTTTTTTGGGTTAGCCCTCCAATCGCCATAGAAGCAGACGACAAAACTTTCGTGTGCAAAATTAAAAAAAATGGTATGTCAAAGCTATATCATTGTGAGAATTCAAAGACTGAGGGCAAACAGTATGGATACTGTGACCGTATTCATAAAACGGCTTATGTGGTTGCTATGATGTTGGTAAGGCTAAATTTCTTTGAAGGAGATTCCCTACAACTATGAAATTTGCTATGGAGGAACAGTCTGAAAAGACTGTTCCTCCAGAGCAAATTTCATTGTTGTAGGTAATCTCCTTTATAGAAATATAGCCTTAGCAACAGCATAGCAACGACTTTAGTAGTTTTATGTATACGACCCCTGATGAGGCGGCTCATAATAAGCTGTCACATCTGGATCTACGTTATTTGCAAATTCAACAAAAATCGTTTTGAATGCTTTAAAGGTTAATTGTTACTAGCCGAGAAAACATCTGTATTCATCCAGATCATTTTAATATTCCTTGAAAGCGTTTGGCTGCATCTTTGAGTGAATGGATATAGCTCTATTTTTTTTCGCCATTATTTCAAACGAACACAAATCTCGGGGTTACATGTATCATTTGCCTCAGTACAAAAAGGGGATTTACTTCTAAAGGAAAACTGAGCAGCGACACGAGAAAACAAACAATGTGGTCGAGCGTCCAGCGCAGACTCAGATCAGCCTGGGCATCCGCCCAGTCTCATCAGAGTCTTCGCTGTCCGCATGAAGGTAGCTTAGTCCCTTGGCTACCCTTTAAGCGCTTAGCAAAGAGTCTGAGCAGCCTGGTCTGAGTCTGCGCTGGGCGCACGACCACATTGTTGGTTTTCTGGTGTCGTGGCTCAAATGGTATTTGGCGAACAAACTGTTTCCTTTAAAAGTTGACCCCAACTGAGGACAGACAAAATCAAAATGGCAGAGCTGCTTCCCCTGGGGCCGTATTCATAAAGCCACTTAAGTCGTTGCTATGCTGTTGCTAAGGCTAAAATTCTTTGAAGGAGATTCCTTACAACTATGAAATTTGCTCTGGAGGAACAGTCTACTATAAAATTTGTTCTGGAGGAACAGTCTTTTAAGACTGTTCCTCCAGAGCAAATTTCATAGTTGTAGGGAATCTCCTTCATACAGTTATAGCCCTAGCAACAGCATAGCAACCACTTAAGTCGTTTTATGAATACGGCCCCTGATATATATCCGTTCGACTTAAGAATAATAATTGTGATATGCATTGTTCTTCAATTGTTCCTTCAGCAGTTTATCAAAGGCTATACTCTCTTCCTTTGTGAAATGATTTCTCCAGTCACCAACTTCACCTGAAAAAGGAGAAAAAATAGAGTCAGAGCGAAAGACAAGGGATTCTCTATCCCACAAATGTGCAAGGTCGTTGAGGCACCACAGATGACCTCCAGACAGTCCCTTTTCACCTGATTCTGCTGGCAAAATCCATCCCTGTCTACTCTTTATGATATTGTCTTCCGTTCTGTCTACTTCTGTTTCTTTTCTCTATGCCCTGTAGGAACTCTCTTTGCTAAACCAGAAGACCTAAAGGTATGGCCAAACAACCTTTAAGTTAGTTTCCGCTTACTGACCATGGTCGTGAATTCATCATGGTGAGGCGTTAACTAGCGGCATATTATTGGTCAAGTTTTGTTACTTATCCATCACATCATAAATTTTGACACTTCACAAGAATTGTTTTGTCATGCCGAGATCTAATGATGGGTCAAAGCTTACCCAACAGGCACAACGTCGTACTGACGTCGACGCAACGTAATTAAGTCACTACGACATCTTTTCGATGTTATATGCCCGCTAGGTCGAATAGGAAAAGTTTCCCCGAATTATCACCAGAATTTCGTCTTATCTCGAGTTCTGAGGATGTACTGATGTACGGACCGAACAGTTTTTATCTGCTATAACATCTACTTAGCAACGAGGGAGGTGCCGAAAACAAGAACCTGTAAAGTTAAGGTTTCAATATTTCACTAAGTGGTCAGCAGAAATACTGCTTCAGATAAACCATGTTTGCTCGCCTTATTTAGATTTTAGTCGCTTTTGTGAATTGTCAAGGGAGAATACCCGAAAATGCTTTAAAAAAAGCTGTATCTCTTAAGACATTATGCCACGAAATGTAACGTTATCCGCTTCCAGGGAAAACGGTAACGACATCGGGAATAAGCAGTTAATAATCTGGTCGGTTGAACTGAGGTGTTAACGATCTGGTGGCAAAATAATGTTTTAGTACATTTCTCATAACGGTGTGCCCGAGGAGGCATTATTTCAATCTGTAAGCAAATGACAAGAATAAGCTGAGCCTCAATATGATAAAACCAACAAAGTGGCATGTGCGCCCAACGAATACCCAGATCAGCGTAGGCATCTGCCCGGTCTGATAATAGTTTTTGCTATGCGCTTAGAAGATAGCTAAGGGTTTAAGATACTTTCTTGCCGATAGCAACGACTTTGATCACACTGGGTGACAGCCGAGGCTGACCTCAGGCTTCGTTGGACGCACATACCACTTTGTTAAGAAATCAGCCGCGATACGACAAAAGTCGATCAAAGTGGCATGTGCGACCAGCAAAGACTAAGAACATCCTGGGCATCTGTCTAGTTTGATCTGAATCTACGTCGTGTGCTTTAAGGCTAGCTAAGGGTCGAAGTTACCTTCATGCGGTTTCACCGGCTGATCTGAGTCTGCGCTGGGCACAAACCACCTTGTTGGTTTTCTCGTGTGGAGCTCATATTATCTTATGGATGATAATAATATTTTTGTTTCTCAGAATCAGATACCTTTTCGTATAAACGTAAATAACCCCAGTTCAGCAATTTTCTCTGTTGCTTTCTCGCCCATAGAATCAAGCATCTCTTCCGGGTATTCTTTAACTGTATGTTCAGCTATCTTCATGTTCTTAAAAGAACATTTATCAGCTATTTCCTGCACGACCTCTGGTGATAATGTTTTCCCGAGGAAATCGGCAATAGTTCGAACAGCGGTCACTGGATCCTGTACAGCAAAGGAAAACGAAGTGCCCACAGTATTTTAATTCAAAGGGGAAGAATAAGAAAGAAATGGAAATATTTGAATTTGCAAGCATCGGAAATCCAATTAAGCTACAACTGTACTTGACCTTGATCAACACCGTTTGCTCTGTAGTCTTTAAATCTCAATATGAAATAGCTTGAAAAAATGTAAAAAAATTAAAAATCGAAAGTTTGTGGAGGTAAATTTTGTGGGCTTCTTTTCGGTGCTTAAGGGATATAACATCGCTGACTGAAGCTTAAGACATTAGATTAAAACAAACTACAAAAGGTCATATACCAAATATTATGCATCATTGCTTCTATTTTGTCGATCGTTATTTCTTTTTTCTGTTTCAAGAAAGATATAAACCATATAAGCGTAAATTAAATCAGAAAATTTTACTACATTACTTAGGATTTCCGGTGTTGCCAATCGTGTGAAATTAAATATAGCTGAATACTTTAAGCTTCCCGCACCACTCGCCTCCGCTACCAGTAATGTATTACTAGCCATTCCAAGGCGGCACGTCTGTTGTGGTCCATAATGTTACGTGCTCTTATGCCCACTCGTCTGTGGTCTTCTGGCAATATGGTCCCCTGTAGATCTGTCCCGTTGCTTTCTGTTTTTTTTTGTAATTCAAAATATAAAATGAGTAAAAATTGATGTTACTCGTATTTTTAGTTGCAGTTATAGCTGAGTGACCACCTGTCTGGGAAAGATTTTTGTAGCTGATCATTACCTAACTGAATACTTTTTATCTTTAACAAAGTACCTTGAGTGAACGTAATCTATGTTACCACAGGCGCTAGAAGTTCTATGTTATGAAACATATTTCAATGCTGCCAAACATCTTGGTTATGAGCCATTTTAAGAAATGACCTATAGACTGCGTCAAGTATAAAGGGTTTTGAGGGGTTTTTTGAGCATAGAACTTCAAGCGCCTGTGATGTTACATTCTCTTTGCCAAACTTAACATATCTTTTATCAACGTTAGTTTGCATAGGGTCTTTGTGAGAGGTTTTTCAGCAAACGATTTGCTCTGGGTGAATGCACTATTTTCTAACTTTATTTGCTAGCGTTTTTATGATAAAGTTTCTAGGTTCGTGTGACCAAAGCACACTGCCATTTGTAGAATGTTGTAATTAACAAAACTTGGGTACATACCTTTATTATTTCCTCGAAATATAAATTGAGTACCAAATCTGAATGCTCCTCAGCAAACGTTTCAAACTCCTTTAAGTATCGGAACAGGGACACTATCAGATCTGTAAAATGTATGAAGATCAAGGTATGATTCTGACAGAAGTTATGGCCAAAATCATACCTGGCTCTTTTTATATGATGATGATGGCTGGTACCATACAGATACGAGCCGTGACACGACAAAACCAACAATGTGGTTGTGCGCCCAGCGCAGACTCAGATCAGCCTGGACATCCGCCTAGTTTGACCAGTCTCTTCGTAAAGTGTTCAAAGGGTAGCGAAGGGTCTAAGCTACCTCCATGCGGACAGCGAAGACTCTGATCAGTCTGGGCGGATGCCCAGGCTGATCTGAGTCTGCGCTGGGCGCACAACCACATTGTTGGTTTTGTCGTGTCGTGGCTCATATATTCCTAGTTGTGTAATTTGTTCCGCGACACCACAAAGCCAACAAACTGGCATGTGCACAGGCAAAGACTCAGGTTAGCCTGGGCAACCGCCCAGCCTGATCAGAGCCTTTGCTGTGCCTTTAAATGCGGACAGCAAAGACTCGGATTAGACTGGATGGATTCCCAGACTAATCTGAGATTTCGGTGGACTCACATGCAGCTTTGTTGTATGGCGGCTCATTTGGAGCTGCATCAGACTGATTGGAACTAATTTCAGCACAAACTATTGAGATTAATAAATGGCAGGAAAATGCAGACAAAACTTTAACACGTGTTTTAAATAGTTCTAGGATCAAAATGAAAATTGAAAAAAAAAAAAAAAAAAAAAAAAAAACTCATTTGTGGAGAAAAGAGAAAATTAAAACCATTAACAAATCTTAATTTCAGCTTTACTTTTAAATTGTCAATTAAAATAAATATAGGCACTTAAATGACCAATGTTGATCTTTAGGATCTGACGTGACCTGGCATTAACTAATCGAAACCCAAGTCAACGCCCTGTATTAGTAGTTCTTTCGTATCTCTAGCTGTCAGAAACTCAGCCTGTCTACAGAAAACTGTTTCTGAGACTGAAAGTTATCCAGAGACTACAATCAAACGTTTTGCTCACTAAGCGACTTTAACGTCCGCGCATAAAGTCCTAAATTTCCGAATACTGTCATAGCGTTAGGTTTCTTAAAAATTCCAGGGACTCTATGACAGTACCCAGCGGGCACATGACGATGAAATGACGTCGTACTGACGTCGATGCGACGTAATGACGTCGCATCGACGTCAGTGCGACGTCATTTTGACGTCATGTGTCCGCTGGGTAATGGAATGCAAGAGTTTTTGTTTGACTGTCAAAGCAGAATTCTTCAAATAAATTTTAAAACAAAATTCCTAATATACGACTTCGCTAGTGCAATTTATGAAAAATATGTGAATACAGCATACTTCAACTTTGACAAAATCAGTCGTTTAGATCGTAAGATCATCTGTGGACTACCTCCCGACTCTACATATAATAGTAACTGTAAGTCAGCAGGACCGAAAAACTCCATAATATTTTTATGTTTTCTAATAAGACATAGTCAGACTTTGGCAATAAATTTAGCTATCAGAAAATGAAGAATACATTTCATTCCTATTTTTTTTATATTTTCTTCTGTTATTTTATTACAATATAATTTAATAGACTGAAGCCAGTCTAGAGCATCTGATGCACATTTTCAGAAGTAGTATAATGATATGTAAAATGGATGAGATGTCTTAAAACTGAAGATTAATACTTAAATAAACAACGTCAAGTTACTATTTTGCTAAGTAGTATATACTTACAGACACCATACTCCCCTGTGATGTAAGGCAGAAATTCTGAAAATGTCTCAAAAGGTTGTTCTTTAAAGAAAAGAACAAACTGTTTCATATGGTAGAAGAAAGATACAGCGACGTCTTTAGGGTGCCTCATTACGTGTATTGTCTTGATCTTCTTCTTGAGAAGGTCCTGAGGGAGGTAGCTGGCGTAAACATGTGTATTCAGAACTCTAGGGGAAGGCAGAGACTTCAGGAAGTTTTCTGTTCTTTAAATACATCAGAAAAACAAAATATGTGACACACACAGGGGAACTGCAAAAGACGCGGTGTGTCATTATAGAAAAAAATCTACGAATCATGAAAATAATAATGAAACAAATTTAAGTTACATGTAGAGTTGGGTGTAAATAAAACAAACGCTAGAAGACGACGGTAAACAAAAATTTCCCATCCCCCCCCCCTCCACCCATCATACCTTAATGGCCAATGTGGACCAGGAAACCACCTCTATAATTTTCTACTTTTTGCGTGACTCCATTGCTCACGTATCACGCCCTTTCCTATGCAATTGGTCTTATAGGGAATGAAGGCATGAAGGCGTAGGAGCGTTCTGAGTTAAGTTCACCTTTCACTCAATACGGCACGAGCAGCATGGATGTGGCATCAGTCGCACATATGGTGCACGCACAAGTCTTTTAAGGATGTCCCCTTTTCCATGAGTGGTCCAATGAAAATAAAACAAAATAAATAAAACAAGGGGCCAACGGGCCACTAAGCTAGCCAGATATCTAGCTCAAAATTGGTATCACGTTTGTACAGGCTCAAAATTGTCGTCACATTTGTGCAAGCTAATACATGTACAAAATATATAACTACAAATTTAAAGCTCAATCTGACAGTCTGTTACGTTGAAATCAAAATATATAACAAGTTTCCACATTTTGGTTGCCGTGGCTAAAAAAAGATGACTTTCAAAGGTTTTATTTGCAATTGTATCCTTTTGATTGCGCTGGCAACCGATCAAAATGAGCAGTGTGCAGAAAGAACATAGGGCAGATAGAAGATGACTCAAGGAATATATCTGAAAATGTTAGGTCAGAATATTTGCAATGGCTAAGCAATGAATCCCTTTTGTTAGTTTTTTTCCACAATAAATAGCCATACCAGCCATGTCCTTTGAACAATGACAATGGAAAACGTAAAAAACAATAAAGGCTTATATGATGGGTATGTCCATGAAGTCTCTGCCTCATAGACATATGGTTTTTGAGGAGACAAATTAAGACTATTTCGCATTTTGGTTTCCATAACAACCATTTTCGTTTCCATAGCAACTCATTAAAAGAGCAGTGCCATTTTTCAAATTTCTCCATAAAAAGTCAATGCAATTCTAAATTGCCATAGCAACAAAATTAAAAAGCCAATTTATTTATGTAAATAACACAAACTTTCAATCCCCCAATCCAAGGATGTTACAGATGAAATCTGGGCCCAAGCTGTTCAGTGGCTTCAGAGGAGATATTTGCCTAGGTATCTTTTCTTGCATTTTGGTTTCCATTGTAACCAATAAAAAGAAGCTCCGTCCGAAAGGGGCAGACTTGAACTAATGATTTTTCATGATTGAAACAAAATGACGTCTTGCAAACCCGAAATAATTCATATTAATTTTGCTTCATGTAATTTGGCCAAGCTTATGTTACATTTTTATGCAAGGTAGTACCATAAAGTACTAAACAAACAGTAAAACAGTGCGCTCGAATTAAAAAATAAGTTCTTTCATTTTCGTAGTAAGTGATCACAAACCAAGAGGCCCACGGGCCACAAAGCTAGCCAGATCTCTAGCTCAAAATTGGTATCACTTTTGTATAGGCTCGAAAATGCTGTCAAATAAAACAAAATATATAACTACAAAGTTTCAGTCTGACAGTCTGTTGAGTTGATGATAAAAATACAAAACTATTTTCCGCATTTTGATTGCCGCGGCAACACAAACTGATGACTTTCGAAGGATTATTTTGCTATTGTTTCCTTTTGGTTGCGATCGAAATGAGCAGTGTGTAGAAAAAACATAGGGTTGATAAAAGACCACTCTTGTAATATTTGTAAAAATGTTAGGTCAGAACGTCTGCTATGACTTAGCAATGAATCCCATTTTTTGTTTTGTTTTTCCATAATAATTTGCCATTACCAGCCATGCCCTTTGAACAATGACAAAGAAAAAGATAAAATCTGTAAAGGCTCATATCATTAGTATGTCTATGAAGTATCTGACTCATAGAACAAATGGTGTCTGAGGAGATAGTTTAAGGTATTTGAATAATTTTAATTTCTGCATTTTGGTGCAGTCTGCAAATAAGCTGATAAAGGACCACACAAGGAACATTTCTAACAAAGTTTGGTCAAAATTTTTCTTTAAACTTGGCAGTAAATACCATTTTTCAATTTTGTCCATTATAAGTCTATGAAAACTCTAATATGCCATATCAAGCAAATTAAAGAGCCGATTTCAAGTTCATATAATACACAAAATCTCTGAAGGGTTATATGATAAATATTTCTACGTCTCAGCTTCATGGAGCCTTTGGTTCCTGGGAAAATATTTTTTTTAGAATTTTTCTTTCACTTTGGTCTCCATGGCAACCAATAAAAATGAGAAGTGGGCAAGAAACGTATGGCTCATACAAAATTACTCTAGGTACATTTCTATAAAAGTTTTGTCAAAATATCTGCAATAACCTGGCAATAAATAACATTTTTCAATTTAATTTCCGAGTAAACAAATAAATTAGTAAATAAATAAATTGATTAATTAATTTTCGAATAAATAAATAAATATCAGATAAGGATGATTATAAAAATATAATAATAAATGAAATATTTTTCTCTGCGTTTGTGGTTTGTGTACCTCAGTTCAATCATGGCTGCCATCTTGGAGTATCTGTCATACTCTGCTGTCCCTCTCAATACCATCGACGCCATTTCCCAAACCAGGTGTGTTCCTGAAGAATAACATGGGCATGCATTTAGTTGCCTAGGCACAAATATCCAGTGCACACTGAACATTTGTCAAACTGGGCTATAGACATGTACAGTTGACTCTCTTTTATAGGGGACACTGATATCTCAAAGTTCCCTTTTATATTAAAGAATATAGTTTGGACACATTTCCCATTTTTCTTTACATTACTACCCCTGCTATCTCCTTTACTGGTATCTCAAAGTAAATTTTCTGGGATCAGGAATTTACTTGGAGATACATGTATCGGTAGTTTTGACCTGATTTTTGACTAATATATATCGAGAGCTGACTTTATTTTCATAGTGATTGGTTAATTTGTTCTATAATTTCTACTGTGTACAAACACTCTAAAAGACTCAACCCTTGGTCTTACCTTAATTTTAGAGGTGTAATTAGTGCACAATTTCGCAAATGGAAAGCTATCGTGAATTTCTTTACAGTGCATACAACTCTCGATATTTCAAAACCAACGTTCACTCAAACAACTGATGTCTCAAAACTAATTTTTTGGTCCCAGAAAATTTAATATGGGCTACTAGAAGTTTGAGATACGAGTAACATGCATTGAAGTGTAAAGAAAGATAGTAAATGTGTCCAAATTATAATCTTTGATACAAGGGTCTTTAGAGATACCAGTGTTTGGGAGAACGATTTGTTGTTGTTGAGGTTGCTGAAGTGTAGTTTAACTTCCCAGTAAACAATATTTCAGTCATGTTTGGACATTGCCTCAATATTTGTAGCGCTTTTATCCGATCTGAGATAAATGACAGTCAGGTCCTTTCACAGCGACAAACAGCTCTGCAGCAGAAAAAAACAAACAGACAGCTCATCTAATTTTCAAAACCCGAAGGGCGGGGTCATTGGGAGAAGAGAGTCAACTGTATTTTATAAATGCTAAAAATAATTATGAGACCAGCAAATTTTAGGCAAATAATACATTTCTAGAGGAAGCACCTCTACCATTTTCCTTTTGGTATCTCCTTTTATGGTGAACACTTACACGAAAGAATTTACGCCTCTAGGATTACATTCCTTCCTTTATTGATTTCATTTAAAACTCAGTTCTGGTAACTCTGACACTAGAGGTTGTGATCATTGCTGCACATTACATTACTGGTTTATATTCACCCAACGACTCGATCACGTCTGACTATTATAATGGTCATTAAGAGATCCAATTCCTTGATTTTCACCCTGCTTCCAAAAATCTAAATTGTAGAATTCATTCGAAATCCAGAGAAGAAAATAGAAAAGCGATTTCTCTTTTGTCAAGTTGGTGGAAAACTTGCGTAAATATATTTGCGCAGTTTTCCACCAATATTACAAAGGGGAAACCACTTTCGGAACTTCCTACCTTCTAAGTGTTCAGTGCACACAGCTAACCTGTTTTAGGAAACGCGCATATCATTACGTCGTCGTCACGGAGATCAAGACCTTTCACTTTCCTCATCGCCTCTGCAAGGCCGTCTTTAACCGACATTTTCGACAGTTCCACAAACCAACCATATCCATCGCACTCGTCCCACTGAAATGTTCGACCCTTTCTGTCAACTATTTCTTTGACGTTCATTGTTTATCTACAAATAAATAATTTTTAAGATGAATTCGTTCACTTCAAGGACAGAACCCCGGACAGAAAAAAGAGTTGTCCTTTTTTTTGAAACACTTTCTCAGTGTTGGATTAGAGAAGTACTACCCTTAAAGGAAAATATAATGAAACTAGTCTAAAAGCAATTGTGCAGCCACCATTTGAACACGCAGGGTAAAATGTTTGCCGGGCTACATTGAAATAACTTTTTCGCTTCCCGTCAAGTCCCGTCCCAACCCTGATATTAGCCCAGTTACCTCAGTGAACACTTCTGTCCTTATAGAGACCATTTGTCAGTTAAGGGTTGTCTGGCTTTGTTAATTTTCTATTTATTTTTAAGAAGAAATATTCATTTCCCATATGCAGATAGTGTAGACCCTGATCGGACGCCGCATTTGCGGCGTCTGATCTGGGTCTACACGGTCAATGTCCCATTTGTGGGATGCTGGTCATTAATTAGATAATTAAAAAAATGTTTCTCAGTTTTGAATACTGACCTGGTCAAGAGGGCATGTTCCTTAGTTGTATTAAACAATGTACATGAATTATGATCCGTTTTCAAATTTATAAAATTTTCACTTTCGAGTGGATTTTGCATATTGCAATTTGCATTTTGATGCATAACCCTTGTTTACTTCAAAGTATCGTATTGGCACTTAAAACATCAGCCTATAAAGTCCCAGAGGATTTGCAGAACAAGTGGCATGGCACCTTAAGCATTTTTCATGGGTTAAGCACCTTTAATACTTTTAAAACTGTCCCATTCAGATTAAATTTGATTAAAAACTGTTGATATTAAATATGGATTATTTTTTCGCCTTAGAACGTCGGACTTGGCCATTCCTAGAACAAATAGAATTAACGAGTGATATGCCTTTTGCATGACTTATGACTCTTTCCAAACTTATAAAACTGGCCGCGTCCCAGTCTAAATTATTCAAAACGTTTGTTAGCTATGAAGCATTGTGTTATGTTTAAAGTAGACAGCCAAGATGTTTGTAATTACTTTCTCGTTTCGCTTCTTCTCTCTATTGATCTCTGCTTATCCTGCGTCCTTAATTCTCAGTATTAGTTTTCAACTGTACATTGGATTGTGCATAATGTATACATGCTTCTTTACCTTGTGTGCTTAATGTAAGGAAATCTACTACTGGCCCTCGGGTTGTTAGGAATCATCGTTAAAAATAAAGCATTAAGAGCTCATAGAATATTTAGTTCAATACATGTATATATTTGTTTTGCTTAAAAGTTGACCTTCCATGTGTTGAGATTATAGGCGCAATCAAGAGTGACGTCAAACATAATGACTACCTAGAAAACCATAGATACAAAATGACGAATTTTAAACCGAATTACTACAGAAACCCTACTGCCAGACTGACGTCGTGACCATATCTTAACGTCACATGAGTCGGTACCAAAATCTGAACATAATATTTGCGTATGCAGTGACAAAAAATATCCGGACCGTAATTATTCTTTCCTAGCCACATATGCCCCCATGAGCAAAATGACTAACATTGTGGTGAAAGGCTCGTGGAACTCTGTCTATCCTATATATATATATATATATATATATATGTTTTTTCCATCCATCCATCCATCCATCCATCCATCCATCCATCCATCCATATTTTAAATCAATACTTACGTTCTCTACGAACTTCTAATGTAACACTAACATCCCGTGTTCACACAGCAAATGTGTCAATTATTTATCATCAATCTCGGTAGGTAATTCATAATTCATTTGAGTCTGATCTTATTCGCATGTATGAACAACTAAAATCTATATCAGCTAGCGTATCCGCCGAGACATTTTCCTGTTTAACGAACCCTTAAACATCTGTAGTAATTATACGGCCTGTGCAGGTGCGCAGACTGATATATCAGGCAGTTTTAGCTTTCTGCACGCTGCAAAGGCACCGTTTCTTTCAGAATAAAATAAGCGAGTTCGGAGTTCCGCAGTGCGGATGCGCAAAGGTCGATAATTCATTTCCGGGTCATAGGTCAAGTGTGCCAGAGCCGTAGTATTGTAGTTACGCAAAGCGTAACGCACCAACATATCAACTAATATTTCATTTTTCCAATATTCTCTGTTTATTTTACCTTGCTAAAATAATGTGAATTTTTCTCTGAATTGAAAACAAACTTTCACCATATCATTGATTTTTAATCATGAAAAGGGTGTTTTATATCAACCTTCCAGGTAAGTGTAATGATGACCTATCGGATTTTTCCCAACTTGACCTCTGACCTTTCGCTCCAGTCCAACCGGAAACTCGGAACTCCGAACTCGCTTATTATATAATACGTTAACGTATGCAACTGCTTGTTTCGCGGATAATGTCAGCAATGTAGCTCAGTGAGGAATACCCATTGCCTGCCGTGACCTGCCATGCCCATGTTGTTTCAAACCTTCGCGACTTGTTGAGATTGTCAGTTGACGTAATCATTCCTTTACAATCTGCCAAATAGATTAAGACTATAATATTGTATAATGCTGTCTAGCTGCATTTTATCATCAAATCTTATTAACGTTTTTCAGTATACCCTCTATCCAATAACCTAGCAAGGTCGCTGAGGCACCACAGATGACTTTGCAACAATCTCTTTTCTCCTGGTCTAGTTTTCAGCTGCCTTAGTTGTGTTGGCAAAAGCCATCCCTGCCCCATGTTTAATATTGTCTTCCCTTCTTTTCTGTCTTCATTTTACCGTGCTCTGTAGAATTGTCTTTGTTATCCAGAATACCTAAACTTAGTGTGGCCAAACCGCCTTAGTTTTCGTCATAGGTCGTTTGCGAGAAAGTGGAAGGCAAAAACATTGATTTAATTTCATATCTACTGAATGAATTAGATTTTTGTTTTAGAAACAAAAGCAGATGTCTCCCCGCTCTCCCACACGTCTCTCTATCCCCTCATAATAATTTAGATGGCCTTGTGGGTTTTATTCTTGAAAGAGCAACTGTTAATACCTTTTATTTGCACCAAATTTTTGTAAAAATATCTGCAAAGGTTTTAAAGTTATAGACAGGACCAATTTCTAAGCTAAAAATCATGAAGGGACACAATTCTATAAAATTTGTAGAAGGATTTAAAATTTCTGCACATTGTCGGTTGATGTTTTATACTTATACATTTTTTTATGAAATTACCTTGGACGGTTTGAAAGTTACATGTATAGAGCCGACAGGATTTCCTTTAGACAATAACCAAGAGACCTAATTCAGTCAAAATAATAAGTGGAGTATTGATTTCGTTTCTCTGTAATTTATCAGATGATGCGAAATATTTGTACCGAGTTTTGCGGAAATAGAGGGGACAATATCTCAATAGTGAAAATTAAAAAGGAGCATAACTCGGACAAGTTTTCTAACTTGACAATTACAAAGGCATGAAAGGGGCAAAATGGAAATGGCGTTATCTTTCTGTTTTTGCCGGGCCGGGTAGCGCAATCGGTAGGGCACCTGACTCGTAAGTCAGAGGTCCTGGGTTCGAATCCCGGTCTGGCCACATACTTTCGTTTCTCCTTCCGCTGATTCAAGAAGGGCAGTTGTCAGTTACTGGCGAAAGTATGTGCACTTAGTACTGGTTAACCGCTTAGGAGGTCTAAGCCTGCCCAGGAATAGTGTGGTTAGGTTAACTGACCGTCCCGACATGACCTTAGTTGTTTACCGTGGACGTTAAGCATCAAATCAACCAACCAACCAACCAATCTTTCTGTTTTTTCTATATAATTTATTATCTGATAAAACATGTACACAAGTTCACGAACATATCTTAATCACTTTCAAAGTTATAGAATGGGTACAAAGGCCATACTTAAAATTACCTAGGGACATAATTTCGTGAAAAAGTGATGGTGGATTTATGGTTCTTGTTCTCTGCACATCATCTGTTGTTGCGTTATATTTGTAAGTTTCGTAAAATATCTTCAATGGTTTTTAAGCTATAGAGCGAACAGAATTTCTATTTTGATAATTACAAAGGCGCATAATTCCGTTAAAAATGAAGGTGGAATAATTATGGTTCTTGTACTCTTTACATCGACTGATAATGCTTTATATTCGTATTAAGTTTCAGGTAAATATCTTTGACTGTTTTAAATTTATAGAGCGGATACTATTTCCATACTTAAAATTACAAGGGACATAATTCAGTCAAAAATGTAGGTGTAGCTAAAGTTCTTGTTCTCTGCACATTGTCTGATAATGCATTAAATTTGTATCAAGTTCGTAAAAATATCTGGAACGGTTTCAAAGTTATGAAGCGGACACGATTTGTGACGCAAAGGCAGACGGACAGACACACAGACAGACTGACGGGCAGCCAGACAACTAAGGCAAAACAATATGCTTTCCCTAGAGGGAGGAGGAGGACAGATTTTCATGAAACTTTGCATACCTATTACCCATACAAATTCATGCAAGGAAATTCATAATTTTTCGACTATTAAATAATAATAATAATAAAAATCAGGTCATCTACATATGAAAAATGTGTCCAAACTTTTGAAGTTTTTCGCTTGATTGGTGCAATTTTGGAACAGTCAGAGTTGTACAAACTATTTATATACATCCGTTATGTGGCATTTACTCCCTACTGAGGAGAAATACATAAGAAAAACATTCTCAAGTGATTGGCCCATTATTGCTAAAGCCAAGTACATGTAGTTTACGAAGGGGTGAGTGAACACATTACAGACCGCATGGTGATTTTTCAAAAGAAGCAACATTGGCAGTTGTATCTTTATGGTTACCTCGTATGTAAGAATGGCAGAAAATAGAGAAGAAAGCTGGTAATATTTGATAAAAGAACCTTTTATATAAAAGCAAAACATATCTGGATTACCATTCATGAGTTTGTATAGGTAAAAGATTAACAGGCAAAGTTTCATGAAAATATTTTCAATTAAATAATAAATTTTAATTAAATCGATTTTTCTATCATCTTTTTCGCAAATGCCCTATTCTTGACTATGGTCGGATGATCAAGGGTTCTTCATATTCTCTCATGGTCGCTTAATTGTTCAGCTAACGTCCTTATTAGTTACTACTTGATCCCTGCAGGAGAAGTCCAATAACCTTCGAAAGCTTCTCTTGTCTAAGGCCTACATTATTTTCTATTCCTACGTTTCACGGGCGTGCGGAAATATGTATGGTCGATGTACCTGTTTTCGGGGTGCGCCAGAATTCGGGGTACATGTATTATGATAGATTATACCGCTTTCTTGTCAGGGACCTCTAAAGATGAATAATTTTTGCAAATAGAAAGTTGAATCAGTATGTTTCATCATACACTAATTGACGCGCGACAGCACGTTAGTTGTGACGTCATTCATGACGTCGTCGTTAGTGACCGTGGATGCGGCCATATTGGAAACACTGTATAGCTTATGGAAAGTACCGACGAAGATGACACTGTCTTTTATTCAATTATGAAATTTTTATCTGATAATTCAAAGATCGTCTGTACAGCCTAAAGAATTGCAGGTCTCATGAAAACAGTTGTTAGCATTAGGATTTGCAGCTGATGCATTTTGAAGGCGACTTCTTTAACATAGCCTACCCCGAAAACTGGGGCAGTTTCGGGGAGCAGATTCAGTCGGGCATCTGTGTGGAGTTGATCAAATATGTAAACAAGGCGACATGAAATGTAAGTTACAAATTAATTTACACATATTTTTATGTACACACTGACCATCAGTTTTTGATTTTTGTTTATCACACAGTTTTTATGTTGCGAGCAAATGTTAATACCCCGAAAACTGGTACAGCCATCATTTATGACGAACAGCGCATCAGTTTCCCCTCCGATGCTAAAGACATATTCTTATCTGAGCCGCGACACGACAAAACCAACGAAGTGGTTGTGCGCCCAGCGCAGACTCAATTCAGACTGGGCGCATGGCCAGTCTGATAAGAGTCCTCGCTGTCTGCATGGAGCTAGCTTAGATCCTTAGCTACCCTTGAAGTGCATGAGGAGACTCTGATCAGACTGGGCGGATGCCATGGCTGATCTGAGTCTTCGCTTGGCGCACATGCCTCTTTGTTGGTTTTGTCGTGTCACGGCTCAGTCTGATTCTTATCTGCTGAATGTCTTCAACTTTGTTAGAGCTGCCATAGGCGCTTGAAGCTTAGATAGATGGGCTTAAAGTTTAGAAGGAAGGATGGATGACTTGCAATTTTACGCCCTTTTCAAAATTATTTCATTCATATTTGGACAATGGCAGGGTGATAATGAAAGGTTGTGTGCAATGGAACTACCCGTTTAGAATTAAAAAAGATTTCCGCCTTCGTGAATCGAATTCTGGACCGTTTAATTAGCAGGCCATCGCTTAATCTACGGAGCTACTAAACAAAAGAAAAAAAGAGAGGAAAATTCATGTCGAGAATTTTGCTCTATATTCACTGTTGTCGAACCGCCCCGGTGGAGCTCGGATTGGGCACAACAATTCCGGATTGGAAGAGCTACAAAATGGCGGAAGGCAAACAGATTGCTGACAGGCATCATTTTGTTTTATGAATTATCAATACTTTTAATTCATTTGCATGTCAGTCATATAATCCTTTTTATCGGTGGTTGTGTGTAGATTCTGTCTGACGGAAGGATAGCTGGTCGCTGCTCCTTGTGTCTTTTAAGCTTGACTAGTTTAATGGCTAACTGAGTATCTGCGATGAACGCTTGCATGAAATAACGTTTTTCAGGATAAAACAACCGGTTTTCCCGTGCCGAAGCTATTGTGCAACAAGACAGACCATTTCTGAGTCATTATTGCAAATTTAATCAGTTCGAGGACTACGCGTGAAAGCTCTTGTCCCCCAGTTTATTGTGGTACGATGGTTACTGAAAGCTCGGATTGGAACGCGTCGTCTGCAATTCAGTGTACGGATTGGATGAGTTTAGGAAACGGATTGGCTGAGCTTGGTGAACGGATTGGCTTTATTGATTTCATTCGTAGACTCGTCTGTTGACGGGAACCGCGTTGCAAAAAACGATAAAAATTACTCACGGGTGTTCTCTTGCAGCATACTTGACTGACTGTTATCATACGAACATTTTTCATCAGTAATTCTTGATCTGTTCCCGATTTTGCTTGTCTGTATCCGATTGTTTGTGTATTCTTTAAGTCTAACTTAGCGTAGCCCCAAGGAGGCCCGTGCAAAATAATCCTTGTAGACTGACACGTCGTTTAACTCCAAAGTTTTGAGCCGCACCGTAACAAAATGTGTCTTCGGAGTTCCGATCAGTGTAGGCTACAGAGTCACTCTTGCTATTTGGAGGCTAGCCATTTTGCATGAGTCTTCTACAAATTGAGTACTATCCAGACAGCGAACAGTTAAGCCCTAAAAAGGTTGCACAGATGCGCAGGCTGATTTGCGTCTTTGTTGTTTGCACTGGCATAAGCAGGTTTTTTCATGACAAGATTCAAATGTTTGTGTTCCGAAAACAGATGCGCAGGCTATGATGACGTGAGTCGTGTAGCCTAGTAGTTCGTTTTGGATTCGAGATCAAGGGACTTCTGGTTCGATCCCTGACACGTCTCTGCCAAAACTGCTAAGGAGTTTAAGGCCCTTGTTTAGAATATCGGTCCAGAGGCATGTGTTTTAGCATGCCACTGATCTGCTTCTTGTAAATAGTTTTAATGGCCCACCCCGAAAGTTTGTTATCCCTTTGGGCTAAATTCTAAATTTAGCCACCTACCACACCTAAGGTAATGATCAGAAAATGATCGTCTCAGTATCGAGAAACAGATAGACACCGGCATATTTTTTTATGTTTTTTTTTTTTTTCACTTTTTCTCTCATTTCACAAACTTTCACCATTTTTTCAAATGCAAAGTACAATTACTATGCATTTCTTTTTGTAACTGTATTTGATACAAGCCTAGTGCAAGCTTAGTCAACCATCAAGTTGACCAAAATCAGGTCTCATGGGTTTCGGAAAACAAAACAAAAACAAAACCAAAGAAAACAAAAACAAAACAAAGATAAATAAATAAAAAAATAAAAAGAAGAAAGCAATGACTAAATTTGAAAACAAAACAATATGAAACAACAACAATACAATCAAGCATGAGCTGAATAATCTACAGTAGAATTAAAACTATATTCAATGTATAAAAAAAATAATGGCCTTCCCAATACATGAAGACTGCTCTACTAACTCTATCAACTGAACTACGTGGCCACATGATCGTCTCATGTCAGGGTAGCTCAACTGTTACACCAGTCTCGCTAGTACAGAGAGAGTTGAAAATTCGAGTCCTGCCACTGCCAGGGTATTTTTCTCGCTTAGGCAGCATTGTAAATTTTCTCTCGTAAAGGTGGGGGGTATCAATAAGGTGGGTTTTCTGCATCCTACCAAAGTTTTCTTTTTTTAACTGATGGTATACTCCAATGTGTCTAGTTTATTGGACCATATATGACTTTGGTCGGAAAGCCCTACGTACTGAGCTATGGGTCCACAGAAGTGGGTGGGGTAATCCAACATGGTTTTAGCCTGTCTTGTAAACATTCTCATTTGGTAGAAGAGTACAGCAGACAGACAGGATTTGATAAAATGATTAACAGAACATCTTAACTATATTTCCATATCATTTTATTTGGTTTATTTGAACATGTGTTGTCAAAAAAGACTTCCCTTGACATTCAGCATTTTTTCATATTTTTGTCATCAATTTTCAATATTTCTTGGCCTTATTGTTAAATAAACAGACCAGTTGTCATCAAACTCATGTCAAGGAAGCACCCTGACCAGGACATTCGGCTGATGTGACCAGAATTTCACAATGACCTTATTTTCATGGTCGACTGAACACATAAACTTGCTTTGAAGATGTTTTTTCATTTAATTTTGACCTAGAATTACAAACCTTTGGCCAAATTACTATTTTAACTGCTATATTATGCCCTATACCCCCGCCACTAAAGGTGAGAGAATACATGTTGGCTTCAGATCGGATCTCCTTGGCGTCTGCATCTGTGTTTGTGTCACATACTTTGACCTTGGAAACAAGGTCAAGATCAGATTTTGATGACCTTGACCTTGTTTCCAAGGTCACAGAAGGACTTAATATGTGACACATACACAAATGCAGATGCCAACGAGATCCGCACTGAAGCCAATATGTATTCCCTCACCTTTAGTGGCGGGGGCGTGGGCATAATATAGCAGTTAAAATAGTAATTTGACCAAAGGTTCGTAATTCTAGGTCAAAAGAGAAAGAAAACCATCTTCCAAGCAAGTTTATGTGTTCAGTCGACCATGAAAACTATGCCATTGTGAAATTCTGGTCACATCATCTGAATGTCCTGGTCAAGATGCTTCCTTGACATGAGTTTGAAGATAACATGTCGGTTTATTTAACAATAAGGCCAAGAAATATTGAAAATCGAGGTCAAAAATATTAAATAATGCTGAATGTCAAGGGAAGTCTTTTTTGACAACACATGTTCAAATTAAACCAAATAAAATGATATGGAAATATAGTTTAGATGTTCTGTTAATCATTTTATCAAATCCTGTCTGTCTGCTGTACTCTTCTACCAAATGAGAATGTTTTTACAAGACAGGCTAAAACCATGTTGGATTACCCCACCCACTTCTGTGGACCCATAGCTCAGTAAGTAGGGCTTTCCGACCAAAGTCACATATGGTCTAATAAACTAGACACATTGGAGTATACCATCAGTTAAAAAAAGAAAACTTTGGTAGGATGCAGAAAACCCACCTTATTGATACCTCCCCCGCCCCCCCCCCCCCCCCCTTTAGATTGTTTCTCCAAAAATGTGCGAACGTACAAGCATCAATCTTTCCTTTTGTACTATACGTTGTGTACAACAGGTACCTGTTCCTCACTATTGAGCGCATTTAAGGTGAGTCTTGATAATTCTGAAAATAGAGTATGCTGCAGACTTAATGTGCTGAGGTGGCGTTAACGCTCATATCATTTATTGTGCGAACGCCGTTTATGTACAGGACCTTAGTCGAAAGCAAAGAACAGTGGCATTTTTTTTCAGCACCTTGCTTTCGTTAGACACTTCCACACCATCCTCTTGAAGCAAGCAGCATTTACACTCGATATCATACAACTAAACACGCTGAGCAAGCACAGCCCAGGTAACTCAATAGGTTAAGCGTTGGCCTCTAGAGGTCGCGGGTTCGATACCTGCTAAAGGCGGAAATCTTTACAACCGTAAACGGGATTCCACTGCTCACAGCCTTTCATTATCCCCCTACCGTCGTCTTTATCTGATTGAAATACTTTTGTAAAGGAGACATCCATCCATCAACGCTTAGCAACACCACACTGAAGCGAAATGGCAAGGAGAAAGGTTAATTCTCTGACGCCAGCAATATCGACTTGGAAAAATTTGATCACTGTTATTATAAAGCATAAGACACTGTAGTTACTAAGTATAAAAGATAAAGAAATCCTCTCTTTCTGTCGTATAATGAATTTTTTTACTCATGAACACCTATAGTGATAGTTTTCCTTAAGGCAAACCATGGCATACATGTCAGTAATGCTTCTGATGTTCAACTGGCGAAATAATATTAGATCATACACTAAAAAATCTAATTGCTGATTCTATAATCCGAATTTTGGTCTCTGAAATGCAATATAAATGGTAGGAAAAAATCCGGGACACCGTGGAAAAAGTCCGGGACACTAAATTCGTTGTAGGAACACATCCTTGCCATTTGCTGTATTTTTTGTCCTTGGTTTGCAAAAGTTATTTCACAAAAAATGTGACAAACGACTAAATGCGCTCATAAAATGCTTCAGAAAACAGCCTGGTTGCAAAAGATCAGGAGAAAATATTGAAAATAAGTTTGTTCAATTACACTTTTGCTTCGTTAGGCTTACGAGACACTAATTGTCAGAAAAAAATCGTTGACGATTGTCAGCACAAATCATCGCCTACCGGGACTAAGCAACCACCCAGTGAAGACAGGCTTGTGCAATACCCTTCGTGCGCGTCCGAGTGCGCGTGCGCTTTCTAGTGCGCGTGCTTCTTTGTAAAAAAACAACACCTGTTGCGTTAAGCTCAGTTTTAAAGTAACCGAAAGAGCTAGAGTCTTCAAACTAGCTTCATAGATACGTCTGGGGAATATCTTCTGAAAGCATCGATGCATATCTGGCTCTGGGCTAAATTTCACGGTTTATTGAACATAGAAAAAATGTTCACCTGTCGCGTTTAGCTCAGTTTTGAAGTAACCGCAAGGGCTAGAGTCTTCAACCTTGCTCCATAGATACGTCTTGGAAAGATCTACTAATAACAGCGATGCATATCGTTCCATGAACTATATTTCATGGTTAATTGAACATAGAAAAAACCATCTGATATGTTTAGCTCAGTTTCTAAGCAACCGCATGGGCTAGAGTCTGGCCATAACCTTTATTTTACGGTTTATTGAACGTAGAAAAATATTCATCTGTTATGGTATGCTCAGTCTCTTAGTAACCGCCTAGAGTAGAGTCTTCAAACTTGCTGCATAGACACGTCTGGGGAAGGTCTACTGAAAGCAGCGATGCATATTGGGCCATGACCTACATTTCACGGTTGATTAAAGAAAAAATGTGCATCTGTTGCGTTTAGCTAAGTTTCTAAGTAACCGGAAAGGCTAGAGTCTTAAAACTTGCACCCAAAATACGTCTGGGGAAGACATTCTGTAAGCAGCAATGTATCTCGGGCCATGACCTATATTTCATGGTTGATTGAACATAGAAAAATATTCACCTGTTGCGTCCACTTCAGTTTCTAACTAACCGCAAGGGCTCGAGTCTTCAGACTTGTTTTATATATACATCTAAGGAAGATCTACTGAAAGCAGTGAAGCATATTCAGCCATGACCTATATTTCACGGTTGATTGAACATTGCAAAAATATTCACCTTTTGTGTGAAGCTCAGTTTTCAAGAACCCAAAAGAGCTATAGTCTTTAAACTTGCTCCATAGATACGTCTGGGGAAGAACTACTGACAGCAGCGACACATATCGGGCCAAGACCTATATTTCACGGCTAACTGAACATATATAAAAATACCTGTTGCATTTAGCGCATTTCCAAGTAACTAAAGGGGCTAGAGTCTAGAAACTTGCTCCACAGATACGACTGGGGAAAATCTACTGAAAGCAGTGATGCATATCGTTCCATGACCTATATTTTACGGTTGGTTGAACATAGAAAAATATTCACCCGTTGCGTTTAGCTCGGTTTCTTAGTAACCGCAAGGGCTAGAGTCTTCAAACTTACTCCATAGATACATCTAAGGAAGATCTACTGCAATCAGCGATGCATATCCGGCTTTTGAACATAGAACTGTTTAAATAATACTCATAGGCAGGCAGGAAAGAGGAATAAGTCATTTCCTAGTATGTTAGTATGTTAAAATCTTGCTTCTTGGAGATGGTTGCATGCATTAGTCACAAAATGAGCAACAACGTTTTTGAAAATTGGTTATCAAATAACATTTTTGTGACAAAGAGAGAGAGAGAGAGAGAGAGAGAGAGAGAGAGAGAAAGAGAGAGAGAAAAGATAATGGTGCGATTCGTGTCAATGTACAATATCTAATGCATACCCTGACACTGAATGTTTATTTTGGTATTTAAAGTTGAATGTCCATGAGATGTTAAGTTCACAAACTATTGTGCAACATTTTGCAAGCTGAAAGTGAGTGATATTTAGGAGTGAACGTGTCTCTTAATCATAGTTTGACCTCTCCCACGACTATGGTAGACCTCCTTTAGTGGAATATTACGAGCACCAGATACATGTGTATATATTTATGCAATGATTGAAGGTTCTGTTTCTATATGTAACGTCTGGCTACAGACCCTACGTTCAATATATCCTCGGCAAAGGAACACAGATCTGACAACCAGAGTAACAGATTCGACTGGAGCCAGGCTATATGTAACCCCAAGTTGATCATGAAGCTGACATGTAGATGATACTGAGAATGCCTGTCCCGCGAAACCATGTGAGTGCAGTCAAACTAAAGTTTTTCGAGCAAAACGAACAGTTATACAGATTAAAAGTAAAGAGAAATGCAGCATGTTGAAATTAGACCTGAACAGAAGCTGAAAATGGTCGGCTCTTTGCGTCGGAAATTCAAGTTTTTCCTCGTATGCTCCAAAGAAGGTTTGTCAAGTCAGGTGGGATACCTCGAGCTGTCAGTGCAGTCACGCCTATTACGCTGTGATAAATGAAATGTCTGAGAATTTTTTATGCTTGCCATGCTCATAAGTGGGTGTTCTGAAAGAAAGATTGACGCACATAAGAATTATGCAAATGATTCCTATCTGATACTGTTACTGTTAATTAAAGCTAGATCGATGCCAACCCGTTCTATGCATGTCGTTTATTACAAATGTCGAAAATATACCTTTTTTAACTGAATTCCAATCCGTACACTTTTAACTTCTGAGCTCGGTCTAATCCGCCCACCTTTGAAATCCAATCCGCACACACTACGTTTCCAATCCGGGGCTTAACCGCACAAAAAAATTAGCACAAATTGCATCTTTAAAATTACTACAATTTCAAAACTGGAACCAAACAACTAAAATTATAAGCATCAAACATATTTATAATACTCAATAATTTCCTTATACATTTTCTTCTAATTTTTATACACTGTGGAAAGCAATTTACTATCGAACCATAAAGGGAAAAACATAAACGCTCAAATGAGCATTGCCCCTATTCCTTATATTTTTAGAATCGAAATTTTTCCTGTTTGCGGTTAAGCTATCCCTTATATGACCCTTTTAATAAGCTCGCTAAATTATTTCTATATACGTTATAACCAAACTAAAATTTGCAATTAACAGGAGCACCGTGACCCAAAATCTCTTACGTTCGCCATTTTGTAGCTCTTCCAATCCGGAAATCTTGTGCCCAATCCGAGCTCCACCGGGGCGGTTCGACAACAGTGATATTGGCATTGGACCCTTTAGCTAACAAGATTTAGAAATGTTCTTAGCTAGAACTTCGAGCTCCTGTAGAGCTACGGTGGTATGGTGAATCCGCTATTTGGGTTGAGTCGAGTAATTTCGGACAGCGGGTAAATTCGGACACACGATTGAAAACAGTGAAAATCTAGATGAGACGGCTCATAATGAGCCGTCTCATCAGGATTTTCACTGTTTGCCCAGTTAATTTTGTTTAATTTCAAACAACTGACATATAAAGGAAACAATGTTACTGTCCGAATTCACTCACTTTCCATAATTACCCGACTTTACCCTATTTGAGACTATTGCTTCGGCATATTGTCTCAAGCTTCTGACATTTTACTTTGATCTCCCATCGAATGCCATTTTTTCTGTTTGGTCTTTTTAGCACTTACCTCCATTGTAATACCTTGTGCAGCTTTTATCGGGACTTTCAAATAGAGATTTTAGTTCTTTTTCTCCTCAGCAAAGGCGTCATTGTCATCGGTAAACCGCAGACTGGTAATAGTTCTGCCACCTATGATAACCGCTCCACCAATGTTCCTACAGAGCACCAGACATAATCATTTGGAAAATATTATTGAAGAGGATGGGTGAGAAAAGGCGCCTCTACTTAACTCTAAACGTAATACTGAACCATTTTCTGGATGGACGCACGGTGCCAGATGTGTGCAACTATGGTAACGCACCTATAAGCCGCCCGGAGAACATCATTAAGGGAATTGAAACAACAACAACAGCATGAACCATTTTCCCGTGCTACATGTACCATTCATCTGTAACATACTTGTTGCCGCGGGGGGGGGGGGGGGGGGGGGGGGGGCATCCGATGTTTCAACCGCCTTATCATAGAAACGAGTGGGCACACTTTCACTTGCTTGCAGTGTATCATTTCATCTGAATATATATTTTTGGAAATTTGTACTTTATTAAGTGTAAATTGAAGACTCTGTTTTGTTTCGGCAGATGTCTAGGCTGATTTGGTTATTTGTTGTTCACACTTGTCCTCAGGCCCATTTCCGTTCATTGGTAAATTATACATGTTTGGGGGGTTCGGTCCAACAAAGATTTTAATTTTAAAATTTTCCTGGATCAGCAATCTTGTGAAGTAAATTCTCTGATGGGTGCTCTGATTGTATCGAATGACCTTTTTCATGGAGCTTATCACGTTCGCATTATACAAAATACGCTCATATTTTATGTCACTTCCTCCAGATGTACTTTCAGCTCGCATATTCAATAAAATTATTCAGCAGAACAAAATACGCTCATATTTTATGTCACTTCCGCCAGATGTACTTTCAGCTCGCATATTCAATAAAATTATTCAGCTCAGCGGCCTTTACACAAATTTGATCTTCAAAACATTTTGCTACTTCCTTTTATGGACTATTATTTTTCATAAAAACGAAGAGTTATGTTTTAAACGACATGCGGACAGACAGGAGGATAGATGGGAAGACTAACAGATGGACCATATCCTAACGTAATAAGTCCATTATTAGTACAGAAAATTATTGTCAGCGTATGACTCTGCAGTGTTGGTCTTATTCCCCACGCCGTTCCGACCTCATCAACGGTTTTCATTCTTTTGAGTATCAATCCTATGCCTCAAACTGACCTAACTTCAAAGGAATAAAGTATACCGATTGTTGTGCCAATAAACAGAAGACCTACATTTCCATCTCATTCTGCAAACCGTTACGATCTTCCCACTTGTCTAACTACCGACCTATAGAAATGTACCTTTCCAATTTCTTCATATGCAGCACTAACTATAACAGAAGCCCATCCAATGGTTACAAGTTAACAAAGCATCAACACGCTTGGAAACTCAGTCACATTTATCTTCTCCGGACTCGACTGTTTTGTCAAACACATGTATTTGCAAATATACATATGTCTGTTGCTGGCATGATAAGGAATTTGCTGGTAAATCAACTTATCACAATCCTAGTTCCGCTGGATAAAGTTCAAATAGTAAATGTGATATTTCCGTTTCAGGGCCTCAGTCTGCCCACTGCCCGGCCTTTTATGTGTTATTCGCATACGATTTACCGTTGGAGTAAATCACATGTAAATTATGCAGTTTCAAGTTGGCACCAAGTCTGTCCATGAAGGTAAATGCGATAACCAAGCGTCATTTTATATACTGACGCAAACAAGAAACGTCCTGTTTAAAGGCCCCATTGCTCTATCAGCATAAATTATTTTATTTTGAAGTATCGCTGCAACTTCTCACAACAGTTTCTTCTTTGTATATGATCGTAATTGGCCAGCTTTGAAAAATTAAAACGTCATTGCGTTGATCATAAAACGATTTGAAAAATATCTAGGTCTAGTTTCATTACATGGTAAAAATACAAGGTACAAGAGGTAATACTACAAGGTACAGAAGGTAGAAATACAATATACAGTCGTTTAAATACAATATAAGGCAAGGCCCTCTTTACTTGTGTCGCCGTTATGTGAGTTAATTGCCCAACGGGGAACCAGAAACGAAAACCGTATTTTTACGGCGAGACTAATCAGTTTTTAAAATACCTTTTTCCGTCTTTTTGCCAGTTACATATGACACAAAACTTACAACAACCGACATATTATCATCAATTCTGAAGGCTGTACCAATTTTATAGCGATTTGTGTTTCGACGACTTTTACCACTGATAAGGACTATGGAGGCTTTAAATTTGTGTATGTAAATTACAAATGCATTCTGACATTTCATTCAAATGTTTCGTTTCAATAGCGCCGATTATTCGGCAATGATATGCGCCGCGACACGAGAAAACCAACAAAGTGGTTGTGCGCACAGCGCAGACTCAGATCAGCCTTGGCATCCACCCAGTCTGATCAGAGTGTTCGCTGTCCGCGTGGAGGTAGCATAGACCCTTAGCTACCCTTTGAGCGCTTAGCGAAGAGTCTGATCAGCCCAGGCGGATCTGAGTCTGCGCTGCGCGCACAACCACTTTGTTGATTTTGTCATGTCGCGGCTGATATGTGTCAAACAGAAATACAGCCAATTAAGATTAGCACCAGCGACAACGCCGCAAGCACAAGTACCCAAAATTTGAAAGTCACAAAATCAATATCTCATGTGTTCTTCATGTTCTAACATGAGAACATGACTGAGGCACATTGTAATTATCGTCCACAAGAATAACCAGTTAAAACAAAAACGGTCTCAAAATGATGAACGACTATGGAGATATGGTAGTTCTAAAATCAATTTGATATGAAGAGAGATAATTTCATAAATCAAAGACTTTGGGTTGCTTTCTTGTCCATTTAATAAGCGGTTTTTTTATGCCCCCCCCGTGACGATAGTCAGGGGGCATTATGTTTTACCCCTGTCCGTCTGTCTGTCCGTCTGTCCGTCGCACATTTAGTAGTAACTTTGTGTAATTAACTTCTCCTACTGCTTATGATGGATCAATTTGAAACTTTACACACATGTTACAGACATATTGAAGATGTGCATGAAGATTTCTTATGGCCAAAAAATTATTTTTGACAAAATTATGGGCTTTCGGACTTGGACATTTTCAGTGTTGGTTAGTGATATAGGGTAGCAAGTTTGTGTAATCAACTCCTCCTACAGCTTATGATGGATCAATTTGAAACTCTGCATACTTGTGGCAGACATATTGAAGATGTGCATGAAGATTTCTTATGGCCAAAAATTTATTTTTGACAAATTTATGGGTTTTCAGACTTAGACGTTGTCTGTCCGTCTGTCCGTGGCACATTTAGTAGTAACTTTGTGTAATCAACTTCTCCCACAGCTTATGATGGATAAATTTGAAACTTTACACACATGTTGCAGACATATTGAAGATGTGCATGAAGATTTCTTATGGCCAAAAAAATATTTTTGACAAAATTATGGGCTTTCGGACTTGGACATTTTTAGTGTTGGTTAGTGATATAGGGTAGAAGGTTTGTGTAATCGACTTCTCCAACAGCTTATGATGGATCAATTTGAAACGCTGCATACTTGTTGCAGACATATTGAAGATGTGCATGAAGATTTCTTATGGCCAAAAAAATATTTTTGACAAAATCATGGGTTTTCAGACTTAGACGTTTTCAGTGTTGGTTTGTGATGTAGGGGAGCAAGTTTGTGTAATCAACTCCTCCCACAGCTTATGATGGATCAATTTAAAACTTTGCATACATGTTGCAGATATATTGAAGATGTGCATGAAGATTTCTTATGGCCAAAAATTATTTTTGACAAAATTATGGGTTTTTGGACTTAGACGTTTTCAGTGTTGGTTTGTGATATAGGGGAGCAAGTTTGTGTAATCAACTTCTCCCACAGCTTATGATGGATCAATTTGAAACTTTGCATACTTGTTGCAGACATATTGAAGATGTGCATGAAGATTTCCTGTGGCCAAATAATTATTTTTGACAAAATTACGGGCTTTTGGACTTAGACATTATTAGTGTTTGGTTTGTGATGTAGGGTAGCAAGATTGTGTATTCAACTTCTCCCACAGCTTATGATGGATCCACCTGAAACTTTGCTCACTTATTGCAGACATATTGAAGATATGCATAAATATTTTTGAAGGTCACAAATCGTAATTTTGACAAAATTATGGGCTTTCAAACTTAAGTCATTTTCTGTGTTTGATGTCATTGTGTAATCAGCTTTTCTCACAGTTTATGATAGATGGCTTTGAAACTTTGTACATGTGTTGCAGACAAAATAAAGATGTTCATGAAGATGTTTTAAGATTAAAATTTTGTTTTTAGCAAAATTGCAGGTTTTGATTGATCTATTAAAGAAATTTTTATCTTTTAATTTTTTAACAATATAGGTGACAAGCTAGTGTTCTCAAGACATACTACAATTTATGTCTAATCAGTTTTCACGGTTTGGGACCATCCACACTTCTTTGAAGTTGTGATGGTGGTGGGGGTGGGGTGGAGGGAGGGAGGGAGAAAGGGGTGCAAGGGTTAATGGGGAGCACGGGGGCATCACCTGTGTCTTACAGACACAATTTTCTAGTTTTAATATATTTTTCTTTTTAGCGATGTTTCTAACCCTTGTTTAACGCAAAAGGTTTCATGTTTTGATGAATAAGTTGCTAGTGAGCAAGAAAATAGGTATTTTCTTATTATGTTTGATAGACTTTTAGGCTATGGAGAAATATTAAGTTGGTTGCAACTTTATGTATGCCAGACATTCGGGAAACATTTTGTTTTATTACTTCGGCAGACAACATTTAAATACTAGATCAAAATATACGGAGCCTTATATAATGGACGTTTCTTTTTGTGTTCAGTATTTAACCAGTCTCAGGTGGTCCTCCCATGTTTTATGTTAAGCATGCCACAGGTAGAGCCGGATCGTATTTAGATCACTTTGTCGGTTTAAGGTGAAAAGTGTATGCATCCAATATTTAGGAATATATTCTCGGCACAACATTTTCATTTATATCATTCCAACTGACAACACCTGCACTAATTTTATGCAAAAACATAAAACTTGTGCTGTCTGTTTCTTAGTTTGTAAAATAGGTCCTTGCATTTTGATTAGCATAGCCCAATATGGGCCCAAATTTGTCAAGTTTTCAACCTTTATTGTGTTTCGAACAGTGAACATTCGTAAACGATTCACCGTAGGTGCAAAAGAAAAGTTTGAAGATGAAGGCAAAAGTGATATAAAGACAAAATTTCATATGTCAACAAAGTTCCCGGCCCGTAGATGCTTCGCATCAATGTCTTCTTGAATATACGAATTGGCGTTGAATATGTGAAATGTCAAGGCACGTCAATAGGTCTGAACTGTTTGTCAAGACAATTCGATGGATTCATACTATTTGCCAAGACCGCACGTATAATCAAGGATTAATCTGTATGCAGTAAATCCAGGAACGTTTAAAAATCAAGAATACATGTATATGTAAACCTGACACTGGGCCTGTCGTTGGTGCTAAAAACTCTGAGAGGTCTTAACGGGTTAATTGTCCGGTAAGTAAGGTAAATACGAAATTTTCTCTCTCTTATGTCTTCGAATAATAAAAGTTTATGAAATACATCTTGAAGGAAAATAACTTGGACCATGGATCATTTGCCCCCAGCCTCATAACGAGCAAGGTATAGAACCGTTTTCATTCTGTGAGGAGCAGTTTTTCTGTCAGGCTAGCACTTGAAGTAATTGTGTTCTGCTTAAATTGTGACTGTCATATGCAAACTTGCGGTCCAAATTACGCAGGTGTAGCAGTGCACCTGATATTTTTTCCTCTGATTATCATAGGGTGTTGAACAAAAATTAAAATAAAAAGCGGCAAAAAAATAAAATCCGTGATGGTGTTCCCGCCATAACCATTAGAACATAAAGTTAAATAAATTTGTACCGATCAAGGACTGAAAAGGACAACGTGCAGTTAATATATATGAACACTCTATGACATAGCTCCAAACGTAGGGTCTGTAAAACCAAAAAAAAAAAAAAAGTAAAAAGTATAAGTGTATCATATGACGAAATACATATATATATAAAGGAAAACCAATACGTCAGTTACATGTAACATCATCCTATACATTTGAAGGCTCGCATTGAATCAGAGGCAAAGGAACCCCGGAATTTGTAAGTTAGGTAACACTAATAATAATAATAAATAAAAATAAAACTGATAAAATTTATGATATCATACGTGTAATACTACTACAACATACTAATACTGATATTACTACTACTAATTCTAATTTTAAATAATAACACAAAAAATAGAGAAGGTACACACATGTTCTGGGCAACATCTTAAAATATCATTTGAAAATCTTTTAATACTAGTCATAGAAAAGTCATATTAAATGACAATATATAGCCTTGCGATAGGGTTAAACAAACTCTTGGCGACAAAATTTTTGATCGTACAAGAAAACTCTTCTTATTTCGACCCTTTACTGTATTGTTCGGAAAAATCGCAGTCATCAGTTATTCATGATATAGCCCCGCGGCAGGAGCAGAAAATCCCCAGCGGAAACGTTTGATCATTACAGAAATATATTTCTTATGTCTATCATTTGCTTTAAGTGTGAGAAAATCCTTATTAATTTTTTTGTCACTGTACTGCCTGAAAGAATGATATACCGTTAATAAAATGAGTCGGTGGGCCAGTCCTTGATAAAAATGTCCGCTATCACTGTCTAATATAATGTGCTTGCCTTGCCGAAACCATGAGTCCTACCCATAAAAAAACATACAATTATATAACCGAAGTGTTAATCGTGTCTGTCAATTGATCTTCAGATTTAGGAATACATTTATGTCTTCTCTGATATTTTTGCGGTTCATCTTTATTTTAATATTTGCAACCACAGTCAGAGCAACCTCGCTATCAAAAATTCCAAATTCTCTCAGACACCAATTTTGTATTGGGGACTGTACACATAACGTTTTTATCTGATTACAAAATGATCTACCAGTGGTAAAAGCTAAAATGATGTAGAAAAATTCATCTTCTGCTAATATAAATAATCTTTTTTTATTCAGAGTTTACTAACTTGGCCATTTTCAATAACTAAAACAGAAAACCGTCTCGTCTATCCATCTGTATCATTATTTGATACAACTGATATAAGATTTTGTTCTCTACTTCCTTTCCAATAATAAAATAAAATAATAACGTTTGTTAGTTTTCTGTCAGAAAAGTATAGTCTTTATATCACCGAACAACATAGCTCACCCGTCCTGGCGCTTGCCCATCATGAAGACAAATTTGTAAGAATGGGACTTTGACATTTAAGGTCAACAAAAGGAATAATGCTAGTACTGAGTAAAACTCCTGAGCCGTTTCTACTATCACTGTCTGAGTATAAATTCTCTTTATCCAGGTAATGTGAAACAACAGGTCTGCAAAATCTTTAAAAGTAAAATGATTTTTTACCATATATGGGCATGGCGGCCATTTTGAATTTCGACTTATGACTATTTTAGGGAACCCCTTTTTTGTACAATTACACATAAATGCTAAATATGAAACTTAATTAAAATTGTCTCCCTGGTTTCAGTGGCGATGTCATTTGAATTTTTCTATAAACGGTTGCCTAGTGTATCTGAAACTTACATAGTCTTTCCCGAAAAAAAAAACTGCCTTAAGGCAGCTGAAAAGTTGGGAGAGAATGCCAAAATGTCATCTTATGTGTCATGTGTAGTAATGTCCGCTTGCTGTGGTGTTTTCTAAAATATGGTCATCTATACAGCAGCTCCATTTATTTTGTTTTGTAATTTAAAATTGAAACTAGGTGAAACACATGTTACTGTGTTTTCGATTGGGGTTACTGAATAACCACCTGCGTGAGAAAGCACCGTGCATTCGGTTTACCGTGCGTGTCTTTCGTGAACTGTTGGCTATTTATGTACACGGTTCTTTTATTTTTGGTTTTGAGGGCGGTATATGCGACCTGATTATATTGGTTCCTGATCATTGCATACTATTTGTACTTTTTGTCTTCTGTGTTTTCTTATTTTTGAGTAGATGAACTTCTCGTTGAAAATCGTTCTAATGCTCACTTCTATACACTTTTTATCATCCCAAAATGATGTATTTTATGATGGTAAAATGATGTAAAAATCTATAGCAGAAGCACGCGTGTCTTTAAACACTAGTCATAGATAGTGAAATTGCTGCTTGGCATTTATGTCCAAAAATTTTACTTTAGTCACTGAATTTTGGCTGCAGAAAAGTTCTGTCTTTAATGTAATCGTTCAGCTACAAAACTTTAGAATGTTTGTGTCTGATACTCACCTATACACGTATAAAACTCACGTGACTATACAATCAATTTAGCAACCTTTAAACCTTTTTGTATATGTTTTTACCTCAAGGCTTGGATAGATAAATGCCTAGAAAAAACAAACTTTTGTATGATTCCCCTGGCTGCAAGAAATTTTTTAAGCACATGCCATTATAGAGTTTCTGATCACGGATAGGCACAAATCAGAATACAACGTAAGTTTTCGTATTTCAGAATAATCTTATTTGGTAAAGAACTGCATGTAGAGAACTGCATGTAGGGCGCTGTCTATTTCATTACTCCCTTTACCAGCATTATTGTCACTCCAAATAACACTATAAGCTGTTTTCTTGATTGAATATTTTTTTGGCTAGAAAAAAATGATACATTTGCTCCGGGCAGGTTACAACATTTTGTACATCAAAACAGACAACAGTTTCTTCCTTGTGGTTCCTATAATTTCCCTTTTCATTAGTGTTTCTGTTTTGTCAAAGAAATGCTTCTGATATTTACAAGCAGATTCGGAACTAAGGCTGCCATTTGTCAAATATCGCTGTTATCCATTGTGGGCTTTATGTTAAAGAATTCAGGAATTGAATTTGACTTACATAGCACCTTTAAGGATAGCTACGTCACTTCATCCACACCTTCTTATTTCCAACATTCTGATCTATCAATAATTTGTTATATATATGGCCCATAATAAACACTATATTTTTAATCCCTAAGTCATGAGACTGTAGGATTCTACATTTTCCCGATTTTACCATACAGTCATGTCCACTTTGTAACTCAAACACTATTTCATATATTTACATGAAACTTTACGTTAATGTACAACATTATTAGTCAACATGCAGAACCCAAAACCCATAACTCTGGATTACATCTTTTTGAACTTGTGGCCCTTTGACCGTTGAAAATAGTAGATTTTGCTATAAGATAATGTCCACTCTGTATATCAAAATCATTTCAAATATTTCTGTGAAAACTACAAGCATGCAAAGCATCATCAGCTGCCATGCAGAGCGCAAGAACTGTAACTCTGGGTTATATATTTTTTGGAGTAGTGCCCTCTAACAATTGAATATAGTAGATTTAGCCATATAGTCAGTCTGCTTTGTCAGTCAAATATTTACATGGAACTACACAGTAATATAATGCAATATTAGATGACGTGCAGAGCCCAAGAACCATAACTCTGGATGACATCTTTTAGAACTTGTGGTCCTTTCACAATTGGAAATAGTAGATTTTGCTGTAAAATCATGTCCACTCTGTATCTCAAAAATTATTTCAAAACCTTTTTCTATGAAACTTAACAAAAATAAAATTCCAAAATTTTCGCCCCATATTTTTCTCTGATTTTTTTGTTGCTCCTTAAATTTTTGCTCACCAAAATTCTTTTCCTCCCCTATTTGTGTTTGCTTCCCAAGTTTTTAATCTTTGTTGCCACTGCAACATTCTAGTGCAAGGCCGTCCAGGACAGTCCGGCCGGACCGGCCCTGGGCCGGCCACTTTTTTGACAAGCATTATGTGGATCTTACTTACTATTTATTTATTTACTGTTTACACGTATTTCTTTTTCTCTCTCATTTTTGGAAATTTAAAAACAGTCTTCGGCAATGATCTAATGCACCAACCCCGATGACATACGAGGGTCGTTCATGTTGTCATTGGGGCTCTACAGGGCGCATTCTTAATTACATTCACATTTCGTTTACTTCAACCCTTCGAAGTATTCTCTCTGGACGGAAACACAATTTTCAAGTCTCGAAATTCATTCTGTAAAGGCAGAGAAGTAGGCCTTTTTAGGTATACTCTGAAGACACTGGTAAATTGCACTACCCAGTGGACTTCAGGACTCATAACGACGACAAGGAATGTTTTTTTTTTCTTTAGTAAAGGAAAAAGTCGCAGGGACTAAGGTCTGGCGAATAAGGTGGGTGAGAGAGCCCAATTACCTTTTCCTCTTTAAAGAAGTCTTGGACAAGAACACACATGTGAGCAGGTGCGTTGTCATAGATAAGACACAGATCTCTTAAACCTGTTGCAGGTCTAAGTTTTTTCATACGTCAGGAGGAGAAGATATAAAGTACAAAATCTATCGGATTTGGAATTTCATAACATACGACAAGATACAACTTACTGGCCAGGCCACCAAAGTGATACGTGAAGTTATGAAAAAGAAGTACAGATATACATGTCAGAAATGTATATTGATCTGCGTATATGCAGCATATGGTGATGGTGATGGATAGTATTATTTTATCGCCCTCCACAATTTTAAGAACTGTAAATATGTATAAGAAGACTTTTACTCCAGACGATTATTTAATGTTACACATTCAAGTATTGTATGGTTCTCCAACGATGGAGGTGAAGATACAGAAACAAGAAACAACATAGTGTGCCTTTACTTTTGAGTGTATATGACCGAACTAACTTGAACTTTCAATAACTTTTGAAAGACTGAATGGATGTGTAACCGAAATCTCATCCTATTACAGAAAATTACTCCCCCATGGAATCACCACAGTCTCCACGTGCTCCTTATTGCCATGCGGTATGGTGAGTCATTAGTGACACAATAAAATGAACGTCCCTCGTATGGTATGATGCGACATAGTGTCACCAATTGACTAAGCTGAGGTATCAAATATTGGTGATTTGTTCAAACATTGCGATCGTTAAGCCGATAGAAACATTAGTTGTAACACCTCATTAGAACCGTCTTACCGAGACGGTTCCCATGAGGGGTCACATATGTTCTAGTCGAGAAATAAGAAAAACTATTATAAAAGAAATTTCCTCAATAACCATCCTTACTGGAGCTCTGTTTTATAATGCTATTTTAGCTGTTTAAAACAAACAGGTACATAGCTTTAAAAAAAAAGAATACTTAGGAATCTAGAAACTATATGTTTATTCTTGAGAAAACGGCTGAGTTTGTTTTAGCAAAAAATATCAAAACGTATCTACAGCAAGTCTCAAAATTTTCATGGGGAGAAACCCGAACCACCAACCCCAGTGAGATGGAAAAAACCTTTCTCGTGTCCCCCCCCCCCCCCCCCCCCCCCCACCGCACCCTTTTGCGTTCGGCACTCGCATCCAAAATGGCCAGACCACTTTTTATCGGCGGCTACGACCCTGTAGTGGGTGTATTTTGCACTGCTTTGCAGAGCTCTTGTTGATGAGGGGATTGGGAGGAATGGGGGATGGGGGAGACATCTGTTTTGGTTTCAAAAACAAACATCTAGTTGCTAACTGGTTCCAAACGAAGTAAGTGCATCATGTTTTCTTTTTTGTTTCCATCAGATGTGGGTAAACTTCCTTTATGCATATTTTTATGTTTCTGTTTTTATGTTTCTGTTGAAGCCAAACAATGATGGTAGGAAATCTGGAGATTTCTATTGTAAATAGAATGGTTTTGCATTGTCTTATACCCGTGGGTGATGAGGCAAACTGAAAAGGGAAAAAATAAGGTTTTCCAAACGATCTGTAAGTCCCCGATTTAATAAATATGAATATAGACTTTATCCGTCTAAGAACAAGGACAATGCCCTGCGAAATTCTGCGAAGTAGTGGTGATTCTCCAAGGATGAAGAGATGTCTAAAATTGAAGGACCTAGACAGACAGTTCGCAAAACTGGTTTATCATGTTCACAACCTTTCTTTTCAGTTGGCCTTCAACATAAACCTTACGCTCTTTTCAACAGCGCTTCAAGTATTCCGGCCAATGATGCGTTTTTATCTTGTGTTAAAATATTAGGTAATCCAGAGGCTAAAGAAAAGCCTGGACCTGAATTAGCTTCAAAGCCACGACTTCAGGGCCGACAAGCGCTGTCCGTTAGCCTAAGGCCGACATGAACGAACATTAAACCTAAGTGGCTCATGATAATAATTATAACTGGCCTGAATAAATTGAAACTGAAATATTTCCTAAATGTACAAGTGTCTGTCATTAGCAAGCTCAATGAATATAAGCTTGTGACAGACGTCTGTCAGTCGCAAATTTAGCGACATATGACTAAGATAGACGATTGGCAGTAGCAAATATAATGAGTACTGGCCATTGACAGACCTTCTTACCTTTTTTATCTTACTGCTGTCAAAACCATAAGGTACTGTGAAAAATTTATAAAAGGTCAAGTAATTTTTTTTAGTGTATTAAAATTCTGGTGAGCTAATTAGGACCACTAGTATGACTATGAAGTCATTTTAGCTATCCTTATCGAAAATTCAGGAAGAGCTATTGTTGTCACACCGGCGTCAGCGTCAGTGTCCGCGTCGGCGCCCGGATTTGACATTTTTGTTTAAAATCTTTAAAAGACCTATATCTCCTTAACTCATGGATGAATTCATTCGATACTTGTACTGTAGTTAAATATTGGTCCATAGTTGAACAGGGTACCTACCCACCCCACTCAGTGACATTATTGTCAAGGTCATGGACTCAGATTATGTTTTTTGTTTTTGACTGGATTTTTTTGTTAAAGTTTTTAACGCCTAGTATCTCCTTAATCCATGAATGGATTCCTTTGATACTTGCACTGTAGTTATATATTGGATAAATGTTTTCCAAGGTACTACCCTCACTCCCCTCAGTGACCTTTATGTCAAGGTCATGGACTTAGAAAACTGTCTTTTTATTGATTGGATGTTTTGATTAAAGTTTTTAAAGATCCAAATCTCCTGAACTCATGGATAACTTCTTTTGATATTTGTACTATTGTTAGACATTAGTCCGAAGTTTTACAATACACTACCCCAGTTCCGCTCAGTGACCTTGATGTCACGGTTAGGAAGGCAAGATCAGAGACTTAGGAAATTTTGGTCTTTATTAAAGTTTTCTAAGCGCATACTGATTCATTATGCTTGGCAGAGATTTAGTTTACACTTGAACTGATGTTAGACACTTTTTTTTGAGTTTGTACAACACACTATATACTTACCCCACTGGATGACCTTGAAATCAAGGTCAATGACTTATAATTTTGTCTTAAAGATTTTGGTTAAAGCTTTATATTATGAAGACATAATTTTCCCAGTTCCACGATGGGCTCAGTTGATACTAATACTTGGAATGATGTTAAATAATGTTTAGGGTTCCTCTAACATCCTGCCCCCCTCCCCCATCCTCCCCTGCCTCCTTATTTATTTAAACTTTATTTAACACTTGTTTCTGAGATAGCTTTTGTTTACAAATGTGTTGTCATTATGGACATGCTTGCCTGAAGTTTTGTGCGCAGCAGTCCACACCACCATAGCGACTGTGCGATGGGCAAGCACTAATTCAGTGAGCTTTTTTAACAGGCGTCAGCTCTTATTATATATAAAGTTGCTCTGTTGTTTCCGATGGAAATCACTGCCTAAATAATCAACAATTAAATCTGACATAAACAAGTTATGTCAGAAGGGCGGGTTTATCAAATAGGCAGATAATGCTTACTACTCCTCGCGAGCACCTGATCACATCTCCACAAGGAGATTCATGTCAGTCAAATATTGGTGATTTGTTAATGGTTTATGAGTTCGGACTTAGGACTTTGATACTTTGACCAATTATGATACGATTTTATAGAATCATATTTTAATTTAAACTTACACAGCCAATACAATCAGTATTTAAATTGAAGGACATAGTACGAAAACAAGAAAGCTGAACATAAAACCCTACCTTACTAATATTTAGGCTATATGCATGTACTTACGTAGTCAGTACCTGGCATTCCATACCTGCTACACAAATAAGTGAATTTGACGACTCTTATATAATCCTTCTATAATATTTACCATGCTGTTTAATGAGCGGATGAATGAATTGTGCTTACAGCCCTTTCAATAGTATTTATATCATGTAAAACTGATAAAGGGTGATTATGAAAAACTCTGTGCATTGGAACCCTGTTTACACGGTTGGAAAGATTCTGTAGTGGTATTCCGACTCAGGCAGCAAGCTTAGCAGGCAAGCGATTACATGTAATCCAGTAACTTACAGGAACTCCCTTGGATAGGGTCGAGTCGGGTAACTTCGGACAGCGGATAAATTCGGACATACCATTGCAAACAGTGAAAATCAAGATGAGGCGGCTTATAATGAGTTGTCTCATCAGGATTTTTATTTCTCCCAGTTTTTTTTTTTGTTTTCATTCCAAACAACTTACATATAACGGAAACTATGTTACCGTCCGAATTCACCTGTTTTCCGAATTTACCTGACTTGACCTTTTTTTAGCTCACCTGAGCCAGCGGCTCCGGGGGAGCTTATAGGATGGTAAGGCTCCGTCGTCCGTCGTCGTCGTCCGTCGTCGTCCGTCCGTCCGTCCACAATTTCAAACGACTTCTCCTCTGAAACCGCTAGGCCAATTGTAACCAAATTTCATATGTGGCCTCCAGAGGAAGGGGGAACGAAAAGTTGTTCAAACGGTCCTGGTCACATGACCAACATGGCCGCCACGCCCATATATGGTAAAAACCTAAAAAAATCTTCTTCTCCAGAACCAATAGGCCGATGGCCTTGAAACTTGGTATGTAGCATCGGGTACGTGAGTACTACCAAGATTGTTCAAATTATGACCTTGGGTTGACCTTGACCTATTTTAGGGCAAGGTCAAATTTGCTTCCTTGTGCTTTTATATGGCAAAATGCTAGAACATAAGATATCTTGGAAACTGTTGCAGATTTATGGCTAAAAATCGGTATCTACAGTCATCTTAATGAGTACGTGAAGATTTATGAGTATAAGAGGTCAAGGTCATTCTTTGACCTTTGACCCAGAACGTCCATATTTTGACAATTTCGAACAATCTCCTCAACAGTCATTGGGCCAACTGAAACCAAATTTCATATAGAGCCTCCAGGGGTTGAGGGAACAAAAATTTATTCATACGGTCCAGGTCACATGACCAACATGGCCACCACGCCCATATATGGTAAAAACATTTAAAAATCTTCTTCTCCAGAACCAATTGACCGATGGCCTTGAAACTTGGTATGTAGCATTGGGTACTCAAGTACAATCAAAATTGTTCAAATTATGACCTTGGGTTGACCTTGACCTTTTTACGGCAAGGTCAAATATGGGAAAATGCTAGAACATATGATTTCATGGAAAGTTTTGAAGAGTAAGGTCTAAAATTGGTAAATGCAGTCAAGTTAATGAAGATTTATGAGTATAAGAGGTCAAGGTCATTCTTTGACCTTTGACACAGAACTCTCATATTTTGACATTTTCAAACAATCTCCTCCAAAGCCACTGGGCCAATTGTAACCAAATTTCATATTTTGCCTCTAGGGGTTGAGAGAATGAAATTTTTTTCAAACGGTTCAGGTCACATGACCAACATGGCCGCCACGCCCATATATGGTAAAAACCTTTAAAAATCTTCTTCTCCAGAACCAATGGCCTTGAAACTTGGTATATAGCATTGGGTACTCCAGTATTATCATGATTGTTCAAATTATGACCTTTGCTTGACCATGACCATTTTACGGCAAGGTCAAATATGGCAAATGCTACTACATAAGATTTCATGGGAATTTTTGAAGATTTTGGCCTAAAAATAGGTATATACAGTCGTCTTAATGAGGTCATGAAGAATTATGAGTACAAGTGGTCAAGGTCATTCTTTGACCTTTGACCCAGATCTCATATTTTGACATTTTCAAAAGTTATTTCAAAAGCCAAAAGGCCAATTTTAGTCACATTTCATATAGAGCCTCCAGGGGTTGAGGGAACAAAGATGTGTTGAAATGGTCCAGGTCACATGACAACATGGCCGCCATACCCATTTATGATATAAACCTTCAATATTTTTCTTCTCCAGAACCAATATGCCTATGGCCTTGAAACTTGGTAGAAGCATGGAGTACTAGAGTACTTCCAAGACTGTTCAAATGATGACCTTGGGTTCACCTTGACCTTTTTGCAGCATGGTCAAATATGGGAAAATGCTAGAACATAAGATTTCATGGAAAGTTTTGAAGATTTTGGCCTAAAAATGGTATATATGGTTATCTTAATGCCTATTAGCACAATAAGATTTATGAGTAAACGAGGTCATGGTCAGTCTTTGACTTTTGACCCTAGACTCATATTTTGACAATTTCAGACATAAGAAAGAGCCACTTTGCCAATTGCTCAGGTGAGCGGATCAGGGCCTCATGGCCCTCTTGTTTCATTTCGACGTGGAGTCTTAAACAAATGCATCTTTTGACATAGGTGTTCTTGATGATGGCGTCATACATGTGTAATTGTTTATTGGTACGTCCAATAAAACAGGGACTTTATTTTAAGAAATGAACACTTTACTAAGCAAGTATATCATAGTCGAGCGGTATATAAAAAAGGGTGACAACCTACGTCATAGCGCTGACGTCGTTATCGTTTTATCAGCGGCCTTGATAAGGTAACTGTTTTGCATAACGAAGGCTTGGCAAACACTGAAACATCCAAATATCTAGTCGATCTGGTGCCTATAGATGTTTTGGACTCAATATTACCAGAATTTACCATAAAATACTCGCTTAGTCTGATAACGTTTCATCAGAGAGATCTTTATCGACTCTGTCTTAATGCATGATTATCGATCTCAGCTGTTCACATCAAAAATTGTGGTGAGGCGTTTTATAATTTCTCACCCTTTGAAGAGTCATGCCCTATAATCGGGACCATATATATATGTAGGCACCGACTCTCCGTTTTATCTTGTGTTAAAATCCTGTCTCTTACATGTTACAAACGAAAATCTGTCACAGTTTCTTCAGAATGGCCGTCGAATAATTAATTCTGTCACGCGTGCTATGACGTAGGTTGTTACCCCTGTATAATTACATAGCTTAATTATCATCGTTACCAGGGATGATGACTAGCTATTTATTTTACGTCCTTTTCAACAGTATTTGTCATATCAGGATGATCAGGGTGATAATGAAAGGCTGTTTGCAATTGAACTGCAGTTGGAAAGAATTCTACCTCTAGTCGGATTCGAATCCGGGACAGCTAGATCAGCAGGACGGTGCTGAACACACTGAGCTACCGGAGCTCATAGCATTGTTACTACCCACCAGTTCGACTGAAGTATTGGTTTAACTTTAATATTATAGCAAAAATGGGATTCAGACAACTTTCCATCGCACGTCATAACTGTCTAATGTGGCCTATTACCGAATATGCAGTGAAGGCACATAATTATGTTTTGTGACTACATTTTACTGCGTTTTACATAGCTAACAGTAGACTGGACACATTAGCCATTAGACAGACCATAAAACAGTACTTGTGTGTATGCATAATCTTCATCTAGCATGCATGGGCTTTGACACGCACAATTTAAATATCGACAGAGTGGCAGTAAACACTAGTTGTTTTTTTTATGGAATTCCGTATCACCCATGCAGCCATGTATTTCAAACGATATTCTTAGTAAAATTTTCTTCTACTTTATATTAGGTTAGTATGACTAAGCTCGTAGCTTGTTTGGTTCTTCTGCCGGTTGCATGCAGTTTCCTACCAATACATTCTGAAATTCAGGTTATGATCGCTGGCAAAGCCAGTGAGCAGGATAGTACAGGTAAGCACATTCCTTGCTAAGGTGAATGAGAACACTCAACCATTTTTTCTTATTTTGCCACCCTCCTAATGGGGATCAACTCTTAAAAGAAAATATCTGCTCTTTTAAAAGCAGAGTAAGAGTTGAACTCATTGTAAAAGGACTAGGTTGTTCAGAGAACAAAACAGTAGGTGACGAAATTTGTCTCCCCTCGAATAAATGCTACATTACCTAGGAGGTGTACCCATATACATTTTGTGCAAGGGGCTGGGGGTACTTACTCATTGAATTTGGATGTATATCACGTTGACGCAACGTATAAATGACGTTGTTTCAGCTGCATATTAGTGTGTACTGTGATACGACATAATAAAACGATGCCTATTACCAGCTTGTCTATCTAAAATGCACCACGTTTGTAAGTACATTGTGCCCAGTAAATATACTACGTCTTATCAACGTCGTTTACAAGTAATACAAGTATAACTATAATGTCCTAAAACAGCGAAATGAACAAAATACAAGTCATTATCTACTGTTTAGGTAATACACCGTAAAAAAGGCCCATAGCTTATACGGTAAAATACCTGGCATCGGGCTATCCTACTCAGCGTGATGCTTCCTTTAGATTTTACGGACGCCAGTAAAAATAATGGGAAATGGGCTGTTAGTTATTCTACTGTAAAAACAACGGAAATCTTTTACACTGTACGCATATGTCATGTGGTTGGTTGTCTTGGGTTTCACTACCCTTTGAAACAATATTTCAGTCTACATCGGGTCGCCTCTCAGAGCCAGGAAGAAGGAAAACGAAGGCAAAAGAAAAATCCAAACAATCCTCATCCCGTACCAGCTGACCTTTGCCCAACTGTTATCCTAGATATTCGTATGAAAGATAGGTTGCGAAGACCCCAGTCTCACTGTCACGTTTTGAGGGCTAGGTTATACTACGTTTTCCGCTCTACGTTTGGCAAAGCAGTGTGCCCCGTTTTGTACGTATTTAGGTGTTGCTACGTTTCTAGTACGTTTCAAATACGTTTAATTACGGTTTACTTTGTTTTGCCTGGTGACAAACGACTAAGCGCCACGCTTTCAGGAGGGACGAGAACATTTTATTTACCTACTACGATACCGTGGTTTTACTAGGGACTGCATGGTATTGTCCAGCATAATTACCTAGTCAAAATGACGTTTGAGTAGGTATCGCAAAACATATCAAATCGTAGAAAATCTCAGAATAATACGTCGCAAATCGTATTAAGACGTGAGAAATAGTATATAATGCGTAGTAGTACGTGGATGACCCTCGAGTATGGTTACGTATTTAAAACGTTTCATCTACGTTATAGCACGTTAAATTAAAACCTGAAAGAGTTCCTTCAAGAGCAGAAAATACATTCAGAGATAGAAACATTGGCCAGACTACATAGTTTCGGCTATAAAAGCCTCATCAGTGACCCTGACAATATCTGGTGATGAAACCAGAGAAACGCATACTGTAATTTCTTACTTTTAATTGGGCAGTCGTTTCAAAGACTAATTAGTATCAAAAAGGGTCCAAATAAAACAAAAGACGAAATCAATCTAAAATTGAAGATTCCTCAGAATATATCCTCTGATCTCAAAGGATAAACATAAATATAATCTGCACTATGGATGATGTACGGAGAGACGTTCTACGGCCGCCACACGGCACAACACCAGCTGCACTGAAGTAAAATTAAAATCTAAAAGAGTTCCTTGAAGAGCAGAGAATACATTCAGAGGGAGAAACATGGGCCAGACTACGTAGTTTCGGCTATACAAGCCTCATCAGTGACCCTGACAATATCTGGTGATGAACCAGAGAAAAGCATACTGCAATTTCTTAATCTTAATTGGGCAGTCGTTTCAAAGACCAATTAGTATCAAGAAGGGTTCAAATAAAATAAAAGACGGTGATCTAGAATAAGAGTCTAAATCAATCTAAAATTTCAGATTTCTCAGAATATACCCTTTGATCTCAAAGGACAAACATTATAATTATTATAATCTGTACTATGGATGATATACGAGGAGACGTTTAACGGCCGCCACACGGCACAACACCAGCTGCAGTAAAGTAAAATTGAAATCTAAAAGAGTTCTTTCAAGAGTAGAAAATACATTCAGAGGAAGGAACATGGGCCAGACTACGTAGATTCGGCTATAAAATCCTCATCAGTGACCCTGACAATATCTGGTGACAAAACTAGAGAAAAGGATACTGTAATTTCTTACTTTTAATTGGGCAGTCGTTTGTATCAAAAAGGGTCCAAATAAAATAAAAGACGATGATCTAGAATAAGAGTCTAAATCAATCTAAAATTTCAGATTTCTCAGAATATATCCTCTGATCTCAAAGGACAAACATAATTATAATCTGCACTATGGATGATGTACGGCGAGACGTTTTTCGGCCGCCACACGGCACAAAACCAGCTGCAGTGAAGTAAACTTAAATTCTAAAAGACTTCATTCAAAAGCAGAGAATACAATCAGAGGAAGAAATATAGGCCAAACTACGTAGATTCGGCTATAAAATCCTCATCAATAACCCTGACAATGTCTGGTGACAAAACTAGAGAAAAGGATACTGTAATTTCTGACTTTTAATTGGGCAGTCGTTTCAAAGCCTAATTTGTATCAAAAAGGGTCCAAATAAAATAAAAGACGATGATCTAGAATAAGAGTCTAAATCAATCTAAAATTTCAGATTTCTCAGAATATATCCTCTGATCTCAAAGTACAAACATAATTATAATCTGCACTATGGATGGTGTACGGCGAGACGTTTTTCGGCCGCCACACGGCACAAAACCAGCTGCAGTGAAGTAAACTTAAAATCTAAAATACTTCATTCAAAAGCAGAGAATACATTCAGAGGAAGAAACATGGGCCAGACTACGTAGATTCGGCTATAAAAGCCCCATCAATAACCCTGACAATATCTGGTGACGAAACTAGAGAAAAGCATACTGTAATTTCTTACTTTTAATTGGGCTGTCGTTTCAAAGACTAATTTGTATCTAGAAGGGTCCAAATAAAATAAAGGACGATGATATAGATTAAGAGTCTAAATCAATCTAAAATTTCAGATTTCTCACAATATATCCTCTGATCTCAAAGGACAAACATAAATATAACCTGCACTATGGAGCATGTGCGGGGAGACGTTTAACGGCCGCCACACGGCCTAACACCAGCGGCAGTGAAGTAAAATTAAAATCTAAAAGGGTTCTTTCAAGAGCGGAGAATACATTCAGAGGAAGGAACATGGGCCAGACTAAGTAGTTTCGGCTATAAAAGCCTCATCAGTGACCCTGACAATATCTGGTGACGAAACCAGAGAAAGCATACTGTAATTTTTTACTTTTAATTGGGCAGTCGTTTCAAAGACTAATAAGTATCAAAAAGGGTCCAAGTAAAATAAAAGACGATGATGTAGAATAATTTAAAGAACAACTACACTTCAGGAACTGACTGAATCAGATCCCAAACCCTATCCCCAACACCAAAGGGAAAGATTGACAAAGACATCCCAACAAACAATAAATAACAAGTGATAAGCCGAGTCAGCAGCTCTTTCTCAAATAGGTGACATCTCAGCTATCTCTATCGAACCAAATAATTTAGACCAACAGAAGGGCTACCACAGACCAAGCAAATTATACGAAAAACATTTAACAATGCGTCTAAATCAATTCTAAAATTTCAGATTTCCCAGAATATGTCGACCTCGTTTCAATACGTTTTACTACGCCTATAGTAAGTATTTTGAAATGCTACGTTTAAGTTGAATTTCAATTCAAACGAAGGTAGGCCATGTATGTAGCTGTATATATCAGTGTATTATACGTATTCACTACGTTTTAATACGCATATTTCCGTTTTGGTGCGTTTTGAATACGTAGAAAAATTTAGTTCTCAATACATGACAATGAGATTGTGCCTAAGATGACCTCCAGGTTATCATTGTTACGCTTATGTACGTATTTGATGCGTTTCGGCTATGTTTTGGTACGTTTTGACCACGTTTCTCTGCCTGTTGCTACGTTTTACTAGGTATGCGCTACGTATATCAAAATACCATGTGTGAGTTAAACATTCTGAATCAAACGTAACTAAGCCACGTATTTAGCTATACCTATGTATGTTTTCACTATGTTTCGCAACGTATACTGCCGTTTTGGCACGTTTCACTAAGCCCTCAATACGTGAAAGTGAGACAGTGGCTTGAAAATTCCATAGAACTGAATAGTTACCATTTGATGGACACTACATATTACGGTTATTTCTGGCATTATTTATTAATTTCAAATATCCTGTTTTATAGATTATTATGATTTGCAGAAATGTATTCAAGTGCTAGAGATTTACATGGAAAATCTGAAAAAAAGTATAAAGAAATACAATTTTTTTTTTTGTAGGAAAACAAAACGGTGAAATTGTATTTTTCTTATCAAGATGTTTTATAGCTCTGTAGGTTATTTAGCTGGTATAATGGATTGAATGCCCCGCCAATATTTCTCTAGTATCCAACTACTTGTACCTTAAAGATTACTGTTATCTTGCGATTAACGGAAGCCAGAGAATTTGCTCCTTTTCAAGGGGCCACCATATAACCGCTTGTAATCAGTATAATGACTCTGTCTCGCAATGAGAGCGATAAATTGTGTTTCGAAACTAAATAGGGACTTTAGATGTGCATATTTTCAAGTTGACTGTATAAAAATTTTCTACAGCAGGTAGCATTACTGATCACGTTGAAGATGAGGTATTGAGTATTGCAGATACATATCTTGAAAAGTATGTTGCCGAGCTGAAAAAAAACAAGACCGGTAAGTCGGTAGAAATGGACGGTATTAAGTAAATCAAGTTTTAAACAGAGAAAATTATTCCCTTTCAATAGTTTAAGCAGGGATACTCTCCTCCCGAATGATCAGCTTTTATGATATATAAGAAGGGAAACGTTGACGTTCTAAATAATTACCGCAGCGTTAACCCTTTGATTGAAATAAGTGGCGCATTTTCGAGTATTATAAACACACGACTGAAAAATTTAGCAATGGCAAAATATAAATTAATACATTCCAAAAGCAAGCAGAAACTTAATTGGCTGTGGATCCGAGAACCAGTGACGTTTTTACGCCAAATTTTTTATAATGTTAGACTGTGTGCATACGTAAATTACGTAATATAAAAATCAGCAACAGAGGCGTCAACATCCACGCGCGATTTGATGTATCGAAATGCCTAACGTCGAAATTCTAGTAAACTTATACCATGAATCATTTATTGACTTTTTTGACTTTTGAATCATAGGACTTGATGTGATTTCAGCCAGAGAATACCAATATTGACCTCCTCTAGTTGATATCACATCATGTCCAATGCTTCAAAGTTAACAATTGTATAATGTCTGATAGTCTGAGGTGATATGAGAATGTAAAGACCTGATTGAGAGCACACGTCCATTAGCACATATATGTCCAAAACTATTAGCAGTTGTTTATATTGTTATATTTTTATTTTGTTTTAGTTAATCTATCCAGAAACAGAACCAAACGAGCGTGGAAAGCATTAGGTAAATATCATTTTGTTTGCAACATCAGTCGATCAGTTTTACTTTGTAACATTCCTCTCCTTCAAAAATGGCACTTCATTTTATACAGGCCAAATACAGTTTTATAGCACTGGAATTTCTTAGGTCTTGAATATAAAGCAGGTGTTTGGCTAGGAAATTGAGCTGAAAACAGAGAACATTCTTTCAAGTAGATAAAGAAATAAGTAATACTGACTATTCCAGATACCACTTGTACAGAAAGCTATTTCAAAAGTTTGGAAATTAAGTATTTGTTAACAGCCATCCCACCACTTGAAAAGATTATTTTGGGTTTCATGGCAGAACAGACACCTGTTGTGGACACTCTTGTTCTTATCTGGAGCATAACGAACCACATTGCAGTCAAATCAGTTTTATCTGCTGAAATAGTTTGTTTCGTCTCTCCAGACCCACAAAAATAAGTGGTAGGAGATACTAAGTTGTAAAAGTAAGTAGGAAAATTCTCAGGAACTGACACAATTCAATCCCAGATCCCACCAAAGACACCACGTAGGAAAGGGAAAAAGCAAATTTAGTCACCACCAGGGACATCACCAGCGGCAGCCATGTGAACAGCCAATTCCCATGTAGGTGGTCAACGGGCTACTTCTATAATGTAGAACGGGCTACTTCTACAAAGGTCAGCAGGCTACTTCTTACAATGTAGTTCTTCATAACAAATCGGTGTATCATGGAGGACATGCCAGGATGGGGTCTCAAAATGGTCGTATGTCTTTTCATGTTTTATCAATTTGATAGAAAAACTTTAGATCCCGAGGTTTGTACAGACGAGTGTAATGAATGTTGAAAGTACAGAGAATAGAAATAAGTATATTTTGTTAACTCCAATTTTTCAAGCTTTAACAAACAATAAAAGAAATTTTCAGTCCTTTAGTTGAATGTTTTTCATTACCTTTTTAGTTATTTCAATAACTGGAGTTATTTACTGAAATGTCATTATTAAGTGTTTTTGTAATGGCCCACTCTCGGTCTGACGCCATCGGGATAGTACAACGCATTAGAACTGGACTGAAATGTCTTAACGGAAGGGACTAAGCCCTTCCGCTTGCTTTGTATTATTAAAAACAACAACCATCTGATTGTGATTGTACAATGGTCTCCAGACAGATGACAAACATGAAGTGAGTAACTTGGCAACAAACGTAATGAACGTAACGTCATTGGCGTTGACTGGTTTATTGCAGATTCAACTACTGAAATCTACATGGACCAATACAACCTCCCCCCCCCCCCCGTCCCCCCCCCCCCCCGCACAAAAAAAGAGAACATTTGATTGTTAACATTATGGTACAACTGGTCTCTCTCATTCCTTATGTGCCTCTTTTGCGCGACACAAGTCAGTCACTACAACTGGTAGTTTGGCGGCATTAAACTTCGTTTGTGTTATTCATAAAATACTACATTTTTTTTTATTCTTTGTGCTTCTATGTTAAAGTTATGCACCTTTGCTATTTTCATCATTTCCAAATTTAGTATCTTTTTATCAAATTTTATTAAATATTGGCCCCTTTCGACTGATAAAGTTCGTGATATTTCCGTGAAATTTTGCGTGGTAGTGTTATAGGATTTCGTTATAGCCGGTCACATGATCAAATTGAATTCGATAGCTTGTTCCATCTCTTAAGCGAACGTGCTACACGAAAGGCATATATAACAAGGTAGTGTCGTTCACGCAGCACGCTTGCTTCTGAGCTTGGAATATTATTGAATTTGATTGGGCTATGTGACTGCCTGTAACTTAAAGGCCCCATAGCTCTATCAGCATGAAGTATTTTATCGTGAGGTATCGCGGCAAACTTCTCACGACAGTTTCGCCTTTGATTATTATCGTGATTGGCCGGCTTTGGAAAATCAAAACGTCCTTGAGTTTAGCATAAAATAGATTTGAAAAAATAACTAGGTCATTTTAGTTGCACACTAAAATGACATACTTTCGATTTTGCAAGCTTTATTTCATGGTAAAACCACAAGGTCAAAGAGATAAAAATACAAGGTTCAGGCGTTTAAAAGTTGATACAAAATACAATGTACAAAAATGTTAAGCAAGGATCCCATTGATTGTGCCGCGGTTGCATTATTTCATTGCTGAACGGGGAACCAGAGAAGAAAACCGTTTTTTATGGAGAGACGTATCATTTTTCCAAAATACCTTGTTCCTTCTTTTTTGCCACTTATATGATGCTAAAAAGCACATCAATCGAAATATTTTTATGCTCCCCGAAGGGTGAGCATATAGTCGCCGCTTTGTCCGTCCGTCTGTCCGTCCGTCCGTCACACTTTTGTCCGGAGCATATCTCTGAAAGTATAAGGGGGAACTAAATGAAACTTCACACATTGATAGAGGACAACAGGGGGAAGTGCAGTGCACAAGAACCGTAACCCTGTCACAAGTATTTACGAAGTTAGCTCCCTTTCCAGTCTTTTCAGTATTTTGCTTGTCCGGAGCATATCTCTGAACGTATAAGGGGGAACTAAATGAAACTTCACACATTGATAGAGGACAATGAGAGGAAGTGCAGTGCACAAGAACTGTAACCTTGTCACAAGTATTTACAAAGTCAGCTCCTTTTCCAGTTTTTTCAATATTTTGCTTGTCCAGAGCATATCTCTGAAAGTATAAGGGGGAACTAAATGAAACTTCACACATATATAGAGGACAACAAGGAAAAGTGCAGTGCACAAGAACTGTAACCCTGTCACAAGTATTTATGAAGTTAGCTCCCTTTCCAGTTTTTAGCTCACCTGAGCCTTTAGGCTCATAGGTGAGCTTATAGTATAGCCAGGCATCCGTCGTCCGTCCGTCCGTCCGTCCGTCCGTCCGTCCGTCCGTCCGTCGTCAACATTTTCAAACATCTTCTCCTCTGAAACCACTGGGCCGATTGAAGCCATATTTCATGTGGAGCCTACCTAGGTCGGGGGAACGAAAGTTTGTTCCGGGTATCTGGGTCACATGACCGAGATGGCCGCCACGCCCATATATGGTAAAAACCCTTCAAAAATCTTCTTCTCCAGAACCAAAAGGAATATGACCTTGAAACTTAGTATGTAGCATCGGGCATGCAGGCCCATCATAGTTTATACAAATGATGACCTTGACCTAATTTATGACATGGACAACTTTAGAACGTTAGGCTTTTATATAAGAAAATGCATAATCAGTGGATTTCTCAGGAACTAATGAAGTACAAGGTACAATATTTGGTATACATGGTCAACTAAATGAGCTAATGAAGATATTATGTCACTAAAGGTCAAGGTCATTCCGTCGGTCCATCCGTTGTCAACATTTTCAAACATCTTCTTCTCTGAAACCACTGGGCCTATTGAAGCCAAATTTCATATGCAGCCCAGTGGGGTGGGGAAACAAAAGTTCCTACCACGGGTCTGGGTCACATGACCAAGATGGCTGCCACACCCATATATGGTAAAAACCCTTAAAAAATCTTCGTCTTCAGAACCAAAAGGCCTATGACCTTGAAACTTGGTATGTAGCATCGGGCATTCGGGCCCATCACAGTTTGTACAAATGATGACCTTGCGGTGACCTTGACCTAATTTATGACACGGTCAACTTCGGTACCTTAGGCTTTTATATGGGAAAACGCCTAAACAGTGGATTTCTCAGAAACTGTTTAAGTCTAAGGTACAATAATTGGTATATATGGTCAACTAAATAAACAGCTGAAGATATTATGTCACTAAAGGTCAAGGTCATTCTGTCATCCCCTCTGTCGTCAAGATTTTCAACCATCTTCTCCTCTGAAACCACTAGGCCGATTGAAGTCAAATTTTATATGGAGCCTTCCTAGGTTGGGGGAACGAAAGATTGTTGGGGGTATCCGGGTCACATGACCAAGATGGCCGCCACGCCCATATATGGTAAAAACCCTTCAAAAGTCTTCTTCTCCAGAACAAAAAAGCCTATGACCTTGAAACTTGGTATGTAGCATCGGGCATGCGGGTCATTATAGATTGTACAAATGATGACCTTGCAGTGACCTTGACCTAATTTATGACACTGTCAACTTCGGTACCATAGGCTTTTATAGGAAAAGGCCTAAAGAGTGGATTTCTCAGGAACTATCTAAGTATAAGGTACAATATTTGGTGTATATATGGTCAACTAAATGAAGAGCTGAAGATATTATGTCACTAAATATCAAGGTCATTTCGTCGGTCCATCCGTCGTCAAGATTTTCAAACATCTTCCTCTCTGAAACCACTGGGCCTATTGAAGCCAAATTTCATATGGAGTCTCTGTGTAATAGGGGAACGAAAATTCATACCCCGGGTCTGGATCACATGACCAAGATGGCCGCCACGCCCATATATGTTAAAAACCCTTCAAAAATCTTCGTCTTCAGAACCAAAAGGCCTATGGCCCTGAAACTTGGTGTGTAGCATCGGGCATACGGGCCCATAATAATTTATACAAATGAAGACCTTGAGTTGACCTTGACCTAATTTATGACATGGTCAACTTCGGTACCTTAGGCTTTTATATGGGAAAACGCCTAAACAGTGGATTTCTCAGAAACTGTTTACGTCTAAGGTACACTATTTGGTATATATGGTCAACTAAATGAACAGCTGTAGATATTTGATGAATTGGAAAATGCTGAAGCAGTGGGTTTCTCAGAAACCATTCAAGTGTACGACATGCCCATATATGGTAAAACTCCTTCAAAGATCTACTTCTGCAGAACCAAAGGCACAAGGACCTCGTGGCATGGTATGTAGCATTGAGGACTCGGGCCCATCATAGTTTGTACAAATCATGACGGCGCATTGACCTTGACCTAATTTATGGCAAGGTCAACTTTGGTATGTTATGCTTTTATGTGGGAAAATGCTTAAACAGTTGATGTTACGGAATTTTTTTAAGCCTAGATATAATAATTGGAAAATATGGTTAACTAAATGAATACATGAAGACAAGGTCATCAAAGGTCAAGGTCATTTTTTGAACTTTGCTCAAGGTCTCTGAGATTTTTAAATTAAAATATGCACACCTTTTAAGCTACTGGTTTCAAATTTGTAACAAATGAGCGAAATGACAAATTGTGTCTATTGACAGAAGGTGTCAGGTGAGCTATAGGACCATTGGTCCTCTGGTTTCAATATTTTGCTTCTCCGGAGCAAATCTCCAAAAGTTTTAAAGGGAACTAAATGAAACTTCACACATTGATAGAGGACAATGAGAGGAAGTGCAGTGCATAAGAACTGTAACCCTATCACAAGTATTTACGATGTTAGCTCCCTTTCCAGTTTTTTTCAATATTAAGCTTGTCCGGAGCATATCTCCAAAAGTATTAAAGAGACAAAATGAAACTTCATATATTGAAAGATGGCAATAAGAAAAAGTGCAGAGCACAAGACCAATAACTCTGTCATAAGTATTTACGAAGTTAGCTCCCTTTCTATTTTGTCAGTATTTTGCATGTCCAGAGCATATCTCTGAAAGTATAAAAGAGAACTTAATGAAAGTTCACACATTAATAGAGGGCAATGAATGAAAGTGCAGAACACAAGAACCATAACCCTTTCATAAGTAATTACAGAGTTAACTCCCTTCTTAATTTTTGCTTTATTTTGCTTGTATGGAGCATATCTTAAGAAGTATTGAAGGAAACTAAATGAAATTTTACACATTGATAGAGGGTGATGAAAGGAAGTGCAGAGCTAAAGAACTACAATACTACCTTTAGTAAGTACCTTCATATTTTTTTCAGTTATTTAGCTTGTTCGGAGTATATCTGTGTACATATTTAACTTCACATATTGATAATACAGGGCAATGACAAGAGTGCAGAGCAGAAGAACCATCACTGATCCATAGTTATTTTGGAGTTACTTCCCTTTTTTCTCAGTTGTATGCATGTCCAGAGCATTACTCTAAAAGTATTGAAGAGAATTTTTTTTTCCATTTTAAATTGCATTTAATTAACAGAGAAAATCACTCCTTCACCAGGATACCCATTCTCCTATTCCAAGCCTTCGGTGAGCATCCATCGGTTCCACCGATTTTCTTGTCATTTATTCTGAAGGCTGTACAGGTTTCATAATGATTTTATTTTGACGATTTTTACCACCGGTAGGACTATGGAGACTTTAAGAATTATACACTCCTACGGAGAAAATTTCACGGCGCTTGGTCGTGCTCCAAAAAGAGATATCATTGATGTTGATTGATGTTGATGGAACACAGACAAAATATTCACCTCTTGCGTTTAGCTCAGGTTCAAAGTAGCCACAAGGGCTAGAGTATCTTGGGAATATCTGCTGAGGACAGTTATTCATGGTAGCCCGTAAGCTATATTTCATTGTTCATTGATTTTGCCTTATATCTTGAAGACATTTTGCTATACGAACATGATCGCTTTGGATAATTACTCAGTATGACCCGGTGTTCATCCTAAGACTAAAAGTAGCTCGCAGTGATATATATTTTTGTCCAGTAATTTGCCTTATATATTGAATACTGTTTGATGTACGAACATTATTGCTTGGAATAATGACTGAATGTGATCCAGTGTTGACCTCAAACAAACACTAGGTCACAGAAACCTATTTTTCATGATCCGGTGGGGGTTGTCGGGTGGTGCGATGGTTCTGCGTGTAATTTCCAGTGCCGGGCAACCTACTGATTTGGATAATAGTAGGACAAGGGCCTACTGTGCTTGCAGTAGGTGCGGCAGGGGGTTGTTTGGAATTTTTCTCTCGTCTGTCATTTCTCTCTTCTTTCTCCCTCTCTCTGGGAGACTGCCCGATGTAGACTGAAAACTTGTCACAAAGGGCCGTTAAACCCAAAATAATCAATCATGGTCCAGTGGTTTGCCTTATATCTTTATGACTACTTGATATACGAATATGATTGCTTGAGAAAATGACTCATCATGATCCCATGTTTGACCTCAAACTAACAGTGGGTCACAGTGACCTATATTTCATAGATCAATGAAATTGCCTTTTATCTTGACGGCTATTTGATATACGAACATGATTGCATGGGACAATGACTGAATATGACAAAAACTGACCTAAAACAAACAATAGGCCACTGAATAAGTTCTGAATAGTAAAGTACCTTGGAAGCAAAGAATACATCAAAGAACAGAAAATAGCAGACGAGGTTTAATTGAGTTTGTTCATGACCACTAATCAAATGTGCGACACCCCCCTCCCGCCACCCACACACACGCAGCACGGGTTTAAGCGGAACTCTATTTCCAAAATAACTAAAATGAACTCAATGACTCCAAAGGACCAGAAAACGTAATCTGCACTATGATGATGACCGGGGAGACGTTTTACGGCCGTCACACGGCACAAACACCAGCTGCAGTGAAAATAAATAAGTTATGAATAGTAAGATTCCTTGGAAGCAGGGAATACATAAAAAACCCAGAAAAAAGAACACTCGGTCTACTTGAGTCTGTTCATGACCAGTAATTAAATTTGCGACACCAGCCTTGCCCCCTAGCACTGGCTTAAGCGTAACTCTATGTTCAAAATAACTCGGACTCAATGATCTCAAAGGACCAGAAAATCAAATCTGCACTATGATGATGATCGGGGAGACGTTTTACGGCCGCCACGTGGCACAAACACCAGCTTCAGCGAAGATAAATAAGTTCTGAATGGTAAGATCCCTTGGAAGCAAGGAATTCAAGGGTCCACTGATTTTGCCTTACATCTTAAAGACTACTTGACTTGATATACGAAATGATTGCTTTGGCTAATGACTAAGTATGACCCAATGTTTGACCTCAAACTAATAGTACGTCACAGTGACCTATATTCCATGGTCTAGTGAATATGACTCAATATAGACCTCAGTCAAACAATAGGTCACAGAAACCTCTATGTCCTGGTCCAGTGATTTTGCCTAATACCTTGGAAGGCTATTTGATGTACGAACATGATTGGTCTCGATAATGTCTCAGTATGACCCAATGCTTGACCTAAAACTAACAGACGGTCACAGTGACTTTATTAACTGTAGATTCAGTGATTTTGCCTTTCATTTTGAAGATGCTTTGTTTGGAATTAGGTATTATATATCAAGTTCATATTTCTATCACGTAGCTAATTAAAGATATGCATGTCAGTATTATCTAACGATCACCTTTTTGCTTTTTATATACAACACCACATGTACCACATTTGTGGAGCACATACATACATACAATCAACCTACCCAACTCCATCTAAAGGTAACAGATAAAATACATATATGAAAAAGAAATGAATAAAAACGGAATATCTTGCCTTCCACGTGACAAACATTATTTCTCTTTGAAATGAAACGTGCCTATAAAGCCCTTTTTCAGCTGAATATAAATAATCCTGTGTTGTATCCTCTACTGAACCAATAATAGTTAAGCGCTACTGTTGCATTAATAAGATCTTAAATGTGCGGGGGGGGGGGGGGGGGGGTAAATCAGCATGACCCAGGGGAGTCGTATAATAAGCTCTTTTTCTTATTTAAGTTTAATGGCAGTCATGCACACATTCTTTTTTTATGAATTTGTACGAGTTCAAATAATGTGTTTGGGTGAAATATTTATTCAATTTCTGCCCTTCGAAGAATATTGTCTTAAGCATCTCTGTCAGAGAAATGTCAATTTTCGTTTATTTTAATACTATGAATTTAATATATCCTATACTGTCTCTGGAACCAAAGGATGGATTCAAACTAATATGCATTCACCGCTGGGAGAGTGAAAATGTTGATAAAGTTTTGGTGACCTTGCTTACAAGGTTAAAAAGGTTTTTACAATATGTTTTGAAACGTCGAAGTCAAGGTCAATTTATTAATATCATAATACCGACGACAGCTGTATGAAAAGCATTCACAAGCCTAACTTTTTTCATACGAAATGCATGACACGAGCCTTTGGCGATTTTTAGAAATGTCACACTAAATGGCATCGACTGTGAGTTTCCGTTCATTATACGTATTTTACCGACACATAATTAAAAATCAAACTGATCAGCGACATTTAAGTTGTCATGTTACGCGACTTGTAAGTGATCACATAATTTTATTCAACGACGTCACCACACGTCAGACTAGAAGTTCGTGGACCGCTTAAATAAAATCGTTCAGCGGCATCGCTCATAATGAAAATTTGAATGAGTTTTCATTTTTAGTGCATTTTTATAGAGATTTTTACAGCTCTGACATAAAAGTCGCGCATTTTATAGATCGTTGAATATAGTCACCCAGGAGTACACCCCGCTCTGCGTGGCATCATTTTGACGTCAAGTGACGTTTCCCGTAGATGTCGACACTACTAGAGCACTTAGGTCTTTTCAAAGTAATCTCCGATTAGCGCTATACACCCCTCATGTTTTCAACGCCCTTTCTGAAAACATCTTTGTACCAGTTTTTACTTAATGATAACAAAATTCTGTGTGTTGCAGCATTAAGGCCCGCTAAGTCCTCGACCGTTAACTTCAAAGTTCAGTCTTTAAATGAAAGTGGTCAAAGTACCCATAACATAAGTCCGAACACGTAAGTTATTTTAATATTGACAAGTCCGGAATATTCTAGATACACAGACATGGACCCAAAAATAGAGGTATGATCAGGTGCTCGAGAGTAGATAGCATCAACTGTCTATTATAATCTACCCGCCATATCTATGTATCAGTAGAAAAATTCGGTGAAAAAAATGAAAGTCCGGTATTTGAAAGTGTAACTAAGCTTCGGCTGAGGCTATCAAATCGGAAATTAATTTAGAAACGGCTACAATGTAGGGATTAACGAGGTCATGGTGTCTCCCATAAAACTTTTTAACTGTCGACACAAGCTTTACTTTATGATATCCCTGTGTCAACAGTTTACGGGTGGGTAGCTTCCATCTTTCAACAAAGTTTTGATATTTGAAATAGGCTCAAGCATAGCGCCCTAGCTGAGAGACATACATTCCGTATGCAGGTGCCGAAGGGATATTAGTACTCAAAACTGGAAAGTTTACTAAGGGAAAATTTAAGGGAAAATTTGTCCCTTTTGTCATAAAGCCTAGTAACAAGCCCTCCACCACCAACACAGAGACAACTACCCAAATATAAGGCAGATGAACTGGGCCCCGTGGTATCTTTAATTTCAAGTTCACGTGGATAGATGAGGCTAATAAACTCCGAGATCTTTGGATTATTCAGAGACAGAACATCATCTATGTACCCGTATATGAAACTAAATTTCCGTGAAAGGCGTTTATTACCCTCTTTTAAGAGGCATTGTACAAAATCCGCCTCTCACCCGTAAAGAAACAAGTCGGCAAGTAAGTAGGCGCAGTTAGTGCCCATTGGAATGCCAACTGTCTCGTCCAAAAATATGTCGTTAATCAACAGATTAAACGTGGGAACAACGCAAAGTCACATGGTGACAATTCAGCGGATGGGTCATGATTTCCGCTCCTGGTTGAATTTTGTGGCTGGCGTATTATCCTGGCGAAAGAAAATATTCTCGGAATTTTCATAGGTCGACGGCCGTTTCTTTCATACAGCATTTGTCAGATCTCGGCTAATTAATTGAAAAAAAGAGCAGAAACATTTTATATTACTGTCACACACCTATAAATTAGGTGGCCTGAAAGAGAAACATAAGCTTAATTCTACCAAAAATTACTGTAACAATTTCTCTAACCTTTGCATAATAGCTTAGATTGACAGTCTGGCCGCTGGGTAGCGCATGACTCAGAATTGCCCCTTGGGAATCGAAGAACACGATGAGCATGTGTTTACTTTTTGTTTTTTCCTTGACTTGACTGTTGTTTGGATTCAGGATCATAGTGGTAAAGCCACATTTCGTCAACCGTTATTATCCTTTCAAGGAATTAGTCGCCATCATTCCTCCATCGCCGCGAAAACCTAGTCGATTCCTGAATCCGAAGTTTCTTCTCGGCATCTGATAACATCCTTGGGATCCACCTAGCACTCAGACGGCGCATTCCAAGCCTTCCCTATACAGTTCTGTTGACATTTCCATAGGTTAAACTAAGTGCACACACACCTGCCTAATAGTTATCCACCGATCTTCGTCCCATTTCCTTTGAACTCTCTCATTGTCGTCATATCACTGACATTGGTCGGTCGACCGCTTTGCTCATCATCTTCGCCACTTTCTGTTCCCTCGGAACATCGCTTATGCCATCTTTTTGTAAACAAGCGAATGGCATACATTTGGCTTCCCTAATGCATTTTACAGCTTTATTTTAGTTTCCATTGGTGGTTTTCCCAGACTAACACAAAACTGTATCAGTGTTCTTGTGGTGATGTCGTCATTTGACGGCATGATTTTTTTTCACAACTGCGCGGTCACCCTTGCAGTTTACTCATTCAAAATGTATAATACTTTTCAAAATGACATTAAAAATTCTGCAGTTGACATCAAGAAATGTCTTAAAGTTTTAAATGCAGTTTTGCGCCAAAATAATTACGGTGTGATATAGTTTAACGAGTTCATGGACTTTCTATCAAAAATATTAAAAAAAAAAAAGAATTTGACATGCGCCGTGGACACCACACTTACTATAATTTTCTGCGCCTTGTCTGCTTACTACAAAGTTTGACATTTTCAATTTTAGCGTATTAGCTCATTATACAATAGCGTATTGCGTGCTTAAAAGCTTAAAGAGTGCAGATCTCTGTTTAGGCCGTTATGATCGGTGTCCACGAACTTTTGGATCAGCCCTCGTACAAATCTTTGATAACAAGCAATAATACTGACTTCTATATTTCAGCATCTTTTAGTCGGCAAGCGTTAACCTTCGTAATGGGTCGGAAAGCGCTGGCATCTCTCCTCTCAGGTGCTGTGAAATCAAAGAAAATAGTGGATAGTGGCAGAACTTTAATACAGTACAACAAGCCTGGAGGTTTTACAAAGGCCCATGCGGATTTTCGTTCAGTTGGACCTACAGATGTTATAGACATTAAACCAACATGTGATGGGGTAGGTTAGAGCAAAGAGAAAAAAAAATAAAAAAAAATATTCGAATCTGTCTGGATGCGTTAGCGCCCGTCAGTATGAATGGTTGGCTGTTCCCTTCGGGTAGCGACGACTTTACAGAGTATTTCCCAGCCCCTATACAGCTGAGAACTACTTCTGACTTTCTTACATCACATCATAGAACAGTCCTCTGATAAGTTGTAATTGAATCAGAGTATGAAGGGAGTAAAACAGCCATGGAACTTACGTTTTTCCTATCACGCACATTTGTGATGATCACCCATGTACTTCAAATGAAGGGACATGATGGTGAAGTTGAACCATAATATATATTTATGTTTTTCCACAAAATATCACCACAAGTATAAAGGATGAAGCGTGATGGAAAGTCTGAATGTTGATCTCTTCTTGTGTGATGGCTGACCATAACAAAAAGAACTATCCTCAAGTACTTTCTTGCTGAGAAACTGATAGGAAACCTCTACAAAACAGCAAGCAGTACAGAAGCTTTTGGTAATACCAGTTTATGAGAAGCAGAAAGAAAACGTATGCATTTCATGGAATTAAAACGAGTCAAATATATAACAATATTTACCTTATTGTGACAATAGTTTTGTAAAAATAGCAAAAAAGAAAAGAAAAGAAAAAAGATTGCTTATATTGAGAATAGATACGGACCGAGCACAGTATTAATTCTAAAGGTAGACGTGTCAAAATGAGCATTGTCAGTGGATTGAATTGCCATTTTAGTGAGTGTGTTCGATATACGTAATGGCTGATCATAACAAATGTGCATAATGGAAAACCGTAAGTCCCCTGACAGAAATAAGCTTATCAGCAGACCCACATAATTTGTGTCGAAGTGTGGTTTTATTAAGCGAGTTTAGTAAAAGAGAGACTACTGTACTTTTTGATCATCCCGCGTACATGGATTGTATGAATATTGAATTTTAGTTTTACTTATTTTTTTTTATATTTGCAGGGAAAAGGAAAGCTGGGATATGTTGGTGACAGAACGATAAAAATCATTAGTTGTGAGAATGATCAGATGGTGAAACTTGTGATAACTCGCTTTGTTAAGAATGATAAGAAGGTCGTGCACGTAATAAGCTACAACTAGGCATACACGCATTTACTGCATAAATTGTGGCTACTGCTCTTATATTTAACAAAAGTAAAAAAAAGAAATAAATGTAAAGTGTCATTTACATTTTTAAATAAATAAATAAGCCCCATTTCCATTTAAAGAGACACAGGAATGATAGATCTAAATTTATAAAACGCCAAAACTTCCTCTCTTAACTATATATGATACATAAACATCATATCATGGCGTGTGGTGCTCAAGATAAAATAAACAAAAATTTACAACAGCATAACTCTATTTGCAACAGTTACTACAATGGTCTTACTTATCTTATGACAAATGTCACAGGGTAAAGGATGGGCATATCAAACACGTTGACTGCCTTGCCGTACAAGCCGGCTTTTATAGCGATGTGGTAGATCTTCGCCTTTAAATCAGCGGGTCCCTCTGGACGTCCGAGATTTTATAAAAGACCTTGATTTTCATTTCAAATGATTCTTGTACTTCTAGGACGAATTCAATATAGAGGAGGAGATTGTCACAGGATATGGGTTATGTATATCATTCATTTGTACTGCCTTGCGTACAAGCAGGTATTTATAGCGACGTAGTAGGGTGTTCGCCTGTAGAGTAGTAGAAACCAGCGTTGTAGCCTAACGAAGAAATGAATTAATGCCTGGTATTGGTAGGAAACAAGCCGTTGTTACGTCCAATGGAATATTAATAAGGGTAAAAATAACATCACAGTCTAGGATTGAAAATTCTCTATAACAGTACAAAACAAGCTCACCATCAGTGATTAAAGACAGTCCTGGCCCCGAAGTTATAAAACTTTTTTCATGCTCAACTCAGCTTAGCATGAAATTTTTTTCTGCTCATAAATTTTAAAATGCCGACAATTTTTGGCATTTTAATATGTATGAGCAGAAAAATAGCCTTCTTGGCTTATCTGAGCCTGAAAAATGCTGAATTTCTTGGTATTTTTATATTAATGGGCATTGAAATTTCATGCTCAGCTGAGTTGAGCATGAAAAAAGTTTTATAACCTTGGGGCTGGACAGGACAAAGGCATTTGTCAAGTTAAGGGTGTAGAGGTACACCTCCATGTTATCCAAACTTTCTGTGTCAAAGCAAGTCGACATTTGTGACTTTCTGCTTGATCAATGGGCGACAAGATCCTTTTAGAAAGGGATCTTCTCTTAAACAGTGAAGTAGAAGGAACCCACCCCCCACACACACACACACAGAGCATAACTTAAACCCTTTCAGGGAGACAAATACAGAACGATTTGATCTAAACCATGAAGGTGCACCCATACACCATCAATTTGACAAGTGCCCTTGTCATGTCGTCAGGGACTGTCTTATAACAACCCCGCTAAAGCGGGAGACAAAACAAAATGAAAATGGCAGAGCTTCCTCCTCTGAAATTGTATCCGTTCGACTTAAGAGTAATACGTGAGATATTTATTGTCTTTCAATCGCTCCTCCAACAGATTATCAAAGGCTGTACTCTCGGCTTCTGTAAAATGATTTCTCCAGTCACCGACCTCACCTGGAAAAGAAATAAAATTAGGGTCAAAGCTGAATAAATGGGCATTAACACTTTAAGCGCGAGAGACAAATTTGCAAAAGCGTAGATTTCTGATGAGGCGGCTCATAATTAGCCGCTTCATCTAGATCTACACTCTTCGAATGCTCAATATGATATAGCTTGGACGAGCCTTTTTTTTGAAAGAAATTTTTGCAGACGTAAATTTTGTCGTCTGTTTTTAGCGCTTAAAGTGTTAATTGATGATAATTCTGAGATAAAGTTTGTTAATTTTCCATGGACGCATAGGTTGTGACTCCTCATCTAAGCCGTCGTCTTTCTCTTAGATTGCTACCTTTGTAAGGAAAAAGGTTATATTCAATGTTTTTCTGTCATTTGTACAAAAGAAAAAGTATCTGATGTTCTAGCCCTTTCAGAATTAAGTTTACTCTTAAAGACAAATATACTTGTTTATTTGCAGACATAATCCTATTATGCAATAGTCCAGTGACACTGCCATTTCCAATCTAACATAGGTAATGACTTAACAGGGTCATAGAACCAATAAATACTGGGGATGTGTTCTATATAGTAGAGAATATTTGTCTATAAAGGAAAATGATTTATCTTACGGAAGTAAATGCTTTCATTTAAAGTTGACTCCCATTTAGAAGGAAGGCTAAAATGAAAATAACCTGTTTGCTTATTTTGAAACCTCTTTGAGGAGTTATGCTTTACCGACACTTAAAAGAAAGAACAGTCTCTCTTTTAAAAAACAATTTTTCCCGTTAACAGTTACTCCTTCGAGAAAGAAAAAGGTACTTTCCACCGATGAAACTACTTCGTTACTTAAGTTTCACAGTGGAAAATGGCGGCGGCCAAATATGCTATCAACCGATTTTACTGACTTATTCCAGCACTCAGTGTAAATAAGGAACTTTGACTCTATTCGTGGTTTCAATATCACCATACTTTTTTTATATTCTGCTATTACATGCCCCAGCTTCACCCTTCCAATGTCACCCCTCCCCTTTCTCCATCCCCATAAACACACATCATATTACCAAATGTTACATCTATCATTCTGCCTGCTCAGCAAAGCTATTACGATTGTTAAACAGCGTATCAAATGTGCTTACTTATTTTCCCTTTTATTGGAACATCATCATATCCTCATGTGTAATTTTTTATATATATATTTATTCTCGTAGGGATAACAGCGGGTCTCCATGACTCTCATTATTATTACCTTTCCTGAAAAACGTAAATGACCCCGGTTTAGCAACATCCTCTTTTTCTTTCTGACCCATAAAATCAGTCAACTCCTCTGGGTATTCTTTCACTGTATGTTCCACCGTCTTCATATTCTTAAAAGAACATTTATCAGCTATTTCTTGTACAACGCCAGCTGTTAATGTTTTCCCTAGGAAATCAGCAATAGTTCGAACAACGGACACTGGGTCCTATACAGTGAAACAAAAAGAAATGCACTAAGTATTATCGGCATAAGCAAACAGTGAAACTGTGTTCACCCAAGTCAGACTGCTGTATGTTAAGTCTGATCAGGGTTTTCATTGTTTGCGATTCTATCAACGGTCTTATAAAACATCAGTTAACAGGACAAACATATGAGCCGCGACACGACAAAACCAACGAAGTGGCATGTGCGCCCAGCGAAGACTCAAATAAGCCTTGGAATCCATCCAGTCTCATCCGAGTCTTCGCTGTGCGCATGCAGCCTGCTTTGGCCCTTAGCTACCGTATGAACACAGAGCGGAGACTCTGATCAGACTGGGCGGATGCCCAGGATGATCTGAGTCTGCGCTGGGCGCACATGCCAGTTTGTTGGTTTTTTAGAGGTGCGGCTCATATCTGATCAATTTCGAAGAAAGCCGAAGACATTACAATAACTAACATGATAAAGCAATGGAGTGTTGTGTTCACTTTTATCAATACGAACTACATTGCCTTAAAAATATGTACTGATATTATACCTGTTTATCTGAATCTATTTTTTTAGAAGTAAAAAAGAAAAAAAATCCAAAGAAATACATATGATAGAATTCCACTATTTACAAAAAAAATCATTTTTAAGCCTTCGTTATCAAAATGGAACAAGGAACCTTTACTGCCGAAGGCTAAAACCCGAACTATTTAGAAAAAGTTGAACTCATCGTAAGATTGTTTTATGTACAGAAAAAGTCCGAAAAAATCTAAAGAGTGGAACTCATCGTTCCGTCAGCGGTATCGACCATTAGGGTCGAGGCTGGTAACTTCCGACAGCTGGTAAATTCCGACATACCATTGCAAATAATAGAATTCATTATGAGACGTCTCATCTGGATTTTCACTATTTGCCCAGTTAATTCTGTTTTAATTCCAAACAACTGACAAATAAAGGAAACGATATTGCTGTCGGAATTTACATGCTGTCCAAATTTACCTGACTTGACCCTATTCCTACTCCTATTTTGTTTTCCAAGAAACTTCAAAGATATGAATATTTGATCTGATGTAACAGCTGTTACTACGTTACTTACGATTTCAGACGCTGGTAAAACAACAACCAAACACGTGGATTAAAAGTTTTTTGTGTACACTAGCAAAGCTTCTTTGACATAGTTGGTTTGGTTGTGACACTTATACTCAAGTGAACGTAAGTCTATCCCTGATTTTCTTTGCAAAATCTATATTTCTTTTCGAAGGATGATTATGCATATATTCTTTGCCATACTATTATGTAAAAAATAGTTCGTTCCTTGTAAATGCAATGTTGCCGAATTTAAATATGTGTATAGTTTCATTTACAACGTTTCTAGCTCGTGTGAACAACGCCAAATGCCATTTATATTTTATTAAGAACTTGTAAACATGTACCTTTATTATTTCTTCGAAATATAAATTGAGTACCAAATCTGAGTTTTCCTCAGTAAACTTTTCAAACTCCTTTAGATATCTAAACAAGGACACTGTCAGATCTGTAAATTATACAAGTTCAAAGTAACAATTAATCAGCCGCGGCAAGACAAAACCAACAAACTGGCATGTGCGCCCAGCGAAGACTCAGATTCGCCTGGGCATCCGCCTGGTCTGATCAAGGTCTTTGCTGTCCGCATGGAACTAGTTTAAACTCTAAGCTAACCTTTTAGCGCACAGCAAAGACTCTGATTAGACCGAGCCGATGCCAAGACTACCCTTTCTCTTTGCGGACACATGCCATTTCGTTTGTTTTCTCGTGTCCTGGCTCGTAATATTTTGGCCGAATATATAGCCCTAATCACGCTCTTAAAGGTATATAGGTCTATTCTATTCATTCTATCCCATAACCTTACTAGGTCGTTGGGGCACCACAGATGACTTCAAAACAATCCCTTTCCACCTTGTCCCGTCTTCAGCTGCCCTAGTTGAGCTGGAAAAATCCATTCCTGTCCACTACTTGATATTGTCTTCTCACCTCTTCTTCTGTCTACCTCTTCTTCTTTTTCCTTTCACTGTGCCCCGAAGCATTGTCTTTGCTAAACCAGAAGACCTTGAAACGTGACCAAACCACCGTAGTTTCCGTTTCTTGACCAGCGTCAGGAGTTCATCATATTCTCCAATGGCTGCTTGGATCTTCCTGCGAACCTCCTCATTTGTTATATGGTCCTTGTACGAAATGTTCAGTAACCTTCGGTAGCATCTCATCTCAAAGGTCTGCGTTCTTTTCTCTAACTCTGCTGTCAAGGTCCATGATTCACAGGCATACAGAAATATGGAAATGGCAAGGGAGCGCATAAGTTTCACCTTTGATCCAAGAGATGTACTGTTATCTCTCAAAATGGTTTTCAGCTTGGCAAGAGCTGAAGCGGTTTGTGCAATCCTTGAGAGAACCTCCTGTTTTGAGCAATCATCTGAGACAACTACTCCAAGGTATTTGAAGCTGCTTACAGTACCCAGGGTCTGCCCATTTACCTTGATCTCCCTCTGCATGACATCTGCGCTGTTTGTCATCAGTTTGGTCTTCTCAGCACTGATCTCCGTCTTATACCTTGTGCAGGTTTGGTCGAGACTTTCAACTAGAGCTTCTAGTTCCTGCTCTTCCTCAGCTAGAGCGTCCATGTCATCGGCAAACCGCAGATTGGTAATATTTCTGCCGCCTATTCTAACCTTTCCGTCATCTTCCTCCAGAGCATCAGACATGATCCGTTCGAGAAAAATGTTCAAGAGGGTGGGTGACAGAAGACATCCTTGTCTTTCTCCAACTGTTGTTCTGAACCATTCTCCTGTGCTGCCTTTTATCAGCACTGCACTTGTAACCTTCCGAAATAGGATTTACTCTTAAAGGAAATAAAAATAATGATTCTTGGGGAGCGAGTAAAGGTCTCTGCAAAAGAGTCGACCCCGATTGAGATGGAGGATAAAATAGAAAATGATGTAGTTGCTTTCTCTGAAAGTGTACCCAGTCTTCTTATATAATATTTATAACTAGGGTAAATTCGGGTAAATTCGGACAGCGGGTAAACACGGACAGTAACCGTAATGATTGTTTCCTTTATATGTCAGTTGTTTGGAATTAAAGCAAAATTAATTGGGCAAAAGTAAAAAGTCCTGATGAGATGAGCCGTCTCATCTAACTTTTAACTGTTTGCAGTGGTATATCCGAATTTACCCGCTGTCCGAAGTTACCCGACTCGACCCTACCTACTTATATAGCCATGGCGCAACGTTCTGTATGAGCTATATAAAATCATATAGTCACGGTCAAAAGTAATGCCGCAAAAAAAACCGCCCATAGACTTTAGTGCATTTACACGTTTACAAGAACATCAATTTTGTCAGTAATCCTGGGGTAAACATGAAATAATTACAATGATAGGAAAGCTATCTGAACAATGCAATGAAACTACTTACAGAACTAAATTCTATGAAGATACAACTTGTTAAACTAAGTCTTATAATAAATTTTGAAAACAAGTTTCCATTGAGGTTAATGGAAGCTTATTGGAAAGAAATGTGGCCAAAAAACTGGAACGTAAATTTTAAAGTAGTTGTTTTTAAGTATGAAGTAAAGGAATAAGATGAAAACGAATCTTGCATTATTCACATGGCTTTCTATCAGTGCCAAAATTAGGGTAATCCATTGAACAGAAATGCCAAAATATCATTTCCAGTAAACAACAAAATACACCCAAGTCTGTTGGAAAAAAATAATTTACTTTTGGTCCTTTACTGTTCATGAGCTATGTATCAGATTCTCGCGTTGTCTGACCAGGCCCCGAGGTTATAAAACTTGAGTACATTCTGCAACTCAAAATATAGCACACTGATTGGCTGCTTCCAAGCACATGCTCGGAAGCAGCCAATCAGTGTGCTTTATTTTGAGTTTAAGATTATTTTCCAGTTTTATAACCCCGAAACCTGGGTATAAACATGTTTGTCTACATTCATAAGCATCCTCAGACCCAGCCCTCGCATATTCGGAATCGAGCAGAAAAGTCGCAGTCACCACAGGCATAAATTCTCACTTACATAATTGAGCCGCGACACAAGAAAACCAAAAATTTAGTTGTGCGCCCAGCGTAGACTCAGATCACCCTGGGCCAGGCTGATCAGAGTGTTTGATGTCCGCATGGAAGTAGCTTAGACCCTTAGCTACCCTTTAAGTTCTAAGCAAAGAGTCTAATCTGACTGGGCAACTGCCCAGGCTGATCTGAGTATGCGCTGGGCGCACAACCACTCTGTTGGTCCTCGTGTCGCGGCTCATATTATTAGAACTATAAAAGGTAACTGTGAAACACTATGCCTCCAACCATATGCCTGATCCTAAAAAAGCATGGTTAGTATTTGAGATATTGAAGGAAATCATTCAAAAGTCGAACAGTCAATCTACTTATCATCTCCAATCAGCTGACCAAGTTTCAAGACCCTGCATGTACACATAGCTCGAATGCTTTTCGACATATCTTGCTGCCAAGTTTAAAATGTCAAAGGACTTCTATGATTAAGGCGAGGATTTTCCCCATTAGACCGGCGAGACAGGTTCGAATTTTCAAACGTATAAAGTGTGCAAATTTTTCTTATCAGAGCTTCCACAAATATGTAAACCGTATGAAATCAGATAATTTGTGATTCAGACCCAAAGACATGGGGAGATAATCCATTCTGACCCTACCTACCCTAAATTAAAGGTTTTCGCATACCTCATCTTTTGAGGTAATAAAAGTATTGAAACCAGTCATTCATTCCATACATTTTTGTCATAAATGCATGCTAAATACACGCATATCACAATACAAAGCAATGATTTTCTTCTTGTTACGCCTGACTGGCATTTAAACATGCAAAACCATAGTTACACTTCCGGTCAAAACGGCCAAAATAGAACGCTTCACTATAATTAAGGTACAAGTACTTCCCCCCCGTGACCCAGCATTTCCTTCATGCAGCGGACTTATGTGATCTAAGTACGCAATATATATGAGTGGGAAGCTGGGTCACGGGGGGGAACGATACTCAGTAAGCGAAAGAAGAAGAATGGTCAACAGTAGCACTGTGATCTTCAAGGATTATATTGTGTGCCATGACCTTGAAACGAGGTCAAGGTCACATATACATAGTCAAAACTATCCAGTGTTGTCTGTTATGTAAGTAATGTAAATAAAAAAAGGGTGAAATGTATACAATAATTCATTATTTCAACGATCAGTTTGAGGATAATTAACAATTTGTCTCAACAATGACGTCAACGTCAACGTATGTTTAACGTACTTTACATAGACAAAAACAGTTGAAAATTCATTTGTCATGCAAGTTACATGTCATAGTCAAAAACGCAAAGCAGAAGTCAGTGATCCGTATAACTTTTTTGTCATGGGGAAAATTCACCCCTTAACCATAGAAGTCCTTTTCAAAGGGACATAACTCCCAAAAAAATGATGACACTCGCTCGTAGGTTAATCAGTTGTTCTACTCATCAAGTTTCAAGTCCCTAGCTTAAATAATTTTCGAGATATCTTGCTGACAAGACCTAATGCCAAAATTTGCAAATGGCCATAACTCCGTAAATAACTGACAGATTTCATCCGAAAGCTGGTCAATATATCTACACATTATTCCTAATAAGCTGACAAAAATTCAAGCCTCTAACATAAATACTTTTTGAGATATCCTGCTGACAAAGTTAAAATTGCAAAAATTTCTAAGGGCCATAAATCCAAGCGCAATCAATGGAATTTGTTCAAAAGTTAATCAGCTCATCTACTCATCCTCTCTAATTAGATTATTAAGTTTCATGTCCCTAGCTTAAACACGTTTTAAGATAAGATATCTTGCTGACAAAGTTAAAATGCCGAAATTTTAAAGGGCTATAACTCCTGCAAAAAATTGACGAATTTTGTTGAAAAATTAATCATTTCATTTACTTATCATCTCCAATAAGCTGGTAAAGTTTCAAGTCCGTAGCTAAAATTCTGTTTGAGATATCAAAGGGCATAATTCCAAACAGGGAAACAACTCAGACAAGAAAAAATACGTGTTAGCTATTTTTTGATGACGAATCCATATATCAAATTTCAAAACTCTAGCATGCATAGTTGTAAGATATGGTACACGTGACTAATGGACAGACGCACGCACGGACACCCCAGAAGCAATATGCCCCCTCAAATTCTTCGAAGTATGGGGCATAATGAGGCAAACAAACGGCCTCGGATTGTATAATCAGACAGGTTTCATATTGGCATATGCTTCAATGAATGTTTCCTCATGACGCGACAACAATAAAGCTCTATGTCAAGATTCCGAGGTTCTATACTTACAGACACCATACTCTCCTGTAACATAAGGCAGAAATTCTGAAAATGTCTCGAAAGGTTGTTCTTTATAGAAAATTATATTCTGTTTCATGTGGTAGAAGAAAGATACAGCGACGTCTTTAGGGTGCCTCATTACATGTATTGTCTTGATCTTCTTCTTCAGAAGGTCCTGAGGAAGGTTGCTGGCATAAACATGTGTGTTCAGAACTCTAGGGGAAGGCAAAGAGTTCAGGAAGTTTTCAGACCTTAAAATACACCAGAAAAAGAGCTAAGTAAGTTTACAAACCGTGCGTCATCACAAAAATGCACATTGGGGTCAAGTCATGTAAATTTGAACAGCAAATGAATTCGGACAGTGACTTTGTTTCCTTTATATGTCAGTTGTTTGGAATTAAAATTGACTGGGCAAACAGTAAAAATCCTGATGAGACTGCTCATTAAAATTTATGGATTTTCACTGTTTGCAATGGTATGTTCCAATTTAGCCGCTGTTACCAGACTCGATCCTAATCATAAAATTATGATGATGTATCAAAGTCGAGTTAGAGGTCGGATTGAATAAAAAATTTTAAGACGGACCTCAGTTGGCCGCGATCTCTGATTCGGTCTTTCTGCTAGCTTTGTCTTCGAAACAGTTTTAGCTGAGCAATCAACAAATGGGTCGTATGATCATTAGCTGACAAAGTCAGGAGACTATTATATAGAGACTATTTAGAGTCTCCAAGTTTATGAATTATTTATGATTTGCGATTTTATTTTTGTCTCTTCACACAAAATATATATCATTAAACTAATAGTCTTGATATAACATGGATGGAATTATGAGTCAGGGTTTTCAGGCCATTTCAATCTGTCATGTCAGAATCACAACCATATCTTGAAATGAACCCACGGACTCTCGATAAGTTTCAGAGTACTGATTTTTCTATGTGTTTATGTACCTTAGTTCAATCATGCCTGCCATTTTGGTATATCTGTCATATTCTGCTGTTCCTCTCAACACCATTGACGTCATTTCCCATACCAGGTGTGTTCCTGAAGAAAAGCAAGGGTGTGCATTTCGTTTCCTAGAGGTAAATATGGGGTTGCATATTAAATTTTGACAAAGCGACAACATTTCAAGACAGACAGTGTGCACGGGGACAATACCAATTTGGCTAGCCGTGCTTTCGAATGAGTCTGAAATGAACAAAGTGGCGATCGTAAGCATTACCAATAACGGTAAATGGTACTATTGTTAATGGCTGTCGACCGAGCTGATACTGCTGTCGATTGACTCGATCGAAAGCCACTTTTGCATGTATGGTAATTGACTGACTTGGTCGAAAGCACAGGTAGCCAAATTGGTATTACCTCCGTGGTGTGTGAGGTACACACTTTTGAATTAAATGTTTGAAATTCCGTAAGATTTCAGCATGCAACTGCATTCAGTCATGACAGTTTGAAATATTTGAATTACTGATTCCATTGACCTACCTTCCAAAGGTGTAAAAAACTTTGCATATGCGAAAAATTCATTTGCGCAAAAATAAAGCCACTTGCGAATACATGTGTACTGAAATGATTTAAAAACTTCCACCCTATATTTTTTAATATCTCAAAACTGAATGCAGCTACGTCCACCAAACTTTCACAACATGCATGTTCTTTTATACCTGATTATGTCAGTATCACGAATTTAAAATCGTTCAACCGAATCGGCCAGGAATATGCACGAGTTCCTCATGTTTTAGTACAGTTTACATACAGACGAATCACTTCATGTATACAGCTTTCTGAGGAAACTTTTCTCTTCCAATATCAAACAAGTTTTTAAAACTTTGAAGTCGGTCTGTGGCTTTATTTTGCATAACGCGCCTAAATATCGCAAGGATGCAGACTTTTGGGCCAGTTAAATGCCGAGGTTTCAAAAAGTGACGTCGTGAGACAATTTTATGTGTTAATTACGGCAGTTTACAATCTCAGACGACGTGCACGGTTTACAGTGAGCTCTAAAGACCGCCAGAATAGCAGCCAAACAAACGAATTTAAAAACCAGAGGCCATGACGTTACCGTACGTTGACGCCATCTCCGTAAAAGGTTTTGCGCGACAGCATCGGCTGCAATCATACATGTAATTGCAAACCAACATGGATGACGTAACAATATATAGACAGTAAGAAATCGTCTAAAGGAATGCTACATAAGATAACAACGTCATCTCTTTATATGTTTCAGAAATGTAACGCTCTTTGTCTAACATCATTTATGTGAATGATTCAAGTTAACTGCAAAATCTTTAAATTTGATGAGTTTCAAGCATTTTGTAATAAAATGTTAAACACTGTCACTAGTGAAAGAATCATCAGCCAGCTTTTAAAAAGTGGAAGTTTTTAAATCCTTTCAGTATATTTTATGATGTTTAGAGACGAAGCTTGCGAATTGGTTTAAACTTTATTTTATTTGCATAAACACTGATACATTTATACACATTTCAAAACATAGCATTTTATGCAAATGGGATTCAGAAGAAAGTCAAACGACTTTTTTCAAATCTGTATCCCAAAGCTTGCGAATTCGTACCTGTTTTAGGAAAAGCGCACAACATCACATCGTCGTCACGAAGGCTAAGGTTTTTCACTTTCCTCATCGCTGCTGTCATTCCATCTTTCACAAAGTTTTTCGATAGTTCCACAAACCATCCGTATCCATCGGCATCGTCCCAGTGAAATGTTCGACCTTTTTTGTCGACGATTTCTTTGACGTTCATTGTCTATAAATAAGTATTTTTAAAGTACTGGGTTTTTCATATTTGCTATTGTTGGGGGTCTTGACATACCCATTCTAAAAAGAGACCCACCATTTAGTGGGAAGAATTTGTTCTTAAAGGAATAATTCTTTTTATCATATGACATCGCTGTTATTCAGTGGATTACGTCGTGTCATAAAAATCGTATGACCACACGTGTAATTACACTTTGGCGCGTACACGTCACGTCATTGACAACGTCCATGTCAACAATGCGTTTTCTTAATGAAATAATGTCTACTTTGGGGGTGTTAAATACCCATTTTAAAGGAACATATGACTCGTGGTCATTTCATATGAAATGACCACTCGTGTAAGATCCTTTTATATAATAGTTGATCCCCATTGAGAAGAGAAGCTAAAATGAAAATTGCGGAGTTGATTTCCATAAAAATGTAATCATTTATCTTGAGTTGAATAGAAAGATCTTATCCCCCTTTTCAGAAACCTTTTGTACCTCTGTAAGAACAGGAAAATATTCTGAAAGGAAAGTAAATTCTTGCACACGGAATAGAAAATGCCATTCTTTTCTTACTCTTTTCTTATTCTTATTCTTATCTTTCCTCCAGATGTTATCTCACCCAGGATAAAAATCACGAGCTGTCAACGCGTTGGTTGTATAGGAGCTCACGCACCTGCGTCGTCAAGTGACGTTGGCATTTTAGATGATGACGTCACGGAAACGGAAAAATGACGTCAGTTTATGCACGCAGGTCGTTGACGTAAATGGCGTTCATTGAAAGCGGCGCCTTCTTTAAAAAACAAACAAACCGAAACTATCAAGCACTAAAATTACGCATTTTAACAAGTTCTGAAGTTTAAACAAAACGTGGTGTGCAAGAAAAAGTATCTATCATGGGTGTGAGATGTGGAAAAAGTCCGTCACTCGAGATCACTGTTCGGCCTCACTCGGGAAGCCTCGGGATGCCGAACAGTGACCCTCGTGATGGATTTTTCTATCCACACCTCACGCCCATGATAGATACTTATAATATCAGCCCTAGTATGTGCTCTCATGAAGACAATTAAATGAATTGCCATAATTCATCAGAAAATTGTGCCGCGGAAGCGTTACAAGGGTTATCCAATAAAGAGTGAGACTTTCTTACTAATTTGTGGCTCTATACTTTTTCATATAAAAATATGACCACTGCTTGGCAAATTTTATAGCGCATACAACAAACTATCCCAAATATGTATCTGCCTGTTGATTTCTTGTTGCCTAGCAACGGCAGAAGGCAAGGAAAAAAATCCTGGTCATGTTTGTAAAATGGTTGCAATGGTCACTAGAGGCCTCCTATTAAGTCCAAAAATATTTTGTATTATACTTTACTATGTTTGGATCATACTTTGTGAAAATAACTCATTTGGGACTGCAACTGTCGGAAAAACTAGGAATTTTAGTCTAAAAATTAAAAAAAAAAAAAAAAAAAAAGCGAACTGGAGCATTGTAATTGGGAGTGGGCGTGAGACAGGTGTCATAAATTAAAAGTAAATTAATATAACGGCAAGCACTTAACTCTAAACAGTGAGGTATACCATATAAATTGCAATGCACATATTGAAGAAACACGCGGTTGATGTGCTATGTGTTGCTGAGCAACAAAAAATCGTGCATACTATTTAAGGTCATATTTCCTGAATAGACTGGTTGCTAGGCAACCATTCGTCAATGGGGTAATTTATAGACCAATTGGTATAAGCAAAATTCAAACGTAATGCAACCAAATATAGAAAATGACAAAATATGTCCGAATACCACTATTTAAACCAGAGGACCAATGGTCCTGTAGCTCACCTGACACTTGGTTCTGGTATATATTTTCATGCTTTTATACATGTATATAGCACCAGGGCAGGGGCCCCCTCCCTTGGGGATTAATGTTGAGTCCCAATTCTATATACCAAGCCACAAGGTCACTGGGCCTTTGTTTCTGGACAAAGATTTCTGAAGGGTTTTTATCATAAATGGGTGTGGCGGCCACCATGTTCATACGACCATGACCATCTGAACAAACTTTGATTCCTTTGACACAGTATTAAAGCTCCATATGAAATACAGTAATCATTTGTATAAACTATGATGGGCCTGAGTGCCCAATGCTACATACCGGTACCAAGTTTCAAGGTTATAGGCCTTTCGGTTCTCGAGAAAAAGACGTTTGAAGAGTTTTTACCATATCTGGGTATGGTGGCCATCTTGGTCAAGTGACCAAGACCATCTGAACAAACTACGGTTCCTTTAAACCGGTGAAGCTCCATATGAAATATGGCTTCAATTGACCCTAGTGGCCTCTGAGAAGATGTTTGAAAATGTTGACGGGTGACAGAATCTCAATGACCTTGTACAAAAGTCAAAGAATGGCCTTGACCTTTAATGACAAAATATCTTCATCTGGTCATTTAGTCAACCCTTTATACCATATTTTGCACCTTAGACTTAAATAGTTTCTGAAAAATCCACTGTTTAAGCATTTTCCCATATAAAAGACTACATAATGTACCAAAGTTGACAGTGTCATAAATTAGGTCAAGGTCAACGTATGATCATTTGTATAAACTATGATGGGCTTGAGTGCCCAAAGCTACATACCAAGTTTCAAGGTCATACACCTTTAGGTTCTGGAGAAGAAGATTTTGAAGGGTTTTTACCATATACGGGCATGGCAGCCATCATGGTCAAGACCCTGAGAACAAACTTTTATTCCCTGATCACACTTAGACGCCATATGAAATTTTGCTTCAATCAGACCAGTGGTTTCAGAGGAATAGATGTTTTGAAAATCTTGATGACGGACAGACCGACAAAATGACCTTGACCTTCAGTGACAAAATATCTTCATCTGGTCATTTAGTTGACCATATATACCATGTATTGTACCTTAGACTTAAATAGTTTCTGAGAAATCCACTGTATAAGCGTTTTCCCATATAAAAGCCTAACGTACCAAAGTTGACCATGTCGTAAATTAATTCAAGGTCAAGGCATGGTCATGATTTGTATAAACTATGATGGGCCAGCATGCCCGATGCTACATACCAAGTTTCAAGGTCATAGACCATTTGGTTCTAAAGAAGAAGATTTTTGAAGGGGTTTTACCATATATGGCCATGGTGGCCATCTTGGTCATGTAGCCCAGCCCCCCGGTATAAACTTTAGTTCCCCTATCCCACTGAGACACCATATGAAATTTGGCTTCAATCTCCCCAGTGGTTTCAGAGGAGAAGATGTTTGAAACTCTTGATGACGGACAGACCGACAAAATGACTTTGACCTTCAGTGACATAATATCTTCCTCTGGTCATTTAGTTGACCATATATACCACATATTGTACCTTAGACTTAAATAGTTTCTGAGAAATCCACTATATAAGCGTTTTCCCATATAAAAGCCTAACATACCAAAGTTGACCATGTCATAAATTAGGTCAAGGTCAACGCAATGTCATCATTTGTATAAACTATTATGGGCCCGCATGCCCAAAGCTACATACCAAGTTTCAAGGTCATAGGCCTTTTAGTATTGGAGAAGAAGATTTTTGAAAGTTTTTTTACCATATTTGGGCATGGCGGCCATCCTGGTCATGTGACCCAGACCCCGGGTACAAACTTTCGTTCCCCCATCCCACTGAGACTCCATATGAAATTTGGCTTCAGTCGGCCCAGTGGTTTCAGTGGAGAAGATGTTTGAAAATTGTGACGACGGATGGTCCGACGGAATGACCTTGACCTTTAATGACATAATACCTTCATCTGGTCATTTAGTCGACCATGTATACCAAGTATTGTTCCTTAAACTTACATAGTTTCTGAGAAATCCACTGTTTAAGCGTTTTCCCATACAAAAGCCTGACGTACCAAAGTTAACCATGCCGTAAATTAAATCAAAGTCAACGCAATGTCATCATTTGTATACACTATGTTGGGCCTGCATGCCCAATGCCACATACCAAGTTTCAAGGTCATAGGTCTTTTGGTTCCGGAGAAGAAGATTTTTGAAGGCTTTTTACATATATTGGCATGGCGGCCATCTTGGTCATGTGACCCAGACCTTGGGTATAAAATTTAGTTCCCCTATCCAACTGAGACACCATATGAAATTTGGCTTCAATCGGCCCAGTGGTTTCAGAGGAGAAGATGTTCGAAAATCTTGACAACGGATGGTCCGACAGAATGACCTTGACCTGTAGTGACATAATATCTTCATCTGGTCATTTAGTCGACCATGTATACCAAGTGTTGTACCTTAGACTTAAATATTTTCTGAGAAATCCACTGTTTAAGCATTTTCCCATATAAAAGCCTAACGTACCAAAGGTGACCATGCCGTAAATTAGGTCAAAGACAACGCAAGGTCATGATTTGCATAAACTATGATGGGCCCGCATGCCCGAAGCTACATACCAAGTTTCAAGGTCATAGGCCGTTTGGTTCTGGAAAGAGATTTTTGAAGGGTTTTTACCATATATGGGTATGGGGGCCATCTTGGTCATGTGACCCAGACCCTGGGTATAAACTTTCGTTCCCCCCCCATCCCACTGAGACTCCATATGAAATTTGGCTTCAATCCGCCCAGTGGTTTCAGAGGAGAAGATGTTTGGAAATCTTGACTAAGGATGGTCCAACGGAATGACCTTGACCTTTAGTGACATAATATCTTCATCTGGTCATTAAGTCGACCATGTATACCAAGTAGTGTACCTTAGACTTAAATAGTTTCTGAGAAATCCACTGTTTAAGCGTTTTCCAATATAAAAGCCTAACGTACCAAAGTTGACCATGCCGTAAATTAGGTCAAGGTCAAGGCATGGTCATAATTTGAATAAACTATAATGGTCCGTCATGCCCGATGCTACATACCAAGTTTCAAGGTCATAGGCCTTTTGGTTCTGGAGAAGAAGATTTTTGAAGGGTTTTTACCATATATGGGCATGGCGGCCATCTTGGTCATGTGACCCAAGCCCCGGGTATAAACTTTCGTTCCCCCATCCCACTGAGACTCCATATGAAATTTGGCTGCAATCGGCCAAGTGGTTTTAGAGGAGAAGATGTTTGAAAATCTTGACGACAGATGGTCCGACGGAATGACCTTGACCTTTAATGACATAATACCTTCATCTGGTCATTTAGTCGACCATGTATACCAAGTATTGTACCTTAGACTTAAATAGTTTCTGAGAAATCCACTGTTTAAGCGTTTTCCAATATAAAAGCCTAACGTACCAAAGTTGACCATGCCGTAAATTAGGTCAAGGTCAACGCAAGGTCATGATTTGTACAAACTATGATGGGCCGTCATGCCCGATGCTACATACCAAGTTTCAAGGTCATAGGCCTTTTGGTTCTGGAGAAGAAGATTTTTGGAGGGTTTTTACCATATATGGCCATGGTGGCCATCCTGGTCATGTGACCCAGACCCCGGGTACAAACTTTCGTTCCCCATCCCACTGAGACTCCATATGAAATTTGGCTTCAATCGGCCTAGTGGTTTCAGAGGAGAAGATGTTTGGAAATCTTGACTAAGGATGGTCCGACGGAATGACCTTGACCTTTAGTGACATATATCTTCATCTGGTCATTTAGTCCACCATGTATACCAAGTATTGTGCCTTAAACTGAAATAGTTTCTTAGAAATCCACTGTTTAAGCGTTTTCCCATATAAAAGCCTAACGTACCAAAGTTGACGATGCCGTAAATTAGGTCAAGGTCAACGCAAGGTCATGATTTGTATAAACTATGATGGGCCGGCATGCCCAATGCTACATACCAAGTTTCAAGGTCATAGGCCTTTTGGTTCTGGAGAAGAAGATTTTTGAAGGGTTTTTACCATATATGGGCGTGGCGGCCATCTTGGTCATGTGACCCAGATACCCGGAACAAACTTTCGTTCCCCCGACCTAGGTAGGCTCCACATGAAATATGGTTTCAATCAGCCAAGTGGTTTCAGAGGAGAAGATGTTTGAAAATGTTGACGGACGACGGACGGACGACGGACGGACGACGGATGCCTGGCTATACTATAAGCTCACCTATGAGCCTAAAGGCTCAGGTGAGCTAATAAATGCAAGTCCTTATTTCCTGTAAAAATAAGGTTTATTTCCTGTCTTTGTGGTTGAATTATGAAGCAAATCCCGGCATATGACTTATCTGGTGCCTAACTTTTCGAACCATAGTCGAAAAAGTAATTGGCAAAATTTGATGAAACATATACTACAGGGAGGTGAGACATTGTTCTTGCAAATGAAGGCAAAATATTTAAGTAGCGGGGGAGGTTAGTAAAGTATCAAACAAGTCTCGCTCTTTACTGGAAGACCCTCGTACTTTTAGAACTGAAATACTCTACGTATTTTTGCTTCACGAGTTTTGTTTCATACTTTATACAAAAGACGAACATGTTTCAGTTTATGTTTTCTTCATTGTCAAAGTAAATATTCACTTTGTGTACATATTTACGAGGCCGATGGCTACAGCTTAATATAAAGAATGAAGGACAGATGTTGAGAAAAAATTGAGCCGCGACACGATAAAACCAACAAATTGGTTGTGCGCCCAGCGCAGACTCAGATCAGCCTCAGAGTTTTCGCTGTCCGCATGATGGTAACTTAGGCCCTTAGCTACCCTTTAAGCGTTTAGTGAAGAGTCTGGTCAGACTGGGTGGATTCCCTGGCTGACCTGAGTCTACGATGGGCGCACAGCCACTTTTTTGGTTTATTCGTGTCGCGGCTCAATTGTAATGCTGTAGTCAGTATCCTGACATGCGTATAATGCTGTAATCATGAGCATTTGTTCAGCACGGCACTACGTGAAAACCGAGAAAGTCTTAACAGTTCAGTTCAATTCTTCTTAGGTCGTTTGGAGAATTGAACAGAACTGTTAAGGAAAATGATAATTGTAATGCTGTAGTCAGTACCCTGACATGCGTATAATGTTATCTTGAGCACATTTTCAGCACGGCACTACATGGTCCAAAGGTTATAAAACTTGAGTACTTTCTCAAACTCAAAATAAAGCACACTGATTGGCTGCTTAATTTTGAGTTTGAGATTATTCTCAAGTTTTATAACCTCGAACCATGAAAACAGAGAAAGTGCTTGGGATCCTTCAGTTTAAAACTCAGACTTTTCCTCGCATCAGACAAAATCGTGTCATGGATTCTTTTAAAGCCGCATGAAATGTTGACAGTGTCAAAATCTTTCTTTGCATGAATCTTTCTTCCCGTCGAGGCAGACGCAACAGTTTGTTTGTACATACATTCGTTCGTCGGCAATTCCATTCATCCCTTATTTATTCCTGTTCTATACAATACTATCTGCGACCAGTGGTGGCTATTTTGGTAATACTTTTTACCCCCTAACCTTCTTAATATATTTAGTACGTCCATAGTTTGATTAAGTCTACAAGGGTAACCGCTGTTATGATACCCATTTAATTATTTGAAGTACCCTGTAATATATACCTCTAAAGGGTCTTCAAAGGTCACCAACACGCGGCACAACACATATGTAATATACCAGTGCGGCCGTCACGGTTGCTTTATGCGCTGAATGGTGCATTTTCCAAACATTTAACGTGAATTCAAAATTTAACTAATCATTTGCTCTCATAACCCTTCCACAGTATCCGAACTGACTGTACCATCTCTTCCGGTTTTCATAGCGTTGAATCGAGGTTACAAAATTCGCTTGTAACCAGTAGTCGGAAATCATTATGTTTTGAGATTTTATCTTGAGTCTGCTGCGTCATTTATAGTTATTCAGCTTCGAAAATGCAAAGAGGTAAGTTTAATATGATTTGCTCTTCGGTCTTATACTGTATTACCCTGTACAATGAAAACCTCATGGCCGTCACAAAATAATTATTCCGAGCAGCTTAATTTAACACGAGTTTGTGGTGTGCAAAACCTAGCTACCATCCTATTATCAAAACTTACAAGCTGTAGATTGATAACGCCTTCCTTTTATTTTAAAGATTTTTATAAAACATGTAAAAAAGGCTCAAAATGTTTTTAGAATCATGCCAAGGGCGATTTGAATACTGTACCAATTACTACCCACCCATACACCACATTGTACTGGGCAATAAAGTAAAATACCGAAAAGCAAATTATATTCAACCTACCTCTTCACATTTTCAAAGCTGAATAACTATAAATGACGCAGTAGGTTCCGGATAAAATCTCAAAACATAATAATTTCCGTCTACTGGTTATAAGCGAATATTTGTACTCTCGATTCAACGCTATGAAAACCAGAAGAGATGGTACAGTCAGTTCGGATACTGCGCCTTCAGTCATTATCACAATTTTACAGTGTGAGTGCATTGGATACACAAACTCAAGGAGCCCTACTACATGAGGGTCAAGGTCATAACGGAAATGAAAGGATTTTGGTATGATGGTACCTAGGGAAAATTGTTTATTTTTTATCTCTTTGGTTGCGACTTGCGCCGGTCGTTTTTATAGGCTTCTTTTCCATATTTCTTAATGAAATGACTAATGATGCAAATCATGTACGTAGCTGCGCGTGCAAAACGAACAAGACTACCAATGGCTCCAACCATTAAATTACGATCTGTAGACCATTTCTTTCTTTCTTTTCTTTCTATATATACGGCTACACCCTCTCTCGAGGATTATGAGCAGGTTACTGCTTATTACTATTTCCGCCTAATTCCTAGCCTTTCGTGGACCAAACAATACCACAATACAGCCGATAAAATGTAAAGCACCCAAAGCTTCCCTTAATTGATCGCAAGCAACGAGCAGCAGCCGGTTAGGTAAAGTAGGGTAAGGTAAGGTAAGGTATGGTAAGGTAAGGTAAGGTAAGGCAAGATAAGATAAGATAAGATAAGATAAGATAAGATCTATTTTAAGTCGGCAAGTTTATAACAAATCAACATAAGCTCTTGCGACGTTTTTAACCGACTACTATAACCAATGTATAAATATTCAACAAGAGTAAAACAGCTGTAAGACAGACTAGTAAGCTAATTAGCATGCAATTTAGCTACTTGACAGCTTAAAACAAAACATATACAATGTCGAAAACATATCTGGACAGAGCAAAATTTGTGACTTAGATCTATCAGAGTATTGTACTGGAGGGTAGTGCTTCACAAGTGGCAGCTCAAATCCTGAATATCAAGTTCAAAACCACCCTCCAATCAGTGTGAAGAAACCCTCTACCCGTCCTGGTTACTCAACTAACAGCTATAGCAGCTACAATTTAGAGTAAGACATACATAAACGTTTAGCACTGGTTAAATGAACACATCTGACACATGTGAACACATTCTGTGCATGAAAGTATGATCAAAAGCTCGGGAAACTCTTACTTTGCGTATCCAACATATACTTCAATCCATTATGTCTCAATTCAGTAACTTACGTTCACTAAACACATCTTACATGACACCGATTATTTATATCTACACAACAAGTGTGTATATTATATAATATTATGTATCACTATCGACGGGTAATTCATTTGAGGCGTACCTTATTCGCAAAATTTTAATATCAGCCTGCACATGATAGCAGTCTGCCAAGAGATTCGCTGCTGCTACTGAACCTAAAGAATGTGTAATTATTACCACAAGTACAGTAGAAATTCAATGGCTCAAACACGATTGGGACCATGAAAAGTAGTTCTAGCCAAAGGTAGTTCTGGCCATCAGGGTTAGTTTCTATATAAACTGACATCTTGAGACCAAACAACGAGTTCTAGCTAGGCAAGGTGCACGAGCCATCAGGGTTCGAGCCAGGGTTCTACTGATATCCCCTGCGGGCACTTGAGGTTGAAATGACGTCGTAATGACATCGATGCGACGTCATTACGTCGCATCGACGTCATTACATCGCATCGACGTCAATACAACGTTATTTCGACGTCTTGTGCCTGGTGGGTATGATCTGTGCAAATGCGCATGCTTATATCTGAGGCAGAGTTTTAACTTTCATCGACTGCTGTAAAGCATATTGTATGATAGGTTTGAACGGGTACGAAGAGCTCATGATCCGGATGTTCAAAGCATCGTCGTTAGTCGAGGATTGTCTAACAATACTCGTAAAATCATTTGCGGAAATATTTTTTACTAAAAGTTGAGAGGAGCTTTTGCACTTAAGGTTGAATAGGACAAAACTCAAACTTTCAGTTTTCGTGTAAAAAGAACAACGATCAAGAAGCTCAGCACTTTCTAAAGTACAAAATGACTTTCTTTTAAGTGTGAAACAAATAGTTCTTTTTCTATGACGTCATGAAAATGTGAGGGTTTGACGCGTTTAACGCAAAATAAATAGCGCTCGTTTATAAATGATTTTCACATTTGTTTTTCTGTCCGTAAAGATATTGCAATAAATTTCAAACCAAAAGGCGAGCCGTCAAGACCCCTTTAAAAATATATTATTACTACTTCCAATTATTTCCACATTGTTTGTTGATTTAGGCAAATACGACCTTTCATTAGCTAACGAATATTGCTTAATTTTACATAAACGCTTAAATAGAGAAAAAACGTCTCCGAAAAATATATCTGAAATTTTTATATGTTTTGATGAAATATGTTGTCATGTAATTTTTAAAATAAATAAATTTAAGTTTTCACCGTGCAAATTTTTCACAAAGTATATTTGTTTAACTGTACCCCCTGTTCCGATGATGTCGTTTCTTTCAACGTTAAAGGGAGATAATTCATAAGAATGATTTCCAGTTAACGTTTGGTTTCTAGTTAAACATTTATGATCTCTTCTAGAGAATATAACTGCACGAAAAACGAATTAGTATCTTATTCCATCTTCCAGGCAGGACGATTTCAATGCATCAGGGGTTCATTTTTGCCATGATATTTATATTGCGTAACGTGACGTCCCGTTAATTTAACTCTTACGAACCGCGTATTCGGGACGTCAGCTACTTCCGAAAAAATGAGCCCCTGACCTGTTTGAACTCATCTGTCTAGAATACGGAATGAGATATTTCTTCGATTTTTTTTCGTTTTACATTTTCATTGGTTTTCTAAAATAACTCGACATTGCTTTATCGGAATTAAAAGATATGTCGGAAACCGCTCTTAGCGGCCAATTTAGTTTGACGTTAAAAAATCGAGTTATTAGAACAGGGGACTGGTTTGAAAAATCTACTTTGAGAAATATTTACACGGTAAAATTTTAATATTCTTTCATTAATATTCCAATTTAACATTTGATTAGAACATATCAAAATTTGAGATAAATTTTTCGGAGACGTTTTTTTCTCTATTTCAATTTTTACGTGAAAAAGGCGAAATTTCAACAGCTTATGAAAACTGATGTTTGCGTCAATTTACTCGTAGTGCATAGAGATTGCGCAGAAAGTATAGCACAGCCTTATGGAACTCGTGATGGCACGAAATTTGGTATGGAATTTATTTTAATACCTCAACGGACTGCAGAGCAATGTCGATTAATGCGGATATCTTAGAGCTATAAATTTTGCGTAAAAACGTCAAACCATCACGGGTTCATGACGTCATTGAAATAGGAATTGTTTATTTCACGTTCAAAAGAAAGTCATTAGCGTGTCACAAATAATTGAAGTGTTTGAATATATATTGTTTGACTAGAAAACTGAAAATTTTGGTTTTGTCCTATTCCACCTTAAGGAGCATTTTGTAAAATGGCACTGTTTTCAACATTAAAATGCTTGAAAAAGCGCCCCGGTATTAGTTTTGAACAACTGGATCCGGAACTGTAGAATTCATAACAACAGAATTCACTGTCTTATCGACAAATCAACGGGTTGTCTGCGGAAAAGCGTAGAAACAAACTATGTCGGGAATACACTCGACCCAAATAACTATTAAGTAGATAATAAATAAGAAATGTTTACTTAAGCAAATTCATATGCGCATATGATCACAGAATACACAAATATATAAATTATCTCACTACCTATGACCATATAGAGAGTTAGCAGTGCATAGATATCTACTAAGAAAACAAACCGGCAAAACATTTATAACAAGACACAAAAAATTAAGACACTAATCTGGCGCATCCTGCTTCAGCCAAATGAGCTAGCCGGTCATCAGAGAAAACAATTACCTACACATTTGGTACGACCAAACCAACTAACAGCACTAAAGAGAAAGTTAGACTGCTGAGTACGCTCTATAATGTCAGCATAAAGAAACAAATCACAGAATAATTTAATGAAAAACAATATATAGACTTCTTTTTTAACATGGCCATATTACATTTATAAAAAAAAAGAGGCTCAAATATGCGCTATACTAAATTTTTTTTTGCGCATGCGTGAAATAGCGAGTGGGTCTTGCTTTGGGGTGCTCTGGAAAAATGTAAGAAAAACATTAGTTTTAACGATAAATTTCGGATTAAAGTGACATCTAATGGTGGACAGTTATGTAAGTTACTTCTATATGTCGGAAAAGGATAAGAAAAGTCCACAGAATCCTCAGCCTAAAAGAAAAAAAAAGACGTATAAAGTCTAAACAAGACACAAAGGATAGTTCACGCGTCGTAAGCACGGACTCAGGTGGGGCGAGTAAGAACGTTAACGGGTCTTCGAATGTGTGTATGCAATCTACAGACTCTCAATTTCCACATCCTCAGTTAAATATGACCTCGTTTAAAACCCCCCAAAATCCTCAACCAATGCAGATGCAGGGAAATATGCAGCCTCCAATGACATTTCCATACTCCCTTCCACCGCAATGTATGGGTGCACCAATTAATTTTGGACCTCAAAGGCAATCGAACTTTAAGCCTGAGTGGGCAAATGAACTTATAAATAGTGTGACCAAATGGGAAAGGAGCTTGGAAAATTAAGCAGTATTGAAAAGACTCTCTCTAGCATCAAGCTGACAGTCACAAATCTAGAGACCAAAGTAGGAGTTATGGAGAGCAAGGTAAACAGTTGTGAAAAGTCATTTGACTTTCTTAGTAAAGAGTACGAATAGCAAAACAAGTAGCTCAAATCAGCAAAGTCAAACATCTTAGGCCTCCAGAAATGTTGTAACAATTTAGAATCAAAGTGCGAAGATTATGAGAAAAAAGGTTCGAAATTGAATAAAAAGCTGTTAGATCTTGAAAGTAGAAGTATGAGAGAGAATTTGCTGTTCCATGGCCTACCGGAAAGTCCCAATGAAAACTGTGAAACTATGGTGAAACAGTTCTGTCATACCAAGCTTGCTATGAACGAGACTGAGGCTAACGCAATGATTCTTGATCGGGTCCATAGAATGGGGAGACCAGAGAGACAAATACCAGGCGGCTCTCGTCCAATTGTCGCAAAATGTCTTCGTTTTAGCGACAGAGAGAAGTTAGAGAGCTAGGGTTTGAGAAAAAGAAAGCATTAAGAGCAGAAAACTTAGCGGTGAAACCGCAGTTTCCAGCAGGAATATTAGAAAACAGGAAACCCTTATATTCGGTCTTTGAAAAGGCGAAGGCTGAAGGCAACCGAGTTAAATTTGTCCTTGATAAACTGTACATCAACGGCAGAGAATACATCCCTCCGGAGTAGGGGTGTCAAGAGAAGCAGGCAGCATCAATCCTTTCTCGGAACGTTTGGGGATTGAAACGTAAATTATGCGATCTTGCCTTTGTTTCCTATATCGTAATTTTGATATATTACTTGGTTTAACACGAAAGACGCTTAAGATTTCAGCTTTGATGGTTACGAGTGTAAACATGTGTTCGCACACAAATCTCATGGGGCTAAAACTGGTCGATTCAGTGGCGGAGTATCCGTTTACTTCAAATCTTCTTTGAAACAGTATATTACTGAAGTAGAAAAATTAGACTGTGGCATCATATAGATAAAAATTGAAGAAGCTATCCTTGAATTTAATGAAGACGCCTTCATATGTTATATCTACGTTCGCGAACAAAAATCAAATATTTTAAGGCATGAAGAAATTGATTATTTCGATATATTGGAGCAAAATATAAATGTAGCTAAATATAGAAATCTTGGTAAATTATTTGAGACAGGCGATTTTAACAGTCAAACTGGACAATCAAAGGAAATTATGGATCATTTAAATTTTGACAGTTATCTGAACGTGGGTATGACTGATATCCTTGGCAATAGTGACATTCCTTCACGCACGAGCAAAGATACTGTAATTTATAATTATGGTCGACGCTTATTGGACCTTTGTAAGTCTACCGGTCACATCATAGCCAATGGCCGTTTAGGCGCGGATAAATATATTGGTGACTTACCTGTATCACACCCCGTGGGCGGAGTGTGGTGGACTACTTTTTACTTGCTTTGTCCGACTTTGGATGCGTATCTCATTTCAGTATATGCGATGCTGATGAACATTCTGATCACTGTACTTTATATATTTGTTTGAATCTAGTAAACAATAATATTTTTAATAGCGACAAAGAAGCAAACGGCTCTATACGGTAACTTGTATGGTCATGTGAAAATGAGGAAGCATTTAGAAACACACTTTTTCAAGAAATAAATACATATAATAATTTAATTATTTTGCTCGAATCGGATAGTTTGTCTATCAATAACGTCATGGACCGCTTTTTGACATTACTTTTCGAAGACGCTTATCAACATTTTAGGAAAACTGTTAATTTTGGAAGTCATAGTTCGATGAAAAACCATAATAACACAAATCCTTGGTTCGATAATACTTTGTAAATACGAAAAACAAAATTTTAATCGTGCCAAACATGAATATAGTCGGCACCGTTCGGAAACTAACAGAGTTAAGTTGATACCATGTAAATCTAGACTTAATAAAGTAAAAAGGCGAGCGAAGGCCATTTATAAATTTGTAGAAGGCAAACGTATATAAAACTTAATAAAAAATGATTCGAAAAAAATTTGGAAAGAGGTTAAAAAAATTACGAAACGAAAATCTAACTAGAAATGTTTTTCAGAGAAAAACTGATGTCCCCCTTCCCCACCAGCCCATTTCCTATCCCCTCTAATGAATAAAAAGCCTGTACAAATAAAATATCTATGCAAGTTTAAATAAAATCCATCCGCTGGTTCTAAAGATATCCTACATAGAAGACTATGTCCTTCAAAAATGGGTCAAGGTCACCAAATACTAAACATGTCTTAAACCTGTCACAACGATACATTCATACATTCATGCAAGTCTGATGAATATCCATCCACTGGTTCAAGATATCTCATTTTTAAGAGAGAAAAATACACATTTGTAAGATAGCTTTTGACCTTGAAAATGGGGTCAAGGTCATCAAAACACAGTACACTCTTCACTCTCCCATATGTATATCTATGAAAGTAAAGTGGAAATCAAGCCAAAGGCTAAAGAGATACATCAATTTTAGTGAAAATTTTCACATGTCTAAATCCTCCTGTGACCTTGAAAATGAGGTCAAGGTCACCAAAATTTTGTTCAGTTCTTAAACTTGTCCAAAAATCATGTAACCATGAAAGTTTGGCGAAATTCAATATATTGGTTCAGGAGATATTGTGGGTACAAGAAATTGCCATGTTAGTCCTCCAGTGACCTTTAAAATAAGGTCAAGGTCACCAGAATCTAAACAGCTCATAAACTTGTCCCAATCATGTATCCAGGAAAGTTCGGTGAAATTCCATCCATTGGTTCAGGAGATATAGTGGGTACATGAAATTATCATCCAAGTCCTCCAGTGACCTTGAAATGAGGTCAAGGTCACCAAAATCTAAACAACTCAAAAACTTGTCCCAGTAATGTATCCATGCACGTTTTGCAAAATTCCATCCTTTGGTTCGGGAGATGTAATGGGTACAAGAAATTGTCATCTAAGTCCTCCAGTGACCATGAAAAAAGGTCAAGGTCACAAAAATCTAATCAGCTCTTACACTTGACCCAATGATATATCCATGAAAGTTTGGTGAAATTCCATTCATTGGTACAAGAGATATCGCCCATACAAGAAATTGGGTACAAGAAATTGTCATCGAAGTCATCGAGTGACCTTGAAAATAAGGTCAAGGTCACTAAAATCTAATCAGCTCTTACACTTGTCCCAATAATGTATCCATGCCAGTTTGGTGAAATTCCATCCTTTGATTCAAGAGATATCGCGCATACAAGAAATTGTCATCTAAGTCCTCATGTGACCTTGAAAATGAGGTCAAGGTCACCAAAATCTAATCAGCTCTTAAGCTTGTCCCAATAATATATCCGTGCAAGTTTGGTGAATTTCCATCCAACGGTTCAAGAGATATCGCGCATACAAGAATCCGTTACGCCGACGCAGACGCAGACGCAGACGCAGACGCCGCCGGGATCCGCACTGAAAACAATATGTCCCCCTCACCTTTGTTGGGGGGGGGGGGGGGGGGGGGGACATAATTCTGCCAAAAATTTAACTGCAGATGATTTTTCACACATTTCTTTACAGTTTTTGATACGAATTCAGAAGCAAACGATTTTAATATTTATGCCGATTTGGTCGAAAATAACGATATTTTAGATTGCCCTTTCACCGACGAGGAACTTAAAAAGGTCATAATTATATTCGTTAAAGTCAAATAAGAGTCCTGGAATTGACGGTCTCATAGCCGAAATCTTTAAATGTTCTTACGATATATTGTCTCCAATTTTACTTAAGGTGTTTAATTCTATATTTCATGGCGGCATCCTACATCGTGGTCTGAAGGCCTGATTACACCTATACATAAGAAAGACAGTCTAGAAGACACAAACAATTCTAGAGGCATAATGCTGATAAATATTTTATCGAAAATATATTCACATATACTTAACAACAGAATTTTAAAATGGGCATATGAAAACAGAAAAATAGCAGATTGCCAGTTTGGATTCCAAAAGAATAATTCGACTATTGACTACATATTTGTCTTTCACGCAATTATTTCAAAAATACTAAATCAAGGTGAAAAGTTGTATTGTAGCTTCATAGATTATCAAAAAGCATTTGATATGGTCAATAGAGGATTTTTATGGCATTAACTAATAAAAGACGGTTGCAGTATTACTATGATTAAAGCTCTACAAGCTATGTACGAAAGTGTGAAGGCATGTGTCAGATATAAAAACAAATGTTCACAATTTTTCAACATTGATGCAGGGGTAAAGCAGGGGGGTCCTTTGTCTCCGGTTTTGTTTATACTCTTTAATAATAACATTCTTGAAAATAGTTCTGTTGAAAATGATGATATAATGTCTCTTGATGATATTAACTTATTTATGCTCCTCTATGGAATCAGTCCACAATTATTTCCCTTGATTGGTTGAACTTATTTCCCTTGATTGGTTGAACACTTTCAGGATATAGTTTCGCACAAATAGTTCCCTGGTTCATTGGTTTCTAAGAAGGCCAGTTTGACTGAATATCCTGCTTGCTATAGTAAACTGAAAAGTGCCTTGGATATGCTTCTTGAAAATGAATAATTAGTTAAGAATCCCCAGCACTGGAAGTAACTAGAGGAACCGAATCACACCCTTCATAGGTGTCCCTACAACGGCAGTTTGTCTCATAAGTTATAAGTTGACGGGTCAATGTTTACCGTCAAAACAGCGGAAAGACAAGCTGGTTTTTACCTGTTTAAATTGTTTGAAAATTGTTTATCATGCCTCAGAGACTTGAGGAAAAGAGAGTTAAAAGTGCCTGAAGTGTTGTGAAAAAAAGTTTCATGGAAGGATGGATAATTAAGCTGTATAGTAACACTAATAGTGGTCTCATGCCTGATATGCAGATGATGCAGTCCTCTTTACAAAGTCCCCTCAAACATTACAACACGTGTTAGATAAATTATTTGCGTACAGTTGTGTCTGGGACCTCAAAGTCAACACAGAAGAAAACTAAAATAATGATTTTGGAAAAAGGTAGAAAAACGACGGCTGACTTTTTCTATAATAACACTTTGTTAGAGGTGGTGGATAATTTCAAGTATTTGGGAAGAATACGGGTCGTTTCGGCCTTATTCCCCTTCGGCCTGGGTCAATTCGGCCTGGGTCGTTTCGGCCCGATTTCCGGGGTGAGTCATTTCGGCCCAACTAGGTGGGTCGTTTCGGCCCAATTTCAAACGTGGGTCGTTTCGGCCCGATTTTATGGGTGAGTTGTTTTGGCCTTAATTATTTATATAAATTTGATCAAATATCGGATAAAAATTCCTCAACAAAATGATACCTCACTCCTAAAGAATATATATATGATGCTGAAAAACGATTCTGACTTACAAAATAACTATAATGGACAAAATTGGGCTTCACAAATTAAGTTGATTTTACAAGAGTATGGTTTTGAATATGTCTGGAGACAACAATCGGAAATTGAGATTCCATATCATTCGATTCGACAACGCATAATTGATACATATCAGCAGTCATGGTATTCAGAAATAAATAATTCGAGCCGTTTACACTCTTACAGCATTTTTAAACACAACTTTGAGCTAGAAAAGTATCTTACACTAAATTTGGATCAAAAATACAAAAATAGCACTTACAAGATTTAGAACATCGTCACATAGTTTATTTATAGAAACAGGTAGATACGAAAATATACAGAGAGAACAAAGAATATGTCAGTCATGCAACATGAACAAAGTCGAAGATGAATTCCATTTCCTCTTAGTGTGCCCAAATTATAGAGAGCTTAGACAGAAATTTTTCAAACCCTATTTTTGCCACTGGCCGACCTTAAGGAAATTTGAAACTCTTTTATCTATGACTTCCATGACTTCACATAGAAATTTATCAAAATTCATATATTTTGCAGACAAAAAACGTATTGACTTAATATAATTATTGTTCAAATTAAGATATTCCTAATGTATGTTCTGTATAATTTTCTCTTCTGTAAACCTTATATTGTATTATTTCATTGTCTTCACTGTATGTCTTGTTTTGGCTAGAAACATTGTAAATGTTTTATGCTGAATAAAATATTTGTATTTGTATTGTATTCGTATTTAGTAATACTATTTTTTCCAAGGTTGTGATGCTGGGGAGAATTTCTCCGAGTATTTAAACCTCGTTGTCGGCGCGTAAAAGAAATTCTTCCAGACTTGTCTTTAGCAATTAAAGAACTCTTCTCTCTTTAAAATCCCTCCTTTCAAGAACTTATTTAAATGAAATACTTTTCACACCTCTGAATTAATAAGCATACAGGGTAGTTAAAACATTTTGAAAATTAAAGAACCAGTGACAGTACAAACATTACTTATTGGCAACCGATAAAGATAATTAGGCATCAAAGGAAAATTAGAGATTAAAATGGAAAACAAATTATGTAACAATGGTGTGTCTTGCCTGTCGTCGGGTAGATAGATAGATAGATAGATAGATAGATAGATAGATATGCAGTCCAGATAAATACATACATACATACATACATACATACATACATACATATGCAGGCCATTCAGATAGATAGATATATGATATATATGCAGGCCAGATAGACAGATAGATATGACTGGGATAAAGACACATTTTGGCCGTTACAACCATGGAAAAAAAGACCATGCTTTATAAAAATGGGAGTTGGTTTAGAACGCCAAATTGTCTATCCGAATACGGACCCTTTTCTTTGCACAATTTAAATAGATTATTTCAAAATATTACACTGTCAAATAATGAAAAATTTAAGCTTTTTGACAGCCTAGCGGGCTCAGTACTAAGTTACGCATGTGAAGTGTGGGGCTTTCATGCAGCCCCGGACGTAGAACGTATACATACCCGATTTTGCAGAAGTCTGCTAGGCGTCAAAAAGTCAACAAATCTTCCCGCCTTATATAGTGAATTAGGAAGAAAACCTCTTTTGGCTTTTCGAAAATTAAGAAATATACGGTATTGGATAAAGACTATTAACACAGACAACGTACTTGTTAGAAATATATATAAAATGTTATTTAACGACGCAGTAAACAGTATCGCCTATAATGGAGCTAACTGGGCCTTTCAGGTAAAAACTCTTCTATATGAATTAAGGTTAAACTATGTCTGGGATAATCAAGCTCATTTGAATGAAATTCCCTACCTTCAAATTAAACAAAGAATATTAGACACTACTGACCAAAATTTAATCATGTCTATTAATTCATCCACAAAACTCCAATCGTACTGCATCTTTAAACACGATACGGAACACGAACCTTATCTAAATTCTATTCGCTTAAATAAATAAAAATTTGCACTTAGTCGTTTTAGATTAAGTTCACATAATCTCACGATTGAATCAGGCCAATATATTAATATCCCAAGAGAAGAACGGCTCTGTATACTTTGTAATATGAACACAATTGAAAACGAATATCATTTTCTCCTAGTATGTCCCTTTTACGCTGATCTTCGTCGAATATTACTGTAGATGGCCTACTTTAAATAAATTCAAATCGTTAATGCAAAACAAAACCAAGGCAACTGTTAACAAATTATCCAAATTTATTTACTACGCCAACGAAAGAAGAGCTACAATTGTTTAACGCAGAGTTCTAAATGGGCGAAATATATGGGTTGTTAATTCGTTCTCTCTGTTAGTCTGTGTGGAACCTAGGGTTGCTGTACTCTCTGGATGCGCCTTTGTGAAGGAATTCAAGCGAGAAACGGCGACCATACGGGTTCTTAGCCCCAAGTTTGGCTCATTCCGCACTCTGCTTCTGTTTACCGTCATTTGTCGAAGGCACATTTATACATTCTGAGTGTTAAGTCTTCGTGATCGTAATTTAAACACATGTGATCAGTTTCTATTTCTCTAAACCTTTTATGCTCCTTGTAAACTTGTTTCTTGGTTGTGTTTGTACCCACTTGCTATGTCTTTTTTGGCGAAAAGCATTGTAATATGTTTAATGCCAATAAAGAATTTATATTGTATTGTAAATAACGAACGCGTCACTTTGCCAACCAAATGCCCGGAACTTCACACTGACAAATCTCAGTGGAATCGCAGATTTTGCAAATTTGATTACAATACTGTACACAAAGGAACAGAGAACTGCTTGGCAAACACATTACTTTGTCAAACAACACTTAACATTAAACAGGTCACTTTGGGCGCGACAGGCAAGTATTGTCTAAGTTCGCAGACCACTAGAATCCATCACGGGTGAACAAACATTTGACCAAATAAAATACACTACTTAACATTTAGAATTACGCCATTTAGTGGTTGGTTAAGTAAGAACTTTGTCACAACAACGAAGCTACACAGCCGCACAACTTCCTGCATATTAGCTCTATTTAATATATACTATGCACAATAAATATAGCAATTTTTTGTATATGTCAGATCCACCATAATAGGATTTTATTGTCACTTTACTGCATAAGGATATAAAGGCCGATCATTCGAGATGGACTGGCAGGGAAAAGAATCAAGATTGCTCAATTGTAGCGTTTGAACTATCGTAACGTCAGTTTTTATTACCATTGTATCTGTACGACATTTATGATCATGTGCAAAAGCCACAACCACAATGAGGCGGCTGGTTTGCTGTTGAAATAAAGAAAAACGCTCTAAAACATTTGAATATGCTACGAGTATGGTGTTTACAAAGTTCGAAAATTTGACGTTTTCCCTTGTTTTTACGTTATCGTCTTAAAAACTTGTTTCTAATCGGTATTTCTTGAATCCCTTTTGAGTGTATGATTGTTTGGTAGCTACCAATATGAAAATATAAACAATTCAGAAAGGAAATTCTTCCCGGCTACTGAGCATAAGTCAAAAGTCTCAGACTAACGTCATCTTTTTCTCACAGTTACGTTATACTTCAATGAAGAAACTTCACAGTTAAATTAATCGTGGTGTGATCTTTAATTTTAGCCTATTGTTTTTCTCGGGTTTTGATTCTGCATTGAACTGAAGCACCCGTGAATCGTTGCCTATTGGACGGAAATAACACGTTTAACGTCAAAAGCGCATGCTAAGATTCGTCAGTTGTTAAGCTTAACCATATCTTGTACACAATCTATAGCTTTGACAAGAAAACTGAGCATGAAAATGTTGAGAAATACCGTACAAAAAATCACATTCTTACCATTTTTATGTTGCTTTTCAATGGGTGCGAATTTCAACTAATGACCCCTTCCGCGCTTATGGTTTTTCCCCAATATCGTTTCTAAAGATGGCTTCTGTAGTCCCCTGGTATCTTAGGGCCCAAATACGGTTCCTTTCAATTCAATTTAATTTCGCTCAATGTTGCACTTCAGTTATGAGAAAAAATGCAAAATATAAAAATTTGCTAAATATATTTTGCATAGTATAGTTAATATACGGTATGAGACAATGGAGACAGAAGGGCTTTATACAAAACAACAGGCACGTGCCCCTACATATCAGATAGTCATTTTGACACAAGATACCTGGTCGGGCTGATATACCAATAAAAACAGTTACTCTACACAATGAGTTTGATAAGAATAAATAAATAAACGAATAAACATAGTAAAATAGACTTATCTAATACGGTGCGCGCTCTCCGAGCACGCTGGTCAAAGTATTTCGGAAACAATGGTAAAGATCCACAGTATATAATATTATTTTGTGTTTATGCAGAAATAGGAAAAAAGAAGTGACGAAACTTAATGATAGTTTTAGTCAACATCAAACACAAAACAAACAAAAAATAAATAAAAGTTTACTCTCCTCATCAAATGATTCTTGAATTATATTACTATAAAAGAACAGTTCAAAATTTGCGGGCGAACTTGGATAGGACTTTCTTAGATCTTCTCTCCTAAAAGAGCTGACAATAACAACAAATAAAAAGATATCTTCATTCCCGCATGAACATTTATTTTAGAGTAAAATGTATTTTAGAGAGTGAAAACAATAAACTTTAAATTTGCAGAATCTACGCTCTTTGAAGTCGTACAAGTAAACTGTGCAAAAAACATTGCCGATAATTTATTTGGTCATGCTAATTGATAATCAATGAACAATAAGACCGCGCAGATGGTTGTTCGGTCGGTCTCAAGATGATAAATGATCCAAGAACAAGATGTTTATAGTTCAAAGAAGACCGTTAACCATGCTCATTATGAGCATACCTAATGAGCGATACCTAATGAACAATGAAACTATGCCCTGTTAGTCAGAGTGTAAACTTTGACCAAATACAGTCCCGCTTCCGGTTTTCTGCACTTATTTAACGACATACGATCATTCAGTTAACAACATAGGTCGTTTCGTTATAGCTCCAGGTCAGTTCCTTCAAAACGATCATTCCATTCCGATCATTACGCTCAGTCACTTCAATTTGATACTGGTTCCCGAAGTACACACTGATAAAGGGTCTCAGGATGAGAACCAGTCATCGATCATTCCGATCGATCGTTCCGCTTGATACTGGTTCCCGAAGTGCCCACTTGTAAATGGTCTAAGGCCGAGAACCAGTACATTTCGATAAGTCCGCTGTTACGTTCGGCAGATTCGTCACTTTTTGTTGTTATTTCATTTTTCTATTGTTTCTTTCTTTTTCTCTCTTTTTTTTATTTTGGTATTTCGCTCTCTGATTTACAATTAACGGAAAAATAGCCATCAGAGGAGATGGCAAATCCCCCGACCGAAGACCCCCATGGGCCTTGGTAAAAAGGGTGAACTTCAAAACACAGTAATATATTGTCGTTCTTTTATGCTTCTGATTGACATTAACTGTTAACAGATGCATGATTGTCTAACACTCAGACTATAAAACAGTATGCTTGACTGCTAAAAAGAGGTAATATCTCAAACAGCCACCATATACACAAATGTATAGCATACGATACATTCAACTTTCAAAATGTGTGAATAACTTCTGAAGTACAAGCCCTATAAATCTAATTTTGAGCTCTCTAGTAAGTGAATTTGGACAAAGAATCCAAATCTGGAAGAATTTTTTTTTGGGGTGGGGGGGGGGGGGTGCGGGAGGGGCACGGGAATGTGGAGGGGTAAGAGAGAGTTAGGAACACTGATAAGATATCACAGCATGATCATCAATATTGTAAAAGGTACACGGTTATTCAAATGCTGGAACTGGCCAGGGTTATACAGTTATGGAGCAGAGACTCAAGCAGCAGCTCAAACTACCAAAGGGAAATAATTCACTGAGTCTAAAAGCAAGAGTTATCATTCATGTATGAGACAAATTGTCATGACCTGTTCCGCATATCTGTGAAGTATCATGAAAATATTTCAAAAGGTATTCAAGCTATGGAGCGGACACCTAAATCATCAAAGGAAAATAACTCCAAAAGTAAGAAAGCAAGAGTTGTCATTCTTGTTCGCGACACATCATCATGTCCTGTTCTACATATCTGTGAAGTATCATGAAAATATTCCAAAAGGTATTCAAGTTATAGAGCGGACACGAAATCATACCTAAAACCATCAAGGGGAAATAACTCAAAAAGTAAGGAAGCAGGAGTTGTCATTCTTGTTCGCGACACATCGTCATGACCTGTTCTACATATCTTTGAAGTATCATGAAAATATTCCAAAAGGTATTCAAGTTATAGAGCGGGCACGAAATCATACCTAAAATGATCAAGGGGAAATAACTCAAAAAGTAAGATAGCAAGAGTTGTCATTCTTGTTCGCGAAACCGTCATGATTTGTTCTACATGTCTGTGAAGTATCATGAGAATATTCCATAGGGTATTCTAGTTATAGAGCGGACACGAATCTGCCAAAAAAATCACACCTAAAACTGTCAAGGGGAAATAACTCAAAAAATAAGAAAGCAAGAGTTGTCATTCTTGTTCGCACACATCGTCATGACCTGTTCTACATTTCTGTGAAGTATCATGAAAATATTCCAAAGGGTATTCAAGTTACAGAGCGGACACGAATCTGCCAAAAAATCACCAAAGGGGAGATAATTCAAAAAGTACAATAGCAAGAATTACCATTCTTGTACGCGACACATCGCCATGACCTGTTCTACATAACTGTGAAGTATCATGAAATTTTCCAAAGGGTATTCAAGATATAGAGCGGACAAGAAAATGTTTACGGACGGACGGACGGACGCCAGGCTCATCGCTATATCCCCCGAACCTTTCGGTCGGGGGATAATAAAAGCTCTCGCGGATTCTGTATACATTCGACAGGCTGATTTTTTCTTTCTGCTAAAGAGACGTGTTTTCCGAGATAAACTGGACTCCTTGCCTGCAGTTTAACACAGGGTATAATCGATTCCGCTAATTTTCGCTTCCTGCAGATACTGTACATCATATTTGGCTTCCGCCGAGACTGTCCGCGATCTTTTGCTTCCTGCCGAGACTTCTGTACATGATATATGGCTTCCTGCAGACTGCCCGCGTGATTCTGCTTCCTGCCGAGGCTCTCGGCAGGAAGCAGAATCACGCGGACAGTCTGCAGGAAGCCATTATTCGAGGAAAGTAGTCCCTACAAGAAGCAAAAGATCGCAGACAGTCTCGGCGGAAGCCAAATATGACGGACAGTCTCTGCAGGAAGCGAAAATTGGCGGACTGGTTTATACCCTGTGTTTAATAAAATAGAGCAAATGCCTTTCCAAACAGAGCTGTCGAGATGCGGAGCAGATATTTCCGTAACCTTTTTTCTTATCACACTCTTTCCTGTCTTTGTTGGACACAGCCAATCGCCATTCTAAGTTTACATGAGAAAAGGTTATATGTTAGTGCACTATTTTGTTGTTTGACGTTGTCTGCTGTAAAACTAACACAAATGTCATCTAAAAGAACTACTCTTTTAATGTTTATCCCACCCATGAAACTAATATCGGAATGATTGCACAAACCGCAGGTTTGCACTATAATCACTGTGTGAGTCTGTCCGTCCGTCCGTCCGTTATAAGTTAGCAAAAACCGTTATCAGTTAGCGAAAACGCTTATAACTCTTGAACAGCATGGGATATTTTGACAAAATTTTGCATACTTATACATGTCAACATTGTTTAACAACTCGCATGCATAACAACCTTATTTGATGGACGAGGCTTTGCTGAGCACAAGTTGAAATTTTACGGCCAACTCCTGAAAATGCTCATAACTCTTGAACACCATGGTAAATATGGTTCAAATTTTGTATGCTTATGTATTTTAACATAGTCCAGCCACTGGCATGCAAAACAGTGATGAGGCTTCACCGAGCATCAATTTGGCCGGTCGAGCTCTTTTATTGAAAATGCTCATAACTCTTGGACCGCTTGGTATATTTGCTTCAAATTTTGTATACTTATGTAACTTAACATTGCCCAGCCACTGGTATACGAAACAGTGACGAGGCTTCACCGAGCATCAATTTGGCCGGTTGAGCTCTTTTATTGAAAATGCTCATAACATTTGGACCGCTTGGGATATTTGCTTCAAATTTTGTATACTTATGTCATTTAACATTGCCCAGCCACTGGTATGCAAAACAGTGACGAGGCTTCACCGAGCATCATTATGGCCGGTCAAGCTCTTTTATTGAAAATGCTCATAACTCTTGGACCGCTTGGGATATTTGCTTCAAATTTTGTATACACTCAGCAAAATTTCTAATTGGTCAGTTTTCTAATATGCAGAAATATGATTTTTAAATTGTATTTTTGAATATAATTATAATCAAAATTTTGGGCTGTTATCTACTTATTAAAAGTCAATGTTGTAATCAAAACTTTATTGTAGTATTAGAGTTATGACCCCTTCTATGTAAACCATAGAATGCTTTGAAAACACATACAGGCTGCATCAAACTTCCACAAAAGCACGATATTTAAGAAGTAAATTAAGTCTTTCATCATAAAAACATGGGGTATGTTTTTAGTCTTCATGCAGTTTTCACCTATATTAATTTTAATATTGACGTTTTCAAATTACCTCCCTTTCAATGTTTGTGAAAATTCTAATAGACACCTCGAATTGAGGTAAATCATTTTGCAAATCTATAAGCGCGTGTGCTGCTTGTAAAATACAAGAATATCTGTACATTTGTACGTCGTAGTTGGTGGCCAGGCTAATCTAAATCTGCTTAAGGCTTAATTCTACGGCAAAAAGTGACCAATTAGAAATCTTGTTCAGTGTACTTATGTAATTTAACATTGCCCAGCCACTGGTAAGCAAAACAGTGACGAGGCTTCACCGAGCATCAATTTGGCCGGTTGAGCTCTTTTATTGAAAATGCTTATAACTCTTGGACCGCTCGGTATATTTGCTTCAAATTTTGTATACTTATGTAATTTAACATTGCCCAGCCACTGGTACGCAAAACAGTGACAAGGCTTCACCGAGCATCAATTTGGCCAGTCGAGCTCTTTTATTGAAAATGCTCATAACTCTTGGACCGCTTGGTATATTTGCTTCAAATTTCGTATACTTATGTAATTTAACATTGCCCAGTCACTGGTATGCAAAACTTCTTATTGCACAACCCGCAGGTTTGCACTATAATCACTGTGTGAGTCCATCCGTCCGTTATCAGTTAGTGAAATGCTTATAACTCTTGAACCGCATTCTATATTTGATAAAATTTTGCATACTTATACATGTCAACATTATCTAACAACTCGCATGCATAACCGTCTTTTTTGATGGACGAGGCTTTGCTGAGCACATGTTGAAAATTTACGGTCAAGTAGTGAAAATGCTCATAACTCTTGAACCCTGTGGTATATAGGGTTCAAATTTTGTATACTTATGTATTTTAACATTGTCCAGCCACCGGCATGCAAAACGGTGAAGAAAGTCTAAACAGTATTGCACAACCCACAGGTGTGCACTTTAATCGCTGTGCAAGTCCATCAGTCTGTTTGTCCTTCCGCTGTAGACTGTGAGTGAAATTGCTCATTACTCTTAACCACATGGTGTAGTTTGATAAAAATATGCATCGTTCTACAAGAAATGACCAATTTATTTCCATACATTCCTTCTGGCACCAGCAACTGATTATTCTACATTCACCACGAGTTGTGCACAATACCATCAGTTGATTTTTCACATAAAACTGTTTTTCAATTGTCTTTCCAGTGTTTTCCGGTATTTCTGTGCTAGAAGTTCTTACTCTTGATTTAAAGAGTGTTGGTGCTTTTGGTCTTCGTTTTATTTTTCAATAAGCTCTCATTTAGGAGCCCAATATCTTAGTGGTTTAAGCACTGGCCTGCTAAGTAAGTGGTCTGGATTCTGATTCCTGCTGGAGACAGGTATCTTTTTAATCATAAATAGGGTTCATAGGCACATAGCCTTTTATTATCACCCTCCCATCGTCCTGCAATATTGTTGGAAAGGATGTACTATCGCAAATCATCCATGCAGCGGTAGTGTGGTGATTTGTGAGTTAGACTACTTATCATCGGGTGCGGTAGTCGAGCGATTAGAGAAGCTTGGGTGAAGCGGTAAAATCTATGGTGTATCAGAAGGTTCAAAACTACCGATACCAGTCCACGTACAAGAAAATATAGATGCACCACTAAATTTAAGCGATAGATATGGTGTACATAAATATAGGTGCACCACTGATTTTTAGCAGTGCATCTGTAAATTTTAATGGTGGACCGATAAATTTTATACGTGGACCGCTATTTTAAAGGTCCACCTGTATTTTATTGGTCCAGCGATATTAAGCATGTTTCTGTGGACCAATGAAATATACAGGTGCATCGATGGAATTATGGGTGCACCTGCGAAAGTACCAGTCCACCGATAAAATTTATAGGTCCACCGATAAAATTAACGGTCCATGTGTATATTTTGGCGCTGATCTTATATCTAATACAGCCAATCAGATGCCCTCTCTAGCTGATATTATGAAATATACGAGCAGCACTAATATCGGTCCATCAATATAAGGTACAGTTATATTTCTTAACCCATTAATGCCTACTGGACTCTTCTATCTGTATATATTGGACAAGTCCATTGGTCACTTAAGGGTTGTCAGGTTTAGTTTATTTTTCAATTTTTTGTTGTATTTTGAGGAAAAATACCCATTTGTCGGGGCAAAAGGTGTAGACCCTGACACGTGTTTACGGCATTTGATCTGGGTCTGCACTGTTTGCCTATATCCCATTTTTGGGGCACTAGGCATTAATGGATTAAGCTCTGCACTTTCTTTCATTACCCTTTATCAATGTGTGAAATTTCATTTAGTTTCCTTTAATTTACTTCCTAAGGTATGCCCCATACAAGCAAAAATTAAGAAGGGAGCTAACTCTGTAATTACTTATGACAGGGTTATGGTTCTTGTGTCCTGCACTTTAATTCATTGCCCTCTATTATAGTCCGGACGAGATAAGTTGGCAATGTTATTGTTTTGTGTTTATTTTGATTTGGTGACTGATCGGCTATATCGCAGAGTTCAGCTTATCCAACCCACGGGAATGAAAGAATAAATTTGAATAATTTTATTACTATCAATTTTGTTATCAATGATATTCTTAAACTAGAGACAGTTCCTGTCTTTAAGCTTTCAAAAAGTGTCATTTAGATAAATTAGAACTGCCAGTTAACCGTAATGTGCCATTATGACCATAGATCAAGAAGTTACATGAACTGCACCGTAATGATAGTACAGGTACTGTTGACATTATAAATGTAAACAAAACATTGCCACTATAGCGCGACCGACCTATAGTGTGTGAACTGTCATTAGTTTCCTTTTCATACTTTCAGAGATATGCTCTGGACACTCAAAATACTGAAAAAATAGGAAGGGAGCTAACTTTGTAAATACTTAAGACAGGGTAATGGTTCTTGCACTCTGCATTTTCTGCTATTGCCCTCTTTCAATGTGCGAAGTTTCATTAAGTTCCCTTAAATATTTTTGGAGATATGCACCGGACAAGCTTATTAAAAACTGGAAAGGGAGCTAACTTCTTAAATACTTGTGATACGGTTACCGTTCTTGTGCCTTGCACTTCCCCTTATTGTCCTCTATCAATGTGTGAAGCTTCATTTAGTTTGTCCTTATAATTTCACAGATATGCTCCGGACATGCAAAATATTAGAAAAACAGGAAAGGGAGCTAACTTCGTAACTACCTGTGACAGGGTTATGGTTCTTTTGCACTGCAATTCCTCTCATTGTCCTCTATCAATTTGTGAAGTTTCATTACCTTCCCCCATATTCTTTCAGAGATATGCTCCGGACAAGCAAAATAATGAACAAGAGGGCCTTGAGGCCCTGAACCGCTCACCTGAGTATGGTGGCCATGTAGGTCATGTGACCTAGACCGCTTGATAAATTTTCGTTCCATCAGCCCCTGGAGGCTGTGTATGATATTTGGTTACAATTGGCCCTTTGGCTTTCGAGGAGACTTCTTAAATTGTCAAAATATAAGAGACATGGGTCAGGTCAAAGGATGACCTTGACCTCTTGTACCCGCAAATCTTCCATGTACTAACTAAGATGACTGTATATACCAATTTTTAGGCCAAAAACTTCTAAACTTGCCATGAACTCGTATGTTCTACCATTTTCCCATACCTGACCTTGCCTTGTAAACGGTCAAGTCAGCCCAAGGTCATCATTTGAACAATCTTGATAGTACTCAAGTACCTGATGTTATATACCAAGTTTCAAGGCCATCGATCACTTGGTTCTTGAGAAAGAGATTTGTAAAGGTTTTTGCCATATATGGGCATGGCGGCCATGTTGGTCATGTGACCAAGACTGTTTGAACAAATTTTCTTTCCCTCAGCCCTTAGTGTATGAAATTTGGTTACAGTTGGCCCGGTGGCTTTTGAGCAGATGTGTGACATTGTCACAATATGAGAGACCAGGGTCTTAGGTCAAAGAATGACCTTGACCTCTTGTACATATAAAATTTCATGTACTCATTTAGATGACTGTATATACCAATTTTCAGGTTTAAATCTTCAACAGTTTCCATGAAATCTTATGTTCTAGCATTTTCCCATATAAAAGCTAAAGAAAACTCAAATTGGACCTTACCGTAAAAAAGGTCAAGGTCAACCCCAGGTCATAATTCGAACAATCTTGGTAGTACTTGCGTACCTGATGCTACATACCAAGTTTCAAGGCCATTGGCCTATTGGTTCTGGAGAAGAAGATTTTTAAAGATTTTTACCATATATGGGCATGGCGGCCATGTTGGTCATGTGACCCAGTCCGTTTGAACAAATTTTCGTTCCCCTGCCCCCTAGAGGCTCTGTCTGAAATTTGTTTACAATTGGCCCAGTGGCTTTTGAGGAGATGTGTGAAATTGTCAAACTATGAGAGACCAGGGTCAAAGGTCAAACAATGACCTTGATCTCTTGTACGCATTAATTTTCATGTACTCATTCAGATGACTGTATATACCAATTTTCAGGTCTAAATCTTCAACAGTTTCCAAGAAATCTTATGTTCTAGCATTTTCCCATATAAAAGCTACAGAATGCAAATTTGACCTTACCGTAAAAAAGGTCAAGGTCAACCCAAGATCACAATTTGAACAATCTTGGTAGTACTCGCGTACCCATGCAATGCTACATACCAAGTTTCAAGGCCATCGGCCTATTGGTTCTGGAGAAGAAGATTTTTCTAGGTTTTTACCATATATGGGCGTGGCGGCCATGTTGGTCATGTGACCAGGACCGTTTGAACAATTTTTCGTTCCTAAGTCCCCTAGAGGCTACATATGAACTTTGGTTACAATTGGCCCAGCGGTTTCAGAGGAGAAGTCGTTTGAAATTGTTGACGGACGGACGACGGACGCCGGAGCCTTACCATCCTATAAGCTCCCCCGGAGCCGCTGGCTCAGGTGAGCTAAAAAACTGGAAAGGGAGCTAACTTCTTAAATACTTGTGACAGGGTTATGGTTCTTGTGCACTGCACTTATTCTCATTGTCCTCTATCAATGTGTGAAGTTCCATTTAGTTCCTCCTTATAATTCCACAGACATGCTCCGGAAAAGCAAAATATTGAAAAAAAACTGGAAAGGGACTATACTTCGTAAATACTTGTGACGGGGTCACGATTCTTGTGCATTGCACTTCCCCTTGTTGTCTTCTATCAATGTGTGAAATTTCATTTAGTTCCCCCTAATACTTTCAGAGATATGCTCCAGACAAAAGTGTGACGGACGAACAGACAAAGCTGTAACTATATGCTCACCCTTCGGGGAGCAAAAAAAAAGTAAGATGCACATGGTGATACATGTTTAGTATAATTTACATATAATTCTGTTCATTGATTACCTATGGTTAAATTTGTCAATCTTAAATTGATTTAAGGGCAATAAGTCATGCACTACTGATGTCATTCTGATGAAACTTTATGGGCTTAACTGCATTAAGGTGATACATATTTAGTATAAGTTTCATATACATGTAATGACATAGTTATGGCTGAATTTGTCAATCTTAAATTGATTCAGTGGCAATAGCTCATGCACTACTGATGCCATTCTGATAAAACTGTATATGCAGAACTGAGTTATTGTGATACATGTTCAGTTTAACTTGCATAAAGTTTCAGTATTTGGTTACTTAGTTTTCATCCATTTCGTTGGTTTTAAGTCAATTCAGTGGTGATAAGTCATGCTCTACTAAAGCCAGTCTAATGAAACTTCACGAAGATATCCCAAATGGTTATCTTGTTATGGGGGGCACAAGACTTGTAGGGAAAAATTAAGCAAAGGGGCTTAACTTGGAAACTAAGGAATGGAGAGCAACCATTCTTGTACGTGACACATTGCCTAATACATATGCCTACAAAATTTCATGAAGACATCCCAAATGGTTTCTGAGTTATGGCGCACACAAGAATGTTGATGGACGGACAGCGCCATGACATAATACATCTGTTTTTTACAAAACAGCGATCTAAAAATCACTATTAAGACATTGACAAGGACAACAGCTGTGTCACTCAGTAATACTGAAATTTATTCAACTCTTTACCTGCAATCCTAATGATCTATTCATGCAATCTAATATGATTTTGCCTATCACTTTGACAGCAGTAACTCAGTAATACTGAAATTCATATAACTCTTCCTGCAATCCTAATGATTGATTCATGCAAATTTGATGTGCTTTTGCCTATCACTTTGCAAGCACTGTTGGCTTAGAACTGGCACACTCTGTTAGCTGTACCCAGGTTTAATTCTTCATGGAGGCTTTAATCTTCACACCACAAACAAGGTTCCGTAGCACTCAGTCTTTCATTATCATCCTACCATTTTCTCAGTACAATTGAAATATTGTTGATAGGGACATAACTCACAGTGCTCTAGCTAAGACAAAATAATAGTAACCAGAGGGCCATATTGGCCCTGGATTGCTCACAAGGGCTTACATAACCCATGTTCCAACTTCACCTAAATATTGTTCAAACACACATTCTGACAAAGTTTGAAAAAGATCCAATGGAAAATGAAGCATGTATTGTGTACCTGTAGCTGAATTTTTTCTAAGATTTGATCTAGTTTAGGGCCAAATGTGACCCAGTTTTCAAACTTCATGGAGATAAACATTCTGACAAAGTTTCTTGAAGATTGGGTCAAAACAGTGCCCTCTAGAATGTACACGTTTTTTTCTAAGATTTAACCTAGTGACTAGATTTAAACCCCACATAACCCAGTTTCAAATTTGGCATACATTTTATGGGGATTTATAAATATTCTGACATAGTTTCATGAAGATTAGATCAAACTTGTGACCTCTAGAATGTACACAATGTTTCTAAAATTTGACCTGGTGATCAAGTCTTTCGTGACATGACCAAGTTTTTATTTTGTTCTATATTTGATAGAGACAAACATTCTGACAAAAGTTTCATGGAAATTGGATCAAAACTGGCCCTCTAGGGTCTACATAAGGTTTTTCTAAGATGTGACCTAGTTTTTGCTACAACATGATCCAGTTTCTAGCTTGGCTAAATTTGATCTCACACGAGATTTTATGCCCATCCATGATACCCGCATGTTTGAAGAAGTTCCCATCAAAACTGAAGGCCCTAAGGCACTGACAAGGTCAAATAAGGGCTATTTTAGCACTATAAGACCAATTATTCAATATGGCCAAATTTCGAAAGCATCCACTCGAACTATCAGCAAGTTAGATCAAGTTTTGATAAAAAATAAAGCTGCTATGCCCAGGAAAATGTTTTTCCCATTTTTAAGCTTTGGGGGATTTTTTTATTGCTTAAAGGCAAGTAACTCTGAACAGAATAATCAAAATCTAACCAATATACAAATTCATTTGAGATTTTATGCCTGTCCCAGGTACCTGCAAGTTTGAAGAAGTTACAATCAAAACTGAAGGCCCTATGGCCCCAACATGGTCAAAATAATTTTTTTTAGCACTGAAGGGCAAGTAACTCTAAGACTAATTGTTCAATATGGCTAAATTTCAAACTCTTCCAAGACTTTATGCCTGTCCTAGTTATCAGGAAGTTTGATCAAGTTTTGATCCAAAATGAAGTTGCTATGCTAGGGACAACTATTCCTTCATTGTAAGTCTGTGGGAGAGTAACTCTTAACTGAACAATCAGACATGGTAAAGATTTGAACTCATCTGAGATTTTATCTCGGATTTTATGCCTGTCGTTTAAAGAAAATCCCATCAAAACATAAGGCCCTATGGCCCGGACAAGGTCAAATATGGGCTTTTTTTAGCACTCAAGGGCAAGTAACTCTTAAGACCATTACTCAATATGGCTGAATTTCAAACTTATCCAAGACTTTATGCCTGTCCTGGTTATCAGCAAGTTTGATCAAGTTTTGATAAAAGTTGCTATGCCTAGGACAACATTTTCTCCATTATAAGTCTATGGGGAAATTTTTTGTCACTCAGAGTAACTCTGAAGTGAATAATCAGGCATGGCCGAAATTGAAACTCATATGAGATTTTATAGCCTGTCCTGAATACCCGCAAGTTTGAAGAGGTTCCGATCAAAATTGAAGGTGCTATCACGTGGACAACATTTTCCCCTTTACAAGTCTATGTGACCTTTTTGTTGCCATGGAAACCACAGTTTTGAACCAATATGTCCCAACACTATATTCAGTCAATTCCCCCATCCCAGCAATACTATAAATAAAATTTGCTCAACATTGGCCTGCTGGTTTCAGAGATATTGATGTTTAAGAGTGTGGACGATGACGGACATACTATAAGCTCACCTGATGGTGAACTAATAATTTAAAGACAGAACCTCTCTGCCGGGCGGTCTGGTTCCCAGCACATAACAATGTTACCTGTATAGGTAAAGGTGTGAAAATTTAGTCAACCAATCAGTGGACCAGAATTAACAGTTATTGTAATTTTATTGGCTGACTGGAGGTGTTGACACTATGAGATCAAGAGACAGAATGACACTGCTCTGTTCTGTTCAATTCTCGTATCGACGTTACCCAAGTGGCTCAACGGTACGTAACCATAGTTGCACACACCTGGCGCCGTGTGTCCGTCCAACGGACGACACTGTGGAAGTTAATTCTCCTTATATAGTCCCATCCCTGTCTTTAATGATAATATTCCATATCTAGCCATTAAAACCTGTTGTGACTCCTCATTAGAACCAGTCAGGGGAAATGACATAATTATCTCAGAAAACTTTGAATCTGTTGTGTATACCACTGACTCAGTGTCATCCAGGTACCACAATGACCCTAAGTATTGGGACAATCATGGGCAAACAATCAAGACCCAGGTCAGTCTGCTTCTGTAAGAGGACTCTATCAGTGTCTGATCTAGGTTTTAATAAAATTTTTAGAGTATATAGTGTCTGATAACAATAGCTTGCCCATGAGCACTTTGTACTTAGGTGAGCGGAAAATAAAATCTAAGAACGGGAAAGGAAAGCAAGTATACTGATACTGCAGTTTCTGTCATATATTTTCCTGTTTACACTAAGTCAATTTGAATACTCAAGTATTTTTCCTTCATTAGTCCCAGTGTCAAGTTCTCTGGAACATCCACTTTGTTTCATCTAATACAGCTGCATGATTCTGTAGCACTCACATTCTGATCTTTGAAAAATTCAGTTCATTAATAATTAAAGAAGTTTAAAACTCTGATGAAAAAAAATGGCATCTCTCTTTGAAGTAGTAGAATTTTGAAATATTGATGAACTTCCACTCCTGTAGCTTAAATCAAGTTACACCTTGTCCTATATGTATGAAGAGATAAGAGTAGAACCGAACACAGCATAACTCAATTTCTCGAAAAACGATTTTTTAGCATTGTTGAATTTTACACCCTTACAGGGTTTATGCCTGAGAAATGAAATTTCATCCTTGTGGGTCTGAACTCCTATAATGACTCCTGCTGGCAAAGTCATGTTCTGTTGACAGACTAGCTCATGTGTTGTCCCTTCCTTTTCTTCACAGAAGCACAAACCTGCAAAAAACAATTAGGTCTATTTGAAGTATGTGCTCAGAATATTATTCAGGGAGGTAATTTGTGTGGTTGATCATTGTCAGTCAAAGGAAATTAAATACTCTGTCTGCAACCACTTTCAGTTGCACCAATTTCCAGTACTGCTGAGAGATATCAGCATAGTTGAAAGCCAGTGAGAAATTCAGGAGATGACTTACATATAAGTGTTACGCTTACTGTCACAGACTGTATTGCTTCATTGTATTATTAAAATGTATGTATGAAATATTTGAATGAAATATTTGACTAAAATATTGTTTAAACCAAACGAGAAATTGACCACCCAACACAATTATTTATTTTAATGCATTTCTTCTAATAAAAGCCCTCTCTCTAATAATATGAACCAACTCATAAATGCCAAATTCCACCAAGATCCGCTTTAGACCACTGAAATTTCTGATTTATTTGGGTGATTTTAAATAAAATGAGTCTTTTTCATTTCCTCGAGATATCTGATGAAAGAAAGCTTTTTGTACACTTTATTTAATGTCAGAGTATGCATTGCAATGATTTTAATAGTGGTCTAAAGTTTTACTTTCGAAGCTTCAATAGTTACAAAATGATGGCTCAAAAAAGGGTCAATTTTGTCCCGAGTGTAATGCAAAAAGTGTGACATTTTACTAAAATTGTTTCTTTACCTCTTTGTATGATTAAAATGACTGTTTTTAAATATATGCTTTATCATTTAATTAAACATTTCATTACTGGGCCTTCAGACCCACATATTGTTTTGTCTTTAATTTTGATATTGCATGCATGGTGTGCACTTGAATAAGGTTTGGTGCAAAAATGTCCCGAGTGTAACAAATCTGACTAAATTTGTCAAATTTCTGCTACAAATAGAAGTCAGAAATTTTTTTCACTTTTGACTTGTTTTTTTTAAAACCACCCATTTACCAAATTTTGTCTAGTCTAGAGAATGACATTGATAGGACTTGTGAAATGCAATACATGAAACACAGTACTTTGCTGTGAAATTGTAGGTACATAGTTTATGGCTGACTACTCTGCTTCTAATGACTATATCCAATATACCACAACAGTTCCTAGTATTGAGACAGATAGGTCTGAGCAAACAGTGCAGACCCACATAGGACTGCTTCTAAAGCAGTCTGTTTTGGGTCTACACTTTGCTACTCCATCTGCATCTTTTGGTTGCATTACAAGGTTGTAAAACCAAACTGTTCCATTGTTAGGACAATTTTTATTGATTAATTCAGGTGTTCTAATTTTAACAGTAATTTCCTATTTGGAAATATGACCAGTTAAAGAAATCAGGCGGGCTTAATCACAATGGGCCTTGATAGCATAGCACACAATGGAGTCATGCATAGAATGGAGATATACCTCTCCTTTGGATCAGTGCTACCATTCCCTTCACATGTAACACCATACAACTAACGTCAGCCACTGTGATTGTGATGGGGAAGTTTGGTTGATCTGAGCTAAATTCAAAACTAAGTGAAACTTGACATGAAATCCTTTTTTTTTTCAAGAAAGTAGCTCACTATGTCCTCGTTTGGACTTGCTGAGGCACAAACTGGGAGATAAAGTTGTAATTAAGGTACTTAGGTATTGTCATTACTAATTTTTTTATTTTTTTTTAACAGGTGGTGGGTTGGGGGACAGGGGCAGGTTCAAAATAACTACAAAGTTCTAAACGGCTCTTTATGATATTGTATTTCTTTTCATAAAATGCCCCAAGGGTGTTTCAATTCACATTCCTGATAATGAGGGCCTGGATGGGGAGGGGAAAGCGGGGTGGGGAGGGTCTGGAATTCTCTAATCAATAAAAAATTAGCCCCACTATTCTCATTCTTTAAAAGTTTTGCTTATTCGTTCAAAAATTGCCATGCATTCTCTTTTCTCCGTTTCAGTACAAAAGTGGCCATTATTCTCTGATCAATATTAAAATTCCATTTATGAGACAATTTTTAAGTAATAAATTTCAAATCTACAAATTACAAATCTATTCTGGTGTTCAGTGGCCTACATCCAATCTTTGTGGAATTTGTTCATTTTTCTTACAATCAAAAGTGATGGGGTGCTTTGATTGAATATGTGGCATTTCTTAAAAGAAACACATTATGTGCAAAACTGGAATGCTCAGATTAGACTGCACCTCCCCATAGGTTTGCGCAAACAATCCTGGAGAGCTGATGGAGTGAAATAACCCAGATTGAGTTGAACATTATTAAAACCTAACTTATAATTTCTTCTTTTCCTGTACCACCCTAGAAGCTCAATGGGTGCAAAGCTAGCAGTCCAAATTTGATTCTAGCTGGAAATGACAATCTCTTCAATTTTCAGTTGGGTTCAATTGAAGACAGCCCTTCATTAAAGCCCTTCCATGATCCCAATATGACTAAAATACTGGTGACAATTAATAAGGGCATAAAATTGCTTGATTAAAAAATAAACAATGTGCACAATAGGTTCTTCTGTACTTTCTGCTACCATAAAAATCATAAATGTTGGGACAAAAGGTGCATGAGCAAACTGTAAGCAGGTCAGACTGCACAAGAACGAGCAGTATGATCAGGGTCCTCACTATTTCTAGTATAATGGTAAAAGCAAATGGGCATGTGTTCAAATATTACAAAAGGTCAGAGGTCAGGCTGTCCCAATATTAACCTTAAAAATTCTAAATATTGGGACACCAACGATGATTACCATAACTGTCCTAAAATTGGAACAGTTTGGTTTTACAGAGCAGTAGTGTGTCCAAAAATTCAAATGGAATGGCAAATAATGTAAACCCTGATCAGACTGCTCCTTGAGGAGCAGTCTGATCTGGGTTTGCACTATTTGCTCAGACCTAACTGTCCCAATATATAGAGTTTTTATGGTATTTGGAAGTCTTTTTCTTCCAGTTCCTGTATACTGAGTTTGGAGTGCCTTGAAACTTATAATCCCCATGAGGTATCATAAAATCCACAATACCCCAAAACAGTCAATAAACATCCTGCAAATTCAACTTTGACAGACAGATCATACAATTTCTGAAGGTCTAGATGTCTCTTTAAGATTACATTATGTAATTATTGCCAAATACAAATTAGAAGAAGATTAAAAAAAAATATATAAAATAAAAAAACCATAAATATAAATAAATTAAAAGTAAAACAAACACACACACACACACACACACACACACACACACACACACACACACCAAGACCTCTCATATCTCAGACAAGGAAATGAGAAAAGTATTTAAAATATGAAATAGAAGGCTATGAGTAGCATTTTATGATTGCAACAATTGTAAAAACTCTCTATCTTTGGACAGACAGGTCTGAAGAAAAAGTGCAAACCTATATAAGACTGCTCCTGAAAAGAGCAATTAGATCAGCGTCTACATACTGTTGGTCTACGTACTGTTTGCCATATTCCATCTGCATCTTTTAAATGCACTTCTGGAGAATGCATTTTAAAGACAACTGTGGTACTTGTTTCAGGTGTCCCAATTATTAGAATTTTTACCATAATTTACCACAATGTCAATACAACAAATTGCTCTTTTTTTGTGGACCGATTGGGATTTCAAAATTTCTGTAGCCCTGCTGGTGGAGATGATGATGGTGGGTAATAGAATGAAACTTTAATTTAATAAACACTGCCCTCGGCCTCCGTTTTCTTTTTCTTTTTTTTTTTGGAGGGGGGGGGGGGGGGGGGGGGGGAGTGAGGAGAGTAAAAAACAAAAGCAAAAAAATAAACAAAAAAAAAACACTTATTGCAAAATTCTGTACAGAGACAGACTGTGAATAGTCTATTTGCCTCATAGTTTGCAAGATACTGCTGATCTAATTAGTGAAGACAAAGTATAAATTAAAATCATGGTCACTGGAAGCTTGTTTGGTGAGTGGCTAGTATGAGTGGTTGATTATTTACTCCTCCGGATCTACACCTTCACCCCTGGCCCCACCCACCCTCTTGTTGGAGCAGATTCTTTCTGTTAGGTCGTTGCCCCCATTGAGAAAGGGGCATAAATCGAAATGGCCGAGTTGCTTCCTTAAAAGCTTGATAGGGAATTCCACCTTGAAAAGAAATTTTCAAGTCAAAAGAATACTGATCAAAACAATAAACTTGTCAATACGCAATGCAGCTACACCTACATATCCTAAACCAATCTTATTTCTCAATCAAATTCACTAATTTCGGCTCAAATTGTGCCCTTTTACACACTGACTCCCTACTTCTTTTGTATGCCCCTGAAGGAACTTCGGGTGGCATATAAAAATCACACTGTCCGTCTGTTGTTCTGTCAGTTACAAATTGTTTCTCAGCAAAACTTAAAAACCACTGAAGCAAATAATAAAGCATAACGAGAAGGTGTGTCGCGCACAAGACTAAGGTCCCTACACCCAAGGTCAAGGTCACATTTGGGTCAGAGGTCAAATTGTGGTTCAAAATCCTGTCTCAGCATAACTTATAAACTATTGAAGCAAATTTAATGAAACTTCACAGAAAGATGAAGCATAATGAGAAGGTGTGTCGCTTATAAGTTGGTTGCCATGTCAAGTCAAAGTCACAATCAACTGACTCAAAACTGCTGGAGCCAATTTCATCAAATTTCACTGACAGTTAAAGCATAATAAAATGATCTTCAAGAATGATAAGTTACATAAGGTGTGACATTTAGGTTTCCACTTCCAGTGTCAAGGACACAAGACAGTTTGGTCAGTGGTTTAATTAAGTCCCCATGAATCCTCTTCAACTTCCATACACAGGAAAGTAAAACAAAATGAGAATGTTTGTCATGTGCAAGACTTGGGTTCCCTGCCCAAGAGAAGATTTATTTTGAGTCGGCAAGATGTATAACATGTAACATAAGCTCTAAAAAGCTGTTGAACTGACTACTGACAAACAAAAGGTCAAGGTCGCAACCAGGGCTCAAAGGTCAGGTTAAGGGGCCTTCGGGGCATTTGTTACACACTGTAACATTTTTTATCAGGTTTACTTCTTTGTGTATGTAAAATTAAGGACCTCTCACTAATTTCTTTCCAGAATCACCCAAATTTTATTCTTCAAAACATAACATGTATCTTTACACATACAAAAATGCCAATGCAAGTGTACAGTGTGGTAATACCAATTTCCATACCTGTGCTTTCAACTGAGCCAGTCAATTATCATGTGGCTGTTGACTGAGACAATCGACAACTGTATCAGCTTGGTCAACAGCCATAAACATTTAAGTACCATCTATCATTTTTGGTAATGCTTACAACTGAATTCTCAGTCAACAGCACAGGAATGGAAATTGGTATTACCATCAGTGGAATGGGACCAAAATTCAAAAAGCTGCCCGCACATATCTGTGCAGCATGCCATAATGCCAGCATGCGGAGGTGAGATAAATTCAATACCTTATATAGCTACAATGGCTTTGCTGGCTGTGAGTAACATACTCTGGGCAAGGGTGGTTTTTCAAAGACCATATTTTTCTGATGAACAACATGCTGCATGATATCCCCAGGACTATTAGATAAATGCCCACTCTTGGTTTTGGCTGACTGACTATTATGAAATACCTAGACCCAGATCAGATTGCTCCTCCATAAGCACACTGAACAGGTTCTAAACACTGTAGGCTCAGATCAGTCTGCCCCTAAAAATCTTTATATGAGGGTCTCAGTGGCGGATCCAGAGGGGGTTCGGGGGGTTCAAGCGAACCCCCTCTTCAGCTTAAATTATTTCATTTTCATGGGGAATTTCAGCAAAAATTGGTAGAACTGCGCAAATCGAACCCCCCTCAGATAGATTCGAACCCCCTATCCAAAATTCCTGGATCCACCCCTGGGTCTGCACTGTTTGAATTCTGCCTGAACCTTTTGGAGGTTTTTAGCATAAATACACACAAATCTTTACCTGGACATCCTCACTTGACAGGGAAATATACTATTTTAATGTGTACAAGAGCCATGTGGACATAGGCGCCCCCACCCCCTCCCCCAATCTCTTTTCTCTTTAAAGCAAAGGTTTTGATAAAGGGAGATAATTCAAGAAGTAAGCCAGGCAATATTATGGTACCTGTACACTGCACTTCCGCAATTCGTCCTCTGTCATTATGTGAAGTTTCTAGACAATCCCATATATACTTTAGGAGAAAAACACTGACACAGAGAAATAATTATAAAAGTAAGTCAGGCAGAGTAACCATACTTGTACACTGCAGCTTTCCTTAATCATAACCTCTTTCATTTATGAAGTTTCAAGGCAATCCCATTTATACTTTTGGAGTGATGCTGCGGACAAGAAAAAATGATGAAGGGATACAATTCAAGAAGTAAGTCAAACATAGCTACTTTTCTTGTACATTGAATCTATCCTTAATTTCCTCTATCATTTTATGAAGTTTCAAGACAATTCCATTTATACTTTTGGAGTAATGCTCCGGACAATAAAAACTGGCAATGGGATATAATTTAAAATGTAAGCTAGGCAGGGTTATGGTTTTTGTATAATGCAATTCTCTTAATGCCCTTTATCATGATATGAAGTTTCTTGATAATACCATTTCTACTGTTGGAGTTATGCTCCATACAAGAAAACTGACAAAGGGAGATAGTTAAAAAAATAAGCCAGGAAGAGTTCTGCTTCTTGTATACAGCATTTCGCCTTTATGATTTCTATCATTATTTGAAATTTTGAGACAATCCCATTTAAACTTTTGGAGTTATGCTCCGGACAAGAAAAACTGACAAAAGGAGACAAGAGGCCCAAATGGGCCTGATATCGCTCACCTGGCTTTTGTATCCGAATGGTCCCCATTCTGATACAAAATTGGTCCAATTCCAGAGATTTTCTCAATTTCACATTTTGCTACTTTAGGTAACAGAGGCCAACTTGTCTGGTCTTTATATATTTACTTTTGAAACACCTCAAGGCAAGAATCATTTTGCCACAAATTTCATCAAAATCCATTCACGGGTTACTGAGATATTGTCAGTTTCATGTTTTGTGCTATTTTTAGTAACGGCAGATGGCGGCCATCTTAGAATGCCAAAATGCAAAAAAATTGAAAAGCTTTCATGCAAGGACCATTTTGACAGAAAATTGGTCCAGTTCCATTGTAATTTTCTAATTTTCAAATTTTGCTATTTTAAGTAACAGAGGCCAACTTTACGGGTCAATATTTGTTAATATGTGAAACACATCAAAGCAAAAATCATTTTGCCACAAATTTCGTCTCAATCGCTTCAGCGGTTAATGAGATGTTGTCATTTTCATGTTTTGTGCTATTTTTAGTAACGGCAGATGGTGGCCATCTTGGAATGCCAAAATGCAGAAAATCGAAAAAGCTTATTGAAATGATCATTCTGACAGAAAATTAGTCCAATTCCACTGAGATTTTCTTATTTTCACATTTTTCTATTTTTAGTAACAAAGGCCATTATGACTTGTCTATATTTAGTTACTTTTGAACCATCTCAATGCAAAAATCATTTTGACACAAATTTCGTCAAAATCTATTCAGCGGTTACTGAGATATTGTCATTTTCATGTTTTGTGCTATTTTTAGTAACGGCAGGTGGTGGCCATCTTGGAACCCAAATTGCAATTAGTCGAAATGGCTTCATGTAAGGAACATTCTGACACAAAATTGGTCCAATTCCATTCAAGGGTTCTTGAGTAATTGTCATTTTATGTTTGTGCTATTTTTAGCAACGGCAGATGTCGGCCATCTTGGAAGCCAAATTGCAATTGATCGAAACGGCTTCATGCAAGGAACATTCTGACACAAAATTGGCCCAATTCCATTCAAGGGTTCTTGAGTAATTGTCATTTTTATGATTGTGCTATTTTTAGTAACGGCAGATGTCGGCCATCTTGGAAAGCCAAATTGTAATTAATCGAAATGGCTTCATGCAAGGAACATTCTGACACAAAATTGGTCGAATTCCATTCAAGGGTTCTTGAGTAATGTCATTTTTATGCTTGTGCTATTTTTAGTAACGGCCCCCATGGTGGCCATCTTGGATAGTCAACTGGCACAAAATTGAAATAATTCCTTTTAAGGACCATTGCTGACCAAATCTGACCATAATCGATTGCGTTTTCTTGAGATACTGACATTTGAGCAAAATCGGTCTTGTAAACGCTAAGTAGGTCACTGTGACCTAATTCCGCTATAGATTTTTTTCATTTTTACAATTTTCAATCCCATGGTCCCATTAATGTTCAACGCAAACTTTCGGCCAAATATACCCAATGGTTCTGGAGAAGAAGTTGATTTTGTTGTTTTTGCTATTTTTAGTAACGGCGGCCATCTTGGATTCTTGACCTACCCCAATTTTATAATTTTGAAACCCTGCAGTCTGGTCATGCTCCATGTGAAATTTGAAACCGATGGGTGCAGTGGTTTTAGAGGAGAAGTTGTTTGAAGTCGTTTGAATATGTCGTTTTTTGACATCGGCATTTGAGCAAACACACTCGTAAACAGAAAGTAGGTCACTGTGACAAAACTCCGCTACAGATTTTTTTCATTTTTACAATTTTGAATACCAAGGTTTTATTGATGTTCCATGTAAAAATTCAGACAAATATACTTAGTGGTTCTGGAGAAGAAGTTTATTTTGTTATTTTTGCTATTTTTAGTAACGGCGGCCATCTTGGATTTTCAACCTGACCCAATTTTATAATTCTGAGACCCTTGAGTCAGGTCATGCTCCATGTGAAATTTGAGAACCATGGGACCAGTAGTTTTACAGAAGAAGATGTTTGAATATTTGTTTTTAGATGTTGACGGACACATTCCGTGACGACGCACGACGCACGCCGGACGCATTGGTATGACAATAGCTCACTATGGCCCTTCGGGCCAGGTGAGCTAATAATTCAAAAAGTAAGCCAAGCAGAGTTATGTTTTTTGTATTTTGCATACCATTAATGCCCTCTATCATATATGAAGTTTCTAGACAATTCCATTTATAATTTTGGAGTTATACTCTGCAAAAGACAAAACTGACAGAGGGAAAGAGTTAAAAAAAAATAAGACTGAAAGAGTAATGGTTCTTGTATACATGTACTATATTTCTCTTAAATGGCCTGTATCATTATTTGAAGTTTACACAAATCCCATTTATACTCGCAGAGATATGCTCCTGACAAGAAAAATAGCCATCAGAGGAGATGGCAAATGCCCCGACCAAAGACCCCCATGGGCCTTGGTAAAAAGGGTGCACTTCAAAACACATATAAGTAATATATTGTCATTCTTATATGCTTCTGATTGACATTATCTGTTTAACAGGCGCATGATTATCTAACACTCAGACTAAAATAGTATGCTTGACTGCTTAAAAGAAGTAATATCTCAAACAGCCGCCATATACATAAATATGATACATTAAACTTTCAAAATGTGTGATTAACTTCTAAACTACAAGCCCTACAAACCTAATTTTGAGCTCTCTAGTAAGTGAATTTGGACAAAGAATCCAAATCTGGAGAAAAAAAAAAATTTGGTGGGGTGGGGTGGGGGGGAGGGGGGAATTTGGAGGGGTCAGAGAGAGTCAGGAACACTGATAAGATATCACAGCATGTTCATCAATATTCTAAAAGGTATAAGGTTATTAAAATTGTGGAGCAGGCCAGGGTTATACAGATATGGAGCAGAGACTCAAACAGCAGCTCAAAATACCAAAGGAAAATAACTCACAAAGTATGAATGCAAGAGTTGTCATTCATGTATGAGACAAATCATCATGACCTGTTCTTCATATCTGTGAAGTATCATGAAAATATTTCAAAAGGTATTCTAGCTATGGAGCGGACACCTAAAATCATCAAAGGGAAATAACTCTAAAAGTAAGAAAGCAAGAGTTGTCATTCTTGTTCGTGACACATCGTCATGACCTGTTCTACATATTTATGAAGTATCATATAAAAATTTCAAAAGGTATTCAAGTTATAGAGCGGACACGAAATCATACCTAAAACCATCAAGGGGAAATAACTGAAAAAGTAAGTAAGCAAGAGTTGTCATTCTTGTTCGCAACACATCATCATGACCTGTTCTACATATCTGTGAAGTATCATGAAAATATTTCAAAAGGTATACGAGTTATAGAGCGGACAACCACACCTAAAATGATTAAGGGGAAATAATTCAAAAAGTTAGATAGCAAAAGTTGTCATTCTTGTTTGCGACACATCGTCATGACCTGTTCTACATATCTGTGAAGTATCATGAAAATATTCCAAAAGGTATTCAAGTTATAGAGCGGACGCGAAATCACACCTAAAACAATCAAGGGGAAATAACTGAAAAAGTAAGAAAGCAAGAGTTGTCACTCTTGTTCGCGACACATCGTCATGGTCTGTTCTACATATCTGTAAAGTATCATGAAAATATTCTAAAAGGTATTCAAGTTATAGAGCGGACACGAAATCACACCTAAAACAATCAAGGGGAAATAACTCAAAAAGTAAAGAAAGCAAGAGTTGTCATTCTTGTCTGCGACACATCGTCATGACCTGTTCTACATATCTGTGAAGTATCATGAAAATATTCCAAAGGGTATTCAAGTTACAGAGCGGATACGAATCTGCCAAAAAACTCACCAAAGGGGAAATAACTCAAAAAGTACAATAGCAAGAGTTACCATTCTTGTACACGACACATCGTTAAGGGGAAATAATTCAAAAAGTAAGATAGCAAAAGTTGTCATTCTTGTTTGCGACACATCGTCATGACCTGTTCTACATAACTGTGAAGTATCATGAAAATATTCCAAAGGGTATTCAAGATATAGAGCGGACAAGAAAACGTTTACGGACGGACGGACGGACGGCAGACGGACGGACGGACGGACGGACGCCAGGCTCATCGCTTTATCCCCCGAACCTTTTGGTCGGGGGATCAAAACTGACAAAGGGAGATCATTCAAAGGATACACCAAGCAGAGTTACTGTTCTTGTACACTTCACTTTTCCTTAGAATCCTCTATTATTGCATGAAGTTTCAGAACAATTCCATTTATGGTCCAGACAAGAAAAACTGACAAAGGAAGATAATTCAGAAAGCTAGGAAAAGTTATGGTTCTTGTTCACTGCACTTTTTCTTTAATCACTCTGTTATTTCTGTATGCCTGTGAATCATGGACCTTGACAGCAGAGTTAGAGAAAGAACGCAGGCCTTTGAGATGAGATGCTACCGAAGGTTACTGAACATTTCGTACAAGAACCATATAACCAATGAGGAGGTTCGCAGGAAGACCCAAGCAGCCATTGGAGAATATGATGAACTCCTGGCTGACGCTGGTCAAGAAACTAAGGTGGTTTGGCCACGTCTCAAGGTCTTCTGGTTTAGCAAAGACAATTCTTCAGGGCACAGTGAAAGGAAAAAGAAGAAGAGGTAGACAGAAGAAGAGGTGGGAAGACAATATCAAGGAGTGGACTGGAATGGATTTTGCCAGCTCAACTAGGGCAGCTGAAGACAGGACAAGGTGGAAAGAGATTGTTTTGAATTGTGGTGCCCCAACGACCTAGTAAGGTTATGGGATAGAATAGAATAGAAATAGACTCTGTTATTACATGTGTATGACATTTCAGGACAATCCCATTTATACTTCAGGATAAGAATAACTGACAAAGAGAGATAATTGAAAAATCAAGCCATGCAGAGTTATGGTTCTTGTACAATGCACTTCTCCCGAATCTCCTTCATCATTATATAATTACATGCCTTTTGATTTTTCTTAGTCATACTTCCAAGAACAGGAGGAGGTCACTTGACGTCCTTGGTATGCAATGTCACATGTAAACAAACTACGTCACTGGCTGATGTATGTTCTATTTGAGGTCACGTCAAGGTGTTGATTGTTTAACATAAGCGACTTACCTATTGGTTTGTGACAATTTTTCATAGTGTATTTCACAAACGTTTCTCTGAAAAATAAAATATGATGCTCAAAATTATTTTAAATCATACTTCGTATGCCGGGGTATAATTAAATGTAATTATAAGAGACAAATTTCATTTTTCCGAAGTCCATTAAACTTTGAACACAAAGGGCCATGTGCAAAGTTATGGTGAATGCCCTTCGGGACCCATTTACTTTGCACATGACCCATTGTGTTCAAACTTCAACATGTTCAATGACCATCTGGAAAATAAAAATTTTTAAATGAAGTTTCAAGACTTCATACTTTTGGAGTTATTCTCTGGACAAGAAAAACTGACAAAAAAGATACTTAAAAAATTAAGCCAAGCAGAGTTATGTTTCTTTACACTTGCACTTCTCCTTGATGTCTCGTATCATGATACAAAGTTTCAAGACAATCCCATTTCGGAATTATGCTCTGGACAAAAGTGAACATATGGATCGATGGATGAACAGACAGACTGAGATCATTCCCATATCCCCTTTGCCTTAGAAAGGGGGGGTGCAATTAGGCAGTTGTGGGGACAATGCACTGTCTCATCAAGGTCTTCAAAATAAAAATATGACATATTTTCAAAAACCTCAGTAGACACAATAAATTATAGTCAACCATGCTCACAATGTAATTTATAATCATGTAGATTCGCCCTTTTCATCCCCATTCATTCCTCTATCTAAACAAGAAAAACAAAGGCAGATAATTAAAAAAGTAAGCCAGACAGAATTATGGTTCTTGTACACTGTACCACTCCTTAATGTCCTCAATCATTATGAAGTTTCAAGACGATCCAATTGATACTTTTGCAGTTATGCTCCAGACAAGAAATACTGAACGGAGGTAACTCAAAACAGGAATTCCGCGGAATGCTATGTCGCACCTGCTGTGTGCCTTCACATAAAGAACTCAATGAATATACCAAGTCGCTCTGGAGAAAAAAAGTTGATTTTATTGGTTTTGCTGTTTTTAGTAACTTTGACCATCTTGGATTCTCGACTTGCCCGAATTTTATCATTCTGAAGCCCTGCTGTCTGATCATGCTGCATGTGAAATTTGAGAACCATGGATGCAGTGGTTTCACAGAATAAGTCATTTGAATGGACTAAAATGCTAGGATCGACGTAAGTTATTCTAGGGACAACGTAAGGTCACTGTGACCTAATTCCGCTACAGATGTTTTTCATTTTGATAAGTCTGAATACCAAGGTCCAACTTATGCTTCATACCAAATTTCAGCCAAAATACCAAGTGGTTCTAGAGAAAAACTTGATTTTATTGGTTTTGCTATTTCTAGTAACGGCAGCCATCTTGGATTCTCGACCCGCCTGAATTTAACCATTCTGAAGCCCTGCAGTCTGATCATGCTGCATGTCAAATTTGAGAACCATGGATGCAGTGGTTTCAGAGAATAAGTCATTTGAATGGACTTAAAAGCTAGGGCCGACGCAAATTATTCTAGGGTCGACGTAAGGTCACTGTGACTAATTCCGCAACAGATATTTTTCGGTTTTATATAATTCTGAATACCAAGGTCCCACTTATGCCTCATGCAAAATTTCAGCCAAATATACCGAATTGTTATGGAGAGAAACTTCATTTTATTAGTTTTGCTATTTTTAGTAACGGCAGCCATCTTGGATTCTCGGCCTGCCTTAATTCTGAAGCCCTGCTGTTTGATCATGCTGCATGTCAAATTTGAGAACCATGGATGCAGTTGTTTCAGAGAATAAGTCATTTGAATTGACTAAAATGCTAGGGTCGAGGTAAATTGTGAACGGATGGACGGACGGACTGAGGGACGGAAAACCGGATGCCTAAATCGCACCTTGCTAAAGCAGGTGTGACAAAAAGGCCAGGAAGAGTTATAGTTCTTGTACATTGCACTTCTCCTTAATGTCCTGTATCATGAATTGAAGTTTTAAGACAATCCCATTTACTTTTGGAGTGATGCTCTGGACAAGAAACCTGACAATGGGAGATAATTAAGTCCGGCAGTCATACTGCATTTCTCCTTAAATAATGTTCTCTACAAGTAAGCTTGAGAAGTTATCCCTTAGCAATGGTTCTATAAATAGAAGGCAAGTGGTAAAGTAGAAAATTGCCAGCAATAAAAGTTAATTTTATTGTATTCTTGGCCTTTGTTGAAGCCGTAGGTTAGTGTCAAGTCTTGACAGCTATTTAGAGGTGTGTTATATATTTTTTTTTGTGTGTGGGGGGGGTCTCCTCGCAGCCGAGTATAATGTATAATTTCACTTTTGTTCCACATTTCACAAGATTTTGTTGGTCAAACAATGCATACTAGCCACAACACAGGAAAACCAACCAAGTGGCATGTGCACCTAGCACATACTCAGATCAGCTTGGGCACCTGCCCAGTCTGATCAGAGTCTTTGCTGTGCACTTAAAGGGAAGCTAAGGGTCTAAGCTACCATGCTAACAGCAAAGCCTCTGATCAGACTTGGCGGATGCCAAGGCTGACCGGAGTCTTCGTTGGGGGCACATGCAACTTTGTTGATTTTCTCCAGTCGCGGCTCATACGTCAAAATTTCCCCAATAATATCAAAGGTCAATGAATATTTAAACTCTGTTTTTTTTCCCGTTGTACTGCACTGCCTGAATACTAGCACTCTGTCAGATGTTAATTCGAAATATTTTGCTTGTTTGTAAATTAACAAAGGAAACTGAAAACAGATGCAGATATTCAAAACTTTCTTGATCTACTTTTGCTTTCTACTTTTAGTTTAATACACATAAACACACATTGCATCATGTTGGTAACTGTTTTGGAATCAGGTCAATCTCAAGATTGACTGCTGTCCATTTTGGAATTCCAAATTTGACTGCTCAATCTTGAGATAGGTCAGGCCATGCTTAAAAAATATTTGGTTTGCTGCTTCCTACTGGGAGGTGGGAAGGTAGGTAGCATTTTTTTGCGTATACATGCATACGGGTCTGTCAAGACCAGGTGTCCACAGATTTTCCTGTGTGTTATCACCTCATATCTCTAATAAGAGAGCAGTTAGAGAGATTATTTTTATTCCCTTAAACTCTACTAAGTATGCCAAGGTTGTCCAGCAAAAAAAAAGGTGATGGATGCAAGTCGTAAAGTAGAAAACTGGCAGAAATATATGTTAATTTTATTGTGTTCTTGGACTTTGTTGAAGCTGTAGGTTAAGTGTCAAGTTTGACAGCTATTTAGAGGTGTGATGTTTTTTTTTTGTGTGTGTGTGGGGGGGTGTCTCCTCGCAGCCGACTATAATTTCACTTTTGTTCCACATTTCACAAGATTTCATTGGCCAAATAGTGCATACTAGCCACGACACAGGAAAACCAACAAAGTGGCATGTGCACCCAGCACATACTCAGATCAGCCTGGACTCTTACCTCACAGGTGAAGTTTTTCAAATTTAGGTAATCTGCACTTTAACCTTAGGCGTAGGTGCTCTGAAAACCTTTATTACGACAATTAGTGCCCGTCGAAATATAATTGTACACACTCCTGACAACCCAACAAAAAGAACTTATTACAATATTCAAACTGAGTGACAACTAGATCTAAATGCTGTACTGACAATATATATTTGTGCAACTTTACGCATTCACCCTTTCAGGTTTATGAGGGGTCCATCGAATTTACCCAAACCACCCCAAAACACCCCAAACCACCCCAAAACCGCATGAAAACCACCCAAAACCACTTTTCTTAATTCTGTTTCAGGTTAAAATAGCTTCTAAACGTTTTGTTAATGATTTTAATGATTTCAAAATTGTAAAATAAAAAAAATACGTTTTATCTTTTGATGCAGAAACAATGATTTTCATGTGGTATATGCTTATAATATGTTATATGTATGTATGCCGTTTGTACGTATGTACATATGTACATACTAAATATGCTTGCATGTCTGCATATATGTTTGACGGCACATGCATGTTTACGTGCACGTGTAAGTGTGACGGTATAAGGTCACGGATATAAATAGATATGCAAATTACAAACTCGGTAGCTTGTGGTCGAGTAAATGTTGGGGTATATAAGCAAATAAACCGCCCTTGGTGGGTGAGCATGCTTTTCCACTGACGGGGTTTGTTTGCAGGTCGGCCCACGTTACATTTGGTGGCAGCGGTGGGATAATGACAACTGCCAGACCGGAGTTGCCTTACCCATGTAATTCCCAGGCCAAGTCTCGGGACGAGACTTCTCGGAGGGGAAAGTAATGTGACGGTATAAGGTCACGGATATAAATAGATATGCAAATTACAAACTCGGTAGTTTGTGGTCGAGTAAATGTTGGGGTATATAAGCAAATAAACCGCCCTTGGTGGGTGAGCATGCTTTTCCACTGACGGGGTTTGTTTGCAGGTCGGCCCACGTTACATACATGTAAGTATATGCATGTTATATACATATACTTACACGTGCACGTAAACATGCATGTGCCGTCAAACATATATGCAGACATCTGTGCTTCCATGAATCTGAATGCATGTTATATACATTCAGATTCATGGAAGCACAGATACACAAATATTGCCTACATATTGGTAATGGCAATTCGTTTCTTAAGCTGCACATGTAAATCAATTATCCTAAATTATCAATATTTTTAGCATGAGCAAACGTTTCTGAAGCTGTTTGAGTTCCTGCAAAATACCAAATTTGGTTTGGAGTGATCTGGGTTTGGTGGTTTGGGGTGTTTTTATGGGCGGTTTGGGGTGTTTTGGGGCGGTTTGGGGTGGTTTGGGGTGTTTTGGGGTGGTTTGGGGTAATTCGATGGACCGGAGTTGGCCCAGCTAATAACCGCCTTTCATTAGCCCGGCTAGTCACCGCTTTTTCTTTTGTAACAATCTTCCTGTGGAAGGGGCACCCTGGCTCCGGTGGTCTTTCTTCTTTTTTTTGGAGTTCAAACTTCGCCCTAGGACTTAATATCACTCCGACGATGGTAAACACCACCGTGTTTGTAAAAGTAACTTTAGCTATTGTTGTAGTTGATGTTTGGTATAACTTCCGCCGAAATCGACGCACCTCTTCTCTAGTCGTTGAGTTCTTTTCTTTCCAGAAAAAAATGATGAATATTCCACCACCCTATTTACAACTACAAGATTTCTAGAATAAAAAACATAGATGAACTAATGCGTCCTGCAGCCTCCGTATATACAACACAAATGTATCTAAACTTCTCTGGGTAATTACTTTATGTCTAATCAGACATCAGTTTTTTTTACTTCTTCACCTGCGCGGAATTAGTGACAGTCTCTTGTATCGTCAAGTGTGCAGGGTGGTGGTAGTGGTGGGTGGGGGTGGGTGGGGGAGAGGGGAGGCCTGGTAGAACACAGACGTCGGACATGGAACATCTATGCAAAAGTGCAACTTGTCAACGAATATGTCAACTCTTTGTAGAATTTAATACTCACAGAAGTTGAATCAGCGACGAGTGAGGGTTTCAGTATTAACGAAATATTTTGACAGGAAAGTTTTACTATCAAACAAGGGATACAAGGATTCCCAGCCAAATACTGTCATACGCCGTCCACGACGCCGTCGCGGAAGTCTTATACGTCTGAATGTCTAGGCAAGTATTTCAGGAGAAACTTTATTCGTCTTTAATAACTTTTTAAAGAGTTTGGCTGCCTATTAAGAAAATAATTATATATTCAATTGAATTATTTTGATACGTATAGAAAATATGAAATTGAAATTGTACATAAATTAATGGCCGTAAATTACTCTGTCAAATTGATAATTTCAATTGCGGGTAAAATCCGCTTCTGCATCGCACATTGTAAACATTAACGAATTACTCACCTCAACGAAATTAACGGTTAATTTGGCAGCAATGGTTATTGATCCTCATAAATACCGAAATTGACCTTTTATACAAATATATGGGTAAAGCGGAAATACATTTTCTCTCCTTCCAAACAAAGTGCAGTCAGGTATAGGGTTTTACCCAAACGCTCACTCCACCAGACCGAATTGAATGGAATGAATGGATCGATATTCCGGTGCGATCGATCATTCAACGGTAATTCCCTCTCCGTTTCCGCTCACGTCACTCAGCGACATCCGATAGCTCAGTTGGTGCAGAAAACCGGAAGCGGGACTGTACACGCATTTTCTCGCAGGAGAAATATTGTGTGCTTTGCTAACAGCAATAGAAATTCTTTGAATTAATCACCTTGAAAATAGAAACAAAAGAGCAAATAAATTTGGGTACCAACCCCACATTGCTCCAAGAAGCACTCTTGCTTGTCAGTACCAACTAGCCTAGCCACTAGGCGAAGAAGTTATATCAGTCAGCCATTCTATTTTCCCAGTTCTAACAGTTAGTCCGTACTTATAGCTCGACTTCCTCATGATAATGTATATATCAGAAAAGGAGCAGATTCAAGTTTTATAGACTGGCTAGAGAAAAGAAGAAACAAAGCTTATTCGTTTCTATTAATGGTAACCTTTTCATTATCAGACTAGCGCTAGTCTATGTACCAACCTGACCGTGCTTCCAATTGCAGAATAGATCAATAGTCTCACGGGGTAGACCCTGAAGCACTAGAGACCCAAATTGCTTTGGAAAACACCAGTTATATCAGGACCAGCCTGACTGTGTTTTCAATACAGTGTACAAATATACTCTGTAGTATTCTTACAGAATATAATATACACTCTTACGATACCTTGTTTAGCCAATATCTTGCATCATACGCTTTTTTCTTAGCAGTGAGAGTATTCTGGTTTGTTTTTCAAACCCGTCGGCAAGGTAGCCGCCTATCTTCACTGTTCTCATAAACTTTTCAGCGTAATGTCTGGGAACTAAGCACAAGAGGACACGTTGATCTGTACTGCGCAAATTAGTAAGCTCACGTGGGCATAGTTTATGTTCATATCAATACGGTAGTATTAACACCTACAACCATACTCTTCTGAACACAAGACACAGTGTTCGTCTTTGTCTTTATAGCAATTGAAAAAGGGGGGTCTGCTTCCCGAAAACGCGTTCTTGCTTAACCCGGCTATTGTCTGCTGAAGTAAAGACATATGAATTTTATCAGAATAATATAATAACACTATAGACACAGAAACGTTTACTGCGCCAACATATAATATACAAGTATAGTTTACGGTAACTAAAGGAGTCCGTTTCTTCAAATACTACGCAAGACAGGCGCAAAACACTTGGAGTGAGACGATCCACGGTGTCTTCACTAACTGGGCATGTGGGCACCGTGAGGCAAAGTGGGACCTCTTCTCCGGTCAGACACCTACAAGCCCCCTCAAATTTAGTTAGAACTTGTTTGGCTTAGCTATCAGGTGACAATGCTGCACTAGTTTTCTCAACGATGAAACAGATTTAGGACATCTGTTAATGGCGGGTGTCTCCAATAACAGAACAAGTGACATAGAAGACTGCAGTATGAGACAATCAACTTTAAGAACCGTTATAAACATGTATATTAGCTTTTCAAATTTTTTAAATTTATTTCTTCTTTCAGATTATAGACCTTAAATAGCTGAACTGACCATCTTCATCAGCATGTTGGAGCATGCGTCTATCCTTAGGTGATGAAATGCCAGGAAATATCTTATATAGAAACAAGAGGGCCATTAGGCCCTAAAAAGTTCACCTGAGCAATTGGCCCAACGGCTTTTGAAGAGATGTTTTAAATTGTCAAAATATGAGAGTCCTGGTCAAAGGTCATTGAAAGACCTTGACCCCTTGTACTCCTAAATCTTCATCTACTATTTAAGACAACCGTAAATATCAATTTTTGGTCAAAATATTCGAACTTTTCCATCAAATCTTATGTTCTAACATTTTTCGTTATTTGACCATGGTGTAGAAAGGTTAAGGTAAACCTAAGGTCATCAGTTGAACAATGTCGGTAGTTCTCGAGGACCGAATGCCTCATACCAAGTTTCAAGGCCACCGGTGAAATGGTTCTGGAGAAGAAGATTTTTAAAGGTTTATACCATATATGGGTAAGGCAGCCCTGTTGCGCATGTGACCAACTCCGTTTGTTAACACCTTTTCATTCTCTCAGCGCTTGAAGGCCCTATATGAAATTAGGTTACAATTTTCCAAATGGCTTTTAGGAGATGTTTGAAATTTTCAAAATATGAGAGTCCTGGGTCAAAGGTCAAATGAAGAATGACCCTGACCTCTTGTACTCACAAATCTTCATGTACCCATTAAGACAACTGTAAATACCAATATTAAGGCCAAAACCTTCAAAATTTTCCATAAAATCGTGTATTCTAGCAATTTCCAATATTTTACCATGCCTTAAAACGGTCAAGGGCAACCCAAGGTCATCATTTTAAGAATCTTGGTTGTACTTGAGTACCCAATGCTACATACCAAGTTTCAAGGCCATCGGTCACTTTGTTCTAGAGGCTGAAGAAGATTTTTAAAGGTCATATGACCTGGACTATTTGAACAAACTTTCGCTCCCTTAATCCCTGGAGGCTTCATATGAATTTTGATTACAACTGGACCTGTGGCTTTTGAGAAAATGTTTGAAATTTTCGAAATATGAAAGACCAGGTTCCATTTCCATGTTAAAACACCAGGAAGCAAATTTGACATTGCCGTAAAAAGGTCATCCCAAGGTCATCATTTGAAATATATTGGTATTAGTTGAGTACCCGTACCCGCTGGCTCAAATGAGCTTAAAAAGTGGTACTACTTACTGCATTAATTCATTGGTTACTAATAACCGGTATGACTGTTTCCCTGTTCTGTTGGACAACTCCTCCTTCTACATGCATTTCTATGCTGTTGATAGTCTAATTTGAAACAGTGCCGACCTCATGGCGACCTAATGAGACATTAGAACCGGAGAAAATCTGTTCTGACATTAGAATCAGATAAAGAATCTGTATTTTTATCAAAATTAAAGTGGTGATATTCACTGATTTGGGACAGAGACAAAATCTGCATAAAACACTGAAAATACAACTGATCTTCCAAAACTTAGCAGATGCCTTCTTTATATTGTTGCTCATTATTTAGAATCCCAAAATGCAGGATTTGTTTATGTTGAAAAGTGATTTTATAAGGAAAGATCAAAGGGTAATTTTCTGCACAGAAAATCTAAAAGAAATAATATCATTATTGTAAATATACTTAGTGCTGAGATTACCTTGTTGCGTTACAAAGAGAGTCCTAGCAATTATTTCTACCAACTCTTCCACACATTATCAGACTGAGCAGATAAAAAGCATACATGTAGCCTGTGTCTATTTTGTTTTCGTCAAAACGCACAGGTGAGACTATTTTATCAAGGTTGAACAATTTCATTTACACACTTGCCATATTATCAGTAATGTATTATTTATATTTTATATGTTTCATGTATATAGATATGCGTGCCTACCCTATATTTAATGAATGCATCCAGTGTACATGTGCCTTGTACATGGTTGAACATTTGAAAAAAAGCTACTGTTTTCGTCTGCTCTACCTTAAAATTTGAGAAAGAGTTGGAACAATTAATTGCTAGGACGCTCTTCTTAATTCTATAACGTACCTTCAGCGCTAAATGATGTTATGTTTTCAGATTTTTGCGCAGAAAACTACCCTTTGATCATTCCATATAAAACACTTTTTAAGCAGCATGTACCTCTTTTTTGTATTCTAAACTATAGAGAAAATAAAAAATAGGAAGTATGCAAACTTTGCTCGATAAAAAGCCTTTCGCTGACTGTATTTCTGCCAGGTTTGAGAGCATGTCAAGAGTAACTAAATACATGTATTTCTATTAGTATCTGAGACTTGCATCAAACCACCACACGAACTTGTATCCACTCTTTGTTACTTATCAGCGACAAAATTACATGGAAATATGCAAAAATTTAGAGCCTTAGCCCTTACAACTTTAAGGCGTCGTTTCCGTGGCAACGAGATTCCTTAACAGTACTTTGGAACTTAATGATATGTCACATGCTTGTTTCTTAGGCATTATACGAGGGTTGATCCAGAAGAAATGCCACTGCAGCTATAAAATCGTATAGAACAAAAAAAGAAAACAACAAAATTTCATATCCAAGTACCTTAATGTATTTGTATTATGTTCTGAAAATGTCATATAAATATACTGCACAGTTATTGAGATATCGAGATAGACGGAAAGCATGGTACATGTAACGATAGGTGCCGCGCGTCAATGCCGTTGTTGACGTTCAAGACGAAGTTTCGGTATTTTGTCATGTCCAAAGTAGCATCTTTGATGTTCCAGCATATCACTAATATCAGTTCACCCACGATCATCTTATATTTCAATATCATTCCAGCAGCCCCGTAGCTCATGCTCTAAGAATGTACACAATATTCGTATTGCAGAGCATCGTTCTTCATGTATGGGGTCTACATAGCAGTTACGTTATTGTCTGACACCGCATATAAAGATTTACGGTTTTCAGATGATCCTCTAGCGAATTATCTGCATCACTAAAGCGCTAAATGCACAAAATTTACACAAACTTTATAATCACTGTTATATCACCGCGTGTTTAGTTTAACTGTTCTTGAGTCTGTAATGGTAATATCAATATTTTGTGACAAAATTGTATAAATATGCGCTGACGCGTTTGTCAGAAATCAACATTTTTTCAACTCGCTAGCAACAACATTAGCAGTAATTGGCGAACTTAAAACTGCAATGATGTTATCGAAGTTTAACAGTGGACAGCAAAAATATATTTCGTCATCGTATCAAATTTTCAGCTGATTTGGCTTGTTAGTTTGTTTTTGATTTGAAATTACCTCTGAAAATTATGTCCATTTAATCGACGTTACTCTAACGTGCGGCGCGATGGCGTCGGCGGCTTTCTTTGAAAGTCTATATCATTGGAACGGAAGAAGATTCCAACTCTATTTTCATTCTGTTTAATCAGAATTAAATTACAGTGTAGCTTAATATAGTTTTAAAAATAATGCTACGATGATTAGGCGCGTAATGGACACAGTAACATTACTTTTGGATCAACCCTTGTATATCTGGAATTAAAATCTTAAAGAGTTCCTTCAAGAGCAGAGAATATATTCAGAAGAAGGAACATGGGCCAGACTACGTAGTTTCGGCTAAAAAAGCCTCTTCAGTGACCCTGACAATATCTGGTGATGAAACCAGAGAAAAGCATACTGTGATTTTTAAATCTTAATTGGACAGTCGATTCAAAGACTGATTAGTATCAAAAAGGGTCAAAATTACATATATAACAATGGTTTAGAATATGAGTATAAACCAATTTAAAAATTTAGATTTCTCGGAATATATTATCTGATCTCAAAGGACGAAAGTAAAATATAATCTGCACTATGGATGATGTACGGGGAGACGTTTTACGGCCGCCACACGGCACAACACCAGCTGCAGTGAGGTAAAATTAAAATCTTAAAGAGTTCCTTCAAGAGCAGAGAATATATTCAGAAGAAGGAACATGGGCCAGACTAATACTGTTATGACATAGCTAATGAAATAAATGCTAGTTTCTATTATTTAATGATCACCCCTCGTATAATATACGTTTGGTAATTCGTTGGTGTATAAATAGCTTGTCTTTCGAATAACATCCATAAATGTGGCTCGGAGAGGGATGCCCGTTGCCTGCCGAGACCGGACATGTAATGTTTGTTTTAAACCTTTAGATCTTAGCGACACTGAAGAAGCTAGATACAGAAATGTATATCCATCGCACTAAAGTTGCTGAAGGTTGCTGAAGGTACGAACGTCTACCAATGCCATTTTGAATTCAAATACTATTTTTATTTTTATATTATCAATGTTTATCATACATTCTTGCTTCACGTAGATCCACCATATTCCACTAAAATGTTTGCAAATTATGTATCAAAGCTGTTTGTCACAAGGCGACCTAAGATCGCATCTTTGAAAGAGATACGTTGCATTGTAGACTGTTTATCAGGAGTAAAGAACTTATTACATACAGGAGCCGCATAGGCTTGTTTTATTGTTGTCATTTGAAGGTTAACGGTCTCAATTATCTATCAATCGGGCTACTAATAATATTATATTTAGTGGTGTTATACTACCTAAACCGGAATGCCGGGCCGGGTATCGCAATCGGTAGGGCACCTGACTCGTAAGTCAGAGGTCCTGGGTTCGAATCCCGGTCTGGCCACATACTTTCGTTTCTCCTTCCGCTGATTCAAGAAGGGCAGTTGTCAGTTACTGGCGAAAGTATGTGCACTTAGTACTGGTTAACCGCTTAGGAGGTCTAAGCCTGCCCAGGAATAGTGTGGTTAGGTTAACTGACCGTCCCGACATGACCTTAGTTGTTTACCGAGGACGTTAAGCATCAAATCAACCAACCAACTACCTAAACCGGGGCTGAAGTTCATGAAGTTTAGACGTGTTCCTGCTCGATACAGTTAGACAAAGAATTGTCCATTGTCCATTGTTCATTACAAAATTCAGAATTTTTCGAATAATGGATAATAATACAACTTCCTTTCTCTACAAAACACGACCCCCCGGTCACCAAACGACCCCCGGCTATTATTCTATAGAAGTGACCCCTTAGAATACTGACTCCGTTGAAAATAATGCCCGCTTCGATGGTATCTATCAAATATTGACCCCATATATTCCAGAGTTGATAATATACATGTACCAACATGCCATTTATATTACTGGCCAATACTACAATTGGTTTCGGCAATTAAGGTAAGATGGAGATGGTCCTCATAAGCCTATTGCTTTCGATCAAATCCTGATTAATATTTTCTATACTATGTACTAAAATTTGATAAATAAGATATTGTTTAAACCAAGGTAAATGCGTACGTTTCAAAGTTTTCCGTCATTTTTCCAAAGGGCAATTTAACTTTTTTTCATCCTCTTTGCTTCCCTGGATGATGCAGTCCGTCCAGCATGGCGTCTACTCTTATAGGAAATTATGAGCTCTTTTTCTTTCGGAGTTGTACTTTATTTAGAGCAAATTCTTTCTTGTATGTGCATTTAGTAGACTAGATATTTAGAAGATTCCACATTCAGGGGAAGCGAATATGCCATTTTCAGCCGAAATTGGCATATTTGCATCCCATAAATATGAATACTCGTTTACCTTAAACCTTTATCATGGCACTGAGTATTAATCTAACTTCCTGACAGTGCGATGACTGGAGGAAAAGGGGAGGGGGTGGGGGGGGGGGGGCAATATATAGAGCCCTGACTATTCCAAACCAAAGAATGGCCACAAGTTTTGTTTAAGAAATAAAACCTAGTGTTGATGTCAAACTGCTTTACAAAGCCGTAGTTACTCCATTGATGTTTGTAAGAATTAAAACCTACTATTTATGTCGAAACAAAATATTACAAAACTCGTGTGAAAGCCGTAGTTACGTCCGTAGATGTTTGAGAGTAACCCTTTATTTAACAGTACCAAACAAATCGGACGATAGTATCATAAGATAGTCCCTGACAAGGCAGAGTCACTTGTAAAATTTATGGTGTATGGCAACACCTCCATGTTTTCTGCATTTTCGGTTGTCAAAAACAGATACGTTTGGGCGACAAATTCCTTCCAGAAAGGAACTTACTCGTGGAAAAATAAAATCTACTTAGAGATGACACCAGCAGAAAGAAGAAGAAAAAAAAACCAACAACAACAATTAATGCATATACCAATGCCATTAAGCGAGTCACAAAAGGCTAAACATTTAGATTTTTTGTCTTAACCCCAAAAAAGGGGACGGGGAGCAAATTCTTTCCTTTGAGAGTTGACTTCCGCTGAGAAAGTAGATAAAACTGAAAAAAGACAGAGCTGCTTCCCATGAAAGAGTAAACGTTTAACTTAGGGACAACACCTGAGATATATATTGTCTTTCGATCGTTCCCCCAGCACTGGCTGTATATTCTAGTTCTGTAAAATGATTTCTCTAGTCACCAACTTAAGAATAATGCTTCAAATATTTATTGTCTTTCAATTGTTCCTCCAGCAACTTATCAAAGACTATACTCTCCGCTTCTGTAAAATGATTTCTCTAGTCACCAACTTAAGAATAATACTTGAGATATTTATTGTCTTTCAATTGTTCCTCCAGTAACTTATCAAAGACTATACTCTCCGCTTCTGTAAAATGATTTCTCTAGTCACCAACTTAAGAATAATACTTGAGATATTTATTGTCTTTCAATTGTTCCCCCAGTAACTTATCAAAGACTATACTCTCCGCTTTGTAAAATGATTTCTCTAGTCACCAACTTAAGAATAATACTTGAGATATTTATTGTCTTTCAATTGTTCCCCCAGTAACTTATCAAAGACTATACTCTCCGCTTTGTAAAATGATTTCTCCAGTCACCAACTTAAGAATAATACTTGAGATATTTATTGTCTTTCAATTGTTCCTCCAGTAACTTATCAAAGACTATACTCTCCGCTTCTGTAAAATGATTTCTCTAGTCACCAACTTAAGAATAATACTTGAGATATTTATTGTCTTTCAATTGTTCCTCCAGCAACTTATCAAAGACTATACTCTCCGCTTTGTAAAATGATTTCTCTAGTCACCAACTTAAGAATAATACTTGAGATATTTATTGTCTTTCAATTGTTCCTCCAGCAACTTATCAAAGACTATACTCTCCGCTTTGTAAAATGATTTCTCTAGTCACCAACTTAAGAATAATACTTGAGATATTTATTGTCTTTCAATTGTTCCTCCAGCAACTTATCAAAGACTATACTCTCCGCTTCTGTAAAATGATTTCTCTAGTCACCAACTTAAGAATAATACTTGAGATATTTATTGTCTTTCAATTGTTCCTCCAGCAACTTATCAAAGACTATACTCTCCGCTTCTGTAAAATGATTTCTCTAGTCACCAACTTAAGAATAATACTTGAGATATTTATTGTCTTTCAATTGTTCCTCCAGCAACTTATCAAAGACTATACTCTCCGCTTTGTAAAATGATTTCTCTAGTCACCAACTTAAGAATAATACTTGAGATATTTATTGTCTTTCAATTGTTCCTCCAGCAGCTTATCAAAGACTATACTCTCCGCTTCTGTAAAATGATTTCTCCAGTCACCAACTTAAGAATAATACTTGAGATATTTATTGTCTTTCAATTGTTCCTCCAGCAACTTATCAAAGACTATACTCTCCGCTTTGTAAAATGATTTCTCTAGTCACCAACTTAAGAATAATACTTGAGATATTTATTGTCTTTCAATTGTTCCCCCAGCAACTTATCAAAGACTATACTCTCCGCTTTGTAAAATGATTTCTCCAGTCACCAACTTAAGAATAATACTTGAGATATTTATTGTCTTTCAATTGTTCCCCCAGCAACTTATCAAAGACTATACTCTCCGCTTTGTAAAATGATTTCTCCAGTCACCAACTTAAGAATAATACTTGAGATATTTATTGTCTTTCAATTGTTCCCCCAGCAACTTATCAAAGACTATACTCTCCGCTTCTGTAAAATGATTTCTCTAGTCACCAACTTAAGAATAATACTCGAGATATTTATTGTCTTTCAATTGTTCCTCCAGCAACTTATCAAAGACTATACTCTCCGCTTTGTAAAATGATTTCTCTAGTCACCAACTTAAGAATAATACTTGAGATATTTATTGTCTTTCAATTGTTCCTCCAGCAACTTATCAAAGACTATACTCTCCGCTTCTGTAAAATGATTTCTCTAGTCACCAACTTAAGAATAATACTTGAGATATTTATTGTCTTTCAATTGTTCCTCCAGCAACTTATCAAAGACTATACTCTCCGCTTTGTAAAATGATTTCTCTAGTCACCAACTTCAGAATAATACTTGAGATATTTATTGTCTTTCAATTGTTCCTCCAGCAACTTATCAAAGACTATACTCTCCGCTTTGTAAAATGATTTCTCTAGTCACCAACTTAAGAATAATACTTGAGATATTTATTGTCTTTCAATTGTTCCTCCAGCAACTTATCAAAGACTATACTCTCCGCTTTGTAAAATGATTTCTCTAGTCACCAACTTAAGAATAATACTTGAGATATTTATTGTCTTTCAATTGTTCCTCCAGCAACTTATCAAAGACTATACTCTCCGCTTTGTAAAATGATTTCTCTAGTCACCAACTTAAGAATAATACTTGAGATATTTATTGTCTTTCAATTGTTCCTCCAGCAACTTATCAAAGACTATACTCTCCGCTTTGTAAAATGATTTCTCTAGTCACCAACTTAAGAATAATACTTGAGATATTTATTGTCTTTCAATTGTTCCTCCAGTAACTTATCAAAGACTATACTCTCCGCTTCTGTAAAATGATTTCTCTAGTCACCAACTTAAGAATAATACTTGAGATATTTATTGTCTTTCAATTGTTCCCCCAGCAACTTATCAAAGACTATACTCTCCGCTTCTGTAAAATGGTTTCTCCAGTCACCGATCTCACCTGGAAAAGGATTTTAAAGTCAGGATCAGGGCGCGAGATGATGGGGAAATAATTGTATTGACAGGATTTTGTTTGTTAATTCTGCAACAAATCGTAGGTTGTGACTCTTCGGTGAAACCGTCTCGCAGAGATAGCTTATATGAGGGGCACAACCTATGTTTGGATGGAGGGATAAGAATTTCCCGAATTCTCATCATCTCTGGGCCCGGTTGTTCAAAACAAACGACGTCGTTAGTTATCCAGACGTTAAAGTTTCATAATATGTACGTAAAAACGCTTTCATTTTTTATTCCCCGCCGAAGGCGGAGGGATATAGTTTTCTCCATGTCCGCCCGAACGTCTATCTGTCCGTCCTTCCATCCGTACATCCGAAGCCATAACTAAGTAACCACTGGAGGGAATCTCATGAAACTTTAAACATATGTGCATCACTATAACGCACTGAGGCACGTGAAGTTTTGTTAGACTGGCTTTAGTAGTTCATTACTTATTGCCCTTTAATTGACTTAAATTGATAAAATTCGTCCGTCTGGAGCCGTAATGTACCACTGGAGGGAATTTCCTGAAACTTAAAAAAATATATATCACTATAACATGCTGATGCACGTGAAGTTTCGTTAGACTGGCTTTAGTACTGCATCAGTTATTGCCCTTTAATTGACTAAAAATTAATAAAATGAGCCATAACTAAGTAACCATTTATCAAAATTTCATGAAACTAAAACTTAATATGTATCATTATAACGAGGTCTTGCATAGAAAGTTTCGTCAGAATGGCATCAATAGTGCATGAGTTATTGCCGTTGAATGAATTTAAGATTGACAAAAATCGGCCATAACTAAGTAATCAATTTATAGAATTCTATGAATGTTTTACTACATATGTATCACCGTAACACATTGGTGCATTTTGCATTTTGTCTGAATTGCTTCAGTAAGCAATGAATCATTGCCCTTGAATTGGTTTAAAATCAACAAATTGGTTTAAAATCAACAAATTCAGTCGTAACTAAGTAACCAATTAACGGAATTTCATGAGGCTAAAAATAATAATGTATTTTCATGACACAGCTGTGCACATTAAGTTTTGTCATAATCGCTTTAGTAGTGCATGATTTACTGCCCATGAACTGATTTAAAATCACTAAATTAGCCATAACTAAGGTACCGGTGATAAAAATTTCTTGAAACTGAATTAAAAATGTTATCATAGTGCAGTGAAGCTGAGACAAGTGTTTAAGAAGAACATCTTCAGCTTATGTCTCTTTTATTCCAGAGTTAATGCCCTTGATTATATTTACAATCCACAAGTTCAGTTGTAACTAAGTAACCTGTGAACACAATTTAATATTGAAACTTAAAATAAACCATAAACAAATCAGGTCGATTTCAGCGGGGAATATAAATTCACCAAATTAGCTTGAATTTGCTTGTTGCTTCATAATTTTTCAGGAAAAAATATTACTTCACATGATTTTATGAGTACCATAAGACTTAACGAATACTCGACTAACGACTTCATTAAGCTAACAATGCTTTGAACAACTCGGCCTTGGCTGGTGTATTGATGCGACCTCAAGTGAGATCAGATCAATCTGACAAAAAGTAATTGCGTCCCCTCATCCCCTTCCCCACTACACCAAACATACACACCACATAACCCAGAGAGACATCTACCAGCAAAGCGGGCCGAAAGCTTTCTCGATATGCTGCATCTGTTTTGCAAACTTACAGCTGGTAAGAGATTTTTGCCGGAGGTGAAAACAAAAAGCAGTAATAAATTGGAGCAAGTGTTATATTTTGCTTTCTCAAGAGATAACGCGATGACGTGATCGATAAGGATTTCAAGGGGATTTTCGGCGCTGGTTGGCAAGAAGTTCGATAGTCAATCACTCTATTTTGAACGTTTTCTATTCTATTCTATCCCATAACCTTACTAGGTCGTGTGGGCACCACAGATGACTTCCAAACAATCCCTTTCCACCTTGTCTGTCTTCAGCTGCCCTAGTTGAGCTGGCAAAATCCATTCCTGTCCACTCCTTGATATTGTCTTCCCACCTCTTCTTCTGTCTACCTCTTCTTTTGTTTCCTATCCCTGTGTCCTGAAGAATTGTCTTTGCTAAACCAGAAGACCTTGCGACTTGACCAAACCACCTTAGTTTCCGTTTCTTGACCAGCGTCAGGAGTTCATCATATTCTCCAATGGCTGCTTGGATCTTCCTGCGAACCTCCTCATTGGTTATATGGTCCTTGTACGAAATGTTCAGTAACCTTCGGTAGCATCTTATCTCAAAGGCCTGCGTTCTTTTCTCTAACTCTGCTGTCAAGGTCCACGATTCACAGGCATACAGAAATATGGAAATGACAAGGGAGCGCATAACATTCACCTTTGATCCAAGAGATATGTTGTTATATCTCCAAATTGGTTTCAGCTTGGTAAGAGCTGAAGTGGCTTGTGCAATCCTTGAGAGAACCTCCTGTTTTGAGCCCTCATCTGAGACAACTGCTCCAAGGTATTTGAAGTTGCTTGCAATACCCAGCTTCTGCCCTTTTACCTTAATCTCCCTCTGGATGCCATATGCGCTGCTCGTCATCAGTTTGGTCTTCTCAGCACTGATCTCCATCTTATATCTTGTGCAGTTTTGGGCGAGACTTTCAGTTAGAGATTCTAGTTCCTGCTCTTCCTCAGCTAGAGCGTCTATGTCATCGGCAAACCGCAGATTTGTAATGTTTCTGCCGCCTATGCTAACCTTTCCGTCATGTTCTTGGCATCAGACATGATCCGTTCGAGAAAAATGTTGAAGAGGGTGGGTGACAGAATACATCCTTGTCTTACTCCAACTATTGTTCTGAACCATTCTCCTGTGCTGCCATTTATCAGGACTGCACTTGTAGCCTTGTCGTATAGCTGCTCAATGGTGCGAACTAGATTTGCACAGATATTGTACTTCCGCATAGTGGCCCATAAGGCTGCATGCCATACCCTGTCAAAGGCTTTTTTGAAATCAATGAAGACATAGTACAGATTCAACTGATGTTGGAGATCCTTTTCACACAGGATTCTAAGGTTGAAGATCTGTTCTGTGGTGCTCCTTCCTGTTCGAAACCCAGCCTGTTCCTCGGCGATTATCTCTTCGGCTTGTGGTTTAAGCCTATTCGAGATGACTTTCAGCATGACTTTGCTTGACTGACTGATGAACGTTTATGGGGTGATTATTAAGAATATGTACATGTAATTAATCATGCCTTGTATTTTGCGCATTATGATGCATAATTATTATATTAATAATGACGCTGAAAAGTGTAGGTATCTTACTGTGACAAATTATTATATTGTCATTTAATCATATAATATATTTAAATTGGTTCTACACAAGCTGCTTTAAGATGTACGTTTTATCATGGATACGCCTATGAAATTATTTGTGTCTATATCTAGTGTACATTTTCTGAATAAAAAACTGGTTGTTTATTGCTTTTAAATAAATGTACCCGGCATTTAGCGGATGTTTTGATAAGGGATGTCTTTATTATTATATTTTCAAAATACGCGGCCGATGTCCTGTAGTGACTATTTCAGATTTACATGTGTGTACAATAAACCAAATATGTTCATGGCGCGGTTAATTTATACATCAGATAAACTCGATTATTTTAATGCGCTTGTGCCTTCATATAATCATATAATATCACGGGCAAAATTAGAGAGAAAGAGAGAGAGAGAGAGATGGAGAGAGAGAGAGAAGAGAGAGAGAGAGAGAGAGAGAGAAACGGAGGTTCACTTTTTATCTATATCAGTCTACTAAACTATAACAAAACAACCATTGCGCCATTGCCGTTTCCTAGACATATTATTTCTAAAAGTTGAAACTCATGTAGTTTATTGTATGACCTGAGTACCGAAATAAAAACGTGTAGACTTCATTATTTCTACATTTAACAACAATTTGTTGTTTAGATGTCATGAGCTCGGAGTAAATAATGTGGTAATTACTAGTCGTTTTAAAACAAAGAAGGTTCTCTGTACCTATAGCGTTTTAAAGCATCCACTTTTGAAACGCAGTCATTAATATAATTTTTAATGTATTTATTAAATGTTCTTGTCCCTAGTTCATATTAATATGTCTTTATTAATTTTGAATTTATTCTCGTTAGATACAAGTTCTATATTTTATTGTCTTTCATTTTCTGTTACCCCTATCATACTTATTAATCGCCTTTGTCGCCCAAAAGGTAAAAATACTGATCTTCAGTTCTCCCGATTCATTTTCAATTCATTGATTTATTTTATTTTATGATTTTATTTTTGGGTCGCATATACTAAGAGAAACAATCAGTTCCGGAGCGAGTCAGTGTATGCCCAATTCGACTATAAAAATAATGGTGAGGCATTCATTTCATTATACATGTACAGCTGAATAACCCAAAGGGCTATAAAACATTTGGATAAGAAAAAACAAATTTTCACCGTTTTATTTTCCTAAAAAACAAAATTGTGTATTTTTACAGTCAGTTTTACACATTTTCCATTTAAATTCATGTTTCTAGCACACGAATGCACTTCCACTCCTGCAAATCATATAATCTATATTATAGGATATTTGAAACAAACTGGTAAAAAATTGCAGTTATCTTGACAATAAGTATATTTTTACATTTTTTTTTAAATGCAATAAAATTGAATTTCATGAAAAACGTCATAAAAAGATATTCAGTCGATGGGGCATGCTTATGCATATTATTTTAGTAAAACTTACATTGTATGATACAGGATAAAATAAAAAAACTAAAAAATAACATTTCACCGTTTTGTTTCCTAGCTAAACAAAGTTTAAGTTAAAAAATATGCCCAAAACAGACTGCCTAAATTTTGCACCTGCTGCAAACACGGCCGGTCCCTGCCCTATTATTTATTTTCCTGTTATTTTGGTTCTACCATAGAGTAATGCCTACAAAATGCGCAGATGGAATGGAAACTGTGAAAACCTTGATCATTCTGGTTCCTAAGGAACAGTCTGATCTCGGTTTCCGCTGTTTGTATAGACCTATCTGCCCGAGAACTTAGGATCTTTTCGGTAGACATTGTTACTGCGAGTGTATACCCCACAGTTGATCGATTTCACCATGAACAATAACTCTCTTTTGTTTTAGCAAAGTAAAAACAGGATTATTCTATAGCCGAAAACCTTAAATGAATTTAAGTAATCAAATTACTCTCTTTTTCGCGTGACAGGCGATAAAGACAATATTTGCAATGGTTTCATCGGTTATTATTTATTCGAAGTCATCTAAAGTACATTATACACACTTTATAACGGCTAATTTTCAGCACAATCCCATAAAACACCACTGTCTGTCACTATCTTTTGCCAACCAATCTACCCACAAGATCAGTCTATGGCATCACTCAGGGGATTCCCGTTATCTCCTATTGTATCTAAATCATTTATTTTTACACATAAATTTGATACATTTGAATATTGATTATCGTAAGAATAACAGAGCATCTGATGTTTCTCATTGTTAGATACCTTTTCTGAAAAATGTAAATGACCCCGGTTTAGCCAGATCCTCTTTTTCTTTCTGACCCATAAAATCAGTTAACTCTCCTGGGTATTCTTTAACTGTATGTTCAGCTATCTTCATGTTCTCAAAAGAGCATTTATCAGCTATTTCTTGCACAACCTCTTGTGTTAATGTTTTCCCAAGGAAATCAGCAATGGTTTGAACAACGGTCACTGGGTCCTGTACAGTGAAACAAAAAGAAATGCATTAAGTATTAGGACTTGTAGGCATAAGCAGACAGTGAAACAGTGTACACCCAGGTCAGACTGCCGTATGTTAAATCTAATAAGAGTTTACATTGCTTGCAATACAGCCAACAGTCAAACGACAAAACCAACGAAGTCAGAGTCTTTGTTGTCCGCATGCAGCTAGCTGAGACCCTTAGCTACCGTATAAGCGCAGAGCGAAGACTCTGATCAGACGGGCGGATTATTTGCCATACTTTTCTTTAACACATACTTTGCACTTTGTAAATGCAATGTTGCCGAACTTAGATACGTGTATGGTTTCATTGACGTTTCTAGCTCGTGTGAACAGCGCTAAATACACTAAATGCCATTTATAGATTGCTAAAGACTTAAAAGACATGTGAACATGTACCTTTATTATTTCCTCGAAATATAAATTGAGTACCAAATCTGAGTTTTTCTCAGCAAACTTCTCAAACTCCTTTAAAAATCTGAACAAGGACACTGTCAGATCTGTAAATTATACAAAGAACAAAGACAATGTAACAGTTAATCAGCCGCGACATGACAAAACCAACAAACTGACATGTGCGCCCAGCGAAGACTCAGATTCGCCTGGGCTTCCGCCCAGTCTGATCAGAGTCTTTCTGTCCGATGGAACAAGCTTAGACTCAAATCTAACCTTTTAGCGCACAGCAAAGACTCTATTCAGACTGGGCCGATGCTCAGACTGCTCTGAGTCTTCGCGTGGCGCACATGTGATTTTCTTGGTTTTGTTGGTTCGCGGCTCGTATGATTTTGACCGAATATATGACCGTAATCACACGCCGCTCTTAAAGGTATTAGTGCTAGGGCCGAAATCTGTATCTACGTTGGAAAACACTTTCGCTCTCCCTAAAGAGTAGAGTTTGGCACTCATGTGGATGTTATAGCCTGTACCCCTCTGGACATAATAAAGCCCGGAGACATTCGGAGAAATCCCTCTGGGGCGCTAGAGGGGTGAATTTGTAAAATTGACAAAAAATGACTATTTTCTCTTATTTGTTTTAAATTTTGAAAAAACCGGTTGTCTTAATTTTGTATAAAATTACACCCATATATATGTTGCTACATATGTGTTCAAATACATAAGACCTTCCAAGGTGAGATAAATATCACCAAAGGGGCCCCACGAAGGGATAATTACCAGTAGTATAATTTTCGTAAGTTTGATCCCACCCTATAAAATGTTATGTTCTGAATCACTTCTAAAAGATTTTGATTTTATTTAAGTATGGGGGGTTTGCATTTAGCCTGTGACACTTTTAAGTGCATAACATTTTTGTTCGAGATAACGGGCGTGCCACGGTAAAATGAGATGTGTGAATGCAAAATTCTCTTAAACCAATTACCAAACTATTTAAATTTAAGCTACAACTGTCTCTCATTGACATGGAATAACGCATTTTGGTTGGAATTTTGTTGATGAACACTGAAATATTTAAATAAATATATAAACGCTTAATCTGATGCAAATTTGGCACACATGTTAGTCGTTAATATTAAGTCTATATAAACCCTGAAGAAAAAGGTTACCCGTCGTTAAGCCACAGCCCTGTTTAATCTGTATCAAAAATAATGTAGTAAATAGACATTCTATTAAGTTCCCTTACAAGGTGGTAGCCTGTTAAATAAATATATACATATTTATATGTGATGCTGACTTATATATGTTACATATTTATATGTAAAATACATTATATACGAGTACAAAATGCACAATATGATTCGATTATACTGTATAAAGAAAATGTCATTTTAAAAACTTGTGGAACCAGGGCTATTTCGAACTTAACAGTGTATAAATGCATAGTATAACCTAATCGTCATGGTACCTTGTTGTTCAATACTAACGGTTGCATGTGAGCAGATGGATCTCATCAGCCTGGGAGGGTAATAAGAACTACATGTAGAAGGGTAGGTACAATCCTTAGCCTTGGTTGGCAGTCCACCTTGGAATTCGTTGCAAGGCCTGTAAACAAAACGTGCTAAAGATCACATGTGAAAACAGCATCACTGGGTTGAAGACTTCCTAGAAGAAGTCAACGGCCAGTGCAGAGTACCAACATGAGTTCAACAGTCGTGTGTTACTTGCAAGATCCGAGCGAGCCTGGCTTAGCTTGATACAACATCTAGATTTCAGAGATCACTGTTGATTAGGATAGGCCTAATCAGCTTGTCCTATTCCGTCTGGTTGTATTATATTTAGTGGCTTGCTGAACGAGACGCCACTTCCACCTCCATGAGTCTCCCAAGCCTAGGGGTCAGTTTAGGTTGGTGTAGACCCAACATCAAAGAGTGATTGTCTTCCTAGAAGAGGTAAACTCCCCGGGTAGAATAACACTCTTAGCCAACGGACACGTGTTCATGACCAAGGCGAGCCATATAATTTTCATGTAATTCGGTTGTGGTCAACATAATCAGCCTGGAGAAGTATGGGCTCCATCAGGTTGACTTTTGCCCAAGTAACATTTTGGAAGACAGACCAAAGGATACATTTTGTCGTTGTGTTATTGTTTAACGTCCACGGTAAACAGCTATGGGCGTGTCGGTATGGTCAGTTAGCCTAACCATACTGTTCCTGGGCAGGCTTAGACCTCCTAAGCGATTAACCAGTACTAAGTGCACTTACTGGCACCAGTAACTGACAACTGCCCTTCTTGAATCAGCGGAAGCGGCCGGACCGGGTATCAAATCCGGGACCTCTGACTTAAAAGTCAGGCGCGCTACCGACTGCGCTACGCGCCCCACACCCCCTTCCCCCAATGATACTTGGATACTGGGTCTGTCGGGGCCCGGCTTAACAATGATCACACCTACCGTTTGTCGTTAGTAAGTAGTTGATAAGCGTGCGACTGATGTGATAAAGGTCGAGAAAAGGAGAGGTAGGGAGAAACATCTCAGTAGGAACCTGGTATGTGAGGGCTCTGAGGCCATCCGGGAAACTTGAAAAGCTGATCCACAAAATGGACAGGTTCTTCTGGAACATACTGGAGCTCTGAGAGATACATTGAGAACTTTAGTGAAATGTCAACGGATGAGAGATATAAGGTTTGCCAACCAGTCTGCAGCAGACTCTCCGTTTGCGAGCAGCTCCGTACAATGTCAAAACACAATCATAAAGACCTGAGCAAGATGACAAGAAGGTAGACCATTTCTACCAGTAACTCCTGTAAATTACGAAAGACATTCTGGTAGTACAAACTGATTGGAATGGCAAGTGGAAGGGAATCACAAACAGAATGGAGAGACGCAGGACCCTACTGCCATGCCGAGACAAATGAGAGAGGTCTCAAACTCCTAAATTTGCAACTTTAACAACCAGTACTGACAAATACATGGGCCCCACAAACCACCCACAAGGTGGACATAGCACAGCGGAGACAGGAGGCATTAAGACCAGATTGACTACATCTGGTGAAGAAGGGGTTCCAATGTGGAGGACAAGGAGCTTTCTTAGCGTAGACATAGGAAGTGTACATTAACTCTTGATGATTGCCTCTTAAGTTCGTCTGAAGGAGACCAGAAAGACAACCCAGCCAAGACTGAGGTTTCACCGTGAGAAGTTAAAAAACCCAGACGTGGACATGCACGTTCCAAGTAACAATACGCGGGAACTTTGCTCCAGTCATCAGTCTGAGGGATGATGACAGACATAGACAGCATGACTACAAACTACAATACAACATTGACTGACACAGCCAGTGAGATACTTGGGAAGGAACATCAGAGGACAACGCCCCTGTCACCAGATATGTTCTTGATCTCGCTGAAGAAGAGCCGATATGAAACAGAAGGAGTGAAAGAATACAGGTATGAAACAGAAGGAGTGAACGAATACAGGACAGCTGACAAGAGGGTTCAAAAGACCCTGAAGAAAGCAAAAGAGGACAGTGCGAGGAGATTGAAACTTGCCTGAACAAAAATATCAGCATAACAGATGGTGAAGGATCTAACTTCAGGGAAATAGGGTAGATCAACAAAAATCCAGGGGCCGTATTCATAAAGCCACTTAAGTTGTTGCTATGCTGTTGCTAAGACTAAATATCTATAAAGGAGATTCCATACAACTATGAAATTTGTTCTGGAGGAACAGTATTTGTAAGACTGTTCATCCAGAGCAAATTTCATAGTTGTAGGGAATCTCCTTCTAAGAAATTTAGTCTTAGCAACAGCATAGTAACGACTTAAGTGGTTTAATGAATACGGCCCCAGGACTAGTCTGGAACATGTCTAAAAGAGCACCGAATTCTCAGCAGATGGATAGAACATTGCTCAGAGCTATACAACCATGTGTCATGGTGACAATACAGTTCTGGACTGCACTTGGCACTGAGAAAAAGATCTACAACCGATCCTTCGCGAGGCAGCTTAGATTGCAGTAGCTGCACTGAAAAAGGAAAAAATCTGCCAGAGTTGATAATATTTCAATAGAACTTGATCAAGCAGGCGGGGAAAACATGAAAGGTCTATAAAAAGTTCTGAAGAATAGAAGAATGGCCAACCCCAATGACTCCGTCGCTGGTTACTACCCTCCCTCAAGAGGGCCAAAAGCAGCTCTGCCAGAACTACAGAACCATCAGCCTCAAAGTAAAGTCATGCTTAAAGTCATCTTGAACAGGCTCAAAGCCCAAATTGAAGAGATTATCGCTGAACAAAAGGCTGGTTTCAGTGTCGGAAGAAGCACAACAGAACAGATAGGCCTATTCTCTGTAGAAATTAATCAGGTGAGCAAATGGTCATTTTTGAGTCTCCTGGGCGTTTCTCGAAATGTCTCCGGGCCAAAATCTGTGGTAAAATAAATGTATATTTCAATGCATAGAGTTGCCAAACTCTACTATTAAAGGAGAGCGAACCTCTTTTTTTTCTCCTGGGCTCCTGGACTATATATGTGTATACCATGTTTTCTCGCTATTTATACACAAGCAAAACAACTTCTGTAATTTCCTGTTCGCCTCTACTCCTCCAGAATAGCATTTACTATTTAAGGAAATAATAATAATGATCCTTGGGGAGTGAGCAAAGCTCTCTCCAAAAATCTCGACCCCGATTCAGATGGAGGGTAAAAAAGAAAATGGTGTACTTGCTTTCTCTGAAAGTGTACCCAGTCTTCTTAAATAATATTTATAACTAGGGTAAATTCGGATAGCGGGTAAATTCGGACAGTGAGATTGTTTCCTTTATATGTCAGTTGTTTGGAATTAAAACAAAATTAACTGGGCAAAAGTGAAAATCCTGATGAGTTGAGCCGTCTCATCTAAATTTTCACTGTTTGCAATGGTATGTCCGAATTTACCCGCTTTCCGAAGTTACCCGACTCGACCCTACCTACTTAGACGGCCATGGAGCAACGTTCTATATGAGCTACATAATACTATACAGTCACGGTCAAAAGTAATCCCGCAAAAATAATTTCCCATAGACTTTAGCGCATTTACACGCTTACAAGAAAATCAACTGGGGTCAGCACGAAATAATTACCATGATAGAAAAGCAAACTGAATAATGCAATAAAACTACTTACAAGACTTAATTCTGCCTGCTCAGTTTTGAGATACAGCTTGTTAAACTAAGACTTATGATAAAGTTTGAAAACAACAAGTTTCAATTGATGTTAATGGAAGCTTAATGGAAAATTTTGGCCAAAAACTGAAATATAGACTTGTAAATTTAAAGAGTAACTACACTTCAGGAACTGACTGATTCCAAACCCTATCCCCAACATCAAAGGGAAAGATTGACAAAGACATCTCAACAAACAATAAATTACAAGTGATAAGCCGAGTCAGCAGCTCGAGTGCTAATAATGTGAGAAATAATTTTGTGCAAAGTCAAAAGAAGTTATTTTCACTGTATTTCTATTAGGGATATTATCATAATGTGAACAGGTTATACAGAATAAAATACATGCAAATTATATTGTAAACTCTGAGATACTTAATGGTATTTGACATTCATGCATTTGTTTTTAATAAAATCGATCATTCCCTTTTTGGAAAGCATTTGAAAATGAGGAAACATTTCAAATGTCACGTTAAACCTGTTGCACTTGGGACAAATTTGGATATGTTTTGAATCATAACTTCAGACAGAATATATCAATTTTGATAAAACTTTGCATCAAGATTTACACCAATGAAGCACATAATTTAGACACATACAGAATTTAACAATTATAAAGCTAATTAGCTGAGCTTGAATTAAAAAACAACAAAAAAAAACCACAACATTTTGTTTGAAAATCATCCATTACCTTAACCTTCACAGCAAAAGTCCACGTACTTTAATCACCCCTCATACATATAATTAAACGGTCTCAGAATATATATAATTTGGCAGGTCGCATATTCGCATATGCTTAAATGAATGTTTCCTCATGACGCGACCACAATAAAGCTCTGTATGAAGATTCTAAAGTTCTTTACTTACAGACACCATACTCTCCTGTTACATAAGGCAGAAATTCTGAAAATGTCTCGAAAGGTTGTTCTTTATAGTAAATACTAGTCTGTTTCATATGGTAGAAGAAAGATACAGCGACGTCTTTAGGGTGCCTCATTACGTGTATTGTCTTGATCTTCTTCTTGAGAAGGTCCTCAGGGAGGTAGCTGGCATAAACATGTGTGTTCAGAACTCTAGGGGAAGGCAGAGAGTTCAGGAAGTTTTCAGACCTTAAAATACACCAGAATTAGAGCTAAGTAAGTTTACAAACCAGAGGAAGCGGAATAGTCGGCGTGCGTCATCACAAAAATGCACATTAGGGTCAAGTCATGTAAATTTGGACAGCAGGTAAATTCGGACAGGGGCTTTGTTAACTTTATATGTCAGTTGTTTGGAATTAACACAAAATTAACTGCGCCCGGAAAACAGTGAAAATCTTAATGCAACGGCTCATTATGATTTATGGTTTTCACTGTTTGCAATGGTATGCTCGAATTTACCCGCTGTCCGGAGTTACCAGACTCGACCATAATCATGTATCTAATCGAGTTGAGGTCGCAGTGAATAAAAACCAATTTAGACAGACCTCAGTTGGCTGCGACCAAATCAACAGCTGGAAAACTTCTGCTAGCTTTGTCTTCGAAACATTTTCTGCTGAGAAATCAGCAATAGGTCGTATGATCATTAGCTGGTAAAGTCAGGAGACTATTTAAAAAGACTATTTGAGCCGCGACACGAGAAAACCAACAAAGTGGTTATGCGCACAGCCCAGAGTCAGATCAGACTGGGCATCCGCCCAATCTGATCAGAGTCTTCGCTGGCTGCATGGAGGTAGCTTAGATCCTTAGCTACCCTTAAGCGCTTAGCGAAGACTCTGATCAGACTGGGCGGATGCCCAGGCTGATCTGAGTTTACGCTGGGCGCACAACCATTTGTTAATTTTCTCGTGTCGCGGCTCATTAAGAGTCTCCAAGTGTTTGAATGATGTATTTTGCGATTTTATATTTGATTGACCAGACAAAATATGTATCGTTAATGTAATAGGTTTGATGTAATGATGAAATTATGAGTTTGGGTTTAAAGACCATGTCAATCTGTCATGTCAGAATCACACCCATATCCGGAATCGAACCCGCGATCCCTCAATCAGTTTCAGAGTACTGATTGTTCTCTGTGTTTATGTACCTGAATTCAATCATGCCTGCCATTTTTGAATATCTGTCATATTCTGCTGTCCCTCTCAACACCATTGACGTAAGTTCCCAAACCAGGTGTGTTCCTGAAGAATGATAAGGGTGTGCATTTAGTTTCCAAGAAGTAAATAATTATGCGGTTACATATTAAATTTGACAAAGTGGCCTTTCAAGACGGACAGTGTGTGAGGTAGGGGGACTTGGGGTAAGTGGTCACCTGGGGCAAATGGTCACATTTGCGCATGTAGGAAAAAGTAGATAAATGGAGTTGCTTCCCTTGAATAATATCGTGTGCGTCACAATAATAGATGACGTCACTACGTGTTTTTCGCTGATCTGAGGGAGAAGGTCTTTTAAAAAAATTGATTTATGAAATAATTATGGGCACCTGTCTGGGTAAGTTGTATTCGTTTTTAACATTAGAATGGGCGCTTTGTTTAGTTTTGCGCTTATAGCCGAAAAGACGAAATTTTATGTATTTCAGTACAAAAACAGGCACAATATTTAGCTGGGTCATGACTCGGATGTTGTTCAGATAAGTAATGTGTAATTTAAAGAAAAAATATATCTAAATGCAAAATATAAGTACCCGAAAATCTGATCTCAGTTTACATTGCAACAATCCCGATTAAATGACGTAACGTCAAGTTTGTATGGAAAATTCTTATCTTGTGACAGTATTTGTTTATAAAAAAAGCTGCCGGTGAAGCCGTCGGTAAGATATCACCGAGCATGAAGTCACCATGCCCATTGTAAATCTATCTGAATTTATGGAACTATATCATTTCAACAATTGATTGCCTTTTATTCAAATACACTGCTAAAACATTCTTACTATTTTTATTGGGACCATTTAGTGAAAACGCCATAACGTCACATGACGCTTTTGACGCCTTCTTTGGGTGTATGTTACTACTTTTGAAAAATAATCTTTCATAAATGTGAATACTTGGTGAAGGGCAGTAATGCGGATGATTTAGCAAATATTCCCTGGTATGTCCTTCTGTAAAAACATTATGTTTCGAATAAAAAAACACAAGTGACATTACGAAATCCAGAGACGTGTCCACTTGCCCCGAGTGTTTGGGGTAAGTGGTCACGGTTGTAGACAACGTTTGTAAGGGTGACCACTAACCCCATTTGGTCGGGGTAAGTGGTCATCTCGCGCTCTCTCTCTCTCCTAAAAGATTGAGCCAGAACACTGCAATACATGTACCTACATAATAACATGTGCATCCAACAAAGATTCAGACCAGCCTGCGCACTTGCGCATTCTGATCAAAGTCTGTATGGCGAGGCTTTGGATTCGTGGCTTCCGCTCGTTCTGGCCAGAATCTTCACTGTCCGAATGAATAAGCATTAGTTCATATGCTCTCCACAGAGTCCAGATGACAATGTTTAGCGCGCAGCTATAACTGATAAGCTTGCTCGGTCGTAATTTCATAGGACTTGCTGTACCTGACTATTTTGATAATGAACTCTGTTTACTATTTAAATTTTAATTAAAACTAAATTTGTTTAATACTCTAGAACGCAGGTCAGGTAATTTTTGAAGGAGGTGACATCATCTGCTATAGTTGGTTTAAATGCATTTTTGGTGAGTTCTAACCTTCCCTGAGATGGTTTAGGTAGGCTGCTCTTGAAATTTAATTATCATGATGGTCTACACACATCATGTGTCCAGGTACCGTTGGAAAACACGCATGCAAAACAATATAGACACTTACAGCGTTTATTTACTCTTTGTGTTGTTTCATGTGAAAGAATAAGCCAATTTATACATCTTAAATGCTTCTGAAGAAACATAACTATTTGAGAATACAGTAAAAGTCATAGAGCATATCATGTTATAAATATGTTGGCGTTTTTCATACCAAATTACCCCACCCACTTCCGAGTTATGTATGGTTGAAGAAACCTACCTGCAGGTCTATGATTTTTGACAAGTTTATTAACTGACATGAAATATACTCAAGGATGCAGTAAATGTTTTGTCTGTATGGCTATAGTATGTGTCTGAATGTTTGTTTGTACATATGCCCCTTTGTTGATTTGTCCGTCTCTATGTCTGTGGCGTGTGATTTGCCAAAATCTGTTCATTTGTACTCTGCCCTACCTAATTCCTAGGACGAATCCTGATGGCATGTTTTGTTAATGCTTGGCATCCAGGCTAGAATTATTCCTTGGACTATTACAAACAGTCAAGCGTTAATTTTCGATTTAAGGTCAAAGGGAGGTCACAGGTCAAGTAAGTGCAATTATAAAAAGAAATGACAAACAAATGCAGCATTTTTGTTTCTTCATTACAAAAATAAAAACGAAACTAAAACAACAAATGCAAATGAGTATGGAACGGCACCAAGACTTGCCCCAACCTCTGAATTGTCACTTGCAAATAAAAACTACCGTCTTGATGCTAAAAACATTCAGGCTCAGTACATTATTTTACGTAAATTTGATGAAACATTACCCAATACGTTTACCATATATTTATCCATGGCACTCCTATTCACACATGATGCACATCTTTTCAGGGTAGGGATTTTCTAACCCACTGCTCTAACCACACACCTGCTAATAAATGGCCATAATTTATATAATTTAGGACATCTGTTTGCACGAAACCCAACTTCTCTACAAGCGGGATTGTGGATATTCCTTGGATTCAGCATATACTATTGCCTCCAGGACAGCTTAAAGGCCCACAGGATTAGCACATCCGGCTGCATCACATTCACATTCTATCACGCAGACCTGACAAACCTTTAAACATTTTATTTTCCAGTGCTTCACTTTTTTGCAGCCACAAGTTGTTAGTTCCATGCAAGCCGTTGGCACAGTCTGCAATGTACTCCTTACAATTTGTATTTCTTTTAGCCCAAGTTTCCATCGACCTAGCTGTATGTTCCCATATTCAGCCATAATTTTGCCTAATAATCAGCTCTCAAAAGTGCAGTTCAAAGGCATCTTTCTCAGGTCTCCAACCCTTTCCTCGTCTTGGAGAAAGATTAAATTGTATCAAATCATTCTCTACATTTTATAGCCCCCAAAGTTGCCCTCATCCTACCCCTGTAGCCATAGCAGCACCCTGATGGTCTACAGCCTATCCCTGTGGCTACCACAACAACCTGCTGGTCCGCAGCTTCCGCCTGATGTCTTTACAGCACTCTTATTGTACTCACCTTACACATGTAGCAACCACAGCATCCTAATGGTCATCAGCCTACCCATGTAGCCATCACAGCCACCCTTGTGGTCCTCAGGACAGCCATGTAACCATCACAGTACTCTAGAGGTCGCCCGCTTATCCCTGTAGCCACCACAGTACTTTGTTGATCTTAAGCCTACCAGTTTAGCTCACCCCTGTAGCCACCACGGCACTCTGGTTGTCCTCAGCCTATCCCTGTGGTCACTACATCACTCTGCTGGTGCTCAACATACCCCCTGTGGCCACCACAGCACTCTGATGAGACTCAGCATTCGCCTGTGATCATTATATCACTCCAGTGGTCCTCAGCTCACTCCTATAGCCATCACGTAACTCTGGTGGTCCTCGGTTTGCCCTTCTAGCCACCACAGCACTCTGATGAGCTTCATTCATTCTACTCTAGTAGCCATAACAGCACTCTGGTGGTCCTCACCACACCCTATAGTTATCACAGCACTGTGGTGGTCTTCAGCCTACCCTGTAGCCACTATTGTATTCGGATTATCTTCAGCCTATCAGTGTAGCCATTACAGACACCCTTGTGGTCATCAGCTCACCTATTTAGCCAACATTGTCACTCTGGTGGTCTTTATTCCACACCTCTAGCCACCACAGTACTCTGATGATCTTTATCCTACTTATGTAGCCATCATAGCCAGCCTGGTGGCCCGTAGCTCACTCCTGTATCCATCACAACAATCTGGTGATCCTCGGCTTACTACTCTGGTGAGCTTCTGCCTACTATTCCGGTGGCCATTACAGCACTCGGGTGGTCCTCAGCTTAGACCACTGCAGCCATCACATCACTCTGGTGGTCCTTGGCCTTCCATGTAGCCATCACAGCACTCTGGTGGCCGACAGCCTACCCGTGTAGCCACGACAGTACTATGATGATCTTCAGCCTACCAGTGTGCCATTTCAGCCACGTTGGTGGTCCTCAGCTCACCTTTTTAGCCATCACAGCCACCCTGGGGGTCATCAGCATATCCCAGTGTGCTTTGATGGCTACAAGGGTGAGCTGAGGACCACCAGGCTGGTGTGATGGCTACAGGAGAAGAGCGTAGATCATCAAAGTGCTGTGGTGGCTAGAGGGATATGCTGATGACCACCAGGGAGCTGTGATGGCTACTTGTGACAAGGAAAGAGCGGCTCAAGTTTGATTTTGTAACGATGCATCAGAGTACATGAGAGACATCAAACAGATTGTTGAAGAATTTCGACTAACAGAGTGTTATACACCAACAGCTAAACTATGGCTAATGTACATAGACATGGTTGATATTTTTAAGAGATTTATTCACGCTGAAAGAGCTGGCATCTGGATAGAATATTTAGCTGCAGCAAAGGAGATGCTTCCATAATTTGTAGCCGGGCATAGAAAGTATGTCAGTTGTCTGCAACAATACCTGCAACAGATGAGACTTCTGACAACTACAGCACCAGCAGTAGCTGCTGAGTTAGAAAAAGGTTGTTTCACAGTAAGACGAGCAACTGGGAGGTTCAATGAAGGTTGGACTGATATGGGATTGGAACAGTTCTACAACTGTGATGCCAAAACTGAACTGTTTCATGGCATATCCCAGAAACCTGAGAACATGGAAAAATACTTAAGAGTAATCCCCAAGCTTAATGTTATCTCTGAACAAACCAAAAGAACGGTTCATATGGAGGATATACATAAGCACCATGAAGATTCCCCCGGCGGTTCACAGAAAGAAAATGCAACAGTTGATAGAATAAAACAGTAATTCGGGAGAAATGTTCAATTCTTTTCAGACACAGAACACCAGATGAACTCCGTGCTCATTTATATGGACATTTCAGGGGTGATCCATATTGTCTGCCACCAACAGAGGACGCATTGAGGCAACATGCTTTCAGAGCATTGATACAAATCATCGTCAGAAAATCTGCTCATCTCTCTGAGCCAGATATCCCTGACCCCACAGAATATGGCCGTCGTATTGAAAATAAGAGGCTCATTCCAACAACGATGCATAATTTAGCAAAGCATACAATAGTTGAAAAGTCCTTATCATATACGTGTAAGAAAGGGAAGTTTCTTCGTGGCTGTTCCTGCGGGAATCGCAAACTTCGATGCACTGTATCGTACATATGTAGAGCAAACCCAGGCAAATGCGTATGTATTGCTAAGCTTTTGGCAATAAGAGCAGACTGATGAAGATTATTTATTTTCTTCTTAATACCTCTAAAATTGTGACATTCTAAATGCTGCTGCGTGACAAATCACACATTGAATAATCTTTAAGATATTGCATGTTCTTATGACAGGAAAAAGTAAACTTTAATGGTCATGTGATCTTCAGTGAAAACAGTATTCAAGCATCATGCTAACACGCCTATGTATTCATACCGCCTCTCAGACCCTACTTTTGTGTAGTAAAACTGGTGTTTTCTATGGAAGGCATTGTTTGCACTAGACCATAGAGTATTTGGTGGTTCGAACCTCTTCCCACACTCTATGTTGTAAGCAAAAGTAAGAAAAATCATGATTTTCGAGTGAAACTTGTCTACAGCCGTAGAACTAGTAAGTCATTGCATAGGCCTGTTAGGGTAATGAGGCTTTTTCTAGTCTCTGTTCATTGCTCATGTATGTTTTGGCCTTGCAATTAGTAAAATCGTTGAATGCTCTGCAATACATTGTTTTGAATATGATTCATTGAGTCCAGAGCAAACATTTTGAAACTATCTGATCCTGATATATGGTTACTTTCATATTGTAGTCTGTTATAATCACATTAACATTAGTCGGTGTAATGCTTTTAAAATGGGCCTAATAATTTAGTAACACAGTTCTATTTCTTTAGAATGCATTGTATAATGTGCTTATGAAAAGCTTATTGAAGGAATATCATTCTATGTATGTAATCTTTAAACCCGCATCTATGCTTAGTGGGTGGGGTTATTTTATATGGCAAATGGTGAAAATATCTATATATTGTGAATTTCTTAGAACAAAAGTGTTTTGCTTTGTACCAATGGCTTCCATAACAATTTAAAGTGCATTAAAAAAGTCATAGGTACATCAGAAAATTACTAAAATAAGTAATATGTAATAAAAGTCTGTTCAAGAAATTCAGGTTTATTTCATTGCGGTATCTAAAATCATCACTTGGCTAGACCATCGCGACAATAAAATTTCCAGAGCAGCCCACTTAATCCTTCTTTAGGAAGGTTAGATCTATCCAAAAAAGCACTCAAACCAACTATAGCAGAAGATGTCACCTCCAACTCTAAATATGAGAGATACAGGAATCTGGGTTCTAGACTATAAAGGATTTTGTAACTGAGTGTTGTCACCTTGCATTTCTATCGGCGCTGCATGCACAGTAATTTAATACCACCGAACTATGCTATTCTAGATACAGAAGCCTTATTAAGGCGAGTATTTGGTGATAATTGACGGATAATGTTTGTCAATTCTCCATAAAAACTAAATTGTTGGTAATTATTAGAAGCGCCTCACAGCTTCTAATGAGCACTTACAACTTAAAAACATAAGTTGTGTTACTCGTTTGAAGCGCCTCGGTGAGGTGCTTCTAATGAATACCTAACAACAACTTAAGAGGGTCTCAATGGGGTTTACTGATTAGTGAATTTCGGCCCCAAAAATTACTGATTAGCGAAATTTGAGAGGAAATTTTACCGGTTAGCGGCGTCACCTATGCTAAGTGATAAACGTAATCGGCCGAAAAATATAATGATTAGCGAAATTAGAGTGTAAAAAATCACCGGTTAGCGGCATCACATACCGTTAGCGGTTACCGGAATCAGCGACCAATCGTTATTAGTCCACTCCAATTTACTGTTATATGATGAAAATACAGTTAAGAAATTAATGATCGTAACATCTGAGAAAAGTTGTTTCACATGCTTTCCCAGTATTGTATAAACATGCAAGCTTTATAAGGATATAAATAAAATAAGTCATTCATGAAATCTACTGCATATATACAGTTACAATCTATTTCGGAGAAACAGTATTCATACTTCCATGAACGACAGTCGGTCACGCAACGTCGTTGGTACGCAACGTCACATGTAAACAAACGAAACCATTGACCATTGTAACTTTCTATTTGAGGTCACGTCATGGTGACAGCCGTTTGACGTAAACGTAAGTGACCTTGAAAGTTTGACCTTGACCACTGTAATACAAATGCAGACACAGCCTCATGAGCATCTACCTGTAGAAACCCGGATGAATGTCGTAATGCTCATATAAACGACTGGAAGGTCTGAAGGACAGTGAACGTAATTATGAAAGTCTGAACGTAATTTCGCACATGTTGACTTAGGAACGGTATACTTAAGGAAAATTTTAGGTACTGTGTCTAGATAATACCTTATTATAAATAAATGAGTGTTTAAGTGCATGTTTTCCTTATTCCTGATATTTAACATGCAGTTAGGAAGTAGGTTAACGAACCCCACGCCCAACAGGTAAGGTAAATATGTATAATTGAATATGCGGAAGAAGTCGAGCACGTGGCCTTACAGTCGCCATAGAAACGAAATAGCATATTGTTACGAAATGGATCCGATCGTCGACAATGTCGTCGAAATTATTTTCATCCTTTCAATCAGTAGGGCTACAGTTTTTATGGCAACTGTGGTAATAAAACATTTACGGAAATTGTGGCTACGTTATGCATGGGTTGTTTGTGAATACCTCTCGTGGACAGCATGATTTTAAGGTGAATACCTGCACGAGTCACTTGATTGTGGACAGCGTATTGCATGATTTTAAGGTGAATACCTGCACGAGTCTCTTGATTTAAATGTGAGACGCATACTATTTATACGCCTATCTTTTATTGAAAAGTTAGACGTGGCTGTTTAATTCTAATACGAAGGATGTTAAATTATTGTCGTGTGCCCAGATTCTGTGTTAAGACCTGAAGGGCACATCAAGTCCGGCAGTCAGCTGTTAGGGTTTAGAGCCACGTCTCACCTGGAGATCCTATACCCATCTCCAGGTTAATACCAAACCGGGTAGAGGCAGTTACAACGCCGCTTGTGCATGTTTCCTGAGGAGAGGCGGGAAGCACAAAATGTAGGCGAAGTCCATGTTATTACTGCGGAGGTGAAAGTGGGACAGTGTTCGTCCACTAAAGTGTCTTATTATATATAGACTGGTCCCTGGTACGATCCAGGGAGCGACCAGTATATAAACGTGCGCGTATTAATATAAGTTGGTGTTCCTCATGATATATGGACTGGCCCATGACATGATCCAGGGAACGACAAATTGAAGTCAACCAACATAACTTGTTTTTTTTGTATGAGCTCTTAGTTCATGGCGCTGAGCCGAGTACGGTGTTGACGTTAGACGGTAATCTATTTGCGTATTGTATGCAAATCGATTGCAGACTTGAAACAAACACCTTACTTGGGCCAGCGACATGAACTAATATGTGTTGTATATTATTGTAATTGTGAAAGTTTGAAATTGTATTGTTGTATATAGAATTTACATTATATATAAACTTCAAAAATTTCTGACTTTGTTAGAGTTTCCTTGTTAGTGTAATACACTGGTAGATAACCCTTTAAGCGGAAGTCACCCTCCGCCGTCCTGGCGACGCATAAGACTCTACACCCGTGTCAACCGTGTGTAAAACCTTTTGCGTAACACATATTAGGAAAAAGTATAGTAACACCTTTTAAATTAAAAACAGTGGAGAAAATATACCTAGACTGCATTGCGGTCTCTGTATTATCATGAATATACCGTTAGATCGAGGGTGTCCAGTTGCCCCGACACGGTGGGGTAAATGGTCAGATTGGGTACACTGTGTCAGGTTTGCGTCAGTTAAAACCGGAAATGAATTAAAATGTATTCATAAAGAGATGCTATAATGTCATGCCCTACAGTTAAGATAATCTTTTATTTTAGCTGTTACTTTTCATTAGTTTGTGGTCTCTAAAATACTTAAGGTGTCCATTTGCCCCATTTTCCCCTACATACTTTTGAATCAAATGTTTGAAAGTCCGTAAGATTCCGTTGACCTACCTTCCAAAGGTGTAAAGACTTTGCAAATGCGAAAATTTCATTTCGCAAAAATAAAGCCTTTGTGAATACATGTATGTCATGATGTTTAGCGATCAAACTTGCAAATTTAAACTTAGCGCGAATATATCCTTATGCACTAATTTGACTATTTTAATTTACTGTATACAAATTGTACCTGTTTTCGGAAAAGCACACAAACATCACGTCGTCGTCACGAAGGCTAAGGTTTTTCACTTTCCTCATCTCTGCTGTCATTCCATCTTTCACAGAGTTTTTCGATAGTTCCACAAACCCTCCATATCCATCGGCATCGTCCCATTGAAATGTTCGACCTTTTCTGTCGACGATTTCTTTGACGTTCATTGTCTATAAATAAATATTTAAAAAATAGTGTCTTCATATTTGCTATTTTTGAATTCACCACTCGTGTAAGATCCTCTATTTATTATATGACGTCGCTGTTATTCTGTGGATTACGTCGTGTCATAAAAAAATCGTATGACCACACGTGTAATTACAGTTTGGCACGTGCACGTAACGTCATTGACAACGTCCATGTCAATAATGCGTTTTCTTATTGAAATAATACCTAGTTTTGGGGCGTAAAATTCCAAATTAAAGGGTCATTTCAAGAAACCTGCCTTCGGCGAGTTTAATAAATTTCATATGAAATGACCGCTCGTGAGATCCTGTATTTAGGAGTTAATCCCCATTGTGAAGAGGAGCAAAAATGAAAATAGCGGAGTTGATTCCCCATAAAGGGTAATCATCCTTTTAAGGTGAATAGAAATATTTTATCCCCCTTTTCAGACACTTTTTGTACCTCTGTAAGAACAGGAATATATTCTGAAAGGAAAATAAAATTTCACCCTTAGTATTTGCTCTTGTTGGTTTTCTCGAGTCGCGGTGTCATTTAATTGTAATGCTCAAACAAAAGAACGCAGGCATTTGAGATGAGATTCTACCGAAGGTTACTGAACATTTCGTACAAGGACCATATAAGCAATGAGGAGGCTCGCAGGGAGATCCAAGCAGCCATTGGAGAACATGATGAACTCCTGACGTTGGTCAAGAAACTGAAACTAAGCTGGTTTGGCCACGTCTCAAGGTCTTCTGGTTTAGCAAAGACGATTCTACAGGGCACAGTGAAAGGAAACAGAAGAAGAGGTAGACAGAAGAAGAGGTGGGAAGACAATATTACAGAGTGGACAGGGATGGATTTTGCCAGCTCAACTAGAGCAGCTGAAGACAGGACAATGTGGAAAGGAATTGTTTCGAAGTCATCTGTTGTGCACCAACGACCTAGTAAGGTTATAGGATAGAATAGAATGGATTTGTTCTTACGAAGACAATCAAACGAATTGCCATAATTCATCATAAAATTGTGCCTCGGAAGCGTTACGTTTTGAATTGAAAGACTAGGTATTTGTTAATGGATTTTTAGCTCACCTGAGCCATAGGCTCATGGTGAGCTGTTGTGATCACCCAGTGTCCGTCGTCCGTCGTGCGTCGTCCGTCGTGCGTCGTCAACAATTTGCTTTAAATGACATCTTCTCTGAAACCGCTAGGCCTAGAGCTTTAATATTTGGTATGAAGCATTGTCTAGTGGTCCTCTACCAAGTTTGTTCAAATGGTGGCCCCAGGGTCCAAAATGGCCCTGGGGCAGGGGGTCTTGGGTTCAAAACTAAAAAATACTTGAAAATCTTCTTCTGAATCAGCAGAACTGCTTAGCTCAGATGCTTGAAATTTGGTATGTAGCATTGCCAAGTGGTCCTCTACCAAGTTTGTTCAAATGATGGCCCCAGGGTCCAAAATGGCCCTGGGGCAGGGGGTCTTGGGTTCGAAACTAAAAATTACTTAAAAATCTTCTTCTCCAGAACTGCTTGGCTCAGATGCTTGAAATTTGGTATATAGCATTGCCAAGTGGTCCTCTACCAAGTTTGTTCAAATGGTGGCCCCAGGGTCCAAAATGGCCCTGGGGCAGGGGGTCTTGTACTAAGTACTAAGTGCTCATACTTTCGCCAGTAGCTGACAACTGCCCTTCTTGAATCAGCGGAAGGAGAAACGAAAGTATGTGGCCAGACCGGGATTCGAACCCAGGACCTCTGACTTACGAGTCATGTGCCCTACCGATTGCGCTACCCGGTCCGGCTCTTCTACTTCAGAACCGCAAGGTTCATATGCTATAAATTTGGTATGTAGCACTGCCTAGTAATCCTTTACCAAGTTTGTTTAAATGGTGGCCCCAGGGTCCAAAATGGCCCTGCGACTGGGAGTCCTAGGTTTGAACCATAGAAATATAGAAAAATATTTAAAAAATCTTCTTCTTCAGAACCACTCGGCTCAGATGCTTGAAATTTGTTATGTAGCTTTGCCTAGTAATCTTTTACCAAGTTTGTTCAAATGATGACCCCAGGGTCTAAAATGGCCACGCCCCAGGGGGTCCTCGGTTTGAACCATAGAACTACATAGAAAAATATTCAAAAATCTTCTTCATCAGAACCACTTGGCTCAGATGCTTGAAGATTGGCATGATGCATTGCCTTGTTGTCCTTTATCAAGTTTGTTCAAATGATGGCCCCATGGTCCAAAATGGCCTGCGGCAGGGAGTCCTGAGTTTGAGCCATTGAAATACATAGGGAACTATTAAAAAATCTTCTTCTTCAGAACCACTTGGCTCAGATGCTTGAAAGTTGGTATGATGCATTGCCTGGTGGACTCCTACAAAGCTTGTGTAAATGGTGGCCCTGGGATCCAAAATGGCACTGGGGCAGGCAGTCTTTGGTTTGAAATTAAAATGTTCTTAAAAACCTTTCTCCTCCATAACCCCTTAGTGCAGATGCTTGAAATTTTGTATGATGCATTGCCTAGTGGTCCCTTACCAAGTTTGTTCAAATGATGGTGCCAGGGTCAAAAATGGCCCCGACCCAGGGGGTCCTGGGTTTGAACCATAGAAATACATAGAAAAATATTCAGAAATCTTCTGCTTCAGAACCACTTGGCTCAGAGGCTTGAAATTTAGCTTTTAGCATTGCCTAGTGGTCCTTTACCAAGATTATTCAAATGATGGCCCCATGGTCCAAAATGGCCCTGCCCCAGGGGCTCCAGGGTTTGAACCATAGCAATACATAGAAAAACATTCAAAAATCTTCTTATTCAGAACCATTTGGAAATGGTTGCAAACTATCAGGTTTGTTCAAATTATGACCCTGGTTTGACCTTTAACCTTTTTGCTCAGGTGAGCGATTTAGGGCCACTTGGCCCTCTTGTTTTCTATAGTTTAAATAAAGGGCATTCATGTTTCATTTTGATGTTTTCTTTCATTCTCAAACAGCTATTCTCACTTTGTGTACATATTAACGAAGTCGATAGCTACAGCTTAATATAACAAGAGTTGTCAGAAGACAACAAAGCGCGCCTTACAGGAGTTTGACTGTCACAGCGCTGGTGGTATTGAAAGGCTCTTGTCCAAATGTATGTGAGTGTCAAGTATAATGATTGCCATCCATACAGGGACTGAGAAATATGATAGAGTCAGTAAAGCATAAAACACGTCAAATCCATACATGGATGGCGATGATAAAATGTTCTTGTCCATATATAAATGTGTGCCAAGTATAACGGCTCTAACCTATATAGGGACTGAGAAACATCACATAGTCAGTGAAGCGTATCATAAAGTATTAAGTGAAGCAAAAATATAGGTCGAATCCATACATGGATGATAGAATTCAAAGGGTCTTGTTCATATGTAGGTGTGTGTCAAGTATCATGGCGCTAACCCATACAGGCATCCAGACATTTAACGTGAATTTGAAATTTAATTAATCATTTGTTGTCATAACCCTGCAGTCATTATCACATTTTTACAGTGTGAGTGCATTAGATACACAAACTCAAGGGGGAGGGGGGGGGGGGGGGCTAATACATGAGGGCCAAGGTCATAACGGAAATGAAAGGATTTTGGTATGAGGATACCTAGGGATGATTGTTTAATTTTGACCTCCTGGGTTGCGATTTGCACCGAGCGTTTTTTAGGCTTCTTTTTATATTTCTTAATATTTACACTTGCCACTGACTTCCCAAAGGCGAACCCTTTAGAGCAACTACCTTCATATACCGATGAAGGACAATTGATCATGTGACGTTGTCGACTAGCGATGTATTATGTAAACAAACGCCTTGATTGGTTCTTGTAACGTTCGATTGAAGCCACGTCAGGGCGACGGCTGTTTAACGTTATGACCGAACAATTCGTTACTAACTTTTCTTCGACCCATATTTTGCCAATTCTACACCAAATTACCACGAAAACGGGACAGAGAGGTTCACAAATGAAGTGTAAATATAAGAATAAAAATTTGATTTTTCAACGTTCATCGTGTGAAGAAGCCAGTGGTCGTCGCTAAAATTCTACAAGAAGCGCTTCGCGCTTCATGGAATTTTAGCTCCATCCACTGGCTTCATCACACGATGAACGCTGAAAAATCAAATTTCAATTCTTAAATAAAATGACAAAAAACTGCAAAGCTACCAAGTCTGCCAATGGCCCCAACCAGTAATTTCAGATCTTTTAAGTGTCTGTAGACCATTTCATTACTATTTCCTCCTAATTCCTAGCCTTTGTTGAACCAAACAATACCACACTACTGCAGATAAAATGTATAGCACCAAAAGCAGCCCTTAATTGATCGCAAGCACCGAGCAGCCGGTTTAGATTTAAAGTCGGCAAGTTTACAACAAATCAACATAGCTCTTGCGAGCTTTTTAACCAACTGGAATAACCAAGGTATAAATATTCAACAAAAGTAAAACAGCTGTAGGACAGACTAAGCTAATTAGTATGCAACTTAGCTACTTGACAACCTAACAAATATGTACAATGTTGAAAATATACCTGGACAGAGCAAGGTTTGTAACTTAATTAGGTCTATCAGAACATTGTACTGGAGGGACTGGGTGGTGCTTCACAAGTGGCAGCTCAAATGCTAAATATAATGTTCCACACCACCCTCCAGTCAATGTGAAGGAAATCTGCACCCGTCCTGGTTACTCAAAAAACAGCTAGCAGCTGCAATTTAGAGTAAGACATACATAAAAGTTTAGCACAGGTTAAATGAACACATGTAACACATGTGAACACATTCGGTGCCAATTTATTTTTTTTGTATAAGTATCCGGGCCCATCGAAGAATCTCTCAGAGTATGGTCAAAGGCGCGTAAAACTCGCTTCTATAGAAACTTACTTCTATGTATCCACCATATATTTCCACCATTCAATACTTGCATTCACTAAACACCGATATGTTACGTCTATATAATTAGTGTGTAAATTATGTAATATTAGGTTTCATTATGGACGGGTAATTCATTTGAGGGGTACCTCAAGGGCGCAGCTACCTATACGGCAAATACGCAAGTGCGTATTGAAATTTTGTCAAAATTGACAAAATCTCAAAACGCACCTGCATATTTGCATGGTGAAAATTTATAAATTAGACAAGATTTCAATACCAATTACCAAAGTGGCTGAAATACTAGCTTTCCCTTCAAGAAGTAGAGAATAAAACATGGTTGTGCGTATTATGAAATTGCCCCTAGTTACGCCCCTGTACCTTATTCGCGAAATTTCATATCAGCCTGCGCATGATAGCATTCTGACAAGAGATTTGCTGCTTGCTTGTTGAGATGCTACATGTCCTTACGAATGTGTAATTATTACCATAAGTAAGGTCGAGTCAGGTTACTTCCGACAGCGGGTAAATTCGCACATGCCATTGCAAACAGTGAAAATCCAGATGAGACGGCTTATACTGAGCCGTCTCAATAGAATTTTTATTGTTTGCCCAGTTAATTTTGATTTAATTCCAAACAATTGACATATGAAGGAAACAATATCTCTGTCCGAACTTACCCGACTTTAACCTATATACGATCTGTGCTAATGCGCACGCTTAAATCTGAGGAGTAGTTTTAGCTTTCATCGACTGCTGTAAGGCATATTGTATAATAGGTATGACAAAGTACAAATAGCTCAGGATCCGGCTGTTCAAAGCATCGTCGTTAGTCGAGGATTGTCTAGGCTGCGTTTACACGGGCAAAGTTTCTGTGACAAAGACGGTTTGCCACAGAAAAATATGCTCGTGGAAATGCAAAATTATGACAATGTTTTTTTTGACAAATATATACTTAGCAAAAATAAAAACTTGACAATCGCTATTTTTCATCCTACGGTAGTCGGGAAATAGTGAGACATAAAAATTCTCTTAGTTTAAGAAAATGTAATTATTCTGTCACATCATAATTACACAAATTTTAAGATTCCATAGATACTGCAAAATTGAGGCTATTGTAAACTTCACACGGGTACTTTCTGTTTTCTATGCTCAAAACCAAAACAATACCAAATTTAAAATCGTCGAAGTCTGCTTAAATGAAAAAAATCTGTTGGCAACGCTTTGCCGTTATTAAATCCAATGTGTATGGACTCATAAGCTAAAATTATGCCGATGCACGGTCGACTAGGAGGCCGTAAGGACCAGACGAAAAACCTCAGTCCACGCCATTATGAAGTCAGAAATTCAGTTTCAATGGCATTCCCATTACACATTTGAGTCTTTATGGCAGTTTTAGAAATGGCTTTCAATTAAATTTAGTCATAAACACATTGAGTTTGCAAGACAAGCAAACTAATTACGAAGAAAATAACGAAAAAGACGCATTGGTATAGAAGATACGGCATTTCATAAATCTCTATATGTTTAATTCAAAGGGAGGTAATCTGAAAGTTTTGAAACTTTAAACGTTATTTTCAGGTTGTGGTTACAATTACCATAAACGTTTAAAGTGTTTTCTATGCATACTGGAACTACTGTTTATTGGGCACAAAAGAACTTTCTTCTGCGCATGCGCAAATTAAGGTGCTTTTCTGAATTAATAAAATAGGAATAAGTTAGATAACTCCGGACAGGACAAACATTTACCAATAATTTTTCATGATTTAAGTAATCAGATGTCTGTCCAACTCGAAAACATCCATATATACATTACAAATTTGCTAGGTTGGCCGGAATTGAGAAATAAAAACCGTCAAGTTTTTATTTTTGTTCAGTATATATGATAAAGTTACTTCGATAAATTAAATTTGTCCGTGTAAACGGAGAACTTTGCTGAAGATTATGTAACAAAGACCTTTTTATAAGCGTGAAAAACGTGACAAATATTTTGTTTCATTGCCGTAGGTAGCTTTGACGAATAAAATATGGTCGTGTGAACACTGCAGCAAACATTTCATTGCCAAAGTTTGTTTGACAAAGATTCTATATCACATTTTCTTTAACAACAAATAATTTGCTCCGTGTAAACGCAAAATGTTTGGCATACTTTCTATGTTAAAATTTATGTGACATAGAAACTTTGCTCGTGTAAACGCGGCCTAACAGTACTCGTAAAGTCAATTGTGGTAATAGTAAAACTGTTTTGCTAAAATTTGTGAGAAGCTTTTGCACTTGAGGAGCATTATGTAAAAATGGCAGTGTTTTCAAGATTAAAATGATTGAAAATTTAGCGTCTCATTATTAGTTTTAAACCACTCGAGACTGAACTGTAGTTGCTTCAGGATTTTTAAAAATGGTTTGGCTTAGATTTCAGGTGCCAATGCTGAACTAGTTTTCTCAACGTTGAAACAGATTTAGGTCATCTGTTAATGGCTGGTGTCTCAAATAACAGAACAAGTGACATAGAACACTGCAATAGAACACAATCAACATACAGAACTGTTATAAATAGGGGAACTTACACGAGTGGTCATTTCATACGAAGTTTATGAAACGAGCCTTAGGCGAGTTTCATAAATTTTATATGAAATGACCACGTGTGTAAGAATCTGTTTATCATATGATCCGTTAAAATGGGGCTTTAATGCCTTCAAACTGAATATTATTTCAATTAGAAAATGTATTGTTGACATGGATGTTGTCAATGGTGTTACGTGTACGCGCCAAAGTGTTATCACAGGTGTTGTTATACATTTTTTTTACGTTATCCACTGCATAACAGCGACGTCATATGATAAACATTTATATAGTCTTTGTTAAAATATTTTTCTTTTTCCGAATATATACCTTAAAACAGTTGAACTGAGCACTCTTAATCAGCATGTTTGAGCATGCGTTTATCCTTAGACAATGAAATGCCAGGAATTATTTATAGAAACAAGGGGGGCTTGAGGCCCTGAATCGCTCGTCTGAGCAATTGGCCCAACAGCTTTTAAGGAGATGTTTGACATTGTCAAAATATGGGAGTCTTGGGTTAAAGGTCAAAGAATGACCTTGACCCCTTGTATTCCTAAATCTTCATGTACTCATTAAGACAACCGTATACATAAATTTTTAGGCCAAAATCTTTGAAACTTTCCATTAAATCTTATGTTCTAGCATTTTTCATTATTTGTCCATGCCGTAAAAAGATCAAGGTCAACCTAAGGTCATCATTTGAACAATGTCGATAGTTCTCAAGGACCCAATGCTTCAATATGTCTTAAACACATGTGCACAGTTTCAAACTTATAGCTTAAAACTGTGTGAGGAGTTGATTATACAACCTTACCATTCTGTATTAACCAGAACCTATAAATTTCAAATTCCGAAAAGGCCGAAATTGTGTCAATTTTTTTTTATTAAAAAATACAAAACAAAAAAAAAACACACACACACATGCACAGCTTCAATATGTCTGACAAATCTGTACAAAGTTTCAAATTGATAGCTTACTAACTGTGGGAGCAGTTGATTATACAAACTTGCCCTTCTGTATTAGCCAAAACCTGTAAAATTTCAAGTCCGAAAAATGCGTAATTTCATCAAAAATGATATTTCCTCTCTTCAAAAAGGCAGGTGCACATCATCAATATGTTTGCAACATTCGTGCCAAGTTTCAAATTCATTGCTTAAAGACTGTAGGAGGAGTTGATTATACAAACTATTTTAGGCACGACGGACAGACGAACAAGGGTAAAAATAATGCCCCCTGACTATCGTCACGGAGGCAGAAAAACGATGCAACTTGTAAGCAGAACAAGCTCTTAGAATCCGACACCACGACACAACATCACACTAGATGGGTTTACGTGCGCGTTCGGAAATCCGAGTGAAAGCGTTGAACTATTAAGGTCACTCAATTACTCAACTGAGAAAAATATGAAATAATGTGCATTTAAAGTGATCATGATTACTGAGAATTTCGGAATAACGGACAGGGCAAATCCAGTGAGAAAGTTGCGAAACTTCCGTCCTTGTGGTTTGGATATCCACTTAAACTTCACAATACATATTTTTCTTCAGACACGTACATGACTAAGTCCATATCACGAGAATGACTTTGCTCGAGCGAGTTGGTCAGGATTTACACCGGGTATAGCCACACAATTGTGGAGTGATGATGTGTCGCATCGGGAGTGTGTGTGTTTTTAGGATATTGCGAAGGTTTGGTCATAAATTGATGTTTTTTTATCCCTTTTAACCTACACATTTGCTTTTCTTGAAAAGTGCACGGAAAACATCAGTTTCTTAGCGATTGAAACACCGTTTCGGAAGCTAAAACACTGCCGTAATAAAAAACTGACGCGTGCACCATTCACTAGATCGATGCAAATGTACTGCAAATGAGGAAAAATCGTGCTTGTTAATCAGTGTTTGTTCTTGTTTTATATTTTTTTTATTTGATCAAGTTATCCGTTGCCACCTATTAACCTAATATTCAATAAAATACACCATGCCTCTGCTTTTTGCTAAACATTAAACTTTTTGCTATGTGCAGTATGTGGAAATCGTATTTGTACCGTATGTGGAAGATGTATGTTTTGATAATGACAGATAACAAACGATTTTAGCAGGCCCACGTGTGATCTAAAGTTTATGTTTTGGTATTGTATATGATCTCTTGAGCTAGCTAGTTTAAAATATATTCTGGCGGGGTCGCACAAAAAGTCGGTTTAATACATCTGCGAAATGTTAAAGAAGACTGTGAATCCATGCAGTCTATCAACGGCCTTTATGTTGTGCATGTAGATTTCTCTGGGTCCATTATATTTTTGGCTAATATCAGTGGCTGAGAGCGGACTGCGCTTATTCGTAAACTGGTCTGAGCAGCTGTTGTTCGCATTAGTCATAAAGCTCCTTTCTGCATGTTGTGGCTAATTATATTCTGATTCGTTTTACTGCACCGCATTTTATACCCATATCGGATAAAACTGAGGGCATACAACCCTTAGATTTGCTCATACGTGTGTCTGTTCATACGTCCATAACGGCTTCTGCCTGCGATAAGGATTTCAGAATAAGTTTCTCTATCCTGTTGTAGACCATTCGCATTTATTCAGTTGATATATTTCTGTAAGCCTTACAGTTTCCTAGCAGAGTCATGTTCCTAGGCATGTATGTTTGCCTCCACAAACTTTGTAAATGTGCTACTGTTCTCAAATAATGGTTCTGTTTCACAAAGTGTTAAATAATAAAATTACCTGGTATGATAAGGGCCGCTTTTGGCCCCCATTCAAATTCTCTTTAAATTCCTAGTTTCTATTGCTTGCCATTCGTGTGTACGGGAACAAACAGGAAAAATATGTTTCAACTATGTTTATTCTCAGAATAACATGATCTTTGATATGCCTATATCAATTTAATACATGTAATATGAAGGAAAACAAGAAAATTTGAGGTTAATACACTTTCCTTTAAAGAAATAAATCATTTACAATAATAGCTTTTGAAAGCTCTAGATAATAGGCTTTTGATGAAATGCTTAAACGTTAGATAACACTGCTAATTACCTGTACACTGCACAAGGCCTCTCCAGGTACCCTACCCACTCAAGTTTGCAAGTCCAGAGACGCTAACCAAAAAAATTCCAACAGATCAAAATGAAATGAATACCAAATTATTCCTTGTGTTCTAACTAAGATAATGAAAACCAACAACATATGAGCTGCGACACAACAAAACCAGCGATGTGGTTGTGCGTCCAGTGCAGACTCAGATCGGCGTGGGCATCAGCCCAGTTTGACCAGACTCTTCGTTAAGTGCTCAATGCTAGCTTAGGGTTTAAGGTACCGCCATCCGGACAGTGAAGACTCTGATCAGACTGGGCGGATGCCCAGGCTGATCTGAGTCTGCGCTGGGCGCATAACCACATTGTTGGTTTTCTTGTGTTGCGGCTCATATGTTTATTTTGTCTATGAGCGGAGATATGGACGTTTTTATGTTCAGAAAATAGGGGAAATGTTCTAAATGCTGTCAGTTTTGTAATAAAAAGTTAAAAATAAACATAGAGCCCGGTCTCCAGCACATTTAATATTTTCATGGCATGTAAATATATAAAAAAATTGTCTGTATACAAAATATAAAATGTGCTGGAGGCTGGGCTCATACATTTTGAAAGCCGCAAAGGCTACCAAATTCGCCATTTTTGTCAGAATCCGCTGGGGGTATGGCTATGTTCAAGATAAAAAACACAATTATTTCATGCAACAACTGTTTAATTTCGTGTTTGCTGATACATTCAAGGTTTGAACTTTCCTATGAATACATTTTACATTATCTAAATAGGACTTTTGAAAACTGAGTTTTCTGGGGGCCAAATATGGGCCTTATCATACCAGGTCCTTTATGTAAGATTTTTGGAGTGTTGGTTAGTCGTCAGGATGTGGATAAGAAAGTGAACTGCACATGAAGCCCTAAGCGGAGCTAATTAGCCACTAGTAAAATAAGAATTTTCTCTTTTGTTCGTTTGATTTGTTTTCTTTATTTTCATTTTTTGTATAAACCATTCTTACAAAAGATGGAAGCTCCTTATTTTATCCCAAGACATATGACTTCCGCTCTATAAACTAGGTCACAGTACCAATGCTCATGTTTGGAATTACCTCATAAGAACAGGAGATTAGAAATTATGTGTATGCAAGTCAAATAACCGCAAGTTTATACAAGAATTTCACATGGCCATAGACTGCGAATTCTATTTCGCACTCAAATATTTCTGATTATTTTATGTACACGTTGCCTGTGAACGTGTGTCAGCTAATGCTAATTTTGACCATGTTAACGAAATCCAAGTTTTAAAATTGCAGCTGCTATGCTATGCAGCGAGTATTCCTGCAAGGTATACAAATGAAATTCATACGCTGAAATTTTGAATTTTCTCCGAGAAGAAATGTTTTGATCCAGAACAATATATGAGATAATTATTATGCGCTGCACGGAATATACATTACCATTTACATTATTAATTTACTTAATAAGCACGCACATGGTTGATTTAACGTAAGATTTGACGTCATTGATACTTATTTCGTTATTGTACGATTTTTGCAAGACGTCATAACTAAGGCAACGTTTGAGATTGGTAGTACAAAAATGCCATGTACATTTCTTACAGATCATAAACATCGCCCTTTCGAATGAACTTGTACATAAGAGAGAACATTAACTATTCGGCGCTTTGAAAACCTACATGTTCATCAATCTAGCCTAACGTCAAATTAATATTTTAGTATCGAGGAGAAATTTTAGCGAGAGTCTCCTCTAAATCAATTGTTTATCCCAAGGTGAAAACTCCCTTTAGTACACACTCAACTAAGTATTGTCAGTTTTGACAAATTAGTTTTTTTAAGGTAAATAGGTGAACTTCAAGATGGGGAGGGGATCGTATCTCTGTCAATTTAACCTATACCCCATGGGCGTTAATTCCGAAAGGAAAGAATCCCAACCTACGGTTCGTCGTCACGGAAGGCAAACAGGAAGTCAGAAAAGTTGCTCCCCTTTGCCGAGAAAACCCCGTAAACACTTGACGGTACACACACCGGGGCTCCCATCAATTTAATCTTTGTTCTGAAGCTAGAAAACATTAACTCAAAACTCGAAATATGAACAAAATTAACTCGAACTCAGCATCACCTTACTCAGAACTAAAAGAAAATTAACTCGAGAAGAATCCTTACTCAAAACTCGGAAACCCTTATTTGAAGCTCGAAATTTTGAAATTGCTTTCAGTTTTTGCAGTTAAACAGGCTGATTTGAGCATTTGTTTTCAAACATGGCTGTATGTCCAGTTTCACGTGACAAAACTCATTCGTATGATCAGTAATATTTATAGCATGCCTTCCCGGGCATGAGCCCTTATAAATTTCATGCAAATTGACCGGAAAGCTTGTCACATGAACACTTAGAAACAGAGCAGCACGCCACATTCTGCACAGGGACATCATTCCACATACTGCACATCGAAACTTTGACATTCTCTGGCTTTTTTTGGGTCTATTCAGTATCAGATCATCTATTTGTATCCCTTTCTCACTTATTACTAGGTAAATGTTTGGCAGCTTAGGAAAATAATCGTTTGAAAAGACATATTTGCTGACATTTAAAAGGAACTTCCGGATGTTTTCAGTACATTTACTGCGACCACACAAATGCTGCACGCGTCAATTTTGTTATAACACCAGTTAATTTGTATCCATCAAGTCGATTTAGACGTTAAGAAGCTAATGTTTTCCGTGCATATTTCTTGTCGAGCAAATATGCATGTTTAAAGGTAGAAAAAATATTAGTTACTCACAAAACCTTCGCTATATCCTGAAAAACACACACTCCTGATACGACACAACCACTACGCCACAATTGTGCGGCTACACTCGGTGGATTTAGCACGTGTCCGTTGTATTCGGAGTATAAACCATATGCGGGCAAATAACTGCACGTCCAAGTGTACAATTTTCATTGGAATTATTCCTATTTGAATATAAAATTAAATTTTGAAAGCGTGAAATTAAAGAAGCGCTTCATTTAACATGCCGAATCGTTATATCAAAACCAGAAGCAGAAATGGTCACTTGGAGGCTGTAACTCCAAAAAGAGACAACGCATTAAAAATTACGGTGAATTACGGGAACTTACAGGTTTCTTAGGTAGCCAGACGTCATGACACTAAATTATGTCCAAGATACCATATGCTTTTTTGAAGAGGAAAAATTCTTGATAAAGTTTCGGTCTTTTCAAACTTAGATATTTTTTCGGGTTTTGGTTAATATACATGACAAGATTGTATAATCTACTCCTTGCATTTTTTAGCAGTTGATCTGAAAGTTTGCGTAGATGTAACAGACATATGAAGATGTGCATTTGCCTTTGTGAAGAGAAAAAACAACAACAGCAAATTTGACAAAAGTATGGCCTTTTTAAACTTACAAATTTTACGGGTTCTGGCTAATATAGGATGACAAGTTTGTATAATCAAACCTACCCAGAGTTTTTAAGCGATCAAACTGAAATTCAACACAGATGTTTCAGATGTATTGAAGATATTCATGCATGTGCCTTTTTCAAGTGTTTTTTCCTCTAAAATTTAGGCTCTTTCAAACTAAGCTATTTTTTTGGTTTTGTCTGAGTAATGCAGGATGCCATGATTGTCTAATCAACTCCTTCCACAATTTTATACAGTAGCTTTGAAACTTTTTTCAGATGTCACACACATATTGAAGATGTGCCATTGCTTTTTTGAAGAGGAATAGTTATTTTTGACAAAATTATTAGTCTTTCATTATGAGTTCTTTCTAATAAAGGGTTTCGAATTCACCCACAGTTTTTATGCATGAGGTTTCAGATGTTCCATTTTGCTGTTTTGAGAGAGTAATGCCCCTGATTTGTCTTCAGCCAAACGCCGGGTGCTATTAGGACTATGGCTTTATATTATTCTCTTTATTTATTGAACTCAAGAGCTCTTTGGTTAAAACGATACTTAAGGCCACGTTACACTAACAGACTTCTTTGATAAAATGTTCTTGATTTATAGTCCTTGTCAATAAAATGTTTGATTAAACATTCATGTTACACTGTGTTGCTTCTTTGGTCAAATTTCCTTTACCTATGGGTGTTCAAATGAAATGTTTGATTCAAGATTCATGTTACATTGTCAACTGTTTAGCATCAAACTTTGTGGGTGCATCATTATTCATCAAAAAGGCTGAAATGCTTTAAATATCATAATTATGGCTGGCTTAAAATAAAGGGTTTGTGTGAATGTCAGAAAAAAGATGTTTCTACTATAACAACCACCCGTACCGTATTTTATCATGCATATGCTGCAAAATTCACCTGATAACAGGGGTATGATAACATGATGTGATATCATGTCACTTTAGAACTGCGCTTGCGCGAATTTTATCAGGCGATGCCTACAGAAACGATCTCAGAAGACGATTGGCTACATACTGACGTTGGCCTTGATAACAACGTTCGATTGGTTAAATGACGTCACCGATGCACGTCATAATGCATTCGCGACGTCAACAAGTTCAAACAAAACTGCGTTTACTTTTCTTTTGCTTGACGCTCTTTACACCTGAAAATCTTCTAATGATGCATGATAAATAGAAAACCATGTAAGTGTCTTTTGATATCAAGTTTATCAGGCTCGACCAGAAACACGTCGGACTGGCTCGGCAAGCCTCGCCATTCCTACGCTGTTTCTTGTCTCGCCTGATAAACTTGATATCAAAAGACACTAACATGGTATTCTCTATCATAACCCCCATTTAGAGAAATTCCCTGTTTACCACGAGCTATGAAGGTGCAGGTCGTGAATTGCAGCCTTATCAGCCACTTGTCAAGAAATACTTGGGGAAAAAATTGGACCTGTTCTATCGCCATCAAATTTTTCTTATCTTATTTTATCTTCTTAAAATGCAATTAATATATTTTTGTTGGTATGTTACACTATCAAATAATTTGAATGAACATATATTAACACGTATTTGATTCGAGAAATTTGTAAGTGTAACACGGGCTTTATTAATTATAAATTACATACATATACGTAAGACAGTGTCGTAAATAAAAGAGTTTGACAGTATGCATAATTGTCTCAAGTCCTTGACATTTTTATAACTCTTAAAGCGATGAGGCTGATTTGGATATGATGAATGAAGACAGTCTCATCTCATGCTGTCAAACCATGAACACGTTTTCAAGGTACAAAGAGAAAAATGTCCACCTTCAGATGCAGAGGACATGTTTTCTCCTTTTCCCTTGAATGGTTTGTTAAATTTGCCATTTGTTATTAGCAGTTTTTACTAAAACTACAAGGGATATGCTGGGATAATTCGAAAACTCTTTTTGTGTCAGTGTTTATTTTTGAGCAACTTTACTCCGAGTCAGTATAATTGCTAGGTAGTCAAATAAGGTAAAGACTTGGAATACATCATAATATAATTTTATTGAGTGACTACGAAAGGGTTACTCATGAAAATATAAATACCCAAGTTATTAATAAGTGAGAAAGTACCCAAGAGAACATAGTAGACCTAAAAACGACTGCCCATATTAGCAGCCTGATCTTGGTGTGCACTGTTTGCTATCACGCAAGCAGTCACAAGTTTGAACATTCTCACCTGACACACACTATTCTTATTTCATGGTAAAGATAGCAACTGGCTGAATCGTATCAATATGTAAGGACATTACGAGTATACTAATACGAGTGGGTACCTTTTTCCTGCCAATTTTACATAAGGGAATAACCTATGTCCTTTTTTGTAGTTGTTTGCTCAACTGCACGACGTTTCTCTTTCAAAATGGAATCTACTCTTAGAAGAAAGAATCTGCTCCAAAGGGAGCAAATTCTTTCCTTTAAGAGTGGATTCCATTTTGTAAAGGTAGGCAAATATGAAAATGGCAGAGATGTATCCTCTAAAAGAGCACCGATACTCCTAAACAATGTGTAATTTTAATGAACAGAAATATCGCATATTAATAAACTCTACAGAAGTCATAACATTTAATACAAGGAAACATTGATCCAAAGAATCAATACGCCGTGAAACTCAGTCATATTTGTTTTCTCCCAACTTTTGACTGTGGGCATATAAAATTTGGTCTGGCAATCACATTTACTGAAATTTTATTTACACCAAGGTGAATCGTATGTGAATTTTCTATGTGAGAAACACATTTAGTTTAATTCAGCGAGACTTTGATAAATCAAATATCAATATATAATAATAAACTAGTCAGCTAAACAACGTGTTTCATCTTCCACAACATAATAACGCACGATAAAAATGTTAGTTTACCCCGCAGTAGCCCGAAATAACTAAAAACTACCAATTCGAAATCTTCTAAATACTTCAGCAACATTTAACAAACGCAATGTCAGATAGTGCGCCAGGCTCCTCCCCGGTGTGAATGAACCATTCGAAACATTGCAGTCTACTTTTTACGCTCTTATTTTCATAAAATTCAAACTTTTCCACATTTTCACCAAACTCAACATTGGTCACTGAGTAGAGAGGCTGTCTGAAATTTGCAAGGTCTTGTTATTGGCTTTCAAACAGTCCGAATTCTTATCAAACCTTGATCTGTATTGTTTGCTGTCACACAAGCACTTTTGAACATCTTGAACTTTCTCTGAGTTTTGGTAACATGAAAAATATCGCTTTGAATACTAGCAAGTATGCCCGGGGCTTGACGTAGATCCTGGTTCGCGTTCATTTGTTTGCTCAGTCTCTTGTTTACTACTTTCTGAAAATGAGAACGCTCTTTCAGCTCTGGGTGCAATAGTTTCTTTTCCTGCTCCTGGAACTAGCACATTTCCCGTTGCTTGACGAAGGTCCTGTTTAATGCGTTCCATGGATGCAGTGTCCTAAAAGTAAATAAATAGAGGATTTCACATAACCGTTTCTACAAAGTGGCTGTATTTATTCAGTTACATGACCGGCGTTTAGTTCTTGTGCAAAACAAAAGTCTAGATCCGTCTTATAAGACAAATCAAGATCCAGGGGATTGTTTTTAAAGAAATAAACCCATCTCATAACTGAATTACACAAGACTTATTCACACATTTGTGATAATTTAGGAAGGGTAGACCCCGAATTATTACACGATTATGAAACCAATCTCAAATAACACATCTTATACGTCGTGTTTTTTTTTCTTCTGGAAATGAACGTCATGTCTCATTATCCAGTTTCTTCTACATTCTTTCTAGCTTCTGTCTAAGATTGCCTGTTTGATTCGTGAAACAATGATTATTTTAACCCTCTTGGCATATAACGTTAAATCAGCACCGAATAAACGTTGATTCAACATTTTTAACGAGAGTTTTCTAGCATCTATGCTAGAATTAACACTCACATCCGCTATCCGCTTTCTTAGGGTGTTTATTTCGCTCTTCATGTCATCTACCGTAACATTCTGGTTGTCCGTAACGATTTGGCTGTCCGCTCTACTCGATTCTTTGTCTCTTGGGATCTGGGACACTGAAATAAGACGAGAAGAGTCGTTTTCAGCTTATGGTTACCCTTTTTGACTTACAGACTTGCCAATCTTTGTTTTTGGATAAGTCCATTTTAGTCACTTGTTTAAGGGGTCTCCGGTGATTGTTTTCACCTATTATTGTATACTCGAGGACTTTAAAAACGCCTCACCCCAAAATGTGGAGTATTGTAGAAATGCCATATTTCAAGTTATTAAATATGACTATGTTTTATTAGAAATTGTAAAACTAATCAAATTCAGAAATTGCAGGAATTTATGTTATGCGTGGCGACCTTTGCACTTAACCGATCAACGTCACTGCCCGTTAATTTTATTTACAACTTCTTTAGGTTACAGCCCTTGAAGTCGATTCCATGTTGGCCATGAAAGATATCCTACAGCAAAGCACAAGATTTCAGACGCCATGACTTTATGTATCGTCCGAAAGCTTAAACTGAAAACTAGAACACACAAACTGTGACCTCAAAAAAGTGATTTTCTGGAAAATAACGTAATTTGACGTCTTACACCTCACATGAACTGTTTTCGATACAAACATCTCACAGATTTACTTTCTAAGCATCCATAAATACCCATGGATACTTAGATACCCTCACGAAACGTCTTTTTGTCAGCGCATTTACTCCATTCTTAACGAACTCTTAAATTCACATTTTAACTATACGCGGTTCTAGAGTAGACCAATGTGAGCCGTAAAATACTGTTCGAGTGTATTAATAGCTCTCGATTTCGAAGTTAGATGCCATGTTTTAATTCCACAAGCGTTTGCTTACCTCGCTTCAATTCAGTAATTGTTGAAATAAAGTGGAAGACGGGAACCACGCTATACTCCGATGAGCATTCGGATGGTACATTAAACCGTTTGTTGTGAAATCCCACGTTTTGAAAAACCATTTTATCTTTGTCACGTGTATTTAAACATTCTAAATTCTATAATTGTACTGATAATTATCTCATGCATTTGATATAGGTATGCAGTTTTATTTATCATTAGTTTTCTTAAAGCTGACAATAAAACAAGTGCAGCATTTCAATTTCTTTCATGTGAGGCGTTTTTAAAGTCCTCGAGTATAGTTTGCATAGAAATTCCTGTAAGGAAACAGTATTGACCCTGATGAGACGCCGCATTTTGCAGCGTCTGAACTGGGTCTGTACTGTTTGCATACGTCCTCCAAAAGGGTTTCCGGTCTTAAAAGGGGTAAGGTATATGGACACATGTTCAAGGGGAGTAACTTTGCAGTTTTTATGTGTGCCACCTTACACTGGGTTCAACTCTGAAAGGAAAGAATTTGCTTAATTTTGGAAAACAAATAGAATTTGCTCCCTCTCAATGAACAAATTATTTCATCTAAGAGTAGACCCCATTCTGGACAGGCGAGGTAAACAGAAATACAAAAATTGTTTCCCTTCGTTAAATTACGAAAAAAACATTGACCAATATGCCTTATGCCCCTTTTCCACACAGACCACGAATCCCACGAATCTCCACGAACTGATAAATTTAGGATTCGTAGCTGAATCGTAATCAGTTCGTGAAGTTCTCGACTGAATCGTATATATTCGTAGTCAGTTCTTGCAATTCTTGAGCAGTCGGGAATTCGTGGCAAAAGTTTTGAGCCGTTCAAAATTTTTGCCATGAACTCCCGATTCCAAAAAATCGTAGTTAATTCGTAACAAATTCGTACTGCATTCTTAGGCATCGTAACTAAATCGTAATCGATTCTGAGGCATTCGTAGATATTCATACATGTAACTCATTCGGAGATTCGTGAATTTTTGCCGAGACGCATGGGCGCACAGTAAAGACTCCAACCAGTCTCTGGACGCATATAGTGTCTCTCGAGCTGGCATATGACGTCAAAATGACGCCGTACTGACGTCGATGAGACGCCATGTGCCTGGAGGGTAGAGACTTCATTTTGTAGCCATAGATTTCTTATGGTTCATAATTAATATGTGTGTACAGCAAAGGCATTGATCTTGGGGCCTTTTTATGCCTATCTGGGAGAAAATCCCATGGATTGTCAAGAACAGTCACGAATTCATTTTTATTCACATCGGATTCGTATTCGGCGTATTCTTTATTGATTCGTAACTGATTCCTAACGTTCGTGCAGTATTTCCCAACAGATTATTGTAAATCGTATCGAATTCTTGGCAATATTCGTGCGAATCCAGCCGAATCAAGTCGAATCCAACGAATATTCATAACACTATCGTACTTGTATCGTAACTGAATCGTAGAGCGTCACGATTTGGACTAGAAAATTTACAATTCCACGAATCCTAAAATTTATCAGTTCGTGACGATTCGTGGGATTCGTGGTCTGTGTAGAATAGGGGCATTAGACGATATGTAAACTGATATAGGTCCTGTGCAATCTGGTCAGACAGAGCATTGGTCGCCAAAATTATAATTATATTTTATAACAACAGATCGCTCTTTGTCCGCCGAAAAACACGCATTCTCTTTTCAAAAATCTGTAGATAATGTGATTTTTTTTTGCTGAAAAAATATGTAGCTTAAGCAAACAAAAAAAAACAAAACAACGACAAAAAAAAAAAAAAAAAAAAAACAGAAAAGAGAACTGAAAAGGAAAGAAGTAAATTGCGGGCATTCGGTCCATTTTTACGTCAAATTAAATTTTAGTAACTTTCCTGGTAATGAATATGATTAATTAAATGCATGCAAAGTACAAATTCATAAACAATATTTATCTGACACTCATAAAATGTGCGTATTCTCACGTTATTAAATCTGCTGAAAAGATTTTTCTGTAGGTTATAGCAAGTTCTTGTATTTAAAGAAACTTCGCTTATTACGACATTATATAATTGCACATGATTCCTAAATATGTTTCTGCATCATAAAACTTGAATCTGAAACATTATTACGTCAATCTGATAAGTGCAGAAGCTCTTTCGGTTGTTCTAAATCAACAGCAAATTGATAACACATAATGCTACCTTTCATTTATCATGTTTATAACAGCTATTTTGAGTACGAGATCTTTAGTAACGAGCCATCGTCAAAAAAATATAAAAAAATCATTGTATTAAAGATGACAAAATTTGGATTTGCACTCGACAGAATCGTATCTATAGATATTTTTAATGATTTTCTAAAAAAATGTCAACCAGGTATCTGGGGATAAACACGCTTCTTACTTATCATGATAGGTACAAATATAGAGCCGTTTATTAGGTGGGCTATGAAGACTTGAAAAACAAAACAAACAAACAAACGCAAAAAAACACACACAAAAATGGGCGTGTCAAGTTTTATACGGTTTGCTTGTACATGTACCTAAGACGAACTAGTACACACTTTCAGGGAAAGCAAGTCTGCCACGCCATTTTGTCTCCATTTTCAATGGAAGTCACCGCCGTAGTTATAGGAAAGAATTTGCTCATCTAGTAGCAAATTCTTTCCTGTAAGAGTAGATCTCTTTCTGTGAGGGTTTTTATCTTCATATATTTGTTCCGGGAAGCAAAAAGGGAGTCAACAATTTGTGACCCATTGTAAACTGAGGTATTTACATGTACTCATATATCTTAAGAAAGATCCCCCTCGTGAAAATCTTAATGACGCTGACGCTCGCTTTTATTTTTTTTTCTATATTGAAGCGATTTAAAAAATAATCCACTCTTTAATTTGGAATATATAAAAAAAATGCATCTACGGTCACCCAAAATTCCACAACAGATACTATTCTTTTAAACCTGATGATGTCCATATCCCGAATTTGAAATCGTTTAACCGAAACGGTCAGAAATTAGCATGTGTTACTCGTGTTCTTAGAACAGTTAACATACAGATGAATTACTTCATGTATACAGTTTTCTGAGGAAACAGTTGTCGTATAATATCAAATTAAATTTTGAAAGTTTGAAGTCGATCAGTGGCTCTATTTGGCATACCGCGCCTAAATATCGCAAACAGGTGCAGATTTTGGGTCAGTTAAAAGGTGAAATTTCAAAAAGTGACGTCGCGAGAAATTGTATATGTTAATAAAGACGCTTTACAATCTTAGACGACGTTCACGGCTTACAGGAAGCTTAAAACCGTCAGAAAAAGCAGCTAGCCATGATTTAAAACTAGAGGTGATGAAATCAACTTACGTCGACGCCGTCTCCGTAATAGGTTTTCGCGACAACATCGACGGCAATGATAATTGCAAACCAGTGCAGATTACAATATCAAGAGACGGTAAGAAATTGTCTAAGAGAGTGTTGCATAGATAACATCGTCATCCCCAAATATATTTCAGAGATGTAACCCTCTTTTACTGACGACATTTAAGTAACTGATACCTTTAAACTGCATAATTTTTAAATTTGATAAGCTCAAGCACTTTATCGTAAACTGTTAAACACTGTCATGAGTAAAAGGATTATCAGCCATCAATAAGAAGTGGAATTTTTAAGTCCTCCCTGTGTATTTGTTGATATACATGTATATTATCTGTTTGAACGTCTTCGGCTAGCCAGAAAACTTTGAGAACAAGACTAAGCCGCGACACGAGAAAACCAACAAAGTGGTCGTTTGCCCAATGCAGACTCAGATCAGCCTGGGCATCCGCCCAGTCTGATCAGAGTCTTCGCTGTCCGCATGAAGGTAGCTTAGACCCTAAGCTACCTTTAAAGCGCTGCGAAGACTCCGATCAGACAAGACGGATGTCCAGGCTGATCTGAGTCTGCGCTGGGCGCACAGCCACTTTGTTGGTTTTCTCATGTCGCAACTCATAATTTAGTCTGAAACGGCATACCAGTAGAAGATGTAATTCTGTGAGTGTCTATCATGTGTTGTTGAACTGACGCACTCACAGTAGACAAGGCCCTCTTAGTGTCGAAGGAGACGAGGCGGGGTACAAGAGTGTGTACCTCTAGCGATGCTTTGAACAATCTGGCTCCGAGGATATAAAACCTTTTTTCGTCAACTCAGCTGAGCATGAAATTTTCTCTGCTGATCAATATGAAAATGCCAACTACATGATTGTAATGTTGGAAGAGAAGCAGAGAAAATTTCATACTCAGCTAGACTTTGCAAGAAAACAACTGTGCTTATAAGTAATTTCTTATTTATTAGCAGATAAAATTTTATGCTCAGCTGAGTTTATAACCTCGGGGCCTGGCCGAGAAAACTGTTCAGAACTTACCAGTAGAAGCCGTGATTCTGTCATTATCTATCATGTGTTGTTGAACTGAAGCACTCACAGTAGACATGGCGCTTTTGGTGTTCAAGGAAGGGACGAGAAACCTATCTCCAACTTTGTTGCGAATTCTTATCTAATTTAAATCAAAGAATAAAAAGAATTAACAGATGCAATAAGGAAATGAATGTGTTAATCTGTTTTTGATGAGAAGCATAATGACGTAACGCGACTTACAAGCACTTTCAGTTGGCTATAAACAAGAAACCAAAGTCCATAATACTTTCCAATCTTGTACTTCTCTTATAAAAAAAATACATAGTTGCATTCAAAATGTGACTCAATCATATTGTTCCACGAATGCAAGATAGGGCTAAGTCCACAATAAATGTTATACTCAACAAATACTTGCGTTTGTGGGACGATATAGTCTTAGTAATCAGTAGTTCTTTTCTTACACGACGAATCTAGATTTTTGGGATTGTTTTGAAAGAGAAAAACCTTTTTAAAAACTGAATTACACAAGACTTTTTTGCATATTCGGGGTACTTTATGGAAAGAGAAAACCTTTCTTATGGGCGAACAAAAACCTTAATTTCTCGACCTGGAAGAAGGACAAACATGATTGCTGTCATCTCCAGTAGATTTAAAATCTTCTTTATCTTGTCTGGTTCCCATGAAACCTTTTCAATGTAAACTATCTCATTGCTCTGCCATAAGGCATGAGAGCAATCTTTTTGCAGAGAATCACAGTCCACTCCTCTAACAATGGTTCCTCTGCGTAAAAACTGAATTCATCAGGTGCTTGCAATCAATATGTTTCAAGCTGTAAGACTGGCATGATTAAAACATGTCTGCTGTCTGATGTTAAAGGTCAATAAACATGGCTTTAATTACCTTAGCACACAAAACGACCTGTAGAAATTAAATTCGTACATACCAACATATATTTTGGAAAAAGAATATCATGTAAGAGGGATGAACAATCACTTAAAGTCAGAATGAACTTTCTCTTATACTTTTCAATGAATTATAGAGATTTCTCGGTGAAATCAAAACCGATAATCTCACTTGTGAAATCATCACTTTCGAATTCAGTTTCCGAAAAAGATTTTTTGTGAAATAGTCTCATTTATTTGTTGATTAATTGATTAAGCCTTTTCCAGCTTGACTTAAATTACGTCACGCATGTTTGCACGTCATTATGACGTTAATGACGTAACTTATAGCACCAAAGTACTATTGTTAGTGTACGCGACGTCAGGCCGCCTTAGTCTCCTGTAGGCAATCTTTCATAAGAAATTTCTTGGGAGCTGATTAATAAATTGAAATTTTAAACTATTTTCAAGTTGCAAACTTGTTTACAACCAATATGATACTCAACAGAAACGCTGGAAGCATTACATTTGACGCGAAACGGCTACAGAAAAAGTTGTGTCTCTGTCGTGATTGCTGAATCATCGGGATAAACTGAATTATTGCAATTTTAACGCCTAAAAGAAACAGAAAATTTGACTATTTCAGTGTAAGATCGGTTTTTATTTCACTCATGAACACCAAAAGTGTTATTTTAACTCGTATCTTAGCCATTTGTGAAAATACTGCTTTTAGTGTTCATTCGGTGAAATAAAAATCGATCTTACACTGAAAAAAATCAAATATCCTCCATGTATTCAATTGGAACAGACTGAGAAAAGGGTTATACGACTTTGGATAGTCAAGAGTATTTGCCTTATACCAAGTTTGAAGAAAGAAAATGGGCACGTTCGGCATTACAAATTGGGTAAAGCCGAGCAATACACCTATATTCTTCGGGTACTCTAAGATACGTTTATCAAGCATAACCCCAGTATTCCCCGGGCTCCTTGAAGAGCCCCAGGAATGTTCTTGCTCGGGTTTACCAAGTAATTATGCCGAACACACCCAATGTACGATACGAGTGACAACCATAGAAAATGATTGGTCCCGTTCGCAGGCTATGGAGTGTGATCACGCACATCCTGGCCATTACTTTCAGCAGTAGTTTCATGTGAAATTTCAAAATTCAGAAAGTCAGCAGGGTCAATGTTCATTTTCAAGGGAAAACAACCCTGCCATTTCCATTTTGCCTCCTTTTTAATGAAAGGCCCCTTTTAAGGAAGCGGCAAGTTCTTTCCTGCAAATAAAGACCCCATTTTTCAAAGTCCATGCTGTCTAGATGCAACCAAGAAGTTGTTCGCCATTATAAAATGGCGGAAAAAACTTGCCGTGTATGCATGCATCTTAAATTCAAAACATAACGGAGGCAAAATCCAAAGTTATTTCAGCCAGTGGTCTATCGATGTTTAGGGGCAAAAATGTCCTCACCTTTGGAATAAACAATATACATAGGCACATGGTGGTACAAAACATGACCAGAGCTGATAGAAGAACAAAGTTCAAGGTTGTCTGTTCAGTTGGTAGCACGTGTGTCAGAGGTACTCCGAATATGCAGACAATAACCACGTTGTAGATACAGAACCCGATATATTTGGAATCATTTAAAGCTGAAAAATAAAAAAAAATCATTAAGAAATATGCCATTTTAACGGTAAGTACATAACGTTGAACAACGCCATGTCGACGTCGATTTCTACTCAACGTGCTTTCAAAGTTGTGTGCCAGCTGGATCACTGCCGCCTTACTTTTTTGGTCACTCGCTAATTTTCCTGGAACATGCACCAAATAAAGCAACGGCTTTAACTGACCTGTCATTAACGTAAACTGTTAGGTGCGCCTTGTACCATGAGAAAATTTGCCAACCTGACATAGGTATATTTTCATTTTCTTGTGTGTTTAAGAAATAGATCTGCAAAGTGTTAAATTCAAAGGTCAGCAGTAACGTAGATCAAATCATGGGCATGAAGCGCGAGTGATCATGACCTACGTTACAACTAAACTGTTTACTTCTAGCCTGATAGCCTCCAAATGCAAAAAGTGTTGAAATTTATATTATAAGATCATGAAACACTTAACTGAATGAACATATAAACTTATTATTTTACATATTTTAGATAAGTTAAAACTTCTTTAAAATATTGTCAACTTGTCAATTCGTTTGATGAATACCTATAGCTCAAAAATCGAAACCATGTAGCTAATCGCTTGTTAATCAAATCGACCGCTATTCGAAACAAACTGATCTAATAATTTAATTTGATACCTGGCACTGTGACATGACGCGTCTCCCAAGCTAGAAAGGTCCCAAAGGCGAGGAGTAGACCCTTGTAAATATACATGGAGACAAACCAGTAACCTTCGTTACGGTGATGACAGTACGTGTATACCTCTTCTATTACATTATTATAGTTATACAGGTCCTGCAAAAGATGTCTGTATTTTATTCAGTATTCTTGAGATATATAACTATCATTTTATTGTATAAACTGACATTTCAGTACAATTTTCATGACAAATCCAATCACGTAAGAGTGCCGCAGACAACAGTATGTTCTGACAAAAGGTCAATTCTTATCAACCTTAAGAAGGAGATGCACAGTTGCCCCTTGTAGAACCGCCTTACCATGAAGGTCACTATACACATTGCAGCAACAGAAAGTTAAGTAAGTAAATAAATGAGCAGTAACATTACAAAACCGACAAGCGAATTCGGTGAATTTTTATACCCCGCCGAAGTGGCCCTGATTTGTTTATGGGTTATTTCAAGTTTCATTACATTTCGTTCGCTGGTTACTTGGTTAATACAATCAAATGCAATAACTCTGGCACAAGTGGGGCATAAGCTGAAGACATTCTTTGCCTCAGCATCACTGAACTATGATGATACAGTTTTAAATCAGTTTAAAGAAACTTTATTCACCGGTACCTTAGTTATGGTTAATTTGTGGATTTTTAATCAATTCAATGGCATTAAATCATGCATTACTAATGTGATTATGAAAAAACTTAATGAGCAATGCTGTGTTATAACAATACATAAATATTTTAAGTTTTCTAAAATTCCAACCATTGGTAACTTAGTTATGACTCAATTTGTTGATTTTAGACCAATCCAAGGGCAATAACTCATTGCTTACTGAAGCATACCGACAAAACGTAAGATTTACCAATGTGTTATGGTGATATATATTTAGTATAAGTTTCATAGAATATTTATTGACTACTTAGTTATGGGTGAATTTGTTAATCTTAAATTGATTCAAGGGCAATAGCTCAAGACATGCACTTCTGATGCCATTCTGATTAAACTTAATGTGCATATTTATTAACTAGAAATGTTTTTCAGAGAAAAACTGATGTCCCCCCACCATACCATTTCCCATCCCCTCCAATGAATAAAAAGCCTGAACAAGTAAAATATCTAGGCAACAAGTAAAATATCTAGGCAAGTTTGGAGAAAATCCATCCACTGGTTCTAAAGATACCCTACATTGATGACAATGACCTTGAAAATGAGTTCAAGGTCACCAAAATCAAATCATCTCTAAAACTTGTCCGAATGATGTATTCATGCAAGTTTGGTGAAATGCCATCCTTTGGTTCAAGAGATATCACTGGTACAAGAAATTGTCATCTAAATCCTCCAGTGACCTTGAAAATGAGGTCAAGGTCACAAAAATCTAATCAGCACTTAAACTTGTCCTCATGATGTAACCATGCAAGTTTGGAGAAATTCCATTTATTCGTTCAGGAGATATCACTGGTACAAGAATTGTCATCTAAGTCCTCCAGTGACCTTGAAAATGAAGTCAAGGTCACCAAAATCTGACCAGCTCTTAAACTTATCCCAATGATGTATCCATGCAAGTTTGCTGAAACTCAATAAATTCGTTCTGGAGGTATAGTGGTACAAGAAAATGTCATGTAAGTCCTCCAGTGACCTTGTAAATGAGGTCAAGGTCACCAAAACCTAATCAGCAATAAACTTGTCCCAATAAAGCATCCATGCAAGTTTGGTGAAATTCCATCTATTGGTTCAGGAGATATAGTGGAACAAGAAATAGACATCAAAGTCCTCCATTGACCTTGAAAATAAGGTCAAGGTCACAAAAATCTAAGCAGCTCTTAAACTTGTCCCAATGACGTATCCATGCAAGTTTGGTGAAATTTCAGCCATTGGTTCAATATATATCACTAGTACAAGAAATTGTCATCTAAGTCCTCTAGTGACCTTGAAAATGAGGTCAAGGTCACCAAAACCTAATCACCTCTTAAACTTGTTCCAATGATGTATCCATGCCAGTTTGGTGAAATTCAATCAATTGGTTCAGGAGATATAGTGGGTACAAGAAATTGTCATCTAAGTCCTCCAGTGACCTTGAAAATGAGGTCAAGGTCACCAAAATCTAATCAGCTCTTAAACTTGTCCAAATGATGTATCCATGCAAGTTTGGTGAAATTCCAACTATTGGTTCAAGAGATATCGCGCACGCAAGAAATCTGTCACGCCGACGCTGACGCCGACGCCGACGCCCGGGATCCGCACTGAAAACAATATGTCCCCCCTCACCTTTGGTGGGGGGACATAATTAGATAAAAGTCATACATATTAAGTTTTAGTTTTATGAAGTTTCGGTAATTGGTTATTTAGTTATGGCTCATATTATTTATTTTTAATCAATTCCAGGGCAATAACTCATGCACTACTGAAGCGAGTCCAATGAAACTTCATATGCATTAGCATGTAACAGTGATATACATATTTATATTAAGTTTTGTGACATTCCGTCCAGGAATTATTTGTTACGTGTGCCGACGGAAGAATGTATGGATATAAGGACGGACGGACATGGAGCAAACTATATCCTTTTGTCTTCGGCGGGGGGTAATAAAGTTGCATATGCGCCCAGCGAAGACTCAGATCAGCCTGGGCATCTGCTCAGTCTGATCAGAATCTTCGCTGATGCGCTTAAGAGTAGCTTTAAGGGTCTAAGCTAGCTCCATACGGACAGTGAAGACGCTGGTCAAACTGGGAGAATGCCCAGACTGACCTGAATCTTCGCTGGGCGCACATGCCACTTTATTGGTTTTGACGTGTCGCGGCTCAATTAAATAAGTCGCGGTCAAGGCATCCAAGCCAACCCCTATGTAGCGAAACGGTACACACTCACAAAAAAGGAAAAAAAGAAAAGTAAAACACCTCGAGGAATAATCTTTGGATTATTTTTTATGGTTTCTGTATATTTTTATTTCCCGATAAAACCATAATGCTATGATCCTCATTACAATAGCATTGACAAGGGTGAGGGAGAGGGTGAAGGTTTGGGCCCAGTAAAACCGATTTACACCCCCAGTAGTTATTACTGACCGTCCCAAGGAGGTAAATGTACTTTCGTTGCGGTTGCATTTGTTTTACGTTCGGTGCTGTTTGATTTATTGTGTTTTCATTTTAACCCGTCTATAATAAAAATTGAAAATAGGTAAAAATAGGTGTTAAATGTTTTTCGTATAATTTGCTTAGTCTGTTGTAACCCTTCTGTTGGTCTAAATTATTTAGTTCAGTAACGATAGTTGAGTTGCCACCTATTTGGGAAAGAGCTGCTGACTCGGTTTATCACTTGTAATTTATTGTTTGTTGGGATGTCTTTGTCAATCTTTCCCTTTGATGTTGGGGATAGGTTTGGGATCTGATTCAGTCAGTTCCTGAAGTGTAATTACTCTTTAAATTTGACAAGGCAATACTTATGAGGGTCACAGCATATGTATAAATCCAGAAGTAACAGAAATAATTTAGAAGTTGTAAGCAAATAATCTTATCTAGAACTGTTTATTGTATATGTAAACACAATAGACAACGATTAACGGATGCAAGTAACTGTATAAAACTGTATGCAATTGTATTGTAATACGACCTACTACGAACAGAACTAAATCATTAATGTATTAGCATTGTACAAAAAGTCGGAATCAACATATCTCCATTTTACATTCGCCTTTATAATACATGTACTGAAATATGAAAGTGAACAATGACAATTTAAATAGAAATCAATATGATAGTTAAGAAAACAATCATAACATTTCAGAGTCTGTAATTTGTATCTTGTGAACAAGTGTTTTTTTCCTTTGAATAGTAAAATAATAATAATAATTAAATAAATAACACTCTGTTGGACTGGTACTGGCTCCTCTAAACGTACCTTTGTGTTTCGAACAAAACTCTCTTTCTTTAAGCTGTGAGTTGATGACCATGAGATCAACAGAATGCAGTCAAACAGCAACAGGAACACAATAATACTGAACAAGTGCCAGTCTTTGATCATCTGAAAAAGATAACAATGGGGAATTTTAAAATAATCTCCTTTACCCAATATTTTGCAAGGGCGACAATTATTTAGCTTGAGCAAGGGAAGCACTTACGTTGCGACATTTGCAAAATAGTTTTTTCCCTTACCCCAAAACTGGCTTGTATACTCTCTTTGTTGGGGTCCTAAAGTTAATACTTCAATGTAGGTCAAGATAAACAAACCGTGGTTTATAAAAAGAGTCATTAAACCAGCTGCTATTTTCATTTCTTTGGTGCATTCCTAGCATCCAAAGGATCTACAATTTCGGAACTTATCGCATAGAAAGCCTCATTTCGCAAACTAAACATTACTTTTTAACGTACCTACTATTTAATGGAAGACATTGTCTTGGATTATCTAATCACCTGTCTGAATCAGACACTTTCAGAACTTCCGAAGAAAACATTGGGTTCGAGAAGTAAACATAATTCTTTCTGTCTTTAAATACTTTCAAAAATACAGAGACAAAATGATCTCATGACTAGAGACTTCTGACTGTTCGTTCGTCCCCCGAAAAGTATTTATTATCATCATTAATACAAAATTTCTCGAAATTCAATCCACTTGATACGCAAATTGTCTGTCCAAACCCGATAATTATCACGTTGTCTGAATACAGCGATACGTATGAAAACTAAACAATTGCTGCAAGAGATGCACAGTTCCTTCAGTGAAAGTTCATATACACCAGGCAAATCAAAAGATATGCCATAAAAAAGGTTTATACAAAGTTTCATTAAAGCAGTTTTACACCGGCATAGTGTTATTATATGACACTGCAAATACTGCCAGATGAAAGTATGTGTAACGAATCGTTCAACTTCAATTTCAACAGACTTCAGTATATTGCTGTCTTTCGATTAGAGATGCCCGGTTACACTTAAAAAGGACACCACGTGAAAATAATATAAGCCCATGAGTTTCAACAGAAAACTAGGTCATCGTGACCTCCGTTCGTCAAATTTGGATACTTCTATCATTCATTTTCCCCGGAGTACTTTGATATCACTGTTTAGACTCCCATCAATGTTTTCATTCAAAAAAGTACCATAGTTACTTAAACTGCACTATTTGTAGATAACTTGTTTTTTGTGTGTGTTTTTTAGGGAGAGAGGATTATATACTATTGTTTATTATAACTTGTGTTCAATATCTATTGTATTCTTGCAATTAGATATGTTTAATCTTAATCTTATCTAATCATGATTATTATTCAGGGAAGATTCTGATAATGATACGTGAACCATGGGCAAAATAATTTCAAAGTGTAACAGGGTTACCTCTACTGGCTTTGAAGTTTATTTCTTATTGACACATGTCACACTGACAAACATATGGCAAGGAACTATAAATTCTTAAAAGTGATATACATTTAAACATGTGGCGAAATGTTCATAATTAAATCAAAGAAAGAACTATTGTGTGTATAGTTGTTACCTCTCTATTGATTATATTGTTATAAGTGCTGTACATTTTATAAATAATATTTAATACTGCATTATTTTCCATTGTGTGATGCAGTGTGAAATGGGTCTAAAACACTGATACGCACCGACTATATCTGTGTTTTTCCCCATTTTGCGGAATATATGTCTGCGTGTATTAGTTTATATGCCCTTTCAACACTTTTTCACCATGTCATGATTGTGTCTGAGTGCGAAAATAAGTTCAATGATCTTCTTACAGTACTCATTTAGTGCAACAGTATACCTTAGACACACCAACATGATGTTACCATAAAGATTCAAAGTCTAAGGACATATAGGTAAGAGCAAACAGAGCAGACCCAGATAAAACTGTTCCAAAAGGAGCATTCCATCTGAATCTTTGGACGCATTACTGCGTTGTGAACCCAAAGGGGGGGTCTCATATGCGCCCACACTTGGATTTTCTTGTTACTATGCATGCTAAGTGCCACTGCCCTATCAACTATAAATATGTATTTATTATCTTCCAAAAGGTATTATAGGTCTCAGGAGAGCACCTTGAGGTACTCTATTTTTTTTCCTGATACCTGCCATTCATTTTTTTAGTCTTAAAGAATGTGCTTTCCTTAATTTCATAAACTTTGAACTAGAATTGTAAAAGGACTGTTTATAGATACCTTCAAGACCATTTGTGATTGAATAGATATATACACAATGTTTTTTCTCGAAACATAAAGTCTGAAACTATAAAATAATTAAGGCTGAAATTACCAAAACATGATTTTCAACTTAAAATTTAAAAGGGTTGCAGTCTTTGTCAACCTTTGAAATTGCTAGCAAAGTAGGCCCTGTGTATCCTCTCAATACCTTTAGAATTTTCTGACATTTGGAAACCGGTAACATTGTCAAATATTACGTAATATTTATGAAGGTAGATTTTAAGAGAAAAACTCATGTCAGAATTAAGTTTGAATAAGTTCGCAGAACCACTTCCTTTTGTTATAATATAACAATTAGTATACATAACAATCATAACAGATTGTTCTACATGCTATTACACTGATTTAAAAGGTTTATAAAAAAAACTATTTTACCCTAAACAATTTGCATATATAAAATGTACTAATTCTGAAGCTGAATTTCATGCATAAATATTTTTATTTGTGTAAAGTATATCATACAAAGCAAATACATATATATGAATAATTGCTTGACTGCTAATTGTCCCCTTTAGTCAATTTGACTACTTAAGTTTCTTTTCAATTGAGGTGTAAGTCAGGGTGATCCATTTTTACTACTGATATAGTGTCAGATTTGCACAAAAACACCAAGATTGTATTCAGTAAAGCGTTTCTAATTGCAACAACAGTAAATACTTAGTTCCATCCCATACCTTACCTAAGGGTAAGCTTACCTATGGGTAAGAATAGATAACCGATTAATCTGGACACCGGATGTTATTATTTACATGTGAATAAGCTAGCTGAAATATTGAACTTTCTGAAAAAGACACAATGTTATAAACACTGAATACCTTATGTACATGGTTGCATTCATTACCAATCTTAAGTCAGATTGGATTTGTTTCAGGAAGAAACAGTTCTCTGTTGCCTGTTTTTGGTGTCAGAGTTTCTGTGATGTTTTACCTTATGTATGTTCTTATTATCTTTGGTTCGGTTTGGGTTGCTGAGTGGCCACCTTTTGGGAACAAGCTGCTCACTCGGTTGGCCATATGTTCTCTGTATCTTGATTATTTGTAATCTTAGTTGTTTCCAACTATGGTTTGAGGGCTGGATTTGGATTTTGATTGTTTCAGTTCCTGGTCTTTGCATACTTTTTACTTTTATCACCCATCAATAGATGCACTGCCAGATGCAAAACGGTTCAAGTCAGCTGTGGTATCTTACGGAAATGATGGATAGATTCTGATTGGTTAGGGCTTATGAATAGAAGCAAAACACTGCAAAATTAGGTACTAGCTGGAAAATGTTATGGGATTTAGTACTGGTTAACCGTATAGTAAAAGCGACAAGTAAGCAATTACTATGAAGCCTTCTACAAGAATTGTTGATCTGGCAGTACCACACAAATATGGAAAGTATACTTCTCATGAAATTAGAAGAATAAACGATAAACATTCGTTTAATTAAGACTTATCATGAATATATTTAAAGTTCCACTGTGGAGTACAACAAGGTGCCATTATCTCGGAAAAAGACCTTTTATCATAGAAACGGAAACGTCTTATGTGGCTTGGCAATGCAAAACATGATAGAAACATAAAATTGGCCTAACAATGAAACACAAAGATACCAAAAAAAAATTTCTGTGAATAATGTGGATTTTACACTTTTCAAAAAATTTGACTGTGAACATAAAAACTCTAAAAAAATAATGTTACCGGTTTTAATTTTTCTTGATTTTTTAATATCATTACCTACACATGTGTGGTCAATTTTGATGTGAATTTCATAGGTTGACAAGAACTATAACAAACTAAAATCAACATTTTAATTTATTGAAAATAATTTATGGATCTGAAATATCCCCGGGAAATTTCAGATGAAATTTTATGTGGATATTTTCATTTGATACATTGATCTACAATTATGTTACATACATACTCCCAAATTACTAGGCATCGTTTTGAGACAAAATTAGGTACAAAAATCTAAAATTTCATAGCTCTGGGGGGATTAAAACAAGGGCACCAATTTTTTCCTCGAAAAATACAAAAATTGCTGTTATTTAAATACTGAAATAGATCAATGGATAAATATATCACAAATGCAAGACTCATGTGCTTGACGATCTTTATGCATATTAAGATTAAACTCCGAGCGTGGGCAGAACTCTATGTAAATTTCCTATAGGGTGAGACCCCCCCCCCCTTTTTCCATCTTTAGGAGAACTACGGTGTTTTTAGATGTCATAATTTTTAGAAGATTTACGGTTTCACCCAGTCAAAATATACTACCAGACCTAATCTAGTTCTGCTTTCTTATATGCCTCGCGTATGAATCGGTATAGGTGGGCCGTGATTCCAATCCATGACCCCCAGCATGTTTAAACCAAATGAGCTAGATGTTAAACTGATGCAGAATGAAAGAAATGATAGAAAAAATACAACAATCATTGCTGTTTGTTCTACAGAGACATTGATAAATGAGGTCAAGTCCACCAAAATGCAAATACTTCTTCATCTAAACCAAAAAGATCAGGTCACAAATGGTCATTTTGATGAAACAAATAAAGTGGTAGAGTGCAGAGTGGATGATCACGTGGTTTTCACGAATCAGTAAATACCGGAATTTCCAATGCAACGATCTGCTTCGCGGTTAGCTTTTGAAGAGAACTTTATTTCCGAATGCATTCTAATGAAATATAGTGCAGAGATTGCGTACTAGTAAATTTAAAGAGTAACTAAGTATTTTGAATTGGTGTTTTTGTTTTTGCCAAGAGTTTACAAGTTCTCATGTTTAAACCTCCCTCTCTCTGAAGCAACAACAACATTCACGAGCCAGAGGCTACTTTCGGTTTCGGATATTGGGGGACGATTAAATGCAGAAACTATAGATCCCACGATAAAGTCGCGAATATCGTCTGATATTTCTCATGACTACACACTCTCTGTGCTGCATTTTGAAAGAATGCATACAGAAACAACAAAATTAAGTAAAATGTAAAGAATTCCCGGGATTTCCTCGTTCAGAATGAGGTAAGAAAATGACACAGGATACAAGTAACATGTGATCAGCCACCCGTGGAGAATATCTGGCAAAATCCACATAAAATGTTATGACACACCTCAACTTGTTTTGAAAAACATACAAACATATGCGTCAACTGCGTTCTTTTCTTTTCTAAATCCACCAAAATAACAAAAATATTTCAAAGTAGTCACGTAACGTTACAATGTTATTATACAGAGTAGCGCCATATTGCATATACAAATAATCGCTAATAAATTTACAAGACTTCACTCGATCACACTCAAGTGGACCCCACCCATTTCTGATATTATGCTAATTCCAAATTTTTGTGGGTATTTTGAAAAATCGCTTTACAGCAAACACATTTTTGCTGACTGTGAATTGTATTAAATTTGATTCACACAATCTTTGTGACTAGAATGAACTGACTTGTTTACCTTGGATGTCTGTAAATTGTAACTCGTAATGATAATGTTAGGCTTTAGCCGAGTCGCAAGAAAGATTGCTACTGCGCATGTCCAAGATCATTGTGTTTGTTCGGCCCGTGGATCAGTATAAACTGATAAGACTTTCTCTTTTCATTATTTTCCATAGTTTTTACACGGGTAGTGTAAATTATCTTGATTAGACAGCACGGAGGGGATGCCGATATGACTCTTCAAAGCTTGAAAAATCGTGGTGCGATCCATTTGCAGCGAGTGCTATCTAAAGCTAATGATAGCTTAAGTTGGAGATAAAGGTCGTTATGGAGCCTATCAGTCATGAAGAAAATGCAGGAATTCATATTAAAGATAATAAACATGCAATTATGACATCATAAGCATAGAAATAAGACTTAAAATGGTATCTTATGGATTATAATTAGGATGTGTAATGATATTGCACATGCACTGCGTATTGCAGAATTAACTCTTTAAGCACCAAAAAGCAGACGACAAAATTTACGCGTGCAAAAATTTAAAAAAATGCCTTGTCCAAGACATTTCATATTGAGAATTCAAAGACTAGAGGGCACACAGTGTAGATCTACATGAGACGGCTCATGATGAGCCGCCTCATTAGGATCTACGCTGTTCGCAAATTATGCTTTTTTCGTCACTGGTTCTTAAAGTGTTAAACAAACAGCATCAAACGAATGTTGCTTCTGCTTATCCGGAAACAAGGTCTGTTACGTCTATAGGCTGTCAGTAAACGTATAAAGAAAATGCAAACTCAAACGTACTCTAAATTACATAAACGACCCATTTACAGCAGTACATGAAGTTAAATAAAAAGGTCTAAACACTTTGAAAGCAAAAAACGCAGATCTGTGTTTTCGTTGTCAGCAGCTGTTATCTAGAACTGTTTGTCAGAGCCTTATGTAGGTATTATTTGTTACTTGATCAAGGTATTCCGGGCCTCACAAAGGGGGTGGATAGGGTCGAACAAAGATGTAATATGTTCGGCATTTGGGTGTCCTACTTATGTTACCTTAAAGTAGGGCAAGGATCTCCTGCCCTTGCAATAGTGTGGATGGGGTTGTTTGGATATTTTTTCACTAGTAAATCTTATCTCTCTTTTATACCTCCCGCTCTCTGGGAGACGGCTCAAAATAGATTAAAATACTGTCTCAAAAGGGATGTCAAACGCAAAAACATTCAACAAGGAACCTCAGGCCCATCCCTCATATTTTTGTATTTACTATGTTATCTTCGAGCTTATTCACAATTAGGGGATGTTGATATAGTGTTGTTCTTTGTAGGTCAACACTTAGTTCAACTTCAGGTAGCGCAGTTACAACACATGCTTTTGTACTGAATTATACTTACCGTCTTTTTAAGTTTGTAGTCCCTAAATAAGATATGGACTCTCCAGGTCTTTGAGAACAGAGCACCAAACAGTGATGTGAATCCCAGGCACATAATCCAGACCCGAACCTGTAAATAGTAAATCAGTAAAGTCATGAGAGTGCAGAGTAAAACAAACCCTATTCGAATGAAGATGCTTTAGTTCACTTTCAGGGGAAGCATTTAATATTTTATTGTCGTTTTTCCCTCATACTCCAATAGGGGTCAATTCTTAAAGAAATGAAATTGCTAGCTTTGATTGATTGATTGATTGATTTGTGGCTTAACGCCCACGGTAAACAACTATGGTCATGTCGGGACGGTCAGTTAACCTAACCACGCTATTCCTGGGCAGGCTTAGACCAGTACTAAGTGCACATACTTTTGCCAGTAACTGACAACTGCCCTTCTTGAATCAGTCGGAGGAGAAACGAAAGTATGTGGCAAGATCGGGTATCGAACCCAGGACCTCTGACTTATGAGTCAGGTGCCCTACCGATTGCGCTAGACGGCCCGGCTTGCTAGCTTTGGGGCAAACTCTTTCTTTATAGAATTTAATCCTTTTTTAAATCATTTTTTTGAAGGGTTTTATCGTCCTGGGAACAAAATCTGAAAGTAAGGTGTCTCCCTCGATAAAAATGGCAGAAAACATGGATGCCAATGGAAGCAAATAATTTCCTGAAGAAAACTGACGCGGAAAGGTAAAATTACTTTTGCCTAAGATATGCAAAGCATCATTAAACCTAGACCGGAAACCCGGTTTGGGAGCTTATAGAAACAGTGTAGACCCACGAGACGCATTTAAGATATGCATTATCACCAATGTAGTTAGTTACTGACCCTGTGTTGAAAAACAAGGGTTTCGTGTGAGCTCATAGCGGGCGATCCCCTTCCATAAAGTTCCAGTAGCTACCCATCAAAGTTTATTGACTACATCCATCGAGAAACTGTTTACATCAACTAACTCTACCCATCCCGGAAAGGAAAAAAATGAACCATTTTAGAGAAACAATGTATTTCTTTTACTCCTACAAAGGAAAGATTAACCCTTTTTATATATGAAGAGAGTGATAAGAATTTTAAAATTCTTAAAATGACCGAAAATCTGTGGAGCGGCCACACAGAAATCTTACAGAGCACCACTGACCAACTATGGATATTTATTGGGATGTAATGTAAAGACCTTCGTCTAACCATATCATTAAGTTCTTAAACAAGGTGTAATAATCCAACTTCTGATACTTTCAGTAGTCTGTTGGTTCCGTTAGATGAACAGCAGGCTTGGTTGGTTGGTTGGTTGTTTTGGGTTTAACGGCCCTTTGAGACAGTATATCAGTCTATATCGGACCGTCTCCAAGAGAGAGGGAGAAAGAAAAGAGAAATGATAGACGAGAGAAAAATATCTAAACAGCCCCCAGCCGCACCTACTGCAAGCACAGTAGGCCCTTGTCCTACTTTCATCCAAACAAGTAGGACGCCCCGGCACTGGAAATTATAGCCAGCACCATCGCCAGACCACCATCCTCTTGAATAGCAGGCCTTACAGCTGCATCAAGGTCTGTGTTTGCAATATTTTAACAACAATTATAGAGCTCTGAATTAATATCGGTTATATAATGGTGTTTTTTTGTTTTCTTCCAAGACCATCCCAAAAAGCTAGATCCGTCTTATAAGACGGGTGTAGCTTTTTAGGATGGTCTTGGAGGGAAACCTGATTTCGTTAGACTGATTCAGATATTTAGGGTCATTTAAAGGATTGAAAAACACCGTTGTATAGCCGATACATACTGTACTAGTACATCACCACCTACCATACAAATATGGTTGTCCAGAGATTCTGGTAGTAGGTTGCCATAGTCAAACGTTGTGAAGAAGACACAAATAAACATCAAAATACTGCCAGCTATGATCACGTTGTTTATCATAGGACTTGATAGCTTGATGTTGCTGAAACAAGCATTAATTCAAAGTTTTATACATAAAACTAATGAGCCGCGACACGACAAAACCAACAATGTGGTGGTGCGCCTAGCGAAGACTCAGTTCAGCCTGAGCATCCGCCCAGTCTGAGCAGAGTCTTCCTTGTCCGCATGAAGGTAGCTTAGACCCTTAGCTACCCTTTAAGCGCTAAGCGAAGAGTCTGGTCGGACTGGACGGATGCCCAGGCTGATCTGAGTCTGCGCGGGGCGCTCAACCACATTGTTGGTTTTCTCATGTCGCGGCTCAAATTATTATCATTAAAATCATTTAAATAGTTGGTACATGTTCATAAAATCAATTTCTATAAGAAGATGTAAATGACCAAAAATATTTTTAAAAGTTATATCAAAATAAATCAGTACTGTACATGATCATGTATGAGTAAATACTACGGCTTGATGAATTCAGTCAGATAATGATTGTGTATAAGGGGGTACTACATGTATAGAATAGATGGAGGACTACTCGCGATTAAATGTTTTAATGTCCTTTCAACAGTATTTGAGTCATGCCGACCGATGAAAGCGTGATAGTGAAAGGTTGTGTGCAATGATACCCCATTTACAGTTGAAAAATGCTTATCTGGGACTCGAACCTGGACCACTAAAAAATAAGGCCAGCGCTTAACCCATCAAGCCGCAGCTGTTCCCATATGAGTGGATGCAATCTCTCTCTCTCTCTCTCTCTCTCTCTCTCTCTCTCTCTCTCTCTCTCTTTCTTTGTATTTATATTAGTTATTGGTTTCATCCGGGTATGTTGTTAAGACAAGGGTACAACGCCAAGTAATTCGATAATCTTTTCAAACGGTAACAACTCTTGGCCTCACTGGATGACGAAGCTCTTTCAACATAGGGGTCTCTCTTGCTCCTTCAAAGAATACATGAGCCGCGACACGAGAAAACCAACAAAATGGTAGTGCGAACAGCGCAGACTCAGATCAGGCTGGGCATCCGCCCATTTTGATCAGACTCTTCGCTAAGCACTCAAAAAGTAGCTAAGGGTATAAGCTATCTCCATGCGGACAGCAAAGACTCTGATCGGACTGGGAGAATGCCCAGGCTGATCTGAGTGTGCACTAGGCGCACATGCCACTTTGTTGGTTTTGTCGTGTCGCGGCTCACATTATTTCCTCGAAGTGAAGCCCTCACTGAAGTAAGAGACAAATTCTTCTTGGAAAGATTTAGCCTCCACTGAAGTGGTTCCATCACCTTATCTAGTTTATACCTTTGTTTCCGATAATAAATGTTGAAGCCGAGGAATCCTACAGCAACTATTGAGCAGAGAGTATTTCCTATCATTATTAATACCAGAGAAGGCAAGTTTGGCTCCACCATAACACTTTGGTATGTGAATCTGTCTTGAGGGATCTCTCCACCTGGAAACATAACCCTGCTTATTGCAATTTTACGTCAAAATGAATTTGAGCCGCGACACGACAAAACCAACAATGTGGTTGTGCGCCCAGCGCAGACTCAGATCAGCCTTGGCATCCGCCCAGTCTGATCAGAATCGTCGCTGTCCGCATGGAGGCTAGCTTAGAGCCTTAGCTACCCTTTAAGTGCTTATCGAATATTCTGATTCGACTTGATGGATGCTCAGGCTGATCTGAGTCTGCGCTAGGCGCACAACCACATTGTTGGTTTTCATGTGTCGTTGCTCAAATGGCTATTAACCAACCAGAGAAATGGCTAGATCTTACAAGTAATGTGAAATATCAGTCGAATATATAGCATAGATGGACTCTCAAGTCCGTAGGATATAATACCATTTGAATACCCTTTTGTCTCTCCAATCAACTTTGGTTCTTAAATGAACTTTGTCCTAAATGTTGATAGAGAATGTCTGTCTGTTTTCTGGAGCGCTGATCACTTTTCTTCCAGCAATGATCAATATTCATAAAAGTGTTCATCAACATTTTACGACAGAGAGGTGACATAAACGATAAACTGATATTTGAGAACCACAAGCTACTCATTAGAATAAATAGAGTCACGCCATGAACAAATCTGACTTCAATGGATAGGTGAACTGCCCAGCCACTGACCAGTCTGCGAACGTGTGCAGTCTGATCAGGAATGTACAATAGTCTAATCATATACTTTGACGATGCGGAGACTGGTCTGGGTTAGGGCGATTTGCATATTCATACATGAAAAATGGCATTTCTCATTCCTCGAAATGGGATATTACGTGTGACGTATTTATGCTACTCGATGCAAACGTATTTATGCTACTCGATGCAAAAAGTTTATCAGGCTCGACTTCAACAAGTAAGATTTGCTCGGCAAGCCTCACTTGTTGTTAGGATATTTTTTATCTTGCCTCATTAACTTGATATCAAAACACACTAACGCGGTTTTCTCTATATGTACTTTACATTAGAACCATACTGGAACTTCTATGATATGCAATAGAAAGCTGAAGATACGGGTTACGTTCTGCTGACAACAGGTGACAAAATGCATCCCTAAATCGGGGTCTAGCAATTAGAAAATAAATTCTAGCGGTCAAAAAGCCACAAAAAATGGGGGAGGGGCGGGGCGGTATATGTATGGTGGACAGACAGCTTCCTATAGGAATAACGCTTCCGTTACTCTGGATATAAAATTCCTGAGTCAACAGAACATGAAATACAGAATAAGAGTATAAATTAGTCCAACTATCTGTTCGTCTAATTAAGCTGTAGTAACTTACACCGTAAAAGTTAATTAATTAAATGCATGAAAGATACAAACTCATAAACAATAATTATTTGAAACCATATTAAAATGTGTGTCTTCTCACATAATTAAATCTGCTAGAAGTATTTTTCTACAGAGTATTGCAGGTTTTTGTATTGGAAGAAACTTCGCTAATTGTGGCATTATTTAATTTCACATGGTAATCGCATAAATTTTCTACATCATGGAACTTGAATTTGAAAGATAATGACGACAATCTGACAATCGCATTTTTCCTTAATTGACAGCTAATTCTTTCGACAAACTGTGGCATTTCATTTTTATTAGGCATCTGCTGCGAAATCCCACCTGATAACACTCAGACAAACAGTTAAAGATAATTTTACGTCATGCTTGATGACTGCATATAGTTGAGTTGAAGATAAATGGACTTAAATATTGGGGTAGACGTAACTGTTGAGGCAGTGTTATAACAACATTTTCAAGGGACAACAGAGTGTGAAATAAAAATCATGAGCACAACATAAACAGCCGTTCTAAGTAGAATCTTTATGCCAGGTTTGATGATTGTAGGCATTGTAGCTTAAGAAAAATGAATTTAACGCAAGATTCGACATAATTTCAGAAGCAAAAAAATTACAAAATCAGCAGAATGTGAATATAGCTCAGTGATAAAAGCAAGTGTACATGTACTAGCCATTTCATCAGCATTTTTTGACGCATTACTGAAGAACAAATCCAATCTGTTCCAGTTTTTAGAGCAAAGGCACTAATTTTAGGTGTCCGATTTTTTAGATTTTTTACGGCACATTTTAGATCATAGGTCGCTCTTCATTTTTGTCATTTTTAGGGTCGGACTATAACATCATTAAAGTATTTCCGAGGTACGTACATTTAGTAAATAGATATTCCTGAACACGGAAAAGTGGGGGAAACACAGGGTATAATCGATTCCGCAAATTATCGCTTCCTGTAGAGACTGTCCTTCACATTTGGTTTCCGCCGAAACTGTCCGCGATCTCTTGCTTCCTGCCGAGACTTCTGTACATGATAAATGGCTTCCTGCAGAGACTGTCCACGTGATTCTGCTTCCTGCCGAAGCTCTCGGCAGGAAGCAGAGTCACGCGGACAGTCTCGACAGGAAGCCATTTTCCGAGGACATAGTCTCTGCAGGAAGCAAGACTTCGCGGACAGTCTCGGCGGAAGCCCAATATGACGGACAGTCTCTGCAGGAAGCGAAAATCGGCGGAATTGATTATACCCTGGGGACAAATGTTACTGATGCATCAAGTGCCAACCAGAACGCAGCCTTCGAAATTGAAACGTCGTGGACGTGATAAATTAGAGTGAGTGAACTCGGGTTTAACGTCCCACCAACAGCGAGGTCATATGGAGACGGGACCTCGGTTTAAAGTGATAAATTAGAACAATAATGCGTTACGGACATGCGATATGCATATTCAGTCATTAATTCATAAAGCCATGTCGTAATGTTTCATTTGAAAGTCCTTGTTTTTTTTAATTAGCATGGAAATCGGAAACCTTATTAAGAAGCTAGCCTGTCACATCATTCCGTTTAGCTATTAAGAAATCGGTTGAATCTGCGATACTAGTTTGTAGGGTAAAAAGGAGGACATGCTATATGTGTACTATTACATGTACTAAAGCTTGTCTATTATATGCTAATTCAAAAACTTTGACTGAAAACGACAAAATAGATAGTGTTTTGTGTTCTTATTACCGTGAATTGTCACCTTTAATACATAAAGTTTGATAGCAAACTGCAACCAATTACCTCAAAATTTTCAAAGGAGAGACAAAAGTGTCTTGCAACTTTACTATAACACCTCTGATGGTGGAAGACACCACTTACCATAATGAATTGGTTGGTATTTGTCCATGCTATTGTTCCCTTTCTTTTTAATGTGACAAGGAAAAACAACAGCACAGACTACTTAATCACAGGGTATAATCGAATCTGCCAATTTTCGCTTCCTGCAGAGACTGTCCTCATATTTGGCTTCCGCCGAGACTGTCCGCGAACTCTTGCTTCCTGCAGGGACTACTGTCCTCGAAAAATGGCTTCCTTTTCTGGCGAGACTGTCCGCGTGACTCTGCTTCCTGCCGAGAGCCTTTTATCATGTACAGAAGTCTCGGCAGGAAGCAAGAATTCGCGGACAGTCTCGGCGGAAGCCAAATATGATGCACAGTCTCTGCAGGAAGCGAAAATTGGCGGAATCGATTAAACCCTGTGTTAATTAGAATTAGCCACAGACGCCATTGAATACGCAACGTTTCAATATACCCAACAGACACATGAAGTTAAAATAACGTCATACTGACGTTGATTCGACGGAACGACGTCACATCGATATCAGAACAACGTCATTTCGACATCATGTGCCTGCTTGGTAGCAAAATTTAAGCTATCGTAGAAAATGGCTACGCAATATTTATTTTCAGAACCTATCTCCGTATGATCTATGTGTTGGTAGGACGTTAAGCCCAACTTCACTCACTCACTTGAAATAATTTCAGGAAAGTGAATAAGAAGGCAATAACTGAGAACGGACACAATCGACTTCCACATCATGCCCTAAACACCAAATGCGAATTCTAATGCACTTACAAATATAACGCGACGGCTGATTGGATAACGTCAAAAATTTGCGACAGTTTATCCTGCGATATACTGTCGCAAACCCGACGTCATTATAAAACGACGCTTCTCATTGGCTGGGATTTGGTTTAACGCTGCTGAAAACGCTTGAAATGGGTGCAAAGAAGTACACTTTCAAAGGTGAAAATGTGAAAAAGTGCAATAGAATGGGGATAACTATATTGAAAATTGTCATTTGGGGAGGAAAATCGTCGGTTTTATGGTCGCAAATTCCGTTTTACGGCTCCGTTTGCGCGTCGCCGTAAAACGAAATTTCCGACCATTAAACCGGACGATTTACCTCCCCAAATGACAACTTGAATACAGTTATCCCCTAAATGGAAACAAAGAAGACCAGGTCGTTTGATAACTGACTTACAGCCAGGTGTGAAACCCTTCAACGGATCAAAACGTGTAAATCGGATTAGATTTTCAATTGAACACTGAAACGCTGGAGCAAAAGTGTCCAACAGTTGAATCCCGACCGGTCCGACCAAAGACAATTTAACAAGCCCGAACCAACTATCCAACCATCTAAGTAGGAAGGTTTTAGGTCGGGGCCATCATTAGATCTGAGGCCCGACGATTACCGGCATGCAATTAAAGACGGCAACAATAATTCCAACCGTGATTAGGCTGACCACTAAGCATGCAATTTGTCGCGTTTAAATATGTTGAATCCGGTTCTTTTATTCAGATAAATAATTCCGAACAATAGTTTTTTTTGTTTTAAAATTTGTACACTAGGTCACCAAACAACTTAAGGTTTAAAGGTTTCAGTCTTATAAACTAGATCTTTAGGTTACATGTAAAACACTAAGTGCTTAGGTTTATACACTAAGTTTTTTTTTTAGTTGATACTCTAAGTCACCAAAAAACTTTAGAAGAGCAGCTTTAGGTTCCATACTAAATTTAGATACCAGGTTGAAGTGGCTTCCATAAACAGCTTGACGGAGTTTGTTATACCGGTAGTCTCGTTTTACAAGTGTTAAACTCGGTATCATGACTAGAAACCCTAACCAACCGAATGATTAACTTAGATACAACCAAAAAACTGTTATAACATGTTTAAAATATCATGTTTTTTCGTCATGAAAATGGATTACAAATTACACAGAATGGATTTGGTTGTTTTGTTTTGACTTGTTATAGAGAAATAATTCACCGGCTAGTGTCGTTAAACGAATGAGCGCTAGCAAACGATATTTTTGAATGAAGCTTTTAATTAGACCATGCCTGGATGATTTCTCAGTAATCAATCAAAACAACCCAACGAATAAAATACCACATTTCTTTCAATTAAAAAGCAGAAATAGACACAAGCGTCTTCTTTATTTTACAGGTGCGAGACACTGACTGTCATGTAATTTGCATCCCTACAAATTTTCCAGTGCTTTCTTCCGTGAAAAAGGACGCGACACCGTCTGACGCCTATGAAACGTCGATGTCTTAATACATTTATGTTTTTAAGCCAATGACAGCATAAAGTCGATCGAAATGATGAAATTATTAAAATGATTCACTAGAATGAAAAAAAAAATATTTTTTTTTTCACCGTGAAAAACAGCTTAGTCGTCGTTTGAAGTTATTAAACATGTTTAAAAAGGAAGGAAACGCAAATGTATAATTGAACTTTGATAATCTTATAAAATAGTGTTTCGGCTACTTTTCATGCCATAACGTGGCCAATAGATCATTAAAATGTAAAATCTGTTTACAGCTTAATTAAGTTCCTAAATTACACCAGTGACATTTTGCCTTACCCAACTGTGATGGTTTTATCAGCCCTTGGAATGCTCGTGAACTGTCTCTTAACCACTTGCTCTTAACCCTCTAGTGCCCCGCGTATCATATATGATACATTGTGTAAAATGGTGTCCATGACCAAGATAATTTTTCTGAGTCTAAAACTATACAGATATACTCAGCGTCAATGAAAACGCACCAGTCTTATAATGTCATATTTTTCTTAAATTCAATGATCATAATATACCAACAGCATAAAGTTATCATATCGAACTATCTTATTACGCCCATGATGCCATGTTGCCTAAAGGTACGCTGTAAGTGCGTGACGTAACGTAAGCTCTGAAAACCAGAAAACGGGAATTCCAGCATCCTTTAACATTACAAAAAAATCCTCAATGATAGATTTTGCTAGAGAACAGATAGCCTATCAAATCGCCATAAAAAAGAAATCCAGACCCTCGAATGCAACAAAGAGATTTGAATTCGCATGTCACTAAATTGTCACGTTCATCAAACAATGGACAGACAAAAGTAACTTACGATAAATATGTTACCTTTCGCAACCCAAAATGCCGAGATCAGTAGTAGAAACTGATTTACAGAAGTTTTGTGGGGCAGGCGTCAGCCATTTCCCAGCACGAGCATGACGTTACTTGTAAAACGTCACCCTTAGTTGCCGACTTGCGTCATAATTCCATGGAAGAAAAGTGGTTTATGTCAAGAGACCATCCAATAACCGCTTGGTTTTGCAATCAAGTGTCTCGCAGAATGCGAACTTAGGATTTATTACGCTTTAAATGCGTCATTTGATATCGACAGTTTTCAAACACGTCAGTATTGACGTCACGCTTGATAGTGCCGACTGATGAACGATATCTAATTTGTAATCGGCTATCCCAATACCAGAAGATAAAGATTTACTAAATTGTCTACATGTATTACATAAAACTAAACATTAACCGAACGTAATGTGCCATAGATTCCAATATGGTGCGTTTTCATTGACGCTGAGTATATAATATATCTGAGATTTTCAACTTGACAAAATTGTAGAGGGCCTAACATGCAAATACTAAGACATGAAATACATGTACATGTAAGTCAACCCTCAACGTCAAAGATATATATGATATCTCACATATAATACATGTTGTATCTCGGGATCTGTTTCGAATTTTTAATCTCATCTTTTCATCTATGAAAACTATGCCAAAATTCATGGTTTTCGGACACGAATTAAATAGTATCTCTAACATTATTTTTTATGTTTCATATTGAACTTCAAATGTCCTATGTATCATCTATGGCCTTTCCGGTGGCCGTAGCCTTGGAAGTTTATAAAAATCACCAGAATATTTTAATCTCAACTTTTTATCTATGCCAAAATTCCTTGTTTACAGGCACAAACTACTATCTACAACATTATTTTTTATGAAGATTGACCCTCAAATGCCCCATGTTTCATATGTGCCACATGACCTTTCCGGAGGCACTGCCCTTGGAAAAATATAAAAATCACCAGATTTTATCAGTGCATCATAGCTAGCAACATTTGCCAAAATCATAGTTTTTTCTACAACTCATTGTCTTGAGCACGCGAGGGTTCAATGTTATGCATTTAAAGGAAAAGAGAAAAAAAACACAAAAAAGTTATGCATTTAAAAAAAAAAAACCGCCTCAATCAGCCTTATCTCCTTTCTGGAACATGAAAATTTTATGTTTCCACTTTTCTCCAAGCCAATCTTAGACATTTTATGACACGGACATTTTACAATAATGACGCTTATGCAAACAGCAAAACATAAAAAACATGATATTTGAGAGCCACAAGATTGCTGTGGGAATAATATATCGCCCTGAGAAAAACTGCGATGATAAGATAGATACAAAGTGCTTACTCCTGACCAGCCTGAGCAAATGAGCCAACAGCCAGTCATTAATCAGAGTTATTTCAGCCATGCTACGCAAAAGATGGTAGATATTATCTGCGGACAGGGAAGACGGAAGTACTCCAACCAGTCTGTGCCATGTGGGCACAAGACGTCGAAATTACGTCATACTGACGTGGATGCAACTTTATCAAATCGTATTGATCGACGTCAGTTCAATGTCACTACGTGGTCATGTGATTTATATGTCGTACTGACGTCTATGCGACGTCATAACGTCACATGAACGCCATTTATTACGTCATGTGCCTGCTGGGTGAGTACATAAAGTCTAGCTACAGCCTTCGTTTTGTGCATGATAATGCATTACTCAGAGCTCATACACTGAGTGTGCGAACGGCACAGGCTGGTTTACGCCTTTACTGTTCACGTAATGCTTTAATAAGCATTCCTTTTGTGTGTCGCAAGGTTTTTCATTTTGAAAACTGAAATACGTAGTAGGTTGTATGGATTGGAAAAATTAAATTTTGTCCAGACATTTACCATCAGCATTTATATTTAATGATGGTGTTATGCGGCAAAATTCATTAAATTCTGTAATTTGAGAATCGCGTTTTAATGACATCTCATATTTTTAGCGAATATCTTTAGAAACGGTCCCCAGACAGGCATACACATACTCTCATCACATTTTCATCATACAGAGTATGCACTAATATTTACACTTGCCGAAGACTTTCCTTAAATAAACCTCTTTGGAGTAACTGTCTTAATCTGCCCATGACAGATAGTTGTCCGCGTGTATTGACGTCATACTGACGTTATGATGACTGCAACCCGATTGGACATCAGAACGTTCGAAAAACGCCCAGACTTGAAAACGGCTGCTCGACATTAAGATGAAAATAGTTCGTTTAGATTTTCTGTACTTAGCATTTACTTACTTTTCTCTTGAAGCATATATGTGACAGTGTCTGAAATTATGAGCCTTGTTAGGGTGCAAAGTTGACGTCACGAAATGTGAAACGAAAGTTATGTCAGAAATTTTGCACGTAAAGTTGATTGGATTCCTGCGCACTAACTAATAAATTTCAAAGCGTCACATGTCCGAACATATCTGGAGAGGTCTTTTAATTTCTTCACTCACACTCTTTTAAGAATATTCGCATTTTAGATCTTTGAAAAGCGATGCCACGAACCGGAGTTATAAAAGTGCATCCAACAAGTATTTAAACTGTATCCAATCAGTGAAATGAAAACAAAAAATCGGGTTGGTGTGAATTGTATTCAGTTTGCAGTAATCCTTAGCGCTAATCTTTTGTGCTTCTCGAAATTTATACTGGAAGCACTAATAAATATGAAAATGTTAAAAACAAAATTTCCGATTTTTTTGGCTCCATAAGGCTCAAAATGTCAAGAGCATGTCACATAAAGCTTAACATAAAGTGCCTGTAAGAACTGATATTTTACTTTTCGACCTTCATCGTGTGACGAAGCTAGTGGTTGTTGCTAAATTTGTTTATAATGATTGTTAATTAAACTGATCTGAAATCTGGCATGAGTTTAAGTTAAAGCAGGGGCTAAAATAATTAATATTTAGAGAGTTTGACATTTTATTCCATACTTTCAGTATTATGCTAAAGTTAAATTATCGGTTGTCAAGTACAGGATTATTTTGGTTCTGTCTGCTATACAATTCTACCAAAACTCTGCTTTTTACAATGCAATGACGTCACAATTCTGGTCTAAGCGAAAACCGTCACATTTTGCTTGATCAAAACTCTTTCACGGTCTGTACTTCTGCCCTGTTGGAAGAGCAAGTCATGAATAACTATATTTCTTTAAGTATCTGAGACTTGCATCAAGCCATCATAGCATCACAAACCTTTCTCCATACTATGTTATCAGGAGCAAATATACAATGAAATATTCAAACATTAAGAGACTAAGTTAAAGGCGTCGTTGCCTGGGCAGCGATATTCCTAAACAGTACTTTGGAACATAAGTACATGTATACGTATGTCATATGTTTGTTTCTTAAGTACATGTATTATACATGTATAACTGGAATACTGTCCTGACACATAGCTAATGAGATAAATGGTAGTTTCCATTACTTAATGATCACCCCTCGCACGTAGGATGTCACCAAACGAAAAAGAGTCTTGGTTCTAAAACGACCTGGTTATCGTGGCTAAACAACTTCGTATAGCCACGATGACCAAGTAGTTTTGGAACTAAGACTCTTTTTCGTTTTGTAACAGACTTGGAAACATAGTTGACCAGTTGTGTTTAGATTTATCACCCGAGGAACGTCGGAAGTAAATTTTCAGTTTTTCACCCATTTATGTTCAGTGGACTTTTCTATCCTTATGAATTGGGTGAGCCCATTTCTCAATTAAACGGTGTCTGGTTTTGTTTATCTTTGTCATTTTATTTTATTTTAAGAAGACGGATACCCACTTTTCTTTTGCATATAGTGTAGAACCTGATCAGATGTCGCGTTTTGCAGCAGTTGGTTTGGTTCTGCACTGTTTGTCAGTTCCCCTTTTCTGAGACGCTGCTGGCATAAATGAGCCACGACACGAGAAAACCAACAAAGTGGTTATGCGCCCAGCGTAAACCCAGATCAGCATGGACATCCACCCAGTCCGATTGTACTCTTTGCTAGCGTTTGAAAGGTAGCTAAGGGTCTAAGCTGCCTCTGTGCGGAAAGCGAGGACTCTGATCAGACTGGGCGGATGCCCAGGCTGATCTGAGTCTGCGTTGGGCGCGCAACCACACTGTTGGTTTTCTCGTGTCATGGCATAAATGGGTTAACTAAAAGTACTCGCCTAGTTTTCTGCTAATAACTGAATAGTATTAGCAGGCAGGAAATCTTTTTACGAGGTTTGTCAATTTCCTTGTTGATTGAACTTCACAGACATCTAGCTGGAACATTATAAAGATGGTCCTATTAATTTTATATTTAGGCATGAATATCGCATATCCTTTGTAATTCACTGCTGCCGCATAATTGTTAAGTTTTATCACTTATACGTGCACTTCACTTGTTTGCAAAGTGCTTTTCCCAGACTATGTTTTACGCAATATTAACCCACTTATGCCTTCGCCCCCCACAAAAAAATAAAAATAAAAAGGCCAAAGGCAGAACACGGCGTCTGATCACAGTCTACAATGATGGCATAAACTTAAAAGCAATTTCTATAAAAAGGTTAAAACAAACTACTCTCTTATTGACCCACTTTTAGTGGAACTTGCTTAAATATCAAAATTTTAGGTTTTACATACCTAAAACCATTTCTCATAGCTAAAAACGGACTTGCAGCATATTGCATGACCTTTCTTGTCTATTTTTATCATTAATTGTTTGGAGATGTGTTTTCCAATAGTAAAATATTCATTCTGGTTTCCACCATATGATGAGGTTCATTTTAATTCTTACGTAGCTTGGAAACACCCATCATGACATCACAACAGAAATGATGCCATCACTAATCACCTGCTCTTTTTTGGAATATGATCATTTCAGTAATGGGTTGATTGCAGTATCAGCTACGCTTGAGCATCTTTTTTTTCTAAAAAGATATTTCTTATGAAAGTAATTGCTATAAAATATAAGAATGGACTCTTCTGAACTGATTTCATGTGAATTTTATATGAAATGGTAATTTTCAAGAATGAGCTTGAAACATGCCACCCCTACAGCAATACTGATCATTTCGACCACAGCTTGAGACTGCCATTTTGAAACTGAAAAATACATTGCAAGAAATTACTTTCCAAAGTTGCGAGCATGCCAGTGAACTTTAAAAACTCTACTGAGCAAATCTGACTACAAGAAATGGTAGGAAATTGAACCAGGTAAGTGGAATTTCTGATTTTTTATCCTGTAAGTATAAACTTTGAAAAACCACTTGCTGGAGAGAGTAAAAAAGAACATGGACACCCTCTGATGTTGAATGGACTCATCCAAAATAACAGGATAGAAGAGTCCACCAGGCATACATGAGCCGCGACACGACAAAAGCAACAAAGTGGTTGTGCGCTCAGCGCAGACTCAGGTCAGCCTGGGGATCGGCCCAGTCTGATCAGAGTCTTTGCTGTCCGCATGTAGGTAGCTTAGACCCTTAGCTATCCTGTAAGCGCCTAGCACAATCACTTTGTACGTTTTCTCGTGTCGCAATTAAATGGATAAATGACAAATATAGGCCAATCGGTAAATACCGGCGAAGATTTTACCGTTGGCAACCATTCTGAACATCCCGGATTTCATACCCATTGATACTGCAATATATGGCATTGTCACTTCAAAAATCAGTGTGTTATGTGTTAACGAGATTTTCTCCACAGAAAACGAATAAAGTCAACGACAGTATCTTACTCTATGTTCCGAGAGATTATGTAATTGGTCTTGTACGCAGCTTTCTGAATTTGTTAACGGGAAATTTCTGAATATTACTGAGTCGCTTACAATTTCCAAACTTCGCACATTCATAAATATTATTTAGCTCAGCTCCTGCAGATTCGGTGCCAGGAGGCACATCTTATGGATTCGTTCTGTGGAGACCCCCGGGGAAGATCGTTTCGACAATTGAAAAAAAAATATCTAGCTCATTCGTCGCGGCAAATTCGGAGAAAATGTGTTGCCCCTAGCTGTCCATCCGTCAGACATTTTAAAAGAAAGTTTGTATATTCAACTCCTCACACAGCTTTTGAGGGATTGGTTTGAAACTTCTTACACTTGTTCCAGGCATACGAAAGATGGGCATGAAGGATTTTGAAGACATGAAAATAATTCTGACAATATAACTTCGAAATTTTCAGTGTCAATTATTAATACAGGGCATCAAGTTTTGTATTGAACTCCCCCCACAGATGTGCATGAAAGTTTGGGGCATTAAACATTTATTTTTGACACCACACCGACTTTCAAACTTAGATTTTTTCGTCGCTTTGTCACAAATTTTGAGTAATAAACTCCTCTCGCAGCTTATAATGGATTGCTTTGAAATAAATATGCACACATCAAAGACATATTGAAGATGTGTTTAAAGATTTTTAATAATCAAAATGATTATTCTCTATTTATTCACCAATATAGGAAAACAAGTTACACATACTACAGTTTTGTTTAAGTAAATCAGTTTCTTTCAGAGTTTTCAATCTATCAGTTTGAAAAAGTGTCCAAATGTCAGACATAACCTAGATATGCATGATAAGGCAAATAACAAACCGTGAATATGGGTGCCTGGAAAACTCGCAGAGGTGGGGAGCAGACGGGTGGTGGTAATGGTGTTTGTGTGTGGGTGGGGGGAGGGGGGGGGTCTGCGGTTGAAAGGAGGCCGGGGAGTTGATAGCGGGTACAGGGCAGTATCACCTGTGCCTTACACGCGGCGTCTGATCAGGGTTTACACTTCTTGTATAAAAAATGGTTATTTTGTACAAACATACTAAATCAGACACTCTTTAATTAGCAAATGGACTCGTCCAGTTTTAGAGGATATACTGGGTTAATATCAACTTACCTGGCCACAGAGCAGTTAGTGGAACAAACCATTCTAAGGTATCCGTCGTTTGGTCATACATTGCCACACGTATTCTTGTGTTATCTGAAATTGACGAAACGGAATAAGAACTGAAGGATAAGGGGATGTTTCAATGACTATAAATAAAATGCATATATATATACGTACTAGAAAACAGCGCAAAAGAAAAAAAATAACATTTTAACATGACATACAAGTAGTGGGTTTATATCACGATTTATGATTGTTCTATCTGGGGAAAGCTTGCGTTTTGATTTTGCAGAGTTTTTACGCGCTGAAGAAATTTGCAATGTAAAACGTGTGCATGTTCTGCACTTATGATAATCTTACTTCGTTTTAAAGGGCACTTAGCCATAATAGGCCCTCGATGGATTCATGTGTATCCATCACCAACATTCTGATTAGACGGTGTCATTTATGAGCACTTACAGCCGCTGCACGGACTAGGGGCCGCCAGGCCAAGAGCGTGACTTTATAGTCAATATTTGGCGTATTGAGTAAAATAATTTTATTTATTGTAAAAGAGAATTGGCTGACACGAATGGCGGTCTACAACTCCCAGATGCGCAAGAAGTCATTAAATTTACTGACCGACCTGGGCTGTTCTTGGCACCTAAACTAAATGAATTAAGTAGATGTTTGCATCTTTGTTTTACGAAGGTTGTTCAGAAAGTTCTGATTCTAGCCGCATAGCTTTGTTTAGCGACATGCTGAGGACAAATGCTATGCATGCATCGAAAGCACCACATTCCGCCGTTACAGTGATACCAAACGCTATACAAAGATAAATTTTCTAATTGAGTTACAATGCATATTATTGGGCCCCAGTCATACCACTGGGCTAATTTCATGTGTGAATTTATTAGACGAAGTCTAACAAAATCATCGTTGCCGCCAAAACTTGACTTGATCTCTGTATGGAAGAGAGCATATGTCATGGAATTGTTATTCACCTGTAAGAAGATTTAGTTACATTAAAAATGTTATTATTTGCACTTTGCATTTAGTTTTAAATATGTTTTTCACTTTAACGCTGTAATGATTGATAGAGTTAAGCAGAACGCGAGAAACGCAAATGCCGATGGCTTGAGATAAAAAAGATTCTATGGTGCGAAAAGTCTTCCGTAGTAAAAAAGTAGTTAGGCTGTACTCGGGGCGTAAATTTACCGGAACGGACCTAATTACCGGATCGGACCGGAATGGACCCTTATCATTCATATTTCCAGCCGATTTTTTGAGATATCTTGATACAATCTACACGCGCAGATTAATTTAAGGCCCTACCTATGACTAACATGTATTATCTTAACTTGCAACCCCTGATTTCATCCACCGACTTGATACATATAGCTCTACATATTTTCTATGGCTGAAATGTTGGTCATGGTACTATGGAACAAAAATTCGGAAATTTTTGTGTTTTTCATTCGCTCCAAGTCTTGGAAGAAAGATAACCAGATTTTTGTATAAGATTATATGATTTTAGGCTGAAACGCATATGCGTGGGGTATTAAGAGGCCTACCCATGGCGCAAAATACTCAAAGAGTATTTTGACTAATATCTCTAATTGATTTGCGCTAGATGGCATACAGAATATGTATTAATATTAAATAAGAGTTATTTAATAAAAAATATTACAAATATCTACTGAATAAGGGGAAAACGGGTCCGTTCCGGTGTCCGTTCCGGTAATTCAGTCCATTCCGGTCCGTTCCGGTAAATTTACGCACCCGGCTGTACTGAACCGGGTAAAATACAGTACCGTATCATCGGAAGCATATCGGAATGTACCGAAGAATGTCAATAATTTACGGACCAGTTTGGTTTCTCGCCATAGTGGATAACCCCAACATAAGGATACTGCTATTCAATAATAATATCAGACATGTGAAATGTGATACAGCTGAGAAGACAAATAGGGAGATTTTCCTCTACTTTTTTTTCCAAATAGGGAGAATGATTAAACAAAGAAGGGAATTCTTGTATTTTGGTAGGGAGATCTGAAATTCCAAATAGGAAGACGTACAAGACATATATGGGGAAATTCTGAAATTCCAAATAGGAAATGGGCAAAATATAGGCAAATCCCTCGGAAATAGGGAGATATCACATGTATGATAAAATAATAATAAAAATAAGCAGTATGGAGCTTATATTTCATTTCGTAAGGAAGGCTCTGTTGGTGGCCATCTTATACTTAAATTTAAAATAATCAAAATATTCTCAGACCTCAAGGAAATTGTTGTTACCTAATAATAGATGAAAGAGTATCAAGCGCCTTTGTTTGAAAATGTTTGCACTGGTACCTGGTATGTAACAGATATATTGGTTATGTGTATGAAGATTTATTTTACAGAAAAAATAATTTTTGACTTAATTTTTGACCATTGCACTGATTGCAAAATTTCTATTACTGCACATTTTGTGAAATTCCTCCTAAACCTTTCAGTGTACTCTAACATTTGCCAGGTATGTTACAGAGATATGGAAAAGATATCCATGAAGAATCTCAATGTTCCAAAAATGATTTTTGTCAAATTTCTATCATTTTGATCTTAGTCCATTTTCGACCAATACTCATATAGAATAATGGTTAATAGTGCATACTTTGTAACATGAACTCCTCCGTGGGCATTCAATGTACCCTTTTTATACTTGGCAGATTTGTTACAGACATATTGAAGATGTACATGAAGAAGAGTACTGCTCAAAAAATAATTTTGACAAATTTACAGCATTTTGAACTTAGCCAATTTTTATTTTGTTATTATGACATAGCGACAGCGTTTTGAACTTGGAATTTTTTCAATCACAGTAAAAATTTCTCATGGATACCCCATTAGATTTTGGTCCTTTTTTACATAAAATTATTAAAGGCGTATAGTGTATTTAAAACATTGATTGCAGATAATTGTGCGGGGCGTATTCTGAAACCTTGCTTGCAGCCAATTTCTTATTTGAACAGAAATAAAAAAAAAAGTATTTGGTTTAAACACTATTTTATTTGCATAATAATCATATAATGTACAACAAATACAAGTACAAACAATACAAAAATCATACAAATGGGATTCAGAAGAAAGTCCAAGGACTTATTTAAATCTGTATCCCAAACTGCAATAAAACAAATTTTCTACATAAACGTGATTGTCATATATGATTTATATACAATATTCTGTACAGTGATACCAAAAGCGGAAGGTAATGAAAAAAAAGTAATTAATGGTTTTACAGAAAGAAATTGAGAAAGAAAGGAGGAAATACTCGAGTGTGTTATAGAATTTGATGTTTTGGTACATTAATAAAGAGTTAAGAAATAGTAGGAAAGCTCCACGGGGAATGGAGTAACGTTTGCAAAGATAACGGCGTTTAAGAATACGCTTTGTCTATTCACTGACTGATTTGGCATGTTTGAATGTGAAAAGAGAAAAAAGATAAAAGTATAAAAGAGGCTGAATCCGACTCTACATTGTTGACTAACATGTAAGATATAGGAGTTCGATAGAGGGTACAGTAGTAAGTAAGAATTACAAGGAGTAATGGCTAAAATAAGAATTTAAATAAAGTAACTATTTACTAGTTAGGCGTTTCGGATCAACGATTCAACTGGAAACGTTTGGACTGGATAATAAAGTGTTGTACAATGATGAATATTTGCTTATTAGTGTCATACGAAAGAGCCTGGTCTCCATATAGTAGAACAGTTAAGCAAGGTCTGCACAGGTTTGATAAAGATCTCATCATCTCTTCTCTCATAACATTATACTGAGGACAGTCAAGAAGAAAATGTTTATTATCTTCAACAGCCCCACAATCGCAGGAGGGACTCTGTATTATATTTTTAGTAAAGAGATAGTAGTTTAGTGGACTGCATTTGGTTCTTAGTCTCGTGTGTAGAACTTGGCCAGTTCTTTTTCCTACGCGATAGTGACGTGGTGGAAAGTTCACATTTGAATTTGAATTAAGGGCTTGTTTGAAAGATGATGTGCTAGCAGCATTTCTCATATCTTCGGGTAGCAGGTTCCAGTTTCGTATAACAGAAGGAAGAAAAGAGTTATAGTAGAGTTGAGAACTAGAATGTATTGTCTGTATATTATTTGGGTTACGCAAGTTATATGTCACGTTGGAACCGACTGTAGGAGGAACAAGTGAGCATAGGTCGGTTGGAGAAAGAACAGAATTCATTTTATAGAACAAGATAATTTTGTGTTTGTCCCTTCTTGAAGCCAGAGTCTCCCAACCAGTCTCAGTGTATAAAAGATTGAGAAATACAAGTCTAGTTCTCCCGGTCACTATTCTGGCTGCCTCTATTTTTATTTTTTCCAGTTCATTCGCTTCATACTGTGTGCAGTTATCCCACACAACGTCTGCGTATTCCAAAAGAGGTCGGATAAAGGCAAAATAGATTGTTTCTAGGGAATTTCTGTCCAAAGTAAATTTAAAAAAAAAAAAATATTTGTTTCAAATATGTCTTCTTTCACTTCGTCTTTTATCTTTTTTTTAAAGATATTTCTTGTTTTCAATGTGTCATTCAAGTCAAAATTCATTATCAAAATAAAAGAAATTTCTGTCAGCTTTTTGTCTAGTGTTGCTTTCAATTTCCATTCAAAAGTTAGGAGGGTAGCAAACGTTATCGACTTAGTCCTTGCAAAGCCATGCGCAGTTCTGATGACGTTATTGAAAACGACGTCAACGTCATTTCGAAAGATCGTAGCGGCATCATTTTTACACTTAATTTTAATTTTTCGACGGTTTCGAATTTGCACATGCAAAAGCATTTCCTGATAAGATTTTTAATGCTAAGACTCTTGTTTTGGTACAAAATCATTATAACTTAAGTAGAAAGGGAGAATTTGCTACTACATAAAACACGAATAATCTAAATTCACGGAAAAGTACGGAATCAAGATTAAATATATTTTCCTGCAATATTTACAGATCACAGTTGCCTGGGGACTGTGCTTAAGTAGCAATTATGAAAACAATTCATAAACTGCTCATGCATGAACTATGACCTACTTAAGTGGAAATCTGCAGTGACCGTAGGTATACCTCTTCAAAAACTTTCAAAAATGTGTCCTCTAGAAAATATACACCATGTTTGCGGAGTTATCTGGACATATTATACCTTTATATATTTTCGCCATCAGAAGTTCTGTATTTATAATGGTTACCAAAATAAGACGTCAGGAACAGAACTTTCTGAAAATCCCTCGGAAAACAATCTTATTAGGAATGAATTACGTTGTGTCTGTCTGTCATCTAGTCAAAAACGTCATGATTTTTACCTGAGAATACGTTGAACTTGCTGATTTAATTGAAACATAACAGTGTGAGCAAAGGTTAATATACTCTTTGCCCAAATGGTTATTCGCGTCGCAGACGCGTATAATTTCGATATTGTTCCACATTTCACACTATTACATTGGTCAAATAACGCCTATGTCAAAATTTAGCCAATACTATCAAAGGTCAATGAATATTTAATCTTCGTTTTTTCCCGTCGCATGCACTGTGAATACTAGCACTAGTCACTACCAGTCATATATTAATTCAAAATGTTGCTCTTGTTTGTTATTATCGAAAACAGACACAGATATTCAAAACTTTTTTTCCGACGAAGATCTACTTTTGTTTCCTACTTTCGGTTTAATAAACACTTTTAATACACACTTTAAAAATCGGTTAGGTTGTGAGCATCGGTTGTTCAGTGGTAGAATGCTCGCCTGCCTTGCGGGCGCCCCGGGTTTGATTCCCGGCCGCTGCAAGTTCTTTTGTCTTTAAACGTTACCCGTTTTATTTTTTATCTAATCTTTTTTGAATTTCAAATTGGACAGTCCAATTTTGAGATAGGTCATTGTTGCTACCCAGTGTCAAATTTACGGTTGTGGGTGCCTACCTCCATAGCTCACGTGAGTCATATTCAGGAATATTATTGTCAACTCTTCAACTAGAGAGATATTACAAAACACACTTCCATTTAATCTGCGACGATTATCTTTTTCTTGTTTTTCAGTAATTAATAGAACGAGCAGACTGATCAGATTAAAAGGACCAGTATGATCAAATTTGTATTATTGCCATTTATACAACATATTTATAAAAAAATAAGTTCCGAATGGTTGGATGTTTTGAAGGCATCAAAGAAATGAAAATAGCAGTCTCGGTTTAATAGAACCTGTTCATGACCAGTAAAACAAGAGCTTCGCAAGCGGCGCATAATACGCCCGTTTCAGTGTCATGAAGGAGTTACATAATGAACAAGATTGTTTATAGAAGGATTAACAGGCAGAAAAACAGGGGAAACAGTTCTGAAGTAGAGAAATGCCAAAGTCAAACAGGGGAGATAATTCATAAACTCTTGGTCACAATACTTTCCCTTGACAATATACATATCACCATAAAGTTTTGTTAAGATATTTCTAATAGGTCATGAGTTACAGAATAAAATTGATGCAAGGGCAGATAATTCAGGAAGTAAGTAAGCCAGAGTTGTGGTAATGATACATTGCTCCATTATTACACACATTTCTACAAGTTCCATTAAAGTATTTCAAAGGGTTAAGAAGTTATGGGGGAATGGGTTAGCCTAAAAAACTAATCAAAGAGAGGTTACTCCAAATTTAAGTAAGGGGGAACAACTATTCTTATATGTGACACACCGTCTTATAATCATGCACATTGCTATAAAGTTTCATCAAGATATTCCATATGGTTACTACATGTAAGTAATTGAATGCACAAGATTAGTAAACACAAAAATAGCCGAAAAAATCTAGTCAAAGGGGCGCAACTCCAAAACGAAGAAAGGGAGAGCAACCAATTTTTATACGCGACACATTATTGGACCCTCATACACATTGCTATGAAGTTTCATTAAGATATCCCAAACAGTTTTCTAGTTATGGCGCGCACAAGACTAGTAGGGTAAAAAATAATCAAAGGGGCATAACTTGGAAACTAAGAAAGAGGGAGCAACCTTTACTATACGCAACACTTTGCCTCATCCTAATATATATGCCTACAAAATTTCATGAAGTTATCTCAAACCGTTTCTGAGATATGGTGCGCACAAGAATGTTGACGGAAGGGCGGACGGACAGACAGACGGACGGACAGACGGACAGCGCCATGCCATAATACTTCCGTTTTTTCAAAACGGGCGTATAAAGATTAACAACACCAGCCACGCCCCTAGTACCGGCTTATTAAGCAGCACTGTATTTTCAAAATGACTCTTTATGAACGTTTATGAGATAAGTCGGCCAAACTAAGAAAAATTAGAACACATTCAGGGAAGCAAGCCTACTAGTCTCATTTTTTTCTGTCCTTCCCAGTGGGGGTCACATTAAAGAAAATTATTCATTTATTTAAGATTAAAATCTAGAATAGTTCCTTCAAGAGCAGAGAATACATTCAGAAGAAGGAAGATGGGCCAGACTACGTAGTTTCGGCTAATAAAGCCTCGTCAGTGACCCTGACAATATCTGGTGACGAAACCAGAGAAAAACACACGGTAATTTCTTATTTTTTATTGAGCAGTCAATTCAAAGACTGATTAGTATCTAAACGGATCCAAATAATAAAAGATGATGATCTAGATTAATAGTCTAAATCAATCTTATATTTTAGATTTATCAGAATATATCCTCTGAGAGTAGACTCCACTTTGAAGAGCAGACTCCACTTTGGGAGAGTCCGTCCTCCGCGGTCATAAAAGTCGTTTCATTTCTGTAAAATCGGTTGGAAAACAAGGCCGTGTACCAGTGCACCTTATTTCAAACATCAGAAATAAGTAGGATGAAGACTGAGACACGAAGGCTTAGCAATTCTGTACGGTAATAACCAGACAGGATTAGGTCATTCCTTGTTAATTAAGGAATGACAATGGCATTATACATGTAGTAGAAAATGTCGGTTTTTCTTCTTTTTTGTGTTAATGATTTGTCACGTACACGTGTCACAGGGTGTAGATTAGATATAGAATACACTTTTACTGTCTTGCGGTACAAGCGGATGCCCAGGCTGATCTGAGTCTGCGTTGGGCGCACAACCACTTTGTTGATTTTCTCGCGTCGCGGCTCATATATAAACGGTGCCGTCCCAGTTCAGACGCTACAGAACTAATCAGGAGCAACACTGTTCGTTTACCAAAAGGTCTATTCAAAATACAAAAAAGTGAAACACCTAACACTAGAAAATGATATATCGAAATACAGAAGAACTTCAATGACTCAAACCCATTTGGCTTGTTAACCCTGACTGACTAGAACTCTTTCTTGGGTCCCTAGAGGTCACTGTATATAGAAACTAACCCTTGATGGCTAGAACTACCTATGGCTGGAACTAATTTTTATGGTCCAAAGCCTGTTCGAGCCAATGATGTTCTACTGTAAACAAGACTGGAATGGCCCACTGGTCAAAAAGGCTTAACGTAAAAGTATACTTTGCAAATTGTAATGGTTAAATCGAGTTTGCTAATCAAATTATTACTTGGCAGCTACTGTAAAAACTAAGTATTTGGACAGATTTGTCTAAGCCAGATCAGGCAGCTCCTACAGTCTGGGGCCGTATTCATAAAGCCACTTAAGTCGTTGCTATGCTGTTGCTATGGCTGAATATCTATAAAGGAGATTCCCTACAGCTATGAAATTTGGTCTGGATGAACAGTCTTTGTAAGACTGTTCCTCCAGAGCAAATTTCATTGTTGTAGGGAATCTCCTTCAAAGAAATATAGCCTTAGCAACAGCATAGCAACCACTTAAGTCGTTTTATGAATACGGCCCCAGATGAGAGTCTGCACCGTTTACCACTCCATCTGCATCTTTTTCACATCATCCTTTTTACATGATGTTCCGAGTTTAGAACAATTACGGCAATTAATTTAGATGTCCTAATTTTCTTACGGTAATCTGAGTAATCAGTCTTCGCAGATGCTAAAAGGGAACTATTCTCGTATCAAGGCTCATTTCTCTATTCCGATTTTTTTCTCAAATGAAACCGAGATCATTAGAATGCGGTTACCAAGGATGGGGGGCTACATTTATATGACGTAAAATTCCATTAAAAGATAATGGCTTTTTTTTTATTTTGTCTTACGTAAGAAACATTCTTTGTAAATGTTTCTTATTTCTAATGCACATTTGAGCCGCAACATGAATAGACCTATAAGGTGATAGGTGCGCCCAGCGCAGACTCAGGTAAGGCTGGACACCCGCACAGTCTTGTCAGGGCTTCGTTCTGCGCTCAAGGAATACTTGGCTAAGGGTCTAAGCTAGCTCCATGCGGGAAAGCGAAGGCTCTGATCAGACTGTGAAGATGCCTAGCCTGATCTGAGTCTGCGCTGGGCGCACACGCCATTTTCTTGGTTTTCTCGTGCCGCGTCTCAATTTTGTTAATAAATTACGAAACCTTTCAATTTTAGTTGATAGCTTATCATGCGGCAGACATCGCAGATGCTTTATGAAATGTTAATTTTCTTTATCCAATTAAAGTGCATATTGCCACTCTAAAAGGGCGTATATTGAGCACAAATTCAATAAAAGTATTCTCGATTGCCAAGAAATAGTTTTTTAGAAAAAAGTTTTTTTAACACAATCAATTTCTCACCATGTCTTTTATCTTCTCAAATAAATGAATTGAATAAAATGTTGATATCTACATGCTTTGTCGAAGTGACATTTTGAAATTACAGTCACTGCAAGTTTGCTCACATGTCAAGCTAGTGTGGACCAATCACAGATCCATTGAAAACTGTGGGAGAAGTTGATTACACAAACTCTATACCCTAAAGTGTGACGTTTGCCTAAAATGACTAAGTTCAAAAGGCCGTAATTCTGTCAAAATTAATTTAAGCTCCATCAAAAACCCACATGCACATCTTCAATATGTCCACAATAAGTATCCAAAGTTTGAAGAAGATCCATTTAAAACAGTGGGAGGAGTAGATTACACAAACTCTATACCCTAAAGTGTGACGGACAGACAGATGGACGGACAGACAGACGGACAGACAGGGGCAAATCTTAATGCCCCCTGACTATCGTCACGGGGGCATAAAAACGGGCAGCCTGATCAGATTTAAAGGACCAGTAAGATCAGATCTTCATTATTGTCGTTTATACACCATATTCAAAATGAAAAAATAAGTTCTGAATGGTTGGATGTTTTGAGCGCATCAGAGAAATGAAAATAGCAGACACGGTTTAATAGAACCTGTTCATGACCAGTAAAAAGATTAACAACACCAGCCACGCCCCTAGCACCGGCTTATTAAGCAGCACTGTATTTTCAAAATGACTCTTTATGAATGTTTATGAGATAAGTCGGCCAAACTAAGACAAATTAGAACACATTCAGGGAAGCAAGCCTGCTGGTCTCATATTGTCTGGCCCTCTCAGCGGGGGTCACATTTAAGGAAATTATTCATTTCTTTAAGAGTAGACCCCACTTTGAGAGAGTCCGTCCTCCGTGGAAGGAAAAACAGAAGGTCACAAAAGTCGTTTCATTTCAATCGGAACACCGCTCGGCCAATTCCGTGAATCAGTTTCACGGAATTGGCCGAGCGGTGTTCCGATTGGTTTCATTTCTGTAAAATCGGTTGGAAAACAAGGCGGTGTACCAGTGCACCTTATTTCAAACATCAGAAATAAGTAGGTTAAAGATTGAGACACGAAGGCTTAGCAATTCTGTACAGTAATAAGCAGACAAGATTATGTCATCCTTGTTAATAAAGGAATGACAATGGCATTATAGTAGAAAATGTCGGTTTTTTCTTCTTTTTGTGTGTTAATGATTTGTCACGTACAAGTGTCACGGGGTGTAGATTAGGAATAACGTACACTTTTACTGCCATGCGGTACAAGCGACATGGCAGAGTGTTCGCCCTTAGATCAAAGGGTCTCCAGTTCGATCCTCGGCCGGGGCGTCGGACGTTTTTCAAGAGTCCATGTCGCATGTGTACCAGTTGTGTAGATCATTTTGAGCTTAAAAATACGGCAAAAAAGGTTGACCGAGTACCTGTTCTAAGGCAAATCTGATGTAAAGACTAATTAATGTTTTAGTCTGGAACATATATAAACGGTGCTGGCCAAGTTCAGACGCTACAGAACGCGGCGTCTAATCGGGAGCAACAATGCTCGTTTACCAGAAGGTCTATCCAAAATACAATGAAAGTGAAAAGATTTACCAGAAACACCTAACACTAGAAAAGGAAATATCGAAATACAGACGAACTTTAATGGCTCGAACCCAGTTGGCTTGCTTGTTAACCCCGACTGACTAGAACTCTTTCTTGGGTTTCACTGTATATAGAAACTAACCCTTGATGGCTAGAACTACCTATGGCTGGAACTAATTTTTATGGACCCAAGCCTGCTCGAGCCAATGAAGTTCTATTGTAACAAGATTGGACTGGTCCACTGGTCATAAAGGGTTAACGTAAAAGTATGATTAATTTTGCAAAATGTGATGATTAAATCGAGTTTGCTTATCAAAGTATTACTTGGCAGCTACCGTAAAAAACTAAGTATTTGGACAGATTTGTCTAAGCCAGATCAGACAGCTCCTACAGTCTGGGGCCGTCATGATTCATAAAGCCACTTAATTCGTTGATATGCTGTTGCTAAGGCTGAATATCTATAAAGGAAATTCTCTACAACTGTGAAATTTGGTCTGGAGGAACAGTCTTTGTAAGACTGTTCCTCCAGAGCAAATTTCATAGTTGTAGGGACTCTCCTTCAAAGAAATATAGCCTTAGCAACAGCATAGCAACCACTTAGGTCGTTTTATGAATACGGTCCCAGATGAGTCTGCACTGTTTACAACTCCATCTGCATCTTTTTCACATCATCCTTTTTACATGATTTTTTCGAGCTTAGAAAAATTACCGTAATTAGTTTAGGTGTCCCAATTTTCTGACGGTAATCTGAGTAATCCGTCTTCGCAGATGCTAAAAGGGAACTATTCTCGTATCAAGGCTCAGTTCGCTAATCCGATTTTTTATCAGATGAAACCGAGAGCATTTGAAAGCGTATACCAAGGATGGGGGCCTTCATTTATATGACGCAAAATTCCATTAAAAGATAATGGCTTTTTATATTGTCTTACGTAAGGAACATTCTTTGTAAAGATTTCTTATTTCTAAATGCATATTTGAGCCACGACACGAATAGACCGATAAGGTGATATGTGCGCCCAGCGCAGACTCAGATAAGGCTGGACACCCGCCCAGTCTGATCAGAGCTTCGATCTGCGCTTAAACGATACTCGGTTCAGGGTCTAAGCTAGCTCCATGCGGACAGCGAAGGCTCTGATCAGACTGGGTAGATGCCTAGCCTGATCTGAGTCTGCGCTGGTCGCACACGCCAGTCTGTTGGTTTTCTTGTGCCGCGGCTCAATTTTATTAATAAATTACGAAACCTTTCAATTTTAGTTGATAGCTTATCATGCGGCAGACATCGCAGATGCTTTATGAAATTTAATTTTCTTTATCCAATTAAAGTGTATATTGCCACTCTAAAAGGGCGTATATTGAGCACAAATTCAATAAAAGTATTCTCGATTGCCTAGAAATAGTTTTTGAGAAAAACTTTTTTTAACACAATCAATTTCTCACCATGTCTTGTATCTTCTCAAATAAATGAATTGAATAAAATGTTGATATCTACATGTTTTGTCGATGTGACATTTTGAAATTACAGTCACTGCAAGTTTGCTCACATGTCAAGCTGTGTGGACCAATCACAGAACTTTATTTTGATTCAAACTTTGATGGATGTATGGATACTGTACAGTAGATGGAAGCCGACTCTCAATTTTACGATTCTTTCAACAATATTTCAGTCCTGTTTAAAGCCTCTGGTATGTTTTTTATTGGAAAATATCACTGCAAGCTTTTCTCTACAGTTTTATCAGTGTATATGGCTCTAACTGGCCGGTTTAAAGGCCCAATAGCTCTATCAGCGTGAAATTTCTTTATCACGACGTATCGCTGCTAACTTCTCACTACAGTTTCGTCATTGTAAATGACCATTATAAGCCAGCTTAAAACAAATAAAAGATCATTTAGTTTCATATAAAAAGGGTTTGAAAACTTATTTGGATCAGTTTAGTTGGCAACAAAAATGACCTACTTTCGATTTCAATATATAAAATAAAATGGTAAAATACAATGTACAGGCGTGGAGTCCTATCACTATCCCGCCTATGTTTGTATAGCATTGAAAGACGGGAAACCGGACTATGAAATTTTAATATGTGGAGCGAATTGTTATTTTTCCGAAAACTTGTTTTCACTTCCTATTGCCAGTTATTTGACTCAATATATTCACATCAACCTATATTTTATTACTTAACACGAAGCTTGAACCGCTTTTAAAAATGATTTGAGTTTAGACGTTTTTACCACTGATAGGACTATGGAGCCTTTAAACAAAAGTGAAGGACCATTCCAACTGACGCTGAAAATTACCTACTTTCGATATCACATATAAGCAGGAATGATCCCATTAATTGTCTCATTTATATTTATATATAATTGTCTAACAAGGAACCCGTATAAAGATCGCTTTTTATGTAGAAGTTTGTCAATTTTGCACACCTGTATAAGCTATGGGGCCATTAAAGGCCCCATTGCTCTATCCGCATGAAAAAACTTGCCGTGAGGTATCGCTACCAGCTTCTTACAAAAGACTCGTCATTGTAATTGACCGCGATTAGCAAACTTTAATGGACTTTATTTGACTCAACAGTTGGAGTAAGGCAAGGATGCCTTCTCTCACCTACGCTCTTCAATATTTTACTCGAAATGATCATGTCTGATGCTCTGAAAGAACATGGTGGAAAGGTTAGCATAGGTGGCAGAAATAATATCAATCTGCGGTTTGCCAATAACATTGATGCTCTTGCTGAGGAAAAGCAGGAACTAGAAGCCCTAGTCGGAAGTCTTGACATACCCTGCACAAGGTATAAAATGGAGATTAGGGATGAGAAGACTAAGCTAATGACAAAAGCACCGGCGGCATCCAGAGAAAGATCAAGGTTAAAGGACAGAAGCTTGGAACAGCTACAAGCTTCAAGTACCTTGGAGCAATCGTCTCAGATGAAGGCTCAAAACCGGAGGTTTTCTCAAGGATTGAACAAGCTACTGCAGCTCTGACAAACCTGAAGCCAATATGGGGAGATAGCAACATATCTCTTGGATCAAAGGTGTAATTGATGCGCTTCCTTGTCATATCCATTTTTCTGTATTCCTGTGAGTCATGGACCTTGACAGCAGACTTAGAGAAAAGAACACAGGCCTTTGAGATGAGATGCTACCAAAGGTTACTGAAAATTCCGTATAAGGACTATAACCAATGAGGAGATTCGCAGAAAGATCCAATCAGACATTGGAGATTACGATAAACTCCTGACCTTTCAAGAAACGGGGATAGAGGTGGTTTGGCCACGTCTCAAGGTCTTCTGGTTTAGCAAAGACAATTTTGCAGGGCACAGTGAAATGAAATAGAAAGAGAGGTAGACAGAAGAAGAGATGGGAAAACAATTTTAAGGAGTGGACAGGGATGGATTGTGCTAGCTCAACTAGGGTAGCTGAAGACAGGACCAGGTGGAAAGGGATTGTTGTAGAGTCACCTATGGTGCCCCAACAACCTCACAAGGTTATGGTTTAGACTAGACTAGACTTATTGGACTGACTGATAACCACTGGACAGTGAATAGTAACTACCTTTTGTATTTCTCAAAAAAAAACTTCCAGGATAGATTCTTCGGTTGTATACGCAAAAAAGGCTGACCAGGCTTTCCTGTTCGCCAAACTGTAAGATATCCTTTTCCCGCGACATCAATCATGCAATTTTGAGTTAAATTATGTTTTTTTTCTCAACAGGTAAAATACGTTTTTTTAATCATAAAATTCTAATATATTTCATGTTCCTGAGGAGAGAGAGTGAGAGAGAGAGAGAAAGAAAGAGAGCTGTTATATGATAGCGATGTACCAGAATGAGCAGAAATCCATGCATATGTAACTACATTAACTATCTATCACGCCTACCAATCGCTCTCATGCGAAACCACGGTTCAGAACGCCAATCCATGAGAGGAGTTCCCGGTTTTGCAGGAGAGGAGCCAAAATCGTAAACAAATTTGACATCGGCACAAGGTTTGAGGTATTTATTTTCTCTGAAAACTATTTATGCAAAATATAAGAATGCTATTTTGTTACATATAGATTGTTTCTTCGGCACATGAAAGGATTAGGCACATGGTCTTGCATTTTTCCAGATATACATTTAGTACGGCGGAGCATGTGTTCAAGGTCAGTCTCGGCGATATATACATGTAGGGAAAAGTCGCATTTTCTTGCCTGATTTTGAGTCTCTGACCTTGGCAGTCGCAAAGAAGTGAACAGAACTACTGTATGGATGAATCCAAATGTTGGAAGTAAGCTTTCCGTGATGGACAGTTTAGAATTTAGAAAATATACGCAAAAACTTGGCATCGTCAGCCCGGTTCCGCATGAGATAGTAGAAAATATATAAGGAATTTTTATCAAACACAAAAACAGCTTCTGAACAATTATTGGATCAAATCTAATATGAACTCTGTGATAAATCATTATTTTATACATTGCAGATGACTTTCTGGCTGTTTATATTCCCCGTTTGTCTTTTAAGGCCTTTTGCAAACCCTCTTTCAAACCCTCTTGCATGCCTCAGAAACAGACAAACGGGGAATAAAAACAGCCAGAAAGTCATCTGCAATGTATAAAATAATGATATATCACAGAGGTCATGTTAGTTTTGATCCAATTATTGTTCAGAAGCTGTTTTTGTGTTTGATAAAAATTCCTTATATTTTCTATTATCTCATGCGGAACCGGGCCGACGATGCCAAGATTTTGCGTACATTTTCTAAATTCTAAACTGTCCATCACGGAAAGCTTACTTCCAACGTTTGGATTCACGTATACAGTAATTCTGTTCACTTCTTTGCGACTGCCAAGGTCAGAGACTCAAATTTCAGGCAAGAAAATGCGACTTTTCCCTACATGTATATATCGCCTAGACTGACCTTGAACACATGCTCCGCCGTACTAAATGTATATCTGGAATATTGCATGACCATGTGCCTAATCCTTTCATGTGCCGAAGAAACAATTTATATGTGACAAAATAGCATTCTTATATTTTGCATAAATAGTTTTCAGAGAAAACAAATACCTCAAACCTTGTGCCGATGTCAAATTTGTTTACGATTTTGGCTCCTCTCCTGCAAAACCGGGAACTCCTCTCATGGATTGGCGTTCTGAACCGTGGTTTCGCATGAGAGCGATTGGTAGGCGTGATCTATAAAATATTTAGTCATATGACAATTTAGTTCTGCGGTTATATTGTGTCATTTCTTCAGACAAGCTATAACTTAGACATGCCCTTCCTCCTTTTTCTTTTCTTATATTTATGGCTTTTGATTTGTGAAAGTGAAGGAGAATCATAATTCAACATACAGTCTGGACATTTCCAATAATGTGAGAAATTGTAGGAATAGGGATGAGGAGCAAGGCAGGCCGAGTGATAAACTACAATACTATAATGTATAATTGAAATACTAAATTTGGTAAAAATGGACTGTATAGGGTGTCTCAAAATTGTGAATTTTTTGTTGTATGGTACTGTTTATCCTTGAAATTCTTTCAAAACAATAATGAGATATACACACACCTAAACTACCTTAATTATAAGTTCAGTGTTATACCGTGGAACAGACAATCACTTAATGCCATCGCTAAACGCTTTGCAACATAATTTAACAATATTTCTTACAAACGTCTCGGACTGTAACCATTTGACAGAGATTAAAAAAACACTATTTAACCAGGACAGAATACTTCTCTCTCAGAATGCATCGTTTCTATAATAGTGAATTATAAATTTGGTACGACTTCTTAGAATTTTAAAATCTAAAACTAAATAGTATATAAACATATGCTGAAATTCAACAAAAAATAGGAAGAATAATTCTAGAAATTAACGTCAAGCACTTTTGCGGTGACATGTTTTGCATCGTAAGTGTTCAAAATTGGTCATTGTGCGAAAAGTGTATAGATGTTTTTTAAGAGATAAAGAAACAATGTCGTTTGAGAAAACGTTCACGACTTTTAGACACACTGTTTTTATGTTTAATTACAGTCGCAACATATGTATGGCTTATCATTTACTTTCTTTAAACTTTCTAACATTCTCTTTTACATACACTAGATACATTCATTTAAATTGCATATACGGTTTACCAGTTTTGTTCTGTTTCAATTCTCGCAACGATGTTCCCCAAGTGGCTCATGAAAAAAAGGTTAACCAGTGCTAAAGCATTTCAAAATATACTTACTAAAATTTTGTTCAATATAGGTAACGCCAGCCCGACTCCCTGCATCATCGAATGACACTGGTCCCTACAAAAGAAATTTAAACAACTTTGGTGGGACAATAGTAAATATACATGTACTAGGACAAAAAGGTTACGCAGCCCAAGAAACGGTCCCAATCCTCACCAGTTTTATCAGTTGTGTTTATGCACATGAGTTGAATACGTGATTTCAAACATGCGAGATAAAAGAATTATTTTCCTCCTAATGGTATTAAATTTCTGGATTCGTCTGTAATGAGTAATTAACAGTGTACATATCACGAACGTGAAATATCACTGTTTTGTCGAAAATAATTCAAAATCTGACAGTCATTTTTTTATTGATATAAATATTATACGGCAGATCTACACAAATGTTTTAATGACTATTCTTAACTCTTAAATTTAGCACTTACTGATATTCCCGCAAAGTTCACATCATGCATTCCTTTCATAACAGCATCCAGGTAATATGGGTTATTGGTATAATTCTGCAGCCCTGAGTCGTTAAGATATTGTAAGCTGTTGTTGAGCCCAACACCTAGTGCCCAAGCTGTATCGTAAACCCAGCCATAACTCTGGGACAATCGGTACTCTGTCTCTGCTACCTTGGCTTTTAATTTAGCTTCTACTTCGGCAGGGGTCTAGAAATAGAATATTTTCTCTTTTGAATTAGGTGGAAACATCATTAAGTGAACAGGAACACTTCCATAGACGGTCATTCGTGTCAGAAGGATTCGTCCCTCATTGCAAAAAGGAACGACTTTGCTGTCTCTACGTCATCAAGGGGAGCAAACATAAAATAACAACTGTTAAAATGGTTTACCTTAGTGTTCGGAAAAATGCAAAAAAAAAAAAAAAAAAAAGAAAGAAAGAAAAAAGAGTTTTCATTTACCTTAACATTCAGAAAAATAATGTCAGACAGTAAGTAATGCTACATACATTTCTTCTGCTTGAATTATAACTACAAAATGACCGCAAACAATGACTCGGTCCTTCAACATAATTTTGCATGAAGCGAACACTCTGACATGGATGCTTTCCTTACAGCGCTGGAAACTGGCGCACAACATCCGAGTAGACTTTTTAGGGGAATTTAGTTTTAAATGCAAATATAATGTATTTTTTCTTTTTCTCAGACGCGACAAAAATCCACTAAAAATCATGAGTATATATATATCAGAATATGAAAATGCTGAAAATTGAATAGTTTCTGTTAAATACTTTCTACTGGATGAAACGCAAATACGGAACAGCAACACTGGAGGATGTACATTTGAGCCGTGACACGACAAAACCAACAAAGTGGCATGTGCGCCCAGCAGAGACTCAGAACAGCCTGAGCATCCGCCAAGTCTGCGCTGTCGGCACAGAGGTAGTTTAGTCACTTAGCTGCCCTACCCTTAAAGCGCACAGCGAAACTCTGATCGGACTGGGCGGATGCCCAGGCCGAGCTGAGTTTTCGCTGTGCGCACATGCCACTTTGTTGGTTTTGTTGTATCGCGGCTCATTTATGTATTATTTACAGTGTAATCATTAGCCCATCGTATGCTGTATATGATTTACATATCAAACGGAATTCTAGTAGGAGAGGAACTAAATAAGCAATTGCTTCCGTTCTAATCCTATTATGTATATATATGTATAACAATATTGTTACTGCCATGAATGTTTGATTTTTTTAAATAAAATATGTTTAAACCAAACGGAATTCTATGTAATAGCAACTAGTTTACAAAACATAATACCAAGGTTGGCATGAAATTATCTTCATTCTATTGATATTATTGATGCAAAACGATAAATAAAACTATATTTCAATATAAAAGTCCTCAAGTCGAAGAGTAAACTATGAAGAGCTGTTTGCGACAAGTGATATTTTGTCTGCAATTCACATTGCAACAGCCATTTCTTTGTTGAAATAGACATTAGAAGGCTAATAACTTGTTTGCTCACAACTGGCAGTGCTTGTGAAATATAAAATAGACATGTACAATAACACAGATTGTAAAGTAAAGAATATTGAAAAAAATATTAATCTTCGAAGTCCTACTGATACGAGTATAATGTGTAATTAAAACGAGATCTTATTGAAATTTACAAATTATTTACTTAGAGCATGTAGAGTAGGAAACTAAATTAGATTCTAGAAATGAGCGCAGGTGCATTATGCTTTAAAAGGTTATTAACACGCATTCTAATTACTATACCACGAAGGCGTCTAAGTTCTAATTACTTCGTTGTGAAGGTCACGTTCTAAAGAGCGCTTTAAAACTGAGATATGAGAAATAGACGGTAGACTATACTTTGATAAGAATGTGTGCACCGCCATAGTTTCTGTCGTTTTTTAAACAGGTGAACAAATTTTGTGACTTCCTGTTGGCTGCCCTAGTAGATCAGTACTTACAAAAGGAGGTCTACTCTTAAAAGAAACGAATTTGTCCCTATCTGAGCAAATTCAATCTGTAAGAGTTAACGGCATAGAGGTGAGAAACGAAAGTAAAAATTACAGATCTTCTTCTTAAATGTGTACCCAACTGACTTAAGATTACCTTCTAAGCAGCGCTTTAAACTGGGATATCAAAAATGCACAGTACATTATATAGTCTAAGAATATATACCATATTTATTTCACTTGCAAGACGGGGCTCTCCCCTGTCAAATGACCTCGAATATTTAAATCAGTCTTGTGTAACCCTGCTGTTAAATAAATAATAAAAAAATCTTGAGGTTTCCCATCAAAACATTCTCAAAAATCTAGATCCGTCTTATAAGACGGATCTAGATTTTTAGGACTTTCTCAGAGGATGCCCCTGACTTATAACCTAATAGATCAATACCAGATTTGCAATAGTTTTCAGGTTCCTCGAATCTAATCTATCATAGTTCAGAGTAATGTGCCAGTTAGTAGCCTCCAAAAGTTCGTCAAAGGTACACGGAGTGGTTGTCCAGTCAATGTCCTCCATCCAGTCAGCATGCATTATAGGCCCTGCTAAAATCCATACATGGGTACGGCCATAGAGACCTTGCTTGTAGGCCTGGAAGATAAAGAAAAATACTTTTAACTTCGCATTTACTAAAACATCAACTCGGTACAGATTTTTCTCGGCAGCACTGTTGTTCCACATTTCACAAGATTTCTTGGGTCAAATAAATCGTATATCAACATTTAGCCAATAATATCAAAGATTGATGAATATCTTATCTTCTTTTCTCGCGTTGTACTGCGTGAATACTAGCACTCTGTCAGATGTTAATTCAAAATGTTTCTCTTGTTTGTAAATTTAGAATGGAAATTTTTATCATAAACAGAGGCAGATATTCAAACTTTCTTTTTCCAATTAATAATGACTTTTGATTTCTACATTCGGATTAATACACACAAACAAACATTATATCACACATTGTTGGTAACTGTTTTGGAATCAGATTGACCGCGGTCCATTTTGGTATTCCAATTTGGACAGCTCAATCTTGAGATAGGTCATTGTCGCTACCCAGTGTCATTACGGGTGCAGGTGCCAACCGACATCGCTCACTTGAGTCTTATTCATGAAAGTTATTGTCAAGTCCTCAACCAGAGACATATTACAAAACACACTTCCAGTTACTCTCATCCGATTATCTTTTTTTAAAGATGTGAGTAATTCAAAGGCCATGATCACAAGGCACAACCCACCCAAGATAGCAACGGAAGGAAAATGCACATGTAACGCGACGTCTGATGGGATTACGTCAAAAATGCGAAAATATACCTTGCAATATACTGTCCTAAACCCGACGTCATTACGTAACGTCGCTTCTCATTGGCTAACGTATAGTTTTAAGGTCGCTGAAAGCGTTTGCTATAGGTGCAAAGTAACACACTTTAAAGGTGACAAAATGTGACAAATGCATTAAAAAGGGGATAACTGTATCGAAAAATTGCATTTGGGGAGGTAAATCGTAGGTTATATGGCCGCAAATTGCGTTTTACGTCTCCGCTGGCACGACGCCGTAAAACAAAATTTCCTACCATAAAACCTACAATTTACCTCCCTCAATGACAATTTTGAGTATAGTTATTCCCTAACCCTTTTTAGACCGGATACCCGTTTTGGGGACATTATGCAAACAGTGCAGACCCAGTTCTGACGCCGCAAAACCCGGCGTCTGATCAGGGCCTACATTGTTTGCTTGCAGGAATTTCTATGCAAAGTACAATAAAAGTGAAAATATTCACCAGAAACCCCTAAAACTAGAAATGGGATTACCTGCATGATAAGAATGGACAAGTCCACAGGTCAAAAAAGGGCTAAGTCTTAGCACAAAGAGACAAAACTGCTCAACAGAAATGCGACAACAGGTGTGCTCATTCTCGTGATGTTCTTGGGTTACATACACCTCGACAAAATGGAAGCAAAATTTCAAAGTAAATGTACCAGAGTTATGACAAATAACACGTAAAATATATGAGCTGCCTGGTGCCCCTGTGGCTGAGCTGCTAGTGGCTGTAACAGGGCCTGAGTGTCATTTATCTCAGGCTTGGTAAAAATAATCTACAAATTCGAAGGCTACGCCTCGACATGACTGAACCATTGTTTACTGGGACGTTAAACCACAACTCGACAACAACAATTCAGTATCAAAATTAGGGATGGCAACCCAAATGTCTCAATGTTTTTTCATGAGACAAGTGTGCTTTATTCAGCTTCGTCAACCTTTGTAGCAACTACAGTGTAATGCCAAATAAGGTACAAATGTAATAAATTTATCAGCGATACGTTGAACATAGTTTTATATTCCCTTCTGTCCTTAAGGGTAGCTGTCTATTTTAGTGCATATTAAGTTGTTTATGCCCATATATATAAAAACAGTATAAATGTTCAAATAGATTATTTCAAAATTTCTCACGGACAGTATATATATACTGAACAAAACAAGAAACGTTACACCAACACTCAAATGATTTCAAAACTAATTTTCAGTTGCAACAATTTAATCATGGTATCGAAAGTCATACATATGCACAAAGTCTACCATATTGTGAATAAGGTCTGCAGATGAAAAAATATCATAATAAATGTATCAGGGGCCGTATTCATAAAACGACTTAAGTGGTTGCTATGCTGTTGCTAAGGCTAAATTTCTTTGAAGGAGATTCCCTACAACTATGAAATTTGCTCTGGAGGAACAGTCTTACAAAGACTGTTCCTCCAGACCAAATTTCATAGTTGTAGGGAATCTCCTTTATAGATATTTAGCCTTAGCAACCGCATAGCAACGACTTAAGTGGCTTTATGAATACGGCCCAGGTTTTTATAGTCGATGGAGCAAAGACATACCTCACAGAATATCTTTGCAGCTTTTGTGCTTCTGAATGAGCCCATAATGATCCGTACGTCATATTGCTGAAAAAAGACAACACATGAGCCGCGACACGACAAAACCAACAATGTGGTTGTGCGCCCAGCGCAGACTCAGATCAGCCTGGACATCCGCCCAGTTTGACCAGACTCTTTATTAAGCGCTCAAAGGGTAGCTAAGGGTCTAAGCTACCTCTATGCGGACAGCGAAGACTCTGATCAGACTGGGCGGATGCCCAGGCTGATCTGAGTCTGCGCTGGGCGCATAGCCACATTGTTGGTTTTCACGCGTCGCGGCTCTTATATGCCAAGGATTGTACCTACTTGCTATGCAATTCGGAACACATAATTTTCAAATTTACAAATTTACATTCCATCTTCAAAACAGATTCTATCTATCTCTCTCTCGATACTATGACGATCATTTTCTGATCATTACCTCAGTAGTGGCAGATGGCTAAATTTAGAATTTAGCTCAAAGGGCAACAAACTTTCGGGGTGGGCCATTAAAACTTTTTACAAGAAGTAGATCAGAGGCATGCAAAAGCACATGCCTCTGGGCCGATAATCTTAACACAGGCCTGAAACTCCTCGACGGTTTTGGCAGAAACCGCCAATGAGGGGAGACTATGCCACATAGGAATAGTCATTGGGAAGAACGAATTTTTCAGGGCATCACTATATGCAAGGTATCTAGTGTATTGCGAATCATGGGTTGCTATACCCTATGCTCTAAGGTTTTGCAACATATACACGTGCCTGATACATTGTTTTAGGTTTAACGGCCCTTCGAGACAGTATTTCATTCTATATCGGACCGTCTCCCAGGGAGGGAGAAAGAGGAGAAATGATACACGAGAGAAAAAATGTCTAAACAACATCCACCCGAAAATACTGCAAGTACAGTAGACCCTTACCCTACAACGTTCCAAATCAGTAGGACGCCCCGGCATTGGAAGTTACATACGGCACCATTGCACCACCCGACCACCCCCAGATGCACGTAAGCGACACCGGTCGATAGTTAGCTGCATATTTTTCTCCTTTCTTAAAAACCGGAGCTACATTTGCTTGTCGCCAATCAAAACGTACCGACAGCCGATTCGTTCCATAGCCTGAAATTTCCACTTCATACCTTAAAACTCAGGGTTTTGAAACTTGAGAATTCAAGTTCAAGACTGCATATTAAGCGACTGTCGGTTTCAAGTTGCAAAATTTAATTTAGAAAATTGAAATTTCAATTTTTGAATGCGGAGAATTTCTGTCATCGAGAATGAAGATCTAAATTCCTAAATTTAACTAAATTTTTTAGGCTTCGGACTTGTTAATCGTTCCTTGGCTAGTGTCTCTACTTTAACGTTTTCCTATGAATGTTAACGTCATTTTATTATATGTGACAGTGCCTGGGATTTTGAGCCTTGTGGAGGTGCGACGTTGACGTCATGAAACGTGAAATGAAAGTGACGTCACGAAATTCTCACGTAAAGTTGATTGGATTGCCGCGCACTGACTAATACATTTCAAAGCGTCACCTGAAAAGAGTGATTAACATTTCTATCGGCATCTTTAATTTTCTACATCTACACTCTTTTGAGAATGTTCGCATTACAGGTCTTGAAAAGGGATGTCACAAACCAGAATTATAAACGTTTATCCAGCTACTATGTAAATTGTATCCAATCAGTGAAACGAAAACAAAAATCGGGGTGGTGTGAATTTCGTTTGCTTTTGCAGTAAACATAATCGCTATTGCTTTGTGCTTCTCGAAATCTCTTCTAGAAGCACTAACAAATATGAAAATGTTAAAAACAAAATTTCTGAATTCCGCTCCATAAGGCTCAAAATGCCAGACACTGTCACATATGATGATTGACTTTTTAAGTCCAGAACAGGTGCTGAACATGCACACAGCAATTAGACAACGTCAATTCAACATCTGGTCAATGTTTTTGACACACGCTCAAAATCTGGTTCCGTTGTGGACCCCCTTCTTTTCTCCCCCCCCCCTCTCCCACACACACACCCAACCCTCGCCACACATACACTTCCTGTGGAGCATTCAGCAAACTTACCAACAGCCGAGATATGAGCGGTCTAACGTCAGCGTTGTCATCTGACACGACGGCAGAGGTGACAAGGGTCATGTTATACAGTTTCAGTAGATCGTGAAACAGATTCATATGCTGTAATAGATAAATCATTGAATTAGATAAAGATAATATTAAGTTACACAATGACACTGTTTGCAAATGCAGTAAAACTGAAGGAGAGAGTACAGCGAAATTTGGGGATATATAATATCTGATTTGTACAAAATATATACGGCATTCACTGGATACTATAAATAATTCAAACGTCTTTCACATATATACTGATGAATTTAAACTTGTACATCTATAGAAATACTAAAGTTAAAAAACAAAAAAAAAACAATATTTTTCATAAAACACTAGCACTAGAAATAATTTGGCAGTATGACTCATACAGTGTCATAAATGAACTTATAAGGTTGGAACACCAAATGAACGTACTTCAATTGGATATATTTCTAGATTTTTGCCCTGCAGGTATGCTTAATTTGAAAAGGTAACGAAAGTCAAACGATGCTGCAGAGCATTCCATAGGCATCCTATTTAAGAAATCAGCTTGTTCGTATCATCATTAGACATGCAAATACTCTTCTATATTCTTCTTCCAGGAAAAACATTTTCCGACTCTTGAGGCAAACAGAAAGTACTCTATACAAAATATGCTTCAGCAGGTAAAAGTTTGCTTTGAAAAGTTGTCAGTGACCTTTGTCTATTTCTTAATTGCGTTTAATGACGCTGCAGCTCTAATTTTAACACCTGCAGTCATTTTTGTCTTAGATATCCAATTAAAATGAAGGGAAACTTGGGAGCTGGCTTTATCTCATCTTGACCAATATCTCGACGGACACTGACCCCAAACGTGGAATAAGATACAAACTAAGTTTGAATCTTATGCCACGCTTCGGGTCACAATGTGTCAAAATTAACTCATGTTCAGTAACTGATCAGGCCGTTCGCATTTCTCTTTTCAAACACAATGATCAAAATTTTGGATAGATGGATGGATAGAGTTGTGCTTGTTTTATAATCAATTCTCACATGGTCGCAAATGTAATGTCTGTCTATTATGATATTTTATTCGCGTTGTCACGATAGCAGAATTTGTCTTTTATCTGCCACTTGATTCCGAAAGTTTTTCGTAATTTACTGTGATGCAGAAATGTTTCAGGGATTACTCTCTCATTTAACTGAAAACAATTGCAGTTAATGTCAAATAAATGACTTGATGCTTTTGCTCTTAGCAGTGTTGTTTAACAAAGCATTGATGGTTAAATCGCGGTTTTGAGTTTCATTTAATGTTTCTTATTTTTTCAAAAAAATCTTTAATCATACCAATTAACATTCATAATTTTCGAATAATTTTTGTAAACTAAATTACTGATATGATGTAAGATAGAATAAACCTATATGATTCCTATAAAATATCAGCCTGCTTTCCCCGACAACTCACGCTTAGACACTTTTTTAGTTCAGTTATTCCACGCATGATAAGCAGCTAATCAAACACGCAAACAAAAACTATTTGGAAAAAATAGCAATACTATAAAACACAAAAAATGATAAAGTGCTACTGTTTCCACGACAGCAGTTAACATAAAAAAGAAATTAAGAAAGAAAAATTGTACGCGGTTTCATTGCCTTTTAAACTACGAAGTTTGAGAGTTGGTATATCGAACCGTCTCCAAGAAGGATGGAGAAAGAAAATGAACATATAGGACAGACTAAAATTTCAATAAAATATCCATATCCTGCGCCTGCTGTGCTTGCATGTGCAGGCCCTTGCCCTACCATGTTCAAGTTCGTAGGATGTCCCGACGCTGAAAATTACACATCGCCATTTTCCGACGCGACAACCTCCTACACTACTAAGACTCATAAAGACAAATATCGACTCATTTGCGTATACGGCCAAACATCGTCTAACACGGTTTTTGTTTGTTGTCAGTTTCATTAACTCAATCGATGGATCGACAACCATAGTATACTGCCCATTCCAGCTTCGCTAAACATCGGAGAACATCGTATTCTGCCGATTCCAGCTTCGCTTAACACCGGAAAACAGCGTAAACTGCCGATTTCAGCTTCATTAAACATTGGATAACATGGTATCCTGCCGATTCCAGCTTCGCTAAACATCGAAGAACATCGAAAACTGCCGATTCCAGCTTCGCTAAACGTCGAAGAACATCATATACTGCCGATTCCAGCGCTAAACATCGGAGAACATCGTATACTGCCGATTCCAGCTTCGCTAAACATCGGAGAACATCGTATACTGCCGATTCCAGCTCCGCTTATCACCGGAGAACATCGTGTTCTGCCGAATCCATCTTCTTTATACACCGGTTTCCAGCGTTTAACGAAGCTGGAATCGGCAGTATACGATGTTTGTCGAATACTGACGATGTTTGACGGTATTGACCGATCTTTCTACACTTTGTTATCATGGAACTGAACTCTAAGGGAATGCTTACCGATGTGTTTACATCATCCTGAAAGTATATAGTACCCACTCTTCTCCAGTTAAAATACTGCATCATCTTTATCCTGAGTGGGTTCAGATCATCCATGATCTGGTTTACTTTAAACATTGTCGGGAACAGATCTCGGTCGACTGTCGATGACGTCGAAGCAATGTAAGACATCTGTAAAGAAATAAGTAAAGGTAGATGTAAAAGTAAGGATAACACTGATAAATCAGTGCCATAAACTATCGTAAATCAACTACAGATGAGCCGCCACACGAGAAAACCAACAAAGTGGTTGTGGGCATAGCGCAGACTCACATCAGCCTTGGAATCCACCTAGTCTGATCAGAGTCTTCCCTTAGCGCTGAATTCGCGCTGGGCACACAACCACTTTGTTGGTTTTCTGTCGTCGGGGTTCAAATATCATATTCTGTTTATCAACTTTCTAGTTTTGGATTTACTTTTATCTTTATCAAACGATTGTTTCATTTACAGTTTATGACAAAATCAATTTTGATTTTGACATGGTTATTTATCACTTACAGACAGCAACATTCCCCGATCTACATCCCATTATGTTTATGTTTCTGTACATGTAGCAAGTGTTTTAACTCACATGCATGCACTTTAATGCTCCTAAGAAAATTCTGATGGCTAAAGTATTTAGTTTAAACATATTTTATTCACAATTTCACTGACATACAACATAAGATATACACAAGATAGAGTTAATGGGATTGGAATGAAGGAAAATGCTGCTAGGATTCCTTTCCCTGCTTATAGGATTCCTGACCTAAACGTATTTAATCAAGGCTTTCACGCGCTTTACCTTCAAAAAGCCATGTTCTTAATATAACTGACGACACTTTCGCTAGGTTTTCAAACTTAATGTCGGATTGAAAACACAACATAGGTTAGAATCCTTATTTTTACGATATCTTGATGTTGTAAATTTACAGATTATTACTGAATGAACCTACTGTGTAGTTGATAAGGATAGTCACTAGTTACATGTATATAAAACAACAACAATAACAAAACGTTACATACATAAAATAATTGTTATTCGACAGACTGCATGCTCGGTAGTCAACTTAATCACGACTGATCATTCGGCACTTACATGAACCCTAAAGCCTTGATTCGATCAAAGTTTGGTGCACATGCATATGCTGCTCCAAATAACGAGACAAAGTAAAGTGGGGTGGGGGAGTGGCTTAGTGGTGGGGAGACTAGGGTGAGGAGTGGGGTTAGCGGGGGATGTCGAGTGTGTGTTTGGGGGGGGGGGGGGGGGTAAAACAAGGCGGACTCAGGTCTGATTGCTCTTAGAAGCAGAAGTTTTGAACATGCTAACATGGTGTGTATTTGAAATAGTGCCTGTTGACTTGCACTACACGGGGACTTCATTTTCATTCCTACACAATCTACTAGACTAAATTTATTTCAAGGATAACAAACAACATTTAATTATAGTTTTGTCCTTTGCGATATGACAAACGGAACAAAATTTGTGAGAATCAAATATGAACCGACAAAACCAACAAAGTGGCATGTGCGCCCAGCGAAGATTCAGATCAGTCTGAGCATCCGCCCAGCCTGATCAGAGTCTTTGCTGTCTGCTTGGAGCTAGCTTAGATCCTTAGCTAACCTTTAAACGCACAGCCAAAGTTCTGATCAGTCTGGGAGAATGCCCAGGCTGATCTGAGTCTTCGCTGGGCGCACATCCACTCTGTAGGTCTTCGCGTGTTGCGGTTCAATTATAAGTGTATAACTGTCTGGTTTAGAAGCAAACTGCCATGTCGTTCAGCCTCCCTCTAACCCAAGATGGACCACTTACATGTAAAACATCATAGACCGGCGATATCTGTCCAACAACAGTGAGCTCGGGAGACAAAGTAGGACCCAGGACAGCTACAATCGGTGGCCCGTCCGTCATTAGTTCAAATAAAGCCCTTGCCGCCAATCCATTGTGACCCTGTAATGAAAAATAACGCACTGATATGTTTGATATAGATAATAAATTCATCTCGTCTATGAACAAATTAGTTATCAAAGATTATACCTGTCACTTCCAGGACAAGCAACCCTGACATTTTCAATTTTGTATCCCCTAGTACAAGTGGTCAACTAAGAAAAACAATTGCTTGTTCCTCCAGGAGAAATTCATTTATCTGAAAGGGTGAAGTCGTCCAAGACAGTAAAAAAGACACAACTATTGTCCTTTCTTGTATAAATTGTGCAAAAACATGAATGATTTCTGTAGATGCTACTATATTCCTGTTACCCAGAAATCAGGCTTTTAACTTTTTTTTCAAATCTATAAAGACTACCAAATCAGCCTGCTCGGACGTTCGAAAGGCTGTGTGCAAAGGAAATCCCGTTCACGATTGAAAAGACCTCAGCCTCCAGCGGGAATCGAATCTTCGGGACTGTTTCATTAGCAGGCCAGCGCTTAAAACTCTGTGGCTCCATGATCTGAGATGACCGGACAGCTAAGTAATTTTGCAGTCAATAAACATTTGTTCAATTTATCTAAATCAATTTTGTAATAAAAATCTACATAGTGCACACCATTTTATAAAACCGGCTTAAATTTTATAATAAGCGTCTTTACTTTGGTGCATTAGAACTGGCATAACTCTGCACATCAGCATGGTGTATTTCCTAAAGTTTTGAGACGTTTCAAGGAGCACAGTCAACTTGGCTAAGCTCCAAGCAAACCGAACAATTACATATCCTTTCGACGGCCGTAGCTTATTTATAAACAGAACGATACACGTGCGTTTTCAATTCCTTAGCAAGCATGACAAAAGCCTTTAAAATATAAAATTTTTCATACCATATTTAGTGCGACAGACGCGCGGTTCTGTATTAACCTTCTTCATCGTCACTAAACCCCAAAAGCTTGAACGAAAAGTTATGATGGGCAGGGAAAAAGCATCTCTCTCCAAGCCACACTAATTGTCGCATTCCGCATGACACAATTGCTGCAGACATCTGGGGTCATATTCATAAAAAGACTTAAGTGGTTGCTATGCTGTTGCTAAGGCTACATTTCTATGAAGGAGATTCCCTACAACTATGAAATTTGCTCTGGAGGAACAGTCTTTGTAAGACTGTTCCTCCAGAGCAAATTTCATAGTTGTAGGGAATCTCCTTCATAGAAATTCAGCCCTAGTAACAGCATAGCAACCACTTAAGTCGTTTTATGAATACGGCCCCAGGTAAGAGACGCATACGTTTAGACTCGCGAGCGCAGGCGTCTCCCAACGAGCCACAGCAACCCCTGCGTCTGGAGAAAGGCTACAGGCAACGGCATCACGAAAGAGATGTCAGATGACAGATATGATTATGTCAGATCACGCAAGAACACGCAAAAAGCCAAAATAACTCAAAGGAATGGAAGCCAAACTCCGCTAAGATTCATGTCGCTTTGACAAGTCAGTCTTGGCTTTTGAATAATTAAGAATTTTACCAGGTATACATCAGATTGACTAAGGTTACTTTAAATGAGTATTTAAGAAGTCAACCCGATGCTAGAGAATCAAAAGGAACACTGAAACACTGACTAACTGGGATGATGATTCCCTTTGGGGTCATATTGTCCACCAGCAGTGATATCGGCCCTGGGCCAGTGCTTCTAAAATAAACACATTCATGTCACATTTACTGCGACAGACGCGCGTTTATGTATTTTACATCTTCAGTGCCGGTAAACCCAAAACTTTGAAAGAAAATATTGATAGGCAGTCTCGACAGGCAACGAGTATCCCTCTCCTAGCCACACTTACTGTGCATTCCGCGGGACACGTTAGCTGCTGACATCAGTTAAGAGACGCATTCGTATTAACTCGCGAGACAGAGATTAAAATGGATACTTACACAATGATTCTAAGCCTGCAACAAATTAAAACTGGACCCATTTTTTTCAAAGCGTCGTTAGCTTAGCAAAGTCATTAGTCAACGATTCGTTAATAACAGAATCAGTTTCGGTAATATTTTTCCCAAAAATGGTAAGGAACCTTTGCACTACAAAGAAAAAATGGTAGAATTTTGCATATAATAAGTTTAAAATTTAAACAACTCGTTAAGTAACGGTGTGGTGTCGTGAGTTTTAAGCAACTGGGCCCGGGAGGTTTAAGTCGAAATAATTGTATAGAACTATTTACGTTGAGCAGATTAAACAGGGATTAATCTACAGTGTTTAAACACGGAAAATACTATTCCCCAGGATGCTGCAAGCCAATTAGAAGTTAATAAGAATCGCAAAGTTTTTTCCAGGGACTTACTTGTTCTAACATTTTATACAGATACACGTATTCATGCATAGATACCGATACGCATAGCTATCAGAGGCCATGTTCAAATCAGACAAATCGATGTTTTAATTATGGAACTCTCATGTTGTGTTCGAACATCTATTCTAGTCTTGCCGTTTTGCCATCCGGCCGTAATAAGTATAAATGACGCTATCTGACGTCACGTGACCGACTCGGTTTCACTTTTGTTGGCTTTAACGCATGTCTGATTCACGCTGAATGACGTCACGAAACACAATACAAAAGGTACTTTATTTACACTTACTACTGACTTTATTATGGTGATTTTCTAGGGGTACATAAACAAATAACAAAATCTCTACAAAACATGTAAGGGTACATTAATTCAACGAATTATTTCGAATCAAATTGATACAAAATAATATGCATCACCAAGGGATAAGATAAGAAGAAAGAAAATATTTTTATGTGATGTAATAAACCAGGTAACTGATAACTGTTTTTTTATGCTTTTCAAATTTTAACTTATGATTTTTTTCTCGGTCGTTTCCGTATAATTCCGTAAATAGCGATGTAAGAAACGAGTCGGCTCTCAGGTAATACCTGTGGGCGAAGATTATAACTGCAGAATGTAAAGTAGTATACGCAATTGTTGATAGAATATTGTAGAAATGATTTTCAAGTGAATGAATGCAACTGTAGATTCCTTCTGCCCGCTTGAAAGTTGAAAAGTTTAATATTGAGTCTATCACTGGTACAAGTAAGGTAAAGATATTTATTAATTTTATTACAAAAGGTGAATGCTAATCTATTTTTTTATTTTCTGGTCCAGAACTTCAGTAAATGTAGATCAAAGTTAACACTTGTTTTTTCTGATGTTAGAATAAAACTGAAACCAGGCTTCTGCAAGATAATTGTTATTGATGCCAACATATTCAAATATCAAACTTTGATCCGGTCTAATAAGCGGTCATATGAAGTTCAAAGGTCGGTAAACTTCTTTTAATTTGTGAAATAATTGGTATCACTGGTGTCGAATTAGATTTGGTTGGTTGATTTGATGCTTAACGTCCTCGGTAAACAACTAAGGTCATGTCGGGACGGTCAGTTAACCTAACCACACTATTCCTGGACAGGCTTAGACCTCCTAAGCGGTTAACCAGTACTAAGTGCACACACTTTCGCCAGTAACTGACAACTGCCCTTCTTGAATCAGCGGAAGGAGAAACGAAAGTATGTGGACAGACCGGGATTCGAACCCAGGACCTCTGACTTACGAGTCAGGTGCCCTACCGATTGCGCTACCCGACCCGGCTTGTCGAATTAGAAGAGAATGATATCAATTATCTTATGATTGTACAGTGCAAATTAGTAGTAAAGTCGGTGTGTTTCAAAATTTAGCTTAGCTCAGAAGTTGCTCATTAATGTAATTCAATTTGTTAAAGTAAGGAAAACAAAGCGTCACATTCTCTCTCTCTCTCTCTCTTCATGTACATGTAATTTTAAATGTTTAAATTTGTCGTGATTCCTTAATATGTTAGCAATATTAATACAGTTTTACCGTTTCTGTTTCCTTTGAACTAAAGGCAATTGTATTATCTAGTTATCTATCGGTATTAAAATCAAGTTATTTATCTATGTTTTGTTTCAGTTTTTGTCATTTTGGCAAGGGATGCCTGCTCATCACATAAGATCTGTTTTGCTTGTTTGATGTTTGGGCTTGAAAGGAAACATTGGGGACTCAAGATAAGTATTATTTTGGTCATAAGAGCCAGAAAATTGTATTCTTCTGTAACGCTCATTTATCTTGGTTTTGTTGATTTCTTTTCTTCTTTTAGATCTTGGAGAAGATATCGTTGCATTTCACAGACTAGTCGTATGTTTTAAGGGAAATACTTCAACAAACCTTCAATTTAGCCTGAAAATTTTCCAAGGAAATGATATTTGTGTAAACACCAAAGTATAATTAACGGCGATGAGGACTTTGGTTCAATATTTATTTATTTATTTATTTTAAAAGGAAATGATTTGATTATTGAAACAAGTTTGGTATGTCATAAAATCTGTACTATGATGAATAACGGGGAGAATTTTACGGCCGCCACACGGCATTACACCAGCTGCATTGAAGGGTCGCTCTTCGCCATCTTTCCGAGTTTATTACTGAGAAAACCCATTTCATGGTGTATGAGCAACTCGCATGCTTAGGGAAACAGCAACTTGGAATAAATCTTCACCAGTGTTTCTTATGAAGTTACTCAGTTGGATTCTATGCACTATATTTAAAACTGAGACTTGTTATCTAATGACTGATAACCTTTCCTCTTTCGCAGACTTTGCTGCTATTTTCTAATCAGTCGTCAAACCCTTATTTATGCAACCGGCTGTGTCCTGCAAAAACAGGTCTTCATAGACTGCACATGCATACTCAATGTATCCGCTCAGACTAGCTAACATTAAGGTGCCGCATAGGTAGTGCCTGGCAAGTTGGCGAACAACAAATACCCATTTTGGATTTAAGAAAAATCTTTCAGGCTGGCCTAGACATCTGTTGCCCGCAAATTGAATGCCCTGTCGCTGCTCATTTGTAAGCACTTGTTTAGAGATGCAAAGCAATTTCTTTCTAAATTGACTTACAAAAATCTTGTTTTCATCATGGTTTGTCTATCAGGCTATTATAATTTACCAGTTTTAACGTGTATGATTATTTGAAATAAGATTACTATCATAATAGCCCTAAAGATTGGGACAAAAATACGTGGGCAAACATGGTACACTCGAATCAGACTGCACCTGAAGGGTGCAGTTTGAACTGTGTCCGCCATAGTTGCAATGTTTTGACAACCATCGCACAGTACAATTAATTTGCTCAAATATTACATAGAGTAAATGTGCAGAATATTTATGGTATTGCGAACTTAAGCTGGTAAATGACTTGTAAAGTTGCCATTATAACGTCTACGTCGAAATAAACAAAATTATGTTTTGTCATGTAATGTTCATTACTGCATTAATGAATAGTTTTCACTAACATTTTTTCATACAAGTGTTCTTAAAGCTGACAACATTTGTACTGTTAATAGTTAAAATAGCTGAAATGGCCACCTTTCTGGGAAAGAGCCTTTCGTTCGGCTAACCGTGCGTGGTTGTCGTTAACGGCTGTCAATGTATGTATATACTCTTTTTCCTTTTGGTTTTCAAGGATGGGATATGGGATCTGACCATCGCATCTGAGAATGTAATAAAGTCATGCCTTAAAAACGATAATCAACTTGCGGATTTAATATGCAATTACCATGTAACGTTATGCGTTGACGTCCACAAAACTGCGTTTTTTGATGGCAAAATCGTGACGTTTTACTGCAAATTGCTAATAGTGTCATATAATAAATTGAATCTTGCATTGATTCTCGGCATAGCCCCGCATTTTATCGTTCCCCCAACTCGTTTAATAAGTCCAATAATACATGGGCACTCATTTAAGATCTTCTATATACATGTATATACAAACTGTCAATTTTTTGCTTTTTTTCAGCTGAACGCGAATGTACACAGAAGTAGATGCGAGCTGTTAGAAAAATGTACATTTTCGTATAATAGCTCTTTTTGTCAAGAAATCTCCGTAGAACCGTTTTCGTCAGGCGTCTACTGCATATTCATTCCATTTCTCTTTTCCAAATATTACTTTTAAAATTACTGATCATTTTAATCAAAGAGCATTTAGAATGTGTGTGGGACAAGAGCTGTAAATTTTGCTATAGTTATTAACCTTGAAATGTTTTGGCTTACTATTTGGGGAAACTCGAACTTTAAATTTCCAGGTAATACGTTTTGATGAAAAGTGTTACAAGATAATTTTCCGAATGTATTTAAGGCTTTACCATGTTACTAACTCACAAAGAAAATTTGTTCAACTATATCCCCTCTCATATACTGTCGTTGCTGTCAATGGGCGAGGTTTTCTTTTTTTTCCATCCCATCATTTGTTTCTGGTAAAACACTGCTGATCTTTTCCGTAGAATTAAAGAGCACAGGAAACGAAAAGTCTGAAGATTCAGCCTTCGATATAGAACGGGTTAAACACTTCAAGGGTTCAGTTTTTCCATGACGAATCTCTCGCGTAACGTGACATTTGTTAATCGAAACCGTTTTCCGTAAATAGAAAGAAACTCCACCGGGGAAAACTGAGCCACTAACGGGTTTAAATTGTTCTCTCTAGAAGAAGGCATCACACATTCATTCAATTTAGTTTTACAACTAGCTCGAAGTAGGAGTAAGATATTCATTCAATTCAGGCTTACATCTAGCTTAATTCTCATGAACAACATAAGCTGGGAAGCGCCCCCAGCGTCACTCTCCCTTTGACAATAAAAGCAACGTCGTCACATGTGTCTGAACATGTGATATAGTTGAACAAACCTATTTTGTAAAACATTTACGAGTGAAACCAAGCAATTATTTCAAAATTTTCTTGAGAAAGTATTTCAAAATAATATCAAAATTTGAGACATAGATATGATATCGCAGACATATGCATCTCTTTATTTTTCATGTAAGAAAGGCAAATATCACCTGCAAATGAAGGTCATGTTTGCGTAAATCCACACGTATTACGTAGATATTGGGGACGCTAATAACACAGCTTTATAGACCCCCTTGGTGCGCGCACTTTGATGTGAAATTTATTTCAGTATAACCTCGGTCTAAAAATGAGGATATCTGACCCCCTTTTACTTTGCATTAGAAGTTGTCAGAGCATCCAATTTCACGATGCCATAGAAATAGTAGTTAGTATAAAGGAAAACAGAAAAGCAAAGAATACAACAAAGAAACGAAAATAGCAGACGCAGTATAACTGGGTATATTCTTGACCATTAAGGGGGTGTGCAACACAGGTCAAACACCCTACTCTCCCAGTAGAAAATAGTTGAAGCACAGCTCCTTATAAAAGCGGTACAGCTTTCACAATTGATGTCAATATGTTCAATGATGTGTTTTTTGCGTCATTTAATTGACAAAAGAAGGGGCAGCAGGTGCAGTCAAAAAAGAGAAGCCTGTCTATAAAATACAAATTTGTTTTGGATTCCCCTTTGAGCGACAGAATATACATAAAATATACACAAAAGCGAGTCAATGAATGTGATCCTTTACGTTAAATTATATTTTACAATCTATTTTAACACCTGTACCTTGTATAAAGTTTATGATATCGAATGTAGATCAAAGCAGGATCATTTACAATGACGGTACTGTAGAGAAACCCTGCAGGATATCTCTCGATAAAATGTTACGTGAATTTTATATCAGTAGAAGAGCAGTGGGGGAATTTAAATTAAAATCTTAAAGAGTTCCTCAAGAGCAGGCAACACATTTAAAAGAAGATAGATGGGCCAAACTTCGAAGTTTCGCGTACACAAGCCTCAACAAGGACTCTGACAAAAAAAAATCTTGATGACGAATGCCAGAGAAGCATACTGCAATTTGTTAATTTTAGTAAGGCAGTCGTTTAAATGACTGATATGTATCAAAAAGGGTCCAATGATTATAAAGCGATGATCTAGAATAAGAGTATAAACAAATAAGAACATTCCAATTTCTCAGAAACTATCCTCTGATCTCAAAGGATAAAACATAATCTGATCTGCACTAGGGATGATGTACGTGGAGACGTTTTACGGTCGCCACACACAATAACACCAGCAGCAGTGGAGTCAAATTACAATCTTAAAGAGTTCTTGAAGTTTACAGGTCTCAGAATTATTATAAAAGGCAAAGTAAGCAAAATGATATATCCACTGTTTTAATGTCTTTTTATGCTCCCCGAAGGGTGAGCATATAGTCGCCGCTTTGTCCATCCGTCCGTCCGTCCTTCCGTCCGTCCCGTCCGTCACACTTTGTCCAGAGCATATCTCTGACAGTATTAGAGGGAACTCAATGAAACTTCACACACTGAAAGAGGATAATGGGAGAAAGTGCAGAGCACAAGAACCATAACTCTACCGCAAGTAATTACAAAATTATATCTCTTCTTAGTTTTTTTACAGTATTATGCTTGCCCGGAGCATATCTCTGAAATTATTATATACCTAAAAAGTTCCCTATTCACTTTACATTAGAGTAACCGTGCAATTTTTCTGCATATTGCACGGAGTCAAGTGCATATTGCACGGAGTTAAGGAGTCACGTTCCCAAGAACTACTTTTGTTTTGAGAGAAGAAAAGTTTGGCGGCCATTTTGTCGTCGATTGTTATTCAAAAGCGAGTAAAATAAAAACACTAGTGTCGGGTTTGGTGTACAAATTTGCATACAAGACAAATGAATATCATTTACCTTTGATCTGTCATTCTTTTAATAAATATTCTGCGATAATAATGGAGATTTTCGTCAGAGCTGCTGAGAGTAAGACTCGCAAATGGCGCCCGGTTCTTGTAAACGTCAACGTTTGTTTACTGACGTCACGTCCGATAACGTAGCGTCATATCTACTTTGGCGCCATCAGGCAATGGGGGAAAGTGCAGAGTGCAAGAATCATAACTCTACCGCAAGAAATTACAAAATTATTTCCCTTCTTAGTTTTTTACAGTAATTTGCTTGTCCGGAGCATATGCTTGGCGAGAGCATATCTCTTTAAGTATTGAAGTGAACTAAATGAAACGTCACACATTAATAGAGGGCACTGAGAGTAAGTGTAGAGCACAAGAACGATAACCCTGTCACAAGTAATTACAGAGTTTGCTCCCTTCTTAGTTTTTCTCCGGAATATACGTGGGGAGTTCAATAAGTTCGTAGAACTCGGTATTTTTCTATACAATTCAAGATTTCTTTTTTTTTCATTTTTGTGCATTGTAAACCTTTGTCAGTTAAATGATAACAGCCGTTAGGTCAACACGTACATTTTTTGCTCTTCCTTTTTGTTTGAAACCCTATACCAATAGGAAAAAATGTAAAGTCAGAATATTGAGTTCAGAGCAGTCATAAAGTTCCTCACTAAGGAGGGTGCAAACGCCAAAGAAGTCCATCGGCGCATGGCCGTTGTGTATGGTGATAGTAGCCCAAAGTATTCCAGATTGGAAAAGTGGTCAGCTGAATTTAAACGTGGGCGATACTCCTTAGAAGATAACCCAAGGCCAGGTCGCCCTGCTGATGTCATCAGCTAGGAGATGATCGACCGTGTTGAGAGACTTGTGCTAAACGATCGCCGAATCAAAGTTGCCGAACTTGCTTCAGAATGTGGTATTTCTAATGGAAGTGTTTACACTATAATCCATGAACATTTAGGCATGTCAAAAGTATCTGCCAGGTGGGTACCCAGAAACATGAACGTGCAAGATCGTCAGCAAAGGGTGGAGTCCAGAGTTGCACAAGTGGCTATTCGTGAGTGCAAGTTCGAGCAGTTAAATCACCCGCCATACAGTCCAGACCTTGCCCCAAGTGATTATTATCTGTTTCGAAACTTGCGTGGAACGAGATTTCGGGACAATGATGAGCTCAAGGCTGCTACAGAAGCTTTGTTTGAGGACCAAACAGACGACTTTTATCTCAAAGGCATAGACTGCTTAACAGAAAGGTGGGCCAAATGCATTGAAGTAGAGGGGGATTATATTGAAAATCAATGTTGAAACCATCTTCCATTCTGTGATTTAAACTCCGAGTTCTACAAACTTATTGAGCTCCCCTCGTATATCTAAAAGTGTTGAAGAAATTGTAATGAAACTTAAAATACTGATAGAGACAATGAGAGGGAGTGCAGAGCACAAGAACAATTACCCTATTTTAAAATATTTTGGAGTAACTTCCCTTCTTATTTTTTCTCCATTGATACTTTCCTGTAGCATATCTCTAAAAGCATTGAAAAGGATTGAATGAAATTTCACACAATAATAGAAGGCACAATAATAGAGGACAATTAGAGCACAAAAAAACATAACCCTATTGCAAGTAATTTTGGACTTATTTCCCTTCTTTTTCAATTTTCATTCATTTGCTTGTCTTGGGCATATGTTTGAAAGTATAAAAGGTACCCTAATGAAACTTCACTTATAAATAGAGGGCAGTTTCATTAGGATACCCATTTCACTATTGCACACCTTCGGGGAGCATCCATCGGTTCTACCGATTCTCTTGTTTATGTTTGTTCTTAACTGCACATGTCTTAATTTTTAATCAACCTACGTAAATGAAATGTAGAAAAATATACCGAATAAAGTCTGACCAGCGAAACTATACATGCATGTCGACTTTGCAATTTTTCTTCGTGCAATATATTTGACGAGACAATGCTAATCGGTATACATGTATTTGAGTTTTCGGATGTTGTTTTAACAAACCTCAATATGTGCATGTTGTACATGACGGCAAGGCTCTCAGTGGCAGACAGAAATCGGGTCACTAAGATGACACGGGCTGTCCGCTCATGGGGGTCTGTGCAGAGCTCTAAATAAGAGGGGTATTTGATGATAATTGAGGGATAACTATTTTTGTTTCTCCTTGAAACCATATGTTGTGACCCCTCATCTGAACCGTCTCGTCGAGACGGTTCAGATGAGGGGTCACAACATACGTTTTTATACTGTATTAACAAAAATTATCCCTAATTATCACTAAATACTCCCTCTTATCTAGAGCTCTGGGTCTGTGCCTGGCTTAAGTCACCGTTCCAAAGCCACGCCTGCTTTAAACCATTATGCATCCCTTCACTAACTGTAAAGTAAACTCACGGACTTATCGTGGGATATCCAACATGTTCGATTTTATTTGTGGGACTATGTCACATTGTACTTTGTCGTTGCATTCGTCAGTTACACACTTTCAGGATAAATTCAGGGTGTAGCTCGGAAATATCAATCAAATGCATCAGAGTCATAGTTTATCGCATTAGAAATTTGTCGGTTCTCTAACCTCTACAAATGTAACAGTTTGATACAGCATCATTCCTTATAAACCTCGAATAGCAGAACATAATAATTTTATATCTTTGGGGTTTATATGTATATATATTTTTTACCTATAGCAGCTTAAAATTGTAAATTAGATAGAACTCTATATGCTTCATATACGCTAACCATATGAGTAATTGATAATTAGCAAATTTTGATAGGTATACATTTAATTGAATAATTAATAAATACATGAAAGCGGTTTCTTTTTGCCAAATTTCTCTATTTTTTTTCTATTCATTTTTTTTTACACATTCTCTCGTTTCGCAAATTTTCGCACACATAATTGCATAAATACCATTGCGACAATATTAAATCAACGTTTATTCAACGTCATGATGACGTTGGATCCACATTTAATATTGTTGCAACTTTCTGTTTCAACTCAGTGAGTTTTATATTACCTGAGTATCTTTTGCGATAAGCTGAAGCGAATAATCCGCCAAAATATCTGTTCTGTTTTCTATTTCCTCAAAAGCGTGTTCTATGATGTTAACGAAAAAATTGACGTATTTCGCAAACCAGTGGTTGGACAACTCAAACAATGCTCCGACATGAAGCGTCCTTTTTTCCGTTGCAACATTTGTCAAAACCAAGAACCAAGTTAGAATAACTAGGATCTGTTTCATGGTTATTTGTAGAATTTAGAACAATGTCATTAATGTTGTGAATAATAAATACTTGAAACTAAATTGATGACTGAATGTGACTGTCCTCAAGGTCCTAGGCATTGAAACTGATTTAGTCTCTAAAAGGTTGTTGACTTTTAATCCTGATTAAATCTGAGACGGAATATATCCATGAAAAATTATGTGCAGCAGTAGGAATATCTTTGTTGATAATATAGCAGCAGCTTGAGCTGAAATAAGTATACTCGCAGAGTGCAGTCGCTTAAATACTAGTAATATTCTAGTAGCATCGTTAATCATATAGTCTAAATATTGGGACTGATAGCTCTAAGAAAATATTGCAGATCCACATCGGACTGCTTCTTTGAAGGAGCAGTCTGATCAAGTTCTAGAATATTTACCATTCCATAAACATTTTTATGCATTTTTGAACTCAAAACCCAAATTGTTCAATTTGTTTTAGGACAATTACGTTAAATATTTGATGTGTCTGATTTTTTTGGAATGTTTGCGGTATAATTGAGCGGCGGCATGCTGGAGAAGTACATGTACCTTTTACAGAAAAGCAAACAGCAAAGGCTCAGATCAGCCTACGTTTCGCGCAGTCTGGTCCACTCCTTTGATGTTTGCGCAGATGATTATTTATGGTTCCTGAACAATCTATAGACACAAAACGAAGGACTTTTATTACATTTCACCGAGTCCTAATTGGTCGAGTTTTTGTGGCTTAACGTATAGTTTTTAGGCAATACGTTGTCACAATATTTCTTGAAGCAGCGTTTATAGAGATGGCTTAATAAGGGGCGTATTTATCATGTTTGACCAATGAACAGCTGTACTAACTTAAAGGCCTTTAAACTTTATGAATTTAATAAAGTGTAACCAAAATATCTCATAAAGTAGACCAACATAATTTGTTTCAACCTAATTTGTGCGTATATTGTCAGTAAAACGGACAAACGTTACATGTAATTAGCTCATTCCTGTGACAAAATACTGGTAGAAGAGACTCTTGATAGACATCAGATACAGCTGCCCTAAACTTTTCAAAGTACCATCAACATACGTAAATACGAACTTATCTCGAGGTCACTGTAATAAGATACTACTTGTCCACAGCCTTTTTTTTAACCCTTGTACTATAAAATACAGTGGATATGACCCCATAACAAATGATCAGCATCAGACGATGATAACAATATCTTGAAAGTCTTACATTTCCGAAAATCGGTTGAAAACTGAGGGATTCGGGGTCGCATGATTTGAATCACTGGACATACCAAGCGCTGTCACTCTGACAAAAGGTCTGATCATAAACATTATCAACATCAAGTGCTGATAAGAATATCCTGAAAGTTTTATAAAAAGCGGTTGAAAACTGAAGGCCCTGGAGAAGTTGCGGCACCAAGATTCCCCCGACGCACCCACAAAATTTGTTTCACTGGACATACTCGTATCAAAGGCCCTACGGCCTTTGGTACGAGTATGTCCAGTGAAACAAATTTTGTGGGTGCGTCGTTGACAAAAAATTCTGCTCATGCCCATATATTGTAAGATACACGTCTAATGGTGATACTATATCCTGGAGGTTTTATAAAAATTGGTTTGAACATGCGTAGTTGCGGCCCTTAGAAACTACCAGATTTACATGTTTACATTATGGCATGACCATTTCTGCCAGAGCCATTGTCCTTTAGGGCAATGGCTCTGGCAGAAATGGTCATACCATAATCCCGCCATAAAATAGCCCATGATCAGGTAATAATGACAATATCAAGAAAGTTCATGAAAATCAGATGAAAACATCGGACGGACGAACAGACAACCCTACCGAACACGTTTATGTGGAGTCCGTCGGCGTCGGCGTTAGTATGACGGAATCTATTAATTGCATCCAGTCCATCAAATTGACATACGGATTCTTATCAAGTCTACTTGGCGGTTTTCATGGGGTGGAAACTATCTGTGAAAAAAATAATGACCTGTACCATACTTTAAAGGTCTCACAAGGGCTTCGAAAATCAGTTTACCCCCAAAACAGCTTCTCTTTAACTCAATTTAAGAGCAAAAGAAAGAAAAAAACCGAGATAGTTTATATAATAGGAAGGGGCCACCAGCTGATTATATTCAAGTGAACTTGATTTTTATGCAGTCTGCCAAGAAATCGTTGTCGGCATTGCATTTCCCAAGTCCATTTAAATTTAGTATACCCTTTCCAAGCATACTGGAAATAGTTGTTGAACATGTTGAACAGGTTAAAAATTATTACGTTTCGGTGAACTTGTCCTTTCTTATAATTAGAAGAAAACCTGTGGTGGCAAATTGCCCCATAAAATATCTTGTGCTGATCCAACCCATGATTTTAACCAAATTTTATGCAACCATGTTATGAGAATATTAGATCTGCTTTTGGCTGATCTCTATATATTCATTCCTTTTTTAACTTTTAACTAATTCTGATACATCACTTGCAGCTTTTGGAACACGTGTCCTGTTTTCTCAACACAAAATAATTATCTCCGCTCAAAGACAAAATAAACAGAATGTTTTTTTTTTTTTTTTTTTTTTTTTCAGTTAGAACACAAAGTTATATTGCTACACAGTTTAATTTGAGCCCTTGGATTTATCGATAAGCATCTCTTACTTCAGTGTAAGGGGTAGTTCGACAGGTCGTGTACAGTGCTCAGTGGTTAGCCAAGTAAAACGATAGGCAGTGGTCAGAAATTAATACTATCAAATCCCACATGCCGCCCTCATAACCAAAAGGGAAAGAAGCACACACACAAAATGAAAAAAAAGTTCACGGCAAATCGAATGATCAGCTCTTTCGCATACAGATGGTCATTCGCCTGCCCTTCTTGAAAACAACAGCAACATCTATTTTCAAATATGTTCTATTTTAAATAACAAAACAAAACAGTTCTATCCCACTCGTAAGCGAAATATCGAAAGCCTGTTAGCAATAGCTTTTAAAAGCCAATGTTCCGCTACAGTAACCGTATTATTTCCTTAAACGGATAAGCTAGATAACACATATTTCCTTAATGATTTTAATGTTTTCGAAACAACATCGGTACGAGTATGTCAGAAAACATGATGCATAGGGAATTCACAAGGACAGGACATATTACTTATGTTTGTACCCATATGCTCAGATAGTAAGCATAGATACATGTGTGTTTGTTGTTTAAAAAAACAATAATAAAAATAAAACAGTAACATCATGTTCACCACCCTTTATCATGAAACATGTATTCACCCTTCTGGACAAGGTTTTTAGAAAAAACCTTTTCACTATTTTTCCTCAGAACAGGCAAGGTTTTAAAAAAAGACGCTATTCACTATCAATTTTATCTTTAAGATAGTGACCAGGGGCCGTATTCATAAAGCCACTTAAGTCATTGCTATGCTGTTGCTAAGGCTAAACATCTATAAAGGAGATTCCCTACAACTATGAAATTTGGTCTGGAGGAACAGTCTCTGAAATTTGGTCTGGAGGAACAGTCTTTGTAAGACTGTTCCTCCAGACCAAATTTCATAGTTGTAGGGAATCCGCTCTTTCATAGAAATTTAGCCCTAGCAACAGCATAGCAACCACTTAAGTTGTTTTATAAATACGGCCCCGGGTCTTTTATAAAACCTTGTCCAGAAGAGATAATACAAGATTTATGATTACGGGGAGTGGTAAAGGTGTTCTAAAACGCAAAACGTATCGATCTCAGGTACATATATCTGTGATAGTGAGCAGCCAGTAAGCGGCTTTTGTCAAACAAGGTCCTTCGACGTAAAAGTTTGATGTTCCGTAGCACGTTACTGCACGATCTGCTGCAAGTTCCTCTTCCGACTGTCTATATAGAAACAACAAGTCTAGTAGACAAAAAGAAAAAGTCGAGTCCTTGTGATTTAGACGAAGTAGTTGCTATGGAAATCAATCATCTCCCTATGATAGCAGTTTGAAGATTCTTTGGGCAAAAATAAAAATCAAATAAAACACGAGATATTACAAAAACCACCAAGATTATACGTGGATCGCCATTATTCTGGCATTTGTGAAAAATCTGATTCTGTCACTCATTCTGATAAAGCATTTCAGTAGGTTGTAGTTCCCACACAGGTGTAATTTTATTTTTCGATGTTCACCTTCTTCAAGCTTTGGTTGGTTTGGGTGTAACGGTCCTTCAAGACAACATTTCATTCTATATAGAGCAGTCTCCCAGATAGAGGGAGAAATAAAGGAGATATAAAAGGGGAGAGAAAAATGTTCAACAAAACTCACCCTGGCTCAAGGCTAATACTGATGCCCTGCTATTATCTAAATAAGTAGGACGCCGGGGATGGTGGTCGGGCGATGGTGCTCGTTACAACTTCTAGTGCCGGGGAGGCCTACTTATTTGGTTAAGAGTAGGACAAGGGCCTGCTGTGCTTGCAGCGCCAAAACGACATTGACATTATTGAACGTGACTGGCATTAAAAGACTATTGAATATGTAGCCATTATATGAGCCGCGACACGACAAAACCAACAATGTGGTTGTGCGCCCAGCGAAGACTCAGATCAGCCTCGGCCGCCGCTCAGTTTGATCAGAGTCTTCGTTAAGTGCTTAAAGAGTAGCTAAGGGTCTAAGCTACCTCCATGCGGACAGCGAAGACTCTGATCAGACTGGGCGGATGCCCAGGCTGATCTGAGTCTGCGCTGGGCGCACAACCACATTGTTGGTTTTGTCGTGTCGCGGCTCAATATTATATAGAACTGTACTCCGTCCTCTAATGACCCACTGACTTTACTATAAATTAAGTGACATTTTCTTTATGAAAACCTCTAGGACTATATATAAGTTCAATTAAAAAGGCGATGTCTCATAAGCTTGATAATAAGTACAGCTTACCAGTTCGCATGAAATTCAAAAGAAGTCATTTATATTTGGTCGCAACTAGTCTTTAATACACGTAGGATGGACATTGTATTGTCAGATTTTTTTTTTCAGAAAATTGAAAAACTAATCTGACTGACTGGTAGAAAATTTACCACCAAAATAGCTTTAATAACTTCAATAACTTTAATGACTGAATCAGAGCCCAAACCCTATCCCCAACATCAAACGGAAAGATTGACAAAGAAATCCCAACAAACAATAATACACGTGATAAGCCGAGTCAGCAGCTCTTTCCCAAATAGGTGGCAACTCAGCTATCTCAGTTGAACTAAATAATTTAGACCAACAGAAGAGTTACAAAACACTAATCAAATTATGCGAAAAACATTTAACAACTATTTTTACCTATTTTCTATTTTTATTATAGAAGGGTTAAAATGAGAACACAATAAGTCAAACAGCTCCGAACATAAAACAAATGCAACCGCAACGAAAGTACCGCCTTGGGACGGTCAGTAATAACTACTGGGGAGTTTAAACCGGATTTACTGGGCCCAACGAATCCAATTCAACTCAAAGCTTTAAATCAGTTTAACTGAAATAGCTGAAAGTAGAAAATGGAATTTCTTAGCTTAAAAAGAGAGTAGGATGTTCACCATGCTAGTTCGAACAGAAATATATTGAACGCACATGTATGACCTTAATGCAAGAAAAAAACTGAGGCCAAACGCAAATGCGTTTCATTTAGCAACCTTTAAACGCAAGGGAAAAACAGAATAGAATCAAACATGAGGATTGTCGGATAGAATTGTTTTAATATTGCACAGAACATGTAACAGTAAACGACTGGAAACTGATTCCCATCCTTTCATAGTGTTGACATTTTACCATGGTGAGGATGAATAGTGTATATTTTGAGCATTAAGCTGACTTTTAATTTGTTCCATCACAACAGTTTTATGATTTTATGTGTTTTACTGAGATACGTCTGACTCAATAATCTAATGGTATTCAAAGCAGTCTTGCTGCGCAAATGTCATGATCTCAATATTTTTGTATAAGGTCTTTTATGCGAGTAAAGCCATTATAACTGATTTCCATTCACTGAAGGACTCATAAAAAAGCAGGAACGTTATTTTATGTGACGCAAAAAAGTCAATACACTAAGGGCATGTGCAGTGACTCGGTTTAAACACCAAACAAGATTAGCTGTCACAAAGAGTTTGGTCTACGCTTAGCAATCATTAATAGTTGATGCTTATCAAAAACATTGCAACCATTAAAGTCTAAAATAAAACATTTGTATATCTCTCAAAAGCCTACCTAAAATCTTCATTGGTGGATTTCAAGCACGAGCGCGAGAGGTAGGTATCATACCATTCCATGGTTGAAAGACAATTTAGGAGGCAATAAAATCACAAGTTAGTCATTCATGTGTACCTTCCGATATATTCTGCTACATGTACCTAATGATACCATATGGGTACAGTCCACTAAATATTCATGAGGACTTGCCCCGCCTATTTCGGGGAGAGCATTAGGTTTACATTGTACGAGAGATGACGTCATCTGTCAATCATGCATGTTAGATTTCTTGCAGTATAAAAAAAGACCAACAAATGATAGTTACAAAAAGGCATATTTAATTGAGAAATATTTTACCAGAAGTAGATGGGGTTGATTTTGGTAACTGATCCCCTAGGAAAAAAGTATGCTCTTTTTTTTGGTACGAATCGATGGTTGCCATACTCTGCCTAGCTTAGCGGCTCACTGAGATGGGAAGGCAGTGGATGTTTTCATCTCAAATTGATAGGCTAGGATGACACTTTAAAGCAAGACAGGTTTGCAAAACTTTGTATGTACAGTTTTGTAATAAAATGACCAGATGTTAACATTGTCGTCTATGGAAAATTAATGGTGGAATGCAACCTAAAGCGCATTAAGTCAGATTGACCTTGGCCTTGTTTCTTACTTTCGGTTTCACTTTAGATGCATATCTAGAGATATGTGTCCCTTTGACCATTAAAAGTACATTCTTCTGTGTGTTATACATAGTCACTGTGAGATTGTTGTTGTAATTGTTGATTTGATGCTTTAGGCCTAGGATCATCAGCAAAAATGAAAACAACATTCTTCTCCATGTAGAATCCAGGGGGGGGGGGAATGCTACTGTATTATTGTACTATAAGTTTTGATGGTAAATTATTTCACATTAGTCCAATTTTACATTACGCGGTTAGAGAAAAAGTATCTGGAACACCTGAAAACATTTAAAAGCCCATAAAAGCATGAGATATGCGATTCTGCGAAATACAGAAAGCGTCGCTTTTCGGAGACTTTTGCATGTAAATAAGTATTTTTTGAGGAAAAATATAACTTTAACCAAACATTTACCTTAAATTCATATCAACATTGTTTCTCTGCTTCTTTTGGTGTGCAGATATGGACTATTAAACCAGTTTTACTGCATTTATGTCTTAAACAGCCTCCAAATACCAAGATTTTAACCAAATTGAGGGGGTATATATAGAAAATTGCCAATAAATGCTTCTGTATAACAGATTCAACCACATTTTCTTGTTTTTATTATTAAGAGAAGTATTAAGGCTCCTATGAAAAACCAAATGTTTCCATAGATATAAAAGAATAGCAACAAAATCATTATTAATTTTCATTAGTCCTTAAAATAATCGGTTTCAGTCATTTCGCTACAGAAACCGCAGCCGACATAGTGAAACTGTCCTAAATGGTACATTTCTTTACGGATTCATTTGAAACTTGGAGATCACAATGAAAATGTATCAAACTAACATTCAAACTGTTCAGTTTATGGCATATTGCAAAAAGTTAGTTTGGTTTAGGGTACAGTCCATTAAATATTCATGAGGACTTGCCCCACCTTTTTCGGGGAGAGCATTAGGTTTACATTGTACGAGAGATGACGTCATCTGTCAATCATGCATGTTAGATTTCTTGCAGTATAAAAAAAGACCAACAAATGATAGTTACAAAAAGGCATATTTAATTGAGAAATATTTTACCAGAAGGAGATGGGGTTGATTTTGGTAACTGATCCCCTAGGAAAAAAGTATGCTCTTTTTTTTGGTACGAATCGATGGTTGCCATACTCTGCCTAGCTTAGCGGCTCACTGAGATGGGAAGGTAGTGGATGTTTTCATCTCAAATTGATAGACTAGGATGACACTTTAAAGCAAGACAGGTTTGGAAAACTTTGTATGTACAGTTTTGTAATAAAATGACCAGATGTTAACATTGTCGTCTATGGAAAATTAATGGTGGAATGCAACCATATGTGCGGTTCTTCATATGACCGCTCACAAAATCTATACGAATAGAGCACACGACATATAGGCGAACAACCTATGGCCGCTCACGACATGTATGCGAATAGCGTTCAGTTGTATAAAGGTCGACCTCAGTTGTGGGTAACAAATGTATGGTGTACCAAAAGGGTCAAAACTACCGATACCGGTCCACCTGTAAAAATATACAGGCGCGCCGTTAAATTTTAGCGGTGCTCCTGTAAATCACTTGATAATTTACTCCAATGGGCGTAGACAATAAGCAGGTTTCTATCTGCCTAAAACTAAAAGAGGCTAAAATAAGTTAACAGTCATTTTAAATAATAAACAGAATGGGTCATTTTGATCAGGAATGCAGCTTAAAAGCTCCTCTGCAGAACAAACGCTCGGTAGTAAGGTTCCGTGAGTAATCTTATATTAGCCATATGTTTTTGGAACACTGCGCATCTTTATTGGTTGCAATGGATGCCAAAATGCAGTGAATGGAACAAATATTCTTAAAATTATCTTTACAGAAACCATAAGCTCCACGAGGCAAACACTTTATAGAAAGTTGTATCATATACATGTAAGTTTTTGCAGATTTTTGTGTGTGTGTGTGTGTGTGTGTGTGTGTGTGTGTGTGTGTGTGTGTGTTTATGCAAATCAGCTCAGAGAGGAGAGACAGACAGACAGACAGACAGACTGACAGATTCATTTGCTAATTTGCAAAATTTTAATATCGTTCACGTTTCGTCTCTTTGCATTAGTGTACAAGACTTTAGGAACCCTGGTTAGCTCATAGGGTTCAACGCTGGCCTGCTAAGCTAGCGGTCAACGTTTAGGCAGATAAGCCATACTTTCTAAAATTATAGTGACATTGCCATAGACATTTCCCAGCTGCATGCCTGTTACAATTGTGCAAGAAACTGATACATTCTTATTTAAGAATAGTGCGAAGAAAATTATTTACATGTTCAGAAAAGCAGAGCTACAATTTTTAACCAATAAATCCTAAATTCGATAACCAAATTTCCTATTGTTTAGATTCAAAGGGAGGTAATTTACGGTCTTGTATATTTCAAGATACAATCTTCGCCATTTGCAAGTTTATTCTGGCTTGATTAAGATGTTTCTGAATTGTAGGGGTTCTCGTGATTTAAACGAGATAACTATATCGGTACTGCGCCTGCGCAGTAAACGTCTAATCTCAGTTTCTATTGTTTACCAGTTATGCGAGGTAACTCTGTCCATGCAGGCAAGAAACTGAAACGTTAAAAACTTTTCCGTGGACCAATGTTTGGGCATCCAATCGAAGGCAAAAAACTTTGTAAACATTATACATGTAACTCAAATCGTCAATATCACAATAAAATTTGCGGAGGAACTTATTTTGGCGAGTATATTGCTTCTTAAAATTTTAAAGTTTGGCGTATAGTAATACTAATAATGGCATTGACAAAAAATCCATTTATGACATGCTCCTGGGTACTTCGAGCTCTAAAAAGGTTTTTAATAGTTTTTCAACTTTGATATATATCTCTCTCTGTGTCTGTCTGTCTGTCTGTCTCTCTCTCTCTCTCTTATTAATGCAGATGAAAAGATTTTAGTGTTCAAAGATAGAGCCTACTTAATTGAAAATCATTCAATTATGAGATCACGGCCCCAGTGTACGAAACCAGCAAATACATTACGTCGGTACATAACATTCGTCCACCTATGTTTTGTCTGCAACACGATTGATTGATTGATTGATTTGATGCTTAACGTCCATGGTAAACAAATATGGTCATGTCGGGACGGTCATTAACCTAACCAAACTATTCCTGGGCAGGCTTAGACCTCCAAAGCGGTTAACCAGTACTAAGTGCACATACTTTCGCCAGTAACTGACAATTGCTCTTCTTGAATCAGCGGAAGGTCTGCAACACGAAAGTAAAAGAAAAAAGAAAGAAAGAAGAAATAAAAAATCCTCTCTAGCTCCAGTACAATGCTCGAACCCTGCATCGCTATATCAGCAGGCCAGCGCTTAACCTATAAGCTACCGGGGCTCTTATATATAGTGGCAGAGGAAAGAGAGAACGAGAGAGAGAGAGAGAGAGAGAGAGAGAGAGTAATGTTCAAGCACTGTTCGCTAACACTGACATGTTGATATTTACTTGTCATCTTGTTAGTTTTTTTTAATAAGATCTCATTTTTCAGCGTTTTAATACCGAATATTCAAAGAACGGACTGAAACGTTAGGTTTGACAGTCCGCGGGAACATATATTGCCGCTTACATCAAGTACAAAATAGGTAATCTCTCGCTCATTTCCGTCAGAGTTTCCGCGTGACTCCGTATAATGTGTTGTACAGACGCACTTTTAAAGACGCTCCTTAAAAAGGGTATGACTTGGACCTTAAATGGTTAAGCTCTACCTTAAATTAAGGAATGATTGTAAACCTGGGCCGTGGTCACTTTCCGCTGGAGTTCAATACAGTTATGCCAGTACGTTACGCACATTAATTCAAGACAACTTTGCCTAGATGTAAGAGAAATATGACGGTGCATTTATTCTGAGCCAGATAATCAAACTTCTTAATTAGTAAGGTGATAATCAGATTTTCCGTTTTGTAAGCCCCTTTCAGCAAATACAATTGAAGCTGTGCTCTTTAATAGATGTTGGTGTTACAATAGTTACATTCTCTGTCTGTAAACTAATGCGAAGTGAAGTTTCCTTTTCAAAATTTCTTCACGAACGTGACAAATAAAGTATTTACTCATAAGCTGGAAATAAATGAAAGTACAGCATAACTTATCATCTATACTTTTGAAAGTGTAAGTATATAGCTGTAATAAAATGAGTTTTCTTCTAATTTTGTCAAAGTAGAAGGAACTATAGTAATAATGATATTCAATAATAATAATAATAATAATAATAATAATAATAATAATGACAAAAATAATAACATAATTTATCACGTTATAAATTTGATTGGCGTTATATATGTTTTGAAAGCAAAAAAAATCAAGAAATGAGTTGATCAAATACGTTAAGGGGTACAGGGCAGTAGGAGCTGGCTCTTCATAATCATTGATATTCATTTATATTTGGAACCCCTGCATGAACTTACTTTCAAGTGAAGCTTTACCAAACAAGAGGGCCATGGTGGCCCTGAATCGCTCACCTGAGCATTAATCAGTTCACTGGCTCTGTTGAAGATTTATAAGAGTTTTTACCATACATGGGAATGGCGGCCACCTTGGTCATGTGACCAAGATCATTTGAAGAACTTTCAATCCTTTGACCCATGTGCAGGCTCCATATGAAATTTGATCTTCCCAGTGGTTTCAGAGATGTTTGAAAATGTTTATGGATGGATGAAAGAGGCAGCTAACACCAATACTGTAAGGCTCAGGTGAGCTGAAAATGGCAGAGTCGCTTCTCCGAAAAGTTCCCGTTCATGTTGAGTTCCTTTGATGGATTTGAACTAGACTTAACTAGGCAAACACAGATGATAGAATGGTAGCATCATTATCTCACTGTGGTGAAACTAATGTATTCCAAGGAGTTTGTGGCTGGCATCATTGCAATGTTAGTTCTGATTCTTGCAACATAACTTAATTTAGATTTGACCTAGTGACCTAGCTTTTGACCCGACATGAACCAGATTCAAACCGGATATTGTAAGAATAAACATTCTGACAAAGTTTCATTGAGATTGGATCAAAACTGTGCCCTCTGGAGCGTATACAAGGTCGTTCTTATATTTGACCTAGTGACCTAGTTTTTGATCCGACACAAACCAGTTTCAAACTTACCTAGATTTCATAAAGGTTAACATTCTGACAGAGTTTCATGAAGATTTGATCAAAACTGTGCCCTCTAGGGTGTACACAAAGTTTTTCTTAGATTTGACCTAGTGACCTAGTTTCCTATCTGACGTGACTCAGTTTCATAAGGGGCATATATATATGGACAATAAACATTTTGACATAGTTTCATGAAGATTGGATCAAAACTATTCCTTCTAGTGCGTACACGAGGTTTTTCTAAGATTTGACCTAGTGACCTAGTTTTTGACCTGACATGACCTAATTTCAAACTTGGTCTAGAGTTTATAGAGATAAACATTCTGACAAAGTTTCATAAAGATTGGATCAAAACTGTGTCCTCTAGAGCGTACACATGGTTTTTCTATGATTTGACCAAGTTACCTAGTTTTTGACCCTACATGACCCAGTTTCAAATTTGCCCTTTATATTATGAGGATAAACATTCTGATAAAGTTTCATGAACTTTGGATGAAAACTGTGACTTCTAGAGCGTACACAAGGTTTTTCTAAGATTTGACCTAGTGACCTAGTTTTTGACCCGACATAACCCAATTTCGAACTCGGCCTAGAGTTTATGGAGATAAACATTCTGACAATGTTTTATAAAGATTGGATTAAAACTGTGTCCTCTAGAGCGTACATAATGTTTTTCTATGATTTGACCTAGTAACCTAGTTTTTGACCCAACATGACCCAGTTTCGTACTATCTCCTAGATATCATAAAGATAAACATTCTGACAAAGTTTCATGAACTTTGGATGAAAACTGTGACTTCTAGAGTGTACACAAGGTTTTTCTAAGATTTGACCTAATGACCTAGTTTTTGACCCAACATGACCCAATTTCAAACTTGGCCTAGAGTTTATAGAGATATATATTCTGACAACGTTTCATATAGATTGGATCAAAACTGTGTCCTCTAGAGCGTACACAAGGTTTTTCTATGATTTGACCTAGTGACCTAGTTTTTGACCCGACGTAACCCAGTTTCGAACTTGTTCTAGATATTATAAGGATAAACATTATGACTAAGTTTCATGAACTTTGGATGAAAACTGTGCCTTCTAGAGCGTACACAAGGTTTTTCTAAGATTTGACCCAGTGACCTAGTTTTTGACCCGACGTGACCCAATTTCAAACTTGTCCTAGATATTATAAAGATAAACATTCTGACAAAGTTTCATGAACTTTGGATGAAAACTGTGCCTTCTAGAGTGTACACAAAGTTTTTCTAAGATTTGACCTATTGACCTAGTTTTTGACCCGACATGACACAGTTTTAAACTTGGCCTAGATTTTATGGAGATAAACATTCTGACAAAGTTTCAGAAAGATTGGATCAAAACTGTGCCTGCTAGAGTGTACACAAGCAAAAGTTGATGGACGTCCGTCCGGACGTACGACGGACGACGGACATCAGGGTATCCCAAAAGCTCACCCTGAGCACTTCGTGCTCAGGCGAGCTAAAATATTGCGCAGTTAGTATAAGAAAAGATGGTAACATTTAGTTTTAGGGTTGGCATTCGTAAACTCAAAACATGCTTTATGGCGGAGTACATAAATCGCGATCAAGGTCACAATTTATCAAACAATCACAAAAAAAACAATGTCGATGTACCGTACTTTATGTTGTTTTGTAAATTTATTTTGGTCATTGTGAGATTTTTTTTAATATGTGTTTAAGTGATTTTGGTCCGTAGGTTTGTATGATTACCTGCAGTATATATGTGTGAGGTGTTTAAACTGTAAAGAAGGCGATAGATAAGCCGAAAGCGCTGAATTATCATTTACTAATTCGCACTTTCAGCCGCTCTGTAAATTATGTTGAAAACTGGTTATCCATACCACAGAAGATGCAGAAATAAAACAAGACCTGTGACAGGGCCAGGATAGCTCGCCTGGCAGCGCCTTGCCCATCATATAAAAACTTTAACGTAAACTTTTAACATTTTGCTAACGCCGACGCCGCCGCCAACGCCGCCGCCAACGCCGCCGCCGCCGCCGACGCCGACGCCGGGCGTAGCGCAATAGCTCTTCCTGAACTTCGTTCAGGCGAGCTAAAAATGACGAGAAATAGCCAGATATATAGACAATACCATGATAGTGTATTTTGATATCAAGTTTATCAGGCGGGACCAGAAACAGCGTAGGAATGGCGAGGCTTGCCGAGCAAGTCCGACGTGTTTCTGGTCTCGCCTGATAAACTTGATATCACAAAACACTATCATGATTTTCTATTTATCATGCATTATTATATGATTAAACGGCGTAAAAAGAGTCAAACAAATGAAAAGCAAACGCAGTTTTATCTGAACTTATTGACATCGCGAATGCGTTATGACGTAAGTCGGTGACGTCATTTAACCAATCGAACGCTGTTGTCACGGCCAACGTCAGCATCTAGCCAATCGTCTTCAGAGATCACTTTTGAAGGCATCGCATGATAACATTCGCGCAAGCGTAGTCCTAAAGTGACATGATATCACATCATGTTATCATACCCCTGTTATCAGACGAATTTTGCAGCAGATGCGTGATAATAAATCATTTAATTCCAATGCATTTCACTACTTCAATGATCATCAATTATGATGTTGGCATTTATTGCTCATTTCTTGAAGATCCATTTCAGTAGTGAAACGCAATTTAATACATGTATTGGCTACTCCTCTTCTTTTTAAAATTCTTGATTACATAGTTGCCTCACCTTTACCAAATATTTTACACATCAGTGATTATTAGAAAGTCAACTTCGTAGGTTAAGTGGCTCAGAAGTAAAAACTATGCCAATTAAAACAAAGTTGCCTGGACAAATAAACTTTGCCCATGTGAACGGCTACACATGCCACATTCTCTTTGCTAACTATAATTAGCGCAAGCTGAACGGATTCGTTTATGAGCGAAGTTTACTGTGTTCATCTCCATTAGACTTGGGGCAGAATCGAGGAAGAAAAGTTACGCTAAACCTTTTGGGAACAAGCTGACTCCTAGCAATACCTATAGGGGTTGCCAGCTCGAAATAATTGATTTAAATGGTGCACGAGATCAAAGAAAATAGGTCCTGCTTTGTATCAGTTTGGAATCCGTAAGCTTACATTCACACATATGAGAGCTCCATGGCCATAATAGCCGCACAGTGTAATTCACTTTAATAGAATAAATGACTGTGGGCGAGACAAATATTAAGGTTATGAATTTTTGGAAATAATGGAATGCAAAAATACAATCTTACCATTATCAAAAAATGTATTAACCCCACCAACTATAGATTATAGTAGTCACTTGAGTATAAAACAGGTCTTAAATCTTTTTATACGGAAAATATTCCACATGAGTCTGAAAATGTTCATTTCATTCTGTACAATTGATGACTTATTACCGCTATAAAACGCAAATTTCGTTCATCAATAGTTAATTGTAAAATAGTAAGTTTGCATTTTAGACATTCCCTGCATATAAGTTTTGGTTTGCAACGCTTAAATTAAGAATCTGTTAGAAATTAGAAATCCATATATGAATTTTCAAAACCATACGCCCCTGTGATTCTTGAGCTCAGAAGCTGCAGTACTGTAGCTGCAAAAGTGTTGAACGCCAGGGGACAGAACTCCGTACTTAATGCATGCAACGTTGCCTTACCCACTCAACACCAAACAAGGAATACCAATCCTCCAGATATAAGCGTCCTCTATGTCTGTGAGTCGTGGACCATGACAGCTTTATTAGAGAATAAAACAGAGGCCTCTGAGATGAGATGCTACCCAAGGTTTTGAACATCGCGCATCATGTATCTACTAAGGTGTTCATAGAACAACCAACGCAGCCATTGGAGAATATAACAAACTCCTGATCATGGTACAGAAACTGAGGTGGTTTGGCAGCATGTCAAGGAAGTTTGGCGAAGCAATGACCCTTTTGCAGGACACAGTGAAAGTAGACAGGAGAAGTGGCAGACAAAAGAAAAACAATATTAAGACAATATTAAAGCGAGAACAGGGATGGACTTGGACAACACAATTAGGACAGCTGAAGACTAGACTATGTTGAAAGAGATTGCTTTTATCTGTGGTGTTCCAACGACCTTGCAAGGGTATAGAAAAGGTAAGAATAAACAAATCTATTGTCCATAAAACGGTGCAGTTCACTGAAGACATCAAGGACGGTCTCTCTTGGTTATTTTCGAACATTTTAAATGTCATGCTACAAAGTAAAATTTGATGAACACGATTATCGATCATAATACCGAATTTATCTGAATATTTTATGCTATTTTAGAGTGCTCTTATTTTGACTGAACAATTAAATTTTGCTTGACACGAACTGCAGAAAGCGCAAAAGCCTAAAGACTAAGGAATAATGTTCCTAGAGAAAATTACGACCACACAAGAAGTAAAACGATTCTTTCATTCCGACGAAACATGCCAGACACACGATATTATTAAATTGTATCGTACAAACCGCACGCTTCGAGTCTATAGTTATTGGGTAGGTTGTTCCTTGTTGTCTAGATCTTTCCTGGCTATCTCAGCTTTACATTTGGGAAAGTTGTATAGGGGAGAGTCGGGTAACTTCGGACAGGCGGGTAAATTCGGACATACAATTGTAAACAGTGAACATCCAGATGAGACCGCTCATCATGAGCCGTCTCATCAGGGTTTTCTCTGTTTGGCCAGTTAATTCTTGTTTTAGTTCCAAATAACTGACCTATAAAGGAAACAATGTCAGTGTCCGAAATTACCCGCTGTCCGAAGTTACATGTACCCGACTCTCCCCTATGTTCTTTGGTATGTCTTGCTGTGAAAATATTTTATTTCACAGGATAACCGTCAGCCGGCTGAAAACATTAAACTTCGAGCCGCGACACGAGAAAACCAACAAGAGGACCATTGGTCCTGTAGCTCACCTGGGTCCATTCAGCCTCAGTACTCTAGGGTAAGTTACTCTAAGGCCATCAGTCAATTGGTTTTGGTGAAAAAAGATTTTTAAAGGTTTTAACCATATATGGGCATGGAGGACATGTTGGTCATGTGACCTGGACGTTTGAAAAATTTTCATTCCCATAACCCCCTGGAGGCTCTATATGAAATTTGGTTTCAAAATTGGCCCAGGGGCTTTTGAGGAGATGGTTTTATATTGTCAAAATGACAGAGTTCTGGGTCAAAAGTCAAAGAATGACCTTGACCTCTTGTACTCATGAATCTTCATGTACTCATTAAGATGACTGTATATACCAATTTTTAGGCATAAATCTTCAAAACTTTCCATGAAATCTTATATTCTAGCATTTTCCCACATTTGACCTTGCAGTAAAATAGTCAAGGTTAACCCAAGGTCATTATTTTGAACAATCTTGATAGTACTGGAATTCCCAATGCTACATACCAAGCTTCAAGGCCATCGGTCAATTGGTTCTGGAGAAGAAGATTTTTAAAGGTTTTTACCATATATGGTCCTGGCGGCCATGTTGGTCATGTGACCTGGACTGTTCGAACAAATTTTCATTCCCTTGATCCCTGGAGGCTTTATATGAAATTTCGTTACAACTGGCCCAGTTTTTTTTTAGGGGATTGTTTGATATTGTCAAAATATGAGAGTTCTGGGTCAAAGGTCAAAGAATGACCTTGACCTTTTGTACTCACAAATCTTCATGTTCTCATTAAGATAACTGTATATACCAATTCTTAGGCATATCTCTTCAAAACTTTCCATGAAATCTTATGTTCTAGCATTTTCCCATATTTGACCTTGCCGTAAAAAAGGTCAAGGTCAACCCATGGTCATAAATATAACAATCTTGACAGTACTTGAGTACCCAAAGCTACATACCAAGTTTCAAGGCCATCAGTCAATTGGTTCTTGAGAAGAATGATTTTTAAAGGTTTTTACCATATATGGGCGTGGCGGCCATGTTGGTCATGTGACCTGGACCGTATGAATAAGTTTTTGTTCCCTCAACTCCTAGAGGCTCTGTATGAAATTTGGTTTCAATTGGCCCAGGGGCTTTTGAGGATATTGTTTGGAATTGTCAAAATATGAGAGTTGTGGGTCAAAGGTCAAAGAATGACCTTGACCTCTTGTACTCATAAATCTTCATGTACTCATTAAGATGACTGTAGATACCAATTTTTATCCCAAAATCTTCAACAGTGTCCAAGATATCTTATGTTCTAGCATTTTGCGATATAAAAGCACAAGGAAGCAAATTTGACCTTACCGTAAAAAAGGTCAAGGTCAACCCAAGGTCATAATTTGAACAATCTTGGTAGTACTCCCGTACCCGATGCTACATACCAAGGTTCAAGGCCATCGACCTACTGGTTCTGGAGAAGAAGATTTTTTTAGGTTTTTACCATATATGGGCATGGCGGCCATGTTGGTCATGTGACCAGGACCGTTTGAACAACTTTTTGTTCCTAAGGTCCCAGGAAGCTCTATATGAAATTTGGTTACAATCGGCCCAGCGGTTTCAGAGGAGAAGTCGTTTGAAATTGTGGACGGACGGACGGACGGACGACGGACGGACGGACGACGACGGACGACGGAGCCTGACCATACTATAAGCTCCCCCGGAGCCTCTGGCTCAGGTGTGCTAAAAATGTCAAAATATGAGCGATCTGGATCAAAGGTCAAGAAATGACCTTGACCTCTTGTACTCATAATTCTTCATGACCTTATTAAGACAACTGTATATACCAATTTTTATGCCAAAATCTTCAAAACTTTCCAGGAAATCTTATGTTCTAGCATTTTCCCATATTTGACCTTGTTGTAAAAAAAGTCAAGGCAACACAAGGTCATAATTTGAACAATCTTGATAGTACTCAAGTACCCAATGCTACATACCAAGTCTCAAGGCCATCGGTCAATTGGTTCTGGAGAAGAAGATTTTTAAAGGTTTTTACCATATATGGGCATAGTGGCCATGTTGGTCATGTGACAAGGACCGTTTGAAAATTTTTTCATTCTCTCGACCCCTGGAGGTTCTATAAAAATTTGGTCACAATTGGCCCGGTGGTTTTTGAGGAGATTGTTTGAAACTGTCAAAATATGAGAGTTCTGGGTCAAAGGTCAACTAATGACCTTGACCTCTTGTACTTACAAATCTTCTGGTTCCCATTAAGATGACTGTATATACCAATTTTTAGGCCAAAATCTTCAAAACTTATCATGAAATCTCATGTTCTAGCATTTTCCCATATTTGACCATGCCGTAAAAAAGGTCAAGGTCAACACAAGGTCATAATTTGAACAATCTTGATAGTACTCAAGTACCCAATGCTACATACCTAGTCTCAAGGTCATCGGTCAACTGGTTCTGGAGAAGAAGATTTTTAAAGGTTTTTACCATATATGGGCGTGGTGGCCATGTTGGTCACGTGACCTGGACCGTATAAATAAATTTTTGTTCCCTCAAGCCCTGAAGGCTCTATATGAAATTTGGTTTCAATTGGCCCAGTGGCTTTTGAGGAGATTGTTAGAACTTATCAAAATATGAGAGTTCAGGGTCAAAGGTCAAAGAATGACCTTGACCTCTTGTACTCGTAAATCTTCATGTAGTCATTAAAGATGACTGTAGATACCAATTTTTAGCCCAAAATCTTCAATAGTTTCCAAGATATCTTATGTTGTAGCATCTTGCCATATAAAAGCATAAGGAAGCAAATTTGACGTTACCGTAAAAAAGGTCAAGGTCAACCCAAGGTCATAATTTGAACAATCTTGGTAGTACTCGCGTACCCGATGCTACATATCAAGTTTCAAGGCCATCGGCCTATTGGTTCTGGAGAAGAAGATTTTTTCAGGTTTTTACCATATATGGGCATGGCGGCCATGTTGGTCATGTGACCAGGACCGTTTGAACAACTTTTCGTTCCTAAGGTCCCAGGAGGCTCTATATGAAATTTGGTTACAATCGGCCCAGCGGTTTCAGAGAAGAAGTCATTTTTAATTGTGGACGGACGACGGACGGACGGACGGACGGACGGACGGACGACGACGGACGACGGAGCCTTACCATCCTATAAGCTCCCCCGGAGCCGCTGGCTCAGGTGAGCTAAAAATGTGGTTGTGCGCCTAGCGCAGACTCAGATCAGTCTAGGCATTCGCCCAGTCTGATCAGAATCTTCGGTAAGCGCTTAAAAGGTAGCTAAGGGTTTTAAGCTACCTACATGTGGACAGCGAAGACTCTGATCAGACTGGGCGGATGCACAGGCTGATCTGAGTCTGCGCTGGGCACACAACCACATTGTTGGTTTTCTCGTGTCGCGGCTCATTTGTTATGCGCTATGAACATCATTGTGTTTTCAAACGGCACCATATAGAAAAAAATACTTGCCTTTTCATGCATAGTTTTCTATATAACAATAATCTTATATACAAAATTACGTATGAAAAAAAAAAAAACGTGTTTTTTTTTTTATCTATTTTGATCTAGTCCACCCGTAAACTTGCAAAGCCATTGAAGCACCACAGCTGACTTTTCGTTGATCTGTTTCAATATATCCTGTGTTAAGCAATCCTAGTTCTGCTTTCTACTCTGATATAAGACAATGTGCAGGATCACGGGGGTAATACCATTTTGGCTACCTGTGCTGTCGACCGAGTCTGTACTATACAAAGTGGCTTTCGACCGAGAATACCAATAACGGAAACGGTACTATTGTTAATGGTTGTCGACCGAGTTGATACTGCTGTCGATTGTCTCGGTCGACAGCCATTTTTGCATGTATGGTAATAGACTGACTCGGTCGAAAGCACAGTCAGGTAGTCAAATTAGTATTATCCCCTAAAGAATAAAGTATCACATTCCTTGTCTGGTTCTTATTAAAATTTAATTATCTAAGCGTAACCTGCAAAAAGATAGATGGAAGATGCCATTTTATGTCCTTTTTAACGGTATTGCTGTCATTCCCAAATGATGAGTAGGTGACTATGGAAGACTGCGTGCAATTGAAGCCTGTTTATGATTGAAAAGATTTCCACCTCTAGTTGTAATCGAATCAGCAGGAAAGCGCTAAACCAACTGAGCAATCGGGGCCCCGTTACCAACAAAAGGAGAGATTTGTCAGCTCTCCAAAATCTGCTCCTCTGCCTTTTGCATGTTTGACGACACAATGCATGCGTATCTACCGACATGCTATCATCAAATGTAAAAGTGCAGTCCCCGATTAATTGAGCCGCGACACGACAAAAAGGGCAAGTGCACCCAGCAAAAACTCAGATCAGCCTGGGCAGCCGCCAAGTTTGATCAGAATTAAAGCTGTCCTCATAGGGGTAGCTAGACCCTTAGCTGCCTAACAAAAAGGCATGTGCGCCCAGCAAAGACTCAGATCAGCCTGGGCAGCCGCCCAGTCTGATCAGAGTTTTCGCTCTCCGCACAGAGCTAGCATAGACCCTTAGCTACCCTTTAAGTGCGGAGCGAAAACGCTGACCAGACTGGGGGATGCCAAGGCTGATCACATTCTTCGCTTAGCGCACATGCCACTTTGTTGTTTATTTTCATGTTGCAGCTCAAATATGTTCAGACGCTCACACCTCTGGAAGGACTTTGTTGTAAAAGAATTAAGCCCATGTCTTTGACTTGTTATATAGAACGGTCGAGGTCTCAAAATACCAGGAAGTCTGAAAAACATCCGAAAGCTACAGTAGTAAAGCTTTTCAGACGTTCTCTGTTTTTCTTGTAAGCTGAGACCCCTTAGGAAACTCATTAATTTTGATTGCTGCATACGTCTACATCAGTTTTCATTTATGCTGAACTAGTTAATACAGTTTATGCTGAGGTTTCATGCTGTAGTTACACTTTAGCTATTAAGTCTGCTCTTTTAAAGGACGGATGTATCGAATATAATCGTTGACTTTCTTACAATAAAATCATCATAGGTACCATACATGTAGTTATGCGTCTGCTGCAGGCATACAGATGTATATATGTATCAATTACAATGATTGTAGCCTTTACAGTTTGTAAGAAACAAAGTTCAACATAAACGTAATTGTTAACACAGGTTAACTTTAACCCTAACCTGATCACGGACGCCGACGAGGACGCCAACGCAAACGCTAACTGATACTCGGACAACGACGCCGGGGGTATAGCACAAGTCCGCCGTTGCATTCGCAAAGGTGCGCTGAAAAGTGACGTCGCGAGATAATTTTTATATGTTAATTCCGACAATTTACAATCTCACACGACGTGCACAGGTTACAGGAAACTAAAAAAAATGCCGGAAAAACGGCTAACCGAGATTATAAACTACAGGTCATGACGTTAACTTATGTCGACGCCGGCTCAGTAATAGCTTTTACGTGACAGTATCGACTGGAATGATATTTGCCAATCAAATTGGATAACGTAACAATGTTATGAGAGTAAGAAATCATCTTAACGGACGTTGCATAAGGTAATAACGTAATCGCCTAGTGCATGTCAGAGAGTTAACGCTCTTTTACTGATTATACGAATAAAATGGTCTAATCGTTGAATTTGCTAAGTTCCAAGCACTTTGTCGTAAAATGTTTAAAACTGTCACGAGTGAAAGGGTCATCAGCCAGCAATAAAAAGCGGAAGTTTTTTTTTAATCCCCTTGGTATATATGTAATCACGACATCGCAAGATTATACCAACAAAATAGACGGTGGAATAATACAATATTAGCAGTTTGTTGTACTTTTTTAAGAAAAGGTATATCTGATACTTTTGTCCGTTAACGGATACAAATGTAATTAGGTCATGTCTGAAATATATTTTCACGTTCGTTATACAAAGCTTAAGATTTGTCGCATTAATTCTGTAAAAGTGAAATGAACCACGACACGGAAAAAAAGTGGCAAGTACGCCGAGCAAAGGCTCATCAGATCAGCCTGGGCATCCGCCCAGTCTGATCAGAGTCTTTTCTGTGCGCTTAAAGGGTAGCTAAGGGTCCAGTCTACCTCCACGCCGACAGCAATGACTCTGATCAAACTGGGCGGATGCCCAGTTTGATCTGGTCCTCGGGTGGGGCAAATGCCACTTTGTTAGTTTTGCCGTCTTGCGACTCAAATGTGCGGAATATCAAAAGTGATGCAGACGTTTGCCGTTATTGAATTTAATAAAGTTCCTGGTGTAGCTCTGCTTACATGCAAACTTAGTAAATATTTTTCGGACGAATTTCGAGCTCCCTGGAACTTGATAACCTCGACTGTTGTTTAGCATTGTGACTCTTTTATACTAGAACAGGTAGTATTATGTGATTTTCTGACAATAGAACGAGCGGTGTTATTGACATCTTCAATGTCTATTAAATAAAATACTTTAAGCCGCACAATCTTTTTGTTCACAGTTTCATGACAACACACACACACACATATACATGCATATTATTGAGAGATTAGCAGTTTTTATATTCACTCCTTCCTTCGTTTCGAAGCAACATGGAGATCTAGGACACCAGAGCTTACTTTCAACTTCGATTATAGGGGGAGGATTAAAAACAAAATCCATCAAACCAAATATTACCTCGAACACTGATTACATGTACTACGCACTATCTGGAATTCATTTCATAAGAAACAAGGAAATGATAGGTAAACCTGGTAGATGTTTCAGGGATTGTCTTATTAAAAGTATGTAAGAAAATGACGTAAGAAAATACGTGATCATCCACCCTATATTTGAACATTTATAGGCAATCCAATGAATTGGTCCAATCAATTCGTTCCTGTATGTACTTATATATATAGACATGTTTTATGTTATATCTTGAAAGCCCAACTACTCTCTTAGCGGTAAAATCATCTATCTTATCATTTGATGACAATATGTAGATAGACGTGCAAACAACACGTAACTGGCAAAAATAAGATAGCAGACGAACCTCTTCTCAAAATACTATCTTTATCTGATTCCCCGCTGAGCAATGAAACATAAACAAAATGTAACACGATGAGATTCTTCACCATTGAACTGTTTTTTTGTTTTTTTCAATTTTACCAGTATAGCTGCCAACTAAAATGACCCAAATAGTTTTGAAACTCATTTTTATTCGACACTCGAATATGTTTATTTGTTCACAGTCATTTACCGTGAAAATCTTACAACAGTGATGAGAAGATATTACAGAAGATATCACATTAATTATTGCTCAGGCTGATCTGATTCTGCGCTGGACGCACAACCACATTGTTGGTTTTCTCGTGTCGCGACTCATATGTGAATTCTAAATCCCATTTCGAGACACAGACGACAAAGGTGAAAAATAATAAGACAAAACTATATAAAAACTCCCAACTCAGCCATGTGTCATCTTGACACCTTCAAGTTCAGTATGTCTTTTATTGCTGGTGCAGACACACCTTATAGGCATAATAACCTGCACTGCAAAGCGCGAGCTGTTTCGTTCGCAAACCTACGAGATTTTTACTAGAGATAACAGACAGCACTCCTTAAAAGTAGAGGTACCTGAATGCATGCGCAAGTGTGTATAAGTTCTTAAAATTCTTGAACTTGTGGAAGTTTTGTATCGAATTTCGGGTACTTTGTTTCTCTTAATAAAGTCAAGAGAAAATTTTATATGAAAACAATTTTTTTTTATTGCATTAAATCAGAGCTTGGAAAATTCATGCTATAAAGAAACGATGTTCATCGTTGTAGTGTACCCATTTCTTCGAAAAAAAATGCAAAATCAAAACAGTATGAAGATAAAAGACTAATGGTAATTAGGTTTCACAATATTTAAAATGGAAAATTAATGGTTTTAGGTGTCTCAATATTTAAGCACTTAAGGGTAAACCTAACAGAATGAAAATATCAGCATCATACATGTATACTATGTGTCCTTGACCTATATGTTGTATTTGACTGATTTTGGTTTGAGGAACCGTTTTTTAAGGTTAAAGTATTGGAGTACAATTACAAATGAACTTCTTTGCTTTTTTTTGTCTGATATTTGGTCAGTTACCATATTCCTTTATGTGCGCTGGCTACAAGGCATCAATGCAGACTCCTGTGTCGTTAACCTTCAATCATGGTCCAGTGAGTTTGTCTTATATTCCAACACTGTTTGTGGATTTGATTGAGTTTGACTTGATGTTTAACTAACTATTAAAGCTGCAACCAGTTTACTTGCTACATATACACATCTCTATGACTGCTGAATGGTATTTATCGTTTGTCTATCCGTTCGTCCGTGCATGTTTGTTCATTACTTTGTTCATTACTTTCCGCCACCTTAGTGGAATTTACGTCAAAGTTTTATAGTGTCTGCTTCCATGACAAACGTTTTGGCCTCATGGTACTGCTCTTAGGTGGGGCTGGCGGTCAAAAGCTAGGACACTGTTGAAATGTTGTTTTTTTCTACAACCTTATACAGGTAGTTTGTCAGACATTGCTTTACCTTTTTACATCATCTTGTAGGTGGTAAAGTGAACGTAAGCATGACCTATATTTCATGGTCCAGTATATTTGGCTTATATCTTAAAAGTAAATAGAAAAATTCTCAGATAAATTCTCAGGAACGGACACAATTCAATCCCAGATCCCACCCAAGGCAGCATGTGGGAAAATACAACAAAAAATAGTCTCTACCAAAGACATCATCAGCGGCAGCCAAGTGGACAGCCATTTCTCATGTAGGTGGTCACCTGGCTAGCCTTAACATTTCGAATAATATATAAAAAAAAGATTATTTGATGTATGAACAGGACAACTTTGGATAATGAGTTTGTTGAAATAACTGGGTATTGTAGCATACAGAAGAGTATTAAGTCAAGCATCCATTAAGTGCGCTATATTGTCTTCTGACAATTCTTGTCGAAAGTTCAGCAATCTACTAGCCCCAAAATCTGCACTCGTTTGCAATATTTCGGTACGGTATGCCAAAAAAGAGCAACAGACCGACTTGAAACTAAAAAAAAAATGGTTTGATATTTTAACAAAATGTTTCCTCGGCAAACGGTATACACCAAGTAATAAAACTGTACGTAATCTTTACTAAATATACGAGGAACATGAGCTTATTCCTGACCGATTCGGTTGAACGATTTCAAATTCTGGATCAGACGTAATCAGGGGTGCGTTTGATTTACTAGAAACAGAAATAGGATTCCGTATCATGATTTCATAATTGTAAATATGTTTTGGCCAGTCTAAAAACATTTTGTTCCGATATTATGAATCAAATTGGATACCAAGAATTATGCAGTTGCTTCTGCTGCTGATTTTACTTTTGTGAAACTGCAGACTTTAAGGAAATCATTAATGCTAGACCATTGTTTAACAGACAACCATGTTGGTTCTGAAATGTGCATTCGTGCATGCTTTGACACAATGCGGCCAATTTGGATGCACTTGAATCACTTTGAAACACGAGTGGGGCATGATTCACCTGTTTCAGTATCATGTTTCTGTTTCGCGCAAATAAAACTCTGAAACAGAAAACATGATTTGGAATCCTGTTTCTGATTTAGGTAAATCAAACGCGCCCCTCGTATAAGAGAGTATATATACTGAAAGGAAAAAGAAACGTATATTTTTGTGAAACGATCAAATTTACTCATGTGGTACATGACAGTGAAATCTATTTATGACCTATTCCAAAATAAAGAATAATAATAACTGAATGAATAAATCACAAATTTAACAAAATGCAAATCGCACTTAAATCTCTGTTGAAGTTGCGAAGGACCACAGCTGAAAAAATCCACGTTCAAGTCAATACCGGGTGTTACCACTCCTTGCAGCTGTACCAGCTCTCACTCTTGACGGCACTGAAAGTATGAGTTTATTGATCCGAGCAAGCTGAATATTATCCCACTCCACATTAAGTGCAATTTCCTGATCACGTACAGTACAAGGGACGTCGGCACGACGTCTAATGCGACGCCTAAAATCGTCCCATATGTGTTCTACCGGAGACAAATCCGGGCTATTAGATGACCAGTCCATTACAAGAACATTGTTGAAGATATGCCCTGCAGATTCTTGCAACATGGAGCCTAGCGTTGTTACATATATGTTGAAAAGTGAATCCATTCTGTCGAGTAATTGGTGAGACGTAAGGCTGTGGAATATCATCTGTGTATTTCGCTGCGTTCAAATTTCCTTCCCTAACGGATCCGCCTCCGAAACGGTCGCGCTCTATGACAGATGCGTCAGCAAAACGTTGTCCTCGTCTCCTGTACACTCGCATACGACCATCCACTTAAAACAAGTTAAATCGGGATTCATCAGAAAAAGAGTTCTAGTGCAATTCCATATAGCAAACGCTACCGGACGGTGGCGTTCCAGCCAGTCCATACGAATACCACGTCGCTGCAGCGTTAACGGTAATCCAACATATGGGTAATATGCTCTGATCCCACTCTCACGGAGTCTATTTCATAAGGTTCTAGGACTGACTTTTTTGTGGGGTGTCCCGTGGGTCTCCATGGCCGTAACAACAGCAGATTTGAATCAATTGCGTAGGTGTAAAAGGCGTCTGATACGAATTTGCCTAGGTGTTGTCACACGCAGCTGACCTCTCCTTGAACGGTCCGCTGTGGTGCAAGTTTAACGCAGACGAGTCCACAGACGACTAGCTGTTGTGTGATTGACATTCAAACGCCTCCCGACTTCAGCTTGCGACAAACCGTGTAACAGCAAAGTTATGGCTTCTTGGCTTTGCGTTTGACGTAGCCGTGGCATCACGAACACGTTTATTTCTAACAACAAATAACCTGTACATGTTAGGCGATCGTACATGAATGTTTCAAAACCAAAATTTCAATGATATCAGTTGACTATATTATTTTAAGTTAAATTCTCCGTGTGAGCAGAGTAAGCTCTGGTCAGTTCTGTGGCTTTATAAGATGCCTTTAAAATGAGTCCAAATAATTTTCCGCGAACCGACGAAAACAGCAAATAGGTATGTGCGCCCATCGAAGACTCAGATCAGACTGGAAATCCGGCAAGTCTGATCAACGCCTTTACTGTGCGCTTAAAGGATAGCTAATGGTCTAAGCTACCTTAATCAGACTTAGCGAATTTCCTGAATGATTCGAGTCTTGGCATGGCGCACATGACACTTTGTTAGTTTTATCGTATTGCGGCTCATTAAATTAGTGAGTTTATGAACAGAATCGGTGCCAGGATGTGCAAGCATGGATTCGTTCCGGTAAAGCCTCTTGGAGTAGATCGTTGAATTGAAACAACAACTTCTGTATCTAAACCTTAAGTTGAATCGGCACACCTGCTACATATGTAATAGAAGCAACTGCCTTCTGTCATTATTGTCTGCCTTCTCAATCAGGGTCAGCCCTTCAAAAAAAGAATGTGGCTCCTTAGGAAGGTTGTCTTCTTAACACTAGACACCAATTCGGTAGGCCTTTGTCTCAGGGAAGCAAATTGAAGTAAAAAACTTAAGGTTATTGCTCTTTGTAAAAATGACGAAAACACATGGAGGTGTACCCACGTAACGAAAGATTCAGCATCAACGTTTGAATCAAAGCGGCATTGTGATAACTGTCTTCACTTACCAACGTTTGATATGCTAGAATGTCACTGCCTTTATTTGGCCATGAAACGATGTGTTTCAGATTCTAGAATAATCCAAAATACCTAAATCAGTTTAATTATGCGATGAGATGGGATTTTCTCTTCGAAAACAATCCCAGACAAAAATTGGTCCGTCTTATAAGACTGATTGAGCCGCGACACAAGAAAACCAACAATGTGGTTGTGCGCCCAGCGCACACTCAGATCAGCCTGGGCATCCGCCCAGTCTGATCAGGGTCTTCACTGTCCGCATGGAGGTAGCTTAGACCCTTAGCTACCCTTTGAGACTTAAACGATGCCCAGGCTGATCTGAGTATGCACTAGGCGCACAACCACATTGTTGGTTTTCTCTTGTCGCGGCTCATTTCTAGATTTTTGGGATGGTTTAAGAAGGGAAAACCTTCATATTTTATACGGAGAAACGCGGTACATGAATTTCTGATGACAGACTGGTTTTAATAGTTGCCAAATACCACTAGCACACCCAACAGCACGACAGTAGCCCGTGTTTTAATTAATTTTAGTTGTTTTCTTTATCATACTCGTCATTTCTCATTTTTGTCATCTGGTTCCAAGCCCTTTAAATTCATATAATCTGTAAAAAATTATTGTCTCCGAAAATGATTTCTAAGACATTCAATAAGTTCAAGCAAGGTATGTAATATCAGAAAATAATTGCAATAAACTGCATTTATTACCCAAAATAAAATAGTACATTTTACCCAGAGCTCCAGATAAGAAGGTCTTTTAGGATTATTCATATATATATTATTTTTTCTCGACTAAAACTATGTTGTACCCCCCCCCTTCCCCCATTAGAACCGCCACTGTGAGATAGTTCTAATGAGGGGTCACAACATATGTTTTTATCATGGCAACATATGGACAATCATCCCTGCTATCCTTTCTTTGCTTTAATATCTTTTTTTTAACCTTAGTAGCAGTAATTGTTCTTAGGAGAAAACTGGGTCTCATAATCTGGTACACTGCGTGTCATTCAGGAAATTGAGATATCTTTTTATGAGGGTGGTGAATAAGCCAGACAGTGATGAACTACCGGTACAAGTACAAAGATAGCCTTTTTATCGATATGAACAGATATACTTTATTCAAAACTTGTCGATTAAGACAGGGATACTCCAAACGGAAAAGTCTTAGTATAATAAATCCCTTGTTTTGGGTTTCGTTCAAATTCTTTCAAAATTGCATGGTTCTTACATGTATTCATTACTACACTGAACGCCAAAAGAAACGCATACAAGTTTAGGTTCAGTTTTCTTCTGTCAACTGATTTATGGTTTTAAATCATATATAGCAGAAAACACTACTGACGTCTGTCAACAATATAAACTTATTTTCTTGCAAAATTAAACTTGGATTAAAGAGTTATCTCAATTTATCATGAAACATTCAAAGTTGTTGTAAGAGTTGTCTTTCCTTTGGCGGCATAACAAATTGTTTCCAAAACACGACTCTGATGTGTGGTTATGAAAGAAACATAGGTTTTATTACCATGGTATTCTTCTAAGGGACATGACAGTAGTTTGAAGTTGGACACTTGTCAAATTATCTCCCTTGCAATTAAACAATTAGCAAAATGGGAAGTCCATTAACACCAAAAGTTCTGCAGTGCTGCGAAAAAATTCTTTGCAAACCTCTTCAGTTTACTCTTGTTAATTCATTGAACCTCTTCGTATAAACGGTTTCTGTTCTTGTCAAGAAATACAGGGTGTTAAAATGTCTATGGAAATCCAATGGTAAGCCAGTGTTTCTGTTTCTACTGCCAACTTTCACCTGATTGTTTCTCTTAAACACAAGACCCGACTGCTTTGATTTTTGCGCTGTTTCTTACCCTTGCCGCGGACATTATGTCTGGAGAAAATAATCAGCTGAGCATTATAAGGAAATTAAAATTCAGCTTCTGAAAGTATGGTGATTTTAAGTTTAACCCCATCACAAAAACAAGCGTTCTGGTCTCTAAAGTTTATGGAATATCGATGCGTTAAGGTGCTCAGTCTGTCGGAATATCATAAACAAAGAAACTCAAAATGTCTAAATAAGAGTATATACCTATACCTTCAAATAAATTGGGCGTATACATTGTATGCGTTTCTTTTGACGTTCAGTATATTTCTATATGAGTAAGTCGAAACATACAGAAATGATACACTGCTGCTTTGTGAATTCACAGAATAATATGATTTCAGACAAAACCGCGTTATTTCACTACATGTATCTCCTAGAAATTTGCACGAAAAAAAATGTTTAAAGGATTTTTAACTCGAACCTTAGCCGAATTTCATTTTGAGCATCCATGGGATGGGGAAACAAACATTTGTCTACTCAATTTTAGCGAAGCCAACGCTAGCAACAACCTCCGTTCCGTTCTTTACGTCAACGTCCTTGATGTGCATTAACTGACGTCATTTCTGTTTTCATGACATCATCGTCTGTAAGTGCCAACGTCCCTTGACGACGTTCATACGTGACCTTCTATACAACCAATGCATTAAATGCTCGTGATTTTTATCCGGTCCTGGGTGAGATGACATGGGTGGGATTATAAGTATATTTCATGGTAGGTGTGAAATGCGGATAGAGAAATCTGTTACGAGGGTTACTGTTCGGCATCACGAGGCTTGCCGAGTGATGCCAAACAGTGATACCGAGTTACGGATTTTTTTCTTGCACAACAGATATGGATATCTGCGTGCTTCACCAGTATCTAGGTGATTTTTACCTCGTGATTTTTTATCCCATCCTGGGTGAGATAACATGGGTGAGATAGGATTTGTAGGTACAGGGGAAAAACGCGGATAACCTTATTCATTGTGCAAGAAAAAAATCATCGGTACCGTTGAACACGTGGATATCCTTATCCGGTGCACAGTATTTTTTTCTAATGTCAAAGTGTCTCAATCCCTTATGAAAGCCATAATATCCGAATAGATAAATTGTTTCCGACAATTATTTCTAAGGTATTCAATAAGTTCAAATATGTTTTGTAATATCAGTAAAGGATTGCAATATATTGCATCCAAAATCGAAAAAAAGTACAGCTTACCTATTTTGCCTGAAGTTTTTAGTGGAAATTGAGCCGCGACACGACGAAACGGCATGTGCGCCCCGCGAAAAATCAGATCAGCCTGGACATGCGCCCAGTCTAACCATAGTCTTCGCTGTTAGCATGGATCAGACTGGGAAGATGTCCATGCCAATCAGAGTCTTTTCTGGGCATACGTGCCACTTCTATGATTTTGTCTTGTCGCGGCTTAATTATTCTTAGGATAGAACTGGGCCTCTTTTATATCTGAAACTAGAGAGAGTTAGGTAACTTCGGACAGGCGGGTAAATTCGGACATATCATGGCAAACAGTGAAAATCCAGATGAGACGGCTCATAATGAGCCGTCTCATCAGGATTTTCACTGTTTGTCCGGTTAATTTTGTTTTAATTCCAAACATCTGGCATATAAAGGAAACTATGTCACTGTCCGAATTTACCCGCTGTCCGAAGTTACCAGACTCTCCCCTAAACTAGAGCATCGCGTGTCATTCCGGAAATTGAGAGATCTTTTATGAGGGTGGTGAATAATATGAATTAGATTATGATGAACTACAAGTACAATGCTAGTCTTTTTCCGATATAAAGAGTTAGTTAAAATTTGTGACTATATCTCTTCTGAAACTAGTTACCAGAGGTATAAGAAGATGCCCTAGACCACATTAAAATTTAGCATAACCTAGTAAATACTACCGAACTGACAAGACCCGATATTGGCCGTTTTGCACACCCCTACCCCCCACCCCCTCCCACCCCCTCATCGTTAGGTCAAATTCATTTAAACTTCATGGTTTCTTTCATTTAGCATCTGAGGAAATGGAAACATACGGAAATGATTGGTTCTTGCTTTGTGAATTGTTAGAATAAAATGACGTTTGACATGTTTTTTTTTTTGTTTTGTTTTTTTTGACTACATTTTAAGAAACTACAAGAAACAATGTTTAAAAGCAGTGTATTTTAAATAATAGGACATTTACAATAAAAAAGCGCCTGAGATAGGCGTTATGTGGTACGCTAATGAGTTAGAGAGCAGTACCAACCAAGACGTTCACAATACCGGCCTATCCTGCAGTCAGCCCTCTCACTTAAGTTTGCAGGTTCTGAGGTGCGCACTATTACAAGATCCTTAGTCCGGGGCATATGTAGTTCACGTAAGAATTCGTGTTAATTTTGGCAACATATATTAACTTCGTCAGTGCTTTGTACACAATGGAAAAACACATGTTGCCATTTTTTTCTAGTGACTCTTTGGCTGTAATGATCGATTGTTTTTTGTACCTATGTGTGTTTTCGTTAAAATCTTGTAAAGTCAAGGTAGACTCCTTGTTTTATTTTTAATCTTAGTTTTTTGTATAGAATCATCTGGAAGTATTAGAAAATGCAGCTAAGTTTGTACTACCACAAGTAGTAACGTAAATAACTTTAATTTATAACAAAGTACATTATAATACAACTTCCAGAATTACTTTAGTGTCTCAGACTTCTTGCCTTACCGCTATAAAGAACTATTTTATTAGATACTGTGATATGAGGTTCGAACGGGATGGTATTAAACTCTTTTGGTCAATTAAAAATTCTATCAAAGTCCTGAACAAACTTAAATCTAAAGACTTTATCTACTTACGATTTCTCTACACTGTATACTACCTTACCACATCATCTTATTAAGGACAAAGTTATTGCCTTAATTGAGCATTCGTTTTATCGAGAGAATGAACTTTATTTGGCTTGTGACGAAGAACATGCTTTTTTCACTTCTGATGTATATGAAAAAATAAATTATGGTCCTGCGAAAACGTTTGGGAAGCCCTTGTTTATCTTTTGGGTAATATTTTTATTAGATTTGGCAGTAAAGTTTATAAACAAACTATTGGAACTAATTGTATCCTTCTTGTTGCAGATTTGTTTGTATTTTGCTATGAAAGGGATTTCATGAAATCTGTCTCACGGGAAAATCAGGCTGACATTATTGAGGCTTTCGATTTCACTTCTAGATACCTTGATGATTTACTAAATATTGATAATATTTACTTTGAACATATGGTTGATCAGATATACCCAGCTGAGCTTCAGTTGAATAAATTTAAAAGCTTATTCTTCTGATTCCGAAGCTCCGTTTTTGGATTGGAATTTATCAATACATGTATCTAATGGTACGGTTTCAACTAAAATTTATGATAAACGGGACGATTTTGATTTTTGATATAGTTAATTTTCCCTTCCTTTACGGAAATGTCCCTCGACGTACCTACTATGTGGTGTACATATCTCAGCTTATTCGTTTCGCTATAGCATCTTCTAGCGTTAATGACTTTCAGTCGTAACAAAGCCCTTACAGCCAAGCCCCTTAGGCAAGGCTATCGTTATCATAAACTTCGCAAAACATTTTCAAAGTTTTATCGTCGTCACAGTGGGTTGGTGGAAAAATATAATGTAGGCCTGAGGTAACTTTTACAACAAGGACTATCGGAACCAGAATTCTATGGTGACTTGGTATACACAATAAGAAAAAATGTGGACAAATCTATTTTTTCTGAACAATTTCGAAAGTTATTAGACGGTATAAAAGAAAAGGATATAACTCATATTATGCGACAGACTGCAAGCCTAGTTTTGAACACAACCATGGTTGACTATTCTTCACTCTTTAATTGCACGACGGTGGTTCCGGGCCTCGGACTCTATAACGGCATTTTCATAAAGCTTTAACATGTAGGTTCGGCTTGATGATTTGTCTTTGGTTTGACCGACTGTGGTTTAACTCATGGTTTCCTGTAACTCTGGCTTACAGGAGTTTGGTTTAGCTAAGAGTACATTTCTTTGTTTTATCATAGTGAACAATTTGATTTTTATGTCGCCACTTTGGCGGATTGATTGAGTTAGTGAGCCATTACGCGAACTGAACCTTCTATGTATTTTTGTATTATGAATTGCATTGGGACCAATATGGTTTGTCGACAGTAAACTAAATATATCCCCCGGTTGTCTATGCTGTGCTGCTGGCCGTTCTACGGCGGCAGTCCCGATGTTGTTCTTAATTCTATGTTCCTTTGTGGTTTTGTGTGTTTGTATCCATAAAACGACTTAAGTGGTTGCTATGCTGTTGCTAAGGCTAAATTTCTTTGAAGGAGATTCCCTACAACTATGAAACTTGCTCTGGAGGAACTGTCTTACAAAGACTGTTCCTCCAGACCAAATTTCATAGTTGTAGGGAATCTCCTTTATAGGTATTTAGCCTTAGCTACCGCATAGCAAGGACCTAAGTGGCTTTATGAATACGGCCCCTGGTGCTAGACCACTATTGCAGAGGTCTCCCGTCTTTTAAACCGAGATCCGGTCTTCGTATGGCCTGTGTATTTGTGGGACGTTAAACTCGAGTTCACTCACATACTGGATATTCTGCTTTTCTTCCTGCAGTGTATAACTTCAGCTATCTTCTTACCAATTTAGCTTTTCTATGATACGGTTTTGCATTTTTATATTTTCAAAGTCAGACCGGTTACGATAGTGAAAGGTTAACTAAGTTTATATCATGATTGATTTTTCATCGACTTAATCTACCATTCTGACAAAAGTAGAACAAATACATTCAGTCTACATTTACAATATCACGCTCGCAATTAAAAAATATATCTGATCAGAAAACGTGCGTCATTTCTGAATCCACAAAACGAATATTAATTATTACATCAACCATACTGCTGCATAATGAGTCCGCTTTTTATCAACCTCGACCTAGACACAACCTATTTTGCTTCACTTTTTTCTGTAAATTGAAGACTTATTTTTTTTTCTGCTGCTAATTTAAAAAAAGGAATTTAATTTGCTGTATGATAAAAAGACCAAAAGACATGAGATCGAAATTTGACATCATCAAATAAAATTGCAATTAGTGGATAAACGGTTCTTTATAAAGCAATTTATTGGAATGAATATCATCGTTGTTTGAATATTTTGTAATTAAAGGTTTAACCTGCTTCTTAAATCGAACAAGTTACAAAGTTTTTAACAGAACTGCTTAATCTTAGACGTCTACTATAAACCCGGAGATTTTGCAACTTTCTTTTTTTCCGGCTGTCTGGATCGAGGTTTAAAAGTATCCATAATCCCAAAAGTGGTAAAAACGTCTAAACGCAAATTATTATGAAAACGCTTCAATTGTCATGTTCGGTGATAAAATATGGGATGATGTGCATCCATATACCTGGCAAAAAGCATGGGGAACGCGCTTTTAAAAGACAACCATTAGATCTACAAAATGCAGTTTCCTTTACTGGTTCCCCTTTGAGCGATGCCATATAAACAAATGCGGTACAAAGAATGGAACTCCACTGCTGTAGATTGTATTTTTTTAACTTTTTTTATTGTTTATGAAATCGAAAATAGGTCATTTTAGTCGGCAACTAAAATGACCCAAATAAATTTTCAAACCTTTTTGATGTGAAGCTCATTGCTGTTTTATTGGTTTAAAGTTGGCTAATCGAGGACATTTATAATAACGAAGAAGCTTGCAGCGATACCTCACGACAAAATTGTTCATGCTGATAGAGCAATGGGGCCTTTAACTTGTTTGAACATTGCTTTCGTCCAATTATCATAATGTTGTTTCCGAGGAGGTTCAAGGGAATTAATCCAGAACATGCACTTTCTGGCATCGAGTGTGTCCGAGTCCTCGCTAATTCAGAGGATATTTGTGTGGGTTGTTGTTGATGTTGTTAAACAGGTCCCGAGGTTATAAATTTTTTTTCGTGCTCAACTCAGCCGAGATAGGAAATAATATATTGCAAATTACTGACAAGTACAGTTGTTTTCTTGCCCAGTTTAGCTGAGTATGAAATTTTCTAAGCTTATGCATATGAAAATGCCAACATTGGCATTTTCATATTTATCAGCAGAGAAAATTTTATGCTCAGCTAAGCTGATCAGGAACAAATTAAATAACCACAGGGTTTGGTTCAAACAGTAGAAGTTGTATTCTAAGATAATTATTTGATCCTCGACACGACAAAATCAACAAAATGGCATGTGTGCCCAGCAAGGACCCAGATCAGCCTTGGCATTCGCCTAGTCTGATAAAAGACTTTGCTATTCTCTTAAAAGGTAGCTAAGGATCTAAGCTACCTCTATGGGACAGCGAAGACTCTGATCAGTCTGATCTAAGTATTTGCCTGGCGTGCATGTCATGCCGCGGCTCAATTTTATTCTGTTGTAAGCTTTGATAGTCACTGTGACGTCATTCTGACAGAAATGAGTGACAATTAGATCTAAACAAGAAACGAAGAAGAACTTGGTCTAAAGAAAAATAATCTTTCGTTTCAGTCCATGATATCACTCCTTGCCCCTTAAGTAAACTAAAATTAAAACAAGTGTTTTGTTGTTGTTTGTTTTTAATTCCAAATGACAGTCCTGGTTACTTCTTTTTCAACTTCGGATTCCATCTTTGGTCTATAAATGCTTTTCAAGTAACTGGCATCTAACGTTTTGTCCGAGGTGTATTCTTTTACCTTCTAGATTATTTTCATTGAAGTTGGGATATAAAGAATCGTTATGATTGCACGCTTGAAAGACAACCCTCGCTTGACGTCCCCTGTTTATCATGTAAAACATGTTCGTGAAAATTGATGATGTAGAGCAGGACATGGGAACAATTCGTCGCCAGCACCTTTGATGCAACTCATTGTGCTTTTTGTTATCCTCATTGAATCTATTACCTTTCGCATAGCGGTAAATTTAATTTTTTTTTTTTTTTTTTTTTTTTGCTTTAATGTCGTTTCCTTCCGGTGACATCTCTCTTCTAAATGAATGGCCCCCTAAGCAGACGGGACAGTTACTTTTTATCTGTAACGGCATTCGAAATAAGTTATGAGTGAAGCTGTGCATGGCCAAAATGGTTTAAATTTCCATTAGTGTCACCACTTTTGAGCGTTTCAGCGAAGTTCGCACCATTTCACCTTTAATATGCTGTGTCTGTTATCATCTGTATGTCCATACAAGCACAGTATTTATAAATTTTCATGTTTTTCCCTTTCTAATAATTATTTTGTGTTTTGGTCAGGATTGTGTCGGCTTCTGATCTTTGTCTTCTTATCTACTTTGAAGGTAATTTCTTAAACTGCCTTTGGCTGAGATTTTACTTCAGCTCTTAATAGCTTCAGCTTTCCTTCTGCATTTCCGAAATATAGACACCGTGTCACACCTTTTTTCTGGAAACGATGTCGTTACGTAAATGAGCCGTTTTCCGTAACAAAGGGATCCATTCTACAACAGTGTAACAAAAGTTTTCTTATAGTTTTTGAAAGTTAACTGGGTTCTGCTTAAGTGGTTACCATTCACTGACTTTTCATTGATGAGAATTTCTAGAAGTTGTTCGAATAAGCAAAAAAGCGTCACATGTTTCTGTATTTTTGAATTGTAAACTTACCTTTCGGCAGCCATGATATTGGATTATTAGCCAACTTGGTAATGCATGCCATCATATTAGACAATTAAGAGTGGTTTCCAGGGGCTGTATTCATAAAGCCACTTAAGTCGATGCTATGCGGTTGCTAAGGCTAAATATCTATAAAGGAGATTCCCTACAACTATGAAATTTGTTCTGGAGGAACAGTCTTTGTAAGACTGTTCCTCCAGAGCAAATTTCATAGTTGTATGGAATCTCTTTCCTAGAAATTAAGCCTTAGCAACAACATAGCAACCACTTAAGTTGTTTTATAAATATGGCCCCAGATGTTTTAAGGTAAATTCTGGAGTAAGAAATGATTTTATTTTGAAGAAACATATCAATTTTATTTTCTATGACAATATTTCCCTAGGGAAATACCAGTAGTCACAGGCCCGGATCCAGACCACCACGTACTGGCGGGGCTCTGGATATCTGGTGGGGCTTGGAGGTGCCAGGATGTGGGTGTGTTTGGGTGGGAGGGGGGTGCTTGAAAATGTTTGGCATAATTAGGGATCTGTTAAATTGATGAGAATTTTCGATTATGTCTTTTTTGCCTTGATATACATGTTGTGATATCTCATTAGAATCGCTACACGATTCTAATGAGATGTCACAACATATATTGTTATCTAATGAGAGGCGATTCTAATGAGATGTCAGAACATATATTGTTATCTAACCACTGGATAAATTATCTCAAACTGTTGTCAGATACTCATTATTATCTAGAGGCCTACATGTATTATACATGACACAGAAGCCCAGATTGCGGGGCTGAAGCCCCAAAGCCCACCTCCTGGATCCGGGACTGAGCCATTACAAAAGCTAGATACGGGGATCACGTATTCCTTGCTACATTGCGAAGATCCTTTCTATTCACTACCGTGCCGATGGTAAGGAGCTTCATTTCTAACATATTTCGAACAGAGCCATCGAAGAATGTTAGATATTTTCAGTTTAATATTTTAGCAGGACTCCATCATCAAGCCAGATAAAACTACTTTTTTAATATTTTGATGTCCCTTTTTTGATATCATTGAACATTAATGTGGTAAAAATAATGGCAGCTATAATACTAAAGAATGTGCCGCAGAACTATTGCTTTGTAAAGAAGTTTGTGTGAAGAAAAAATAGTGTGGTAGATATGGCAAACTTTTATAACCATTTTCATAAGACGACTTTTACAGACTGATTTTTTTTTTCTTTTTGCATTTTTATAGAGAAATTGCGCGAAGCATTGAAACACCAGATTTGGGCAAAAGTCTTCTGCAATTCTATATATTGTAGTAAAATGATTATTAATGAATTTATCATTATGCAAATTTAATCATGACGCAATCTATATTTTGAGCATTAAAGGAAAATGAATTCTTTACGAACCGCTTCATCTGAAAATCTGTGTTCAGCCATCTGCGATCTGAGTAGAGACAATTCTGCGCAACTTATTGTCTAGACCGTGTATTACGCAAAATTATATATGCATTCGTTGTGTACTTCAAACTTTTCACGGTCAGGATCGTTATCTGGAAAGGCAGATCCAGATCAAGCCGAACCTGACCTTGATGGTTGGTTGATTGGTTGGTTGGTTTTCTGTTTAACGGCTCCTAGTGAAATGACTAGTCTTAGCATACTGAATATACTCACAAATTCATGATTGTCATCGCGTAATAAGGACCTCATGCCATGAACGTAGTATACTCAAATCAGCCTGTGCATCTGTACATACCTATCTATTCCTGATTGTCTTATGGTAATAAGGACTAAATGGCATACATGTATTATACTCAAATCAGCCTGTGCATCTGTGCAGACCTATCTGAGTCTTAATATTTTAGCTTCTCCGTGGTGCATAGACTCGCAGTTGCAGTTGAAAAGTCCTTTTTCAACCATGTAAACTCCCTTTAGGCATAAACAAACATATATATCTCAGATCATGCTTTTGGTTTGTAGGACTGGCCAGACTGTGCTGACGCCTAGTTTGATCTTAAATGCCTCTGTTTGAACATTTTCACAGAACTGCTTTCATGTGATGCGTATCATGGAGATATTTTCGTCCAAACCTAGAAGAGATAAACAGGCTAATAGGTTTAATAAATCCAATAAATAATGCGAAATTAATATCTCTGAACTTACAGAGCACATCAGAAAAAATTACCTGATGCAAAATAATAAATAGTACAGAACGATTATTCGCATTAAATTTTATTTATTTCATTTTATTTTTTTCTATATTTCAACCTTGATCACTTGGTAAAATAGTTTAATCAATCAGGACCCTGTTGTTCAAAACTAACGACGTCGTTAATTAACGTTTTTTTTTTTTTAAATTTCAAACGTTAATATCTCAAATACGCCAATATTTTTGGTTGAGAAAATGTAAGAAGCTTTTGCATTTCAAAAGCTTCACACATTTTTTCAACAAAAAATATTAGTGTATTTGTATTTAAGTCGTAAACACTTAACTATGTGACCCCTTAACGAGCTCGCTAGGCTAACGATGCTTTGAACAACTGGACCCAAGTCTTATACTGGTAATTCATTAGTTATTTCAATTTACTTATTATTCCGTTGGTTGTACATGTATATATATCAAGCGCTACATTATACCGATTTTAGATATCAATCAACTATGATAAAGTATTTTGTACATGTATATATATCAAGCGCTACATTAGACCGATTTTAGATATCAATCAACTATGATAAAGTATTTTACACTGAGACTAAATATCAAGGACGACTTCATATTTTGGAACCGGCTAATAAATTTCCGAAACAACGATAAACAAACATGATTCAACGTCAAGGTTGATTCAAGGTTGATTCAACCTTGTGTGCCTGATGAAAGAGTAACAATTCCCATCCATCCAGTAATAAATTTTTGGTTGCAAAATTCTTTAAAGAACAGGGGCCGTATTTATTAAACAACTTAAGTGGCTGCTATGCCGTTGCCAAGGCTAAATTTCTATTTTGGAGATTCCCTACAACTATGAAATTTGCTCTGAAGGAACACTCGGAGAAAGACTGTTCCTTCAGAGTAAATTTCATAGTTGTAAGGAATCTCCTTCTTAGAAATTCAGTTTTAGCAACAGCATAGAAACCACTTATTATATATATAAGTCGTTTTATAAATACGGCTCCTGGTCCTGATTTCCTGGTGCAATTTATGTAAGTCCATTTATCGTAATACAAAAAAAAATATATCGAAACAACCACTGGGCTTACCAACACAAATAAGTGTCTGTTTTAATTCTATGCTCTTTTCCTTATGCAGCGATGAGTTTGTCATTGCTATTCTTGTTCTCTATTTCTTATCATTTATTTAAGCCGTATTTAAAAGCTGACGTCAATTTTATCGAGGTCATATTTAAGGAGAAACTACGTGATTGGATCATAAAATATTTAGACGAAGTATAATCACGTATTGAAGTGCATTCGGTACAGGCTATGATGTGATCATATGCAAAGACACGCCTTATGTTTTCAGTTTTAAAGTTAATTGAAGAAGTTTTACGTCTAATGCCTAAGTGATTTCTATTTTCTGGTTCCACTTTGTAAATAACATTTTATGGACCCCCCCCCCCCTCCTTACGTTCTAAATGTAATACTCAACATACACGTCACACGACAACCGGTTACTTAAGACAGCCATTTTTATTAATATGTTACAGCTGCTGTTGCATTACATAAACAATTCTTCGGAAGAGTTTGATCGTAGAAACCTTTCCTCACATGAACTCATATGACCATTGACTCAATGATAGCGTAAACAAAATATACCACAAAAAGTAATATTTCTGAGAGAAGGATAGTGCAGCGTAGCGGCCATAAATACCGCGAAATCAATAGCATTAAATATTGCGTCCAATCATTGCGCGACATATATAAATGCAATTTTCATAGAATATTTACCACTTTAACTCATATTTTGCATTAAAAAAGATACCATGACGATAATGACGTCACAATTTTAATCAGGGAAATAAACCCTTTGAAAAAAAAATATTTGTTTGAGAAAATCTGATGTTTCCGTTGAAAGAATTTCAGTTTGAAATGTCATTGAAAAATTGGCGGAGCCATGTCCCGATACCAGTAACGTCATTGATATGTTTCCATCCCAACTAAGAATTTATATTGATGTCAAAGTGACGTCACTAGATGTCATTCTGCCAAGGTACAGCACTAAGCACAAGCGTTAGTAATTCCATAGTTGTTTAAGTAACAGATCTATGGCGTCTTCTCACTTAAGATTCGAGAGGAGCATGGCATACAGTGTATGTCATTCGCTCCTTGAATTATAAGTGAGATGCTACCTGAAATTCGTACAATGGTAAAGTGTGATTTTTCAAACCTATGATTCATTCTCAAATAATTCAATCCTCTGTTTTACTTAGCACCTTTTGGCCCTTCTCTGTAAAAAGGTAACCCATGGCAAAACTCATATCAGCCACTTTGTTAGATATTTCTCACACAGACGTAGGCAAAAAAGATAAGATTGCTCTAGATTTTTTTATCAATAATTAAGTTGCTTGCTGTCGTGGACTTTAAATAATTAAAAAAAAAATAGTTATTGAAATTAATTCAGTATATGAAAAACACATGCTCCTGATTGATATGAAATCTAAAATAACAGCTTCGTATATATTTCATTTACATGTAGGAGATAAACGGTTCTTTATGAAGCAGCGGAATAAAGAGGCTAAACCCATTATTGTTACTAAATCGTAAAGCGCTTGTCAGAGATCTTAAAGGGTATGATATTCACAAACAAAGTTGCAAAATCCTGAACACTATTATCAAGATGAATGCATCTCATAAATGTCTCTGATCGTTTTGTTTGCGGATTTAAATTGTTAATCTGCCATGGAGATTGGTGTTGAACGTATTTTATTCATGAGCAATTGATATGCGGTTTGAACTATATTCAGGTCAGTTGCATCGAACTAAAAGAAAACAGGGCTTAAAGGGTCGCTCCAAGAGTTGCCTCTAGTGAAGATTTAAAGTTAAGATTTACAACTAGCTTTCAAAAATGTAATCATGCATTAATTCAGTACTATTGGGTATATGCCTAGTGCTAGTTTAAAATGATGTCCAGAAAAAAAAAAACTGTGTCACACTTAAACTCATCATCTGGTTTAAGCATATTTTATTTCATACTTTTCAAATGGACATGCAAACATTTCGCCACTGTTACATGTAATAATAGGATAAGAGAGAAAAACAATAGCTTTTAAAGTTTTTCTCCAAAAAATATTTTCAATATATAAGTGATGCTTGTGTCACAGGGTGTAGGTAAATAGGTATATAAACACTTGTACTGCCTTGCGGTACAAGCCGGCTTTTATAGCGACGTGGTAGAGTGCTCGCCTTTAGATCGAGATTTTTAAGAGTCCGTGACAAATGGCGCCCACGTTGGGCGCCATTTTTCACGGACTCTTAAAAATCTCAATGCCCTGACCGAGGATCGAACCCGGGACCCTTCGATCTAAAGGCGAGCACTCTACCACGTCGCTATAAAAGCCGACTTGTACCGCAAGGCAGTACAAGTGTTTATATACCTATTTACCTACACCCTGTGACATTTGTAACACTGTCTTCAATACTCATCTCACAAACAATGGCACACTAGCTCAAAAATTTCATTTTGCGTCATTTTCTCAATTTGACCCGACAAAACTGAAGGTACGAATGTATTAGTCCTTTTGAGGGGTTAAATTGTTATCTGAGAAACGTGTTGCTAATTATCAAACAGCAGAAGAAAAAAACTTTAAGCTTATGGAACTCAAAATTATGGTAATTCTGTGATCATGATCTCCGACTGATAAACTAAACAATAGGGTCAAGTCGGGTAACCTCGGATAGTTCGGACATACCATTGCAAAAAGTGAAAATCCAGATGAGACATCTCACAATGAGCCGTCTCATCAGGAGTTTAACTGTTTACCAAGTTAATTTTGTTTAAATTTCAAACAACTGACATGTCCCTGTTCGAATTTACCCGCCGCTGTCCGAATTTACCCGCCTTTACCCTACACATATGCAAACACATCTAATGCCGTATATATCTCAATATGTCTTATTTGTATAAATAAAATCATGTTTGTGAAATTCACTGTTTGTATGTCAAGGAGTTTTCGGTTTTAGATATATATGAAGTACCTCATTAAGTGTTCAAAAAGGCGATATCTGTGCAGCACTTACAGAAACAAACAAAGGCAATGATAAAGAATTACTACAATAAAGTCCCGTATGTCGACCTCAAAATCAAAAGGAAAAAAAAATGAGATACATAAATTAAGAAAGGCTCTCAAAAGACATGCGCGGTTATCGGAATAAACGTCTTTTTCCCAAACAGGTGGAATCTTCCTACCGTAAACGGGGTTCGACTGCACACAGCCTTTATTTATCACCGTCCCATCGTCCAGATATGACGGAAATACTGTTGAAACGGATAATTCATCAAAATAGGTGGACTTCCATCTACCTTAGCTGAAAACAGCAGTAACATCTATGTTACCAATTTTATATTTTCTATATTTTCGTTCCTATGAAATTTGTTAACAATGGAGATGTTTAAAATTGACAAAATATGAGAGACCTGGATCAAAGAATGACCTTGATTGACCCTTTGTGCTTACAAAACTTCATGTACTCATTTAGTTGATCGTATATACCAATTTTTAGGCTATACTCTTCTATAGTTTCCATAACTCTTATGTTTTAGCATTTTCCCATATAAAAGCATCAAAAATCAAATGAGACATTGGTGTAATGAGACATTGGTGTAAAGAAGGTCAAGGTCTTTTCAAAGTCATCATTTTAACAATTTTATTAGTACTTGAGTACTCAATGCTTCATACCAAGTTTCAAGGCTGTTTGCCATGAGTTCTTGGGAAGAAGATTGTAAAAGGTTTTTACCATATATGGGAGTGGCAGCCATGTTGGTCATGTAACCGGACCGTTTTAACTAATTTTTGTTTCCTTAACCCCTGGAGGCTCTATATATAATTTGTTTAAAAATTGGCGTGGCAACCTTTGAGGAGGTGTTTGAAAGTTTTAAATAAAGGAGACCTTTGTCAAAGGTAAAAGAACGAACTTGGCCTCTTGTGTTCACAAAACTTTATGTTCCCGTAAAGTTCACTGTAAATATCAATTTTGATGACAAATCTATATCTGTTTCCATAAAAATATGTTTTAGTATTTTCACATATAAAAGCACCAGAAAGCAAATTTGACCTTACCATGAAAAATTCAAGGCTAAGGTTCAAGGTTGAGAAGCGCGGTGACTCAGTGGTTAGTGCACTTGACTCTAAAACCAGAGGTCTTGGGTTCGATCCCCGCCCAGGACGAAGTCTTCCTATGTCCGAACGCATTTTTTGTAGCATCATTTGCAGGGATTATGTTTACAAGTGTTTCTCCTTCCTCTGATTCAAGAAGGGCAGTTGTCAGTTACTGGCGAAAGTATGTGCACTAAGTACTGGTTAATCGCTTAGGAGGTCTAAGCCTGCCTAGAAATAGTGTGGTTTGGTTATCTGACCGTCCCGACATGACCATAGTCAATCAATCAATTTATGTTTTCAAGTGTGCCGTCCTTCAGATCAGGACGTTAACTGGAGCCCCCTGTGCAGGGAGAGTCATCCCTTGTGCAGATTAAAGATCCCTGGTATAGCTACATGGCTGTATGTAGGCTTTCATCCTGCAACACCGGAGTGTACAAAAGTACACCTGCTCATTATCCTCGAGAGAAGGTGTAGCAGTAAATATAGGATATAGAAAGAAAGAAAAAGAAACCTTAGGACATCATTTTGTTATTCGGCTACCCTATGCTACATACAAATTAGCAAATTTATAATACATGGTCGATTGGTCCTAGAAAAGAAGATTTTTAAACTGTTTTTACCATATATGGGTATGGCGGCCATGTTGGTCGTGTGACCTGGACCATTTGAACAACTTTGCTTTCCCCTCTGTATGAAATTTAGGTACAATTGGCCAAGTGGCTTTTAATGAGATGTCTGAAATTTTCGAAATATGAGAGACCTAGGTCAAAGGTCAAAGAATGACCATGACCTCTTGTACTTACAAATCCAGGTTTATTATATATAACAATTTTGGCCAAAATATCAAACGATCTCACCGAAATCTTATGTTCCAGCATTTTCCCAAATAAAAGTACCAGGGAGCAAATTAAGCCTTACCGTAAAAGTGGTCAAGGTGAAACTAAGGGCATCATTTGGGTACCCTTGGTAGTATTCCTGTATCCCATGCTACATACCAAGTTTCAAGGCCATTAGTCTATTTGTTCTAGAGAACAATCTTAAGCTTTTTACCATATATCGGGCATGGCGGCCATGTTGGTTATAAAACCGGGACCGGTTGATCAAGTTTTTGTCTCCCCCAACCCCTGGACGCTTCATATAAAAGTTGGTTACAATTGGCTAGATGTTTCAGATGGATGAATGGATGACTTGCGATTTTATATCCCTTTGCACAGTATTTCAGTCATATCAGGACGATGGGAGGGTGATAATGAAAGGCTGTGTGCAATGAAACCCCGTTTACGGTCGTAGAGATTCCCATGTCCAGCGGAGCTCGAACCCGGTACCGCTAGATCAGTAGGCCAGCGCTTAACGTACTAAGCTACCGGGGCTTCTCGGTTGTTTCAGAGGAGAAGGCTTTTGGAAGTGCGGACGGACGACGGATTTCGACGGACGACGGATACTAAAACCGCCCGCGAAACCTCTAGCTTAAACAAAATATTATTACAACTGTTACTAGTACTCTACTTGTGAGACATTGTGGTGGTCTGATATTAAAGACAAGTCTCAAAACTGCTTGTCACTAGCCATTCTGTCGAGAAATGTATGCAAAGTGGATCGGTTAAGGCAAATAATTGAAACTGGCATTATATAATATACAGTTAATGTAAGTTTTTCATTTCTCATTAGTGGACTATTCATTGCTACCTACCTTTTTTGCACTAACAAAGTAGATACGTGATGTCTTAACTGTTAGGTTAGGTCAGAAATAAATGTTAAAATTGTAACCTCCATATAAGCATGCCCTAGTAATTGGATTAGACTGTTTACATTTTCTATGTAATGTTCTTTCAACCCGTGTTTCCGGAAAATAAAACGCATGTCCGTGTCCACTGGCTTTTACAGTTTCCTTATGTCTGAAAACATGTATATCCATACATTATCTTAGAATAACTTTGACTATGCCATGACGTAGCGGCGGCTATCTTAATATGGATATACGTCAAAGGGACTTCATTCTTAAATGTCACTACATTTTCTCCATCCTAGTACGAGGCCCATCTTGTTTTATCATATCGTGTGTTGGTTAAAATAAAAGTTATTCAATATAAAATACGTATACAGACAAAATACAAAACAAAACATGGTACAGGATCTGACGGTAAGCGCAATCGCTTCTATGAAAGTCATCTCCTGACAGGAGATGCCGTGTGTTATGAAGTACTTATGAAAAAAAAACGTTGTCAACTAAACTGCAACGGCTGCGCGTTTGATTATCGTTATATGTCTGGGTGCATTTTAGAGACTTTACTTTTATTCTTGTGTCTTGGTATACGAAACTGCTTTGTGAGTTTAAGTTGAGCTTGTAAGCGAACACTCTCCAATAAATACTTCTTCCTTCCCCAGTACTGCAAAACAGCCATTAACAAAGAATGAATCATACCATGAAAAAGACTCATTAATTTTGGCCATTAAAAGCGACATTTTTAATGGGCATGATATTATCTTTTTCCCATTATTTAAGCCATTTACATACCAATCGTCATCACATTTATCGACCCATGAACTTCATTTGAATACATAAATGGCCATAATTTTAGTTTCAATGCCATTTAGCTGACACAAAAAATGGCATGACATTAAGTGGTACCATTATTAACTGAACATTACATGGAATAAATATACAAGAAAGAAATTTATTATGAGCATTACTCAAGAATAATGGCCATGAAAGCCGACATTTTAAATGGGCCATTCCGATGTTCGTTCCGATTCCGAATTTTGTTCCGATTTAATGAGTTTTTAAGGGTAAGTATATATTTTTACTCTATTATGGCAGTCATAGTAGTTTTCACCACCATTAACTAAATGGTCTTTCACGACTATTAATTAAATGGTTATTTATGTTCATTAATAAACATTAATGCCCATTAAAGCTTGAATAATTTTCATGTGAATACAGTTGTAGCTTTACTTCAATGTTTTTTTTTTTTTTTTTTTTTTTTTTTACAAAAGGAGGGGATGTGGACCCTTTTGGCCATGAATAAAAGTTAGTGCCCTTTACAATGTGCAAGATGTTTATGGTTAACTAATGACAGACGAATTTGTTTCATGTCCATAATTAAACATATATTTATGCCCATTACTTTTTTATTTTAATGGCGATGAATTATATGTACGGAAAATTGGCATTCATGGCCTTGGTTTTAGAGTTGGTTTGTCATGGCCATGAAAATGTACGTAATTTTACGCTGGTTTTAAACGCTGGTTTCGTACTGTTAATGGCCATTTATTCGGGATGGGGATGTTTAATTGCCATAAATTAAAATTTAAAAAAAACATGGTCACGATATGGAACATATATCATGACCATTAAGTACTCAACAAGGAAACAGGAGGGCTCAGGTTATAATAAAAGACTAAACATACTCAGTTCTTTATCAGAGTTTCATTTTAACTGCTAACATACTGTAGATTGATGTTTATATTCTAGTTTGCAACTAAATAGCTTTGTAACTTAGAAATTACAAACACCCCTGATTATGTTATGAAGTCATGGCATTACATGCATACTATGGTTAGTTTGAGAACACTTAGTTACTTTGAGGAATGGTCTTAAGTGAATTACCCACTTTGGATGTTAACAGTGGGAAAAATAAATATAAATAATAAAAAAATAACTGAAAAATTTCTACAAAATGGGGAAAGATCTAAAAGAGAATATAATTTTTTTTTGGCATGTAAGGCTGATGCTTCTCAAAACATTTATTTTTTTCTTTACTAAAAATTAAGTATCATCGAATATTTTTTCTTTGTGAAAAGTCTTCTTTCATTGATACATATACACATATTTTCCCCGTGGCATACCTGTTTACTTTTTACTGGTAATGTTTAGCTGGTGCACCTGATCTGAATGATCAGCAAGAATAAAATTCAGCGATGTTGCCACGGCATCTGTGCAAACTAATCAATAGCTTCATTGGGTGCTTAATGGGTAGCAAAGGCTTCAGGGCACACTAAAGCAGGCAGCGAAGATGCTAAATAAACTACAGAGATGCATGTAAATTTTTATAATTTGATGACACATCTAGACAGTATTCGTTTTGTAATTCATGGTCCAAGCAAGTTTTAATAAAATTTTAAATCATGTTTTTTTCTTATTGTTGAGTAACCATGTTTCAGTTTGTTGAAACTCCAAATGTTTGTATCAAATCTCCTAAACTAACAATTGAACTACAATATTAAAACAATTCAAAGCTGAATGATAATCCTTAACAGTAATTAACTCGTCAATGGCCTCCGTATCGCCTGTTTGTAATGTTAAAAATATGCACAATGGCATAATGGTACTTTATCGGGCTTGGTACAAAAAGGGGTTCATAAATCCTCAACATCACTTTTGATTCGGAGTCCAGATGATGGTACGCATTCCAGAAGACAATATATAATTCGTCTTAATCGCAAACAGGAGAAACTGCAAAACCATACCAAACCAACTGGGGCCAAAGCGCGAGATTGGGGTTGTGGCAGCTAGGGTAGATGGATGTATGACTTCCGATTTAAGGTCTTTTTTTTTCAAAATTATTTCTGTCAAAGTAGGACGATTTGAGAGTGATAACGAAAAACTGTATGAATGGAACCCCGTTTACAGTTGGAAAAATTGTTGCCTGCAGCCAGAATCGAAAGCAGAATTTCTGGATCAGCAGGCCAGCGCTTAACCCACTGAGCTATCGCGGCTCCTGAGATGGTAGGGGTATGGTTCATTATTCTTCTTTACACCACCTCACCCAAAGCCAGGATGTAATCCATAAACATGTTCAAACATCGAGTATTACATCCCTATGAATATCTAGATATTATTTCAACGGACAATAAGTTCTTGTTATGATATGGTAAACGATATCATGAGATCTTATTCAGCTCGCCGTCTCTCTCTCTCTCTCTCTCGTACCACCCAAGTACCTAAAACATCCATTTCATGAAAACTGAACTCAAATCTTCATAAATACTTAGGCCTTACAATGAGTGTGAAAATGTACGCGGTTTTCAATATAGCATGCTTATGTACCGAACCTCCTTTGCATTTGCATAACTTGTAGGAACGGACGCCTACAAAACATGCGCCGAAAAATGTATACAATCCACCAGCTTTACTCAACATTACGCTCTCGAGATATCTAGTGGAATTATCTACGGCGCGAAATTTATGACGATTTCGGCGCCACAGCAGGCTAACATATATTGTAAATGCATGACAAAATTACCGCGATTATCGGGATAGGGCGTTTCGACGCCAAACCACCTCAACCATCGCCATGAAACCACATCTTCAGGATATGGTAGTCATTCAGTCTTGTAAATACGCATAGGTGTGATTCTTCTAAAACGCTGTGTCATCTATTTCGCAATTGGTTGCGCTATTTTGCATATTCATGCATAAAGGTCAGAAAGACAGGTCAATTTGCGCATCGACATAACTATTGAACCGATTATTTTTTTCTTCAAAACATCCGTAATACTGTTCGTTTTTTTACTTGTAATAATGCAGCGAAAAGCAATGCTTCTAAAAATTTCTATCCAGTTGTCCACGAAAGAGTGATCAAACGACACTCTTCATCGAAAATGCATTTTTGAGAGAGCTGCGTCAATCAAATTAAAAAAAAACTTCCATTGATTCAATTAGTTTTTGAAATTCTCCTAAAAGTTAATCTTGTCAATTAATCTGTTGATATGTTCACATTTGATATTTTTGTCTGTTCCTGCTTTTTATCCATTTGCTTTTTCCAAGTATCCGTTACCTACGTACACCTGCTATACGTAGTTTCCTTTATTGAGAGGTGTTAAGAGCTAGATCACCAAAGTACGTGTGTTAAGATAGTGAGAGACACACTTTTCCCTTATAAATATAAAGAGTTGGCTTATCTCATATCATTAGGAATACCCCTTAAGGGGTATCTGATCTGAGATCCAAACTGTTTGCTGCCTAGACATCATTTCTACAAGAGTTAGTTAGACCTATATTGTCGAAATATTTTTTATTATTGATGCAGACGAAAATTTCTGCAGACGACAAAAAATACCCAGAATGCAATGGGTTAAGGAGACTGAACTGAAGACCAAGACAAGGAAGGTTAAAAGCAGTGAAAGGAGGGAAAATAATACGTCTCTCATATGCAGTTCCGCGGATACATATACGGTAAGCCCTGTAGCACCATCTGCCATAGGAACACGAGCAACCTAAATTATTAAGCATTTGCATTTTGTTTGCACTAAATATAAGACATATATCTCATTATTCAAGTTGTCATTCAGCTGCAGTTAAGATGCAGTGATTATTTAAAGCACAGAACTTAAAAGAGTTTAATTCAAGAACTGTCTGATAAATGCACGCAAGCGACAAACGCATGTCCGCTAATTACGTTAATACTTAGATATATTTCAATACAACTACGATGCCAATTAACGCGTTTACATGTTGTTTTTTTTTAACTGCTCGATGTTTTGATTATGACGACACTCAATAATGTTAAAAGGTAATAAATAATGATTTTAAACAAAATGATTGCGTTCACATTTCTGACAGTTTATAAGTGAACATTCACATTTAAAATACAGTCATCTCTCGATGTCTCAAAGTGAAATCCGATCTATGAATATTTTAAGATAAATTTTCTGAATTCTTAAAAACTACAGAACCCTCAGCTTTATCAGTCAAAAAGTAAAGTCGTTTTGAACAGCCCCCCCCCCCCCCCCCCCCACAAGCTGCAGAGATCATTGATGAAAAAAAAGGCTGGGTTCAGCGCGAAGAAACACCACAGAAAAGATCTTCAGCCTCAGGGTCAAGTGTGAAAAGTACCTTAAACATCAGCAGAATCTGTACCATGTCTTCAGACATTAAAAAAATGGTGGGGTATGAGATGCAGCATTATGGGCTACCATGCGGAAGTACAATGTCAATGCAAATCTAGTTCGCTCCATTGTTCTCCGTTTCTAGTGTTTTTGATCTTTTTGTTAATCCAGGTACATGTATACTTTTCATCTACGTTCAGGCGTATAACGGCAGGCGCGATCATTTTCCGACCGGGCTGCGACCGATCCAGTATAAAGGTATTATTGGGTCCGTCTTCCATGGTGTTTCTTGAGCAAAGCTCAACCTAATGGAGCCCGTTCCTTTCAAGGCTGTTTAAACTGACCAGACGAATTCCGATAGCTATGTGATCGCTTCGTCATGAACACATGGCCAACGATTCAAAGAGTTCCTTCGCCCTGCCCGTTTGCGTCTTCTAAGAAAACTTCCGCCCTGTTATGATGTGTTCATATTACTCCTAGTTGACCTTCTGGTTGTGGGACTAATGGACGTGGCAGCATCTTATTTCTTCCTAGCAAGTCACTGACTTGTCAACTACCTATGATATGAACAAGCAGACTCAGAGGCAATTGGCTGATATAAGGACTAGAATAGAAAAAATACTTGTAGTTGTTTTTCCTCTAAAGTAGCTAGAGTAAGTCATTACGACGAAGCTGAATGGGATGTTAATCAAAATGGGGTAATGCCTGCACTGATGAAGTTTAAAACACTTCATGTTTACTGAAGCTGAGAACAGGGCTAACTTTGGAAATGTAACAGGGTCTCGATTTTCCTATAGGGAGCTGGCCTTTGTTTGATTGATTTTCGTTGAGTAGTTAAGTGTATTACACTATGACGTTTGAAAGGCTTCATGCTGATGACGTTATCTCAGCAACATACTCCAGAATAGTATGTAACAAATCCCCCCAGATGAAGGATGCCGCATATCAGTTTAAGACGATATTCGCAAAAGATAGCTGAGATATGCTGATTGCAAGTGTTAAGCCACAGATGGACGAACGACCAGCTTCCCAGGAAATTACGTTTCAATACAGTTTTAAACGAATATTTACTGCATGTACGGACAAGGGAAGCTACGTATGCTACACAACGGCTTGTTTTTTCTAATATGTCTTTCGATTGTTTGGTAGAATATAAAACAGGACTGGTAACAGGACATATGTTTTTCATACAATTTTGAATAAGTATGTCTGAATTCAAATGGCAACTATGCAAAGGTAAGTAGAGCACTCTAAGGCCCTGATATATTTTGAATGGGTTTTACTTGATTAACTTTATTTTAAAGTACAAGAACCTTTAATTTGAAGCCAATATCTCTGCTACTGCTGATGAGGAGGAATTTTAAAGTAACTCTGCTTTCTGCACCGAATTATCAAAGAGAATAAATAAACTTTTCAAACTTACAGTTAATGATGCAACACTTGCTAATTTAGTCAGACTCAAATCTAATGACCATGTGCATTTGTAGCAGAAGCAAGGCAGTCTGATTCAAGATAAAAATAATCTAAATATAGAAATGCTAGTAACATACAAAGTGCAAGACGGTTTGATAACAACTGACATTAAAATATTTGTTGGGATGGAAGTTTCTGTCGGAAACATTGCTGTCTGGCTTAGCTTTGCACTAATACGCCGCGTCATGAGAAAACCAACAAAGTGGTTGTGCGCCCAGCGCACTAAGATCAGCCTGCGCATTCGCCGAGGCTGATCAGAATTTTTGTTTAGCGCTTAAAGGGTAGCTAAGGGTCCAAGCTATGTCCATGCGGGCAGTGAAGACTCTGATCAGACTGGACGAATGCCCAGACTGATCTCAGTCTGCGCTGCGCGCACGAACACATTGTTGGTTTTCTCGTGTCGCGGCTCAAACGCATTCGATTTGTACATCAGAATCAACACCTCTTGTCTATTTCGGCTCGACTTTGTTGGATTACAAACTCACGCGACTAGGTTTTGGGTAACAAAGCTGTATCTGTATATCCTGTCTAAAAGTAGTCAATGAAAATATGAGGATTCAAAAGTTGGAAAACAAAAGAAAAAAAAAAAAGAGACAGAAAGAGGCGAATTAAAAGTAAGAAGCAAATTGGAGATCAATAAGACACGTCATATACACAAAGCGAGCATTTGACTTATGAAGCGATCTTTGACTGGCTACATACTGACGTTGTACGTGATAACATTTTTTTTTTGGTTAAATCACGTCATCGAGTCACGTCATCATGCGATTGAGATGACTGCACGTTCGGACAAACTGCCATGATTTCTTTTCATTTGTTTGACGCTCTTTACGTATGCTTCGAGTAGTCCAAGGAACACTTGAGTATTGATCGGGTCTAACCAAATAGTAATGCCGAACGTGCCTAGTCAATTCGTCCACGTACTTTAGTCGTCCTCTAGTGAGATTTTCTCGGTTACATTAATCAAGGTCATTGTATGTTCGCTACATCTGCAGTTTTTTACACCACATCCAAGACATGTATCGTTAATAGTAATGCCGAACGTGCCTAGTCAATTCGTCCACGTACTTTAGTCGTCCTCTAGTGAGATTTTCTCGGTTACATTAATCAAGGTCATTGTATGTTCGCTACATCTGCAGTTTTTTACACCACATCCAAGACATGTATCGTTAGCAATCTGTAACACACATGCCGTCTAGAGATGCAGATTATCTAACTAACCGGAACATTTATGAATCAGTTCCAAGAAATGCACGGAGCATTATATTTAGTTTGTGACACCAGCATATTAAGTTTAGATCTATTTATTGTGGCTGTGAACAGTTTTCGAGTCATTCACAAACAATTATAACGGACAAAACCTACACGTCAGCATGGAAATTGTTAAATCTCTCGATTCTTTAGCCAGATTGCATTACAGGCCTAAGTAATTATAAAAGGCAGAATTAGGTTGCTTTATCTCAGTATTTCTTTAGACACATAAGGGTTAACATCTCAAGGAGGTAATAAAACTCCAATAACTGATCTGATCGGCTGTTGGCCGTGTAGAAGAATCTACCTGAGAAACAACTGATAACCGAATGGGTTGATATTTTTCAATAAGACGACGTTAATTTTTATCAGAAAGAAAGTAGCTTCGTCCACTTAAAGGACTACCTGGTCTGCTGATCTTTCATAGCTCTACATTTGTTTTACCTTTCAGTTTGTTAGTAATAAGTTTGTTCTGTAGACTTTTCTTACCTCATAGGCGAAGGTCAATCCGTGTAAACATATTTGCTATCAGTTGTTATACGGCAGTGAGTCACAGCTGTTAAATCATTAAGATAGAGAGATACTCATATATTTGACAGAAATCTTAATTATTGTGGTACACAATGGGCATCTTCATTTTGGAAAGACTGGCAAGTTTTATCCCTGAAAGGGCCAGAAGAGCAAACGACACATTTACATTTGCAAACTTAAAAGAAATGTTTCGCCAAAGTTATAACATATTGAGAATTTAAAGACTAGATAGTGAACAATGTAGATCCAGATGAGGCGGCTCAGGACAAATGATCTTATCTGAATCTAGGTCATGCTAAAAACACTCTCTTAGAAAAGTGTACCCGACTAACCCCACTTAACAGAACTTAAGTGGGGTAGGTCGGGTTTGTTCGTTTATGGCACCTCCAGCTGTGTGATCTCGGTTGTTTCTTTAGACAGTCTTGGAGAAGGCGAGGACATCATACTTAAGAATGATATGATAACCAGATGTGGCCTTCCAGTGCCATAAATTAAAAAAAAATGCAAAAACAATAGAGTGTTCAAAAGTAATTTGAGGATAAAGAAGATAACCTAGGAGTAAAAATTAATAGGATTTAGTCTTTGAATCACTGCTCTGCCTTGAGAATTACGATTTTTACTATTTGATATGGACAGTGAAAACAACTAAAAGTATTTAAGCACATGTAGTAATGTCATTACCTAGCTGCTAGTGGACAGAGTGTATATCTATCTTACATAATTCCTAAGATGCAAATTAATTGCCAATGAGAAAAGTCAGTGCATTGTATTTAGTTATAGGATAAAAGATGTGTTTCTCAGGCTGTTTTGCAAATTCTACTTTAAAGCACTTAAATGGTTAAGTGATTATGGAATACATTTTTTGCAAACTCAACTGATGAGGCTTTGATAGCCGGAACTTCGAAGTATGTCCCATGTTCATTCTTTTGAATTGAAGGAACTCTTTAAGATTTCAATTCTAATTAGTTTTGATTATCACAGTTTAACTAAAGTTAATTAACGTTAACATAGTTGTGATGTTGAAAGATTCACATTTTTGAAAGATCCGCCACATCATTTATAGACACATTGAACACGACGGGATATTATTTAGTAGAGAGTCAGCAGCACTTTTAGAAGCAGTACATATACGAAACTGTTGGAACACCAGTCGCCTAGATGGATCTGTGCATACAGAATAGAGTTGTCAGTATGTAGGTTCCTCAAGTCCAAAGTATTGTTGACGCGAACTGAACGGAGTCTGTCCTGACCGTTTGGATTTGTGCAGGCTGGGTTTGTACAAACTTAAAGGTAGCTTCCCCTGACAACTTGGAATGACAGGTTGGTGGTTTGTAGCCATAATCTGCATACTGTCACGTCCACATACGAACATATTATAAAAGCTGAATAGAATTAGGTCGTTACTTTACACGTACAAAAAGAACATATAAACGTTTGTGAAATCAACCATATTGTCAAGTTATGACTGCGCACTTTTTAAATATTATACTGATGAAACAATTAAACTTCTATTACTCCAAATTTCCAGAGTCTTCTCTGAAATGATCAAAGAAATTAATTAAGCTTACTAAAATTATTTTCCAATATTAAAAAATATCGAAAACAGCTCTGCCTTATGGCTACTAATAAGTTTATAATTCACTCTTTTTGGACCATTTAAACATACGAGAGAACGATTGTAAGGTATAATTAATGTGGCAACATATATTTTTCGTTTACCGTAAATATTCTAAGTATTCGGACAGACAGGTCTGAGCAGACAATGTAGAGGCAAACCAGTGTGAAAAGGGACTATACTGTGTCCCATTCTATCTGCATTCTATGAAGATTACCTGTTCACCAAACCATTTTAAAGACAATTGCCCTCTTTTATATTTATTTTTTTAACGAGATGAAACCATGGAATTTACTCTTGGACTGTTTGCAAATCAGAACTCCTTACAATCTATCTAAAGTCTTTCTCCCCGATATATACACTTCAGTTGGCTTGCAGACATTTATCAGACTTGTAGGCGAAGCATTATGAAAACTTATGAAAACTTATGAATCCTTAAAGTCAGTTCACCAACTATATTAACAAGATGAAGACATTATAGGTCAGACAAACAAAATAGTTCATAAAGTTGATGGTAAACTACAACGGTGACTGAGAAGTACTGCAAAGCTAGAATATATTACTATTTTTCTGAATAAATGTTTCCCTTGCACAAGAAACTTTGTTCATCGTATCTTTACAAAAACTTGTGTCGAGTTACAAATAAGATGGCGTAATAGAAGCGAGTAAGCCACATCATTATTTAGATTCACAACACTTTGCAACGGCTTGTGAAAGATCTACACAAGATACTTCAATCTTTGAACCAGAATATCTGTAATAAGCTATTCATTTGCAACATGGATTGTAGTCGTAAGCGTATGGATGACTTTTTATTCTAATGTCTAATATGACACACTCGACACGTTTTTTTTTACATCAGCTGCAGCATGTTTCTACCCAGGCATAGTGGAGTGATTATCTGACACAAATTATAGTCGACGTTGCAGATATCTGGGATCTTAAAGAGAAGTCATCTGATTGCAGAAACGGTACACATGCAAACAAAACGGTACACATGTAAACAAAACGGTATTAGTATTAGTATAGACAAAAGTGCCCAGTGCGTTTTCGTGTCCTAGAATAAAATTCACAATTAGACTTGTGCCTTGCCGTAGTCTTCTTATACGAACTTGGAGACACTATAACTCCAGCAGCAACTATCGGGCCAAAACTGATTTTAATTTCACCTAGCACGAGGTGAGGAGTTTGACGTAATAATTAAAACTTAACTTTTCCTTGCTTGAGTTTTCCCCTTGCATCACTGAATGCTACTTAGTTGGATTCGGTATCACGCGTCGCTTTCATTCCTATTATACTGACACCTAAACAGTTTCTGCAACCTCGAAACTAGTAAAAGACGTTTTATCTGCTCTTGGGCAAAGCCACATTTCAGTGGTTTTGATACTGGTCTTTTGACTAAAGAGTGGGATGTAAAGTGGGCTGTGAAACAAGTATTAGGAGACAGAATGCGTCATAGAGTTATAGTGTCTCCAAGTTCGTATAATCATTTAAATGCATCATTTAATGTGGCTTTATATGAGAGCAGGCACTTATTTGATTACGCAGGACTTCGACAGCTTTTTGCGACTCTCTGGTATATGCAACTTGCAATGTAAAGCAACTGTCTGGAAAAGGCTTTGACAGGACTTGAATGGCAAATAAGCTAGAATATGATGCGCTGCAAAGAAAATGTAGCTACATTTTAAAAAAGCAAGAGTTGAAATAAACGTCTATGCATGACATTGTAATGTCTATTTCAGTGATCTGTATGATTTACTTACAAGACATGCATCAACATCAGAATGCCACAACGCAACTGATGACATGAGTAAATCGATTCAAATAGTTCTGAATAGTAATAGCAGGGTATTCCAGCAAAACTTGGATGTCTTGTAGTTTAGCTGATCTTTTGGCACTACCTTTGAAATAATATGTGTTCTCAGCAGCTTGTGATGTAGATAGTGCTAGATTATGAGCTACACAATGCATGTTTTGCATGAGAGGATTTTCAAGTCTCATAACTGCTGCACAACCATTCACTTTTCCTTGATACTCGTAACTGATGCACGGGAACACCTAAAGTAATTATCACCTCGCTTACTGAATTTATCAAAAATAGTCTTTGCAAGTCCTGCACCTGTAGCAACTTCACATTCAATATTTGTGAGAAAACGTGTAGATGGTCTCATATCCTCTAAAATCATTTGGACATAAATCACAAGTCTCTTATGGTTTGAGATATCAGTGCTCTCATCGTATAATGCCATCGCAACCTTTGAATTGGCCAGTTATGACCTTAGATCTTCTTCCACAACACTTTACATACTTGTAACATTTCCGTAGATGTGAAAGAGGACTGACAGTCTTAGAATCTATATAACTAAGAGTGTAACCAGCCTAGTCTTGTCCACGCAAAAAATCAATCAGTGTCTTAAATTTCATAAGTGCAATATCTTAGGTTATCAGAAAATGCAAACAACGGAATAAACTCACAATTGCGAGGTCTTCTTTTATGTCAGTTTTTTGTCTGTGGTAGCAAGATGCTGTGGTAGTGGATCAAAATGCTCCAGCAGCAAGCCAAGATGATGCCGCAGTGGGTCAAGATGTTGTTGTAACAGGCAATGATGTTGTGGAAGTGGCTATAGTAGCAGTGAAAGAAGATCAGTTTAAACATATTTTATTGCCTAAATAACATAGCAAAGGGGTCGGGCTACAAGCTCTCACAACATTAGTTACAGCCCTTCCCCTGTGAAAGTAGATAATGCTCTGATTGCAAGCACACAATCCTGGAATGTAATTTTAGTTTAAACAATATTTATTTCAAAGATACTGTACATGTACAACAATACAGAGATACAACAATTAGCACACAGTACAATGAATGGGATACAGAAGAAAGTCATTGACTTTTTTAAAATCTGTTTCCTTCCATTCCATACATTCCTTGGGTGGAATGTAATTTTGAATGGATGACTTGTGAGTGCACGTGTGTTCCAGGCATACTAGGATGACTGTGGGGGATTTGAGGGGGGGGGATTGAATATATGTGTACACTTGAAGACTTTACAGTTGGATAGAAATCCGCTTCCAGCCGAATTCGAACCCAGAATGCTCGCTTTGCAGGGAAAAGAAGAATTTGGGTGATATACAGTAGAACCAGCTGTACTTTTTCATCACACAAAGATAGGAAATAGGTTAACTTTTTAAACTCAAAACTTATGACCTGACTGGTAATTAAATAATCAGACAACAGCATATTGAGAGTATATATGTGGCAACAGACGTATTTCTCTAATGCCACGTCTAATAATTGAAAAGCGACATTAAGCCATTTGCGACCAGCGAATACTTTTTCAGCCTGAGCATTTGCATTTCTGTAAGCTGATAAACCCTAAGTCACACTTCTTCATAAATTGTAATGACAGCAGGGAAAACGCTAGGATGCGCAGGCAGGACTGACTCAATCCTGTATGATATCCGTAAGGTACATTTCACGCGACCCCTCTCGAGTAACATACATGTCTTAAAAAGGTTTTTATGGCGGTTTGTTCATAAACAGCCATTAACGTTCTATTTTCTACAAAAAAGCAGGCATTTATTAAGTACAAATGATTAAAAATATAATATATTATCTTTAAATGTATCAGTTAGCGATAAATAATATCAAAAGAGGAATATTTTAATCACAGAAATATTTATACGAATTAGACGGCGCCTTAACGAGTTTTGAATGTACTTCATTTAATTAGGATTTGAATGAACATTAGCGTTAATAAGGCAGCATCACGTAAGATATTATTTCTACATCAAAACAGATACATTCTTAGTCACAAAATGAGATGAAGATTTCACTGTTAGAACTGTGAACTGCGGTGGATAGGTGATTTGCAATATAACGTGAATAATTAACTAAACGGTGTAACGTCTTACTTCTGATCAGTTTTGCGGCAAAGTAACGTTTCATACCGTAAATTTCCGCAACCAAAAACGTCAATATGTGGCTAATATCCTTCATATATATACTGAGTAAAAATGAAAAGGCTACATTATAGAAGACAGTTTGTAACTAACACAATGATACTTTTTTAACTGTATATATTAATTTTAGTCGTGCAAGACATTCAGCAAGTGAATGTTCAAAAAATTCTGAATCTGATACTCTTCATAACAGAATTATTTTATCCTTTGCAATTTTAGCATGTTTTGTAATACACCAAATATGCGCATGCGCAGATGCACAATTCTTTGCTGATCTAAAGCGTTGCATCCGGAGTGATAGAAAAAGCAAGAAATGACTCATAATTGTTATGTAGAAAAAACTAGGAAATTGAAGCTTTAGTTTTCAAAATTAAAAATTATCTCCCTTTGCATTAAAACTATAGCAAATCTCAATTTTTGACTATTCTTTGATGTATCATTTTTCTGAGCAACTTTTTTCTCGTTCTTATAGTGCAATAAATCATGCACTTTGCGTTTCATTTATTTCAAGCAAAAATGTGACAATATGTGAGGAAACCGCAAATTAATTTCTTGTTGGAATTTCCATTATTCACGATTTCTTATTGTGTTTTCGAAGAAATATCAACATTTCAACACTAATTTTCATATTGATGTGTGCTTTCTCTTGTCATATGTTTGGTACGCTGGCCGTTTACCTAATGCAAATTAAAGACAACAGTATCATGTACTCTTTTCTTAAATCAAGTTTAAAATGCCTGATTTACTGTTTCGTATTTGTTCAGCAGATAATCGGACCCCCGTTCACTTTGAAATGTGTTCGTTTTATCTGAAACGGCTTTTGCAGCTATCCACTGGTATCATGGCCTAATACATGCATTCAACTTTAAAATGCATATATATTCATGAACCGTTTATGGTTCCACAAAACAGAAACTTTGAGGACAAATCAGTTGTAGCGTTTTCACTTTTGTTCAGTAAACGGTAGTATAAAACTGTCTGATTATGAGCCGCCTTATCAGTACCGTTTGCGGGATTCTAACTGGGTCTTTTGTTTGTAAGTGTTAAACTGGCTATTTATCTGGCTAGAAGACTTCGAGTACAGGGTGTCTAAAAACATGGAATTTTTTTAGAATTACTGTAACCCCTTTATTTGTCCTGAAATTTTATAAAATTTTGTGGTTGTAGCAATATGATACCTCATTGCACTAATGGTGTTTAAGAACAAGGTGGCGCTATTTATCGGAAGTGACATCATAATAACATCAAAATAGATTTATGACATAATTTTCTGTCGTCTGCACTAACGAAACCACATAATGGCTTTAAGTGAAAAAAATCGTAGATCCAGTGTGTTCTCGGGTTTACCTTCTAAGGAAATACAAGGACTTTAAATTGTTCCAAATAATGAAATAGAGTCTGAATAGATAAAGAACCCGGTGGTGTGATGGCTTTGCATTGTTTAACAGAGAAAAGAGAGGTGGAAGTCGAAAGAACTAAAGTACTAAATAACATTCTGTCTTTTTCCCTTTTGTTGAGATCTAATTTTCTTTAGAGTTGAAGAAAATGACTTCCATACTTAAATATTTTTGGTGTTATTCAAATGATTTTGAAATTTGGGCTCTTTCTGTTCCTTACCAACAGACAATTTCAATATCCATTTCTTGAAGTTTTCAGAAATCTATTACTTGAGATAGTGTAAAATTTTCTGTTCATATAATGGAAGAACTGGAACTCTGTGAACCTAACTTTATTTCACTTGAGACACGTCAGCAGTTTCAACAGCACTGACAACAGAAAATGATGTCATATATATAATTTTACAATATTATGACGTCACTTCTTGCTAGCAGCGCCATCTTGTAGTAACACTTCATCATTGCAAACGAGTATCACACTGCTACAACCACACAAAATTTAAAAAGGTGTCCTTGAAAAGAAAAGGAGAACAGCAAATTAACAGTGGCTTCCCTTAAAAATGTTTGAGAAAATGTTTGATGTCTCATCAGTTTACAGAGTTGATTCCCACTGATAAGAGAGGCAAATATGAAAAATCCATGGCAGAGCTGCTTTTCCTGAACATGTACTAATATACTGAATCACCTTGCAAACGTTCTGACTGGTTATTGAATCTATACTGTAGACTAATGAGACAGTGAATTTGTCGCAGTAGACATGTTTAATGATACATAAGAGAAGTCTGAAAATAGCCTTTTCCTTCGTTCATACAGGGTCAAGTCGGGTAACTTCGGATAGCGGGTAAATTCGGACATACCATTGCAAACAGTGAACATCCTGACAGCTCATATATATCAGGATTTTACTGTTTGCCCAAACAACTGACATATAAAGTAGACAATGTCACTTTCCGAATTTACCTGCTATGCGAATTTACCTGACTTGACTCTACTGCCCTTAACAATCCATTCGCAGTATTAAAGTTGCATGGCCTTATTACTATGATACAACTGACAGCTTCTTTAAATTACTGCATCATTTAGCAAAGACGAATGTGTTAATCACAGAGATATTAAAACGAACTTTATGGTGGTATTAAGATTTTCCGAATGTGTCTCGTTATTTAGATTTTATTGCATAATATGAAAACAAAGGCAGTATCACGTGGAAAACCATCGTCACCAGCAGCACATGACCCAATTTCAAACCTGGTCTAGATTTCTTGGATATGAACATTCTGACAAAGTAATCAAACTGCGCCCTCTAGAGTGTACACAATGTTTATCGAAAGTTTGACCTAGTGACCTACTTTTTGACCCAACATGACCAAGTTGCACCCTTGGTCCAAATTTGTTGGAGACACACATTGTGACAAAGTCTCATGAAGATTTCAGAACTGTGTCCTCTAAAGCGTTCACACTGTTTTAGCTCACCTGAGCACTTTGTGCTCAGGGTGAGCTTTTGGGATACCGTGATGTCCGTCGTCTGTCGCACGTGCGTCCGGACGGACGTCCGTCCGTCAATTTTTGCTTGTGTACTCTCTACCGAGCACAGTTTTCATCCGATCTGTATGAAACTTTGTCAGAAACTTTGTCAGAATGTTCATGTCCATAAATCTAGGCCAAGTTTGAAACTGGGTCATGTCGGGTCAAAAACTAGGTCACTAGGTCAAATATTAGAAAAACCTTGTGTACACTCTAGAGGTCACAGTTTTTATCCAAACCTAATGAAGCGGCCATTTTGTTCAGCGGAGTGGAACCGTTTAAGCAATTTTTGTTCAGGGCCATGAGTAAAACTTTCTGTGATTTTTTTTTTAAATCGAGCCATTGGCTTCATAGACGATGTTTTTTTTTCCTATTGTTAGCTCTGGTGGCCATATTTAATAGCGGAGCGAAATCGTTTGAGCAATGTTGGTAGAGGGTTTCCTAAGGACCATTTCTGTGAAATTATTTCAAAATCTGCCCAGCAGTTTTGGAGGAGAAGTCGTTTAAAGGGATTTTTTCTATTTTTAGCTTTGGCGGCCATATTGTTCAGCGGAGCGTAGCCGTTTGAGCAATTTTGGTAGAGAGTCTCCTAAGTAACCTTTCTGTGAAATTATTTCAAAATCTGCCCAGCAGTTTTGGAGGTTTACAGCAAAAGAATCAAGTTTGCCATCTAATGTGTTTCATCTAGGTCTGTTATTTTTATTGAACAATTGTTTACATTAGTTACCTGACTAATGGTGGCCATTCTGATCATTCTCTTCTTGACTGAAGCTTCTCCCCCACAGAGGCGGTTCATGAATATTTAGTGTAAGCTACTCAAGGTTGAGCGAACAATAACTCCGTTTCGCTTGGACAAATGCAATACAGAGTGATTCAGTATTGGACTACCTTAAGATAGAAATGTCACATACTGTTGTGTTTAGACTTACACTATTCATATGCAGCGACTTTCAATTACCGTTAAAACTCCTCAAAGTTTGGACACCTAAAATAATTACACTATTTCTCCTATAAGTAAAAGGGTTTGGTTTAATAATACAATTAAAAAAACCAAAGGATGCAGATAGAATGGCAAACATTGAAGACTCAGATCAGACTGATCTGGGAATGCACTGTTTTCCGAGGACTATCTATCCCAATATATAACGTTTACGGTAGCTTTCATTCTGAATAGAATTGCCACAGTTTATTGTGTTTCAGCTCTTTTTCCAAGAGACTATCAAAATGTTTATTTTCAGCTACTGTGAAGTAATTCTTCCAATCCCCAACTTCACCTGAAACCGAATAAAAAACATAAAAATATAAAATCGATAATTGGTATTTAATAAGCAGGCATGCAAATTTATCAATATTTTCTTTTATTACTTAGCAAATGAATTAAAGTAAGAACGCAGCATAAAAAGATCAAGGCTAACTCTAGGTCATCATTTGAGCTATCTTGGCAGTGATCGAGAAGCCGATGCCTCATACCAAGTTTCAAGGCCATTGGTCAATTGGTTCTTGAGAGGAAGATTTTTAAAGGTTTTTACCAAATATGGGCATGATGGCCATGTAAGTCATGTGACCTGAACCGTTTAGATAATTTTTCATTCCCTCAGCCCCTGGACGCTCTTTATGAAAACTGGTTACAATTGGCCCAGTCCCTTTACAGGAAATAGTTAAAATTATCGAAATTATAGATTCCTAGGTAAAAGGTCTAAGAAACTTCAAAGTACGGCTCATGTTCGTTCTTTAGAATATTACTCTGCTCTTGAAGGAACTGATTAAGATTTTATGGAAAGAAATAGACAAGTGTTATATTTTCATCAACTGATCGTTACAATTATAATTACAATTATTTCGGCATTCTGAGATTATTTTATTTTCCGCTCTAAGAACATCTAAATAACGTCTTCTTGTTTTTTGAAAATCAAAGAAAGAACAGACCAGAATAAGAATAAAGCCTTCTTCAAAACATGTATCTAAGTAATCCTTTATTAAAGTAGAGCTATTCCCTTTTTTAACAGACGGAATTAGATAATTACTGCTTTTTATTATTCGTTAAGTCCCGAGTCCTCATTTAAAACTCTTTATAGATGTAAATGAATTTGTCGCTATTTACTATAGTTTGCTACAAACACGTTCAATGTTCAGAAGTTCAAGGTAAATTATGTTAAGGGAATTAGCATACTTACAGTCGCTAGAAGGAAAATTTCAGCCATACCGTTCCATCGTTTGTTTGTGCGTGTGTTTTTTTCTTCAGTTTTTACTATTTTTTCTTTGTTTTTCTTAGACAGAAAGTAGGTCAACAAGGTTAAACTATTCAATACCTAGAAATATTTTCCAGAGAAAAACTGATGTCCGCCACCAGTCCATTTACCATCCCCTCTAATGAATAAAAAGTCTGTAGAAGTAAAATATCCAGGCAAGTTTTGAGAAAATCCATCCACTGGTTCAGAAGATATCCTACATAGATGACTATATCCTTGAACAAGAGGGCCATGATGGCCCTGGATCGCTCACCTGAGTATCCTGTGAACCTAACCTCAGAGACATCCATATGACCAATAGACAGAGTTTCACAAAGATTTAATGGAAAATGAACCCTTTATTGTGTACCTAAGTTTTTTTTAAGATTTAACCTAATGACCTAGATTTTGACCCCACATGACCCAGTTTCAAACCTGGTCTAGATTTCTTGGATATGAACATTCTGAGAAAGTTATCAAAACTGTGCCCTCTAAAGTGTACACAATGCTTTTCTGAGGTTTAACCTAGTGACCTACTTTTTGACCCAACATGACCAAGTTGCACCCTTGGTCCAGATTTGTTGAAGACAAACATTCTGACAAAGCCCTATGAAGATAGAACAAAACTGTGTCCTCTAAAGCGTTCACACTGTTTTTCTAAGAACTGACCTAGTGACCTAGTTTTTGACCTAGCATGGCCCAGTTTCAAATCTGGTATAGATTTAATGAAAATAAATATTCTGACAAGGTTTCACGTAGATTGGATCATAACTGTGCCCTCTAGAGTGTACACAAGGTTTTTCTAAGATTTGACCTAGTGACCTAGTTTTTGACCCCACAAGACTCAGATTCAAATTTGGCCTAGATTTTATATAAATGAACATTCTGACAAAGTTTCATGAAGATTGGATCATGTGTGCACAAGGTTTTTCTAAGATTTGACCCAGTGACCTAGTTTTTGACCCCATATGACCCAGTTTCAAAGATGGTCTAAATTTCATTAAGATAAACATTCTGACAAAGTTTCATGATGATTGGATCACAACTGTGCCCTCTGTGTCATTCTAAGATCTATTTCTATTTTAAGCTCTGGCGGCCATATTGTTCAGCGGAGCGAAACCGTTTGTGCAATTTTGGTAGAGGGTCTTCTAAGAAACATTTCTGTGAAATTATTTCAAAATCGGTCAAACAGTTTTGGAGGAGAAGTCATTTAAAGGATTTTCTATTTTTAGCTCTGGCGGCCATTTTGTTCAGCGGAGCGGAACCGTTTGAGCAATTTTGGTAGAGGGCCTCCTAAGGAACATTTCTGTGAAATTATTTCAAAATCGGCTTAGCAGTTTTGAGGGAGAAGTCGTTTAAACGTTTTTCTATTTTTAGCTCTGGCAGCCATATTGTTCAGCGGAGGGGAACCGTTTGAGCAATTTTGGTAGAGGGTCTTCTAAGAAACATTTCTGTGAAATTATTTCAAAATCGGCCTTGCAGTTTTGGAGGAGAAGTTGTTTAAAGTTTTTTTCTATTTTTAGCTCTGGCGGCCATTTTGTTCAGCGGAGCGGAACCGTTTGAGCAATTTTGGTAGAGGGTCTTCTAAGAAACATTTCTGTGAAATAATCTCAAAATCGGCCCAACAGTTTTGGAGGAGAAGTCGTTTAAAGGTTTTTCTATTTTTAGCTCTGGTGGCCATTTTGTTCAGCGGAGCGGAACCGTTTGAGCAATTTTGGTAGAGGGTCTCCTAAGGAACATTTCAGTGAAATTATTTCAAAATCGGCCCAGCAGTTTTGGAGGAGAAGTCGTTTAAAGGTTTTTCTATTTTTAGCTCTGGCGGCCATTTTGTTCAGCGGAGCGGAACCGTTTGAGCAATTTTGGTAGAGGGTCTTCTAATAAACATTTCTGTGAAATTATTTAAATATCGGCCCAGCAGTTTTGGAGGAGAAGTCGTTTAAAGGTTTTTCTATTTTTAGCTCTGGCGGCCATTTTGTTCAGCGGAGCGGAACCGTTTGAGCAATTTTGGTAGAGGGTCTCCTAAGGAACATTTCTGTGAAATTATTTCAAAATCGGCCCAGCAGTTTTGGAGGAGAAGTCGTTTAAAGGTTTTTCTATTTTTAGCTCTGGCGGCCATATTGTTCACTGGAGCGGAACCATTTGAGCAATTTTGGTAGGGAGTCCCCCAAGGAACATTTCTGTGAAATTATTTTGAAATCCGTCCAGCAGTTTTGGAGAAGAAGTCGTTTAAAGCAAAAGTTGACGCCGGACAACGGACGACGGACGACGGACGACGGACAAAGACCGATCACAATACCTCACCTTGAGCACTTCGTGCTCAGGTGAGCTAAAAATGGTCAAGGTCACCAAATACTAAACATGTCTTATACCTGTCACAACGATATTTTCATGCAAGTCTGATGAATATCTGTCAATTGGATCAAGATATCACTATTTTTAAAAGAAAACAGTAAGCATTATCAAGTCGGCTTTTGACCCTGAAAATGGGGTCGAGGAAATCAATACACAGTAAGCTCTTGAGATTGTCCCATAGGTATATCTATGTGAAAGTAAAGTGAAAATCAAGCCAAAGGCTAATGAGATATATAAACATCAAATAAATTTTCACATACATGTATATAAGTCCTCCTATGACCTTGAAAATGAGATCAAGGTCACCAAAATCTGATCAGCTCTTAAACTAGTCCAAGTGATGTATCCATGCAAGTTTGGCGAAATTCCATTTATTGATTCAAGAGATACTATGGGTGTAAGAAATTGCCATCAAAGTCTTCCAGTGACCTTGAAAATAAAGGTCAAGGTCACCAAAATCTAACCAACTTCAAAGCTAGTCCCAGTAATGTAAGTTTGGTGAAATTCCATCTATTGGTTCATGAGATATTGTGGTAATAGGAAATTGTCATCTCAGTCCTTCAGTGACCTTAAAATGAGGTCAAGGTAATCAAAATTTAATCAGCTTTTAAATTTGTCTAAATGATGTAGCCATGCAAGTTTGGTGAAATTTCATTTATTGGTTCAATAGACATCGAGGGTACAAGAAATTGTCAACTAAGTCCTTCAGAGACCTTGAAAATAAGGTCAAGGTCACCAAAATCTAATCAGCTCTTAAACTTGTCTCAATGATGTATCCATGCAAGTTTGGTGAAAGTCCAACCTTCGGTTCAGGTGATATAGAGGATATAAGAAATTGTCATCTTAGTCCTCCAGTGACCTTGAAAATGAGGTCAAGATCACCAAAATATAACCAGCTCTTAAGTTTGTCCCAATTATACATTGCAAGTTTACAGAAATTCCATTCATTGGTTCAGGAGATATAGTGGGTACAAGAAATTGTCATCTCAGTCCTCCATTGACCTTGAAAATGAGGTCAAGGTCACCAACATCTAATCAGCTCTTAAACTTGTCCCAATGATGTATCCATGCAAGCTTAATAAAATTCCATCCATTGGTTCAAGAGATATCGCGCACGCAGGAAACTGTCACGCCGACGCCGACGCCCGGGATCCGCATTGAAAACAATATGCCCCCCTCACCTTTGGTGGGGGGGGGGGGGGGGGGGACATAATTATAACAATATCGTTTTGCCCCCAATGAAATGAAATAAATTAACCAAAATTATACACTCACCTTTTCTAAATACACTGACTGGTCCTAGCTTCTCAAACATTTTCATCTCCTCTTTTCCGAAATTTGCGAAAAATTCTTTAGGCAGTTCTTTCAAAGTCTTGTCAGCGTTTCGAAGGTTTTTAAATGAACACTTTTCAGCAATCTCTTCTATGGTAGATTCTGACAGCTCTTTGTTTAGGAATTCAGCAACCCTCCTCAACACCGCCGTTGGATTCTAAAATAAGATGGCGTAAACACTTCAGTACACTTTCAGGAGACGCAAATCTGAAGCAAATTCTTTCAGTGAAGAGTAGATTCCCAGGCAGAAATGCTTCATTCTCTATGAAAACAAATAGGATGTCAAAAGATAAGGGATATTCCGTTTGTAAAAATAACGGACAAACATGGAGATGTAGTCGTACTAGTTAACAAGAATTCCCTCTTGAAAATTAAGTATGAACCAAATTTCATGACTCTAGTCCTTGTAATTCCTGAGAAACACAGTTAGGCTAGAAAACTTGAAACAAACATGGCAAGACAGTGCAACATAAAATACCGGCCTGTACTTCATAGCAATGTTTGTTTAAAGATGAAACCATGTACCAGGTTTTTAGCCTATGGCGCTTACGGTAGCTGTTCCAGCGCACTGAGAACACTTTACCCGAAAACTCCCCGCTAATTCGGCATCCCAGTGAGGCGGAAACTAAACACACCTACCAATCGCTCTCATGCGAAACCGCGGTTCAGAACGCCAATTCATGAGAGGAGTTCCCGGTTTTGCAGAAGGGGAGTCAAAAAGGTAAACAAATTTGACATTGGGTTATTTATTTTCTCTGGAAACTATTTATGCAAAATATAAGAATGCTATTTGGTCGCATATAGATTGCTTCTTCCACATATTAAAGAATTAGGCATATGGTCTTGCATTTTTCCAGATATTCATTTAGTACGACGAAGCATGTGTTCAAGGTCTCACTCGGTGGTATATACGTGTAGGAAAAAAATCATATTTTCTTACTTGATTTTGAACCTCTGACCTTGTCAGTCGCAAAGGAGTAACTAGAACTACTGAATGCGTGAATCCAAATGTTTGAAGTAAGCTTTCCATGATAAAAAGTTTGGTTTAAAGAAAATGCGCAAAAACTTGGCATTGTCAACCCGGTTCCGCATGAGATAATAGAAAATATTAGGATTTTTGTATCAAACACAAAAGAGCTTCTGAAGAATAATTCAGTCAAAACTAACATGAAATCTGTTATATATCATTATTTTATACATTGCATCTGACTTTCTGGTTGTTTTAGTTTAGTTTAAAATGGAAAACAAATGTCATCAAATAACACACGAGCAAGAGGGTTTGTAAAATGCCTCAAAAAGAGACACAAACGGGGAAAAACAGCCAGAAAATCGTCTGAAATGCATAAAATAATGATATATTGCAGAGTTCATGTTAAATTTGACCCAATTATTCTTAAGAAGCTGTTTTGTGTTTGATTAAAACTTCTTAAATTTTCTATCATCTCATGCGGAACCGGGTTGACGATGCCACGATTTCGCGTATATTTTCTATAAGCTAAACTGTCCAACACGGAAAGCTTATTTTCAACGTTTGGATTTACGCGTACAGAAATTCTGCAATCTTTCAAGGTCAGGAACTCAAAATCGAACAAAAGACTGTGATTTTTCCTTACATGTATAAATCGCCGAGATTGACCTTGAACACACCTTGAACACATGCTTCGTCGTACTAAATGAATATCTGGAAAAATGCAAGACCATATGCCTAATCCTTTGATATGTGGAAGAAGCAATATATATGCGACAAAATAGCATTCTTATATTTTGCATAAATAGTTTTCAGAGAAAATAAATAACTCAAGCCTTATACCGATGTCAAATTTGTTTAACTTTTTTTGGCTCCCCTTCTGCAAAAACGGAAACTCCTCTCATGGATTGGCGTTCTGAACCGCGGTTTCGTATGAGAGCGATTGGTAGGCGTGCTAAAGGTCATGACATAACACTGTTTGTTGGATAAATTTTTCCTCCTCTGATGTAAACCTGTGCTAAGTTGCATGACTCTATCATGTATAGATCCAGACAAAAACAGAGTTTAACCGGAAAGCGTTGAGCTTCCCTCCTCTAGACGTGAGCGTGTACCAAGTTCAGCATTTGCCGGGTCACTGTTGTGAAGTTATGACTTACTGACCTAGTAACCAGCTTACTATGATTGGTCTGGTTAAATTCATTTCAAATGTGTAAAAAGCGACCAAGCCCTTGATTGATGTTCAGACAAATGTAAAAATTGACTAATGGGATAAGCTTTTCATTACCTCGATTTTCTTTTTCTTTTACTGCTAAAACTGTTTGACACACTTTACTTTGAAATCTGCGTGATTTTAACCATCATAAAAAGGGTAACATTTCTTTGTGTTCATACAGATGCACAGGCTCCGAGGTTATAAAACTTGAGTACATTCTCAAACTCAGAAATAAAGCACAATGATTGACTGCTTCCGAGCATGTAAATAAAGCACACTGATTGGTTGCTTCGGAAGCAGTCAGTTCCGAAGCAGCCAATCAGTGTGCTTTATTTTGATTATTCTTAAGTTTTATAACCTCGAAACATGTTTTCCTCACAACTCATCGAAAATAATGAGGTACATGTAGTTGCAGTGATAATGATAATAAACGTTTGAAACGTTAAGAAAGCAGGAGACATAATAAACGTCTGCAAAATTTCAATAAACTGTTTCGTTCAAATTATATCATGTTAATGCTCTAAGACTAGAGGACAGATAGTGTAGATCAAGATGATCGAAGCAGCTAAATATGAACCGCGTCAATTAGGTATACGCAATTTTAAAATAAAGCTATGCTAATGTTTGCCATTTTCAAGTCTCCATATCCCTACCGGTGGACAAAATGTCTAAACACAAAACATTGTGAAAAGCGGTTAAACCACAACGGTAGGTGATAAAAAGTAGGATGATTGTGCATACATTGAGTCATATAACTGGTAAATTATAGGAAGAACAGATCTGTGAAAAATGACACATTGTTCCACAAAATACAATTTTTTCTTCTGGTGTCCTAATGAGAGATGTACTTTAATGTCAAGCGGGATAGTGAATAGTGCACATAGTATTTTTCGCGTCGCAAACGCGTATAATTTCGATATTGTTCCACATTTCACAAGATTCCATTGGTCAAATAACACGTATGTAAAAATTTAGCCAATAATATCAAATATCAAGGAATATTTAATCTTCGTTTTATCCCGACAGACGCAGATATTCAAAACTTTCTTTTTTTCGACGTAGATCTACTTTTGATTTCTACTTTCGGTGTAATACACACAAATAAACAGTGTACCATGTTGGTAACTATTTTGAAATCAGGTCAATTTCAAAATTGACCGCAGTCCATTTTTTGAATTCCAAATTGGACAGCCCAATTTTGAGATAGGTCATTGTCGCTACCCAGTGTCAAAATGACGGTTGCGGGTACTTACCGACATAGCTTGCTTGAATCATATTCAGGACAGTTATTGTCAACTCTTTAAATAGAGACATATTACAAAACACACTTCCATTTAATCTGCGACGATTATCTTTTTTTAAAGATTGTTCTTGTTTCCACATAATTCAGGTGAACGACATTAAAAGTAGGTCATTTTATGTGCCATCTGAAATGATATTGGTTTTACGGTACATCTGCATTAAAATGACCCAAATCATGTTCAAACCCGTTTTTCGTGAAACTCAGGGTTGTTTTATTCGTTAAAAGTTGAATGATCCCGGTCAATGGCAAAACTGTACTGAAAAAGTGTGCACCGATACCTTACGATGTAATGTTCCAGGTATTTTACCAATAATTGAGCCAAGGCACCTTCGATTGAGTAGTCTGTCTACCGAATTATTGCTAAGCAGTTGATTACTGCTGCAGTTCGCATTGTTAGACTAAGTATGTTTGTAATCACAGGTACGTTCATTGATGTTATTCACCTTGTTTTCTTATCTTACATCGGCTGTCTTTGGTACTTGTGGAATCGAAAAGGTAAATGAGTTACTGATTTGTGGTTTAACGTTCCAGTATACAATATTTCAGTGATATCGAGACGTTGTAACCGAAGTTTTAGAAGTTTTACCTAGTGACGTTCAGGTCCTGCTAGAGCTACGAGTAGCTCTGTCGCAGAGGCACCAGGCAGCCCATCTATAACAGCCCCCCCCCCCCTTTCGATGGGTGGGGCTGATATGAAAAGGCAAGAATATCGAAACGTCTGTTTTAGAACCTATATTGAGGTTGTCCTTCATTTTGTATGTTAAGAACATGCATATTAACAAAACCATATTCGGGATCCTTACATTCTTGTTTTATTGCGGGTAACATCAACTGTTGTGGTGCATGCACTGTGATAGTGAAACTGATTAAAACAAAAAGCCCCTTAACATTATAAAAATACGTCATGAGAAAATCTGTCACGGTATAGGACCACAAAAGATAATATGAATAAATTAAAAAGTGTGATTACAATACACTTTTCCATAATGTCAAGCGATCATCATGTTTTTTCAGTTTCATATTTTATTTGAATTATATAGAACATTTTTATATATGTTGCAAAGAATGACTACTTTAAGAGTTTTGTAAAAAAAGTAATGACAGGCATAATAGAGTTACGCTAGCAATACACAAACCGGGTATAAGCATAATCGAATTCAAACTTCCAATTAGAATACTTGCAATATACAGTCAAGTCGAGATCGACAAGTCATAATTTATCTCAAATTACTGATATCTCAAAGTAAATTGCCCCAAATATAGTTTGAAATATCATTAGTTTGAGATATAAGGAGTCGGAAATTTCAGGAAAACAAGGAAATGCGTCCAACCATATTCTTTAATATAATAGGGTACTTTGAGATATCAGAGTTTGAATGATAGTCAACGTGTGTGTGTGTGTGTGTGTGTGTGTGTGTGTGTGTGTGTGTGTGTGTGTGAATAAGATGCAGCTCTGTACTTAATATAACTTACCAACTTCATCTGTTCAAAGTGTAAGTTCAGTACATTCTGATCATTTCCGACTGTGAATTTCTCAACTTCGTTATAATATCTGAACAATGAGCCGATAAGATCTGAAATATTCGAAGCTCACCATTTTATTACTGTTTGCATTTTACAGACTCTATTACTCTTATATTACAGGGCCCCAGTTAAGGGGGAGTATTTGATAGTAACTCTAAGAAAACTTTTCACATTTCTTTAAGTCTCCATAGTCCTATCAGTGGTAAAAATCGTCGAAGCACAGATCCTTATAAAATTAGAACAGCCTTCAGAACTGCTGATAAAATGTCGGTTGCTGTGCTTTTTGTGTCATATAACTGGCAAAAAAGAAGGAATAAGGTATTTTGAATAAAACTTGACAAGTCTGTCCGTAAAATACGGTCTTTGTTTCTGGTTCTCCGTTGGGCAATTAACTCACATAACAGCTAGACAAAGAACGAGATCCATTCCTTACATTGTATTTTCATCAACTATTTAACAACTCTACATTGTATTTTTATCTCCTGTACCTTGTATTGTTACCTCTTGTACCTTGTATTTTACCATGTTATGAAACGTGTAAAATCGAAAGTATGTCATTTTAGTTGCCAACTAAAATGACTCAGATATTTCTTTAAATCGTTTTTATGAGAAACTCAAGGACGTTCAAATTTTTCAAAGCCGGCCGATCACGATCATATACAATGAAGAAACTGTAGTGAAAAGCTTGCAGTAATACTTCACGATGAAATATTTCATGCTGACAGAGCAATTGGGCCTTTAAATACATTGAATTTATATCCCCCGCCGAAATGGCTGGTTTGTTTATGGCTTATTTTCAATATGACAAAATTTTGTACACTGATTACTTAGTTATGACTGAAGCTGTGGACTTTAAATCAAGGGGCATTAACCCATGTATAAGTGAGGCCATTCTAAACAACTTGCTTCAGCATCATCTTGCTGTGATGATATATATTATATCAAGTTTCAAGAAATTTTGTTCATTTGCAAATTAGTTTATTTGTGTATTTTAAATCAAATTAAGGACAGTAACTCATGCATTACTGATGCCATCATAACAAAACATGACGTTAACTGTCATGTTATGATGATACATAATTGTTTTAAGTTTCGTGAATTTCCGTTCACAGGTAATTTATTTATGACTCAATTTGCCTAGTGTAAAGCAATTCAAGGGCATTAACTCATGCATTACTGAAGCAAGTCCAACAAAACTTAACGTGCCTCGCCCTGTTATATATATTATAAGTTTCATAGAATTCCATTCATTGATAACTTAGTTATGGCTAAATTTGTTGATTTTAAATTGATTCAATGGCAATAACTCATGCACTACTGATGTCATTCTGACAAAATTTTAATTGCACAACTGTTTTATAATGATACATATTTACTTTATGTTTCATGAAATTCTGATAATTGGTTACATAGATATGGCTCATTTTATCATTTTGAAAGCAATTCAAGGGCAATAACTTATGCACTCCTAAAGCCAGTGTAACGAAACTTCATGTGCATCAGTGCCTTATAGTGATATATATTTATTATAAGTTTCATGAAATTCGGATAATTGGTTACTTAGTTATGGCTCGTTTTTATCATTTTGAAAGCATTTCAAGGGCAATGACTCATGCACTACTGAAGCCAGTGTGACGAAACTTCACGTGCATCAGCGCCTCATAGTGTTTATATCGTTTTTATCATTTTGAAACCAATTCCAGGGAAATAACTCATGCACTACTGATGTCATTCTAACAAAATTTTATGTGCACAACTGTTTTATAATGATACATATTCAGTTTAAGTTTCATGAAATTCTGATAATTGGTTACTTAGTTATGGTTCATTTTATCATATTGAAAGCAATTCAAGGGCAATAACTCAGGCACTACAGAAGCCAGTGTGACGAAACTTCATGTGCATCAGCGCCTTATAGTGATATACATTAATTATAAGTTTAATGAAATTCGGATAATTGGTTACTTAGTTATGCCTCATTTTTATCATTTTGAAAGCATTTCAAGGGCAATGACTCATGCACTACTGAAGCCAGTGTGACGAAACTTCACGTGCATCAGCGCCTCATAGTGATATACATTTATTATAAGTTTCATGAAATTCCGTTCAATGGTTACTTAGTAATGGCTCCGGACGGAAGGACGGACGGACATGGAGAAAACTATATCCCTCCGCCTTCGGCGGGGGATAACAACAGTCGTTACCCTCGTTAGATTATCAATCGGAGACAGATCTAACCAGGTATCACAACATACAATAGAATATTATAATAAAGTCCAGAAATAAGACAAAACACTGGTTGATTCACATTAAGTCAGCGTCTTTACATTGGATCAACGTTGAATCGTTTTTGATCATACAGTGTGTCCTCAGTGGGAACTGTTAAGCCCCTGCTGAAATGTATATAACGCAAAATATTTATTTCTTCGCTTACGATAATAGAATATCATCAAATACATCCACCTCACCATTATCCAGGATTTGTAACAGACGGTAGACAGACAACGACGACGGGGTGGACGGCGGAGCTTACCTATCTTATAAACTTCCCCAGCGACTTCGGCTCAGGTGAGTTAGAAACTACAAACAAATTATGCCGCACCTGCTGCCTACATTATTAAAACTCTTAATCAGCAGCATCGTCCGACCTAGTCATCACTACAACAGTCAATAAACTGCTCTTTTAGATACTCGAATGACATAAGGCCTAGAAAAGTATTGGCTACAAACTGTGAGTTATGCATATGAAATTTAAGAAACAAAGACTCGAGCATGCCAAAAACAGAAGAAAAAAATAGGAAAAAAACAAGAAACAAATGGATATATACTGAAAGAATTTAAAAACTTCCACTTTTTATTGCTGGCTGCTGATCTGTTCACTCATGACAGTGTTGAATATTTAATGATAAATTGCTTGAAACCTATCAAATTTAATGATTTCGCAGTTAATTGGTACCATTTACTTAAATGACGTCAGTAAAAGAACGTTACGTCACTGAAATGCATAAGGTGATGCCGGCGTTATCTTGTGCAACACTCTTTTCTACCATTTGTTACTGTCTTAATATTGTTACGTCATCCTCGTTGATTTGCAAATATCATAGCGGATGATGCTATTACGGAGACGGCGTCGACGTTAGTTAACGTCATGACCTCTGGTTTTTAATCTCGGTTAGGTGCTTTTCTGACGGTCTTTTGAGCGTCCTGTAAACAGTGCACGTTGTCTGAGATTTTAGATTGCCGAAATTAACATATAACATTGTCACGCGACGTCACATTTTGAAATTTCAGCATTTATCTGGCCCAAAACTCAGCGCCTGTTTGCGATTTTTAGGCGCGGTAGGCTAAATAAAGCCACAGACTGAGTTCAAACTTTTAAAATTCAATTTGATATCGTAAGAGAAATGTTTCTTCAGAATACTGTATACATGAAGCTATTTATCCGTACGTAAACGGTACTAAGAACACTAGGAGCACGTGCTTTTTCCTGATCGATTCGGTTGAACGATTTCAGATACGGTATATTGATATAATCAGGTATTAGAGAATACATATGTTGTAAAATTTTGGTGGACGTAGCTGTATTCATTTTTGAGACATTCAAAAATAATGGGCGGAAGTTTTTAAATCTTTTCAGTATATTTATTAGACACGGATTTCATGTTTGTGATCAAGTTTCCGTATAAGATGCAAATGCACGACTATTATTTTTTCTAAGTTACTTACATACACCATACTCTCCTGTTACGTAAGGCAGAAACTCAGAAAAAATTTCATACGGTGGCTCTTCAAACATACAGTTGAGTGGCTTCATGTTGTGAAAGAATGAGACTGCAATGTCTTTAGGACTCCTCATTACATGTATGACTTTGATCTTCTTCTTGGTGACTTCTTCAGGGAGACAGCTGGTGTAGACGTGAGTATTCAGAACTCTTGGAGATGGGAACGACCCAAGAAATTCCGCAGATCTGAAAATAACCATGAACATTTAAGAAATACAGGTACCGAAAGACTTTTATAATGTTAGTCAAATGCTTACTAATTATTTATGAAGTAAACTAATTCTGCACTGGCATAAACATTTTCAATAAATATAAATAGGGTAAAATAGTGTTATGTTCCTTAAGCTTTATATGACATTTTTAAAAAAGTAATAAAACTAAAGAAAGCTACGTCAAACTAAGAAGTCAGCTGTCTTGAAGCGTAAAGCTGAACAATGTTTAATTTCTTCACGCTAGAAATACACAGATACATCGATACAATATCGCGGCGCTAATAAAATGTCATTTAAAATTTTCGAGCCCACCGGTTTCTGGGTAGACATACTCGTTTTCCAATGTTAATGCTACTTTAGAATACTTCTCATATTCTGCTTTCTGTTTTGTAACCATAGAAACTATCTCCCATATCCAGTGGGTACCTGAAAGATGTAAAATGAATCAGTTTATGCTTACGATGTAAAAATAAAATCAGTTCAAGCATAAACTAAGTCCATCCAAAGCAATATGAAACGGTGTGTCATGAGAATACTTTAACGACCTAAAAATTCTAAGTCCATGAGCTTCACACCAAGGTAATCAAGTAAGGTGTGGTAGTATTCTAAACTTTGGCACATGTACTTTGTAAAACGTTGGACTAATATCTAACTACACAGCAAGTATCAAAAGAATGCACCCTTGAGTTTGGGAGATAAGAGTCTTTAAAAAATCTTTAACCGAAAATATCTCATCCGGTTGCCGACGCTAAAGCGGATGCCGACGCCAGGGTGACAACAACTTTCGATAAGGCGAGCTAAAATCGGTGATATAATATGAAAATAGGCACTGTCTATAGGCGAACACATCGCTCTTTACAATGCTCTCCAGCGTTACATAGATTGTATTCTATTTTCATTGCAGAATGCATACATAAATACTTTTACAGCATTTCTATCCCTACAGATGATACTTCTTTACATAATATGCACTTGCAAACGCAACGTCCCATAGGATAAAGTAAAAGAATCCTACGATATGTTCTGTGATATACTGTAAGATACAATAGAACTTTACAGCACTGTACAGAAAACGGGTTATATTTTTTTCAGTTTCTTTTCTATGGACGCCATCTTGTTTTCCTCAAACGAAAAGTTTGACGTCATAAAGCAACGTAGCGACAGAAAGACTGTTCGACCTCTATTTCTTACTGTTTTGTTGATTTCTTTTCAAACAAGTCTAATTTAGATAATAGCTCCAGTTTTGATGTTACGAAAGAAATTCCATTGAAAGTAATGTATTTTAAACGCAAATATATGCTTAACCAATACTCTACCATAGAGCTTCCGCTAAAATCCGCTCTTTTAAAGCTGCTACGGTGGTTTGAATTGCAGCCGGTGAATGCTATAATAGCGAGCAATGGCTTTGCAAAGCGAGTGCTCCCTATTATAATAGCATTCATCCTCTGCGTCGTATGTGCATGATAAAGTTAATGAAATACAAATAAACGGGAGGGAGTGTTGGATAGAGAATGACGGGAAAAGTTCATATATACTCAACGGTCACATAACTACAAAACAGCGTCGAATCTTGACGTTGCATCGACATAAATCCGATATTCTCTCAATGATATTGCAATTACTTGAAACATTATCGAATTAAGTCGATGCAATGTACTAAATGTGCAATAACATTCAAACACTATCGAATTAATGTCGGGTCGCGTAGCGCAATCGGTTAGGCACCTGACTCATAAGCCAGAGGTCCTGGTTTCGAAACCCGGTCTGGCCACATACTTTCGTTTCTCCTTCCGCTGATTCAAGAAGGGCAGTTGTCAGTTACTGGCGAAAGAATGTGCACTTAGTACTGGTTAACCGCTTAGGAGGTCTAAGTCTGCCCAGGAATAGTGTGGTTAGGTTAACAAACCGTCCCGACATGACCATAGCTGTTTACCGTGGGCGTTAGCATCAAATCAATCAATCAACCTATCGAATTAACGTCCACGGAACGAATTAATAAATGTGCAATGCCGTTGAAACATTATTATAAAATTAACGTCGATGCAATGTATTTAATCTGCAATAACGTTGAAACATTATCGAAATTGGTAGGTTGGTTGTTTTGGGTTTAACGGCCCTTTGAGAGAGTATTTCATTTTAAATCGGGCCGTCTCCCAGAGAGAGGGAGAGAGAAGTGACAGACGAGAAGAAAAATGTCCAAACAACCCCCACCCGCATCTACTGCAAGCACAGTAGGCCCTTGCCCTACTGCTATTCAAATCAGTAGGATGCCGTTACACGCAGCACCATCGCACCCGTGACCCGACCTCCCCTATCGAGATAAATATGCAATAACATTGAAACAATATTGAATAAACGTCGATTCAATGTATTAAATATCCAAGAACATTGAATCTTTAACGAATTTACCCCAACGCAATGTCAATTCACGAAACTGTTAGTTTAGAAGGTAATTGATAGAAACAATGTATCACACCTGCCTTTGGAAAAGTACATATTATTACATCATCGTCTCTCAGTTCAAGGTTCTTTATATCATGAAGTGATTCTTTCCATCCTGTCTTAAAGTAATTCTTGGAAAACTCAACAAACCATCCATGCCCTCCGCTTTCATCCCACTTAAAATGCCTTCCTTTTCTGTCCGTAATTTCTTTAATGTTCATTGTAAAACTGAAATGGAAGTAAAGGAGTGAATAAAGTTCAAAAGCTTCCGCAAATACATCATTAAATTAAGTGATTCAAATAAAAAAAACAATACTAAATAGATAATTGAGGTGTATGGTCTGTTTTCTGTCGTTTTTACAAAGGGAAACAACTTTTGTGATTTCCAGTCTCTTTTCCTGAAAAAACGAAATCGTTCAGAAAAAGGAATCTTTATTCTGAAGCCTAAGAGGAGAATTTGCTCATTTAGGCCCATGGTATTTTTTTCCTTTTAGAGTTGACTCCAACTGAAAACGGAGGCAAAACAGTTATCACAGACTTGTTTTCTCTGAAAGTCTTCACGTTCACAATAATACATTGAAGAAAGAACTGAGCCGCGACACGACAAAACCAATAAAGTAACATGTGCGCCCTGCGAAGACTTAGATCAGCCTGGACATCCGCCCAGTCTGATCAATGTCTTTGCTGTACGCTTAAAGGGTAGCTTATAGTCTAATCTAGCCCCAGTCGGACAGCAAAGGCTCTGATCAGACTGGGCGGATGCCCAGGATGATCTGAGTCTTTGCTGGGTGCTCATGCCACTTTGTTGGTTTTGTCGTGCCGCGGCTCAAATAACAAAAGTGCTCTTTAATACAGACCTTGCGATGTTATTTAAAAACAATAAGAAAACGATACGCTTGTCGCCAGTCAATAGTCTGTCTTCAAGATTTAGCTTAATTTGTCAGTCAAGGTTGCATCTTGTTTGCTTCAAGATATGATGCGTCTGTTGGTTTCAAATGCTAAAAGTTAGAATTCTAGTGAGAAACTGAAATGCTATCTCGGATTTCTTTCTTTTAATGGCAAATTCAAAGAATCAGCACAGGACAGGTATAGAAAGAAATGGAATATACATTTTAATCTCCCAGTAACTGGAAGTTTACTCACAATAATAAGTTTTATGCAGCGGTTTGAAAACAATTTTCCATTATTTAGCTTATCGATTATAGATGGGCATTAACAGCAGCTTCTGATTGAAAATCCTGTCCAGTAGCACACTGCAAATCAAGAAAAATAATTACTCAAAGAGCCCTATCCGCACCCACTGCTATCACTATAAGACCTGCCCTGCAGTAAGCTAGTACAAATTGGAGACCTTCCACAACTTCGCCAAAGCCGACCACCTCCAATGTGCATTCAAAAAAATCATGGAATGTTAAATGCAGCATTTAAAAGCAGCTACGAGCAGATTACCTGTGGTCGGGAGGAGCCAAATGATAAATTTCAATTATATCCCATCGAACCGAACTTGTTCTCACTTCTTTCTTGAAAATATTGTCAAACGGGCTCAAACTATTTATAAACGGCGTGGACGTAATTGCAGCCTTTTATGATCTGGGGCCGTATTCATAAAACGACTTAAGTGGTTGCTATACTGTTGCTAAGGCTAAATTTCTTTGAAGGAGATTCCCTACAACCCTGAAATTTGCTCTGGAGGAACAGTCTTACAAAGATTCGGTTGATTTGTTGTCCCCCGCCTTTTCGAAGAAAAGCGGAGGGACATAGTTTTCGGCATTCCGTCCTTCCGTCCTTCCGTCTATCCGTCCCCCTAAAATAGTAGGTACCTTGTGTGCACAACTCCTCCTACAGTTTTATGCCGATTCTTTCGAAACTTTACAGATGTTTTTGTCATGGTCTGAAAATACGCATGTGGTTTGGATGTAATCCTGAGATTATTTTTTGTCACTTTTTCTACAAGTTGAACTTAGTCTTTTTTAGGCGTTTTTACTATCATAGTGACTAGATAGTGGGTACCTTGTGTGCGCAACTCCTCCTACAGTTTTATGCCGATGCCTTTGAAACTTCACAGGTGTTTTGGTCATGGTCAGAAAATATGCATGTGGTTTGGATATAATCGTCACATGATTTTTTGTTACTTTTTCTACAAGTTGAATTTAGTCATTTTTAGGTGTTTTTAATATCATAGTGACTAGATAGTGGGTACCGTGTGTGCGCAGCTCCTCCTACAGTTTTATGCCGATTCCTTTGAAACTTCACAGTTATTTTGGTCATAGTCTGAAAATATGCATGTGGTTTGGATATAATCCTCACATTATTTTTTATTATTTTTTTTTTGCCAATTAAACTTAGCCATTTTTCATACATTTTTACTATCAAAGTGAATAGATAGTGGGTACCTTGTGTGTTCAACTCCTCCTACAGTTTTATGCCCATTCCTTTGAAACTTCACAGGTGTTTTGATCATGGTCTGGATATAATCCTCACATTATTTTTTTATTACTTTTTTTTCACATTTTTAACTTAGCCGTTTTTCCAGCTCAAACACTAAGTGTATATACAGTGAAGACCTAGTTTCCAAGGCGGGGGACATAAATTCGTCGAATTTGCTTGTTGAAAATGGTTTAAAAGCCCTTTGAGACAGACTTTCAGTCCATATCAAACCGTTCCAGATAGAGAGGGAGATGAAATAAAGAGGCAGAAGAAACGAGAAAGATCCATATAAACCACCCGCACCTACTGCAAGCGCAGCAGTGTCTTGCTCTACTGAAGCTAATATATGTATTCTTCTGATACAAGCAGGACGCCAACAATTTCGCATACCGCAAATTCAGGCATCATCGCCTGGCCGACTCGAAATTGTGGTCAAAAATTAGGAAATGTTGCATCGTTGGGTATTGCGGCAGGCTACTCCTTAGAGCTTCGTCATTTTAAATGACCAAAATTAGCACCCATAACCCAAGCAAGTTCAAAGAAATACGACGTGCTTGAGATTAAACCAATATCGCTTTCAAAAATGATTCAGATCTTTTTAAGTTGGCAGTTTAAAGGACACATTCGTTATCACATGCTTGAACAAAACTGTAAAATACAATTGACAGACGTGGGGCCCAATAAGTGTCCTGCGTTGTTTAATACATGTACATGTACCCATCGCTCGACGGAGAGCCAGAAAACGCAGTTATATTTTGCGGGGCGGTTTGTCGTAAACATGTTTTCCCTTGTTTTTTTGCCAGTTTTTAACTCCATATTTGCCAGTAAATCCCTTTCAATACCTTAAAAGCTCAAATTAGAGATCCATTTATCTCCTTATATGCATAGCTTTAGTAGGTACTAAGTATTATAAAATAAGATGAAACAGACTTTATAGCAGGATTTTCCAAAGAAAGAGACGATAGTTCTTATACATGTATTTAATGCAATGAATTAGTTAATTAAAGAGCCGTATTAGATTAATAGGCTTTGGATTAAATACCGCCAAGGCAATCAAGGCGGAAGTTTTTCATCTACTTTCAAAGCTGAACGGGGCTACAGAAAAGGGAAATTCATTACTCCAGTTCTTTATTATAAGAAACATTTCAGAAATAAAAGAGATCAAACTTGTTGACTTTGATATTACTCAGAATGATGACGACCCTACATGATTGACTGTACTATATTTTCCTGGGTGGAACGGCCCCAAGAGGGGCAATGACCTGAAGTACCTCCAGTGCATGCGAATGGAGGCTGTTTTGTTATTTTCTGTCTGTTTTTGTTTGCTGTCTGTCGTTCTACTGTACTTGCAGGAGTTGCGGACGTAGCCTGCTATTATTCTTTTTTAATTTACATGTATTAATCATTATTGTTATTTTTTATTTCTACTTCACTGATACCTCCTTGATTTTCGGAATTGAGGAATTCTTAAATGTCATCGTCTTAATCGAGGCAAAGCATTAGGTTCAAAATATTTTGAGCCCCACGTAGTCGAAAGGGACTATAGAAATTGGTTCCGTCAGTCCGTCCATCTGTCAGTCCGTCCGTTTTTTATTTGATTTTCACAAAACATTCAGAATGTTGTCACAACATGACGTGAATCGGATCATCATTGGACCTTTTCTGGCAGAGTTATGATGATTTTGGCCAAATCTTGTGGTCACAACTCCTTCTTTAGTTTTCACCGATTTTGATAAAAAAAAATTCAGAATTCTGATGTCGCAACAAATCGTGGATCATATTTTGTTGCGGTCATGATTGGACCCTTTTTGTCAGAGTAACGGCCCTGAGTTATCTTGCCAAATTTCGTGGCTGCACCTCCAGTTTTCAACCGACATTTATCAAATTTTCAGGATATTAATGCCACCACAAGACGTGAAGCATTTTTAATGGGGTAATGCTTTTATCTTTCCTGCCATAGGTACGGCCCTTCGAAATCTAGCCAAATCTTGTGGCTGCAACTCCTTCTTCAGTTTTCATCAAACTTTTAGGATACTGACGTCACTACACGATTTGGGTCATATTTTATTTGGACAATGTTCGGGCCATATCTGCTAGTGTTACAGCTCTTTGTAGATTTGGCCAAATCTTATTCGTTTAGTTTTCAACCGACTTTCATCAAACTTTCACGATTTTGTTGTCACTACATGACGTGGATCATTTATTATTGGGATTATGACTGGACCTTTTCTGCCAGAGTTACGGTCATTTGTTAGTCGTGTCAAATCTTTTTGCCGCAACTCGTCTTTCAGTTTTCAACTGATTTAAAGGATATCGTAATCACTATTTGACATTGATCGGATTTTATTTGAGTCATGGTTGGATCCTTTCTGCTAGAGATACGGCCCTTTGTAATTATGGTCTAAGCTTGAAGCCGTAGCTCCTCTTTCTGTCTTCAGCTTGTAACCATGAACCCTTTCAAAATCAAATACCGGTATCCCGCTCAGTGACATGTCCATACGTTCAGGGATGAACATTGGGCCTGTGGCCTTTTATTTTTAGCTCACCTGAGCTAGCGGCTCCGGGGGAGCTAATAAGATGTCAAGGCTCCGTCGTCCGTCCGTCCGTCAACAATTTCAAACGACTTCTCCTCTGAAACCCCTGGGCCAATTGTAACCGAATTTCATATGTTGCCTCAAGGGGTCTTAGGAACGTAAAGTTGTTCAAACGGTCCTGGTCGCATGACCAACATGGCCGCCTCGCCCATATATGGTTAAAACCTTACAAAAAATCTCCTTCTCCAGAACCAATACGACGTTGGCCTTGAAACTTGGTAGGAAGCATCGAGTACGCGAGTACTAATAAGATTGAGCAAATGATGACCTTGGGTTGACATTAACCTTTTTTAAGGGGAAGGTCAAATGTGCTTTCGGGTGCTTTTATATGAAAAAATGCTAGAATATAAGTTTTCTTAGAAACTGTTAAAGATTTTGACCTGAAACTTGGTGTAGATACAGTCATCTTAATGAGTACATGAAAATGTATGCTTACATGGGGTCAAGGTCATTCTTTGACCTTTGACCCTGGTCTCTCATATTTTGACAATTTATTTCACACATCTCCTAAAAAGCCACTGGGCCAATTGTAACCAAATTTCATGTAGAGGCTGTAGGGGGAAGGGGGAACGAAAATTTGTTTAAACGGTCCTAGTCACGTGACCAACATAGCCGCCACGCCCATATATGGTATAAACTTTTAAAATCTTCTCCAGAACCAATACGCCGATGGCCTTGAAACTTGGTATGTAGCATTGGGTACGCAAGTACTACTAAGATTGTTCAAATGATGACCTTAGGTTAACCTTGACCTTTTTTACGGTAATGTCAATTTTGCTTTCTGTAGCTTTTATATGGGAAAATGCTAGAACATAGATTTCTTGGAAACTGTTGAAGATTTTGACCAGAAAATTGGTATATACAGTCATCTTAATAAGTAAATGAAAATTTATGTGTTCAAGAGGTCAAGGTCATTCTTTGACCATCGACCCTGGCCTCTCATATTTTTACAATTTCACACATCTCCTCAAAAGCCACTGGGCCAATTGTAACCAAATTTCATGTAGATACTCTAGGGTGCGGGGGAAGGAAAATTTGTCTAAACGATCCTAGTCACATGACCGCCACACCCATGTATGGTAAAAACCTTTCAAAAATCTTCTCCAGAACCAATACGCTGATGGCCTTGTAACTTGGTATGTAGCATTGGGTACGCAAATACTACTAAGATCGTTCAGATGATGACCATGGGTTGACCTTGACCTTTTTACGGTAAGGTCAAATTTGCTTTCTGTAGCTTTTATATGGGAAAATGCTAGAACATAAGATTTCTTGAAAACTATTGAAGATTTTGACCAGAAAATTGGTATATGTAGTCACCTTAATAAGTTCATGAAAATTAATATGTACAAGAGGTCAAGGTCATTTTTTGACCCTGGTCTCTCATATTGTGACAGTTTCACACATCATCTCAAAAGCCACTGGGCAAATTGTAACCAAATGTCATAAAGAGCCTCTAGGGGCTGAGGGAATTAAAATGTGTTCTAACAGTGTGGGTCACATGACCAACATGGCCGCCATGCCCATTTATGGCAAAGACCTTTACAAATCCTCTTCTCAAGAACCAAATAATCGATGGCTTTGAAACCTGGTATATAGCATCAAGTACTTGAGTAATATCAAATTTGTCCAAATGATGATCTTGGGCTGACATTGAGCTTTCTAGTATGGGAAAATGCTAGAACATAGGAGTTCAAGGCAATTTTAGAAGATTTTGGCCTAAAAATTGGTATATACAGTCGTCTTAGCTAGTATATGGAAGATTTGCGGGTACAAGAGTTCAAGGTCATTCTATGACCTCTGACCCATGTCTCTCATATTTTGACAATTTAAGACATCTCCTCAAAAGCCACAGGGCAAATTGTAACCAAATTTCATACACAGACTCTAGGGGCTGAGGGAACGAAAATTTATTTAAACGGCCGAGGTCACAAGACCTACATGGCCATCATATTCAGATGAGCGATTCAGGGCCTCATGGCCCTTTGTTTATTATTTCTGGCTGTGAAATCAAAGAAAAGAAAGTATAGTTTAGATTAATTAAGCTAAGCTTTTTACTTTTTTTAATCTTCTGTGTCCTTTTTTGTTACAACAGAGTCTTTTGATCGCCTCTCCTTCCGATGACTTTTATTACAATTTAAAATTCGGTCTAAATCTGTCGACCATATTTCTGTATTTTTGTCACTAAACCCGACTTTCAGTGTCAACAGGGGTGGTAGTGTTTAGCGAAGATGTGAAATTTTTGGGTATTGCGGTAGGTTGGCTGGATGTTTTAGATTTTTAAGGCTCAGAGACAGTATTTGAGTCTATATCGAGCCGTCTCCCAAAAGAGAGGGAGAAGGGAAGGAGAAAATATCCGAACATCCTCCATACGCACCTACTGCAAGCACAGTATGGCCTTGCCCTACTATAATCCAAATTATAAGGACGCCCTGGTACTGAAAGCTACCTAGCAATATCGCCCGACCGCAAACGCCCCACGGCATTGATGCGCCATATTTATGTTGCCGTAAAGTAGGGCAATGGCCTACTGTGCTTGTGGTAGATGCGGGTTGGGGCAGCTTGGATATATTGTTTTTCCTTTTCTCTTAGAGAGGGCTTCATATAGATAAACATGCTGCCTCAAAGGGCTGTTGAAGTCAAAGCGATGCAGTAAACATGCTTGGCAGGCCGTTTTTTCGGGGTAACTGATGAGGTTTAGACAGCCGTCGCCAATGTTTTTTTCGTGGAACTTTAAACTTTTAAGCGCCAAAAGCAGACGACAAAATTTACGTCTTCAAAATTAAAAAAAAATAAACAACGTTTAGGCTGAGCTATATCAGATTGAAAATTTAAAGACTAGAGGGCAAACAGTATAGGTCCTGATGAGGTGGCTCATTTTGAGCCGCCTCATCAGGATCTACGCTGTTTGCAAATTCTGCTATTTTCGTCACTGGCGCTTGAAGTGTTGAGCATAAATGGATAATGTGCATCAACCGAACACAACGTGACCGAAAGCAGAATCATCGAGCTCCCGTTACCTATTTGTTAAGACGCTGGCTCTTAATCACTATGGAGGGTGGTCGGGTGGTGCAATGGTGCTAGGTATAACTTCCACAGCCGGGTCGTCTTACTGATTTGGAACATTGTAGGGCAAGGGCCTACTGTGCTTGCCGTAGGTGCGGGTGGGTGTTTGGACATTTTTTCTCTCGTCTATCATTTCTCTTCTTTCTCCCTCTCTCTGGGAGACGGCCCGATATAGACTGAAATATTGTCTCAAAGGGCCGTTAAACCCCAAAAATCAATCAATCAGTCCAAATCACTATGTCTTTTGCAGCTAAGTTCAAGCTTTTCAAGCGGGGTCAGATGTGAAAAATCCAGTTCTGCTAACGGACGTGAATTATATTTTATTTCAACACAACGTGACTGAAAGCAGATTCTAATGCACATAACGCACATAACTTCTAATGGATAACGACAAAAATTTGCGACAGTAATCCTGCAATATACTGTCGGAAACACAACGTCATTACATAACGTCGCTTCTCATTGGCTGACGTCTGGTTTTACGTCGCTGAATGTGTTTGCTATGGGTGTTAAGTAGCATACTTTTAAAGGTGAAAATGTGAAAAAAGTTCATTAGAATGGGGATAACTGTATTGAAAATTGTCATTTGGGGAGGTAAATCGTCGGTTTTATGGTCGCAAATTGCGCTTTACGGCACCGCTGGCGCGTCGCCGTGAAACGAAATTTTCGACCATAAAACCGACAATTCACCTCCCCAAATGACAATTTTGAGTACACTTATCCCCTAAATCATCGAACTTCCGTGACCTATTGGTTAAGACGCTGGCTCTAATCTGCAGCTGCTTACGTTCAAGCTTTGTCGGGGTCAGATGTGACAAATCCAATTCTGCTAACGGACTTGAATTCTATTCTATTTCATTATTAGCTCGCCTGAACGAAAGTTCAGGAAGAGCTATTGTTGTCACCCTGGCGTCGGCGTCCGCGTCGACGTCGGCGTCCGCGTCCGCGTCCGCGTCCGGATTGGATGTTTTGGTTAAAGTTTTTTAAAGACCTATATCTCCTTAACCCATGGATGGATTATTTTGATACTTGTACTGTAGTTAGATATTGGTCCAAGGTTTAACAGGGTACCACCCCCACCCCACTCCGTGACCTTGCTGTCAAGGTCATGGACTTAGAAAATTGGGAGTTTTTTGTACTGGATGTTTTGGTTAAAGTTTTATAAAGCCCAATATCTCCTTAACTTATTGATGAATTCCTTTGATACTTGCATTGTAGTTAGATATTGGTCTAAAGTTTTCCAAGGTACTACCCCCACCCCCCTCAGTGACCTTGATGTCAAGGTCATGGACTTAGAGAATTGTCTTTTTATTGATTGGATGTTTTGGTTAAAGTTTTTTAAAGACACATATCTCCTGAACCCATAGATGAATTCTTTTTATATTTGCTCTGTACCTAGATATTAGTCTAAAGTTTTACAGAGTACTACCCCAACCCCTCTCAGTGACCTTGATGTCAAGGTCAGGGACTTAGGAAATTTGGTCTTTATTAAGGTTTTCTAATTGCATACCGATTCATAATGCCTGGCAGAGATTTAGTTTACACTTGAACTGATGTTAGACACTTTTTTGAGCTTTTACAAAACACTATATACTTACCCCATTGGATGAACTTGAAGTCAAGGTCATTGACTTTTAATTTTGTCTTAAAGATTTTGGTTAAAGTTTTATATTTATGAAGACATAATTTCACAGTGCCCCGATGGACTCAGTTGATACTAATATTTGGACTGATGTTAGATAATGGTTCAAAGTTTTGATACATCATAGACCCCCCCCTCCCCCCCCCCTTCCCCCTTCTCTTACTTCTTTGAGCTCTAGCTCGTGGACTTTGAAGTTTCATGTGGATTTTTTTTATTTTAATTTCATTTTAAAACTCATTTCTGAGATAGCTTTTGTTTATAAATGTGTTGTCATTATGGACATGCTTGCCTGAAGTTTTATGCATAGCAGTCCACACCACCATAACGACTGTGTGATGGGCAAGCACCTATTCAGGCGAGCTATGCTGTCAGGCGACAGCTCTTGTTATTATTATAATTATTCATTATTTTGCCCTTGGACATTTCGGGTTTCGTCCAGCTTTACCTGCTAATGCCTCTATTTTTTTAAGCGGAGATAAAAGCTATTGATTTAGCCTTGGATCATATTTAACAGTCTAGGAATACAGATTTTATCATCTTTTCTGATTCCCTTTCTGTTCTTCAATCCCTAAATAATCGCCATATAAAACCAGTAAAACCGGTTTAAACCCCCCAGTAGTTATTACTGACCGTCCCAAGGCGGTACTTTCGTTGCGGTTGCATTTGTTTTATGTTCGGTGCTGTTTAATTTATTGTGTTCTCAGTTTAATCCTTCTATCATAAAAATAGAAAATAGGTAAAAATAATTGTTAAATGTTTTTCATATAATTTGCTTAGTCCGTTGTAACCCGTCTGTTGGTCTAAATTATTTAGTTCTATAAGATAGCTGAGTTGCCATCTATTTGGGAAAGAGCTGCTGACTTGGCTTATCACTTGTAATTTATTGTTTGTTGGGATGTCTTTGTCAGTCTTTCCCTTTGATGTTGGGGATAGGGTTTGGGATCTGATTCAGTCAACTCCTGAAGTGTAGTTACTCTTTAAATATGGAAAACCCTCTTCTTTTGGATATCCTCTTGAAACATAATGACTTAGCTGAGCTAAACAACATTATATTTTGTTGGCTTCCCAGTCATGTTGGGATTAAAGGCAACGAAAAGGCCGACATTGCTGCAAAATCGGCATTAGTTCTTCATATTTCTGATCTTAAAATTCCTTACACTGATATCAAGCCTTGCATAAATACCTACCTTCATGATAAATGGCAGACGTCATGGAATGCTGCTGTCTTTAACAAACTACATTCTATCAAGCCTTCACTTGGTGAATGGCAACCATCTTATAGAATTGATCGTAAGGAAGAAGTAACTTTGGCTCGACTCAGAATCGGCCATACTTTTATTACTCATTCGTTTCTGTTGAAAGGTGAGGATCCACCATTGTGCATTCCTTGCCAGGAACCTTTTAGTGTTAAACATTTTCTTTTAGATTGCGTGGATTTTCGTATTACGCGTGCTAGGTTTTTCCGTGTCAACAGTTTGAAACAACTGTTTGACACGGTTGAACCAGCGAAAATCTTTTCATTTTTCAGAGAGATTGGCACATATAGTAAAATATAGTTTAGTTAAGTCTTGGTATTTCTACAACAGTGGATTTAAATTTGTGTTTACTCATTTCGCTGGCCGAGAGTTCGTTTTATGTTATCAGTCTTAAGGTAGACGAATACTGAATAGAAATACTGGCGGGGCATTCAAACCATTATACCGTCTAAATAACCCAAAGAACTATAAAACATTTGGGTAAGAAAAAAACAATTTTCACCGTTTTGTTTTCCTAATAAACAATATTTTGTATTTCTACATGCTTTTTTTTACACATTTAACATTAAAATTCATATCTCTAGCACAGGAATGCACTTTCATTTCAGCAAATCATATAATCTGTAATATAGGATATTTGAAACAAACTGATAACAAAAAATTGCAGTTTTCTTGGTAATAAGTATATTTTTACATTCTTTGAAAAAATGCAATAAAATTGAATTTCATGAAAAACGTCATGAAAAATATCGTCAATCGATGGGGCATGCTTATGCATATTATTTTAGTAAAACTTACATCGTATGTTAAAGAATAAAACAAAAAAACAAACATTTCACCGTTTCGTTTCCTAGAAAAACAATGTTTAAGTTCAAAATATCCCCAAAACAGACTGCCCAAATTCTGCACCTGCTGCAAGCACAGCCGGTCCTTGCCCTATTATTTATTTTCCTGTTATTCGGTTCTACTACAGAGTAATGTCGACAAAAATGCGCAGATGGAATGGAAACTGTGAAGATCTTGATCATTCTGGTTCCTAAGGAACAGTCTGATCTCAGTTTCCACTGTTTGTACAGACCTATGTGCCCGAAAACTTAGGATCTTTACGGTAGATATTGTAAGTGTATATTATAACTGTACATACTCCACAGTTAGTCGATTTGATGATGAACAATAACTCTGTTTGTTTTTTAAACAAGCAAGAACAGAGTTCTTCCGGGATCGTCCACCTTAAGCTAGCCGTTGATCGGCGTGTTTTACCACATACCCGACTTGATTCATTTTTATACTGTGCATACATTTCTGACCTTATGCATATAACACGTTTTCGTTTATAGCGTTTTCGGCGCGAAATAGCCCTTTTTGGTGCTGATGTGCCGTAAAACCCATATCACTCACTCACCCCCAGCTTTGGTGGAACGATCGGCTGACATGAGTGAAATGTTCTTGATAGGCTTTACTCTTTAAGATTCTAATTTAGCATAAAACAACAGTCATGAGGAATTGCGTCTTCGGGAATATGGAAACTAAGGCTAGCCTGCCAGGATACGCTATCTGGTCATAGGATGCACAGTTTGAATATGCATTCTCGTACGTTTCGTCACGTCTGCATGACCGAGCCGCGTAGCCCAGTCGGTAGCGAGTCGGACTCGAGAGCAAGAGGTCTCGGGTTCGATACCCGATCCGGCCACATACTTTCTTTTCTCCTTCCGCTGATTCAAGAAGGGCAGTTATCACTTAGTTGCGAAAGTATGTGCACTTTGTGCTGGTTAACCGCTTTTGAGGTCTAAGCCGGCCCAGGAATAGTGTGGTTAGGTTAAATGAACGTCCCGACATGACCATAGCTGTTTACCGTGGACGTAAAGCATCAAAACCACCAAACCACTTCTCACGTGAGGGATTGAGGCTGAAAAAGTGAAAGTCCCTTCTAAGGCGCTGATCCCGGGAGTCTTCAAAAATGTGCTGACATGTACTGCAAGAAGAAATGAGCCGCGACATGAGAAAACCAACAATGTGGCTATGCGCCCAGCACAGACTCAGATCAGCCTGGGCATCCGCCCAGTCTGATCAGAGTCTTCGCTTTCCGCATGGAGGTAGCGTAGACTCTTAGCTATCCTCTAAGCACTTACCGAAGATTCTGATCCGACTTGGTGGATGCCCAGGCTGATCTGAGTCTGCGCTGGGCGCACAACCACATTGTTGGTTTTCTCGTGTCGCGGCTCAAATACAGAATAAAACTGTAAATTAAATGTAAAAAGACTTACGGCCACTCGTCCTCTATAAACACGTAGAATTTGTCATGCCCTACTTTTAGATAAAAAATAATCCAAGTCACTATCTTTGTGTACATGTATGTACGATAGCCACGAAACGACATGTAATTACAGTTGTTTGGGATTCACTATATAAAGGTAGGTTTAGCTTCTGCAATAATTTGGCTGACAAGACGTATGTCGCCAAATAAATCCCCACCCTCCCATGCAGGGCCGCGTAGCGCAGTCGATAGGGCGTCTGACTTCTAAAACCAGAGGTCCTTGGTTCGATACCCGGTCCGGCCACTTACATTCATTTCTCCTTCCGCGTTTTCAAGAAGGGCAGTTGTCAGTTACTGGTGAAAGTAAGTGCTCTTAGTACTGGTTAACCCCTTAGGAGGTCTGAGCCTGACCAGGAAAAGTGTGGTAAGGTTAACTGACCGTCCCGACATGACCATAGCTGTTTACCGTAGACGTTTAACAATTACACTACAATAACAACTATTTCATACCGCCCTTCTTGAAAAACATGATTCCAGTGACTAATGTGAAAAGAATGATTCGTCCTTATCGGGGAAACTACCGAGGCCGGCGGCTCAGAAACATATAGGAAACGGTTGTCTTACTTTACGTAGGGAACCTTCAGTGATTTATGCAAGTTATTTTTTATGATTACCGAAGATTCTCCTGAACGTAAACCAACCAAAATATTTATAAGATTATGATAGTTCAAAGTTCAATATACCCACGCTTTGAAAACGTTGAGGGTACATATACATGTATATTGGTATACAACTATCCATCCTCCCGTAGTTTTACAATACTGTTTGGTACAAGATATCTCTCCGAAACCGTATAAAACAGAATGTTCATATTTGGTTGACAAAGACTATTCGTATCTTAGACTTTGTTCACTTTTCTTTCTCGATATGCGTTCAATACTGTATTTTTTTCTCTCATCAACTGCTTAAAATAGAAAGTTCATATTTGGTATATGAGTTTTCAATTATTTGTTATACTGTAGGACAAATAATTGATGGACTCTAGATCTGCCTTTCATATGCTGTGCCCAGTATACTTCTCTACGGGAAACCGTTTACCTTATAAAGTAATTTTTAAAAAATCAGTTCTTCATCAACAGTCACTGTTACATGTAGTTTACGGTCACAACATGACAACAATGTTTTCCATATAAAAACAGGATTACATAATCCAGCCTTACTACTAACATCAAACCAGATCCGATTTCTGTCGCGACTATTAGCGTTTGCGTCTTCATTATTATCCTTTCGACGGCCGGATCGCTGGAAAAAGGGTGTGGTCAGTTCTTTGACCCTTAAATTTGACTTACCTACTTGATGAGTGTTATTAAAAGTGCAATCGATAGGAGATATAATTAGTTATAAACATATGACACTTATTTTTCTCATGACGTCAGAGGTCATCGCGCAGGGGACACTCTACCAATAACAGGGTTTTCATTGACTTTTAGAATAACTGGCAAAATTTTCAAAGTAGCTGGCTGTCAGTGAGCGAGCAAATTTGAGCGTACAGTACGTTCAAGGCCGGATGTCGTGGGGCCGCTAGGTTCCCGGAAGCTCTGAGGTAAACGGTGCAATTTCCTGCTATCTCCGCCTCTCTGAGAGCCAAAATTTGCTTCTGTTTTCAGGCAGTTTTTAGCGCGTCTTTGCGAAGCAAAGGAGGGCTTATGCGTAACCCCCGGCGTCGTTGTCAAATTATCCGTTAGCGTTTGTGTTAGCGTCTGCATCAGCGTCCTCGTCGGCATCTGTGATCAGGTTAACCAATGTTAACAATTGCGTTTACTCGACGTTTAACTCTTTATTGTCCCCCGCCTTTTCGAAGAAAAGCGGAGGGACATAGTTTTCGGCTTTCCGTCCTTCCGTCCTTCCGTCCATCCGTCTTTCCGTCCCCTTACAGTAGTAGGTACCTTGTGTGCGCAACTCCTCCTACATTTTTATGCCGATTCTTTCGAAACTTTACAGATGTTTTTGTCATGGTCTGAAAATACGCATGTGATTTGGATGTAATCCTGAGATTATTTTTTGTCACTTTTTTCACAAGTTGAACATAGTCATTTTTAGGCGTTTTTACTATCAAAGTGACTAGGTAGTGGGTACCTTGTGTGCGCAACTCCTCCTACAGTTTTATGCCGATGCCTTTGAAACTTCACAGGTGTTTTGGTCATGGTCTGAAAATATGCATGTGGTTTGGATATAATCCTCACATTATTTTTTGTCACTTTTTCCACAAGTTGAACTTAGTCATTTTTAGGCGTTTTTTCTATCATAGTAACTAGATAGTGGGTACCTTGTGTGCGCAACTCCTCCTACAGTTTTATGCTGATTCCTTTGAAACTTCACAGGTATTTTGGTCATGGTCTGAAGATATGCATGTGGTTTGGATATAATCCTCACATTATTTTTTATTACTTTTTTCTCAAATTGAACTTAGCCATTTTTTACATACATTTTTACTGTCAAAGTGAATAGATAGTGGGTACCTTGTGTGTTCAACTCCTCATACAGTTTTATGCCCATTCCTTTGAAACTTCACAGGTGTTTTGATCATGGTCTGAAGATATGCATGTGGTTTGGATATAATCTCACATTATTTTTTTTTATTACTTTTTTCACATTTTTAACTTAGCCGCTTTTCCAGCTCAAACGCTTAGTGTATATACAGTGGAGACATAGTTTCCAAGGCGGGGGACATAAATTCGTTGAATTTGCTTGTTTTACAAACTACAGCAGCTGCAGTCATCATACTTGATACATATATACATCCATGTGACTGCAACAGCTGCATAACACAATAATGTGTCCTTGACATGTACGTTACTGTTGGCTGACTTTGGTGTTTGGCACCGTTTTCAAGGCAAACGTTTTAGTTTTGATGATACATTTGAGACAAAAGAATTGATACTTGGTCAAATAGCATATCCCTATAATTGCAGCAGCTGCAAAGCATCGATGCAGACTCCAGTGCCCTTGACCTTTATTCATGGTCCGGTGTTTTTGCCTTATATTTCCAACATTGTTTGATGGATTAGCTTCATATCTGGCATAGTGGATCAGTCTGACTTTGTAAATAACCTCATACTATTTATAGACCACTGTGACCTACATTTCATGGTTAAGTGATTTTTGACATATCTTGAGCACTATCTAGAAGATTTCTATTATACATGGGATAATGGTTCAGTCTGACTCTGCAAGTGACTTCATACTATTTGTAGGTCACTGTGACCTAGTCAGTGAGTTTGCTTTGTATCTCAAAACTGTTTAAGAGATTAGAATTGTACATGGCAAAATGGATTAATAGTCTAACACTTTGAAGGACTTGAGCATACTCTGACATAAATACCATGATTCACCGATTTTGCTTCGGATTTTGAGCACTGTTTAATAGGTATTCATTATATAACTGCCTCAGTCTGACACCGCAGATGACCTCATATATTTGTAGGACTTTGTAACTGGGAATCAGGCAACCATGAGGCGCGCTTCGTTGTCTGCTGACAACTCTTGTTGTATTATAAGTTTGTATTTCAAACAATCTTTGTCAGAATGTTGTGAATAAAACAGCTGAAGAAAACTTGGTGTTGTGGTTTGAATGCTTTCCTAATGCCCATATGAGTCATTTTGGTTCAGTTTTATGCATAAACTGTTAATGACCTGCTGTTCGGAAAGATGTGACGTGACACCTGATACCTTTAGATAACAGCTGAAAAGTAGTTTTGTTCATACCATTTTTCATACTAAATTTGTCATTTGTGGAATGGAAAACACTGGTAAACAACTCTGAGATTGAGCAAACAGTGCCTAGCCTGATCAGTGCTACACTCAGTACTGATCAGGGTAGGCACTGTTAGTGAGTGTAGCACTGCTCAGTGTAGGCACTGTTTGCCCAGACCTGTCAGAAATTTGGGGTCAGTACAGCTTGTCAGTCTTTTGCAAGTCTCCATCAAACTCTGAAGACAGAATTTTGAATGAAACAATATACCTCACCACTCCAATATATTTATTGTAATTTTCAAGACTTGAAAAGCATGAACTCAGAGAATTCATTAGCCACTGTCTCCTAGAAGTTTGGAAATTGAAGACTTCAACTTTCAAACCTTATGAAGACAGTGGCAAATCAATTCCCTGAATTCATACTTTAAATCACACACCATTTTTAGCTCACCTGAGCCAGTCGCTCCGGGGCAGCTTATGAAAAGGCAGTCTTCGTCGTTCGTCCGTCCACTTTTTTTCAAACGACTTCCTCTCTGAAACTGCTAAGCCGATAGTAACCAGATTTCATGTAAAGCCTCTTTGGGGCGGGGGATCAAGAAGTTGTTCAAATGGTCTGGGTAACATGACCAGCATGGCCGCAACGCCCATATATGGTAAAAATCTTTAAAATATTCTTCTCCAGAATAAATAGGCCGATGGCCTTGAAACATGGTATGTACCATCGGGTACGCAAGTACTACCGAGATTGTTCAAATTATGACTTTGGGTTCACCGTGACCTTTTTATGGTAAGGTCAATTTTGCTTTCTGGAGCTTGTATATCAGGAACGCTAGTACATAAGCTTTCTTGGAAACTGTTGAAAATTTTGACCTGAAAATTGGTATATACAGTCATCTTAATGAGTCCATGAAAATTTAGGCGTACAAGAGGTCAAGGTCATTCTTTGACGTTGACACTGGTCGCTCATATTTTGACAATTTCACACATCTCCTCAAAAGCCACTGGGCAAATTGTAACCAAATTTCACAGAGAGCCTCTAGAGGCTGGAGGGAACGAAAATTTGTTCAACCTGTCTGGGTCACATGACCAACATGGCCGCCATGCCCATATGACGCATTAACCTTTATAAATCTGCTCCAGATGGCCTTGAACCTTGGTATATGGCATCAGGTACTTGAGTACTATCAAGATTGTTCAAATGATGACCTTGATCTTTGTAAAGCAAGGTGATGGGAAAACGCTAGAACATAAAATTTCATGGCAAGTTTAGAGGAGTTTGGCCTAAAAATTGGTATATAGAGTCGTTTTAAAAAGTACATGGAAAATTCGCGGGTACAAGCATTTAGGGTCATTCTTTGACCTCTGACCCATGTCTCTCATATTTTGACAATTTCAGACATCTCCTAAAAAGCCACTGGGATAATTGTAACCAAATTTTATACACAGCCTCCAGGTGGGGGGGGGGTGCTGAGAGAACGAAAATTTATTGAAGCGGTGTATGTCACATAACCTACATGGCCACCATACTCAGGTGAGCGCTGTTCTTATCCTCTTGTTCTTTCTTTTTCTACAAATTCAATAATATTTTATTGCTCACAGTAAGCAGTTCATGCAATATGTCATCTACCAGTTAAGTGCATGGCCAATATTGGCATAGTCGCACTGTGACAATAAGTACCTGTTACGAAATGGATCCGATCGTCGACTTTGTCGTCGAATTATTTTAATCCTGTCAATCAGTAGGGCTACAGTTTTTAGGGCAACTGTGGTAATAAAACATTTACGGAAATTGTGGCTACGTTATGCATGGGTTGTTTGTGAATACCTCTCGTGGACAGCGTATTGCATGATTTTAAGGTGAATACCTGCACGAGTCTTTTGATTGTGGACAGCGTGTTGCATGATTTTAATGTGAGTACCTGCACGCTTATATTCGAGTCCCATGATTTAAATGTGAGACGCATACTATTTATACGCCTATCTTTTATTGAAAAGTTAGACGTGGCTGTTTAATTCTTATACTGAGGATGTTATATTGTTGTGTGCCCAGATTCTGAGTTTAGACCTAGAAGGGTAAGATTTTATTATATTTATTTAGAATAGTTTGGCTAAGAATGAAAAATGTGACTTCTGATTGATATGGTATGATTATATGTGTCGACTGATTTGATTTTGTTGACAGTGATCAGGCTGTGCATATGTCGACCAATTTTGTTTATACTGACCATGCTGCGCATGGTATTTGTATATTAGGAAGTTTTGTAAATTACGGAGATAGTTTATATCACTGATGTTGGTTGCAATGGTGTGCGTCTACTTGACGTCCAGTGACGTCAATTGCATTCATGTTATTCATGTGACGTCAGTTGCATTCATGTTATTGTGACGTCAAAACTTTTTATATTGGTTTTACTGGTGTGCATCTATTTAACGTCCAGTGACGTCAATTGCATTCATGTTATTCATGTGACGTCAGTTGCATTCATGTTATTCATATGAAGTCAGTTGCATCATGTTATTGCGACGTCAGCACTTTTTATATTAGTTTCACGTATACATGGCCTATAGAAGTAGATTGATTTGTAATGGAACTAATTTATATACTCGTGACGTCAATTGACGCCATAGCAGGCACCGCATTAAGGTTTTGTTATAAGTTATAATGGTAACATTTGGTCGTCATGCGTTTGATTTGCCTTCACTAGATGACGTCATATAGTATAACATCATTGGCGTCATGATGTCAGATCATACGTTATGATCCCAAATGTGTTAGAAACGTTTATTAAGTTACTATATGGCAACTGGTAATACGCTTAGTTTAAAGAAATGAATTAATACATATGCGAGTTAGATTTTGGTCAATCAATTTAATGTAAATAGGTCATTGTTTAGATTATTCATGTTTTATGTGGGGTATGTCATGGTAATACCTATTGACGTCAGTCTACTTCTTGACAATGTTTGACGTCAGATCCTTCGACGCACATGCGTGGTAGGATCTACGTTTCTTCATTGGCGGAAGTGGTAAGCACAATTTTGGCTTTACATCGTGAGCGCGAGTTGTGTCTAGTGACACGGCTGGCGTGTGCACGTTATGTTCGGCATTCGCCGAGGGCGTTGTATGGTATTTCCAAGACAGGCCCAAGTCTTACGTATTGTTATTATGTAGTTACAATGTATTAAGTGTAAGTTCGTTATTTTAGGCACATCAAGTCCGGCAGTCAGCTGTTAGGACTTAGAGCCACGTCTCACCTGGAGATTTGATATACGTCTCCAGGTTAATACCAACCGGGCAGAGGCAGTTACAACGCCGTTTGTGCATGGTTCCTAAGCAGAGGCGGGAAGCACAAAATGTAGGCGGAAGTGGTTAGCACAGTTTTGCCAGATTCTGTGATAAGATCTGAAGGTCACATCAAGTGTGGGACAGTGTTCGTCCACTAAGGTGTGTTAATATATATAGACTGGTCCCTGGTACGATCCAGGGAGCGACCAGTATATAATCGTGCACGTGTAATTATAAGTTGGTGTTCCTCATGATATATGGACTGGCCCATGACATGATCCAGGGAACGACAAAGTGAAGTCTACCAACATAAGGCCTTGTTTTTTTGTATGAGCTCAAACTAACGTTTTTTTGTTCTTTGTATTTTCCTTTAGTTCATGGCGCTGAGCCGAGTACGGTGTTGACGTCAGACGGTAATCTATTTGCGTATTGTATGCAAATCGATTACAGATTTGAAACAAACACCTTACTTGGGCCAGCGACATGAACTGATATGTGTTGTATATTATTGTAATTGTGACAGTTGTAAATTGTATTGTTGTATATAAAATTTACATTATATATATATAAACTTCAAAAAATTCTAACGATGTTAGAGTTTCCTTGTTAGTGAAATACACTGGTAGATAACCCTTTTAACCGGAAGTCACCCTCCGCCGTCCTGGCGACGCATAAGGCGCTACACCCGTGTCGAGCGTGTGTAAAACCTTCTGCGTAGCATGGTGTCATGAAGTAACGGGATTTGACTTCTGGTTAATATCTGCCAGTGTAAGACATTGACAATATATACAGAATCTAGGCACAATTTCGTCAGACATTTTTTTTTATTATTCACTTTCTGATTGTTCTTTTCTAAGGTGACGTAAGGCTGTGAATCTTAGGGGAGCAATTTTGCCACTAAATTCTTTGTAAATGTAACCTACACTCAATTAAGGTCAACTATCCTTATTCCCTGCGTGATGAAGTGCGATAGCCCATGCATTAATTTGTGATAGAATGTAACAGGTTGCATATCTGAGTGGGGAAACTGAGGTATATAGACCTGAATTGTCTTGGCACGGATGATACATATTTAGTTTTAAGGTCCGTTTGAGTACCTTGGCACTGCTGTTGCTTGACAATCTGTTAGTTCATTAATTCAAACGTTTGTACGTAGTGTCGTAACCGTTACTGAGGTCCATTTTATGTCCTGATTTAGTAACGTAGGTCACTCGTAACGTTATATAATATCGTTACAATGAATTAAACCTAATAGCGGAATCTTAAGTTTGATTTACCGTTGGTATCTTATAAGGTTTTGTAAGGTAGGACGTACAGTTGTCGTGTCAGTGTTAATACGTTGCGTTACATACGTTACGTTTGTATATCCGATACGCTAGATCAAGTTGGGCGTAATTGTAATGTGGGTTATTGACGTCATCTAATTGTGTCATTTGAAAGTGAAAAGTAATTCTCGGCAAAGTCAACGTCAGTTTATGACGTCATTTCCGGTCTGTTATGAACGTAACTTTAATGGCTACGTCTAGATCGTGAGTATACTAAATAATCAACGTTTTAGTTGGATTAGTCTGATATTATTATTGTTAATGTTTTAGTTAACGTGTGTGACTTTAAGTGAACGTCGGTTTCAGTTAAATTAACGTGAGCATCACGTTAAGCGTCATGGATCAGTTAGTTAAGACGGGAAGGGAGTTAGGTTATGAAGGGCAGGCATTGCAGGAATTTGTAAAGCAACAGCAAGAGACTGAGAGGGCAGAAAGGCACGCGGTAAGGGCACTTGATAAAGAAAAGATTGCGCAGGCCGAAAAAGACAGGGAAATTGAGTTAGCTAGGATCGCGCAGGCCGATAAAGACAGGGAAATTGAGTTAGCTAAGATCGCAGCGGAGAAAGAGAGGATCGCGCAAGCCGAAAAAGATAGGGAAATTGAATTGGCTAGGATCGCGACGGAAGAAGCTAAGATTGCGGCGGATAGGGAAATCGAGATGGCGCGGATTGAAAGTATAGAGCGGCAAGCCGAGAAAGATAGGGAAGCTAGGTTGTATCAAGTCGAAAGCGATAAGGAAGCAAAGTTGTCGAGCGAAGTTGAGTTAGAAAAGTTGAAGTATAGTTTTGAATTGCAGCAACGCGAGTTGAAGAATCAGATAGATTTGCAGAAGGTAACGTTTAGAGTTGAATTAGAAAAACAGAAGGCTGAAAAGTTAGCGTATGCGTGAGATCCGAAGTTACCGTATTTTGATGAAAGTAAGGACAAAATGGATAGTTACTTATCAAGGTTTGAGAAATACGCGACGGCGAATAAATGGGATAAAAACGTTTGGGCCGCATATTTAAGCGCATTACTTAAAGGTCGCGCGCTTGATGTTTATGATAGATTGTCTGTAGATGATGCAGCGGATTATGACAAGTTGAAAGATGCGTTGTTAAAGAATTTCGATATGACTGAACGCGGTTTTAGGAAGAAATTTCGCTATGATAGGCCTGAAAAGTCCGAAACGTTTATTCAGTTTAGTAGTAGACTTAGGTCGTATCTTAATAAATGGTTAAAAATGGCGAAAGTAGACCAGTCTTACGAAGCGGTTTGCGATTTTTTCGCTAGAGATCAGTTTTTAGAATCCTGTAGTAAAGAACTATATGTTCATTTGAAACCGAAAACATTCACGAATCTAGGTGAGATGGCTAGGGAAGCAGATTTATTTGCAGAAGCACGTGGCGGTGTCTACGCTTGTGTTAATAAGGGGCAGCGTGATAGTAAGGGCGTACCTCAGAGTAGATCTGATAATAAGCCGAGTGCGAAGCCAGAGATAAAATGTAGTATTTGTGGTAAGGGACATTTAACATATAAATGTTTTAAGAATCCCGATAGGAAGCAAGCATATAGTGCGGAGGTAGGTGCAAGTGCAAGCGGGTATAGCGGAAGTAAGGGGAGTAGTTATGCACCGAAAGATGAGACACAAAGATCACAGAGTAAGAGCGATACTGTACAGACGAAGGTAGTAATTCAGATCGTGGCCGTGGTCGGGGTTATTCCCGCGGACGTGGTCGGGGTGGCGGACATCAAATGAGCTTTTGTAAAACTACAATTAATAGGTCTCATGAAATTGAAGGTCTCTATAAGAGTAAGGAAGAAAGTCCACTAATCAATGATAACGTGGATAGGGAAGGTGTCTGTTACTTTTTAAGGTCGCGATTACCAACAGCGCAGGGTACGGTTAATGGTAAGACTGTTGTAGTTTTAAGGGACACAGGTTGTACTGGCTGTGTCGTTCGTAGAAACTTGGTTTCTAATGATCAGTTACTTGGTAGAGAATCTGATGTAACTTTGATTGATGAATCTACCCAAAGGTATCCCTTAGCAATGGTTGACATAGATTGTCCATTTTTCACGGGAAAAACTGAGGCCTTGTGCATGGAAGATACATTGTGTGACCTGGTTATTGGAAATATTGACGGGTCAAAACTTCCCGATATGTCCCATTTTGCAATGGCGGCAGTGACTAGGTCACAAGCTAAGCAAGGTGAAGAGGTCTATAGGAAACTTAAAGTTCCTGATCAAATTATTGCTAGTGATAAGGAGGCATTGAAGCAGGCCCAAGTTGTTGACCCTAAATTGAATGGCATAAGGCAAAGAGTGGAATCTGGGAATGTGACTATTAGTCGTGGATTGAACCGAGGTGAAACTAAGTTTATCCGAAAGAAAGATTTATTGTATAGGCAGTTTACTAAGGGAAACAAGGTCACTTTGCAACTTATTATCCCTGAAGGTTTTCGTGAAAAGGTGTTAAGATTGGCGCACGAAACCTTGATGTCAGGTCATTTGGGCATAAAGAAAACTATGGATAGAGTGTTAACTGAGTTCTTTTGGCCTGGAGTTTGTGGTGATGTGGCAAGGTTTTGTAAATCTTGTGACATATGTCAAAGGACTATTCAAAAAGGTCGTGTCACTAAGGTTCCTTTAGGAAAGTTGCCACAGATTGACACACCATTTAAACGAGTCGCTGTTGATATAGTTGGACCGATAGAACCTCGTTCTGACAGGAAATCCCGCTATATTTTAACAATGATAGACTATGCGACGAGATATCCCGAGGCGGTAGCGTTACCCGGCATTGAAACGGAACGCGTAGCCGAAGCGTTAGTTCAGATGTTTAGTAGAGTTGGCATACCTGATGAAATGTTAACAGATTGCGGAAGTCAGTTTACTGCTGAAGTTATGAAAGAAGTAAGCAGGCTGTTATCACTCCAGCAGTTAACAACGACGCCGTATCATCCTATCTGTAACGGTCTTGTAGAGCGTTTTCACGCGACGTTGAAGCAAATGCTACGTAGGATTGTGCGCAGAACGTCCAAAAGACTGGGATAAATATCTCCCAGCACTACTGTTTGCAATAAGGGAGGTTCCGCAAGAGTCATTAGGGTTTTCTCCGTTCGAATTGTTATACGGACGTAACGTTAAGGGCCCTATGGCAATATTACGTGAATTATGGTCTGAAGAGGTACAGGATGAGCAGGTTCTGTCTACGTACCAGTACATAATTGAGTTGAGAGAACGGTTAGAGCAGACGTGTAAGTTAGCACATGATAATTTACGGAAAGTACAAGTAAAGCAAAAGGCTTATTATGACAAACGCGCTAGGTCGCGTAAATTTAACGTGGGAGATAAAGTACTGTTATTACTGCCAACTGAAGTAATAAACTATTATTGCAGTGGAAGGGTCCATATGAAGTAGTAGAGGTGGTGAATAGAATGGACTATAAAATCGACGTCAATGGTGTCGTGAGTACATATCATGCTAATATGCTGAAACAGTATGTCGAACGTCGTACTGTGCCGTCACATTGTTTATTGTCGACTGAGATTACAGAGTCGGTTGAAGACGATGGTAGTGATGAATTTTCTCTTGATGATTGTGCTTTTCCGACAGCTAAAGAGCCGGAAACTTATAACGACGTCAGTATTTCAGATACGTTAACATCAGAACAACGTATGGAGGTTGAAGCGTTGATTAAACAGTACCCGGATGTACTATCAAGTTTACCCGGTCGAACTGATCAAATACAGCACGATATCAAACTACTCACGTCAGAACCCATACGAACGAAGGGTTATTCTATCCCGTATAAGACGCGTAACGTCATGGAGACGGAGATACAGGATATGTTGGATTTAGGGGTAATCGAGCCGTCGATTTCACCGTATTCATCTCCTGTTGTCCTAGTTCCGAAGAAAGACGGATCAGTTAGATTCTGTATCGACTTCCGGAAGCTTAACAAAGTGACGGAATTCGATGCAGAACCTATGCCAAATATGGAGGAGGTTATCAATAAAATGTCGGGACATAAATTCTTTACAAAGATGGACCTGAGTAAGGGTTATTGGCAAGTCTCTCTTACTGAAAGGTCTTAACCTTTGACGGCATTTGAAACGCCTAAGGGTTTATTCCAGTTTAAAACTATGCCCTTCGGTTTGGTCAATTCGGGAGCCTCATTTTGTAGGTTAATGAGAATCATATTGTCCAATCTCCCAAATGTTGACAGCTTTGTTGATGACATGTGGATATTTACTGAAACATGGAAGGATCATGTGACGTCATTACGTCAAGTGTTAGATCGGCTCAGGTCGGCCAAATTGACGGCAAAACCATCTAAATGCATGATCGGATATGGCAGTATCGAGTGCCTTGGTCACAATATCGTCGGACAGACGGTACGACCGCAAGAGGACAAGATACAGGCTATCAGAGATGCTCCTCGCCCATGTACGAAAAGGCAAATTAAATCTTTTCTGGGATTAGCTGGGTTTTACCGTCGTTTTATCCCAAATTTCTCATCCATAGCTTCTCCTCTGACTGATTTAACTAAACGGGATAGACCTAATTCTATCAAAGATTGGCAAGATCAGCATGAAAGGGCATTTCAAACCCTGAAGAGTAGGCTCACGTCTAGTCCTATTCTTCGCTTACCTGTTTTTCAAGAAGGTAACCCGTTTGTACTCCGAACAGATGCTTCAGACGTTGGTCTTGGAGCTATTTTGCTTCAGGAATTCGAAGGTGAAGGTCGTTTGCCGATTGCTTATGCTAGCAAGAAATTGTTACCTCGGGAAAGGAACTACTCTGTAATTGAAAAGGAATGTTTGGGTATAATCTGGGGTGTTGAGAAATTTCGTAAGTATCTGTATGGGGCGGAGTTCCTACTTGAAACCGACCACAAACCTTTGTCCTATATGCAGACAGCTAAGGTGCTCAATCCCCGAATCATGCGTTGGGCCATGAAATTACAGCCGTACAGATTCAGGATCGTTGCTATCCGCGGCCAGGATAATTTGGGGGCGGACTACCTTAGTAGATAGTTTGGCCACGTTATGCATCGCACCGTTGTTGTGTATATAGCTAGTTTTCCAGTTTTGACATAGCCTACGATTCGATCGCATTTCGTACTATATCAGAAAAGAAACATTGTTATGTTTTTTTCTCCCTAAGGGGAAACCTATGTTACGAAATGGATCCGATCGTCGACTTTGTCGTCGAATTATTTTAATCCTTTCAATCAGTAGGGCTACAGTTTTTAGGGCAACTGTGGTAATAAAACATTTACGGAAATTGTGGCTACGTTATGCATGGGTTGTTTGTGAATACCTCTCGTGGACAGCGTATTGCATGATTTTAAGGTGAATACCTGCACGAGTCTTTTGATTGTGGACAGCGTGTTGCATGATTTTAATGTGAGTACCTGCACGCTTATATTCGAGTCCCATGATTTAAATGTGAGACGCATACTATTTATACGCCTATCTTTTATTGAAAAGTTAGACGTGGCTGTTTAATTCTTATACTGAGGATGTTATATTGTTGTGTGCCCAGATTCTGAGTTTAGACCTAGAAGGGTAAGATTTTATTATATTTATTTAGAATAGTTTGGCTAAGAATGATAAATGTGACTTCTGATTGATATGGTATGATTATATGTGTCGACTGATTTGATTTTGTTCACAGTGATCAGGCTGTGCATATGTCGACCAATTTTGTTTATACTGACCATGCTGCGCATGGTATTTGTATATTAGGAAGTTTTGTAAATTACGGAGATAGTTTATATCACTGATGTTGGTTGCAATGGTGTGCGTCTATTTGACGTCCAGTGACGTCAATTGCATTCATGTTATTCATGTGACGTCAGTTGCATTCATGTTATTGTGACGTCAGCACTTTTTATATTGGTTTTACTGGTGTGCATCTATTTAACGTCCAGTGACGTCAATTGCATTCATGTTATTCATGTGACGTCAGTTGCATTCATGTTATTCATATGAAGTCAGTTGCATCATGTTATTGCGACGTCAGCACTTTTTATATTAGTTTCACGTATACATGGCCTATAGAAGTAGATTGATTTGTAATGGAACTAATTTATATACTCGTGACGTTAATTGACGCCATAGCAGGCACCGCATTAAGGTTTTTTTATAAGTTATAATGGTAACATTTGGTCGTCATGCGTTTGATTTGCCTTCACTAGATGACGTCATATGGTATAACATCATTGGCGTCATGATGTCAGATCAAACGTTATGATCCCAAATGTGTTAGAAACGTTTATTAAGTTACTATATGGCAACTGGTAATACGCTTAGTTTAAAGAAATGAATTAATACATATGCGAGTTAGATTTTGGTCAATCAATTTAATGTAAGTAGGTCATTGTTTAGATTATTCATGTTTTATGTGGGGTATGTCATGGTAATACCTATTGACGTCAGTCTACTTCTTGACAATGTTTGACGTCAGATCCTTCGACGCACATGCGTGGTAGGATCTACGTTTCTTCATTGGCGGAAGTGGTAAGCACAATTTTGGCTTTACATCGTGAGCGCGAGTTGTGTCTAGTGACACGGCTGGCGTGTGCACGTTATGTTCGGCATTCGCCGAGGGCGTTGTATGGTATTTCCAAGACAGGCCCAAGTCTTACGTATTGTTATTATGTAGTTACAATGTATTAAGTGTAAGTTCGTTATTTTAGGCACATCAAGTCCGGCAGTCAGCTGTTAGGACTTAGAGCCACGTCTCACCTGGAGATTTGATATACGTCTCCAGGTTAATACCAACCGGGCAGAGGCAGTTACAACGCCGTTTGTGCATGGTTCCTAAGCAGAGGCGGGAAGCACAAAATGTAGGCGGAAGTGGTTAGCACAGTTTTGCCAGATTCTGTGATAAGATCTGAAGGTCACATCAAGTGTGGGACAGTGTTCGTCCACTAAGGTGTGTTAATATATATAGACTGGTCCCTGGTACGATCCAGGGAGCGACCAGTATATAATCGTGCACGTGTAATTATAAGTTGGTGTTCCTCATGATATATGGACTGGCCCATGACATGATCCAGGGAACGACAAAGTGAAGTCTACCAACATAAGGCCTTGTTTTTTTGTATGAGCTCAAACTAACGTTTTTTTGTTCTTTGTATTTTCCTTTAGTTCATGGCGCTGAGCCGAGTACGGTGTTGACGTCAGACGGTAATCTATTTGCGTATTGTACGCAAATCGATTACAGATTTGAAACAAACACCTTACTTGGGCCAGCGACATGAACTGATATGTGTTGTATATTATTGTAATTGTGACAGTTGTAAATTGTATTGTTGTATATAAAATTTACATTATATATATATAAACTTCAAAAAATTCTAACGTTGTTAGAGTTTCCTTGTTAGTGAAATACACTGGTAGATAACCCTTTAACTGGAAGTCACCCTCCGCCGTCCTGGCGACGCATAAGGCTCTACACCCGTGTCGAGCGTGTGTAAAACCTTCTGCGTAACAGTACCCATACTGCATATTCAGTCGATTAAAAAGTTCATTGAACTTACGTTGTATCATTGGATAACTTGCCGATGTTAAATAAATCTGTATTGAATTACATATGGGGCAGGGGTTCCCAGCTCCCCTTTCCGCTCAGAATCTGAGCATGCGAATAAATATGCTACAATACCACGGTACGCTAAGTATTACTAAGCAGATCTTTTCAAGATAGTGTTTGGATGAAGTAACTTCACAAAACAGGAAAGGTAAATTTTCCGATCCAACTCACATGTCCATGGAAAGAACGCCCGTGTAAACCCCAATTTATGGAGAGAAAAGAGTGTTGTGCAGTGACATAAACCTTTTCCTTTATTTTGTTTGAAAAGTACAAATTGTAAGTACTCGTTGGAACCACCTCTAGTCGTTTTCCGAAAGCACACACAATATATTTCAAACACAAATAAGAAAAGTAGAGCAGTTTTATTGTTTTCATGGCACAGTTTATTAAAGCTTTGCTGACTTAAGCCTTAATAAGAATATAATGGATCATATGTCATTTGTGACAGTGTATCTTAATCTTTTGGTTGCAAAGTAAGTGCCTAGAAGACCTATGTAAAAACGACGAACTGAATCAGAATTTAAAATTTATTTTTTATTTGTGTGCTGGACATAGACAGAGAAGCGTTTGTACAAATTTGGGGGTTACTTTGGGGGATTTTCCCAGAGGACAGTCCGCATGTAGCCAATAACCACATGTTTCAATGTTGCAGTCAAATTAAATCCAGATATTTTGGCGACTGCGGCTGTTTTCTTCAAACAATACACAACAATACCGGCAATGCTTGTCATTTCCCGATATAGGAGCGGCGACAACTGACAAGCATTGCACTCCTGCATCACAAGTTGAAGTTGTCGTTTTGGCTGATCGAGATGTTTCCATGCCCTTGGGCTTAACAAAGGGTCCGTGAGATCCACAAAATCATCATGAGTGCTGTCTTCTGCTTTGCTTGTCGACGGCCCGTCTGTGTACCCCGATGCGCATGAATTATTGCTCTTACTTGTAGATAGACTTTCAAGCGATATTCTTAAGGTTTTATCTGTTATTGATTAAAATGATACGTGATGTGCGTAAAAAGCGTTACGCCTTTGCAAAACGGCCGTGTAATAATGACAAAGATAGGACGTTGCAAATAGATCAGAAAACGATATTTTAATATTTTCATTTATTTTTATTTTTCTAAAGATGTTTTACCCAATATACCTTGACAAACACACTTTCAAGCAGACAACGGTAATAAACCGCTACCTGTGAACTGAAAGCAGCTTAAATAATTTTTTGTCTTTGGGGTGGGTGAGTTTGTGATTCTGTTGCATTTTTCGATATGAAAAGGTTTGAACCATTTCATTTTCTAATGTAGATAATTACACCTGAACATGCTGTTCTCTTGCATTGCCAGACTCCACGGAATCGAAATACTCTCCCCTTATTATAAGTCTAAGAGCAATGCCAGTCCTCTGGTTGAATCGAAGGCCTGTCTTTCATAATTTAAATTTTATCTTTGTAAGCTTTGTTCAAAACGAAGGTTTTTTCTCACGCACACACGTGCACGCACACATGCGCATATCTATGTGTGTGAGAGAAAGCATGTTCGTAATGACAAACACGCGCGCGCGTGAATTTAAAAGTGCATTGTATTAATACTTTAATGCTATGCACTTTTAAATTCACTCTCACTATCATCTTTTTTATTTTTTTATTTTTATTGCATCTCTCGGGAACCCGGCACGTAATACTCACATTAGGGTGTATCCCGTATGAATAGATAGATAGATAGATAGATAGATAGATAGATAGATAGATACTTGAACTGACATATTTTTACCATACCAGATATTTACCTTGAATGTACAACAGATATGGCCCCAAACCAGATAACTTTTATGTGATGTAAATAAGATTCAATAAAATATTTTATTATTTATTATAAACCTTCTTCAAAGGTCCTCGAGTCCTCACTGACTGTGTTCTTATTTTCTCCCTCACTTCGTTCGTCCGAAAATAAATATTGTCTTTTCTAACAGGTCTTTAAATTGTACGATAGAAAATAAGAACAACAAGGCTGAATTGGAAATGCCGCTGCTTGCTACGGGTCGATCGAATAGCGTGATTGCGGGTTTTCATTCATAAATAAGCGACAGCTACACATAGAAATGTCTACACTATTTAAGTAATAAATTAAAGATTGAAGTAGGTAAGATTCTAGATCATCGTTAACCGAATCGAACTTTATTGAATTTCATGATCGTGTGCAAAATAATCGAGCAAATATTACTGTTTTCTGTGCAACGTCTGACACTAATTTAGAGCGTTCATAATTTCGTGCGTTCATAATCATGAACGTTCATATTACACTGCTACACTAGCAATTAAAATGGCTACTAACTTCATTGTGTTTTGCTATGTTTAAAAGAAATAAATGCCACTTGGTGTGCTCGCATAACGCTGAAAAACAATCTGTTTATCTCCTTTTCTTCTTTTTTTTTCTTTTTTTTTTTAACGGCGCACGGCCTAAATAAACTGCAGAATACCTAGAACCTTCTCATCTCTTCGACTCTGACTATTCTTTTTTTTATATATATATATACATATATACAGCCCACAACGATCATGCACAAAAATTCCAGTAAAACATCGTCTCTTTATTTTCCCCTCTCTCTCTCTTTTTTTTTTAAGCCCACGGCTCAAACAGGAATATACTAAATCTTTCATCTCAAAAAGTCCACAGCTCTAACGCCGGGCCGGGTAGCGCAATCGGTAGGGCACCTGACTCGTAAGTCAGAGGTCCTGGGTTCGAATCCCGGTCTGGCCACATACTTTCGTTTCTCCTTCCGCTGATTCAAGAAGGGCAGTTGTCAGTTACTGGCGAAAGTATGTGCACTTAGTACTGGTTAACCGCTTAGGAGGTCTAAGCCTGCCCAGGAATAGTGTGGTTAGGTTAACTGACCGTCCCGACATGACCTTAGTTGTTTACCGTGGACGTTAAGCATCAAATCAACCAACCAACCACAGCTCTAACATTATTATATATATATAGTTTTTTTTACCAGTAACTGTAAACGTTTCTAAAACGAATATTGTATGTAAAGCAAAATATCTGAGACAAATTTCAGAACTGAAGAATAACTATGTAAATAATTCCACCTCATCTAATTTATATATATATATTTCGGGAAAAGCAATCTAAAACAGAGCGCCATCGATCTTCATTACAAGTACATCGCTGACAAAAGGCGTTATAGCGAAAATGCTATTGGAGTCTGAACCAGGAGCAAAGAAGTTGAACGGCCTCGAATATTGCACAACTTCTTGAATATAAGAACGAAAGCTGTCTGACTGTTGTTTTATAATCAACTACTTTCCCACTTCGGAACCACTAAAACGGCACGTGCACGACAGTGAAGTAGGTGATTCAGCGCCTTAGGTATCAAACAAACGGGAGGAACTAGCCAGTTGTATTCTGAGCGCCAGTCAAAGGCAAAGGCATCTACGCCTGATGTACCCGGGGACCAGTACTTGGAATTGAAGACTTGCAACTTAGTATTCTTATGATCGGCAAATCTGTCAATAGAAAAAGGACCCCACTTTCGGCTGAAAAACTGGAAAACGAGATCCGAGACGCCCCAGTCATCGAAATCAAAGTCTCTACTATAAAAATCTGAGACCTGATTCATATTACGGGGAACCCAGGAAACTTCCAGAATGATATTATTCGAGAAGCACGTGTCAAAAATGGCTCTCGCTACAGATTGAAGCAGTTTGGATGTACTTCCTTTACTAGTGATTCTCACAACGTTTTGATTGTCTGAATATGCTTTCACAAGTTTACCTGTCAAAAAAGCCTTAAACGCCACTAAAGCCAGGTAAAGAGCCTTAAGGGGGGACAGAACTCTACACGGCAGAGAAGTCAAATGTTCCAACCAAAACAGTAACTCATCGCAAGCAAAAGCGGACAAAGGAGATTTCGAATCCCAGAGAAATCTGCTTTCTATATAACTGTACAGATGACGAGACATAATTTGACAAATATTACCGAGCACGAACGACATGGAAATTATTTTTCCTGTGGCCTGAGCGACTTGTCTAGCAGAAACATTCAATTTATTCTTGAGAACTGCCTGAATAGAAGACTTAAGAGAACTTAACCTCTTATCTGTCAAACTGATAATCCCGTCCTGCAAATTCCAAATATATCCTAGCCATTCTAAATCAGGACATGGAGTCCAGATACTTTTATCTTGGTTAACCACGAATCCTGCACTGACCAAATCTGAATAAATAATTTGTGCTATATTAATGCAATTTGTGCTCGAATCTGCAGTGTGCCCCAGCCGTCATCTAAGTAAACCACTATGCTAAAGCCTTTGGCTCTCCAATGTTTAATCAATGGCCTCAAAAGTTTAGTAAACAAATGGCAGGCGGACGAAATTCCAAACGGTAATACTAGAAAGACAAAGAAACGTCTTTTGCCATCAATGATCCAGCTAAAACCTAAAAATTTAGTGTATGATGCGTTGATGGACACATGGTGATAACCGGACTTTAAGTCAAACTTAAACATTAAGTTGCCTTTTCTTGCGTAAACCACAGCTTCTTTATGACCTTCAAATTTAACCTTCAATGGCTCAATGAACTGATTCACGTGCCTCAAGTCTAAAATTAAACGCTCTTTCCCACTGCTGTTTACGGAAACCGTTAGCGGATTGACGCAAAATGGTGGAGACGATACTTCAAGAATACAATTGTTTTTTAACAGGTCTCCGATAGAACGATCAACAAAAGATTTATGTTTTAAAGCGGACAAATTATTTCTTAAGAACACTGTTGACGGACAGTGAGTAAAAGGTAATTTGTAACCAGAAGAAATGACGTCCAAAATAAAGGAACTAGCCCCTAACTCGTTCCGCCAAAAATCAATACATTGAACAAGTCTGTCGCTGACTACGCAAGTATCTTGAATTAAAGAAAAACCATACTCAACTTTACTGTTGCTTTGACTGTTCTGAAGCAGAGACTGTGACTGCTGGCTGGAGAACTGCTGCTGAGAGAGGACTTGCTTGTATCTGTAAGGGCAGTCTCTAGAGAAGTGACCTTGGAGATGGCAGGTGAAGCAGGTTGGAGACTGACTGGCTCTGGTTGAAAATTGCCAAGGATTTCTGGCATTCTCTGGTTGCAAAGGAACTCCAGGTCTCGCTGAAGTTCCGAGAAAGGGTTGTTGATACTTGGAAAACTGAACTGAGGACTGTGGAGAACTAAAGGGTGATCTGAAACCTTGAGAAGTAGTATAGTAAGGTTTATAACGCCGAGCAGAGCGAGCCCTGTTGATTGCGGCCCGTAACTTGGAAGCATCATCATTATCATCCGCTAAAGGGTCTACTGAATATTCCCTAACAGTATCCCAGCCGTGAGTGTCTGCAATCTTAAGTAGTTTGTTTCTCTTTACAAACTCCTGTTTTTCGTCTTTAATCAGAGTCTGGGCAGATTCAAAACTGCCACAATCTAAATTATGCTCTAAATCAGTAAGCTTTTCCAACCTGTCACAGTTAAAATTGAACTGTTTGCGAAGACCTTCTTGTTTAAAATCGAAATGATCTCTAGAAAAAGGAGACTGGTTTATTTTTGAGCCAAACCTGGCCGCAAACTCGTCGAAGATAATACTACGCTGTCTATTTAAAGCCTCGCCTATTAAAGAAGATCTATCGGCTTCAGAATCTTTTTCTCTGTTTAAGTCAGTAACACTTTGTGAAGTCATTTTAGGAAACTAAGAAAACTTTAAATATTGTCTCCGACAGAAGTAAACCAAGAAAATTTCCTTAACAAAACGAAAATAACAGACCTGTCTCTCCGTAGCGAAGCGATCGAATGACCTGACCTTACAAGCTTAATACTTTATATAAAACAGGAAAACGTGCAAAAGGTGAGGAACTCACTAAAGTCTCGCAAATTGAAAAATGGAAAGAGAAACTCATGTGAAAGGTGAAATGGTGTCTAATATATTGCTATAGAAGACAGACCGAAAAGAAATGGATTGATTCTCGTAGTATAATCTGGAATGTACGCCACGTCTACTGGTCCCATCCGTCTGTTTTTTCATTGCAGACTGGGGTACAGTCCCTTTTTCATGGCCCGTTCTTTTCTTTGCTTTCCAAATGTGTGTTGCACAAGTTCCTGTGTATGTGCGTGTTTGTGTGTGTGTGCGTGTGTGAGAGAGAGAGAGAGAGAGAGAGAGAGAGAGAGAGAGAGAGAAAGAGACAGAGAGAGAGAGTCTTACTGCATGTGAAACAGGCATATTTTAACAGACATATCTTGCACTGAACGTAATCGTCAAAACATTTAAAAAAACAACAACTGAAACTCGTTATTAAGTTGTAATATACCCAGTCCTTTGATTTTTGTTTCTTTTAGACTCAACTGCTGAACCAGTCTAAATTGTGCTGTGAGGATCAAAGATGATTTACGTGAGTGACTTCGGGCGTTTTTAACTGATGATTTTAAAGATTTTATGTTGAAATGTGCATTTCGGGACATATTGCAATACGCAGGTAGGTTTAATTTTACTTTTTATTTCAAAAATAGACATTTGCTACAAAACTTAAGTGTATGTAATTGTTTCTTACCTCTGACATCCTCTTTTAGTATGTGACGCGTTGCGGATTTTCGGACAGCACGTTAAACTTGCGATATTTTCAGATGACTCCGTGTATTGACAGAGTCTGACATGTTTATCTGTAAGTTTATGGATACCCTGTGTATTTATAGAGTATCTATAAATCTAATACTTTCTTCTACCTGATTAACATAAACAAAAGCACAAACTAAAATCCTCTGAAAATGACGAAGACAAGGTGTCCAAAAACGTCTTCTAATACTATATGGCCATAATCTTGCCGGTCAAATAATATCTTGTACTGTTACCCAAAAATCAATTTCACAATTTGACATTTATGCTATCGATAATATGAAACATATATGCATTTGTAATTAACCCTTTTTACGTGACGCGACTCTTAATTGTTTTCCTTGGCTGCAAGAATTAATCTACAAGCAAAGTAAACAAACAAAACGTGGCGACTGTAAACATTTATTTGCTTTGCAGGCCATACGCATAAGCAGTAAATTTTAGCGCGGTTCATCTTATGATAGGTGTATGGCTAAACTACTTACTTCTTTATATTGCTTCTTTTTCATCGACGGGTCTAAATCCTGTATTTTGGAGGAGTTTTCATGGTGATCAAGTAGTATCCATTTATTTGTTCATAATTTCCAAAATGTATTAAAACTTTTTTTTTTCACTAAATTTATTAAGAGTTTTATCGATTTTTTTGTTGAAATTATTATCACTAATATAAAACTTTTTTACAAAATGAAAGGGCGTCTATGTAACACCATATTTTAAGATTCTTTTTAATATAACTATCTGAACATGAAAATTCATACACAAAACGTTTTTTTGAGTAATAATTAGATGATCTGCCTTTGAAGCCCTTTTGGAACTTCTGCCGGCTACCTCACCTACATGGTCTGCCTTCTTTGTGACCTTTTTGACGGGACGAAATTTTCTCGGATGAGAGAGTTTTCTGTTTTATTCTTTTTCCTATTCAGCATCACTGTCGTTACTAGCAGTAGCAGCTGCTATTTTAGGACGGGTTTGATCTTTTCTACTTTCTCTCCGTTTTATTCTTCTTGTAACAAATCTGCCATCGTTTGTCTGCTTTGAAGTTGAGGGTTAAGGAAAGGAGGACGGGCTTGATCTTTTCTACTTTCTCTCCGTTTTCTTCTTGTACAAATCTGTCATCGATTGTCTGCTTTGAAGTTGAGGGTTGAGGAATGGACAGTACTGAAGACGTTGAAATTTCAAAGGAAACTATAAGATGATGCAACTTGAATGCTGGAAATGGTCAATGTTTCAGAGCTGCGTTGTATTGTGACAGTTGGGGTAGATGAAGTCTCTGAATTTTCTGATTGTTGTTCTTCTGGTTGTTCTTTTTTTGGCTGTGATTCTTCTGGCTGTACATCTTCTGGTTGTCTCTTCTCGTCTGAAACGCTTTCGCTACCACTGCTTCCCTGTAAAATACTGATGTGGTGCTGCCTTTAAAATTCATTCGTTTTAGGCGTCAAAGAGTGGTCTTGAGTATTTGTATTTTGGACGAGCGAAAAGCGTGAAACAGCATTCAACAAGACCAAAGAAGGAAACATACTTGTCTTGATTTTGTACATTGTTTCTCCAAACTATTTCTGCGAGATGTTGCTCGAACATCTTCCTTTTTGTACCGTTAATTTTCCTAAAGTAGTCCTTGCAATGCTTCCAAGCACCCTCGATTCTGTAATTTTGATACTCTACAATTGCTCCAGTGTCTACACTCTGGTAAGTTTGTTTAAATGTGGTTTTGTGACACACAATAAAATGATCGTACCGCAGCTCATTTAGTCCCATATAAGCGGTCCAAGAGTCATTATAAATCCTACTTCCGGGAGTTACGTGTCTTTGAGTTAGAGGTATCAAGATATTTGTATCCCTGTTACCAACAGGATATATTTTCAGACTGTTTGTGTCTCTATGAATTATTCCAAAGATCCAAATACGATGCCCCCTTGGCTCCCATTATTGTATTTGTCCTTTCTACCAAACAAACTGTCATCAATCTCTACTTCCTAATCAAATTGTGTCATGTTGTACATGCTGAAAGTGAATTCATAGAAGAGTTCCTTTATACAACTCGCCCAATTAACTGCTGAGTGCCTATTGTCCATCCCCATGGAGACAGCACATTGGTGTACAGTATGCCCTTTAAGATAACTCTTTATAAAAAATCACCAAATCTCTTATATTATACGCCGATCGTTAAAAGAAATGAATATTTTCGCATCTGAACTGATGGTTTAAACCTGCCTTCTGTTGAGCTTGGCAACCCTACCACAGTGGCATTTTATTTCTTACGCTCATAAGCCATGATTTCTCATCTATTCAAACAACACCTCATCACCTGACATAAACAATGTATGAAATGTCCACGGACTTACAAAATCTTCTATTTCTATATCACTGATAGTTGAGATTCTTAAGGCAAAACTGCCTTCCCCATGACGTTTTCTTGCACAATTATCCATTTTGAAATCTGATTCAAAAACTAAATCACAGAAAGAAGTATCCAAAAACTAATGAAGGGGTGGCCGGGTGGTGCGATGGTGCTGTGTATAACTTGCAGTGCCGGGGCGTCCTACTTATTTCACTGTCAGGATGGTGATCCAAACATCCGTTTTAGGAAACGGAACAGACCACCAAAGATGGCAGACTGGTGTACACACGTTAGGTAGGTGCTTCGTTTGATCGAATATTCTGACTATATAGCGTATGCATCATTCTAACGAGCTATATCAGCGAACAGAAAATGTATGTTGTAAAACAAGCAGTGATGTGGCGAAAAAAGACACATTCGCTTGTATCGCCATATTATCAAGTCTGTCATTGTGCAGTCTAATTTTTAATGGTGACATATTTTCCTGACTTTCCTATGAAATGTCATTTATATGTTCTCACTATTTCTATAAAATATGATGCCTAATCCTATTCAGTCCCAAATCCCGAAAACCGTGTTTAAATCTCTTGACTGCTTTTTGAGACATAATAATTTTATGAGCTGTGTAATTTCGATGCTTGTTTATAGCAATGCAATTTAATTCCCTATACATTCTTAGCAATGTCCTTCTGTCTTGAAACATTTAGTCTATATTAAACTGTCGCCTTCAAAGTTTTCTCGTATGCAGACGATACATAAATGAGAGAAATTCCAAGGACTGAAACTAGGCAGCATGTTCATTGTTGTTACTCATAGAGTATTTGAACTTTTTTCAGGTTCTAGATTATATCCATTTATATCTGATGAACAAGCTCATATGCGAACATTTTATATTGGACCCGGCTACTGCCCGACATGTATTTTCACAGAAACATAGGCAAAGCTTGGTCCATGGTGCATGATTTCAATTTATCATTAGTGCTAAGACCAATTTTCGTGGATGCGCAGCCTGATATTTTCCCCCGTTCGCATCGACAATCTATGAATCATGTAGGACAATTAGTGAAAAATAAGATTTCGCCGCCTAGCTACGCTTCTCAGAATCATTCTGAAACTTTGCAAGGTTCATCTTCATGGTCTGTAAATGTGCATGTGACTTTGGGGTTATGGTCGAATAATTTTATTACATTTTTGAGCTTGGAACGTCGTGATTTTCAGATGCATGAGGAAGGTCTAGCAGGCTTGAAGACGGAGTTACTTCCCCCGGAAAGGCTCTCACCGTCTGCAGAAAAAAACTAACAGTAAGTGCTTAGATCAGCCTGCGCATTGTGGGAACTTACCTTAATGACATGATCTAACGGTAAAAGCTATTAGCCTGCGCATTTGCTCAGTCTGATCTCCGCTTTCACTGTTTGCATAGGTATTTTATGACTCAAGCCAAGAGTACTAAGTCCTTATTTGAATTTGCTTGCATAAAGTTATAAAATGATTCAAAACGCTTTGCAGTTTTCACATCCTCCCTTTACCTGACAGGTCATTCATGAAACATTACACACTACCCCAAAACAATTGTCGTTCTTTTTTCCGTATAAAATTCTTCAGCCCCATTTTCGTCATTTTTGTCCAGGTTTATATATTTACCATTTTTCTGTCGCAAAATAACTCATACGTTTGTTTCAACAAAGCGTCCATCCAGGTGTCATGTTGTCTTCGAAAGTGAAGTAAACGTTTTAAAATAGCGTTACGGCAAACGACGTCATGATGACCATAGCAGGAAACAATGACGCTGCGTCAAAATGTATGCGCACGAACATTGAGGTGATTTCCCTTTAAAATGGAAAAAAAGTAATTCACTTCAATACTTTTAAAGCAATGCTCTGGATATGCATACAACTGACTGGGATACAGTTATGGTTCTTCTGCTCTGCACCTCTTGTCATTGCCCTCTATTATTAATATGTGAAGTTTCGTTCATGTTCTCTTAAATATGCACAGAGATATACTCCAGACAAGCTAAATAACTGAAATAATAGGAAGGGGGGCTAACTCTGTAATTGCTAAAGGTAATGTTATAGTTCTAAGCTCTGCGCTTCCTTTCATTACCTTCTGTCAATAAGTGAAATTTCATTTCGTTTCCTTCAATACTTCCTAAGATATGCTCCATACAAGCAAAATAAAGCAACAAATAAGAAGGGAGCTAACTCTGTAATTACTTTTGACAGTATTATTGTTCTTGTGTTCTTTCATTCATTGCCCTCTATTAATGAGTGAAGTTGCATTAAGTTCCCTTTTATAGTTCCAGAAATATGCTCTTGACATGCAAAATGTTGAAAAAAATAGGAAGGGAGCTAACTTTGTAACCACTTAAGATAGGATTATGGTTCTTCTGCCATGCACTTTTTCTTATTTCCCTCTTTCAATGTATGAAGTTTCATTTAGTTCCCTTAAATACTTTTGGAGATATGCACCGGACAAGCTTAATATTGAAAAAAACTGGAAACTTTAAGGGAGCTAACTTCCTAATACTTGTGATAGGGTTACAGTTCTTGTGCACTGCATTTTCTCTCATCAATGTTTGAAGTTTCATTTAGTTCCCCTTTATACTTTCAGAAATATGCTCCAGACAAACAAAATATTGAGAAAAAAACTGGAAAGGCAGCTAACTTCGTAAATACTTGGACAGGGTTACGGTTCTTGTGCACTGCACTTCCTCTCATTGACCTCTATCAATGTGTGAAGTTTAATTTAGTTCCCCCTTATACTTTCAGAGATATGCTCCGGACAAGCAAAATATTGAAAAAAAAACTGGAAAGGGAGCTAACTTCGTAAATACTTGTGACAGGGTTACGATTTTTGTGCATTGCACTTCCCCTTGTTGTCCTCTATCAATGTGTGAAGTCTCATTTAGTTCCCTCTTATACTTTCAGAGATATGCTCCGGACAAACAAATTATTGAAAAAACTGAAAAGGGAGCTAACTTGGTAAATACTTGTGACAGAGTTACGGTTCTTGTGCACTGCACTTCCTCTCGTTGTCCTCTATCAATGTGTATAGTTTCATTTAGTTCCCTCTTATACTCTCAGAGATATACTCCGGACAAAAGTGTAACGGACGGACGGACGGACGGAAGGACGGACGGACAAAGCGGCAACTATATGCTCACCCTTCGGAGAGCATAATAAACATTATGCCGAACTTAATGCAAAAAAATAGACTGTTATCAAAACTAGTTTTCAACACAGTGACAAGACTTAGGAGGACAAATTTGATTCGGTAAAAAAATGGGTTCATATGGAATAAATCCATATCTTTTAAAACACTTTCCTTCTTGTAATCTAGAATTTTTTTATATGAAAACTACAATTTCAAATGCGATTAATTCTGTTAATTTGTAGAGCGATGGATAGTCTAATATCTTTCTCTTTTTTTAATACACCCATAACAAAACCAGGCCCCTTTTGCTTTGGGGCAATGTCCCCAAAGAACACCCTTTAAAAATCTCTGGGGATAACCCCCGCAAGTCTTTGGAAAGTTTGTTGTATTTTCTCATATATAAGGAACTCGAGGGATACCTCCCCGCACATGGCATTTTTTCCTCATGTATAATAGTCTTGATTCTCTCCCGTATACATACTTTCTCGTATGCAATATTCATTAAATGAGCTCATATAGAATAAACATGCCAAACTTAGTGCAAAAATAGACTGTTTTCAAAAGTAGTTTTCAACACTGTAGTAATAACGCTACTTACTACTACAAATGGCTTCAGGAATACTTGAGAGGTTGTATTAAGCGCTGGTTATGGTTTTCTTTATGAGCATAAATAAACAGCTTCTTTTCTTGTCAATCTCTCAGATTCATCACTTGGTTTCAACAGGCGGGAAAGTATCTCAATCGCTGGCTGCACGGTCGTCGTGTTGTTGTTGTTGTTCCTCACAAGATGGAACACCTTTCACTACACTCCTCTCCATTTTGATTTGTAGGCCCCCACTTCAAAGAACCATAGTACAGTGTACCCACTTCAGAGAACCATAGTACAGCATACCCACTTCAAAGAACCATAGTACAGAATAACCTGCAATACTGGAATGTGAGAAGTTATGCAAGTGGGATATCCCCAGACCATGATAAAAGACAGGCAATAAACCCATCCTTGTGGAATGTCCCCAGGCAGTTTTGAGGTAATGGCGGCGGGGCATTTCTGTCCCTGGATACCTGGAACAATTCTTACGTAATAACAGCGGGGCATCTCTGTCCCTGGATTACTGGAACAATTCTGAGGTAGTAACAGCGGGGCATCTCTGTCCCTGAACCACTGACAAATGCCCCTGGCACTAAGGCGGGGCAACAGCAATGGTATTATTGGTATAGCTGCAATCCATTCTCCAGGGTAGCAGCCAAGAGCTCCTCTGTTGAGAATCCTCTCTTCCTTGCGACCACCTGGGCTACATCTCCTATGTAGACGGGAGTTTTGGCCTTCAGCTCCTTGTTTACTGCCATATATGGTGAGTTTGTCTCAAGCAAAATCCTGTCTATTGGCACAGATTTCAAACCTTCTAACTGGTCCACGGAAAATATTGAAACCCTTGCGGTGAACCCGAAATGGCAGTTGGGAAACTCTTGTAACCAATCCTCGACATCTTCTTTGCAGCCTGTAAAACAGTGAAGATGGAGTTTCTGGCTTGGACAGCAGGCTTTCCTCCCGAGGTGCAAGGGTGTCATCAGGACATCGGACGAATGTCGATTAGAGGATCCCCGGATATGGAGCACAAGAACTTTGTCGGGACGGCTGAAAGTCATCATCCTGCGAAACAGTTGATCTTGTTCTCTCCACATGTAGTCCGGTTCTTTTCGATCCAGTCCGATTTCACCTAAAGCCTTCACCAATGGATTGGAGTCTAACAAGGTCTTGATAGTTGGGATGTAGCTCTCAGAGCACTCCCTGACCTTACGTGGGTGCACTCCTACTGCTATCTTTCATAGTTCGTCCATGAGAGGGATAGCTAGTCTTATTTCTGGGTCGCAGAACACCATTACTCCACCGAAAAATTCCCCAGGAACCCGTGGTTGGGGTTGAGGATACCCGAAGATATTCTGCATGGTGACTCCGGTGACATCTTCAGTCCAAGGCAACTTCTTCGCTGTTCTGTCCAGATAAAAATGGCTGTCAAATGCACGGAGTTGATTTGCTTCCAAGATCACCTGGCTTGGTTCCTGCTGACTTGGGGCTGATTGCGTCCTCACAGTAACGGTGAATGTTTCTGATCTCTTGCTCAGAGAAACTAGCCTCTGATCTCTTGCTCAGAGAAACTAGCCTGGACTGAGTGGCTGCCCCTGAGGGTTCTGAACTAGCTGTCTCAACCCTGGGGTCATGCCTGGAGGCCGGTCGTCTGGTGTAGCTATACGTCCTGTTGAATTCCCGTCTATCCTGTTCAGATAGCCTTCCAGTAGATGAACCAAGATTCTCCAGTACATCAGTGCGGCAGGAGAATTTAATTCTGGGAACACTTGTAGCTCTTTGGGAACTGTCCAGCCCGCAAAATGGCTCAAGTATTGCATGTTTCCTTGGAGTGGTCCCCAGATGGTGGTCCTGGTGGTTATAACATCTCGAAGATTCTGGGTCATGAAATTCATCAGATCAGTAGCTGTTGAACCTTCCCCTATGATACCAGCTGCAAGCTGATTAAGTCCATTGAGATGCTGTCTGTGAGTATTGGTATGGTTTCTCTGTGAGACGTCTAAGGGTCTGAACAATGTGGGGACATGTGCTTCATAGACATGGTCCCGTAGATATTTGGTTACCCTTTTACATCCAACAGCTGGAAAATCCTGGTGGGATTTAGCCGCTCTGGTTTTTTTCCCTTCATACTCTCGTATTGGACTTGAGGTCCCACGTTTACGTGACGTACTTGGCCCATAGCTGGAAGGCTGTCTCTCTCTAACGGGGCTCCTGCCCCTGGAAGAATCACTTCTTGGGGGAACTCAGGCTTCCTGTATACTTAGAAATGCGGTCTTTGTCAGACTTGAGACTTGAGCGGTCTTTGTCAGACCTGAGACTTGAGCGGTCTTTGTCAGACCCGAGACTTGAGCGGTCTTTGTCAGACCTGAGACTTGAGCGGTCTTTGTCAGACCCGAGACCTGATCTAATACAAGGAAGATCTTGTCCTTAAACAGTCACTCGCCTGTCTTTTGCCGTAGCCGGAGGTAGTTTACCTGGGTCACTGGTGCTGGGTAACATGGTGATCATCTGTTTTCCCTTCTTCCAGCTACGCAAGTGGCTGTCTACCCAACCAGATGGGAAGAAATTAATAACCCAGTGGCGTGCTTCTCTTAGCCAACCTTCATTGTTCTTTCGTTTGGCTAGATCATATTTGCCCATTACCAATTCCGCCATCGTAGCAGCTTCAATGCTAGGAGAAGTCGCTCTCAATTCCCGAAACAGCTTGCCAGCGTCCACCAGAACTTCCTCAAAGTTCATGAGCCGGACCCACTCGATCTTGGCTTCAGCAGCAGGTTTCCTGTCCTTTCCGGTTTGATCAGGAGCTAAGTTGGAGGTCGCATGCTTCTTGAAGAAATTTTCAGCTTTCTGTTGCATACGCATCAGGTTCTGACTTACTTTATTTCTTCTTTGGAGATGGGACCTGCATCTTCGATTAGGCTTTCCCAGGCTGTACCGTTAGGCCCTGTAGCTGTTCTGGTGTACAGCTAATGGGAGACTCTTCTAGGTAAGCTGAATACTGTTTCTGCCAACTCTCAGGCGTGCTCTACCCAGAAGACTGTCCGACACTTGAAAGGATCCGCAAGCTGTCCGGCGATTCTGCTAGCGGGGCAACAACTTCATCAACCCTGGATGATTAGACTGTGACATCAGAGGGAGTTGGCTCTGAACTCTCTGCAGCAGTCTGTTGAATTAGATGCGGAGTCGACTTTTCTGACTTCTCGTCTCTCCTGTCCTGTTGTCTTTCCATCATTCTGAAGTCTAAGAAGAAATAGTATAACGGCTGCATTCTGGGACCTCACTCATTTGTCGGGGAAATCTGAATAATTAAGCAGTCTGACGCTCCAGAGTACCGTTATAGACTTATTTCTTAGCAACAGACTGAGAACATGGCGTGAATTTATACTTTTTCATGTACAATGCCTCCTGCGGGGTAACACCGACACATGTTCCATGGAACCACTCGGTACATGTGTCGCACTGGATCATAAAGTCACCCCTGTCTGGCTTTCTGCAAATACAATAGACCGGACAATGGCTGCCTGTAGAACTTGACGGACTTTTCTGTAAATCCAGGAGAAAATTATTCTTAAACCGGGTCAGCCACTCAGGTACCTACCTAACCCTACAAGGTTTCAAACGGTCATGGTTTGCTGTAAATACTGCTTTCTTTAGCTTTACTCTATACAAGTATGGGCTAAATTTGGTAACAACAATACCTGGCCCTTTACAGGGAGAGCTCAACTTTCTACACTGACCCTTAATTACTGCGGTGTCGAGGAGATACACCAGATCACCTGCTTCATATGCCTTGGTATAGATCTTCAGGTAATAATCCCGCTTCATCCTCTCCTGTGATGTTTTAAGCTGTTTCCTGGCAACCTCATGAGCTGTTTTCATTGCTTTTTCAAGCTCGGCTATATACTGGAATGGAGATACTTCCTGTGTAGAAGACTTCATTGGGAACAGTATGTCAACAGGCTGATTAACCTCCCTCCCTAGCATCATGCGATTCGGAGTGAAACCTGTACTTCTGTTCACTGAAGATCTCAAAGCCCCGGCAATCTGGGCAAGATGTAAGTCCCATGATTTTTGGTTACCGTCGACGTAGCAGCGTACATCGTCCATAAGGGTCCTATTATTTCTCTCTGTTTGGCCGTTGGCTGATGGCCTTAAGGGGGTGGTCTTGGTTTTATGTATTTGTATCATCTCACACAGTGCTGTAAACAACTTGCTTTCAAAATTTCTTCCCTGATCACCCAGGATTTGGAACGGATATCCAAAACGGGAGAAAAAGTCATTCACCACTGCATGTGCTGTCACCTCTGCCGACTGTGATGGTAAGGGAGTGCACTGAACCCACTTCGTAAATTGATCTACTATTATGAGGATGTGCTCATTCCCTCTCTCTGTTTTTGGAAGTGGACCCAGGAAATCCATGTGAATACGTTCAAGCGGTGCCCCTGCATGGAATTGTGTAAGGGGACACCTGGCAGTCCGGTTTGGTTTCCTATTTCTGTTACATACTTCACACAAAGCAATGTACGATTTCACCTCTTATGAGAGCCCAAACCAATAAAACTTTTCGTTGGTTCTTTCTATGGTTCTGGTTACCCCCTGATGCCCAGACGAAGGGATGTCATGGCACAGCTTTAAAACCTGTTCTTTGATTGTTTCGGGGACAACCAACCGTTTTTCCTGGTGTTCGTGTTTCAGTTTTCTCCAGATGAAATCATCTTCTAAGCAGAACAAGTCCCAGTTAATGAAATAGTATTTTGCTGCGGGACTAGCTGCAAACAGGATATTTTCTAGCTGTTCCTCTTTGCCAGTGAACCATTCTGTTACTAACTTCAGGTCGGGGTCCTTTTGTTGTTCTTCTTTCAATTGGCCCCCCAGCTTGTCTTTAACTGTATCGCCAGAGTTGACCTGTGCTACTCCAGCTTCACAGGTGAAGGTTGAATTCGGGAAGATCTGGATTCTCTGCTCTGGTTCATCAGCCTCCTATAAAATCTGAGACCTACATATTGACATTCTCCAGACGCCTCCCGTGTCAAGTCTAGATGACTTTCACCTGCTTTTGGGAAACCGAATTTCTCACCATCAGGATCCCATGGCCAAAGCATGTCGATACTGTTTAGCTGCTGCATGAACTTTTCTTTCTCTGTCAAACCATTAGATGGGATGTCATCATCCATTTCTACTTCTTCAAATATGGATCCTACTGCCACCTGACAACATGAGAGAGAAACAACGTCATCCACTTCTTCTGCAAAATGGAACCATGTCTGGTGGGCTCTGGAACACTTCTGACACCCACCAAAGGGCAGATCTTCGGGTTGGACCCCTAAACGATAGTTTGGACAATATTCTGTGTCTTGTAAGCTACTTAACGCGTCCGCATTCTCGTGCTTTTTTCCAGGGCGGTGTTTGACCACCATATCATATTGGCTGAGCTCTTCCAGTCATCTTGCCAGTTGTGCATCAAGATCTTTGAAATTTAAAAGCCATCTGAGACTATTGTGGTCAGTTCTTACTAAAAACTGTGTACATGTACCAAGTAGATAATGTCGGAATTGTCTGGTGAAACGGACCAAAGCAAGCAGTTCTTTCCGCGTGGTGCAATTGTTGATCTGTTCTGGGGTGAGAGAATAGCTCCCATACGCAATCACGCGTTCGTCATCGTCTTGGACCTGCAAAAGCTCCGATCCTATAGATGCATCGGTATCCAAGATGAACAAATCGGTACTATTAGGTAAACCTAGCACTGGGGGTGAGGTCAGAGCTGATTTTAGGCTTTCAAAGGCCTGCTGTTCTTCATCTGACCATGAAAATGGGTTTTTCCCTGTCAACCTGTAAAGAGGAACTGCAAGTTTAGCAAAGTCCTTTATAAAATGACGGTGGTAATTTGCCAAAACTAGAAACTGTTCAACTTCTCTGGTGCTTAAAGGTACTTGCCAGATTAGTACTGTCTGAATGTCAACATCCGTTAGCTCTATGCCATCGTTGCTTACAATTCTTCCCAGGAAATCTACTTTTTTTCTGAAAAAAAGGAGACACTTTTTAGGTTTTAGTTTAAGTTTAAACCTTCGAAAACGCCGTAAGACTTCCCTGAGATGTGTTATATGATCCTGGAATTTTGATCCTAAAACCAATATATCGTCCAGGAACGCAAGAACTATGATCCAGAGCAATCCACAAAGGACTAAGTTCATGACGCGAGCATAGGTAGCTGGTGCGTTACACAAACCGAATCCCATGCGAACATGCTCGAAAAGGCCATATTTGCTAATGAAAGCTGTTTTCTTGCGATCTTGGCCACTGAGTTTTATCTGTCAGTACGCAGAATTTGCATCCAACTTTGAGAACCATTGATTTCCTGCTAATGTGTCATGGCATTCTTCCACTAGTGGCAGTGGAAACACATCTTTCGTGTTTACCGAGTTCAAAGCTCTGTAATCAGTGCACCATCTACCGGGTCCGTCTCTCTTCTGGACTAGAACAGGAGCAGAGGCCCACTCTGAAATAGAAGGTTGAATTACTCTAGCCTCAAGCATCTTGTCTAGATGGTCTTCCACTTCTCCTGCAAAACCTGAAGGTGTTCTGCGCATTCTCAGTTTGATCGGTTTTGCCGTACCTGTATCAATGGTATGCTCTATTTCACTGAAATTACCTAAATCAAATTCTCTTGAGGGCTCTCTCTGCAAGGTATCTGAAACTGAACTGCAATGATTAATATTATCCTGAAACCTTGGTGGATATTCATGTCAATAGCTTTTTCCGGAATGGGCATACCATAGTGTCCCCCCTCGGCTGAAAGTAAAAGTGCATTAGTATCATGCAAGCAGGTATTACAAATTGACTTACCCTGATTTTCTAAAGTGCGGGTAATATCAGATTTACCCTGATTTTCTTGCCGGTAGATAGCTGCTGTACCCTGAAACTCTTGAGAATGCATGTTTGCTTTATTTTGATCTTCTCGACAGCTGACATGTGCCTTGTCCTGATTCTCTCGACAGCTGATATCTGCAGTGTCCTGATTTTCTCGAAAGCCGACATCCGCCTTGTCCTGATTCTCTTGACAGTTGACATCCGCCATGTCCTGAATCTCTCGACAGCTGACACATGCCTTGTCCTGATTCTTTCGACAGCTGACATCTGCCTTGTCCTGAATCTCTCGACAGCTGACATCTGCCCTGTCCTGATTCTGTCGATAGCTGGCATCTACCTTGTCTTGAATCTCTCCACAGCTGACACCTGCCTTGTCCTGAATCTCTCGACAGCTGACATCTGCCTTGTCCTGATTCTCTCGGCCAGAGAGCCAGATAAGCTTCGTATTTGCATAAAATACGAACCAAAAAAGACAAAATACGAAGTGTCTTGAAATTTCAATCGTACCGAATACGTTAGTCATTTCTCAGCTTACGAAAGCAGCTCAAATGTGCTATGTATTTACGCTATAGCATGCGCGGTCAACCGTTTTTCAATAGCCAGAATGTTACCTATTTTTAGCATTTACTAATCATTGCTTCAGCGCGTGCGCTGTCTGAGCATGCGCAGTCAACCTTTTTCCGAAAACAGAAAGCACATGGTACCTATTTTCAGCATTCTCTTTTCGGCTTTTACTGGTCGTTTTTATGAATAGACCGGGGACAAGCATGAGTATTGGAATTTACCGAGCGTTAGCCTATCTCTAAATTGCACATGATCTTTCCGGTCGATTGCGTAGGTACTTTCATTTTCGCTGAACAAACGTCTCTGTTACTTGACTGAACAGTCAATAAATGGCCCAACCTGATTGTGCGAAGCTGGAAAACTTTGGCTTCGGCAAGCCAGTGGTTAATTCTAGTGAACTCTAGCCAGCAAAGATCAGCCGATCGTCCCCTGATGCGTGGTAAAAGGAAAGCAAAACACTGTCAGGGTCGGTAACGGGTCTTTTCGGCCTTATTCCCGTTCGGCCTAGGTCGTTCCCGTTGTCCAGAGTTTTAAGCAAGAACCCTGGACAAGAACAAGTAGACTGACATTTTGGGAGACCAGTTGTGCGTTAAAAAGATACTGAACAACCACTGGATCTCAGGAATACCGATACTGAAAGGACTCATCGGGATACTGAAAAGGTTAAAATTATGTTTGGTAAGTACTGAAACCAGTGTTAAAATTATCTGGAGCTCTGCTCTCGACAGCTGGCATCTACCTTGTCCTGAATTTCTCGACAGCTGACACCTGCCTTGTCATGACTCTCTCGGCAGCTGATACCTGCTTTACCCTGAATTTCTTGAATGCGGGTAATGCTATCTTGACAGTTCTGAAAAACGTCTGAAGGTTCCCGGCCTGAAGGAATATTTTCTCCACTCAAATCTGTGTATGTGGCATATAGTGAGGAATTTTTTTTCAATCTCTCTGCATCTACTGTCTATCCAATCCTCATACTCTCGAGTTGAACGAAGGGATCCTACCTTGGGTGATGATGAACCAAAACTTTTTTCATAGATCCCATCTATCCATGCTTCATAATCTTTCAAGGTCTCATTGGCTTCCCCCACTCCTATTTCAAGAGAGCAATCCTCAGGGATGGCACAGTTTTGAATAGCAAGGCCCTTTTCCTTTTTGAGTGGCTGGGTCGGACCTAGGCCTGAAGATCCGACCCACTGTCGTTTAAATCTTCACCTTCTGACAACTGCTGTAGTTTAAACGAAACTTTTCTGTTAGGACAATCTCTTTTGTAATGTCCCTCTTCATTACATCTGAAACATCTTACTGGACTCTCTGACTTCTTTTCTGGAGATCCTGCTCTTCTCAAGATACTATCATTGGGTTTAGCTACCATCACAATATTCAGCTGCTGATTTTTTATGAGAACTTGGGGCAGTGTGAGTAGTTGCCTGTTATGTACATTTGTTTGCATGTCATTGTCTCTATATGCAGATATTGCTATTTTTCTATTACAACGTCCATGCCAACGTAGTTAATACAACGCAGATATAACGAAGTTAACTTTTATTTCACATTTAAAGTGATTAAACTGCAAAAATGTTTAGCAATGGCGGGTTCAAGAGTGACACGTGTAATTAACGCGGCACTATAAGCCATAAACATGAAATGTTTCTAAGTCATTCGATGGATATCAGCTGTAAAAGTTCACTTCAGTTGGGACCTTGCTTTATAGTGAAACACTAGCGACTCTGAAACGAGACTGCTCGTCAACTGCACCACAGAGGCTTGAATTATATTGTTTCTGTATAGCAAACGAAGGCCTAGCCACTAATAACAATTATTTCCTCGCCAGACTAATATAAAATAAGGTACCCCAAATATTTTAACCAAGGGTACCTCCCCTTGTATATACATGTATGTATATACAGTCGGTATCCTTTTAGCCATACCAAATCTGATTCTGGCCTCTATGGCGGCGCACACCAGTGAGGAATTTGATTGCTTGGTAATTTATGCAGTCAGAGTCCTTACAGCAAACATAGCTGAAACATTATCCATCTTACAATGACAAGCAAGTGCAGCGTGAATTAATTATAGCTGGTAAAAACTGTCATCATTTGTAAAATTATTTTTCATGTCAGACACGTTTCCTTAAACGGTTATGGACGGACACATGGTGCCTCATACTGCGGACATGAGAACGTACATCATAGGTGCGAGGAAGGGGTGGGGATGGGGGGCGGCGGGGGGAGAGGAATATCGTACGAGAACTGAAAAACACACATACTAGGTTACATTCTTTATGTACGCAGCATTGAGAATTTTACAACAACTCTACAACTATGTATCTCGATTACTCTAATGAGTTCTGAATAGTTAGATCCTTTGGAAGCTAGGGACACATCAAAGAAACGAAAATAGCAGAATTATTCGAGTCTGTTCATGACCAGTAATGAAATGTGCCACACCGGCCACGCCCTTGATTACTCTAATACGTTCTGAATAGTTAGATCCTTTATAAGCTAGGAATACATCAAAGAAATGAAAATAGCAGATTCCGTTAGATGGGTCTGTTCATGGCCAGTAATGAAACGTGCCACATCGGCAACGCCCCCGCCCCTTCCTTCTTCCAGCCCCCACCCCAACGCCATTCCCTAGCACCGGCTTGTGCAGATAGACCCCCCTCAAAAAAATCGAAATGAACTCGATGATCCTAAAGGACCAGAAAATATAATCTGAACTAGTGTAGTCAGTCTTTCCGCAAAACAGCTTTTGGCTTGCACTATCGGTTTCCCTCTGTAATATAAATATCGGTTGTAGCTTCATTGTGATGTTGAATCTTTAAAGTGTGACACCAAAACCTGTTGCATTGCGACCATTTTTTTTTGTAACACTTTACTACCCTGATACTATTTATGGCATTGGTTAGTCTATATTTTAATTAAATTTACTAGGAGTAACCATAGTTATTATTCCGATTTTTTTTTTATGTAGACAACATGTTACATGTGCTTGAGACAGGTCTTCGAAATAAGTCACAAACAAGCAGCGAAACACGCATGCACTGTACCAGTGGCGGCCCTTAACGTTGCCATGCGCTGATTGATGGATTTTTTCAAACCTTTTTCGTGAATTTAAACTATAAGTAAATTATCACTCGCCGTTCTAATACTATGGTCTGTGTTATATTTTGTCCGGTATACATAAACATAAGTCCAAGTGATTCCACTATGTAAGGGTCAAGCGCCATTATCTCCCGGAAAAGAAATGGTGTGCTGGTATGAGGGTGCCTATCAGACTACGCGGGCTATAGGCCCTATAAACGTTTGGTGGGGGACTGCGGAGGCACTGTAACTATAAAAGAGAAAATATTCCATTCATCTGCATCATTTTATCTTAGCAGCCCTAATTTTATAAAGTTATCCAGGACCGAAAGTAAGGTACGCTTATTACTTTTGTCTCGCCCTTTTATTTGTCAGACAATCTCACCAGGGATGCGTCAGTTCTCGAAAAACTGAGTAAAACCTGACTTATATGTTCACAAAAATCAATGAAAGAAGGTAAAAGAGTTCACATGATTCGTAATCCCTTGTGTAAATACAGGGCCAACGTCAAAAAAAGCCAGTCCCCATTTCTTCTGAATTCTGTTCATTATTAAATCTAGACACCTTGGAGATAGATCTGCAGACTCTAAGGTAAGGACATAGTTTTAAACTGTAGTAGTAAGAGAATGTAGTGTGGTCTGATACCTCGCGTTTTAACCCTATTCGTTCTTACTACTAGGACCGTAAACGTATGGGTTCGTCTGTATGTGGATAGTTTATGCTTTACCCGGGGAAACTAAGTATTGCTAAATGTACGATGTAACAAAAGTCGAAGTTTGGAATTATTTATAACAATATTATTTGAACAAGTGTAAATTATGAATTTTACAAAATAATGTTTTATTTGAAAGACACTATGTAGACTTGGTTTCTATATTTTAGTAGGCAAATTTCAAAAACCCTACCTATAAAATCCTATGTCTAATTGTGATTTAACAAGAGAAGCGAACTCTGTCGCTGTATTAGTGAATTATCGGCAAACTCAGTTGCCTGTAGATACGGGTGTAATTAACTACTATTAGTTTAGATATATACCAGCAGTGAAGGTAAATATCCCTGAGATTTCATTTGTATAAGATGTCAGAATATGACATTATAATCTGTTACTAAATGAGTATACCATGCTGAATATGTAAAGTATTGGATCATGAGGATTCTTTTATATAAAACTCATACTCAACTTGATTTATTCATGTTAGAACACCCAATAAATACGAAAAACGGACGGAATATCAAATGGCACTTAATATGCATATCAAATCATAAGGGAGACAACTCTAACTGCCACAAAACATGAAACGATACTTCAAGAGTCCCACTGAGTTAAAGAACGTATAATTTTTATCTATTAATGCTTATATTTTGCTTTAAAGTATTGAAATATTGATCACCGACTGGTGTACTGAAATGGTCAAATTTTGCACACGTCTTAAAAGATTTGACGATGTACTGTCCATGTAAACGCCAGTCGCTGAACTGTTGTGTTTTTGTAATTCCGCTTTCTGGCAAATAGTGCAAACAGCTTGTCGCCTTGAGCATCACTCCCCTTCCCCGCTCGCCCTTCTCATTGTTAATTTGCACATTGGGCAGCACTCCTCCGCACCTAACCCGCCCGCCCTTGTCATTATTAATTTGCACGATGTATCTGGCATTATTATCAACTAGTATCAATATTGTTACCTATGCTATCGACCAGAACGATACGATACAAACTAGCTTTCGAGAATTAGGTATTGATCGAGCAATATCCCAGCAGACACGTCGTAGTGACGTCGATGCGACGACATCACGTCGCATCGACGTCAGCGCGACATCATATGACTGCTGGGATGGTTTTCGCCAGTATTTTTGTTGTAGTCACTGTTTGGTCATCTACATGTATGCATGTTTCGCCTTTTTCTTCGGAAAAGTGGAGTTGTAACAATTTAGCATACATATACACGGTGGTAATATCGTTTTAGCTACCTATGCTGTTGACCGAGACAGTATTTACATGGCGGCTGTCGACCGAGCTGATACTGCTGTCGGTTGTCTCGGTCGACAGCCTTTTTGTGCACGTTTGGTAAATGAACGGCTTGGTCGACAGCACAGGCATGGAAGTTGGTATTACATGTACCACCGTGGTATAGCATGAAATACAGGATCAGAAGATTGATCTAGGAAACAATGCTAACCAAAAGAATAGCAATGCTGCGCGTTTTCAACGAAGATTACATGGTAAACTATTTGATGTACTAGAGATATTTGTCTTTTGTTTTACAAGAAAACCTTAAAAACCCAACAGAATGTTCTTAAGAATGATTACCAATTAAAATTCAGATGGATGGATGACTTGCAATTTTACGCACTTTTCAATAGTAATTAGGTCTTGACGATGGAAAGGTGATTATGAAAGGCGGTATGCAACAGCTTCGTTTACGTTTGAAAATATTCTAGAGATCAGCAGGCTAGCGCTTAACCAACTTAATTACCGGGCCTGAAAGAGTATCGTCAGTCCAGCTTAATATAGTGTCAGTTACTTTCTACCTTAAGTTTCCAGAATTTTTAAACGTAATAACTTTGTGCTTTTATCATTATCAACCTCCCAAAAGGTAACGAGGTAAGTTATTTTTTATTTGACTCACGACCGCTAGGTCGTCAGACCAGCGCTACCGTGGCTTTTCAGTTGTGTTATGGGCTCACCGTATACTGGCATAGAGTACAACAAACATAATCCACCCCTCACCCTTCGCTGTCTTTAATGCCCAGTTGTTGATTGCTGGGGACTCAAACCCGCTCCTTTTAGCGCCATAACTGAGAGTTGAAAGAGAAACAACACTCATAGATATGTTTGATTGTGGTCGGTAGACTCGACCGCCACCGTTGAGGGTATATACTTTGCAAATCACGACTTAATTAAAACGTTGAACTTGTATATGACAAGAGTAAATTAATGATCCCGTAATGATTTAGTACATTGAATTTAAGTAGTATTTGTAACAAAGACCAAATGTGACCAATAAAAGATGAAATTTCTGACAGTTTGAATTAGGACTTAATAGTTTGATCATTCAATCAGACTATTATGTTTTCCCCGGTCATCGAAGTTTCATCGTGACAGCATATTCTCCTCAAACAAATTATGATAACAGGTCATCCATAAATAAACTGTTGATCAATGAGCTTGACTGTTATATACGAACGAAAGCTTAAAACCTGTAAAACGACAGCCAAGAGAAAGAGAAGAAAAAATTGAGCCGCGACACGACAAAATAACAATGTGGTTGTGCGCCCAGCGCAGACTCAGATCAGCCTGGTAAATCAACCTGGGTATCCGCCCAGACTGATCAGAGTCTTCGCTGTCCGCATGGAGGTAGCTTAGATCCTTCGCTACCATTTGAGCACTTAACGAAGAGTCTGATTATACTGGATGGATGCCCAGGCTGATCTGAGTCTGAGCTGGGCGCACAACCACATGGTTGGTTTTGTCGTGTCGCGGCTCAGATGAGGTTATTGTCCTTATGCGCAGCTGCGTCACGACAAAACCAACAAAGTGGCATGTCCAGCGAAGACTTAGATCAGCCTGGGCACCCGCCCAGTCCGATTAGAGTATTTGCTATGCACTAAAAGGAAACCCAAGGGTCTAAGCTAGCTTCATGCGGATAGCACAGACTCTTATCAGTCTTTGCGAATACCCAGGCTGATCTGAGTCTTCGCTGGACACACATGCCACTTTGTTGGGTTTGTCGTGTCGTGGCTCATATGCTTTCGTATAGTGTGTTTAGAAGCACCAGCGATAAAAAAAATCCGTCCAGCGATCTCGTAAGAGATGGCGCTATTTGCTTTTGTGATACTAACACAAGAAAACTTTGTCCCTATTCATTTCACTGGTCTGCCATTGACTGGCCCTGATGACCCAAACCACTGGGACAGGAATCCCGAGCAAACAAACCAGACAAAGATCAAACTGCTCCGAATGCATGGGGGTAGTTTGACCAGGATCTGCGGTGGTTTCCTACTGAGTGACGCGGATTTTACGTCCCATCTACAAACACACATCTGGCAATGGAACTTGGTTTAGAGTCTTATTCGAAAAGCAGGTGACGCGAGGAATCAAACCTGCGACCTGTGTATCGGTAGTCGAGCGCGTAAATCACTACTAACAGTGCCATCGCTACTATCTCCTTGTAGTCAGCTTTTACTCTGCTTATACATATAGTAACTAGTTATATTGCGTTTCAATCGAATATTTTCAATCCTCACCAGTCATGAAACAATTACGCCATTTTTTTCCTTTTGCGGGGAAATTATTTATCCTGACAAAATTTGTCAAACCTTTGTTTATCCCGTAAACAGTTTGTTTCTGACGGTATTTTGTCTTTGGGTGTCTACCTTTCATTGTCACCTTTTGCCAAGCACAAGCCACTCCGGATGGTTGTCACAACCAATTTTAGTACCTCCGTCGGAGGTACCTGTGAAAATTTACTCGGCGTGGTTAAGCAGGCGTATGAAAAGACGTTAGTCTGTACAGAAAAAATAGTATCCATGATTATTATTTCAAAAATATATATACAACTATATGTTTTAGTTTAAATTCATAAACGGTTTCAATTCAAATAGCATTTTTTTCATTACTTGCTTCTGCTATTGTATATATATGCTACTACTACATGTATTCTAAAACTAAGACTGACTTGTCAGAGCGGCATGGATCTTAGCGGAATTTGGCCTCCTTTGACCCATTTATGCCCAGTGGACTAGACCTCTTATTCTATCTTTACCAAATGAGTATGTTCATTTGACAGTTAAGGGTTTTCCCAGGTTCAGTTTGTTTTTATCTTTTTTACTTAATGCTAAAGAGTAATACCCATTTGACTAATAAGACAAATTTATATAAGGTCAAGAATATAAAAATAACTGCCGAAATTAATTACGTGAGTTGCGAAAGACTGGCGAAGCGGGGGATCGAACGTGCGATCTCTGTATTGGTAGTCTTCCGCCTTATCCTCTATACTACTGCCGCTTCTACACGAGAGAGAGAGAAAAAAAGACAGAGACGGAAAGACATCAAAATTACGTCGACGTGATGTCATTTCGACGTCCTGCAGGTATTGCAGCATATGACGTCGAAATGACGTCGCGTCGACGTCGATTCGACGTAATCACGTCGCATCGGCGTCATGTGCCTGCTGGAACTGGCCAAACTTCAAAGAGAGAGAGAGAGAGAGAGAGAGAGAAGCACTTTCATATACGTAATAATTTAGGGCTGGTCGCAAATTATGTTCCACCCAAAATCAAAAATACACGAATTTCATACAACAAGGGGGAGAAATACAGTATCACTTGTATTCATAATTAGAATGAAATATCGATGTCCAGATAGGCTATGAGTTTTGAATCAGAGAAGGATATGGCAGCGAAAGGAGAGAGATGGGCTCCGCTTTCCTATGCTTTACCCAAGAAACAGTGGGTCAAGAAGCTTTACCTTTACCCAGCAGGCACACACCGTTGAATCAACATTTAATCAACCTTGATTCAACATAATGACGTTGAATTAAGGTTGACTCAAAGTTTATTTAATGTTATTTGCCCAATGGGTACTTATTCCGCCGTAGATGGAATTCAGGCTTCCACTGCACACAGCCTTTCATCTCGATATAACTGAAATCCGATTGAAAGGGACACTGACTGACTGATTGACTGATTTGTTGCTTTACGTCCACGGTAAACAGTTATGGTCATGTCGGGACGGTCAGTTAACCTAACCACACTTCCTGGGCAGGCTTAGACCTCCTAAGCGGTTAACCAGTACTAAGTGCACATATTTTCGCCAGTATCTGACATCTGCCCTTCTTGAATCAGCGGAAGGAGAAACGGACGTATGTGGCCAGATTGGGTATCGAACCCAGGACCTCTGATTTATAAGTCAGTTACAAATCGATGCCATCTGACTATCAAGAGCAAAACGGGAAAAACATGAGTCTACCAAATTATCCTGCGCATACGCGCAGTTTGATAACGATCTTCATTGTCTGCTTACACAGTTATTGTGCCAGAAAACAACAAAAGTTGTGATCAGGCTGCGTAGGTGCGCAGGCTGATCAGAACTTTCGCTGACCGCACATGCTCTAAAATACCATTTTTTCTCATGGCACGGCGCATTTTATGTTTTGATATTACCAAGTTAGCGTAACGAAGTCTAACGCCAACTGGCCCTACGGCCAGTAGGCTATGGAAAACTTTTAGCCTTTTTTACCCATTGAAATGAGATGCCACAGAAGACTAATGAACAAGGATCGCGTAACCAATGAGGAGGTTCGCAGAAAGATCCAAGCTGCCATTGGAGAATATGGTGAATTCCTGGCCATGGTCAAGAAACGGAAACTAAGGTGGTCTGGCCACGTCTCCATGTTTTCGGGCTTAAGTAAGGCGATTCAACGGGACACAGTCAAAGAAAAAAGGAGATTTAGACAGAAAAAAGAGGTGGGAAGACAATATAAAAGAGTTGACGGGGACGAACATTGCCAGCTTAACCAGAGCAGCTGATAACAGGACAAAGTGAAAATGGATTGTTGCGAAGTCCACTGTGGTGCCCCAACCACCTTGCTAGGTTATAGTGGGTAGAATAGAAATAGAACATGTTTTGTTGCCTCAGAAATCTCCTTTCCTCCCTCCCTTCCTGATGCCCTTGTCTGTCGCCTTTTTTCAGGACGCGGGGGCGGAGAGGAGGGGCTGGGGGAGGAGGCGGGAGAGGTGCGCTGGCGAGTAAATACGTAGACGTTACTTATCAGATGTCTGCAACTACCGTATCCCGCGAAATGGTTCAGAGAGGGATGCCCGTTGCTTTCTAGGACCTGCCTATCACCTTTTCCTTTCGATTTTTGGGGTTTAGTGGCGGTGAAGCAATTAAATATAGAAATGCGCGACTGTTGCACTAACTTTTATAAAGGTAGGTACATATATTATGCAATGTCTATGACGTTTGGTAGACGTTGTTCCATCATCGTGTGCTCACTGTGGACCAGGCTGCTACAAGTTTGGTAAAATGGCTGGAATCATATACAGTCGAAAAATATTGCAAATATACATAATGCCGCCAAACTGACTGACTACATATTAGCGAGTCATACAGCAGTAAACGGCATAAACGTTTCATTGTCACATACGAAAGTTATAAAAACTATAGTTAACGGTAAAATGATGTAAAATATCTGTAGTGGGCTCTGGAAACTGCTTATTTAACCTTTTTATTAAAAACTTCGTTGTTTTTCCGCTGTACTGGACTCGTTGCTAGGGGCGTTGTAATGAAAATTCCTTAATTACAGCGCTATTACCGACTCCAAATACAAAAATGGTATTTTATTCATTTCAAGTATTCAGTATCTTCGTTCGCATAGCAAAACAATTTTCCAAAACATCTCATTTTATTAGTTAGGCGTCACATGTAGAAAAGACACTGTAAAGCAAACACCTCTCAACGGAGATCCAGCACAACGATTAAACCTGCGTGCAAAAGCAGAAAATACCAATACACACCAAACGCATGATAATTTTAGCGGTCCGTCAGGCATTTATTATAGGGTAAAACTGAAGCATTTCATTACAATGCGTAAACAAAGTTTACTTACCGATTCGCCCCCTCGCGATAGTCGCCATTTTCGTCGTTGGATAGACGTAGGAATTACGAAACCTGGACGTTGTCTTCGTTACCTGTGTTGAATGCCAGACCAGTGTGAGTTGTGGCATTCTTTCATTCTTAACGCAACTTTGCGAAACTAAATAGTGCTCATGCTATACCCAGAAAGTCTTCTAACTTGCTCCATAGATACAACTAGGGAATATCTACTGCAAGCAGCGTTGCTTATCAGGCCGTGATCCTATTTGACGGATCACTGAACATAAAATATTCACCTGTTACGTTTAGCTCAGTGTCTAAGTAACAAAAAGGGAAACAGTCTACAAACTTGCTTCATACATACATCATGGGGGGATCTACTGAAAGCAGCGATTCATGTTTGGCCATGACCTTTATTTAACGGATCATTGACTATAGCAAAACATTTAACTGTTACTCTTAGCTCAGTTTCAAGAAATTAAAAGTGACAGTCCTTGGTCCATATATACAGGGGGTGGTCGTGGTCGGCCATTAGTGCTGGGCAACTGGCAGTGCAGGGACATCCTACTAATATGGAAAATAGTAGGGCAACGGCCCAATTTGCTTGCAGTAGGTGCGGTTTGGGGTGTTTATTTGTCTCCCCTGTCATATCTCTCTTCTTTCTCCGTCTCTCTGAGAGACGGCTTGATATACAAAGAGACATTAATCCTAACCAACCAACCAAACTAGATCAAACCGGATCACTGAACAAAGAAAAAATATTCACCTGTTGTGGTAATCTCAGTTTTCAACAAAAAGTGACAGAGGCTTCAAACTTGCTCCATGGATACATCTGGGGAAGATCTACTGAAATCTTGCCTATATTCCACTATCATTGAACATAGAAACAAAATCACCCGTTGCGTTAATCTCCATTTCTAAGTAACCAAAAGGGATAGAGTCTTCAAACTTGCTCCAAAGATACATATGGAAAAATGCTACTAAGAACAGTGATGCCTAATGGCCATGACCTTCATTTCACGGTAGACTGAACATAAAAGACATTCACCTGATGCATTTGGCCTAGTATCTAAGTAACCACATTGGTAAGTGTTTTCCAACTTGCTCCAGTGATACATTTTGAGAAGAGCTTCTGAAAGCAGCGATGCCTATTGGCCATGATCTATATTTAACGAAACATATAAAACATATTCACCTGTTGTGTTTAGCTCAGTTTGAAATTGTCCAAAAGGGATAGTCTTCAAACTTTCTCCATTTTAAAGCGTCCGAAAGGGGTAGTCTTCAAACTTTCTCCATTGAAACATATGGTGAATATATACTAAAAGTAGCAATGCATATTGGGCCCTAACTTATATTTCACGGATTATAGAACATAGAAAATACTATTCATCTATTGCGCTAAGCGCAGTTTTTAAGTAATCAAAAGATGTAGAGTCTTGCTACACAGGAAAATATGTGGAGAATCCACTGAAGGCAGTTATGCACATTGGAACATGACCTACATCTTATGGTCCAGTGATCTTGCGATATATCTTCAAGACTAATTGATGTATGAACATGATTAAAAAAAAGGCAGGACACAGTGACCTTTATTTCATACTCCAGTTATTTTGCCTTATATCGTGAAGTCTATTTGTTGAATGAACATGATATCGTGGGATAATAAGTCAGTTTGGTCCTATGTTTGCCCTTAAAATTCAAGTGAGTCATAGGTACCTGTATAACATAATCCAGTGATATGAACTTTTATCTTGAAGACTAATTGATGTATGAACATGATTCCTTGAGAATATGTCTAGGGTGAACTCGATGTTAACCTCAGAATAAAATTGGTCTTCTTGACCTGGTTTTCATGGTTCAGTGATTTTGCCTTATATCTTGAAGATTATTTCATATACGAACATGATCGCTTGGGGGAGATAAATCAGTATGGCCGGATGTTTCACCATAGAACCAAACGTATATATCGCAGTGATCTATACTTCAAGGTCGAATGTTTTTACCTTATACCTTTAAGAATAAATTTAGATATGTAAATGTGATAGCTCGGGATAATGAGTCACTATGACCTCCAAATAATATTAGATTGTATTGACCTAAATTTTATGGTTCAGTGACGTTTCCTTATACCCTGAGGAGTTTTTGATCCATTAACATAGAGCATCTGATAATGAGGCAGTATGACCCTATGTTTGACTTGAAAATAAGGTAGGTGACTGTCATTTACATTTCATTGTCCAGTGATTTTGCCATATATTTAAAACAACATTTAAATGAATTACCTTATAGGTGAACCCATAATTCAACTTATATTGTGAATTACCTCATACTGATTGTTGGACAGCGTTACTTATAATTAATTGTCCAATGATTGTGCCTTATATTTCTTACACTTTTTCAGTGATTTGCATTTAACTTGGGTTAATGGTTTAGGATGACACTCTGATTGTCCACATTTCTAATCTTTATCTGAAAGTGAACTCATACTTATTGTTGTGCAGTGATATCCAGTGATTTTACCTCTTATGGATTGCTATTTGAGTGACCTCATTATAACTGTTGGTCACTGTAGCCTATATTACATGGGCCAGTGCTTTTACCTTATTTCTCCAACACTATTTCGTAGATTTGCATTATACTTCGGTTCATTGTTTGGGCTGACATTTTATGTAACCTAATACTAATTGTAGGTAAGCGTGACTATATTTCATGGTCAAGTGATTTTAGCCAGTATCTCTTACGCTATTTCATTCACTGTATAATACTTAGATCTTAGATTAATGGTTTGGGCTGACACTGTGAGTGACCCCAAATTAATTATTGGTCAGTGCGACCTAAATTTAATGGTCCAGTGATGTTAGCAAATATCTTACTCTATTTCATTGACTTGTATCATATTTGGTGTTATGATAAATCCAGATAGACCTCATATCATCTCTGTGACCTATATTTATAAGACAACATTTTTGGAGATATCAATAATCCTTAGGATAACTGTTTAATCTGACACAGCAGTCTAATTTCACTTTGCCCGTATTGTCCATATTAAACATGCTCTTGTTAGGGTCAAACTAAGAAAATCCTTGTTCAATTGGAAATTGTCACCGAGTGTCTTTTGTGGTCACATGTAATAACTGTTATCAATAGAACAAGCGTTAAGATTGAGATATAGTTCTGAAGACGTAAAAGTTGGATGAGTTCTCGTTTCCAGCTTTATTTGTCTGCAAGGGGAAGATATTATTTTCCTGAGAAAAGTCTAAATATTTTATTCTAATCGCTCGAAACCAGCCTCAGTTGCAACAAAAGACTTCGAAATCATAAGCTATTATTTAGATCAACAATGTGGCCAGGATGAAGTTTATGATCATGAATTATCTCCCTTGACAATTCAAACCTGTTTAAAGTTATTTTTGACATAAATTCCTTATCTGTTAGCTAATTTTCAAACATTTAACTATTATCCATTTTACGAAAAACTGAGTGCCAAATATTGTTGACAAAATACTCCCCCTCCCCCACTCCAAATTAAATGTACATCATTTCCGAAAATCCTTTCTAAATCATAGCTAAAGTCATTGCATAAGAACCAACTGCTTCAATCTAGCATTTAGATATCATGCATGTGAGACAGAAATATATTTCGGCTGTGTTGATATTAAAGTACGTTATAATTAGCTTTAAAAGTGTCATTATTAGCATTACAAAATTATGACAACAGTATTGTGTCATTTATATTGAAGTACAGTCAAACCTGTCTTAAGGGTCACCCCAGGGGACCCACAAAAAGTGGCTGCTTAAGACAGGTAACACCTTAATATAGGTCCATTTGCACAGTATTTTGGTCCAAGGGACCCAAAATTAGTGGCTGTTAATGGCAGGTGGCCCCTTAATACAGTGACCTCTTAAGACAGGTTTGACTATTTGAATTTAAAAAATGCTGCATAACTCTGCGGTATTAAATATTTTTGAAATCCTTTATACTATGGAAAATACATCATAGTGGGTATTCAGAACTGGACCTTGCGGAGACGTCATGCGCTTGCAGACCCTTTCGGAGGATCTAATGTATATTTATAGAGGAAAACATACGGCAGGAATAACATTTGGCTATCAGATCTAAAACCGATAGGTAAAATTCTCAAAGTCTGTGGCCTATGGAACTGTACATTTATTTTTCAATGGAAAACGTAGTTACTGCATAAAATCTGCCCAGACATTGCATTAGTCACTTTATGTGAACATTTTGTACTATTCTATATATATATTAAATCTTCATAAACCAAATTCTTTTATTGTGAATAATAGTCTAGTTACATAGAATTATTGCAAGGTCTGTTTTAGCAGGGGAGAGTCGGGTAACTTCGGACAGCGGGTAGATTCGGACAATGACACCGTTTCCTTTATATGTCAGTTGTTTGCTAAAACAAAAATAAATGGCCAAACATTATGAGTCGTCTCATCTGGAGTTTCACTGTTTGCATGAGTACGTCCGAATTTACCCCCATGTCCGAAGTTACCCGACTCTACCTTAGCTATCATTCTACATTGGCTGGTTATGTGCATGCAGGCGAATGCTTCGAACATAGTATTGTTCTTTAACTTACTTTGTGATATGCTGTGGGCTTTTCTAATCATATCTATCTAGTGCTATGCTGTCATGTATGTGTATTTATATGCTTTATGATTTGCACTGTAGGGGAAGGGCCGTAACTAATGTTGTGAGAACTTGTGGCCCGACCCCATTGCTGTATTTAGAAGCAATAAAATACGTTTAAACTATCATACGTTGAATACGTTTTTCATTCAATTGCTGGAATAAATGCAGCATAAATAAAATCCAAGAAGTAAAAATGCATAAATATCATGGAGACATTTTCACACAAATTAGTCTGTAGTATGCAAAGTACAGAATAACTTAACTAAATATTATAAATTGACAAAAAATGCGTGGTAATATCAATTCCCCTTTCAGACACCGCTTTTATGTTAGCAGGTATTCTTTCAACTGTGTCGGCAAGGTTGTGTTTCAACTTACAGGAGCTAGGGTTGTGCCGTGTGGCGGCCGTTAAACGTCTCCCCGTACATCATCTACAGTGCAGATTATATTTCATTTTCGTCCTCTGAGATCAGAGATTATATTCTGATAAATCTGAAATTTAGATTGGTTTAGACTTTAATTCTAGATCATCGTCTTTTATATTATTTAGACCCTTTTTTATAATAACCAGTCATTGAATCGACTGCCCAATTAAAATTAACAAATTAAGTATGTTTTTTCTGGTTTCATCTGCAGATACTGTCAGGGTCACTAATGATGCTTTTTTGCGGAAACTACGTAGTATGGCCCATGTTACTTCTTCTAAATGTGTTCTCTGCTCTTCAAGGAACTCTTTCAGCTTTTAATTACAAGGATACTCTGCTCGGAACAAAGTTATCAAGGGCATATTTGGACAGCACATGCATGTATGATCTTCCATCGCAAGATCTCATTTGACACCAAGTTGTCATTGTGAGAGCTATATTGAGTTACCTTTCTTTTCCATGTCGGACATTTGACAGTTGAACGCTTTTACAGGAGCGTTGCAAAAGGAACGTTTATATTTTCTAGCTCATTTTGCTGTCTTCTCATTTCCATGTTTCATAGAGGTTCCATGTTAAATATTGCTTCAATATGCTTACGAGCTTTTGAAGGGATCATATTTTACTTTGAAACCCCAGGAACCTCGACCAAAGGTAAAAAAACGACAGTGACCATTGGTATTCTTATATTCATAAATTTAGATTAACAATTTTTAACATTTTTTGACAGCAATAGCTTCTATAAAATTCACAATTTAAACACTTTTCCCTATGACAGAGAATAGTTTAAACAAATTTAGATAATTTCATTACCTATTGCAACATATAAAAATTCAAAGACATTGGCCCCTGGATAAGGAGTTTTAAGGTATTTAAAATATAAGGATATCGCAGCCGTCTTGTCCTCATGTGACATTAGTGTTCTGAATCAATTTTCATTGCGATGTAACAGAGGTTTCTTATTAAATATAGCTTCACTAGGCCCAGTTGCATGCATGTAGGAGGAGTGCATATTTTTATTCTAAAGTCTCGTTTACCTTATGTCTTCATGTATTCATTTACTTAGCAATATTAACAAACTACAATATCTCGGCTTAAATGATTTCTGAGATATCTACTGTTTAAGCATTTTCTTTTGTACAAACGTAGGAACAAAGTTGGCGTTGCCGTAAATTAGGCAATGTAATCCATCATTTGGAGAAACCTTGTAGGGCCTGATGATTCCTGCCGACTTTCAATGTCATCAGCCTTTTAGTTATGGAGAAGATGAGTTTTAGAACGGTTAAGTGTATGTGGGCATGACGGTCATCTTGGTCAGTTGACAATGATCATTTCAATAATTTTTATTTTATGCACCATGGAGGTTTTATATGAAATATGCATCAACTGGCCCAGTGAGTTTGACAACTGCATATTCTAATTTTAAAATACCAGTAAAGAAACGATTAGGCATACTATTAGAATTTGATGTTAAACCCATTTGATGATGATTTAGAAATTTTGTGTCTATTATTTACAGCGTTAGTCCTCCAGTTAATAGTAGAACTTCCTGTCTTATGTTTGTAATTTCTTTTACGCCTTACCCTGGATTGATTTGAAATAATGCGGATTGCCATCGTAAATATGGAAATGTGCATGTGACTTAGTATGTTGGAATGGACTGTTTTGACCGAGTTGCGGCTCTTGGTGACATATCGAGGGTTTAGTGCAAGACTAGTCTAACTCCATATTTTGAAACTTTTCAGGAGAAGCAAAAACGGATTATTGAAGTACATAAACAAAGTATTAACATGAAATTTGACACATTTACATAATATATAGAAAGAAATGCATACATAATTCAATTTCATTTATCTATGCATCTGTCATCTACTTTAGGAACACTATCCAATGCCACAAAAACTAAACGGTAATTCAACAAGTTCAAATCTGGTCATATCATCAGAAATGTATCCACATTTAATTAAATAAGCAAGATATTACACGAAATGACCAAAACACTTGCACATGTATATCAAACAAGTTAATATATGAATTAAGTATTAAACAAAAAACAAAGGCACACAACAAAGCAAAATGTGAGATACAAAACCTGATAAATACTTTGCTCATCTTTTTACATTGGAAATGAAGTGTCTCAAAACACAGTTATTCTCCAAATAGGATTATTAATCGTTACAAATTTGAGAACAAGAAGAACAAAATTCTCAGACTTATACCTGTCCAGTCGGATCAGACCGCTCAAACACACCATAACCCTCATTCATCCTTTTACAATCAACATCTTTAGTATTTCTGAGGAACCTTGAGCTTGTCTTAGGCCTAGCTCCTTTGGCTGCTATAACTAGATTTGCAAGTGAACTACAGCTTAAGCTTGAAAATTATTCTGAAGAAGAATGAGTCTGTTTCTCTCAAGAGTCTTTCCCTTGGAAGACATTATATGCTTTATCTAGTCTATGCTTTATTAAACACCATTCATAGTGGAAAATAGATGGTCTAAATATGCAGACTTAGCGAAAAGGTCAGGGAGGAAACCAAGACAACAATGGCTACAGCAAGAACCAAATGCTCCATGTGAACATCACTACAAAACGCTGTAATGTTCAAATAATTCAACGACGATTCTGCTAGGAAAAATCTTCAAAATATTCTTCGTAGCCACTGAACACAACTGTCGATGAGATCCAACTGTAAGGCGTAAAAGCGCCAAATTCTTTTATATTGAGTTCATTAATTTTATCCAATCAGAAAATTCGTAGTTAGATTTTGCATCAAAACTGGTGAAATAAACGGGACGAACTTACAAATGTCAAAAATCCCGACCAAATAATTAATCTTTTTGTAATGGCATTAAAATCAGTCTATGCTTACTCATAAATCCAATTTTATTAGAGCAATACAATAATGATAAAAGTTTAGATTTAGATTTAGATTTAGAGCAATACAAGTCTATCTCAAGATACACTAGTCTTGCACTAACAGAAATGAAGAAAATATTTTGAAATGAAAATATTTCATGTGTTACTACTGAAAAAACTAAGTACTGGAGTACTTATACTCCTGATTCATGAGATTGTAAAGATTCCAAATTTATTATCCATCAGCAGGTCATGTTATGACTGGAAATTTGAAGATCATCCCGGATTCTAGAATTCGTAACATTGTTTCTAAGGGTCCTAAGTATAGATTCCCTTCCCATATCGATTTCAACAGATGTAGGGAAGAAATTGCATCTGCATTAAATGATTTTGGTAATCGTTGGTGTAAACGAGAGGGTGTTGAAAGTAACGCTTTAAAGAAATGGAAACTAAGTATCTTTAATATTGTGGATAAACGTATAAAATTTTATTCACACAATACTAATCTTTTACCTCCTAAGCCTAAATCTTCCTTTAGATATTTGAAGCAGGGTATCCAGGATTTTCATAGGAAGTATGTTTTGGTTCCTGCTGACAAGGCCGCAAACAACATTGTTGTTGTTTGTCGGATGCACTATATTAACACTTTGAAGCAGGAACTTAACGGCACCACGGCTTACGAAGAGACTTTTACAGATGAGAAGACTGTCGTTAATAGCCACTCAAATAATTTGCCTTTAAAGTTTGCTGTTAACGTTAAGGAACGCCAAGACAAACTTCCTACGATGTATTGGTTACCTAAGCTTCATAAAAAACCGTATAAAGCTAGATTCATTGCCAACTCTAGCTCTTGTACTACTACAGAATTATCTAAATTATTAACTTCTTGCCTCACTGCTGTGAAATCTCGTGTCATTTGGTACTATGAGACAGTGTATGAGAGGTCAGGGAAAAATATGTTTTGGTCTATAAAAAATTCTGGTGAGGTACTTAGTAAACTGAAGTCCGGAGGGTTCCGTGCGACTAGTTTGTCCACTTATGATTTTTCTACTCTTTATACCACATTACCCCATAATTTAATAAAGGAAAAACTTGTTGATTTGATTGAGAAGGCCTTCAAAAAGTTCTCCAAAAATGAAGATACCCTTTATATTGCCTGTAACGATAAGAAAGCGTTTTTCACTTCTACTGACCGTAAAATATATAGAGGATATAGTCTTTGGTCATGTCAGAATGTATGTGACGCCTTATCATATCTCTTAGATAATATTTACATCAGATTTGGTAATAAGTTATACAGACAAATTGTTGGTATTCCGATGGGTACAAATTGTGCTCCTCTTGTGGCCGATTTGTTTTTATTTTGTTATGAAAGAGATTTCATGACTTCTCTTTCTGTTGATAATCAAGCTGATATCATTGAGGCATTTAACTCAACCTCTAGATATTTAGACGATCTTCTGAATATTGATAATCCTTATTTTGAAAGCATGGTTAACCAAATTTACCCACCTGAACTTAAATTGAATAAAGCTAATACTTCAGATACCGAGGCCCCCTTTTTGGATTTACATCTATCTATTTCTAACGGTTTTGTATCTTCTAAAATTTATGATAAACGTGATGACTTTGACTTTGATATAGTTAATTTTCCATTTTTGGATGGTGACGTTCCACGTCGTCCCTCTTATGGAGTGTATATTTCTCAACTTATAAAATTTGCTAGAGTGTGTAGTCATGTAGATGACTTTAATGCTCGTAATAAATGTTTAACTGCTAAACTTCTTCAACAGGGCTATCGGTATCATAAGCTTAGAAAGGCTTTTTCTAAATTCTATCGCAGACACCATGAATTGGTTTCAAAATTTGATGTCGGATTAAAATTTCTTTCACACCAAGGCCTATCGGAACCAGAATTTTATGGTGACTTAGTATACAAATTCAAAAAGATTAAGGGTAGGACTGATTTTTCTGATCAATTCCGAAAAATAATAATACGTCACAAACGTATTGGCTATAATTTAAATGTTATGCGACAGTCTGCATGCTTAGTGATTAACCCAATCACGGTTGATAGCTTTGCTGCACTCTTTAATTGCACACCGGGGGATCGGTCGTCAGACTCTATGATGGCCCCGACCTAAAGCTATATATTTTAGTTGGTTGGGACCGGAGCCTTTTTGTCTGTTGCTTGGTCCACCGGGGCTCAACTGGTGACCTTCTTTTGCTTCAGATTTCTAGTGGGGTTGTTTGGCAGGACAGGGATCTCCACCTGTCAGACGGCCCGTTGTATCTGTTGAGTCCTCGTCTTTGCTTCTTCATGGTGTTGAAATTTGATTTATGTGTTTACCGTGATGATTCATTGACGAGTTAGAGGGTTATCATGCGAACCGAACAACCAACTAAATGTTTTGTACCACTTCAGAAACTGAGGGTGAGGTTGGGCCTGTAAAATCGATTTAAGCCCCCCAGTAATTCATTACTGACCGTTCCAAGGCGGTAGTTCTGTTGTGGGTCTTTGTTGCCTGTTTTTGGTGTCAGAGTTTCTGTGATGTTTTACCTTATGTATGTTATTATTATTTTTGGTTCGGTTTGGGTTGCTGAGTGGCCACCTTTTGGGAACAAGCTGCTCACTCGGTTGGCCATATGTTCTCTGTATCTTGATTATTTGTAATCTTAGTTGTTTCCAACTATGGTTTGAGGGCTGGATTTGGATTTTGATTGTTTCAGTTCCTGGTCTTTGCATACTTTTTACTTGTAAAGAAAACACTATACACTAAACAAAATTTCTAATTGGTCACTTTTTGCCATAGATTTAACCCTTAAGCAGATTAAGATTAGCCTGGCTACCAACTAGGACGGACAAATATACAGATATTCTTGTATTTTACAAGCAGCACAAGCGCTCATGCTTTTGCAAAATGATTTACATCAATTCGAGGCGTTTATTAGGATTTACATAAACATTGAAAGGGAGGTAATTTGAAAACGTCAATATTAAAATTAATACAGCTGAAAAATGCATGAAGACTAAAAACAAACCTCATGTTTTTATGATGAAAAACTTTATTTACTTCTCAAATATCATGCTTTTGTGGAAGATTGATGCAGCTGTCTGTGTTTTCAACGCATTCTGTTGTTTAGATAGAAGGGGTCATAACTCTAATACGACAATAAAGTTTCGATTATAACATTGACTTTTAATAAGTAGATAACAGTCCAAAATTTTGATCATAATTATATTCAAAAATACAGTTTAAAAATCATATTTCTGCATATTAGAAAACTGACCAATTAGAAATTTTGCTGAGTGTACATAAAGCTATAAAAAGTTAAAGAAAATAAGAGTTTGTATCTCAATTTGTAAAACTGAAAATTTAGCCATTTAGGCATGACATGCACTCTAAAATCAAATTCCCCTAATTGTAGTTAGACTAGTCTTGGGCTAAGATTTAGCTCATTTGGCACATAGGCTATTTTTAAATTAGGAATAAAAGACATTTTGCAAAACCATAAATCTTAATATTTTCACAGAATGTGTATTTGACCATGAAATTTTCAAAACTGCAAAAAATGAATTGTGAAAAAAAAGTGAGTTTGCATAATCTTGTGCTGAGCCGTCGATATACATTGTGTGCGTTAGTACTGACATTGTTTCGTCGGATTTGCATATTTTCATCGGATTCGTTTTAAACTATGTGGGTGAATTCACCATGATTAGAAGATGAGTATGAGAATTTCACTGTGCTATTTTTGACAGAGTTTGTCCCTGTTTCGACTTCAGTCAAAGGTCGAATGACATGTGGTCTATGGCATTTTGATAAGTATAGTACGTGTAGTAAGCAAGCCTCGGATCTGTCACTGTTGGACAGATACTTGGCTGTAACAAAAAGGAATTTCGGAACATAGACGCAAAATCGGTCGTACTGACCACTTGAAGCTGAAAACAGAACGGCTTCCGTTTTTAAAGGCTGTCATTGGTAACACAACAGATTTTATCCTGGTATTTAAAGCTCTTTTTCCTAGGGTCTACTAAAAGAAAATAATATGCAGCACGTTCTGTAAGTGCTAGAGTAATTTCTTTTTAAGTTTTTAAGAAGGACTTCTCTGTCGGGGGTCTGGTTCCCAGCATATAGCAATGTTACCTGTAAAGGTTATGGTATGAAAATTATTCAACCAATCAGTGGTCCAGAATTAACAGTCAAGATGATTTTATTGGCCGATTGGAGGTGTTGACACTATGTGATCAAGAGACAGAATGACACTGTTCAGTTCAGTTCAATTCTCCTATCGACGTTGGCTCAGCGGAACGTAGCCATAGTTGCACACACTTGGCGCCGTGTGTCCGTCCAATTATAAGGTAAGGTGAATGACACTATGGAAGTTAATCCTTCTTATATAGTACCATCCCTGTCTTTAAGTGGTGTAAGAGTACTAGGTAACTAGTTCAAAATCAGAGTCGAATTTCAGTCCCTCTAGATGACCGCCCGATATAGACTGAATCACTGTCAAAAAGGGCCGTTAAATCCCAAACAACCAACCGACCAATCGGTTGTTAGACGGGGCTATCTCCTCTCTAGTAAGGCCCTACAAAATCTAAATCAGTATGCTATCATAATGGCTTTTCTTTCCAGATCAATCTTTAATATCTATATCGTTCTAAGATAGTTCTGGATTTTGGGATTGTCTTGGAAGGGAAAATCTTCTGCCTTACAACCAAACAAATACAGTAAATATGATAGAAATTAAATTCAGTGGAAATACACCTGCCTTAGTAACATCATACAGAATACTGTATTTTACCCACTGCTGTAAAAGACGAATGACAAAGACGAAATTCTCAAAATGCAGTTATCTATCTAAGGCATCTGGTTATATCAACAGCTAGATCAACATGAAATTTTCAAAACGAGGCGCTAAAGGTCGGGTCGGGCGATGGTGCTAGATTACTTTCAGTGCCGGGGTGTCCTACTGATTCGGATAAAAGTATGCAAAGGGCCTATTGTGCTTGCAGTTGGTGCGAATGTGGTTGTTTAGAAGTTATTTCTCTCGCCTATCATTTCTATTTACTTTCTCCGTCTCCCTGTCGTTGGGTGGTGCGTATAACTTCCAGTGCCGGGACGTCCTACTGATTTGGAACATCGTAGGACAAGGGCCTACTGTGCTTGCACTAGCTGCGGGTGGGAGTTGTTTGGACATTTTTCTCTGGTCTATCGTTTCTCTTCTGTCTCCCTTTCTCTGGAAGACGGCGCAATATAGACTAAAATACTGTCTCAAAGGGTCGTTAAACCCAAAACAATAAAAAAACTGAGAGACGTCCCGATATAAACTGAAACAATGTCTCAAACGGTCGCTAAACCCAAAACACCCCAAAAAAACAAAATCAAAACAAAGCAGCACCATAAACCTGGGCGTCTCAGAGAGCTCTTTTCGTAGAACGACGTTGCACCATAGACATTACGTTTCGCTGACAGTATTGCCATTTGGTTTTAAAGTTTTTTTTATTATATAACCCATAAATAAAGCATTTTTCATTGGCTCAGATCCGAGTTCAACCCATTCAATATATTGCTATATTCACTGGCCTGGGATTTTTACATTGAATCTTAGTTTTTAAATTTGGATAGCGTGCTGGAGAAATCAACAGTGAAAAAGCCAAGTTCGACTGCTTTCATATTTCTGGTGTATGCCTTAAACACTATATTGAGAAACGCTATCACACACAACAAACATGGCGGATGACAGATGAGAGCAAGCCAAGCAACAAAAGTAGATTTTGCAAGCCTAACTGAAAATAAATAATGATTTTTGTACTTGTTATATAATATAACAATTGTTGACTATGGAGCCATTGGAATTGATGTGATATTCACCAGAGAATACCAATATTGTCGCCTCGGTCAATATTGGTATTATTTGGTGAATATCACATTATATCCAATGCCTCTATAGTCAATAATTGTATATTAATTTATACTTAGCAGTGAATTCAATGCATATCACTAGTGACTGATACGATTTATATTTTTTAATTGTAGCTAACCGCGGCTATTTTTGACAACTTTGGGTGTAATTTCTTTCCGAAAAGGTCTGAAATGCAGCGTTCTCATCTGATATTATGCTTCGGACGTAAGCACGCCCAATCATGAAATGAAGTCACACTTTGACGTCACTTTTTGAGCTGGAGTACCGCTAATTTGCACGCAACGTGAGTCCGACGGCAGCTGCAAGCGGCTTTCTTAAATCGCCGATTTCTTTTCATTCATTCATTAAAATGATATTACATGTATTAACAATTTTGTAGATGTAAACTGTGTTTGCACCCAATATTATACGCACTTAACGCGCCGACACAAGTAAAATTAACGAGAAATGATTATGAAAACAAAGTTATTAGTGAAGCGGTCTGTTTTAAAAATTAAAAAAAAATACTTTTTTTTCGGTAAATTCCAAAAATGTTTCATCGCTTGTGTGGGAAAATATCAGCAATTTCACGAGTGGGCAATCGTGAAATTGCTGATATTTTCAACACGATCGATAAAATATATTTGGTATTACCTCAAAAAAGTAAATATTCTCTATATACTTCAGAGGAGCGTTCTTATGAGGCGGTGCTATTGTGAAAAACACTCGAAAATATTTATTGAAACTGCATCAACACAGCTGGTGTTTAAAAATAGCATCGCATATATTTGTTGTCTTTCAATTCCTCTGCAAGGAGTTTGTCAAACTGCTCACTCTCCGCCACTGTGAAATGATTTTTCCAATCTCCAACCTCACCTATAATGTAAAAGTAAATTTGAGAAACCATTTGTATTTTTAGCTCACCTGAGCCAGCGGCTCCGGGGGAGCTTATAGGATGGTAAGGCTCCGTCGTCCGTCGTCGTCGTCCGTCGACGATTTCAAACGACTTCTCCTCTGAAACCGCTAGGCCAATTGTAACCAAATTTCATATATGGCTCTAGAGGAATGGGGAACGAAAAAAAGTTGTTCAAATGGTCCCGGTCACATGACCAACATGGCCGCCACCAATAGGCCGATGGCCTTGAAACTTGGTATGTAGCATTGAGTACGCGAGTACTACCAAGGTTGTTCAAATTACGACCTTGGGTTGACCTTGACCTTTTTTACGGCAAGGCCAAATTTGCTTCCTTGTGCTTTTATATGGCAAAATGCTAGAACATAAGATATCTTGGAAACTGTTGCAGATTTGGGGCTAAAAATCGGTATCTACAGTCATCTTAATTAGTACGTGAAGATTTATGAGTATAAGAGGTCAAGGTCATTCTTTGACCTTTGACCCAGAACTTCCATATTTTGACAATTTCGAACAATCTCCTCAACAGCCATTTGGCCAACTGAAACCAAATTTCATATAGAGCCTCCAGGGGTTGAGGGAACAAAAATTTATTCATACGGTCCATGTCACATGGCCACCATGCCCATATATGGTAAAAACTTTTAAAAATCTTCTTCTCCAGAACCAATTGACCGATGGCCTTGAAACTTGGTATGTAGCATTGAGTACTCAAGTACTATCAAGATTGTTCAAATTATGACCTTGGGTTGATCTTGACCTTTTTACGGCAAGGTCAAATATGGGAATATGCTAGAACATATGATTTCATGGAAAGTTTTGAAGAGTAAGAACTAAAATTGGTAAATGCAGTTGAGTACATGAAAATTTATGAGTATAAGAGGTCAAGGTCATTCTTCGACCTTTGACCCAGAACTCTCATATTTTGACATTTTTAAACAATCTTCTCCAAAGCCACTGGGCCAATTGTAACCAAATTTCATATTTTGCCTCTAGGGTTTGAGAGAATGAAATTTTGTTCAAACGGTTCAGGTCACATGACCAACATGGCCGCAACGCCCATATATGGTAAAAACCTTTAAAAATCTTCTTCTCCAGAACCAGTTGACCGATGGCCTTGAAACTTGGTATATAGCATTGGGTACTCCAGTGTTATCATGATTGTTCAAATTATTACCTTTGCTTGACCTTGACCATTTTACGGCAAGGTCAAATATGGCAAATGCTACCACATAAGATTTCATGGGAATTTTTGAAGATTTTGGCCCAAAAATAGGTATATACAGTCATCTAAATGAGGTCATGAAGACTCAACTCAACTTAACTTTATTACTCTCAAAGTACATATAACATGACATAATGAGGTATCAACAAAGCAATTACAATGACAAACGGTGGATCATATCATTACACAATGAATGATGTCAGTAAGTTTAAATGCCAAGAAAACAGGGGGTGGCGGGGGGAGAGAACACAGAACACTAGACTAAAGCTGAAAGAAAAGAGATATAATGGAGAGCGAAAAATCTATAGATAAATGACCAACACATCTTTATATAGCTCGGCGTATGCCCCCTTCTCAGTAACAGAATCAAAAATATTAAAGACAAACTTCCCTAAGCCATCTGATAGAACCGCCACGCAGTAACAGGCATATGCCTGGCTGTCGAGTTATATATAGCACATAGAATAGTATTGAGAGAGAGAGAGAGAGAGAGAGAGAGAAAGAGAAAGAGAAAGGGAGGTTCATGTCATCAGTCTAATCAGTGCAAAACTGGCTATTATGAGTACAAGAGGTCAAGGTCATTCTTTGACCTTTGACCCAGATCTCATATTTTGACATTTTCAGAAGTTATCTCAAAAGCCAAAGGGCCAATTGTAGTCACATTTCATATAGAGCCTCCAGGGGTTGAGGGAACAAAAATGTGTTGAAATGGTCCAGGTCACATGACAACATGGCCGCCATACCCATTTATGATATAAACCTTTAATATTTTTCTTCTCCAGAACCAATATGCCTATGGACTTGAAACTTGGTAAGTAGCATGGAGTACTAGAGTACTTCCAAGACTGTTCAAATGATGACCTTGGGTTTACCTTGACCTTTTTTGCAGCATGGTCAAATATGGGAAAATGCTAGAACATAAGATTTCATGGAAAGTTTTGAAGATTTTGGCCTAAAAATGGTATATATGGTTATCTTAATGCCTATTAGCACAATAAGATTTAGGAGTAAAAGAGGTCATGGTCAGTCTTTGACTTTTGACCCTAGACTCATATTTTGACAATTTCAGACATAAGAAAAAGCCACTTTGCCAATTGCTCAGGTGAGCGGATCAGGGCCTCATGGCCCTCTTGTTTTAATTTGATCTGTTGATTTTGTATCACAAACAGTTCCAGTTGAAAGATGTATTTATGATTTGCTAGACACAACTTCTTACCGACCACTTGATTTGTTCCCTTTTTGTTCACACAAGGAGCCCTGATAGCTCAGTAGGTTAAGAGCTGGCCTGCTGATGTAGCGTTCCTCGTTTAAGACCCGCTGGAGGCAGAAATCTTTCCATTCGTAAGTTTTACGTGGTTCCATTGAACATAGTTTTTCATTATCCCCCCACCCACCCACCCTGCCATCGTCCTCATATGAATGAACTACTGTTAAAAAGAACTAACATCGAAGTCACCCTACTATCCACAAAGTAAACACATGTTTCCATATTTAACAAATCAAATGTATCGATAAAATAAATAATTTGCATGGAGATATGTTGTCAGAATATCAGGGGCTGAATGAAATACACAAGTACCCTCGTTTTCAAAAATCACAGTATTTCAAATGATTTGGACAGCATCACAATTTCACTCGCAGTTTTAAAACCTTCCATCAAACCGACCTAATGCTTGCAATTTTTAACAGGGGTAAATGTGCTACCTCTACTGACAAGAGAAATATAATACTCGTAATCGTATGGATCTCAAATCTTTTAAAACAGTTACAAATATACGTAAGTTAACCGAATATATAAACAAGAAAAATCTTTTAAAAAAGTTAATCGTCGCAGATTAAATGGAAGTGTGTTTTGTAAGGAGTTGATAATAACATTCCTGAATATGACTCACGTGAGCTATGTAGGTAGGCACCCACAACCGTAATTTGGACACTGGGTAGCGACAACGACCTATCTGAAAATTGGGCTGTCCAATTTGGAATTCCAAAAAGATTAGATAAAAAATAAAACGGGAACGTTTAAAGAAGAAAAAAAACTTGTTCCGTGCGGGATTCGAACCCGGGCCGCCCGCACGGACGGCGAGAATTCTACCACTGAACCACCGACGCTCATAACCTAAGCAACTAAAGTGTCTATTTAAGCAAAAGTAGAAATCAAAAGTAGATCTTTGTCGGAAAAAAAAGTTTTGTATATCTGTGTCTGTTTTCGATAATTAAAAACAAGAAAAACGTTTTGAATTAATATATAACAGAGTGCTAGTATTTACAGTGCATGCGACGGGTAAAAAAGACGAAGATTAAATATTCATTGACCTTTGATATTATTGGCTAAATTTTGACATGCGGGTTATTTGACCAATGAAACCTTGTGAAATAGGGAACAATAGCTAAATTATACGCGTCTTCGACGCGAAAAAAATACGTCCCGACACCATGTACAAATTCATTGTTGAATAGAGAGGAAGCGGTCGGTCAGATGTTACGCTTTGTATATATATGAAATAAATGTGTGAACGCAACATTGATGAACAATTGCATATACGAGGGGCGTTCGAAAAGTAATGCAAATGACGTAATTTCCAGGAAACCAACACAAAAACAGAACTTCTGATTGCAAAAACACATAAAGCTATGATATGCGTAGGAAAGTCTGCAAACACGGTGTATTTTTTTAAAAAGGGCGCATTTTTAACTTCTTTGAAAGAGGTATACCCTAAAGACACTGCAGAATTTTAGTTTAGTAGGCCGTAAATTATATATCAGCAGTCTTTGATTTGTTTTTATTTTTGCTACTTAAAGACAATGCCAAGGCAATGTTGTCCTGTAAATATCGCGGAAATTACTTTTAATCTGGGTTCCATACTGGCCCGGGAATATGGATTATGTAAAAGCAAATTCCCCATTTCTACTAAAATTAAATGATATTGTAATGAAAACAAGCGTATTAGCATTCAAAATCTTGTCAGCAAGAGCATTTACATGGGTCAACAAAAACCTGTCAATAAATTTAAATTAATGCCAAAAACATTGCCTGTAAAACTTTTCAAAAATGACGTTATCGTATATTTCAATAACGTCATAAGAATTACGCATTGCTTTGCAAGGAATAAATCGATAACAGTTGCCACCCTTCTAACTCTTGTATGAATATTGTAGGCAACAATGGACAAGCAAGTCAATATGGAAAGATGTCTTTGTACAGCGTTTGGTATCAATTGTAAGGACAAAATGTAGTGTTTTCAGCATATGCATAGCATTTGTACCCAGTATTCCTCTAAACAAAGTTATGAGGCCATTTGCATTACTTTTCGAACGCCCCTCGTACTTACACCATATGCATCTGTATATACACTTAGTTACTTTGTGAGTGTACGTATAATAATATATTTGTAGTTATAATATTATCTAAGGATTAAACCATTTTAGAATAATATAGTGTATCACATGCAGCTGAGCTTCCTAAATAAGCCAAAACACGAGAAAAACCATCAAAGTGGCGAGAGCGCCTCGCGAAGACCTAGTTCAACCAGGACATCCACCCAGTCTGATCAGACGCTTCGCTGTGCGCCTTAAAAGTAGCTTAGAGTCTAAGTTAACTCCATTACTGATCAGACCGGGCGGATGCCCAGGCTGATCTGAGTCATCATGGGGCGCATATGCCAGTTTATTAGTTTTGTCGTGTCCCGGCTCAAAAACGTTACAGTAATTCTGGCGTTTTGCAGATTTGATTGAAGAGCAAATATCAAGTCATTGGCATAATCATTTTTCAACAAGCCTGTATGTGTGTAAGAATGAATGTACCTTTCCTGAAAAACGGGGTTTTCTCGTGCTTTCTAATCTGTTCTGTTTCTGCTATAGTAAGGTGACTGAAACATTTCTCTGGAATGTTTTTCAGTGTTGCATCAGCAGCCTTAAGATTCGGGAAGGAACACTTTTCGGCAATATTTTCTATTGTTTCTTTGGATAAATGTTTGTTAAGAAACTCTGCAACCTTTTCAACAACACTTGTAAGATTCTGAAACAATGCAAAATGTATAAAATTCACCCTTGAACTATGCATCACACAAAAGAAACTGTACTTGGAACAAATTGTTACATTGTACATGAGTGCATCTAAAAATATAAACAGTATTGTCAAGTCATGTAAAAACTGTTCTTTTTGTTTCCCATCCAAGCCAAGTTCTTGCAACATGACTATCTTATCATAACCCTAAAATTTCAGTCCCGGAATTGGTGCATTGTCCGGTGTTACCAAACAAGATTATGACTTGCTGACAAATTCATTGCTATTTATTTGACAGAATGTGTGACCGATCCGAATCCTTGTTTGATAGTCCGTAATCTGGATCATCGTGTTTTGCAATCTTTGGGACATAAATTTTGCCACAAGTATTCCATTTATAGATATTCGATTTCTCGGGTTTTAAGCTTGTAGATGAGAAGGCACTGATCAAGAACCGATAAAACTGCTTACCACATCCTGTCCTAAACATCACATATGGAAGGGGAAAATACGACATTTAAAGCACGACACGACAAGAGAAAAGCTTGGAGGTCAGCCATTTTCCAGTAGATTTCCATGAGGCCACTCTAAAAATGTACATTAAGTCAATGACTAATAGGAAGCCTACACTGTCACAGTAGGTCATCACAGAAGCATTGCCTTTGATCTGTAGTAAAAACGAGCGCTCGCTTTCAAAGCTCCGAAGAAGCTTTGTAAGAGCGGGAGCTCTATGATAGAGGATTGGTAGGCATATTTTTACCTTGAAAATACATTACTTTTCGTAACGACACGAAAACGGAAGTTATTATCGAATTTAGACTGGTTTAAATACAAGCGTAGAAATCAACAAAACAATAAGGAATAGACGTCATGCAGTCTTTTTGTCTCTACGTTACGAAAAGACGTCAAACGTTTGGTTTGAAAAAAAAAAACATGGTCAGTACACAAAATGTAAGGAGGCTGAGCGTTGTCAGAGTTTAAAGGCAATAGAAAGCACCACAGAGAAGAAACAGAAAAAATTAGCCCGTTTTTGGAAGGAAAGATGTCTGAGAGTTTCTCATCAGTTTGTCAGACGGAGTTCGCAGCTGTTGAATTGCCATAATTTTAGGGCCTATTACAAAGGACCTCTAACAGTTTCAATGCAAATTTGCCTATTTTTCGACAAATTACTGCAGCTTCCATGGGAAGCCAATGTTGATTTATGCATTATAAAGAAGTTTTCATATTAATTTAAAAAAAAATATCACGTCTGCAGACTAACTCTCACCGACTTTCTCAAGGGGGGTAAGTGGTATTCCCGGTCATCCAAAATACTCCAGATTTTCGATTTTTCTTACGATTTACTGAATTTTATTTTGTTAAACATGCATAAAGTAAAGTAAACATTACAAGTGCATATAACGTGCAATAATATGCCACTAAAATGTATGCTAGCCTGATTTTAAGATGCACTGGGTCTAATTACCCCACCCATTTTTAGCTCACCTGTCAAGGTGAGCTTATAGTATAGCCTTGGTCCGTCGTCCGTCGTCGTCGGCGTCTGCACTTTTAAACTTGTTCTTCTCAGAAACCACTGGGTGGATAGAAGCCAAATTTCATATGGAGCCTTAACAGGATGGGGGAACGAAAGTTTATATATTTGGCCCAGGTCACATGACCAAGATGGCCGCCATGCCCATATATGGTAAAAACCCTTCAAAAATCTTCTTCTCCAGAACCAAAAGGCCTACGACTTTGAAACTTGGTATGTAGCATTGGGCATGCCGGCCCATCATAGATTATACAAATCATGACCTTGCGTTGACCTTGACCTAATTTACGGCATGGTCATCTTTGGTACGTTAGGCTTTTATATGGGAAAACGCTTAAACAGTGGATTTCTCAGAAACTATTTAAGTCTAAGGTACAATACTTGGTATACATGGTCGACTAAATGACCAGATGAAGATATTATGTCGCTAAAGGTCAAGGTCATTCCGTCGGACCATCCGTCATCAAGATTTTCAAACATCTTCTCCTCTGAAACCACTGGGCCGATTGAAGCCAAATTTCATATGAAGTCTCAGTAGGATGGGGGAACTAAAGTTTGTACCCGGGGTCGGGGTCACATGACCAAGATGGCCGCCATGCCCATATATGGTAAAAACCCTTCAAAAATCTTCTTCTCCAGAACCAAAAGGCCTACGACTTTGAAACTTGGTATGTAGCATTGGGCATGCCGGCCCATCATAGATTATACAAATCATGACCTTGCGTTGACCTTGACCTAATTTACGGCATGGTCATCTTTGGTACGTTAGGCTTTTATATGGGAAAACGCTTAAACAGTGGATTTCTCAGAAACTATTTAAGTCTAAGGTACAATACTTGGTATACATGGTCGACTAAATGACCAGATGAAGATATTATGTCGCTAAAGGTCAAGGTCATTCCGTCGGACCATCCGTCATCAAGATTTTCAAACATCTTCTCCTCTGAAACCACTGGGCCGATTGAAGCCAAATTTCATATGAAGTCTCAGTAGGATGGGGGAACTAAAGTTTGTACCCGGGGTCGGGGTCACATGACCAAGATGGCCGCCATGCCCATATATGGTAAAAACCCTTCAAAAATCTTCTTCTCCAGAACCAAAGGCCTACGACTTTGAAACTTGGTATGTAGCATTGGGCATGCCGGCCCATCATAGATTATACAAATCATGACCTTGCGTTGACCTTGACCTAATTTACGGCATGGTCATCTTTGGTACGTTAGGCTTTTATATGGGAAAACGCTTAAACAGTGGATTTCTCAGAAACTATTTAAGTCTAAGGTACAATACTTGGTATACATGGTCGACTAAATGACCAGATGAAGATATTATGTCGCTAAAGGTCAAGGTCATTCCGTCGGACCATCCGTCATCAAGATTTTCAAACATCTTCTCCTCTGAAACCACTGGGCCGATTGAAGCCAAATTTCATATGAAGTCTCAGTAGGATGGGGGAACTAAAGTTTGTACCCGGGGTCGGGGTCACATGACCAAGATGGCCGCCATGCCCATATATGGTAAAAACCCTTCAAAAATCTTCTTCTCCAGAACCAAAGGCCTATGACTTTGAAACTTGGTGTGTAGCATAGGGCATGCGGGCCCATCATAGTTTATACAAATCATGACCTTGCGTTGACCTTGACCTAATTTACGACATGGTCAACTTTGGTACGTTTTGTAGGCTTTTATATTGGAAAACGCTTAAACAGTGGATTTCTCAGAAACTATTTAAGTCTAAGGTACATTACTTGGTATACATGGTCGACTAGGAGAACAAATGAAGATATGATGTCACTAAAGGTCAAGGTCATTCCGTTGGACCATCCGTCGTCAAGATTTTCAAACATGTTCTCCTCTGAAACCACCTGGCCGATTGAAGCAAAATTTCATATGGAGTCTGAGTGGGATAGGGGAACGAAAGTTTGTACCCGGGGTCTGGGTCACATGACCAAGATGGCCGCCATGCCCATATATGGTAAAAACCCTTCAAAAATCTTCTTCTCCAGAACCAAAAGGCCTATGACTTTGAAACTTGGTGTGTAGCATAAGGCATGCGGGCCCATTATAGTTTATACAAATCATGACCTTGCGTTGACCTTGACCTAATTTACGGCACGGTCAACTTTGGTAGGTTAGGCTTTTATATGGGAAAACGCTTAAACAGTGGATTTCTCCGAAGCTATTTAAGTATTTGGTACAATACTTGATATACATGGTCGACTAAATTACCATATGAAGATATTATGTCACTAAAGGTCAAGGTCATTCCGTCGGACCATCCGTAGTCAAGATTTTCAAACATCTTCTCCTCTGAAACCACTGGGCCGATTGAAGCCAAATTTCATATGGAGTCTCAGTGGGATGGGGGAACGAAAGTTTATACCCGGGGTCTGGGTCACATGACCAAGATGGCCACTATGCCCATATATGGTAAAAACCCTTCGAAAATCTTCTTCTCTAGAACCAAAAGGCCTATGACCTTGAAACTTGGTATGTAGCATCGAGCATGCTGGCCCATCATAGTTTATACAAATGATGACCATGTGTTGACATTGAATTAATTTACGACACGGTCAACTTTGGTATGTTAGGCTTTTATATGGGAAAACGCTTATACAGTGGATTTCTCAGAAACTATTTTAGTCTTAGGTACAATACATGGTATATATGGTCAACTAAATGACCAGATGAAGATATTATGTCACTGAAAGGTCAAGGTCATTTTGTCGGTCTGTCCGTCATCAAGATTTTCAAAACATCTACTCCTCTGAAACCACTGGTCTGATTGAAGCGAAATTTCATATGGAGTCTAAGTGTGATCAGGGAATAAAAGTTTGTTCTCAGGGTCTTGACCAAGATGGCCGCCATGCCCGTATTTGGTAAAAACCCTTCAAAATCTTCTTCTCCAGAACCAAAAGGTGTATGACCTTGAAACTTGGTATGTAGCTTTGGGCACTCAAGCCCATCATAGTTTATACAAATGATCGTGCGTTGACCTTAACCTAATTTATGACACTGTCAACTTTGGTACATTTTGTAGACTTTTATATGGGAAAATGCTTAAACAGTGGAGTTTTCAGAAACTATTTAAGTCTAAGGTGCAATATTTGGTATATATGGTTGACTAAATGACCAGATGAAGATATTTTGTCGTTAAAGGTCAAGGTCATTCTTTGACTTCTGTACAAGGTCATTGAGATTCTGTCACCATTTTCAAACAACTTCTCAGAGGCCACTAGGGTCAATTGAAGCCACATTTCATACGGAGCTTCACCGGCTTAAAGGAACCATAGTTTGTTCAGATGGTCTTGGGTCACTTGACCAAGATGGCCACCATGCCCATATATGGTAAAAACTCTTCAAACGTTTTTTTCTCGAGAACCGAAAGGCCTATAACCTTGAAACTTGGTACCGGTATGTAGCATTGGGCACTCAGGCCCATCATAGTTTATACAAATGATTACTGTGTTTCATATATTATGGAGCTTAATACTGGGTCAAAGGAATCAAAGTTTGTTCAGATGGTCATGGTTGTATGAACATGGTGGCCGCCACACCCATTTATGATAAAAACCCTTCAGAAATCTTTGTCCAGAAACAAAGGCCCAGTGACCTTGTGGCTTGGTATATAGAATTGGGACTCAACATTAATCCCCAAGGGAGGGGGGTTATCTGCCCCTGCCCTGGTGCTATATACATGTATAAAAGCATTAAAATATATACCAGGACCAAGTGTCAGGTGAGCTACAGGACTATTGGTCCTCTTGTTCAGTTTTTCAGCTGTAAACTATCATTTCCACCGGGTCTCAGCTTGTCACTCACATATAATTTGTATATTGACAGTACACACATACATGCAAAGTGGCTAGCTAAGGCACGGGGGGGAGAGGGGGGGAGAGAGTATCTTTGTAAAACGTTTCCTATTTTCCATACATTTAATTATAAAAACTAGCTTTTTCCACCAAACATCTCAGTCTATGTGTATAATAACCGAAAAATTGTTTTTGTGTCAATTATAGGGAGTTCTGAGGAAAATATTTCAGTGGAAATTTTGAAGGATACCAAAAGTTCATTTCTGATCACTTTTATAGGCAAATTTACATTACAACTGTCAGAGGTCCTTTCAGACGCCAAAAAAAAAGCGTTGTCAAATTGAATCAAATATCGTACAATGAGTAATCAGATCAAGGTCTACACTTCGACCACGCATTTTTGTCCGTTTAAAAGCTAACATGATAGCAGCCTTAGGGAGGTTTTACCATACTACCCACACACTATACATGTACACAGCGATATGCCCGTCTGTAGGCACTGCGCATTTTCATGTTAAATAATTGAGGTGGTCGGGACTGGGGAGTGGAGGAGGGCGCGGTTAGAGGCTGACACCATGTTTAAAAGTACACAATTGTGATTTATAAACACAACAGTTATTCGGTCCGTGTGAAGAATTTTGTAAACCTATCAGTGCCATGGTGTTCGCGACTTTTTTTCACTACGCTTTTACTACCTGAATATCGTCATTATTTGACCAACTGACGATTGAATGGAAATCGCAGATTCACAATTACGAAGTAGTTCATTAAAATACCTTACAATAAAAAAGACACAATAATAAAAAAAAACACTTGGCAAAAGTTTTAAAACAAACAAGACAATTGGAAGCTATAGTACCCGCAAAAGTTAAGTGATTTGCATAAGGATAAAATAAAGAAAATCTTTGAGTTTGACTTACCTTCTTCATGTCTTCGAAACACAGTTCTAATACTTGCTCTTTGTTTTCCTCAGCAAAAGTTTCCATTTCTTTCCAGTATCTGAACATTGACACGATTAGATCTGTAAATGTGTTGTAGAAAGTAATAGGGCTCATGAAAGTAAAAATCCATGGTAGCAGGGTTGGGGTACATTTTTTTCTGTTTACTTTAAACTGTTTGCTTTGACATATACTAACTGTTTACAGTTTATGTTTTTTGTTGTCGTTGTTTTTTTTCTGTGACTTATCTTCTGCGATGTCGAATTTGCACGAGCCCAAGAACTTGATATCATACAGGTAATAAGTATGAGAGTGCCATAGCTAAAGCTAGCTACAAACACACATAGAAAATAGTTACCAAGCACTGTGACCTGTTTACTGCCTGCTACATATTGTTTGCTGTCCGCTGCGTTTTGTTGACTATTTACTGGTATTGTCTGTTGTTTAAGTCTACTGCGTCAATGAATTGCGCAGAAGACAGATAGTAGTAGGAAGTATTGGTGCGCATATGTGCGAAGTCAATGTCGCAATTGTATAGTACATAGTATCATCAGACTTGCAAGTCGAATATTGTATTCTGCTGTGTCGAACCCTAGTGGGAGTTAGATTTTTGCTCAATTAAGGTTAATTATTTTATTGGTCGACGTATAGAATTTTTGTCTCGCCTATGACTAGCAGAAACAAGCATATGCATTACTTTTTCGGTAATGGCGTTGGTGACGTCAACTTTGCGTTGAGTTTTCCAGTTTAGCTCTGGTTTTGGGTCAACGCGCTGACAGGTGAGACGTAGCATTCCGCAGATTCTTATATATGTGGTTGTACTTCCTGTCAGATTTTGCTACTCACTATGTTCATCATATGTACTAAATCCCTGAATGATAATAAAGTATTCAATTGCCTCGATGACGATACATGAACGAGCCTTATTGATACCCTGTCCCACGCACCGCAACATATCTTGTATCTCTAAAAATCATATCATTTGCTGGCGCGTTAACATCTTAGAAATATATCATTTTAATAGCACGAAGAAATATTTATGCATGCAAGCGCATATACATACAACAATTACAACAAGTTTTAGGCTGCCTTACTTTCTTTTTTATTACTTGTACTTTTACAACTTTGCTACCAAAAGGGAGTCTGGAGTATCATGTCTTTCGATTCTACATTTTACATGCAACTGGTACAATCCAAATTGACACAAAACTCTGATATGCAATTGAATCAGGTTGACAATGTTGTACTGGTTATTTTTGCCTGCTGGAATGTACGAAATAGCATTTAGTAAAGCATACTCACATACACCATATTCTCCAGTCAAGTAGGGTAGAAATTCTGAAAACGTTTCATATGGCGACTCTTTGAAAGCCCAGTTGTTGTGTCTCATGTGGAAGAAGTAAGATACAGCTATGTCTTTTGGATGCCTCATCACATGTATTATTTTAATTTTCTTCTTTAATACTTGTTTCGGGAGGTCGCTGGCATAAACATGTGTATTTAAAACTCTCGGTGAAGTAAGAGACCCGAGAACTTCTTGGCGCCTGTAAATTATGATTTAGCGGACACAGGAAGTACAACAATGTCATGATAGTGACGTTGGATTGACGCTAATACAATAAACACAGGGTATAATCGATTCCGCCAATTTTCGCTTCCTGAAGAGACTGTACGTCATATTTGGCTTCCGCCGAGCCTGTCGGCGAACTCTTGCTTCCTGCAGAGACAACTGTCCTCGAATAATGGCTTCCTGCCGAGACTGTCCGCGTGACTCTGCTCCCTGCCGAGAGCCTCGGCAGGAAGCAGAATCACGCGGACAGTCTCTGCAGGAAGCCATTTATCATGTACAGAAGTCTCGGCAGGAAGCAAGGCTTCGCGGACAGTCTCGGCGGAAGCCATATATGATGTACAGTCTCTGCAGGAAGCCAAAATTAGCGGAATCGATTATACCCTGTGATAAACTAGCTTCGTATCAGCGTAAATGCAACATCATGATACGGCAGTGACAATTCTATATTCTAAATTCTAACACAGTGCGCCTATAGAAGCAATGGAAAGCTACCGTGTTTTATTCTGCAACAATTCACTGTCTCGAGGCGCGTGAATCTAATTGCTGACGTCACTTGCATTACTGACGTAATTTTGTGACGCTTAGAGACGTTAGACGGTGTAACGTCCCTTTGTCTATTCAAAATCGCCATAATAACGTACATTTACGTTAGATACAGTCAAGAATATTGGCGGGAGCATGAACGCGCTGGCATGAAGGTTGGGAGAGTTTGAATGAAAATAATAACTTTTCAGCGTTTTTGAGCGTTAGAATCGAAATAGTTCAGCTCTAGCATTAAATTGTTGAGTAATAATTCACTGTTTGTCGGTCAGTTGTAAGTAGATATATCACTCGCGCTCCACGCTCGTGATATGATCTACTTTACAACTGACCTCCAAACAGTGAATTATTACTCAACAATTCACTGCTAGAGCTGATCTATTTCTTAAATCATGTGTGTTTATTGACGTTAGTACAATGTTACAGCATTGTATCAGCGTAAAGTCAGCGTCATGATTGACGTATATTTGATTTTTGCACCATTGCGGTACATTGGCGTTGCTGCAGGGTTAGACCACAAACGGCACTTAAGTCGACGCGACATCCTGACATAGAGTTACAAACGATTAATATTGATACTTTTATTAACAGATGGTCGATGGCAGTGCAGCGCTAAGATATTTCATCGAGGTTGTTGCAAAGCTGTTTGCCCTCTAGTGAAAGTAAAAAGATAGGCAGTGATCAGGAATTAATGCAATCAAATCCCACATCCCGCCCTCACAAAGGAAATGGAAAGAAGTGCCAGTATGCTTGTTATTAATTTTTCCAGCGGATAGACTACTTTATTACAACCTATATGTGCATTTCAGTATGATTTAATCAGGTCGCTCAAGTAATTCTGTTGTTCATTTATAGGAAGCTAGAAAAGAAAATTGTAGTTCTACTTATAGTCTAAACCTCTAGACCACCTTTTGTTTAACAATCATTTATATACTGTGGTTGCTACGGACACCTTGCATAGTCGTATTGCTCGGTCTGAAACGTCGCAATTCTCTGTCGACAGCCATTGTGTATGGTTCTGTACCAGCCGAAAGAACACGAAGCAATAATTGTAATATTCAGAGATTTACACCTTGCTCTGACGTGTTGACCTCCTACTTACTGCATTTCTATCATGGCCACAATTTTAGAATCTCCTTCATACTCTGCTGTGCCTTTTACAACCATAGAAACAATCTCCCAGACCCAGTGAGTTCCTGAAAGGAGCAACCACATAATTCAGGAGGCAACGGGATTCACTTTCAAAGGTTTAAAGCTAATTCTCGCTATTTTGGGCATTATTACAAACGTTTTGACTTAGAAGCGTATCTAAGGTGTAATCACATAGCTTTTCAAAGAGAATTAAGAAATTTAAAATGTCTCGAAACACCGCTTTATCTCTAACTCTGTAACATTTTAGATGACATGTATGAAAATATTTGTTTTATAGAAGGTCAGGTTACTACTTATGTGACGCAACCGTTATATGTTAAAACACAGTCAAAAGAAGGAACATCGGCCATACTTCGAAAGTCACGTCTGTTTGACAGCGGCAATCGTCCAAAAAACAAAACAAAAAAAACACGCCACTCCTTCAGCTTTTGTAGCCGCTGTTAAAATTTATTTTAACGTGTAAACATGGTTAATATCATCGTTAACCTACTGTAAATAAATAGAATATTTATTTTAATAGAAAGGGTGTACAAGAAAAAACAATATTATATCACAGTTAATTTTGATATGGGTTTCAAGCCTCACAATGCCGAGCAGTGACCCTCAGCACGGATTACTATTCTATTTTTATGTCCTCCTGCCCACGTCCTCCATTCACAGCCATAAATTCCATACAGAACAATAATAATGCTTAGTGACAAACCTGCTTTTGGATATGCGCATATCATAACATCATCGTCGCGCATTTCAAGCATTTTCACTTCACCAAGGTTGTCTTTCATCCTTTTTTTTCTGAAATCTGTTTGTTAATTCTTGAAACTGGCCAGTTCCGTCATGCTCATCCCAAGCAAATGTTCGTCCTTGCCTGTCTGTTATTTCTTTGCACTTCATTCTTACCTGGTTGAAATCAAAAGCAAATTTTCAACCAAAATGAAGACCGGACACTTATTCTGTCTTATTAAGTGTACAGGTACAGTTGTAAACGTGTTTTTGTTGTTATTGTTTGTTTTTCGCAAATTTTACAAAATTATCTTCTGTTCTTACGAAAAGTCCTTCCAATTAGACGGACAAGTACTCTTATTATAGGAAAGCATTTCACCAAAGAAAGCGATTTTTTCTTAATGAATTGATCCAAAATGCGACGAAAGGCACAAATCCACACTGGCAGTGCTGCTTCTTATATATACAGCGTACTTTTATATGCCATGTTCGAAGTCATTATTGTCACCATAAATGGTTGCGTTTTCCGATTTGGTAACAAAAGTTTTTAATTTTATAGTTTTAACACTGAGTCTGTGTGAAAAGTGAGCACGGGGCTTAACTTATTTTGATCAGTATTAAACGAGTTACCGTTACAGTTTGTATTTGTTCATAAGTTTTCTGGCTTCTTGTAAATACCACTATTTTGTGTGTTATACATGTATGTAGTTGCCAGGAGCCTCCATAGTCCTATTTCGAAGCTTATGAAGTTTGAAACATTTAGTCGTATCGAAATATACGTACTATAAATGTCCAACAAAAGTATGATTTTGTATATGACGGATTAGACTAGTAAATGAGAGCAGAAATACAAATGAAACCCATATAGGCAAAAAAAGATTCATTTTGGATAATTATAGAACGAGGAGAAGTGTAATCATCTACATGTATAATGTATATAATTTTCTACTTGACCTTTAAGTTAATTCCCAATGTTCACATATGTATATGCATATAGAAGTCATTGATTACAATTATGAAGTAATGTCGTTCAAGTCATATACTACATTGTCCCAATATTTGGAGTTTGGGTCTATCGGACTTTTAAGGCGACGGACAGTTTATACGACCAAAAGCAAATTAATCATATTTTCACTTTTTTACATTTCAGTGCAATTCAAAATTAAAATCTGAAAGTTAGAGTTTTTTTCAAGAGCAGAAATGAACATGGCCCATACTTCGAAATTTCGCCTACTCAAGCATAATCATTGATCCTGACATAATCTGGTGGCGAAAACCAATGGAAAACATACTGCATATTTCAATTTGAATAATGGCAGTCAAATTAAGGCCTAATTATTATATAAAAAAATTATACATAAGCAAGCTTGCTCCTGAAATGACTTAGCCCATTTATGTCTAGCGTCCCAATAAAGGATATAGGCAAAGTGTAGACCCAATGACACGCCAGAGTTCACAATCTTTACATAAACTTCAGAGTGATTTCTATAAAAAAAACTTATCAGATAACCCTAAATGATGAATGAACTCATCAATTTTTAGGACCAAAAGAGTTTGCCAGGCATAGATGGGTTAAAATCAAATATTATGAAACAAACTTTTAAAGCTAGTGAACACTGTCTAGCAAACGTAGTCCATGCTTGCTTTGTAATTAATCTTTTCTACAAATAAACAATGAAATCTTAGATCCTTTGGAGGCAAGGACAGACTGAGCGTTTGTGCAAGAAATGACACACTGCCTTGATAAAATGTATAATTGAGGCGCCACACTACAAAACAAACAAAGTTGCATGTGCGCCCAGCAAAGACTCAGATCAGCCTGGGCATCCGCACAGTCTGATCAGCGTCTTTGCAGTGCGCTGGAAGGGAAGCTTAGGGTTTTAGTTGCCCGGAAAGTGAAGAGTCTGATCAGTCTTGGCGGATGTCCAGGCTGACCTGAGTCTTTGCTGGGCGCACATGCCACTTTGTTGGTTTTTGTCGTGTCGCGGCTCATATAATCTTTGATCACCTCATCTGTTTTTAATATTGACGAACTAAATTATGACCTGTTGAAAAAGGACAGTGCTCATCCGTATTGATGAGCTAAATTATGAACTTTTGAAAACGGACATGTGGAAAATATCTTCAACAATATATGTGAAATTTCAGTCTTGAAAAGACATGCATTATGAAAAGTCAACCATGTCACAGGAAAATGAACCGCCAACATTAATACATGTGACATTTACCAACTCTAAAAATTATCTGTATAAGTTCCCGAGACGGTTCTAATTAGGGGTCACAACTCACAGCATATGTTTTCATTGAGAAATAAGGAAAATTATCTCCAAATTATCCTCAAAAACCTTTATCTGGAGCTCTAGGTCCCGTTCCGAGTTGCCTAAGTTTTTTTATGATATTTAGATGTTTCTGAGGCAGGTAATAGATGAGCATGCACCACTGAAAGAAAAATACCCAAAGGAAACTCATCCCCATATGTGAACTATAGAAACTATAATTTTAAAGAGTTCCTTCAACAGCAAAGAACACATTCAAAAAGACGAACATGGGCAATACTTCGAAGAGTCGGCTACTGGAGTCTCATCAGTGACCCTGTTATGATCTGGTGACGAAAATCTGAGAAAAGCATTCTGTAATGTCTGAATTTCAGCAAGGAAGTCGTTTAATATACACTGACTAGTTTCAAAAGGGGTCCAAACGATTAAAAAGCGATGATCTAGAATAAGAGTCTAACTCAATTAAACATTTCTGATTTCTTAGAACATATCCTTTGATCTTCAAAGACAAAATATATATGTATAATTTATACTATGATTGATGTACGGGGTGCCACAAGGCAGAACACCAGCAGCAATGAATTCAAATTTAAATCTTTTATAAAATTCCTTCAAAAGCAGAATACACATTCAAAAGGAGGAACATGGGCCATACTTCGAAGGTTCGGCTACTCAAGTCCCGTCAGTGATAGAGAACTGATCTTGTGACAAAAGCCAGTGAAATTCTTAATTTCAACAAGGCAGTCTAGTCAAAGACTGACTAGTATCAAAATGCGACCAAACGATTTAAAAGCGATGATCCAGAATAAGAGTATAAACCAATAAAATTTCTGATTTCTCAGAATATATCCTGTGATCTCAAAAGCGCCCCACCCACCCCGTCCAAAATAAAAAAATAAATTCAAGAATTTAGTTTGTCTGCAATCTACAAAGCAAGGCAGGCCAACATATTCTTCAATATACATCCAATGAAAAATTGCTAAAGCAGAGAAAACAAGAGGGCCATGATGCCCTGAATCGCTCACCTGAACAATTGGCAAGGTGGCTTTTACTTATCATGTCTGAAATTGTCAAAATATGAGTTTTGGGTCAAAAGTCAAAGAATGACCATGACCACTTGTACTCATAAATCTTCATGTACTCATTAAGACAACCATATATACCATTTTTAGGCCAAAATCTTCAAAACTTTCCAAGAAATCTTATGTTCTAGCATTTTCAAATATTTGACCATGCCGCAAAAAATGTCAAGGTAAACCCAAGGTCACCATTTGAACAGTCTTGCTGGTACTCTAGTACTCCATGCTATTTACCAACTTTCAAGGCCATAGGTGTATTGGTTCTGGAGAAGAAAAATATTAAAGATTTATACCATAAGTGGTAATGGCGGCCAAGTTGGTCATGTGACCTGGACCGTTTGAACAAATTTTCATTCAATCAACCCCTGGAGGCTCTATATGAAATGCGTTCACAATTGGCCCTTTTGCTTTTGAGGAAATGGTTTAAAATGTCAAAATGAGCGATCTGGATCAAAGGTTAAAAATGACCTTGATCTCTTGTACTCATAATTCTTCATGAACTTATTAAGACAACTGTATACACCAATTTTTTAGGCCAAAATCTCCAAAACTTTCCATGAATCTTATCTTCTACCATTTTCCGATATTTGACCTTGCTGTAAAAAGTCAAGGTCAACACAAGGTCATAATTTGAACAATCTTGATAGTACTCAAGTACCCAATGCTACATACAAAGTCTCAAGGCCATCGGTCAGTTGGTTCTGGAGAAGATTTTTAAAGGTATTTACCATATATGGGCGTGGCGGCCATGTTGGTCATGTGTCCAGGACCGTTAGAAATTTTTTTCATTCCCTCAACCCCTCGAGGCTCTATATGAAATTTGGTTTCAATTGGCCCAGTGGTTTTAGAGCAGATTGTTTGAAATTGTCAAAATTTGAGATTTCTGGGTCAAAGGTCAAAGAATGACCTTGACCTCTTGTACTCATAAATCTTCATGTACTCATTAAGATGATTGTATATACCAATTTTTATACCAAAATCTTCAAAACTTACCATGAAATCTCATGTTCTAGCATTTCCGATATTTGACCTTGCCGTAAAAAAGGTCAAGGTCAACCCAGGGTCATAGTTTGAACAATCTTGATAGTACTTGAGTACCCAATGCTACATACCAAGTTTCAAGGCCATCGGTCTACTGGTTCTGGAGAAGAAGATTTTTAAAGGTTTTTTACCATATATGGGCGTGGTGGCCATGTTGGTCATGTGACCTGGACCGTATGAACAAATTTTCATTCCCTCAACCCCTGGAGGATCTATATGAAATTTGGTTACAATTGGCTTAGTTGTTTTTGAGGAGATTGTTTGATATTGTCAAAATATGAGAGTTCTGGGTCAAAGGTCAAAGAATGACCTTGACCTCTTGTACTCATAAATCTTCATGTACTCATTAAGATGACTGTATGTACCAATTTATAGGCCAAAATCTTTAACAGTTTCCAAGATATCTTATGTTGCAGCATTTTGCCATATAAAAGCATAAGGAAGCAAATTTGACCTTACCGTAAAAAAGGTCAAGGTCAACCCAAGGTCATAATTTGAACAATCTTGGTAATACTCGCATGCCCGATGCTACATACCAAGTTTCAAGGCCATCGGCCTATCGCTTCTGGAGAAGAAGATTTTTCTAGGTTTTTACCATATATGGGCGTGGCGGCCATGTTGGTCATGTGACCAGGACCGTTTGAACAACTTTTCGTTCCTAAGTTCCCTAGAGGCTGCATATGAAATTTGGTTATAATTGGCCCAGCGGTTTCAGAGGAGAAGTCGTTTGAAATTGTGGACGGACGACGGACGGACGACGGACGACGGACGACGGAGCCTTACCATCCTATAAGCTCCCCCGGAGCCGCTGGCTCAGGTGAGCTAAAAATTAATAATAAAGTTTCATGTGACTCTCTAACTGGGTATTTCGAGAGGAAATATGGTGGTGGACCTACATCAAAGGATTTTCGGTCCATCTTCAAACACTTCCTTTCGCAGAAATCAGCAAAAATAAGAGCTGTCCTCCGACAGATAGCTTGCCTGATCTAGAGATCGCCTATCACTTAGGCAAAGTTATAAGTCTGTGACCTTACCACGGAGGAGCCTAAAGTGGTATGGCTTGCACTGCATAAAACTTCAGACAAGTGCATTCATCTAAAGCTGAGCCTGTCCTTAAACCTGTTATCAACAACTCTAACTAAAAGCTGTCCCAGAAATGAGTCGGTGAATTTCAAATAAAGTGTAAAGGAACACTTCCACATAAAAATTTAAAGTCAATGTCCTAGACCTCAATGAGTTTGTTTTGGGGGAGGCTGGATTTATTAAAACTCTGGACCATTATCTAACATCAGTCCAATCATTTAGTATCAACTAAATCAATTGTATCCATCGGGGCACAATAAAATTATGATTTTATAAAACACGAACAAAATTTAAGACAGTCTCAGTCGATGACCTTGACTTCAAGGTCACCCAGATGGGTTTGGGTTTTAGTGTGTAAAAAAAATCAACCCAGTATCTATAATCATTTCAAGCATAATCTAAATCCATCCAAGGAGCATGAATCAGTCAGCTTTGTCTCAACTCTATATTTCTTAGAATGACTTTGTGTGGTACTAGGTAAAACTTTAGACCAATATGTAGTAATATTCCAAGTTTCAACTGAATCTTACCATTGTAAAATTATAAGTCTTAAGACTAATTATAAGCTGTAAGATAATAATTCTTTTTCAATGACTTTAACTGAAGTTCACCCAGTGGGTCGGGGGTAGTATTTTGTAAAAACTCAAGCCAGTATCAAATAATCCAAAGCTTTATGAGACATTTAAAAACTTAAACTGAACCAAAATCTCTTAGTCCATGACCTTGACCTCAACGTCACTGAGTGGAACAGGATGATACCCTGTGAAACTGTGGACCAATATCTAGCTAAAGTACAAGTATTGAAAGAACCAATAAATAACAGTCTTTAAAACAACGTTGACCGAAACATGCATTGCTGCAGACAAAACCCCTAGTATCCCAGCCCATGACATTGACCTCAAAGTCACTGAACGGAATAGGGATCACGGTACTATAACCAAAACATACAATTCGGACGCCTAATAGATGTAATTACACAATTTCTTTAAAAAAAAAATTTGGTTGCAGAAAATCGCTATTACCGCGGGCACATGCTTTTTAAAATACTGAAACCCGGTCTTGTAAGACCTGCGATTAGACTAATTCTCCGACCCATATCAAGAGTTGCGTCCCTCTAAATTTATTTTTTTTATCGTTAGAACTCCGTAATCGTGGTGCAAATTGTCCGTCATTGTAATATAACTGCGGAACGGGATAACAGAGAATAATAAAACGGTCTTTGAAATAGCATTCGATTTCAGTTTGTATTGTAATTAGAAACTGTTTAAGGGGCATATGTAAAGCGTGCCGACCAGTTAAGACACCACAGAACGCAACGCCAAAAACACGGTCCTCACTATTTGTTTACAGGAACTTGCATTCAAAATACAATGAACATGAAAACATTCGCCAGAAACCCTAAAATTAGAAATGAACTCAGCCAAATTATGAGGATGGACAAGTCCACTTGTCAAAAAAGGGTTAAATTGCTTACATAATTTATTATGTGCATCCAACAGATATCTCCAGTTGTCTGACATATATTTTCACATTTCATTGCAATATAAACTTAAAAATTATGCAAAAACATGCTTGCTCATGAAATGACGTTATTACAATATCACTACATGAACCAATAAAACAGTTGAGGCCTTCTCACACATAGACGAAAATCCCCCGACGTCAACTTGCGTGTACTGGCAAATAGGATTTTGCAGCAAAATTTGGTCTCATTAGTATATGTACGTTGTACATCATTGGTGGTGTTCGTATGAATGCGTTTGTGAGCTTTTGCGTCCGTTTCGATTAATTTTGCTCGTCGGTAAAAATACACCATGTTGATAATTGTGTGGCGAATAAAATTTTCGTCTATCATTCGTAAATTTTTTTTTAAATACTTTAATCAGGCGGAAAGTCTTCGCATAGCGTTCGTCAACTGGCGTTAGAGATCGCAGCTATCAGTTAATTTGCATATCGTCATAAGCTGATTTGCATATCAAGCGAAAGAGGACGTTACCGAGACGAGTCTTTGCGACAGTTTGCGAACTGTAGCGAATATTTGCTTAATGCAGCGAATTGAATCCGACGCATGAAAGCAAATTATAACGATAAAGTTTACATTCAGAAAACGAACTGTATACGCTTGCATACGAATCAATACGAAGGGTTACTACGACAAACAGAATCATGCTTATCACAGCGCTTCTAATATTTTTAGCAGTTTTGAGTACCTCAGCATTGTTGTGCAGACATATGCATATAGTTCGTATATAAGTACATATTTAAGAATATAAACGCAATAAAGTTTACATATCTTTTTTTCTTCGAATCGAAACGTAGAAAAATTAGCGCGTCTCTGGTCGCAACATAGCCATCGCTTCATGTAATAAAATTACGAATTCATGTCACATTGTTTGCTTAATAGATACAAAGGCACATGCATGTCCGTGTTAGTTATAGTGGTAATTAGATAGCGATATTCAAGGCGAAATGTCCCTCTGATCTTTTTGACATTACGTCACGAGTAAGGCAACATATGTGGATATTATAGGTCATTGGGTATCATTTTACTTGCCAAAGTTTTAGCTAAATTTTGGGCGAAAAGGTATTACGTAATATTTGTAAACAGTTTTATTATGCTCCCCGAAGGGTGAGTATATAGTTGCCGTTTTGTCCGTCCGTCTGTCCGTCTGCCCGTCCGTCCATCCGTCCGTCACACTTTTGTCCGGAGCATATCTCTGAAAGTATAAGGCGGAACTAAATGAAACTCCACACATTGATAGAAGACAACAAGGAGAAGTGCAGTGCACAAGAACCGTAACTCTGTCACAAGTATTTACGAAGTTAGTTCCCTTTCCAGTTTTTTTCAATATTTTGCTTGTCCGGAGCATATCGCTGAAAGTATAAGGGGGAACTAAATGAAACATTACACATTGATAGAGGACAATGTGGAAAAGTGCACTGCACAAGAACCGTAACCCTGTTTCAAGTATTTACGAAGTTAGCTCATTTTCCAGTTTTTTCAATATTTTGCTTGTCCGAAGCATATCTCTGAAAGTATAAGGGGGAACTAAATGAAACTTCACACATTGATAGAGGACAATGAGAGGAAGGGCAGTGCACAAGAACCATAACCCTATCACAAGTATTTACGAAAATAGCTCCCTTTCCAGTTTTTTTCATTATTAAGCTTGTCCAGTGCATATCTCCAAAAGTATTAAAGGGAACTTAATGAAGCTTCATACATTGGAAGAGGACAATAAGAGGAAGTGCAGAGCACAAGAACCATAAGCCTGTCTCAATAATTTACAAAGTTAGCTCCCTTCCTATTTTTTCAGTATTTTGCATGTCCAGAGCATATCTCTGAAAGTATAAAAGGGAACGTAATGAAACTTTACACACTAATAGAGGGCAATGAGTGAATTGTGCAGAACACAAGAACTATCGTAATTACAGAGTTAGCTCTCTTCTCAAGTTTTGCTATAGTTTGCTTGTATGGAGCATACCTTAGGAAGTATTGAAGGAAACTAAATGAAACTTCACACAATGATAGAGGGTAATGAAAGGAAGTGTAGAGTTTAAGAACTATAACCCTACCTTTAGTAATTACAGAGTTAGCTCCCTAATTTTTTTCAGTTATTTAGGCTCTCCGGAGTATATCTCTACGGTACATATTTAAGAGACCATGAATAAAACTTCACATATTGATAGTAGTGGGTAGTGACAAGAAGTGCAGAGCAGAAGAACCATAACTGTATCCCATGTTATTTTGGAGTTACTTCCCTTCTTATTTTTTCTCAGTTGTATGCATGTCCAGAGCATTGCTCTTAAAGTATTGAAGAGAATTATTTTTTTCCATTTCAAATTGCATTTAATTTACACAGAAAATCACTCCTTCACCAGGATACCCATTCTCCTATTCCAAGCCTTCGGGGAGCATCCATCGGTTCCACCGATTTTCTTGTGTAAATGGGCAGTCAAACAGCAATCAGTCAAACAGCAATATTGTCAAGTTGGAAATAGTTAGGTCGGGTAACGGCCGGATGTGGAAATACCGTTTCGGTATTATTCGGAGGTATGCGCCAATATGCGCAAAGTTGCGCTTATTAGGTTCGTTTTTTCTAATGGCTCCCAATCGCTAACGGAAAGAACGAATATTGTTTGCGCGACCCATCGCATTCTAGCGAATTGCAGTAACCGTTCGCCACACATCTTTAATCATTTACAACAAATAGTTCCCCTTCATTAAAGCCCCCCTCACACACAGGAGAATCTATTTAACGAAGCCTTGCGAACATTGAAAATTTGTGAATTCTAGCGAATTCTGACCGAAACAGCTTGAAAATTTGTTGCATCGTTACGAAAGTAAACGTAGGGGAACTATTTGTTGCAAATGATTTACGAAGTGTGACGAACGGTTACTATAATTCACTAGAATGCGATGGGTCGCGCAAACAAAGTCCGTTCTTTCCGTTAGCGATTACGTAGAAACGATTAGGAGCGCAAACATACGAACTTATGCGAAACTTTGCGCATATTGACGCATGCCTCCGAATGTTTCCGAAACGGTATTTCCGCATCCGGCCGTTAACGGACGCTATAAACAAACTATATTGCTGTGACTGCTGGTTGATATAAAACTGTTTTGCAAGTCAAAACATGCCACCTAGAGGAAGAGGATCTAGAGCGAGGAAGGCTGCTGCTATAAAGTCAGAGAAACCTTAGGGACCTGAGGTGCAGTCTGATGAAAAGCCTGGTAATGCTGAGGAGAAAATACCCAGTATTCCTTCCGTGTAATATTTTAGTGTTAGGTTTAATCTTTATGCTCTCCGAAGGGATATCATATACACGTAGTTGCTGATTTGTATGTTTGTCTATCAATCCGTCTGTCCGTCTTTCCGTTCGTCACGCACAAAGATCTCCATAAGTCTGGGTTCAATAGTTTTGTTATGTCCCTTGTTATATTTTATACTGACAATGAGCAGAATTTGTGTGGCTGACCCTTGTTAAAACTATTTTCAAGATCTTGTATTGTATGTCCTTCTTATATGTTAGGTGTAGGATCAAGTCATCTATAGCCTTAATTAGGCATGGTTATATGTCACCACTGAAGTCCAGGTTTTAGTATTTGAAGCCCAGTAATGGCATCTATTTTCTCATTTTTTTTAATTCCAGTGTCTACAACTTACCATGTCATCTTTAAGGAAAAGGATTTTCAGTAAATGTTCGTAAGTATGTTACTATATATATACGGTAAAATTGTTCCCAAGTGTTTGCTTACAGTTAATTATATTTGTTTTGTACATTTTATGTTCTGTGGCGGTGATATACAGCAGTCTGTCCAAAGGTCCCCTCCCGAAACTTCTGAGAAGTCTGTGGGCTTGGAACTTGACAGTGAACACAGGGGAAAAGACTCTGACTGATGAGGACTTCTTGATGGGCCATAGCAGCAACATACTGCAGTTTCAGGCATTGTATATCTTCCATTTTGACGATGGAATAACTTATTACCTTGAAACTAACCGCCTCCTTTATATATGAACTACAGGCATATGGGTGCACAAAATTTTGAAGTACTCAAACCTACTCAAAACATTGAGGAGAGCTATGACTCGCATTGTTTCGTCTGTCGTATTTACCCTTCGTATTGATTCATATGCAAGAGTATACCGTTCGTTTTCTGAACGTTAAGTTATCGTTATAATTTGCTATCATGCGTCGGATTCAGTTCGCTACAATACGCAAATATTCGCTACAGTTCGCAAACTGTCGCAAAGATTCGTCTTGGGATCGTCCTCTTTCGCTTGATATGTAAATCAGCTGACCAAGATATGCAAATCAGCTGAGAGCTGCGATCTCTAACGCCAGTTGACGAACGGTATGCGAAGACTTTCCGATTGGTCAACGTATTGGAACGAATTCTAACGAATCATGCACGAAACTTTTATTCGCCACAAAATTATCAACATGTTGAAAATTTTCCGACGAACAAAACTAATCGCAACGGACGCAAAAGCTCACAAACGCATCCATACGAACATTCACCAAAGATGTACAACGTACATATACTAATGAGAACGGATTTCGCTGAAGTCCTATTCGCCAGTATACGCAAGTAGACGTCGGGGGACTTTCGTCTATGTGTGAGGAGGCCTTTACCTTTCGTTTTATTTTTAAACAATGCAACAAATTTTTCAAACAGTTTCGGTCAGAATTCTCTAGAATTCACAATTTTACCCTATTCGTCAGGCTTTGTTAAATGCATACGCCTATTTGTGAGTGGGCTTTTACAAGTTTGTGGGTCACGCAGCCCAGTATGTGTCATGCCTTTGTTTTTGCTTTACGACATAAGATTATTTCCGAAACGTTGGATAAGTTTGGCGCAAAGATACACAAAAGCAGTGAAAAAAATAACGCATTCTTGTGTCTTTGCATCTTCAGTAATGAAACTTGAAACATTCACCATGTCTTTAGCAGAACTACTTTCAAAATGACGGGTAGGCTATCAATGAAAACGACTATCCAAAAGGGCAAGAAATCATATATTATTTGCACTATGATTAAGTTCAAGGAAATGTTTCACTACAGCCACATGATATTCACAGCAGCTGCAGAGAAGATATTTGGGCCGCAACACGAGAAAACCAACAAAGTTGTCGTGCGCCCAGCGCAACACAGATCAGCCTTGGCATCCGCCTCTTCGCTAAACGTTTAAAGGGTAGCTATTTTTTCTAAAGCTACATCCGTGCGGACAGCGAAGGCTCTGATCAGACTGGGCGGATGCCGAGGCTGATCTGAATCTTCTCTACGCGCACATGCCACTTTGTTGGTTTTCTCGTGTCGCGGCTCATACATAATAAGCTCAGACCAGGTAAGGCAATCAGTATATCTCCGGTCTTAAAAGGCCGATTTAATGCCTTAAAAAAGTTGTTCCCTCGTACTAGGTCATAAGTCTGAAGCAGCTAGACTTGGGCAGGATCCTTAATAAAATGAAATTATTCGGTACAAAGGACGTAGTGCGGGGTTACTGCGGTTTACGACGTAAAAAAAAGATCTTTTCAGTCCTACTATAACTGATTTTCTTTTTTTGTTCAAGATTATTTTCTTTTTAGACACAAGCTATTTACTTTTTCATCATGTGATCTGGACATGTGTTAGTATGCCTAAATTTTGAATTTTGCTGTAAATTATATATACTCCAAAATATATTAAAGGGTCAAACTTTTACCCTGCGATTTCTGGAAGATTTTCAAACATTTGGTAAAATAAATCATTTCTACCTTCCAATTTATTCATTTTGCAAGTTTTATACACATGAAGCTTGAACCTATAGCCTTTGTCCTGACCAAGTCCAAGCTTTTAGTCAAACTACCCCTAAAAAATGAAATTGGGGTGAATTCCCATAGAGAGTTTTGTCGGGCATAACTTCTAAAATTCCTTTGAGTTTTAAACTTGTTATAGCTTGCTGACCATCAAAATGATTAAATTTGATGACTATCGAGAATGTTTTTCGAAAAATCATGAATCGGCGAGATCGAAAATTTTGGTGAATTTGCTCCTTATGGACTTCTGACAACTTTGATTTTGAGGGTAGCGTGAATTGAAGTCTGGACTTGGTCAAGATAAAGGCTATAGTTTCAAACTTCGTGTGTACAAAACTTGCAAAATGAATGAAATGAAAGGTAGAAATGATTTATTTTACCAAGTGCTTGAAATGTTCCAGAAATCGTAGGGTAAAAGTTTGACCCTTTAATATTTTTTGGAGTATATGTTATATATGCAACACTATAACAACTACAAACACTACTAAGTACGAGGGTTGTTCAGAAAGTTCTGATTCTAGCCGCATAACTTTGTTTAGCGGCATGCTGAGGACAAATGCTATGCATGTTTTGAGAGCACTACATTTCGTCTTTACAATGATACCTAACACTATACAAAGATATATTTTCTTATTGAGTTACAACGCATGTTAGTAGGCCCAAGTCATACCATTGGGCTTATTTCGTTTGTGAATTTATTTTCAGTGTGTCATTCAAGTGAAAAATCATTGTAAATACAAAATAAATTTGTGTCAGCCTCTTGTCATTCGTTGCTTGTAATATCCATTCAAAAGTTAGAAGGACAGTAAACGTTATCGATATAGTCCTTGCAAAGCAATGCGCACTTCTTGTGACGTTATTGATAACGACGTCAACGTAATGTTCCAAAGCTCGTAGCGGCTTCGATGTTTATATTGATTTTAATTTTTCGACGGTTTAGAATTGGCTAGTTCAAAGGCTCTTCCTAACAAGATTTTGAATGTTAAGACACTTGTTTTCGTTATAAAATCAATAGAACTTTAGTAGAAAGGGAGAATTTGCTACTACATAAAATGCTTATAATCTAAATTGAAGGGACAGTATGGAACCTAGATTAGATATATTTTCCGCGATATTTACAGGTCACAGTTGCATAGGGACTAAGTTTAATTAGCAATGGTGAAAAAAAAATACTGCTCATATATAAACAATGACCTTCTTAAGTGAAAAGCTGCAGTGGCTGTATGGTATACCTCTTTCAAAAACGTTCAAAAATATGTCCTTTAGAAAATATACACCACTCTTGCAAAGTTGTCCGGTCATATCATACCTTTATATATTTTCACAAACAGAATTTCTGTACATGTATTTATGATGGTTACCAAAATAAGACGTCACGAACAGAACTTTCTGAACAACCCTCGTATGAATAAAACGAATTCATTTCACTGGAAGCTTGATTTTCTTTTGTGCCTGTCATATTCCTATTATTAATTAGTATATTAGGCTTTTGTTTCATAAAGCGGATTATAAGATGGTTGTGGTGCCGGCTTGTTTCTGCCTGTTGTTAAAGCGATAAAAAGTATCGAATCCGAAATAAGCGCCATGCCAAGACCCGTTGATAGACAATGCTACCTCAACCTGGGTTAGCGTATAAAGTACCTGAATATCAGCCATATTGACTATCAGTATTTATAATAACTGGACCATAAACTTCAACATATTTCTGGAATTTCTTGAAACTATTTTACTATAAATGAAGCTGTGGTCGCAAGTTTTTAACCTAGAGTCAAGGTCACGTCTTCACCTAAATACAAGTAGATATGTTGTATCAAATTCATAGGAAATGTAATTATGTAAGCAAAAATAAAAAGGTTTTCTAACAAAAATTGTTGAGCTATATTAATTTAATTTGGCAAATTTAAAATATAGTTTCTTTATCAATTTAGTAAATACTAATGATAAAAATAATCTTTGACCGACAGCCTGCTTTGGTGAATTTAAGGTAGTTCGTTACCTTTGTCGCATTTCATGAAAAAAATCGCCGACATCAGGGAATTTGATGAAACTTGTTCTGATCGTTGTCTAACATGTCTAGTGTTTTTAACTGTATTCATTTGTCATGTAATTTATTTTATTTCACCATGAAGCGCCACCTAGCGGCAGTATGTCATTTTAGAGAAAATCCGCCTTTATAGGGTTACAATTTTGTAACATTTAGGCCAGGTCCTTCGCAAATCTTCTCTATTAACACCTGTTTATTGCTTGTTGAATTACTTCAATTTTTATTTTAGTAAAGAACCAAACGGAGCTAAAAATAAAACCTTTACCATAGTAACCAACATTATTTTGACGTTAGGAAAGTGCTACCCTTCACAGATTAATGCGAGTTTATCTCAGAAAAACGCCCGGTAAGGCCATATAAAAATGCCACTAAAATGCTCTTTACACAGTTACAAAACAGGTTTTGAAATAAAAAGAGGCGGTCATCGCGCAAAGAATTGGTGAAAAAACGGACTTTAGCGAAAAATTGCAAGAAAAAAATAAAGCTGCGCGTGCGACGTCACTTTGAGATATGTGTGACGTTCTTATAAAATTTCTGATTTTGTTGAAACATATTTAGACAAAACTGAATTAATACACCTCCAAATTGTCTGCATTATTATACAAAGGGAAGTTTAGTGACTTACTGCGTGCTTTCTTAGATGAAGTAGCCCTTCAAAGATGGGGTCTACTCGAAAATCAAAGAATAAAATGACGCTGAATCAACGTTAATTCAACATTGATTCAACGCTGTTTGCCCGCTGACTAACCGCTTATGAATCGGCCAAGAAGCATAACACCGATGATGAAGAAATTCTAATTATTGTAAGTAAAACTTCTCTAGTTTCAATTAAAAATAAAAACGTTACATACAATACAAATGAGTACAATCTATAAAAGTCACAACAAATTATATCTGGCATATTTACAAAATTAACCATGCCCCGCACATACGAGAGACATCGCGAGCAGTAAGTTAATTCGGTCTGTGAATCAATGCAGAAGGACAAGTGTTGACATTTTCAGCTGTATATACTTTCATGGGTCCATATATTATTTATATTATCAGAAAACAATATGCAGATGCACAGGTTGATCTGAATCTTCCCTGTCGTAAGGTACCGTTTCACACGACGCCACACATACAAAACATCCTGAGTAAACATAATCTAAATATAAGTGAAAATAAAATATTTATATAAAATAAAATATTTTCTGCAAAATCAATTACCGTATGAATCTAATAAACGCCCCCTGACTATTTTCTAAAAAAATGTTATATTAACTTGCATGAAAGCCTGGTCGCTTCTCTGATTGCGGTTGCTCTTTGAAACAGGGTCTACTGTTAAAGGAAAGAATTTGCTCCTAGAGTTGCAAATTCTTTGCTTTAAGAGTTGACCCTTACTGAGAAGAAAGGCAAAAAAATAGTGGAGTTCGTTCCTCTGAAAGTATTTCCATTCAAAGTTACGCTTATTGAAGGTATTTTGGCAGTGGCTGATTTACTACTCTTTAGACCCTACCGCCCCCTTTCCAAAAACGCAACGCCCCCGGGGCATTAAATAGGAAAAATACGGTAGTTTGGGGTCCGAGGGTACTGCAGATAATGTGAATATTTGGGTGAAATAGGTACTTTTCCAGAGTGTAGAAATCTGCGTAATTTATTTCGCCACTTTTGTCAATTCGAGTTAACTCTTAAAGAAAAGAATTTTCTCGTTTAGGAAATTGGCGGAAATGTTGAACAGGTCGTACCCACTCAGCTTACGTCGTTGTTGTTGTTTTGTGTTTTACGCCCTCTGAGACAGTATTTCAGTCTACATCGGGCCGTCTCCCAGCTGAGAGAGGGAGACAGAAAACAGAAATGACGTGAGAAAAATATCCAAACACCCGCATCCGCACCTACTGCGAGGCCCTTGTCCAACTTTTAGTCTAATTAGTAGGACGCCACTGCAATGAAAGTTACCGAGCACTATTGCCCGACCCGACCACTCCATCAGCTTTCGTAAACCCCGAAGTACAGAGAAACGCGTTCTATCAAACAGTGTTCTTGTAGACATTGGCGCGATGAGAGTTAAACGTGAATGTCCATATTTTCTGACCGTTTTTACAAAGGGAAACAACTTTTGTGACTTCATGTTTGCTTCGCAGGACAAAACTCGGATCTACCCTTAAAGGAAAGAATTGCTTCAAGAGGAGCAAATGCTTTCCTTGAAGATTTGATCCCCATTTTAAAGGGACATAAAAATGAAAATGAAAAAGTTGCTTCCAAAGTTTATTATAAAACACTGACCGTAACTCTAATTTGCCCGAGGGTTTCTTTTTTACAGAATCGAGTCATAAAAAGCGAGTTTCGAGTTAAAAAAGCAAGTTTCGGGTCATAAAAAGCGAATATCGATTTAGGAAAAGCGAGTGTTAAGCTATAATAAAGACCCACACCTGAGCATTCGATTAAGGTGTATGGGTACACTTCTATAATTGAGCCGCGACACGACAAAACCGACAAAGTGCAATGTGCGCCCTGCAAAGACTCACATCAGTCTGGGCATCCACACAGTCTGATCAGGGTCTTCGCTGTCCGCACTGAGATAGCGTAGCCCCTTATCTAACCTAAAAGCGCACAGCGAAGACTCTTATCAGAATGGGCGAATAACCAGGCTGATCTTGCTGTCTTGGCTGGGCGCACATGCCACTTTGTTGGTTTTGTCGTGTCACGGCTCATATGTATTTATCTATCAGTGATTTATTTACAATTTTGCTGCCAAAGAATCTTGGGACTCCGCTTGGGACTCAGTAGGTTTATAAGTTCAGTGCGTCCTACAATAAAACCATGATTCCATAGCACTGAATTTTAGTGAGTCTTGGGACTCTCAACAATATAAATTGTGAGGGGAAGAATTAAAAACTGTATGTTTTCGTTTATAAGATGGAGATTTTTTCCCTTCTAACACGATCCCAAAAAATCTAGACGGGTCTATATTTTTTTGGATATTTTTGGAAGGGCAAACCCCATCTTATAGCAGAATTTCCTAAGATTGATTTAGGTATTTGGGGCCAGTCTAGAGATGGAAACCCCCTGTTTTATAGCCAAATAAACGTTATATGAAACGGCGGGACTCACAGGTAACAAAATCACTGATCTGCTGATACCTCTAATACTGTTTGAACATCACCAGTGGCAGTTTATAATTGAGCCGCGACCTGACAAAATCAACAAAGTGGCATGTGCGCAAAGCGACTCAGATCAGCTTGGGCATCCGTTCGTCCGGTGTTGCTAGTTAGTGTGGCTGTGACCCTGCGAGTCTTGCACGTTATACAGCTGTAGTACGTTGAAAATCGAACAGATTTATGTGCATACAATACCATGTTTTTTATGCCGTATTAGGTTATTTCTATCCTCCTGGAGTGCACATTGTAAAATTCAGTATTAAGAAAAAAGAACAGTATTATAGACCTTTCCACGTTAAAATAATAGAAACATCTATTTCGAGTATACAGTAGAGAATTGATCAGACTACGCAACGTCTCAAAAATGACGAAGAGTTTATAACGTTACGTGTCGCTGACGTTCGTCTCTTAATATATATTTTTTCTTTCAGATGAATTTTTCATTAATACTTTACGCGATCACCCTATATTTTTATTTGCATTTCTTATTCTACGAAATCCGCTCTTTATTTTCGTCGTAATTTTGTATAGTGTCGCCAGGCTCGTTTTTGAGAAATGTCTGCTTCAACAGTTGAAGGGTTCGAACTTTTATGGCGTCAAAAGAGATACATGTGCTAGGATTCAACGTTTTTAAGTCATAAATGCTGTTCTCCACCATCAAAATGTATATACCAAATAACAGAGAGATTATAACACTGTTGATTGAGTGTTCTGAAAACAAAATCCGACAGGAAATACGCAAGATATGGTACAAAACGTTATTTTTTTTTATAAGAAACATCGTATTACGTTAGATGGCGCATTAATATTAAACGAATACAGATTCCTCAAAACAAATAATACCATCAAAAGTGCAACATGTCAGAGTATATTTCAGGCAAGTTTCATCAAAATCCAAGGTATTTCGATTTTTTACCCCTGACGTCGCCAAAGGTATCGAACTACGTTAAAACGACTACCTATAGGCCTAACTCTAAGCAAAGTTAGGGTTTCAAACACATTTTCGTAATTCCACTGCTGACACTCCTGAAATTTACAGCCTTTGTAAGTTCAAGAGATCAAACCTGTTATTCACACCCCCAACCTCCACCCCGGTGTCCACTTGGCGAATAAATGTCTGCTCGATTACACCTCAGTAAACCGTTCAGATTCAGTTTCAGATATCTGTCGATTAGCCTGTTTGTTGTTATGACCTCGCTATATTTCCACTGGGTTACAATGCTGAATCAACATTGAACCAAGGTTGATTCAAAGTCTTGACGTTGAATCAACTTTGATTCAGTGTTGATTTAACACTGTGTTCTTGCAGGGTCTAAACGCAAGTAATGGGAAATAAATTTGCTTCGAATATCAAAGAGCTATGGAATTGATTATTGTCCTTTAAATCGTATTCACTGGAAGAAAGCATCTTTGTAATTTTGAGGATTTTCATAAACACCAGACAAGATATAATCATGATCATATTATTCCAAATTGGCAATGTCCTAAAAATCTTAATTTTTTAGAGTGCAATTAAAGATTGAAATAGTCTCCCTGAGACACTGAAAGCCATTGAAGATAACAAGAATTTTAAGTTTAAAACGTTCTGCATTAATAAATCTAAGGTTAGATGGTTGGTTGTTTGGGGTATATCGGTCCTTTGAGCCAGTATTTGAGTCTATATTGAGCAGTCTCCGGATACAGGGAGATAGAAAGGAGATATGACAGGCGTGAGAAAAAAATATCCGAACAACTCCCATCCGCACCAACTGCAAGCATAGTAAGCCCTTGCCCTACTATTATCTAAATTAGTAGCACTAAAAGAAACCCAGCAGCATTGCCCGACCGTAAACACCCCCTCAATCTATGGATAAAGATGTATATATTATTTGTTAACCGGTTGACGCAGTGGCATCTATATGTTGATTTTGCTTGTTTTGTGACTATGCCTGTCTTGGTGGGTGTGGACTGTCCGTACAGCCGGAGAGACGCAGTGCTAACGCAGAAAAGGGCAAATTCCCTGCTGATACTCAAAATTGTTTAAAAATAAACTTGTCTTGGAGTAGAGATAGACTCTGTGATATTTTCGCATATGTAAACATTTTTTCTGTGATAATCTTTCACCCTTATGATAACATGATATGCTCTGAACTTCTGTTAATTCCAACATATTTTATTTTCTATGTCCGAAAGTCTTGACTGTTCCCATCCCGCTATGGACCGTATTTGAAATAAGCTTTTGGGCTTTCATGGGCTGTCCATGGGATATAAATCATCATTTGAGCCGCGACACGACAAACCAGCAAAGTGGCATGTGCGTGCAGCGAAACCTCAGATGAGCCTGGGCATCCGCCCAGTCTGATCAGAGTCTTCGCTGCACGCTTACAAGGTAGCTAAAGGTCCGGAAGCTACCTCCATGCCGACATCGACGACTCTGATCCGACTTTATTATTATTTTAGTGCTGATTCTGTTTTATTTATTTGTGTTTTAGAGTTGTGGTTAAATACTTACATACTGATCTAAAATAAACTCAAAATAGTGTTAAATGTTCAATAACTAAGTCCATTTGTATCTAAGACTGATATGTCATATCGACATAAAACTTCACGAATTGACTGCCATTCATTTTGTACAGTTACTATTTTGGCTAGTTCGAGAGGACATCTCCTTCATGACACCCGTGCCTGTCGGCTTTGGCGGGCCATTGAAGCTGGGGAAGGTCAACATCGGTATAGCAGCGCGGTGTGCGATATTTTTGTAAAAGAACGTAGGAAGTAAGTTTTCGCTAAAACCTTCAAAATATGTAAGGATAATTTAGGCATGTTAACTTGACATGAACTGTTGGTTGTATGAGAATAGGAGAAATAACAGTGGAGAGTTAATAAGTAACCTCGGTACCACCCGTTCCGGTCTAGATCGACCTATTCAATTCATTTGCCATTGCCCTTTATCAGGATACAGTTGGCCCAACGGTCTTCCACTCATATTATTGTCCTAGAACTAAATAACTCACTCAGGTCCATTTGTGTTTACCCGCTTCTGAAAGCAGTCTTCTCTTCTTATCGGGACTGTCATTTCCTGTACGTTTACATTTTCTAGGTCAAAGCAAGCTGTTATATCACTAGATGCCAATTAAGGCGAATAGGCAGGCTATCGATATTTCATACCCATTCGCTCTCAAACAGCTGTTGAAGGACTCCTGTTTCGTCTTAATGACGCAATATTCGTTTTGAGACTTGTTCGGAGGTAATAGTGCAACTCTCATTTGGTGAAGTAAATTTGCATAATATTCGCAAGTCATTGCTCTTCCATTTTGTAAAACGTTGATTAGAACTAATCCTCCGGCGTCTTAAAATGCAATATCCATTAAACTGGCCAAGGGTTTTCCTATCTTTTCCAACTGAAAAAAACAATACAAGATCTCTCAACTTTATCAACTCTTCTACACTAATGGTATCTACTACGCATCAGAACCTGGCAACATTTTGTAAGGAATTTCTACCCCGTTTGAATTCACCATTTCTGAATTTAACTGTGGAATGTGTGATATCGCATCTACGTCGCTTAGCTCGCTACGTAATTCCTTGCCTACTTGCCGTTTCAAACATATTAAAGTCAGTTTAGACGAAAAGGCAGCCTTTGTATCATGGTCATGTTTAACGTTCTATAACATATGAGCAACCACACGAGAAAACCAGCAAAGTGGCATATGCGCCCAACTAAGACTCAGATCAGCATGGACATCCGCTCAATCTGATCAGAGTTCGCTGTCCGCATGGGGTTAGCTATGACCCTTAGCTAAACAGTAAGCTCACAGCAAAGACTCTGGTCAGACCGGGCGTATGCCCAGACTGATCTGAGTCTTCGCTTGGCGCACATGCAACTTTGTTGGTTTTCTCGTATCGCGGCTAACTATCGATGAATGAACCGATATTGCTACTGTTTTCGACACATACCTAATTAATAATTGGAAAAAAAAGTGAGCAAAATATGAAAGCCGTGACCACGATTTTCACATTTTGTTCACATTTAGACATTTGTTTTTGGCTGGTTTTCTACTGACTTATTCTGACAGATGCAAAATTTCCTAGCCTGGTAATGTATGTTAATTACAGATTATGCAGTTAGGCAGTTGCGACGGGAGGGTGAAGGTAGGTAAAGGAGGTAAGATAGGTATCCGCCGGGTATTCAATAACAAACATATTAAGTTCAACTTAATCGAACAATTGTTTTTCATTTCTGTTTCTCTTTGAATGTTCGACCCATCCAATGAAACAGTGAGGCAAAGAGTTCACAGACAAGTAAATGGTGTCAACTTAATTATTCTGTGTAATTTGATTTCTTGACAGCAATGAAAATATAGGCATTCTGACGTTTATCTGTCTGAAATGATATTTATTCTGGATCATGTTCATAGTTTCTATGATAAATTTGTTTACATACAGATTCTATCAAATCACCAGTCAGTAAAACAAATGGGTGTTTTGGTGATGTTATTTATTTCATGAGAGCAGGATGACGTACCTCCCACTTATAAATATGAGCCGCGACGTGAGAAAACCAACAAAGTGGTTGTGCGCCCAGCGCAGACTCAGATCAGCCTGGGCATCCGCCCAGTCTGATCAGAGTCTTCGCTGTCCGCATGGAGGTAGCTTAGACCCTTAGCTTCCCTTTGAGCATTTTACAATAAGTCTGGGAAAACTAAGAGGATGCCCAGGCTGATCTGAGTCTGTGCTGGGCGCACAACCACATTGTTGGTTTTGTCGTGTCGCGGCTCATATAATCATATATAGAGTGCTTTGTTCAGTTTCCTGTATGTCTGTTCGGTTTGACTAGAAAAGCCAATATCTACGATCTTTTTGCGTTATTTTGCCGTTTTTAAGCTGTGCTAGATAATTATCAGAAAAGGGGTATGAATGTATCAAATACATTTAAAAGAGGTTTTACATCAGATGGAATTTATTTAATACGATGCTTTCCAATATATTGCCATATGACTGAAGCACTTATTATAAGGACTAAGCACTTAAAGCAAGTGTCGCATCTCACAAAATAAAAATAAACAAAGTAAATAAAAAATATTAAATAATAATAATAAAAAAATACGACCATGATGCCAATACACGTAATACCCCAGTATGACGCTTTGTCGTGTATGTATTTCTAATAATGTGGGCATTTGCTTTGGAATTCCTTGAAATGTAGAAATGTCGATCAGATGTTTCCTAAGACATTCCATTTGACATAATGCCACCCTTGATCTCTCAAAAAATTGTTTCGAACATTTCCCTCTCTCTCGGTAACCTTCCGCAGCAACCTGTATATTTGATCTAAGGTAAAAAATGTTTTCCAGTTCCAGATTGATTGGAGGCGAGGATCTTTTGAATCGTAAAAGGATTCCATTGCACACAGCTTTTTATTATCACCCACCCATCGCCCTGATTTGACTGCAATATTGTCAAAAAGGACGTAAAATCGCAAGTTATCCATCCATCTATCCAGATCCATATAAGGCGAGCAACTTCAAACTGACTAAACCTCACATCACACAAAAAAGACATAATAAAGTTTGAAAGCAGTTACACACAATAACAATTTTATGTAAGAGTCTCGGAAAAAGATTTCTTTATTCAATTTATTTCATTATGCTGGAGTAGCTTTTATTGTTCTTCCACTCTAGGGAACCATAAATCCACTGTTTTATAAGAAGGTTTCCGAAGATTTGTTCTAAATATTAGTAAAGGAGTGTTTACGCTTAAAGAATGCTATTGGAGAATTTACGAGGCTCAATCCTTATATTATAATACAAGAACGCATTGCTCATGCTTTTCAGTTAAGATTATTTGTACACATTTGTATACTGCCTTTCTTTAGATAGAGTTTCTGTTTGATTTCCTAGATTATGAACCCCTTTCAAAAAAGATCCTCTCTAAAAGAAATGAATTTGCCCCACCGAAAGCATTTTTTTTTCTTTAAGAGTTAACATCAATCGGAAAGAAGTCTAAAAAAACGGTAAAGTTGATTTCCCTGAAATAATACTGTTTACCTTATCTAATTTTATGTATCAGTGCATTGGAAAGCTTTCCGTTTGGTGATCTTGTCCTGAATAATCTGAAATTTCGCCTTCGAGCGCTGCTTCTGGATATTCTACGAATACTCAAAGAAATGATGGAAACTTTTATTCGTTTGTAACCTTGACATTAGACAATACGTATACCAGGTTTGTAGATGGGCTAAGCTGGTGGATGTCTTTTACTTCATAATTACAGCGTCAAGTATCTGTCAACTCCCTTATTTTCGCTCAGACCCTTAGCTACCTTTTAAGCGCAGAACAAAGTTTCTTATCAGACTTGGTGGATGCTCAGACTGATCTGTGTCTTCGCTGGGGGGCATAGCCACTTTGTTGGTTTTGTCGTGTCGCGGCTCAATTATCGTTTCTGTGATGATTCACAGATGGGTCAGTGGATGCCTTATATTCCATAATTCCAGCGTAGTGTATCTGTTGACTTATCGCAGGGTAACTTTATTATTATCTTTTCTGTGACTCCTCACTGATGGTCTATTAATGCCACCCCCAGACAAACATTTACAAATCTCGGCCCGGTTGCTCATAAAATCGTTTAAGGGACCGATTGTTCAAAGCATCGATAACTAACGAAGTCGTTACTCAACACTTCGTTAAGTCCTGTAGTACCCATAAGATCAACTGGCTCAATATTTATCCTTGAAAAAAATGGTAGGAGCATTGGCACTGCACTGCAAAAGTTCCACATATTTTTTTTTCGCCACAAAGTTTTGGGGTACAACACGTTCGAAATTTTAACGTCTCTTATATTAACAAAATCGTTATTTTTTAAGAACTGGTTCCTGATTAACTAAGGCAGAACCCACTGCGAGGAGTTCTGATGTATTAAAAGCTCGTTTGAACCCCACAGTAACTTTTATTGACCGTCCAGGCCCGGACCTTTGGTTTGGTAAATCTCTATCATTATTTTTTTTTGTATTTTATTTGAAGTAATTAAAAGTGAATAAAAGTAGATGTAATTTGTAAATGAAACTGGCCATGGTGTCCTGTTCTGTGTTGAAGCTAGCGTTATATCCATATAGCTCGGTAAACGAGCTTAGTCTTACATTTAATTGTTGTTGTGATTTTTATTTGCAATAGGTGAGCTGGTGTTATGCCATGTGGCGGCTGTTAAATGTCTCCCCGTATATCAGCCATAGTACAGTTTTACATTTAACTTTTGGTCCTTTTAAGAGCAACAGAAATCGGAATTAATAATTTGTTTACATTCATATTCTAGACAGATGTTATCGTTTGGACCCCATTTTGGTATACCGGTATACTAGTCTTTGAATCGACTGCGTATTTGAAATTTAAAAATAGCAGTGTGTTTCTTCTGGCTTTCATAGTCAGACCGATGATATAAAAAGTAGACGCAGACCGAAGAAAAGATGAAACAACAATAGTAACAATTGGACAGGAATAGACTTTACTGGCACAACTAGGCAGCTGGAAACAGGAACAGGTTATAGCGAGTGTTATTGCGCCTCCTTTACGAAAGGGGGGCATTACAGCATTGGAAGCATGAAGTGTTGTAAATTAGCCACTTCCAAAATATCTGTAATAAACAGTATAAGGATGAATGGGTATACTTTCAGAGGAAGCAACTCTACATTTACTACATTTTGTCTCCCTTCTCAGTAGGGTTCAACTTTTACGGTAAAGATATTGCTCCTAAAGATGTTAAGAAAAATATTAATGTAGTCTAGCCAATCCCAAAACCTTGGATGGTCGTCAGAGTACCACTGATGGCATAATACCTGACTAAACCATATTAATCCTATTATTCCTATTACGAAAGGGGGTCGGGACGTTATTCATGTAACTCATTTAGAGAAGGAAACAGTAATTTATGCAAGTTAAAACAACATTATTATAAAAAGAGGCAAGGAGCGTTTAAGTGAACAAGCCCAGCAGGCACATGACGTCGTAATGACGTCGGACCGACGTCGATGTGACGTGATTACGTCACATCGACATCAGAACGACGTCATTTCGACGTCATGTGTCCGCCGGGAGGCGTTTATTAGGATTGATACGGTTTAGGGTTATTATAGTAATGGGTTTATGTTGTTTCTTCTAATATCATATCTGTGGTCATGATCAATTAATGAACTTGTTAACATTCAGGGGTAATCAAGTACTAATAATTGGCAAGTCTCATCCCTCGATATCAGATGTTTATAAATCTTATAAACATCATCAACTATGTTCAATAGTATGCCTGTATAAATATATTTGTGAGGTTGAAAGGTGAAATTGAACAGAAAATTAATACAATGACGTGTATCAGTGGGTATCATTTTTCAGAAAACCTGGAGAAAAACATGTTGGGGTCGTAAAAGTTTGATCCAAACGTCTATTATTAGTAGTAGTATATAGTATTTGGTATCAGTATACCGGAGACAATGATATTAAAAAAAGCATTTTCACTGGTTACGATTTTGGACTTCTGCGCAACTGATATGTTGTCTAATATACTCCTCGCCAAAAGTTTAGCATAATGAATGACGAGCTAAGCATCAGAAGTAACTGATACATAAGATTTTTTATATGTCAAAATGCTTATCATCATTGGTCTAATCCGATGTCATAAAGTTAACAGAAGAATCTGAGGTACTAGAATTTTGGAATTCAGCAGTTGTTTGGATACATGGTGTCAACAGTTAAGACCACTGTATTTAAATGACAATTTTTACCCTTTTCAAAATTATGTCCACAACATCACCATATTTAACTTCATCTTCACCAAATTAGCATAGTCTATAGACGAAACGTTGAACTGTAATGCGCTGTATTAATTATGGTCATGTCATTTCAAATTCGGACATGAGAAGCAAACTTCTCCGTATCTGTTTACAAAATGACCGATAGTGCAATTTTCCTATGAGTTTTTCAATTTTGTCTTAATGAAAATGTGTAGTCTTTGATACTGGAACTGAAAATTTGTAGTCTTGATACTGGAACATCAAACTATTTATGAACCACATGTTATATGGTCTCTTTTCTCACATAGCACGAATTTTCTAAAACAAGACTGTTGTGTATGCAGAAAATAGTGTTTTACCTGCAAAATGCATTACAGTTACACAAGCCAATATTCTTAAAAATGACATGTGTGGAACAAAATGTCAGCAGGCATATGCCAATGCATACTGTCTTTCAAAGTCAATGAATTATTGTTGTTTAATATTTTGCAATTTTTCTGCAGTATGTGTAAAAGAACCACCGTCAAACTGAAATATTCAAAACGTTTGTCTTGGTGAATAGATTTAAACAAGACTCATAACTAATTTTCGAACCCAATTTCTGTACCATCTGCAAAGTCAACTTTTTGTTAAATTTCTATTTACATGCATTTTATGAATATATTATACTGTGTTAGCCGCGGGCTTGTTAACATCATATGAGGGGAGTTCAATAAGTTCGTAGAACTCGGTATTTTTCTATACAATTCGAATTCAAGATTTCTTTTTTCATTATTTGCAGTGTAAACCTTTGTCAGTTGTATGATAACAGCCGTTCAGTCAACACGTACATTATTTGCTCTTACTTTTTGTTTGAAAACCTATACCCATAGGCAAAAATGGAAAGCCAGAATATTGAGATCAGAGCAGTCATAAAGTTCCTCACTAAGGAAGGTGCAAACGCCAAAGAAATCCATCGGCGCATGGCTGATGTGTATGGTGATAGTAGCCCGTAGTATTCCACAGTGGCAAAGTGTTCAGCAAAATTTAAACGTGGGCGAGACTCCTTAGAAGATGACCCAAGGCCAGGTCGCCCTGCTGATGTCATGAGTCAGGAGATGATCGACGGTGTTGAGAGACTTGTGCTAAACGATCGCCGAATCAAAGTTGCCGAACTTGCTTCAGAATGTGGTATTTCTAATGGAAGTGTTTACATTATAATCCATGAACATTTAGGCATGTCAAAAGTATCTGCCAGGTGGGTACCCAGAAACCTTAACATGCAAGATCGTCAGCCAAGGATGGAGTCCAGAGTTGCACAAGCGGCTATTCGTGAGTGCAAATTCGAGCAGTTAAATCACCCACCATACAGTCCAGACCTGGACCCAAGTGATTATTATCTGTTTCGAAATTTGAAGTCCCACTGTTCGGGACGATAATGAGCTCAAGGCTGCTACAGAGGCTTGGTTTGAGGACCAAACAGACGACTTTTATTTCAAAGGCATAGACTGCTTAACAGAAAAGTGGGCCAAATGCATTAAAGGGGGATTATATTGAAAAATTATGTTGAAACCATCTTCCAATCTGTGAGTTAAATCCCGAGTTCTACAAACTTATTGAACTCCCCTCGTACCTATAGTCAATACAAGACTAAACTCTGTGTCAGGCTGTCTTTAAATCTTTCCATTTATTCTTTGATCATGAGAATATAAAAATAAAATTTAGCGGAAGATAAGACATTATTAACACATTGTTTGTCCCCGATGACCAGAAATATCTATCAAGTTGCAGAAACTGATTATAAGATTTCATCAACAGAGGGGTCAAGAAATCCAATAAAGCGAAGAGTTTAGAATAAATTGCATTGTGTACAAGATCTTGGCGCATTCTTCGTCCTGAAATTAGAAATGTTAGGCGGAAAACTAATTTTCACTAATCTGTAATGTTTCCAGACTTTGTACACAAATAAGAGGAGAATATTTGAGTGTAGCTAGTACCATCAATAATGAAATACCCGCCATATTTCTTTGGTTATAGGACGAGGTTTACTCTTCCAAATCAATCCCAAAAATCCAGATCCGTCTTATAAGACGGATCTAGATGTTTGGATTGTATTGGTAGAGCAAAGAAAAAAACTGATATAAAATAAATGAAAATAAAACATTTTATAGCTGAATTACACAAGACTGATTTTCAGTTGATCGGTAATTTTTGAAAGGTACACTCACGTCTTATTACCAAATAAATACGACAACCATTTACTGTCCTTCTTAAAGTTTGTAAAAAATATAATAAAGATATTCAGAAATTCTGCAGTCACCAATGACAACTTACTGAAGACAGCGAAAGAAGTACGAAACGCAAACGACCAAATGGAACTGCAAACACTCAGTTTAACAAAGATAAGCTTCAGCTGAAGAATTTCTGTGGAATGGTTAATAGAACACTTCCTTAAAGCATTTTTCCTGGAATAGGGGATGGGGTGTGCAGAGATAGCAAGTGCAGCTTTACCATTGAATTTCCGTCCTTGTGCATCTCAAAACGAAAAAAAAAAAATAACAGTGTTCTGTCTGTGTCGATGCGCCCTAACTCGTAAGTGTGACATCAAAAAAAAATAATGATGATAAAATTGACAAAATAAATTTATAAAATTCCTAAAAAAAAGTTGAGAACTCCACGCCAGTCTGAGAGCAGGGCGGTGGGCCCAATCAAAGACACGGGTGGTCAAGAGCAAGCCATCTGTACCAGAGTACTCTAAACCAGATGGGGCGGTAAAGCATGTTGAAGATGGTCAAGCCTCCTTCCGTTTGACAAATGCAACCATGAAAAACGCTGAAGTTATTCCGTTTTAAAGATAACAGAGTATACTAATAAACTCAAAAAATATTATAGATTTGAATTTCTAAATATTTCGAATTATGTTATATATTTGAATTTCTAAATAAAGTAAGAAATTCAAATACATAACATGTATATATTTGAACTTCTAAGAAATTCAAATATAACATTATTTGAATGTCTTAGTAAACTATGTAACATAAGATACCCAAGAAATGCCTCAGTTATAAAGCACAACCCACCAAGACACCGCTGAAAGAAATAGAAGAAGGAAAGCAAATGATAAACCGAAAACGCATCTTCGATACCAGACACACTGAGTCCAACGTAATAAGAGAACTGTCCATCAGAAAGACAACAAGCATCGACATCCATACAAAATAAACTGGAGAACAGTTTTTTTTTCAGACTTGAATGATTCCCACGTGCAGGAAGTCTGGCCTGAGTCTCAAAATTGCTAAGTTCGCAATGCTGTATTTCGTACATTTTATGTTGTTCAGCCTGAGATCAATCCAGATGAACATTCAAAAGACCAGCATGGTTTTATAAAAAAAAAAAGAACTTCGTCTCTGTCAAATGTCATCATCACATTTTCGTGAGGATCAATGTTTATGCAACTGCTTGTAAAAATCTGAAAAAAAAATATTGGAAGTACCTGACTATCTAGCCTAAATTACAAAAAAATGACAAAGTTCAAAGGCTATGATTACGTTAAAGATGTTATACCCATATCAAAGTGTCACATACACGTTTTCTTTCGGTCCCAGATACGTGTTGAAAGTTTGAAAATAATTCACGGACGTCTGTGGGAGAAGTTGGTGGTACAAACTCCGTACCTACAGTGCAACATAGCTGCACAAAATGACTAAATTCAAAAGCCCTTGTTTTTCAAAATAAACTAAATTTCCTTGAAAATGCTGTATGCACAGTTTCATTATGTCTGCAACATGTGAACAAAGTTCAAAATGTGTCCATTGAAAAATGTAGGAGGAATTCATTACAGAAACTTCATATCCTTCTGTGCAAAAACGCTGCCTAAAATGGTTAAGTTCAAAAGGCCATAACTCTGTTATATTATGTTTCATCTCCATTCAACGCCACATGCTCACCTTCATTATGTCTACAATGTGTAAACAAAATTAAAAATCCATTGACAACTATGGGAGGAGTTGATTACAACACGCCATGCCCATCGTGCAAGAAGTTCTCCAAACTGACTACCTGTAAAAGGCCGTAATTTTGTCAAAGTTACTTTTACAGCTCTGAAAAAGCCACTTGCACATGCATAGCATGCCCACAACAAGTGTACAAAGTTTGTAAAATATCCATTGAGAACGTGGGAGAAGTTGATTACACAAACTGTATACCTGAAAGTGTGACGATCGTACGGACGGACAGTTGGACAGATAGACAGACGGACAGACCGACTTAAGCAATTACGTAAATATCCTGCCCCGCTTTGGCTATTTTCACAGTGGTATAATAAAACACAGATAATAACACGGTATTATCATAAAACAAGACAGAAAGCTACGTGGACAGCTATAATATGATGAGGGTGACCTCACTGCTTGAAATACAACAAACTGTATCTTTTGCAGGGCTGAAAACAAGGACTGGTTTTATGTATATATGAGACGGACGGACGTGTGGGCGATATCAAGACATAATATGACCAGTATTATGTCATGATATCGTCCGCCTGGCCGTGTGAACGTCCGCCTGCCCATGAACTGTTTACAGCTCTATATCTCCTTTATTCTTGGAAAGTGGGACAAATGCTAAGGTAGCAAGACGATGTTAAGAACTCACATTTTAAATGTAGCACAACGCCAGAGCATAATACGCATTTGTTTTCAAAAGAAGCATACAGAAAGAACGTATAATGGCTATTCGTTGCAGTGTCCCACTTATATAGTTGTGTCAAACAATATATACTTAGCAAAAATAAAAACTTGACAGTCGCTTTTTTTCATCCTACGGTAGTCGAGAAAAGGTGAGACATAAAAATTATTTTAATTTAAGAAAAAGTAATCATTTTGTGATATCATAGTCACACAAAATGCAAAATTCTTTAGATACTGCAATTGTGGGGCTATTGTAAATGGCACGAGGGTACTTTTCTGTTTTCTATGTTCAAAACCAAACAATTACCGAATTTAAAATTGTTAAAGTCTGCTTAAATGATAAATATCCTATTGGCAATGCCTTTCCATTATTAAACCCAGTCTGTATGGACTCATTAGCTAAAATTATTCCAATGCACGGTCGACTAGGAGGCCGAAAGGGCCAGAAGAAAACCCTCAGTCCATGCCATTATGAAGTCAGAAACTCAGTTTCAATGGAATGCCCATTACACATTAAAATCTTCATGGCAGTTTAAAAATGACTTTCAAATAAATTTAGTAATAAAGTCTTTGAGTTTGCAAGACAATCAAACAAATCTCGAAGAAAATAATCAAAAAGATGCAATGTTGTAGAAAATGCGGCATCTCAAAAGTCTCTATATGTTTAATTCAAAGGGAGATAATCGGAAAGTTCTGAATCTTCAAACGTTATTTTCAGGTTGTGATAACAGTTAAGATAATCGTTTAAAGTGTTTTCTGTGTGGACTGGATTCACTGTTTATTGCGTACAAGAAAATCTTCTTCTGCGCATGCGCAAATTAAAGTTCTAATCTGAATTATCAAAATAGGAATAAGTTAGATAACTCCTGATAGGACAAAGATTTACCAATAATTTTTCATGATTTAAGTAATAAGACGTCTGTCCAATACGAAAACATCCATATATACATTATATACTTGCTAGTTTAGCTGGCATTAAGAAATAAAAACCGTCAAGTTTTTATTTTTGTTCAGTATATATTGTGATACATAAAATAAGGAAATTCTAAATCATTGTTTACTTGTATTTTTTTCTATTGTAAACAACGTTACAGAGAAAATGCTTAACTCATCCCACTTGGCAGTGACTATCTAATATCAATTTGAGTCATATTTGTAATGAAATCTGAAATTCTTTCAGCAGTATCGTTATAAAGGATAGTCTACGCTAATTACAGTCTCACTTTCTCATCGCTTACGCCAAAACTCCGCCTTTTTTATGACATGATGTGCATATCAAAGTGTTTCTTCATTTGAATACAACCTAAAGATAAACATCAATATTTTATTATTGTTACTTTTAATTGTTACATTTTTCTGCGCTTTAACTTGTCTTTTTTCAAACTTCCTCATTATACTCCCGCTTTGAAAAAGTGGAGGTACATGTATACTGGTTTACATCTGTCCGTCCTTCCGTACGTCCTCCGTCCCCTTTTTTCCAAAATTTTTCGTCAAAGATTTCTTCACAACTATACAAGCTAGACTGGTCATATTTGGCATACAGGTTGATGGCGACATGTTGTATCGTGGGGTTGAGAACCAGCCTTTTCCTGCTTATTCATCCCTGTAATTTGTCCGATTTTCTTTCTTTCCATACTTTGAATAATTAAATTTTTCGTCAAAGATTTCTCCACAACCATGCAAGCTAGATTAGTCATATTTGGTATGCAGGTTGATGACGACATGTTGTATTGTGGGATTGAGAACCAGCCTTCTCCTGCCTATTCGTCCCTGTATTTGTCCGATTTTTTTCTTTCCATACTTTGAATAATAAAATTTTTCGTCAAAGATTTCTCCACAACCATGCACGCTAGAGTAGTCATATTTGGTATGAAGGTTGATTACGACTTGTTGTATCGTGGGATTGATAACCAGCCCTCTCCTGCTTATTCATCCCTGTATTTGTCCAATTTTCTTTCTTTCCATACTTTGAATAATGAAAGGTTTCGTCAAAGATTTCTCCACAACCATGCAAGCTAGAGTAGTCGTATTTGGTATGCAGATTAATGTTAACTTATTGTATCGTGGGATTGCAAGCCGGCCTTCTCCTCTTGTTCTTCTCTGTATTTGTCCAATTTTCTTTCTTTCCATACTTCGAATAATGAAATTTTTCGTCAAAGATTTCTCCACAACCGTGCAAGCTATAGTAGTCATATTTGGTATGTAGGTTAATGACAGCCTATTGTATCGTGGGATTGCAAACCGGCCTTTTCCTCTTATTCTTCCTTATATTTGTCCAATTTTCTTTCTTTCCATACTTTGAATTATGTAATTTTTCGTCAAAGATTTCTGTGCATCTGTAAGTTAGAGTAGGGATATTTTGTATGCAGGTTGATGGTAACTTGTTGTATTGTGGGATTTAGAACCAGCCTTCTCCTGGTTATTCTTCCCTATATTTTTCCCAGTTGCTGTCTCTCCTGACTTCAAATAATGCATTTTTTGGTAACAGATTTCACAGCAACCATTCAAGTTTGAATATTCATAGTTAATATACAGACTGATAAAGACTTATGTCTTACATGTATTTATTATTTTTTCTTTCAATCTGTCAATTTGAAATCAATTTATTCCGTATTACATAGAAAGGGATTTATGTAGAATATTGATATTTGGTATACATGGTGATAATGAATTCTCTCTCTGCTTTTTATAACGAAAATAACACCATTTGATTTAAGCAGTGAAGCGGGGGTATAGTCGGATTCTCCGACAGCTCTAGTTAGATCTAACTTAGCCCAGCCTTCTGTCTGACTAACTATTACATTTAAACATCATAACAGCTAGTCGCAGAGACAGGTCATCATCTATTACGTAATGACAAGTTCGACTAACTTCATATATGCATCCTATCAGCCATTATTCTGACTAACTGTAACTATTCCGTGATATTTGAAACTCTGCCTTCTCCGACTATTATCACCAGGCCTGATGTTTTTCTTCCCCTAATACCGTTCTGTCCATTACGATAACACAATCATTTTTGATAGGAGATTGATCGGTTCAATACAGTGCTATTGTCTGGAGATTTTTACAGACGCTCAAGTATAGTGAGGTGGCGTGAGGATTTGTGGTTTTTCACTGATAACCGTTTGATTAAAGAATTAACAGTATGATAAATGACTTGCAGGAAGTAATCTTTGGGTTTTGTCACAAACTTTGTTACTGCATGTATTGGACTGATTGAGTTCTAATTAATTCATGGATTTTACATTAATTTTAACTTTAAACCTGGTTTTTATGTTTATATTCCAAGTTTAGTGCACTCTTGTAGCGTTGGAAAAAATTGTGGTTAGGAAAGTTGAACTGGGTAACATGGAAGACAATGAATACGCATGTATTGGTACAGTTACCCAAAATGTTGGGGGTACGTGTACTATGTGTTATAATTATTCAAAAATTTCACTAGTCAATTTCATAGTCCAGTGACATATCCGATATTGTTTGCCGAACAGTGTAGAGAGTGATGTGAATCTACACGGTTTGGTTGTGTGCTTTTGCCCCAAATTATTTACCATAAATAAATAAATAAATGGTCAGCTAAAATGATCACGATGTTCTTAAACGGAATAGGTTGGATTTACAATGCAGTGATGCGCTTAAATGGCGAATAGTGTAGACTCGGGTCACTCTGCTCTCTTAGGAGCAGTTTGATCTTAGTCTGCCCTATTTTCAGACATGTTTTCCAAATATTTAGAATTTTTACGGTTTTATAAAAACTTTATGAGTGTAACTCTTGGGATCCATTTAGTTTAAAACAGTTAAAAAATAATAGAGAAAAATGAACAAAATCGTGCTATTCTCGATATTTTCATTATTCAGTTATCTTTAACTGTGGATATTAATTACGAAATGAATAACGACGCTGATAGGTCACACTCTGTGCAGTCTATATCCCTTGCTGTGCCAAAAATGAAGAAAAGAAAATGGGGAAAGCCGAAACCAGGAGAAAGCTTAAAGGTAAATGATATGTATTATGTGTAAAAATAACTAATGATAATCTGACGTAAAATCGTCTGTCATTAAAATGCCAGCCTCCATGCAACCATATTTTATTGAAGATGTATGGATACGCCGTTAGATTTTCCGCCATGTTACTAAGGGAGACAACTTTTGTGACTGTTTGCCTTCCTGGGCTAAGTTGTTCAAAGCATCGTTAGCTTAACAAGCTCGTTAAGAGGTCAACTTGTTAAGTGTTTTATGACTTTATAACTAAATACACTGATATTGTTGTTGAAAAAATGTGAGAAGCTTTTGCAATGCGAAAGCTTCTCACATTTTTTCAACAAAAAATGTTGGCATATTTGAGATATTAGCATTTGAAATTTTAACAAAACGTTAACTAACGACGTCGTTGGTTTTGAACAACCGGGCCCTGGATGACAGAAAGAAAACATTCCAAACAGGGGCCTATTTTTAAAGGAAAGAAGGAGTGAATTATTTCTTGTATATTTTACCATTTTTGAGAGGAGAGGCAAAATGGCAATGGCGGATTGCTTCCTCTGAAAGTGTACCTATTTACTTATATAACCGGTTATATGCATATTTCTGCTGTCTTATCAGTATCATTACTATATTTTTAAACATAAAGATTCTTCTGGGAAAACTTAAAATTGCGTCCTAAATTAAGTGTCTGAACAATAATTATTACAGTCTCTGCTGGATGAAAACATGTAACTATCAGTTTACATTATTTCGATCTTTGGTAATTGCCCAGAAGTAGTATTTTGGTATTTAGAGTTTTTGAAATGCTTTCAAGGCGACGTTTCCGCTGGAAGCGAGGAGTCCCGGTAGCTCACTGCCCAAGCTAGTGGTCCGGGTTGATTCCGCAGAAGGCGAAAATCTTTTCAAATGTAAACAAGGTTGCAGTGCTCATAGCAAGGGCCAACTGTGCCTGCAGTAGGTGCGAGTGGGGGTTGTTTGGACATTTTTCTCTCGTCTATCATTTTTCTTCTTTCTCCCTCTCACTGGGAGACGGCCCGACATAGACTAAAACTGTCTGAGAGGGCCGTTAAACCCAAAACAATCAATCAACCAAAAACCATTGGAAGCAAGAACACACCGACGGAAATGAGACTATCAGAAAGTTCGAGTGAAATATTGCCGATTCTAAAACTGGTCGCCTATATAGTTAATGGTAAAGTCAAGTGATACATGAATATTGCGTGACAAATCACTGGCCGGACTAGCGTTACTTAGCGTCATTTGGACGTCATTTTGATCCGTTTGGTGACGTTAGTTTTTAATTTCCATGAGGCTAGACGGTCTAACGTTATTTTCTCGCACCAAATACTTACGAAATACAATGTACATGTAAACGCCTCTGTTACAGTCAAAGTTGTTGGCGGGATTTCTTCATGTAATCATTGCGGAAAACTGAAAAAAAAATCTGAAGGCAACACTTGCGTTTTCGTGTTAGAATCGAAATAGATTCTTGCTTACAGTGATTTGTTGCCCAATATATCACTGGTTGGAGGTCAGTCGTGAAGTGGATATATCAAGAGCGCGAAGTGCAAGTGATATATTTACTGACGACTGACCGACAGTGGACAGTCGGTCAGTCATCGGTCAGTCGTCAGTGAATATATCGCTCGCACTTCGCGCTCGGGATATATCCACTTCACGACTGACCTCCAACCAGTGATATATTTGGCAATAAATCACTTTAAGCAAGAGTCTATTTCTAATACAAGAACTTTTTTCTGAAAAAGACACAGTGGAAACAAACGAAGTCTCCGCACAATGCATTTTGCACAGTATAGAATAGAACAGATTTTATTTAAAAATTCCAATAGACTGTAAAGCCCCAAAGGATACGAAAACAACATAATCAATGGCATTAAATGGCAGTGTAGACAAACATATATACATTTAAGTATTTCGAATGTTCATGATCAGCTGAGAGGATCATGCAAGAAGTTTTATAACTTTGGAGATTGGCATATCTCTTCTAAGTTGTACATGTATCATTGTATTTTGCAATGGAAGTCCCTGTAGCTCAGTTGCGCTGTCCTGCTGATCTGGCGATCCCGGAAGCGTTTTCCCGCGGGAGGCTTAAATTTTTCAAGTGAAACGGGGGTTCCATTGCACACGTCATTTCATTATCACACTCTCATCGTCCTGATATGACTGAAATATGGTTTAAAAGGACGTAAAATCGCAAGGCATCCGTCCATCCATATTTTGCAATATCTTTGGCAAGTGTAACCGGAAATAAAAATTACCCGTAACGTGCTTATGTTTCAACAAAATAGCATTTTCCAGCAGCCGTACTTTACTTTGACAAGTCGAATGACTGAGTTATTCGACTTGTCAAAGTAAAGTACGTCTGCTGGAAACAGACTGTATAACGCAATGCATTTTTATAGATTTAGAAACGTGTGTTGGCACTCATTTCAGTTATTAACTTTATATGCCAGTGTTCTGTGACAACCTTTCGAAGGTAATGACCAACTGTATGATAATGTTGAATGTACATGACACATGCAACATATTGTATATTAAGGTATATTGTGAAATAATTTAAAGCATCAATTACAACATGATGCAGTATGGGGTCATGAGTACACTCGAGCTGAAATATATGAGTTAAAGATACACGATTCAGTCAATATTAGCTCCTGTTTTTGTTCACTTTAACAATCGTATTCGTCGGTCTGTTTGAGGTGAGGTAACATTTTAATTAGAAGTTAACTTGTTTTTGTAGGTAGCAAGTACAAACTAACTGGTGTTAGTGTCGTAAACTAATAAAACAACAAGTATGGTGGCCAGTTACATGTAGCAGCCCTCTTGCATACATGTAGTTTATGGTCAAAGGTATATTTAGGAATTCCTTTGACGATATGGCATTCTGTTTAGTCTAACAAGCACAATATTAAAGTAAAAATATGAAATCTATTTAACTATAGAATAAGCAGGTAGCTCACATGTTGCCATCCAATTTTAAACAGGTTGCAAATGCAGTTTTCAGGTGGCAAATTTGCTACTTGCCAGTGTTGATTTCGGACGCTGAACATGTCAGTTTCTCGTTCTATTATTTTTAGCCCCTCTAGACTGTGTGACCAATAAAGTTAAAACCAACACTAACTAACCATGCCTGTAGTTTTTAGCATGCATTTTGATGAAGCAAACAAAATCAATAACACCACCTGTAAGATTAGATTCAGATGCACTAGTTGCGGATGTTTATAATCAGAAATTAATCGCGAACATGGCGAAATTAATCGCGATACTTAGTGCAAAGTCGGCTGATTGTAATCAGAGCACGCACAAACAACAGCTATCTTAGCCACAGAGCCGCAACTTTGTACCGTCATTGCCTCTATATTTGGGACATTGCTGTTGCAGTTCAGAATTTTTCACACGTTGGTTTTTGTTACGTCTACAAAATTTCTAACAAAATAGCAAATATTGAAGACCCAAATATGACTGCTCCTTAAGTGCAGTCAGATCAGGGTCTACAGTGATTGCTTATTGGAGTAGTCCGTCCAGGATCTACATTGTTTGCCATGGGACTTCTGTAAATATTTAGGGTCAGAACGGTAACAGAACACGGGAGCTTGCTTCGAGAAAAGGAAATTTTAATTTCTACTCAGATCAACCAAATGATCTGCACAAATGCCCCAGAGCTTCGCTGTTCTCTGTAGAGGCTGTAGACGCCAATGAAGTTATAGAAGGAACTTATGCGTGGCTTCATAGCCTGAATTAAGCCATTGCTGGTCACTCATGTCCTTGGGTTCCTTTTGCCTTGGTGTAGATCACATACCTTCAATTTATAAACAAACTTAATTGCTGGCGCCTGTAAAAACACATTTACCTGTAAAATAAAGTCTCTGAGAGAGATTGTTTTGGAACGCAAAATCGACGCCTGAGGTGCATTCACGCATTCCAAGCTATATTTTCTGATCTTAAATAAACTGTTCTTACTTAACATATTGGAGTTTAAGGTAGACGAATACTGAATACAAATATTGGCGGGGCATTCAAACCAATATACCATCTAAATAACCCAAAGAGCTATAAAACATTTGGGTAAGAAAAAAACAATTTTCACCGTTTTGTTTTCCTAAACAACAATATTTTGTATTTCTACATATTATTTTTAAACATTTTCCATTAAAATTCATATCTCTAGCACATGAATGCACTTTCATTTCAGCAAATCATATAATCCTTAATATATGATATTTCAAACAAACTGATAACATAAAATTGCAGTTTTCTTGTTAATAAGTATATTTTTACATTCTTTGAAAAAATGCAAGAAAATTGAATTTCATGAAAAACGTCATGAAAAATATTATCAATCGATGGGGCATGCTTATGCGTATTATTTTAGTAAAACGTACGTCGTATGTTAAATAATAAAACAAAAAAAACAAACATTTCACCGTTTCGTTTCCTAGAAAAACAATGTTTAAGTTCAAAATATCCCCCAAACAGACTGCCCAAATTCTGCACCTGCTGCAAGCACAGCCGGTCCTTGCCCTATTATTTATTTTCCTGTTATTCGGTTCTACCATAGAGTAATGTGGACAAAAATGCGCAGATGGAATGGAAACTGTGAAGATCTTGATCATTCTGGTTCCTAAGGAACAGTCTGATCTCAGTTTTCACTGTTTGTACAGACCTATGTGCCCGAAAACTTAGGATCTTTACGGTAGATATTGTAAGTGTATATTATAACTGTATTTACTCCACAGTTCGTCGATTTGATGATGAACAATAACTCTGTTTGTTTTTTAAACAAGCAAGAACAGAGTTCTTCCGGGATCGTCCACCTTAAGTACATTTGCTTCATATAAACCTGTTCTTTCATTGTAGACTATACATGAAGGGTGTTTAGGAAGTTTGTTACACAAAGCAAATGAGCATTACAACAAGCTTTCAATCGGAGCATACTGATTGTTATGAATGTTAAATAACCAGACCGTCCTTATTAATAAGCCGCCACACGACAAACCTAACAAAGTGGCATCTGCGCCCATCGAAGACTCAGATCAGCCCAGTCTGATCGGTTGTTGGTTGGTTGGTTGATTTGATGCTTAACGTCCACGGTAAACAACTAAGGTCATGTCGGGACGGTCAGTTAACCTAACCACACTATTCCTGGGCAGGCTTAGACCTCCTAAGCGGTTAACCAGTACTAAGTGCACATACTTTCGCCAGTAACTGAAAACTGCCCTTCTTGAATCAGCGGAAGGAGAAACGAAAGTATGTGGCCAGACCGGGATTCGAACCCAGGACCTCTGACTTACGAGTCAGGTGCCCTACCGATTGCGCTACCCGGCCCGGCCAGTCTGATCGGAGTCTTCGCTGACGCATGGAGCGAGCCACGGAGCGAGCTTAGACTCTTCGCTACCCTTTAACCGCAAACTGCGGCAAAGACCTGATCAGACTGGGCGGATACCCAGGCTGATCAGAGCCTTAGCTGGGCGAACATGCCACTTTGTTGGTTTGCTAGTGTCGCGGCTCAGTTTTGTTTACTACATGGCTTTTACTGCATTAATACAATTGGTCACCAAGTATGGTTTCTCGGGAATGCTTAAATCTTCGACAAATCTGTGGCATAGATGATGGTCAGATTTGTTTTAGAAGGCCTAGGATTTACATGTATAGAAATACAAGGTTAATGACCAGGCCCCGAGGTTATAAAACTTTTCTTGTACTCAACTCAGCTGAGCATGAAATTTTTTCTGCTGATAAATATGAAAACGCCAACTAATGTTGGCATTTTCATATTCATAAGCAGAGAAACTGTCATACTCAGCTAAACTGAGCAAGAAAACAACTGTGCTTATTAGTAATTTGCTATTTATCAGCAGGTAAAATTTCATGCTCAGCTGAGTTGAGCATGAAAAAAGTTTTATAACCTCGAGACCAGGCCATTTCTTCTCCATTAAGTTAAATACGTATTACCTCCTCACAGTGGGATAGCGGCTGCATTGCAACTCCCGACATCAAAGCATAACGAATGGATAATAGCTCCTTAAATCAGCCCTGGTTCACTACATATATGTATATACAAGGGCTGTTACGAAACGAAAAAGAGATGTTACGAAACGAAAAAGAGCCATAGTTACCAAACAACCTGATGACCAGGTCGTTTGGAAACTATGACTCTTTTTCGTTTCGTAACAGCTCTTTTTCGATGACCAGGTCGTTTGGTACCTACGACTCGTTTTCGTTTCGTAACAGCTCTTTTTCGTTTCGTAAAATCTTTGAGTTAAGCAGGTATGTAAATGGCAATCCCTCGATAGATATGAGCTTCTCACTAATAATTCAATAATTTGAACGATTGAAAACGGCCTCTTCTTTCGAAAATATCATCGTGATTAAATTTGAACATACTTGAAGTTGAGTCGACCTCAGTGGCATAAACTCTTTTGGACCGTTGACACGGATAAGGCTTCTATGACAAGTGGGATTTACTTATTCATTTTGTAATGAAGAATGAAGACATTCGTCTTTGCTCAAAATAAATTAAGTTTGAAAAGTATACACGTATTAAACAAAGGAATGTGGTGTTGCTGGTAGTGTACATGGATAAAGAATATTTGTCCAGATAACTTTTACGAGCATTTTTTGTTCGTGTGAACTTTTGAACTCTGTACAATGTTCATAGGCCAAAACGTATTTGTCACATTAGTTTACTCCGTACAAACGCAAACTGTTTGGTAAACTTTCTTTGCTATAGTTGTGACAAAGACACTTTGCTCGTGTGAAGGTTAAACATCACTATAGCTGCCACTATTGAAACAAGCAATTTAACAATTCTCCAGTACCTCCTGGTATATTAGACTCGAATTTGGTAAGTAACTGTTCTGAGCACCACTGTGTCATTAGTTCTTTAGAATATAAACATGATGAAAATGGTGTCAAGGTAAAGGGTATACCCACTTTCAGGAAGTAAACAGGAAATCACAGAAGTTGTTTCTGTAAGAAACTTACACTTCAACACTCATACTAAAGAGTATATGTGAGAAGGGTGGGTCTGGTAATGGGCCGTTTGTATATGCTCGAATGCTAGGCATTTTTGTGTCTCAGTATCTCTTAACTGTATTAAATTATTTGGGACATCTCTAAATTTACTCTTTATCTTGACACTATTTATTACAACTTGTTTCTGTCATTTTTACAAGTGGGTGGACCGGCCGGGGAGGACTTGTATGACTGCCTGTTTGCTTCCTTAGTGTAGAAGCTCTTCCCAAATAGGTTCCACACGTAAAGAAACAAGTTTGCTCCTGGTTTAGCAAATCCTTTCCTTTAAGCGTTAACCCAATTTAAGAAGGGACACTAAGACGAAAATTACACCGTTGCTTCCACTGAAAGTTTGACCATTTATCTAAATGAATGCAACCAAATTCCGAATTAAGTCTGGTTGTAAAAAATATGTAATGACAGAGTGACAAGGAGTGCAAGTCTTAACCATCAGCACCTTTAGCTGGATCTGTATTTCTGTCCCAGAACTTTCAGTTTTTGCGGTATCTTGAATGACAAAACTCTGAACTTCTGCATTACTTTGTCGTCAAATGATTGATGGATTAAGCCTATTCAAGGCTTAATTAAGATTTAATCAGTTTGCAACTGCATTATGGCATTGAGGTCACAAAAACGGCATCTAGAATATTACACAAAACAAAAATGTGACAAAACGTTTGGCTGTTTATAAAACTTTATTCTTTCATTCTTGTACTGCATCCATGATGAATGGTAGCTGCGAAAACGTCAGTGCTACGTGAGGCCCGTTTATGGGCAGTAAGGCATTTGGAAAATACAAAAAAAGTATTGTCGGTGTAAACAGACTATCGAACGATATTACAATCCTAGAATCAATAAAAACTATTTTCGCAATTTTTGCCGAGTTGAACTTTGAAGCTTTACACAAATCTTGCTTTAAGATTATCACTCTCTACGTATCCATACCTTTGCTACGTAACATGCATACTATACACATATGTGGTATTAGTTACATTACGTATCAACCAAACTATAGAACATACATGTATTACATTGAACGTAAACTAAACCCTCGCGAGGAAATATGAATTAAATTAAAATCTACAAGAGTTCCTTCGAGAGCAGAGAACAGATTGAAAAGGAACATGGGCCATACTTTCACGAGTTTAATACGGCTTCAACTTAAAGTATCGATAACCATTTTAGTGTCCGGAATTCAGATTGAGGTAGTTGATGACGACGCTGGCGCAGTTTCGCATCCTAGACTACAATAAGGAAGGGAGCATACCGTCTTATATATTATAAGAACACTACGTAGACATTTTATGCACCTAACAGTTTGCGTACAATTTTTACTACTCCCTGTCACCTGATTTGAATCTCTTTAAGGCTTCTGAAAGCCAGCCGTTCTGATTCAAAACGCCATGCTGACTTGCCTTTCTAGCCGGCCATTTCGGAATGAGAGAGAGAGAGGGGGGGGGGGGGGGTGAGATTATTAACGTAAATATATATAAAGGATTTACGTCTACAAAGCAAAACACAAAAGAGAACATTTGAGGTAAGTTTCGATTCTAAAACTTGGACCGATTTACACGTGTAGATGTTTTGAAAATAACCACATCAATTATAAGCTTCATGCCATGTTTATGTCTCATTTTGCCAATTCGGCGCCCTTTTGTCATGTTTGAACATTAATATCTTTTTATGTATCACGATTTATTTTGTAATAAAACTGTAACAGTGTTATGTAATTAAATTATTCAGAAGCCCAGAAGCCTGTTTTTAAACTACATTTTTATTAGTTAACAACAACAATTTTCAAAAACAAAATAAAAAATAAATAAAAAATCATAAGCCACTTCACGAACGAAAACGTGCCATATCACGGTGAGCAGTTATTTCTTACTGTGGATATTTACGTATTTAAAAAGACGTGTTAGTGCCCCCATTTTTACCTTTACATGTACTGTACTCGTTTTCATTATGATCAATAGACTTTAAGGTGAATGGGGATTCTTTCGGGCAGCTCCCTGTGAGTAAATTATTTCTTTTAAGAGTAGAGCGCAATTCAGACAACTTTGGAAGTGTACTCATACTTATGAGTTTGGACAGGGCGGACTCTGAACAAAATGCATAAATGCAGGCTGATTTTAGTCTTCATTGTTTTTTATATATCCTTTGGCACATTACCACAAAACCTGGCACAAAATATGGGAAATCATATAATTCCTAATCATATCCCAATACAGTAATGACAAAAGTAATAAGCCGCGTAACTTATTTGCCCGTTCACATCTTGACGTTTCCCAGTCGTACAAAGAGCCTCTAGGGGAGAATTTTAAGCGAAACCGGTTCTGTAATAATTCAATAATATTTACTAGTATGCGCAAGCTCTGATCTGGCCGGTCTTGAAGTCAGATGAAGTCAGATAATGCGACGGATATCTCATTTATCATACTTACATACATGTATCATATTTATAATAGATGTTCGAAATACCGTAATGAATTGAATAATTATTATATATTTTATATTAGCTTTTGTATTCCATGTTTTAGGGGAAGGGTTGTACCTATGTTGTGAGAACTGGAAGCCCGACCCCATTGTTTGTACTATCTTTGTGTACAAAGACAATAAAATATGTTTATGGGATAAACACAATTATTATATAGGATGACCCGAATGTCCACTGTACGTACAAAAGCATGCATAATTCATATTTTATCTGAATATGACTGCATTTTCCGAGCTCAAGAATGTTAAAGTCTCCATTGTACTCTCAGTAGCAAAAGCATTATATGAGCCGTGACACGAAAAACCAACAAAGTGGTCTTGCGAAAAAGCGCAGACTCAGATCACCCTGGGGAGCCACCCAGTCTGATCAGACAGTTCTCTTAGCGTTTAAAGGGTAGCTAAAGTTCCAAGCTACCTCCATGCGGACAGCGAAGACTCTGATCAGACTGGGCGGATGCCCAGGCTGATCTGAGTCTGCGATGGGTGCAGAACCACTTCATTGGTTTTCTCGTGTCTTCCGGCTTTATGAAAAGCACCATCAACCTCTATATTTGGTGTTAAAATATGGGTTGATGCAATATTTTGATGTCGTTATTTGTCCAGTAGTGTTCGGTTGAACGAGACCGCAGTTCCTTGGAACAAAACTATATCAGAAACTTTACCTAAGTGTATGTTCTATTTTTCGTACACATGTACAATTTTGCCGGTTTGACGGGCCACCGTCGACGTTGAATGACACTGGAATCACCGACCGCAACCCTGATACCACTTTTTTTCTAGCTGTGCAGATTTCCAGCTATATTGGTGGGAAACAAAAAATCGATTGGAGATGTACCTTTCGTGGGAGTCGAATCCGCAACATCCTTCTTGAAAGGCAAATTAACCAGGCTCTCCGTTCTTGAGTTATACAGTTATTGTTAAAATGTATAGGAGTGAGTGAGGAAGGGAAGAACATGCTCTTTGAAAAATAACAAATGCGTCACGAAATACAATTCGCTTGTTGTCATTATCCCGTCGAGCCCTGCAATATAAAACAGGGAACAATGGATGGTGCCCTCGCCTGTACCTTTTGCTTTCACCATATAGTTCAAGTTTATGATATCTGAATTACGTCCTGCTGGTTGCTAAATAAATGACACGTTTTATGTGAAATTCAATGATAATTTGGCTGATCACGATCATTTACTGATAAATTTGTAGTAAGAAGCTTGCAGCAGCAATACCTTACATGAGCAGAAAGAAGCTTTTAAATAGCGGACAGTAAAGTCATACATTTTGCCATGTGGATTTCTCTCAGAACATAATTTATGCAGTTGTTTGTATATAGCATAATAAAGGAGGCATATATATTTGTTTTCTTTCCAAATTGTTGTGGGGAGGGGGGAGGGTGGTGCGATGATGCTGTGTTTAACTTCCATTGCCAGGGCGTCCTACTGATTTGGATAATTGTAGGACAAGAGCCTACTGTGCTTGCAGTAGGTGCATGTGGCTGTTGTTTGGACATTTTTCTCTCGTCTATCATTTCTTTCTTCCTTTCTTAAGAAAACGGTCCGATATGGACTGAATTACTGTCTCTCCAAGGGCCGTTAAACCCAAAACAACCAGCCAACTAACCAACCAAATTGTTGCACGAGATAATACTGATTCTCATAATAGCTACGACTTGTTTATTGTTAAATTCAAAGCAAATAGATAAAACAAAGCTGGACCCAAGGAAATAAAACTTAATAAATTCCACGTTTTCATATGAAAAAAAAAAACGACTGACAAACCTTCTCGGTAACTAGAAAATCATGAATTGTCAATCAAAAAGGGTGGGTTTTGTATTAACAAAACAAAAAAAAGATGACAGTGTTATAGGCACTCCTGGTCGTTCCACTGTTATTACTGTTTTTCTATCTTTCTTTTATTTATTTGTTTGTCTTTGCTTTTGTTTTTAGGTATTTGAAAAAGAAACTTTCCTTTATGTTAAATGTACCAAGTACCACTGTTTGAAATCATAAAGGTAAAAAAAAACTGCATCAAAAATGTCCTTAAAAATTATTCAACTCTGAAATTGGAATACTCAGTAATTGTTGATAAATTTTATAGTAAAAAGCAGTGGTTAGTCAAAATCAATGTAAAAGTTACAATCAGAAGTTTGATAAGGGCTGTGCCGTAGTTTGTCGTAAAAGGGTTTAAGTAGAAGTTGGACTCAAAAGTTTATGTTCGAGCATCCGTTTATGAAAATGATTGATGATCGTTTGACCAACAGCTATTCCCTTCTTATCCTTTATTGCATCTCGACTGAAACAATCCTTAGAAAATGCTCAAGGCGGCAGTTCTGTTTTGGTTGTTCTTGGTTGTTTTATGTGTTGTTAGTTGCTTCGTCTGTTATTGATATAGTGTTTGTGATGTTCAGGCTAGCCCGTTTATCACCTACATTGGAAATGGCTGTTAACATGCCTGCCACTGGTGTTGTCTTCGGTGGGATCTATTATGTGTTGTCTCTTTCCCTCCTCTTCTCTTTGTCTCTTTGTTGTCTTGGGTTGTGTCTTGGATTGAATTGTGTCAGTACCTGCGAGTTTTCCTCCTTCCCTTTTCTCATTCGGCACTGGCAGTTGGTGCTATCCTTTGCTGCAAACGAGTAATGATCGAGGGATTCGTCAATCCGGAAACAACAAGTTAAAAGGCTCATAAGGATTACTGATGAGCATTCTGAGAACGATCGCTCAGTGATCAGCTGAGAGTGTCACGAATGGCTAACGTGCTGTTCGTTTTGCGTGTTTCTTTCATTTTTTTCTTCTTTTGGTGTATTGAAACTTGTCCTCTGTGACTCTGGTCTTTCATGGGTGCATCTCATTTTTTAGACTGTGCCCTTTCTGGGGTTTCTTCATAAACTCCAGAAAATCATTGCAGCGCGGGCTCCCTATGATCTGCCTAATCTGAACTTGTACTGGTTTTACTAGCAGTTTTGTCTATTCAACCTTCCCATTAAGAAAGGCAGTGGGCCTTGTTCCCAATTCACTTATTGACATGATGCTCAATCCTGACTTAGATTTCATGTGTGTCTTAACCGAACGTTTGAGAAAACGCAGATTGTCAAAATCCAAGGTTTGCTTAACAAATTACTTGTTTATCTTTAGATAATGATTTTACTTGTTTATGTAAATCAGTCAAAATTGATATGCAGCAGGAATGCAATCGATGTGTAAAAACAAGACTCTGTACCATAAATGCAATAAATATTTCATCATCTTTACTAACTACTGCCATTATTTTCAGATTTCCGAAGATGTGTACAAAGTTGTTAGCAAAATCGCAAAAAGGGTAGATATTGATCGGACTGCTCCTTGAGCAGTCAGATCTATGTCTACACTGCTTGCTCAGGTTCTGGTTTCACAATATTTAGAAGATTTTCGGCACGATAAGGTTTAATGTTATTGTCTGACGGTAGCATTTCTTCATCTTTTGTTTTATTTGTCAATTTCTTTCCCGGAACTAATTTCTTGCTAAGGATGGTCATGTCGACGTTTTGATTTGTTCGAACTCGTGATTCCGAGATGATTCTAGAGCATTTATGCATGATCTTAGATTTCCTTCGAATTCTGATATATATATATTAGTAGTGTTTGGGAAATATGTGTATTATATGCAAATTTATGAACAAACAGTTTTAAATAAAAAAAGAAAGATTCTTGAACAATAAAACTGCTACATCAAAACCTGTAGGTCTTAGAGCAGATGAACTTTTTGAATTCTTTTCTTTTAATGATGCCAAACATATGGTGCATAGGATTATCAAGATCATTAATAATGAGCTGCCATGTTTTAACTTAAGTTTGGTGTTTAGAATAACATTCATTAAGAATTAAGACAAGAAGCAACACAACAATGTGCTGGAATTAAAAACTATTGTTATGTTCTATGTAAAAGTATATTAGATAATAGAAAATGCCTGCGCACGGAAATAACCTATCAAATGCTGTAAAGGTAAGCTATTCTGATTAAAACTTCCTGTTTTTCTTCACATTTTAACTATAGATATCTCAAACCACTGGTATCTTAAACTAAAATTTTCTGGGATCAGAATATTTACTTTGCGATATCATTATTTTGAATTGAACTTTGACTTTGAGATAGCAAGAATTGACTGTACGTTTAAAGATATCATATCGGTGGACTAGTAACATCATAGAAGAACAAGCAGTGCAGTGTGTTATTTAGAGGTAATTACATATCTGGTGTCGCGGTGCCAGGCATATCGACCCGGATAGCTCCATATTGGCCTGAGAGACTTGAGACCCGAGGTGCCGGGGCGATATGCCCGGCAATGCGACGCTAGACATGTCTTAACCTTTTTATAACATGCACATGCATTCTGTAGCTGCTTCCGCTAAATTATTATACTTATTGAAACAAGAAGGCTCTTTACTAGGACGATAGGTCAGCTCGATTGTTTCTGAAGTTATGATGCGTTACAAAGTACGCACGCACACATGGCTGACGCACTGATTTTGAATGAAAGAACTAATGCACGAGCGGGTCACTATGGCTTTGCTCGAGCGGGTTTATATTGGAGAAAGGAATCACGAGCCATATTGGATTGCGTAGCCAAGATGTTTGTTACTTTATACAGTAATACATGTAATAATGTATATTATTTCAAGAGTTATATTATCTGGTCAACAGCGAACTGGCATATCATTCTTATTTGTTATGGGTGTTCTAACATGTTCCGGAACTCTGTAAATCACCCAATACGGATTAACCATTGCAGCTTTTTGACTTCCGTTTATTCTTAATCAATTATTTCCAAAGCATTTTTATCAAATTTAAGAATAAAAATGCATTGCTTGTATGTGATAGTTTATAATCGCTTCTCAACACATGCATTGAAAGAAAACGTCAGACTAATTAATAGTTTTAGAACGAGCGGTCAGCATAACTGAAAACTTTCGACCAGACAACAAATTACGCTCTTCCATTTTACTTGGCCATGATCGTGTCAAATTAAGCTTCACTGCTTGTTCCACACACAATCTAATTAGTATCAGACCGGTAAATGTATTCTCAGCTTGGCGTCGTTCAGTCTTCTATTAAATTTAGCAGAAATGTTTGGGTTGAAAACTGGCCTGTTCCCATGTCACGATAGCTGAGTTTCTCTGTCGCCTAAGTTTTAAAATTGAATGCATCACATCATAAAAGATTATTTAAAACTTAACGAAAAGGTAGGGCTGAAGACGTGGTTTATTAAACTTTCACTTTATGTCCCCATTGCTCTCCCAGTGGTATAAGTTCGTGCAATCCCAGCAGGCACATGACGTCGGGATGGCGTCGATGCGACGTCATCATGTCGCATCGACGTCAGGGCGAAGTCATTATGACGTTATGTGCCCGCTGGGATGTTTAATCGTGAAGTACTGCTGCAAAGTTTATAGAGAATACCATAATAGTGCCTTCTGATATCAAGTTTATCAGGCGAGACCAGAAACAGCGTAGGAATGGCGAGGCTTGCCGAGCCAGTCCGACGTGTTTCTGGTCGAGCCTGATAAACTTAATATCAAAAGACACTCAATAATACATGGGTTTCTATTTATCTTGCATCATAAGAAGATTTTAAGGTGTAAAGAGAGTAAAACAAATGAAAAGCAAACGCAGATTTTTTCGTTCTTGCTGACATCGCGTCTGCGTTTTGACGTAAGTCGGTGACGTCATTTAACCAATTGAACGTTGTTATCAGGGCAAATGTCGGTATATAGCCAATCGTCTTCAGAGATCGCTTCTAAAGGCATTGCCTGATAACATTGGCGCATGCGCAGGTCTACATTGACATGATGTCACATCATGTTATAAATCCCCTATTATCAGGTGAATTTTGCAGCAGATGCACGATAATTACTACAGTTTGGTCATTGGTAAATGGCTGTGATTCATTATGTATTGACTTGGTAGAGACAGAAATGTAATATATGCAGAGGAAATTGTGTTTTATACCTGCATAGAAACAAGATGTACTTCAATCTTCAGAATGCCAAGCACGACAGTTGTACCTCAGTTGTAGCTTTTATCGCCGTGACTTATTTATTGTAAGCTAGTTACACGTCACCGAAATGCAAGCTTAAGGTACGTCAAGGTTGTCAGAGCAGTCAAGGTCAATACAATACAATGTCTAATCCCAGTGTCATCTACAGAGTAAGAATCTATAAGCCGGAAACCATCTTGCTCAGTTTTGCTGTTGAACACTTTGAGGACTACTCTAAAGGATGCGGTTATCTTGTTGCAATTTGTCTTTGATTGCAATGTACTGTGGCATGTTTCTTACTACCCATAGTGTCTTCGACTGCCTGTGTAATCTTGCTTTTCTTGGATAGCTTTGACTTTTTCAGAAACTATATTTTCTGACTTATCGGACAAGATATTCCTTTCTAGGGATGTCTGAGATTTTCCATCTTGACCTGCTTTCTCAAGCCTAGACTTAAATATTACTAAATACAATGTACAGCCCAGTCATGTTGCATAGTTATTTTAACAAATCCGCTTGCTTACTGTCATGTAAATTGCGTACCTAATATGAAATTCACAGACAGTTCCGAGCATTTAATGGCACTGGAGGTTCTGACTGGCTACCAGTCATTTAAAATGCATGCAAGACGTAAATTATCAGGACAGAACAATGGATATACAACTAGCTTGAAGAATATAGCAATGCCTTAAACAAAAACTATGAAATTCAATTCAATTGAAATTCTATTATATCAAATATCATCTATGAGAATATTAGCACTGAGATGTCGACAAGGGAATCCTAGGCTCGTGTTCAAAGTATTTAAGTTACATACTCGGCAAGCACATGGGACTGAGTAATCTGAAAAACAAGCATTATCTTTCATCGCCCTCATCCCCATCATAGATGCTGATTCTAATGCTACCTATCTGGGCCACTTTCTCCCACAGTCAGGCAGTGTAACGAGCATACGTTGTTTCATTACATACAATCGATTTAAAGAAAAGAAGCAAGTAAAGATAACCTACAGTTGGCATTGACAGTGTTTTAAATGAAAACTGCAGTGTTTATTATTTTTATGATTTTTGTATCCATGATGTTCTTGAAAATTATGACTGAGTTCGATGAGATGCCAAGAACATAAGCCAAAACTACATGCTTAGACGAAAAATTGGCTATGTGTTAAATAGCTATCAAATCGATGTCTGAAATTGCAGACATGTTGGTACAGGTGCTGATAAGCGCTTTAACAAATTATCATCGATTTCAGCTTTTGTCGTCTACTGCTTAAAGTTAAAGGGTACACTATCTGCCGTTTACAATTTTGCCTCCATTTGCAGTGTGGGTCAACTCTTTCGGGAAAGAATTTAGTAATCTAGGAGCAAACCTTTTCCTTTAAGAGTAACCCCCCTTTTCAAACTGAAACACTGTTAAAGACACTTAGGCTTTAAGGTGTATGAGCACAGGTGTATGTTTTTTTTTTTTCACCATTTTACGAAGGAAAACTACTTTCATGAATTCCTGTTTGATTCCATGGAATCAAACAGGAATTCATGAAAGTAGTTTCCATTCGTAAAATGGTGAAATCAAACAGGAATTCATGGAATCTACTTTCATGAATTCCTGTTTGATTCCATGGATTCCATGAATTCCTGTTTGATTTCACCATTTTACGAAGGGAAACTACTTTCATGAATTCCTGTTTGATTCCATGGAATCAAACAGGAATTCATGAAAGTAGTTTTCCTTCGTAAAATGGTGAAAAAAAAACAAAACAAAAAAAACAACAAAAAAACATACACCTGTGCCCATACACCTTAAAGCCTAAGTGTCTTTAACAGTGTTTCAGTCAGAACAGAGCAAAATGGAGGCGAGGCACTTGAGGCACAAGAGGCTTCAGCTTGATAATGAGCCGCGACATGACAAAACCAACAAAGTGGCACGTGCGCCATGCGTAGACTCAAATCAGCTTGGGCATCCGCCAAGTCTGATCAGAGGTTTTGTTGTCGGCATGGAGGTAGCCTAGACCCTTAGCTTCACTTTAAGCGGATGCCCAGGCTAATCTGAGTCCTCGCTGGGCGTGGTTTTGTCGAGTCGCGGCACAATTATTTTAAGCTAAGGATCCCATGTCTGTCTAGTGAGTTAGTTAACAGGCGTTTCTTAAAGTAGTGGACAACCAAGAATTTCAGAGGCGTTTCTTAATGTTTGTCGAAATGGACAATCAAGGAGTTCCGAGGACCTTATCCATAATAATAATTTCACATTTTCTTACTATGCCTAATTTCTTTATGCCTGTGGTAGACCGAGAAAGTGCGGACGGTAGAGAAAATCAACGCTAATTTGTTAACATATTGGCATCTCTTGGTCTATTTCAGATGTTAGCAGCTGGGTCTCTAGCATTTGCTAAAGCCTACAGTTCAGTGGAAAAACTTGAACACGAACTTGAAGCCGAGATCCAGAGAGACAAAGCTATAGATCCTAAAAAGGGAAAAGGAATCCAGAAGTAAGTGGACAAAATACTTACCCCTCCACTCCTCAACACCCCACCCAACCCCGCCGCCTCCTCACCCCATTAGACATACAGCGCTGAAAAAAAAACACCGTAAAATTCTATGTATTAGGGTAGATAGATCTGAGCGAACAGTGCAGACTCAGATCAAACTGCTCCTAGAGGAGCAGTTTGATCTGGGTCTTCATTGTTGTCATTCTACTGCTTTTTTTTCGGACGCAATAATTCATTGTACAACCAAATTCTCTAGTGTAGGACAATTAGGATTTAGGTGTCCAAATGTTTTGAATTTTTACAGTGTGAGCATCAATAATACGAGTGCTGAAACAACTTAAATCAACACCAAGGCAACGTTGAAGCAACAACGTACGAACGTCATGACGTCGTATTGGTGTTTATACGATGTTTATCCATTGTTATGTGCCACATGGGCGCCACTGTGAAACTAGTCTAACTTTTTGCTGGTGTACAAATTAGAGTGAAAATATGTCTATATTATACTTGTCAGAAAAGTAGTGAGCTTGTTTTTTTTTTAATTATTATTATTATTATTATTATTATTATTATTATTATATTTATTCGGTACAGCAACACAAAAGTTAAAGCATCGAAACGAGCAACGGGTCCATATGAGTCCTATGCAAGCCAAATTGTATTCGTTTCTGGGCGCTTTAGTCGATTCTTTATTTATTTATTTCTCTGTTTTTTTGTTATCATTATCTGTTTTAGGCACTTTTTACGGTACCTTGCTTTAATGCAGACAGTATAGTTTCTAATCTGAGATGTCTGATCTGTATATCCGCTGTTTGCAAAATGGTCCAGCTTATGCTGCTTCCATTAACTGGTTCCTGAATTGCTCATGGCGTAAATGGGTTCAGTTGTGAAGAATGCACTGATGTCAAATCGACAAGTCTTAATATGCATCAAAAATTGCATAGACTGTTATTAAGCTATTGATGATGTGCATTTGGCATGAAAATTACGTGCACCATTCAAAATTATTCATTTAAATCGATAAGCTGTGAGCTAACGTGTATTCTATGCAAATTTCTTGGGATCGTGCAAATTATATACATTTTAATTTTTATATCAGATTCTTTGCTATCGGTACTTTCTATTAAATGACTTCATACATAGAAATTACAGTTTTAGTACCATAAAATTCTATGTCAAACGGCTAGTCGGAGAATATCATCAAAAGCGAAGTACTGTACTGAGTGACGTTTTTCTTTCTTTAATGAACCACGGTATGAATTGAATTCTAAACTATGCGAGTGTTCTTTGTCATGCAAAATTATGATGAGCGAAAATGCAAGGGCATTGAAGACACTGTTTGGCCATTCAGACGAATGCAAGATTAGTTTGCAATATAATTTTTGTCTTTTCGTGTGTAATGACACGTCGATCCAATGCTGCATACTTATTATGATACTGGCAAGTAATATAATTTTGTCTAATTTCAGTTGTTTACATTATGCATGATTTAAAATTTTACGTTTCGTGTTTGAGTCACTGCCAATGGTGTTACTGAAAAATTTATGCTCGGTTAGACAAGCAGTATCTAGATTTTGAAGAAACTTAGTTCTGTAGAGATATTTATTTTATTGTTCATTTGGCTTTTCAGCCATTGTTTTTGTCTTTACTATTACATGAGAAGAACTGCCTAAATGGGTGTCTTGTTAATATCTGAATGCACTAAGTTCTGTGTAAAATAAGTTTATTGAAATGCTTATGCTCCTTGGGTGTAGCTTTGTTGAAAAAAAAAAACGTATTGTCCCTTGTTGCATATTCGGTCGCCGCCTTATCACAGTGTACACCGGTTGACTTTGCCAGCACAACTATAGCAGCTGATAAAACCACAACAATGTCGAAAGAGACTGTGTGTCCCATGGGTCATGCAAGGTTATGGGATAGACTAGAGTAGGCTAGATATTGAGGTTATTATAGTTATAGAAGGTGCCAATGCATGTTGTTTGCTGCTGTATTATGTTTGCAGCGCCTGAGAAAAATACATGAACAAAGGTTCATATTGGCAGGTGCAGAAGCGTAATCAAACATTCAACAGTTTTTTTGCCTGCAAAAAAATAGGATTAACGGCGTCTGGTTTCACCTACTTAAGTAAACAATTTTCTAAGCTATATAAACTTAAGTACAAGACTATACAATGCAGTTTCTAGGATACTTTAATCATAATGGTTCTACGTGAATGCTTAATTTCTTATATGAGCCGCGACACGAGAACACCAACAATGTGGTTGTGCGCCCAGTGCATACTCAGATCAGCCTGTACATCTACCCGGTCTGGTCAGACTATTTGCTAATCGCTTAAAGGGTAGCTAAGGGACTAAGCTACCTCCATGCGGACAGCGAAGACTCTGATCAGACTGGGCGGATGCCCAGGCTGATCTGAGTCTGCGCTGGGCGCACAACCACATTGTTGGTTTTGTCGTGTCGCGGCTCATATCACATTTGTTATATAGCATTCACGGACAGCTAACACATTATGTTTAATGTAGATTATATGATAGATTTGGTGCCTTTGAAAGTGTATTAATTTTGTCTTTCTTTATTAAACTGGGATCAACTCTCAAAGGGAAAAATCGCCCCTACAGGAACAAATTCTTTCTGTTCAGAGTAGATCTCTTATGAAGGGCTATGTCAACTAGAAAATAAAAAACCGAGACATGAGAAAACTACAAAGTGGCATGTGCGCCATGCAAAGACTAAGATCAGCCTTGGCATTCACCCAATCTGACCAGAGTCTTCGCTGTGCGCTTAAGGTAGCTAGGGGTCTAAGCTACTTGCATGCAGACAACGGAGACTGATCAGACAAGGCGGACTCCATGACTGATCTGAGTCTTCGCTGGACGCACATGCCACTTTGATGGTTTGTCGTGTCGCGTTTCAAATAAGAATTCACAAAAAATGATCTCCTGGTGGAAATGGCGGAAAAACATGGACGTGTGCCCATAGACCTTCAGACCTTTCTTTCTATTTTGTCAGGTGATCAGAGCTTCAGATAAAAAATTTGAATTATGGTAATTAAGGGAATGTTTTCGTACTTTTTTCCTAAAACAATAACAACATATGGTGTAACATTTAAAGTTAATGGGTATGGTATGGTTTTTACTACTTTAAGAGAACGCCATTTTTAAATGAACCAACAGTAATTTTGTGTCTTGTTATTTTTGATTTCTTGGGCATTATAATCCTTCATAAAATGCTAGATACGCTCTAGAGGAGCAATTTCTTTTCTTCTACAGTTGATCTTAATACAGTAAAGATAAAAATGTGATGTCCATGAAAGTGTTCTTATATACCTTGACCGATCAGAAAAATAGCGAATTCAGGTCATAAATGACATGTTTAAGTAAGTGCTTGTTGGTTTGCAATTTCAACATTAACACTATTTAGTGAGTGTCCACATCTAGAGCAAATACAAAATACTGCGCTGAGACTTAAAGAAGAACTATAGCATTGTATGTGCTTGTATACCTAGCTTTAAAGGTTCTCTCACACCGAAGTAGGTCTCATTTTTTTTGTCATTAGGCAGTTAGTTTACATGCCCTTTCAGTACACGTTACAGTCGTTAATTATTTTCCCCATATTTGCAGCATCTACTAGAATTATTTAAACCATTTTCGTTTAATTTTATGTTTACGTTTCTCATGCTAGTTTGCAATTAACCATTTACGAGAAGAATGACTCGCAGTAAAACCCAGCAGGTCTTTAAAAGCATACGGAAATAAGATGTTATTACAGCAGTTTAACCAATAATAATGCCAACAGTGTAATTGAAAGTTGCCTAACACGCTGTGCGAAGGCCATTCGATAGATTCACCTTGCGAGGGTTATTCAGTAGATGTACTGTGCAAGGGCCATTCAGAGACTGGATTATTAAACTACCAATTTCAAAGAGGGGAACTTCTGATGTGGATTCTGTGTGTTGTCGCCACACATAGCTGACCAATTTACTTCCTGGTTTGTTTTGCGTTTTATAATAGAACTTAGGTAAAATTTATGTATGCTGTATAGTGCCTCTGTATTTAAGTGGGTGCGTCTGATTTCGACAATGTGCTATTCCGCATTGTGATTAAAATGCCAAGTTCCAATGCGAGAACTTCTGATGTGTCACATACATATATCTGACCACTTTACTTCCTGGTTTGTTTTGCGTTTTATAATAGAACTAAGATAAAATAGATGTATTAATGTAAAGTTGATTGATTGACTGATTTGGTGCTTAACGTCCACGGTAAACAGCTATGGTCATGTCGGGACGGTCAGTTAACCTAACCACACTATTCCTGGACAGGCTTAGACCTCCTAAGCGGTTAACCAGTACTAAGTGCACATACTTTCGCCAGTAACTGACAACTGCCCTTCTTGAATCAGCGGAAGGAAAAACGAAAGTGTGTGGCCAGACCGGGTTTCGAACCCAGGACCTTTGACTTATGATTCAGGTGCCCTACCGACTGCGCTACGCGGCCCGCTGCTGTAAAGTGTCTCAGTGTTGAACTGGGTGCGTCTGATTTTGAAAATGTGCTGTTCCGCATTGTGGTTTAGGTTAATTCCTTCTTTTAGGAGCCCCGGTTGCTGAGTGGGTTAAGCGCTGGCCTACTGATCTAGCGGCCCCGTGTTCTACAAGGAGTTTTAATTACTGGAATGTAAGCAGCCTCGCCAGTTCCTGCAAAAGTCCAAATATCAATAGAGTAATGAAAAAATATAAATGGAGTTACACGTAACTAGAAACGGTCACACTTACGAAGCACACACACGAGGCACTTAAAGAACTAAAAATGAAAATGGATGATGGATGGATGACTTGATATTTTACATCATTTTTAAAATATTTGAGTCATATCAAGACAATGGGCTGTTTTTTTGTGAATGGCAGTGTGCAACGGAGCCCCGTTTACGATTGAAAAGATTCCTGCTCGAAGCGGGTCTCGAACACGGGACCGCTAGATCATTCATCACGCGGTTCTTTTGTAGCAGGTCCTGTTTACCGTAAACATTCTAAACACGAGTTTTGATCTGAAAAACAGGCGTGTTTACTTTCCTTTGCCATTAAAAATCAGGTGATACTTTGCAATCTAAAGTAAAGTGATAGGCAATGATCAGGAATTTAAACAATCAAATTTCACATTCCACTCTCAAAACCAGTAGGGAAAGAAGCACATACACACAGACACAAGTTTACGAAAGACACGCACAGTAAACCGAATGAGCAGCTCTTTCCCAAACAATTGGTCATTCAGCTACCCCAATAACAGCATCAACAACTATTTTTACTTATTTCTTTTTATTATTTCAATTACAAAACAAAACAGAGGGCAGATTGGGCAGCAATACATGTGACCAAACTGCCAGAGACCCTAGACAAGCGGACACAGCACAATATAACATCAAGGAACCGCCACAGAAGCACCGCATTGGAACGGTCAGCAAAAGATTTCGGGGGGAGGGGGGGGGGGAGGGCTCAAACTAGTTTAACTGGGCCCAAACCTCGCCCTTTGTTTCTGCAGTGGTTTGAAACATTAAGTTAGCTGTTTGGTCCGCATGAAGGTTTCCTAACTCATCAATGAATCATCAACGGAAACAAACAAATCACGGATAAGGCCTATGATGAACCAGAGATGAGGACTCACAGGAAAGAACGTATTGCGACACCAGGAGACTCCTGGGAAGTCAGACCACACCACTGAAATACCGGAGCAAAAGCAAACTATCAGTGAAACCCCGAAAAACCAAGCAACAGACTGTTTTGTTGGCATAAGTTTTATGTTGACAAAGCCGCATTTTAACTTCTTGATGTGTGCTTGGTTTCCAATTACACAATCCAAAGGGCTTTGAAGAAATTTAATTCCGCTATGTGTCATTGTATTATTATTTTAAAATGCATTATTAGAACAATTTTCTCTTCCGTCTGCTGTTGGTTTAAGTTTCAAGCCCAATGAAGTGGATAGAATAAGACATTGCGCTCCTGTCTTACATCCGAACGTAAAAGTTGTTTCACACTTGGATATGCGTCTTAATCAAGACGCATAACGTGTCTGGCTTAATGCCTGTTACATATACATGTACCCTACTTAAGAAAAGAGAATGCTTAGATTACCTCCCAGCTTGTCAAATATCATGGTACTAGTGGTAATGACCATTTCAATGCATTTCCATTTTTTGGAAAGTGTCCGAAATAGAAAAGAATGCACGGAACATCTCTCATTAAATATTCTAAGATTAGATAAGAAATTTATTTTAAGACGGCATGACATAAGGCAACAAGAAACATACGGCTGTATAATTAATTTAAGTATTACTTAAGGCAAAGTAGACAATCGTTATTTACCTTGTTTAATTTACATATCTTAAATTTATTGAAAGCCAAATGATCTCACTCCAACACATCATTGTGTACTCTCATTTGTTTTTCAAAAATATATGAAATACTTACACAAGACGCATAGTGTACTCTTAACTGATTTTCAGAAAAGTTACGCTTAGAAACAAAGAACAGTATACTGTACTAGGAACCCAGAAAAAGTCAGTCACAAGGCACACTCCGATGCTGATACTGAAAAGATAGAGTATGTTACTATAAACCAAACAGCGCATTTGCAAAGACACGGGTAGCCTCTGATGACAATGTGGTAATAGCCCTCCCAACTGGCACACATGGTTGCATCAACATTCAATCAATGTTGATTAAACGTCATGACGTGACTCTACTTTGTTCATGACGTTGAATCAACATTTTTTAACGTTGTATGTCTGCGGGAAGGGTTCACTTTGCCATCGGCCAATCTGCATAGTACATGTTTTTATTAGTGTAGTTCCCACTATACCAAATACACTATAGGCGGAAACAATCAAAGTCATAGACGATAAATTGTCGAAGGTTAAAAATAAAGACAAACTATCATAACTTCTTCCAGTATCGTACAAGCAATAAAATTTGTTCGTCCATTGTTTCTCGATTTAGTAAAACATTTACATCACTCATGCGTTTTGACTAGATATTTTTTTTCTTTAAACACAGACATTGTTTATGGAGAGCCTCAAACTGAGTCATAAAACACAACTCAATCAAATGGATTTCACATCTCTATTTATCTGTCATGCTGAATTACAGTCAAGACTGGCGTCAGCTAGCAAATAGGAGAACAATCTAAACGTTAAGATTTACTAAAGAAATACTATCGATTTGATCGCAGTTATTCATTAATTCCTGTGAGAATAAAGCTGCAATTATAGCTCAAGGTTGAAATAAACAATAAAATATATTGTCAAAGGCAATTTACAAATTTATCGCACTGTGATTCAAATAAAATACAAAACCAGAGTGTAAGTGTTACGTATTTCACCGGAAGTTTAGAAATCACAGTGCACAAAGACTTTTAAAGTGGAGCTGAGGTCGAGGGTTGGGATCCTAAAAAACTAGGTCAAGTCCCCTCGACCCCACCCCACCCATTTTGTTTCACTGACCGTTCCAATGCGGTATTTCTGTTTGTGGTTCCTTACTGTTACGTATTCTTGCTGTCCATGTCAGTGCACCTGTCGTCTGGGTGATGCTTTACTTGGGGTAGCTGAATGATCAACTGGCTGGGAAAGAGCCGTTCTTTTGGTTTACCGTGCGTGTTTTTCGTGAACTGCTGTCAATTTAGGCATATACTTCTTACCCTTTTGGTTCTGGGGGTAGGAAATGGGATCTGATTGTATTAGTTCCTGATCAGTGTATCCTTTTACCTTGATGAAACACACAAAATGCACATGTAGCAAATTGCTGGAATTTGGCAGCATACCTGTCGTCCTCTTGTAAAGGCTGCAGATTAAACGCTTGCACGCAGTGATATTGGTAATTGAAAATGAATTATTTAGACAATTGTCTTTAGTTGTCTAAAATTATAGCATGTCAAAATATATAAGGCGGTTGTCATTTTAAAGCTTACAGTATCAGGTTGATCATTTGATAAGATACAAAACTGGCGCCATAATTTATTCCGTTAAGTTATATTCTCTCTTACAGCAGACAACACTGTCCTGTGAAGAACAATTGTTTTCAAGTGCAACTAGATTCTGACCGATGCGTCGAAGTATAATTTGATTGTTGCTTATCAAGCCGTCTAGAAAGAAAAAATCCGTAAAGTTTATTTAACATACAAGTGATTGGGTCTTTTTAACTCCGCACCAACCGTCATGAATAAAAGTAAAAGGATAGGCAATGATCAGGAACTAATAAGGAATTATTAACACAAATTGACAACAGTTCACGAAAGACACGCACGGCAAACCGAATGAACAGCTCTTTCCCAGACACGTGGTCATTCAGCTACCCTTACTGAAAACACCACTCACACCTTAGGGGAACGAATGCAGCAGCATGAACAAACAGAACAAGTAACAGTAACATCTATTTATACTTATTTTCTATTTTCAATTACAACTTACTACCAGTTTATATCATTGGTTTCCGTTTTCGCTTTAATCAGACTGACATTAATTCCAATTCAACTTTTTCAATCATAACCCCTTTGTTTATGATTTGAACTGTGATGTCTTATCGCCCAAACCCAGACCGTACACTTGTTACATACTTTTTGGCTGTAAGACCGAGTTTTGTCTATCTAAAAGTAAACCAACTATGTAAATCAGTTGTGTGTAACTCGGCTATTACACATGGTTTTCTCTTCAAAGACAATAAAATTTTTTTTAGATCCACCTGTAAGACGGGTCTATACCTTTTTATCCCCCGACCGAAAGGTTCGGGGGATATAGCGATGAGCCTGGCGTCCGTCCGTCCGTCCGTCCGTCCGTCCGTCTGTCCGTCCGTCCGTCCGTCCGTAAACACTTTCTTGTCCGCTCTATATCTTGAATACCCTTTGGAATATTTTCATGATACTTCACAGTTATGTAGAACAGGTCATGACGATGTGTCGCGTACAAGAATGGTAACTCTTGCTATTGTACTTTTTGAATTATCTCCCCTTTGGTGATTTTTTGGCAGATTCGTGTCCGCTCTGTAACTTGAATACCCTTTGGAATATTTGCATGATACTTCACAGAAATGTAGAACAGGTCATGACTATGTGTCGCGAACAAGAATGACAAGTCTTGCTTTCTTACTTTTTGAGTTATTTCCCCTTGATAGTTTTAGGTGTGATTTTTTGGCAGATTCGTGTCCGCTCTATAACTAAAATACCCTTTGGAATATTCTCATGATACTTCACAGATTTGTAGAACAGGTCATGATGGTGTGTCGCGAACAAGAATGACAACTCTTGCTTTCTTACTTTTTGAGTTATTTCCCCTTGATCATTTTAGGTATGATTTCGTGTCCGCTCTATAACTTGAATACCTTTTGGAATATTTTCATGATACTTCACAGATATGTAGAACAGGTCATGATGATGTGTCGCGAACAAGAAACACAACTCCTGCTTTCTTACTTTTTGAGTTATTACCCCTTGATGGTTTTAGGTGTGATTTCGTGTCCGCTCTGTAACTTGAATACCTTTTGGAATATTTTTATGATACTTCACAGATATGTAGAACAGGTCATGATGATGTGTCGCGAACAAGAATGACAACTCTTGCTTTCTTACTTTTGGAGTTATTTCCCTTTGATGATTTTAAGTGTCCGCTCCATAGCTTGAATACCTTTTGAAATATTTTCATGATACTTCACAGATATGCAGAACAGGTCATGACAATTTGTCTCATACATGAATGATAACTCTTGCTTTTAGACCTAGTGAATTATTTCCCTTTATTAGTTTGAGCTGCTGTTTGAGTCTCTGCTCCATAACTGTATAACCCTGGCCAGCTCCAGAATTTTAATAACCGTGAACCTTTTAGAATATTGATGATCATGCTGTGATATCTTATCAGTGTTCCTAACTCTCTCTTACCCGTCCACATTCCCGTGACCCCTCCCACACCCCACCCCCCCAAAAAAAAAAAATATTTTTTTTTTTTCCAGATTTGGATTCTTTGTCCAAATTCACTTACTAGAGAGCTCAAAATTAGGTTTGTAGGGCTTGTACTTTAGAAGTTATTCACACATTTTGAAAGTTGAATGTTGTATCGTATGCTATACATTTGTGTATATGGTGGCTGTTTGAGATATTACCTCTTTTTAGCAGTCAAGCATACTGTTTTAGTCTGAGTGTTAGATAATCATGCATCTGTTAACAGTTAATGTCAATCAGAAGCATGAAAGAACAACAATATATTACTAATATGTGTTTTGAAGTGCACCCTTTTTACCAAGGCCCATGGGGGTCTTCGGTCGGGGGATTTGCCATCTCCTCTGATGGCTATTTTTGATTCTGTTGGAATGAAAACCCTCAGCCTTATAACTGAATGTATATGCAACTTTGTTCATAAGCAAGAAAAGATTGAACAACTGTTATCAATTTCGAAACGGTTCTCAGGGGCGTAGCTGGAAGCAATTTTACAATACACACAATCATATTTTAGAACCTTTGAGGGATGTAGGGTTTATCCCACTAAGGCCATTCAGAGTTTTATGTCCATTTTAGTGGAGCCAATATGATTGCGTAAGTGGCCTAGAAAAGGGAGATAGTGGTCTACGGGGTGTAACATTTGTTTCATATATCAAAATAATTGCCTTGGTCTGTAGTTTCAAAATTCAGCTTTTACCACCTTGGCAAACTTTGCATTGCTCTGTAGTGACCAGTTATTTACGTTACCCCATTAAATGTTGAATATCAAAACTATTTATTGAAGTCAATAGAAAGTATGCTTAAACTTTATAGATGTATCAAATGTCCATATGTTTGAAGGAATGATTTATTTTCTATAAGTTAAGCTACTTTGGAAACAATTTTGACCATTTATGCTGTTATTTTCGTGACAATATGTAAAGTACCCCTTGAAAATTTAAAATACTAACTGAAATTGTTGCATTTTACGAAAACTCTATGACGAAATAGACCAAAATGTTCAATTTTTACTAATTAACTAACTAGCAACTTTCAAAAACGTTCTAGCAAAACAAATTTGAGACCTCTAGCTTTTATACTTTGTCAACCATGTACTGTAGTACTTGGTAACACCTATTCCCTAATGGAGGCTGAATAGTCATTTTCACACAATTATTCGTACAAAAGATGGCTACTAAGCTATTAAAACTATTTAAAACTGACAAATTGGATCTGACGCAATAAGATCATATTAAATATGATACAAAGCAAATGTTTAAAAATTATTTTTGACCTTACAACACATATTTTAACCAAAGTAGCATACTTAACAAATTGTTAATGTTTGCGTAAATCGTCTATCATTCGGACCAGAAAAAAAACACTCTCTTGAAATTCTGACTTTTAAACAGCCAAATTGTGATAACTATGTGTTCTTGTTATTGTTAAATGAAATTTTTGCGTGGTGAATTTGGCTACTCGGGCAGCAAACAGATGAGTGTTATTTACATGACATGCCAAGGTGAGATGTCCTACAATTAGAAATAAACCTTCGTGAATTAACCTGTACATGGAACACTATTACTTTTCCATTTATATTTAAAACATCCACTTTAGCAAAATAACTGATCATAACATACAGTTTTGAATTCAGAAAGGTAACGTTTGTAACCGTCGTTTGAAAACAATCCATGAGACTAACTGTTGCCACAGCCAAATGTGCATAAGTCTTGTTAATTTTAATTTCAATATTTTCAAAATGGCACGTTCGACTGGTTAAAATCCACCCCATGTAATTTATCAGTGACATTTCCACGGCGGTGCATCCGTTTTGGTATATTGATCTTACCAGTACCCTTCAAAAAAATTGATTTGTTTTGTCCGTTTATTGGCCGTCAGTCTGATATATATAGAAACAAATAGAAAATTGGTGAACATAGACAATTTGTGTTCCAGGGTATGTTTGATTAAAGCTAGCTTTGTGGTCATCTGCATGGAATGAACTGGGTGTTTATTTGGCCATCCGTTTGTTTCGTTTGAGTGCATGTCTTTTTACTTCATGTTACTATTTTCAATTTGGCGTCGTCGGAGAATCGTGGCACTAGTTGATCGAATCAATTCCTGATCTGAGCCCTTTTACATTGTTTATCTGTTTTGAACGTTTTCTATAAAAGCAATATATACAACCGTAGTAAAACTATCTTGACCCTACAGCATATATTTAAACCAAAGTAACGTATATAACAAGTTAAAAAGCAAGAGGTTTTACTCCACTGCACTAAGTGTAAATTGTGGCTACCGGGGAACACTTTGTTGTACTTCATTTAAATGGAAATTAAGTACAATCTGGTCATTTGTGACCATCTGGACTCATTCCGAGGCGAATTGAAAAAAAGTAATTTAGCTGAAGCTGGTGCTAGGTTTCATTGAAAGTGTTGCAACATTACTTTCCTAGGCATAAAGATAGTTAAACCGAGTTTTTTTTTATATTTATTTTATTTTACTTTTTTGTAATCCTTTCCTTGTTTCGAGGAAATCTTTCTTTCTTAATTAAAAAAAATAATCAGTCCAAGAGTTTAAGGTGCTTGGATACACTATTACATGAAATAATTCGGCAAATTTTACTCTAGCCCTTTTCCTTTTTCTTAATGGGAGTAAACTCTTAAAGGAAAGAATTGGCTACTGTAAGAGAAAAGTGTTTCCTCTAAGAGTAGACAATTTGTGGAAGGGTTACATCATCCACAGAAGTAAATAGGAAGCATCTACAGTAACATAACAAATTGAAAGGTGTCCATTCAAAATTATACAGTATTATTTCCAAAATATACCAGAAGATCATGTGGAAGCAAGGAACACACACGAGATAGAAACAAAGTAGACTATGTTAATTAATTCCTTTCAAGATCTGGCACGGATAATCTGATTATGACATATTGTTATTATTTTAAAATCATTATCAAAATGACCTTTTAATCGTGTCAATGATGCTATACATACTTTGACTCCTTGTTTTGGTATTTAGAAAGTAATGTATACAACATTCAAATGAGAATGCATTGTCAGATTATAATTATGGTTCCTTATGATATTATCTGTTTGATATGATGCAGTATGATGAAGCATTAAAAGTTCCCCAGTTCTTGGGACAGACCCTTTTACTTGAACAAGTTTCATATTAATGCTCGGGTGACCGGGTGCAGAAAATAACCGCCTTTAAGTAAAACATCTAAAACAGGCATAATACTAATATAAACTATGCATTATATAGAAAACGTTTATGGGTAACTATGTTTCTGTCATAGCCCCTTCTTTGGGACTATAATTATTTAAAGCAACTGTATCAAATATATAAATCCCTTCAGAGATGTATGGCGATACTGCTATTAGGTTAACCTTCCGCACCTCAATGTTTGCTTTCAACATACGCGTTATACTTGTGGGCGGTTACTTTCTGCACCTTGTTGCTCTACCATTAATATGAAAACTTCTAAACAGTAAAAGGGTAGTCTAACAACTTGTTTACTGTTGAATGCTGTATACGTTACCTTTATGACCACCTAACCAAGGAGTCGAAGTGAGTGAATTATCAAAATGTCATTTTGACGATGATTTCAAAGTAATAAGGTTACCCCCTATTAGACATGGAAGCCAAGATAGCCATAGTTATTTCATTTCACACAATATCTATTCACCTTAAAGTCTGGAGGAATGATAAAAGCTTAACAAAATTCAGAAGGAAGGTTCTCTGGAAGCAAGGAATGCATCAGAGAAAACAAAATTAACAGCCATGGTTAAGCTAAGTGTGTACCAAGCAATGTAATATTGCAACAATGCCAATACCCCATACACCAGCTTCTGTTAAATTCTTTTTTTTTTCAAACTGGCTCAGAACAAGCCTAGACTATCCCTAACATACACTGAGCCACTTTAGTTCCGCACCACTTATAAAATGTAAGATTTCTCGGAAAAGAAATATGATAATTTATATCTGGAACTTTCAGCGAAACGCGCATTTATGTCTGCACAATCCATAGAAAATATGTGATCAAACCAGAAACAAACAACGAAACGGATCCAAATGGACAATACCCGCAAATCACAAATTCACATTGCATTATTTTGCATTGCATTCAGACCACACTGCACTATTATCAGTGTCGAATTTTTGCTTTGTCATTGTTTAGAGTCGATTCATTTTCGGCGATATAGAAGACTGGAACATGTTTGTAAACTTTACCATGTTTTCAGCAGCCGACTTTTTTTGGTTGACAAATGCCAAAGTTTTGATAAAGTTCTTTTTATTCACACTTTTAAAAAAACAATAGAAATTTTGAATGTTTCTGAGCAAACCAATCGCTAAAACACTTCTTTTATAATTTCATATCAAACAACGATGTATCCGTCGTTAATTTGAATACAAACTTTTTAGCTCACCTGAGCCAGCGGCTCCGGGGGAGCTTATAGGATGGTAAGGCTCCGTCGTCGTCCGTCGTCCGTCCGTCGTCCGTCCACAATTTCAAACGACTTCTCCTCTGAAACCGCTGGGCCAATTATAACCAAATTTCATATGCAGCCTCTAGGGAACTTAGGAACGAAAAGTTCTTCAAACGGTCCTGGTCACATGACCAACATGGCCGCCAAGCCCATATATGGTAAAAACCTAGAAAAATCTTCTTCTCCAGAAGCGATATGCCGATGGCCTTGAAACTTGGTATGTAGCATCGGGCATGCAAGTATTACCAAGATTGTTCAAATTATGACCTTGGGTTGACCTTGACCTTTTTTACGGTAAGGTCAAATTTGCTTCCTTATGCTTTTATATGGCAAAATGCTGCAACATAAGATATCTTGGAAACTGTTGAAGATTTTGGCCTATAAATTGGTACATACAGTCATCTTAATGAGTACATGAAGATTTATGAGTGCAAGAGGTCAAGGTCATTCTTTGACCTTTGACCCAGAACTCTCATATTTTGACAATATCAAACAATCTCAAAAACAACTAAGCCAATTGTAACCAAATTTCATATAGATCCTCCAGGGGTTGAGGGAATGAAAATTTGTTCATACGGTCCAGGTCACATGACCAACATGGCCACCACGCCCATATATGGTAAAAAACCTTTAAAAATCTTCTTCTCCAGAACCAGTAGACCGATGGCCTTGAAACTTGGTATGTAGCATTGGGTACTCAAGTAGTATCAAGATTGTTCAAACTATGACCCTGGGTTGACCTTGACCTTTTTTACGGCAAGGTCAAATTTCGGAAATGCTAGAACATGAGATTTCATGGTAAGTTTTGAAGATTTTGGTATAAAAATTGGTATATACAATCATCTTAATGAGTACATGAAGATTTATGAGTACAAGAGGTCAAGGTCATTCTTTGACCTTTGACCCAGAAATCTCAAATTTTGACAATTTCAAACAATCTGCTCTAAAACCACTGGGCCAATTGAAACCAAATTTCATATAGAGCCTCGAGGGGTTGAGGGAATGAAAAAAATTTCTAACGGTCCTGGACACATGACCAACATGGCCGCCACCCCCATATATGGTAAATACCTTTAAAAATCTTCTCCAGAACCAATTGACCGATGGCCTTGAGACTTTGTATGTAGCATTAGGTACTTGAGTACTATCAAGATTGTTCAAATTATGACATTGTGTTGACCTTGACCTTTTACAGCAAGGTCAAATATCGGAAAATGGTAGAAGATAAGATTCATGGAAAGTTTTTGAAGATTTTAGCCTAAAAAATTGGTGTATACAGTTGTCTTAATGAGTTCATGAAGAATTATGAGTACAAGAGGTCAAGGTCATTTTTAACCTTTGATCCAGATCGCTCATTTTGACATTTTCAACCATTTCCTCAAAAGCAAAAGGGCCAATTGTGAACACATTTCATATAGAGCCTCCAGGGGTTGATTGAATGAAAATTTGTTCAAACGGTCCAGGTCACATGACCAACTTGGCCGCCATTACCACTTATGGTATAAATCTTTAATATTTTTCTTCTCCAGAACCAATACACCTATGGCCTTGAAACTTGGTAAATAGCATGGAGTACTAGAGTACCAGCAAGACTGTTCAAATGGTGACCTTGGGTTTACCTTGACCTTTTTTGCGGCATGGTCAAATATGGGAAAATGCTAGAACATAAGATTTCATGGAAAGTTTTGAAGATTTTGGCCTAAAAATGGTATATATGGTTGTCTTAATGAGTACATGAAGATTTATGAGTACAAGTGGTCATGGTCATTCTTTGACTTTTGACCCAAAACTCATATTTTGACAATTTCAGACATGATAAGTAAAAGCCACCTTGCCAATTGTTCAGGTGAGCGATTCAGGGCCTCATGGCCCTCTTATTTGGATATATTAACGCCATCCCGTTGACATAAGCGATGACGTCACTACTCCTAAGGCTTTTGGAAGTGCAAATGATAGACTAGTTAGTGTTTTGATATTTCTGTGCACACAAGTGACTTGTAACAAAACGATTTGCAAAGTAAATCTAGCCTAGTTATTGTAACTGACGTTAACATGACGTCCACCCGAGCGTTGCTTCCAAATGTCACGTTGTATCTCAATTAAATTGCAGTAAAAGAGGGTTTAACTTCAAAAAAGTATTCCTTTTTGTGTTTTTCTATCACAACGATCACTGGGGAAAATGGCTATTGCATAATGCATTTAAAAAGTGTAAACGCTTAGGTTCCACGTGCAGTTTTGTCAAAATGTGCTTGTGAGGAACTGGAAGGTTTCGCATGAGTGATTCTGAATTTCTTTGGCCGTCATCAAATAGATAAAATGCCAAATAATAACATTCTATAAACAAATCTTAAATTATATCAATTTTTGTGTAAAATGCGGGCTCCGGAAAAGTGGTGCGTAATTAAAGTGGGTCAGTGTACTTTTAAATACGATGAGGTATGACGGAACTTTTCATGGCAAGCACACAGAACTTTACACTTGCTGCAGTAGAATAAAGAAACTCATACTTTTTAACCTGTTATATACGTTACTTTGATGAAATTGTATGCTTTTAGACAAAAAACGTTGGTTTTATATATTGTTTTTATATAAGAAAAGGTCAAAACAGAGAAAGTAGAATAAAAGGGCAGCAATCAGGAATTTATTCTTTCTGTGAAACACTCCACTCGCGATACCAAATTGAAAATAGCAGCATAAAGTTATAAGACAAGTAGTTAGACGATACTAGCCAAATAAACATCCAGCCTATTCCATGTAAGTGATCGCAAAGCTGGCCTTAACTAAACATAATTAGTCACACAAACGCCTTTTCATCCTTTTCTGCCCTTTTCTATATATGGCTATATATGGAAGAATGATGGCAAACATGCAGAGAACTAAACTGATTTTTGAAGATTACAAATAAAAGGACAACACAAACATTTGGCAGTAGTAATATTTATCTCAGGGTCTGTTTGAAAGAAAGGTTATTAACGTTACCTTTCCTAGTACAAAACCGTAAGTTATGATTAGCTGGTTCGACACTTTTGGTTTAGTTTAAAAGCCATTTGGCTATTAATAACAAAATATACTTATTCTCTGTACAGATTGATTTGCAAATGGTTCATTTGAACATCAGGACAATCTCAACTTTGCAATTCATGTAAATAACACTGCTTTGTGTCTAAGTAGGCGATGAAACTCTCATTTTACAATAAATAACAACTAAATGTATTGTCATCACAACTGTGTTGTTTAAAAGTCAGAATTTCAAAGAGGTATATTCGTGGTGGGAATGAACGATGCTCTAATCAAACGTTTTAATCTGTAAAGTACGTTACTATGGTTAATATATGTGTTGTAAGGTCAGAACACAAATGTGAACTGTTGTTTTATATCATTTTTTTTTGTCGGCTCCTCCTCCCCTTCCGACACCATATTTTTTCACATACCGTGTAGATTTTATTTACAAATGTACAATTTGACGATAATTTTTATCTTACAATTTATACAATTGACTGCGGTGTACGCATGCACGCATGCATGAACCGACACGCACGCGCGCACGCACATAAGCGAATGTTGTTTTATATCATGTATTACATGATCTTATTCCATAAAGGCCAATTTGTCAGTTTAAAATAATTTATTAGCCATTTTTTGTAGGAGCAATTGTGGGAAAATGACTTTGCAGCCACCAACAGGGAATAGGTGTAATCATGTTCAACAGTACATATTTGACAAAGTATAGAAGCTAAAGGTCTCAAATTAGTTTTGTAATAGAAAGGTATTTAACGGGACAATTAGAAAATTGAAGAAGTTAGGGTATTTTATCACAAATTGTTTGTAAATGCAACAACCTAAGTTACATTCTAAATTTGCGAGGGGTACATAATATATTGTAACGAAAATAACAGCACAGAAGCTCTGAACTGTTTTCTAAGCAGCCTTATTTATAGCATATTAATCATTCTTGCAGAAAATATTAATATTTGATACATTTATATTGATCAAACACATTTCTTATTGACTTCAATAAATATATTTGATATTTAAAATCTAACCGGGTAACGTAAATAACTGGCTACTGCAAAATTATGCAAGGTTTGCCAAAGTGGCAAACGCTGAATTTGATAACTATAAACCCAGGCGATCATTTTGATATACAAAAACAAATGTTACACTCCGTAGACCACCCCCTTGAAAGTTAGCCCAACAGATTTGCTCCACTATTTGCAGTTGGCAGAAATCTTGACTAATTTATGTCAGCATGCAAATATGCAAGGGGGTTTTGAAACGTTGTCATGTTGACAAAATTTCAATACGCACCTGCACCTGCGTGTTTGCGTATAAGCAGATACGCCCTTGGTTCTTCTGTTGCAGTTCCTCGTAATTAGACTGAATATGTCTGTTATTGCACACATGCTGCTTCGCTTTGTCGTTTGTTATACACATTTATTTTCCTATCTTGGTGGGTTGTGCTTTTTGACCGTGGCCTTTCTTTAGTACGTTCTAGTTTTTTCTTACTACAGATAGTTTCAAACTGTTTGATTCTTCTGTAAAATGTTTAAAAAAAAAGAAAGAAAAAAAAACCTTACCATATATTGGTTTAGCAAGAAGAAGAGATATCCTAAAATCCATATCTAGAGAAAGCTTAAAAACAATTTAATATTAGACGTATGTCTATTTTCTTCATATTTTTCCTTGAGTGGACTAAAATTTAAGCTGACGAGCATCATGACGATATGAAGGAAAGAAAAAAGAGAACAAAAGATAGCAGTAAAGAGAATAGTCGGGTCAGGGTTTATTACCTTACTTTGCATTGTCTTTGATTTTGTCTTGTACTGCCTATAGACACTAAATATCAGTTTTTGTATGTTTGCTGCCTGCTCCCAGAATGCAACAACTTACCCGGCAGGCACACAACGTTAAATCAAGATTGAATCACCGTTGATTCAACGTCACGATGTTTAATCAATGTTAGCCGGGCCGGGTAGCGCAATCGGTAGGGCACCTGACTCGTAAGTCAGAGGTCCTGGGTTCGAATCCCGGTCTGGCCACATACTTTCGTTTCTCCTTCCGCTGATTCAAGAAGGGCAGTTGTCAGCTACTGGCGAAGGTATGTGCACTTAGTACTGGTTAACCGCTTAGGAGGTCTAAGCCTGACCAGGAATAGTGTGGTTAGGTTAACTGACCGTCCCGACATGACCCTAGTTGTTTACCGTGGACGTTAAGCATCAAATCAACCAACCAAAATTTAATCAATGTTAACTCAAGATTGGTTGAAAGTTGTATGCCTTGTGGGTTATGTGCTTGTGTCCGCTTTCTGTTAATCATGTTCAGTCACAAGACAGGCTTTTCCCTATCGTGTGGCTCAATTACGAACTGTCTCTGCGGATTCAGCAGTTCAGCTTCAGTGCTATTTCTGATGAACAAGATGTTGTCTTGCACTTTTGGGCAGAGTTTCTTGTTTATTGAATATCCTGTTATTAACTGGGCGGCAGAGTAGCAATCAATACATTTAATCTTTCCTTGACATCTCGGTCACAATTTGTAATTAAGTCAATCGTTTATTTACAGAAACAAATACAATAATAAACTGACCGTTCTAGACACTGAACAGTGTTTTGACAATAGCCCGTTGTATGTGAATATTAGAAGATATCTTCCAGGGAAAAAATCCTCACTGAGGAAAATAATTGGAAAAAACTTTAGGTTAACAAAAAAATTCGCTGCATGTAAATATTGTAAGCATAATAAACCTTGTTTCATTCTAGGATCTGTTCTCAATGATGATGTTTGGTCTGTTTTTGGCTGCCAACAGCAAAGTGCAACCAGTACCCCAAGTTCAAAATTCGAAGTCTAAAACCCGATTAATTTTCAGTCCGAAGTCTATTGCTTCACTTAAAATCAAATATCTCTGCCAAAGTCCCATATGTTATGTGTTGAAACCCCAATTGAATATCCTGCATATATCCATATTAGGAAGACATTACATATTGTTGATTGCTGTATCATCAGCATTCTTACATGTACAGTAAAATATTGAATTAAGTCAAAATGGCAATACATCAAAGTGCATGAGGTCCTGCAAGACTGCAAGTGCCTTTACATGGATTTATATTTAGCACTTTTGCGCGTGCTCGCCACATCACACTTTACCAGATATTATTGGATACATATATAACTTTTAGAGAAGTACTGACAGTAAAATAACGGAAACAGTTTTGGTTTTGCCTGAAAATAAAGACGTAACATCCCTTCGAGGAGCAGAGAAACAGAGCAACTGAAGTGGTCATGTCGGGATTCACCGTCTGTGTCGTTTCTTATGCCATTGGCTGCATGGGACAAACTAGTCATAAGTTGATGTCATGTTATGTGCACACTAAAACTGTTTGCTATAGAAAGGAACGTTTTATTACACTGATGCATTTGCGTCAATGATTTATGCCGGCAACAGTCAGTACTTGGCACTATGGAGTATCTGTCCAAATATCCGTACCGTAACAAACCATCCGTTCGCGTCGCTCTTAAAAAGGCAGGATAATGCCAAGACTTCACAGACTTGTCTGGGTGCAATAAACCATCCGTCATTTCATAATGGGTTCATTTAGCGACAAAATCAGATTTGCACTTAGGCCTGCCGTTAGTGACAAAACCCGATTTGCACTTAGTCCCGCCGATTGTACAACTTGAGTTTTTGAAAGAAGAAATGAGTGCTTTCCGAACTGCTGCATGCTGGAAAAGGATCGGTTTGGTGTGGCATTTCGATTGTTTGGAATGGGATAATGGTGGTCAGAAGCTATGAAACTTAGCATGTCAAAAATGATGGCCAGAAGTGATAAGAACGGGGAATATAAAAGCTTGCCTTGGAATGTCGTTTTTTTATTTGTACCTAGTTGAATACGGTATGTTTGAAATGCGTTGGATCGGCGGGTTAGAAAATACAGTATCTCAGAATTATGTCTAATTATGCTCATGTTGTTGATACAGATACAGATACATGTAGTGGCTAACCAATACTTCAGTTTCTGCGATATTCAGGACTGCCTTCAGATTTATTTTGAGAACATAGCCGAACAACTGGCTCAAATATAGGCTACCAACTGTCACAAGATAGCACATTTATTTCTGACCTTTTATCAAGTTAGACAGGTGCCTCATTGAGTATGATTGAGCTTTGGAATATACTGAACAAAAGTGAAAACGTTACAAGTGATTTGTTTTTCAATTTTTCTGTTTTGTGGTACCAGAAATGGTTTATGAATAAGAACGCATTTTAAAGTTAAATGCAGATGTAAGGCCATGATACCAGTGGGTAGCTGTATAAGCCGTTTCAGATCAAATAAACACATACCGAAGTACACAGGGATCCGATTTTCTGCTGTGCTAATCTGAACAGTCGATCAGGCACTTTAAATTTGATTTAAAAAGGAGTTCATGACACGATTGTCCTTATATTGCCTTAGGTAAACAACCAGTATGCCAAACATATCGCAAGAGAAAGCACACGTCAGTATGTGTTTTCTTGTCTTTGAAAATTAGTGTTGAAATATCGCTATGTCTTCGAAAACGCAATAAGAAACCGTGAACAATGGAAATTCCCATCAGAAATTAATTTGTGGTTTACTCACACATTGTAACAATTTGGGTTGAAATTAGCAATAGATGAAGTGCATGATATATTGCACTACAGTAACGAGAAAAAAAGTTGCCCAGAAAATTGATGAACCTAAGAACAATCAAAAAATTGAAATTTGCTTTACTTTTAATGCAAAGGGAGATAATTTATAATTTTGCAAAATAAAGCTTCAATTCTCAAGTTATTCTTAATAACAACAGTGAAACTTTTGTTGCTTTTTCTATCACTCTGGATGTAACGCTTCAGATCAGTAAAGAAATATGCATATGCGCATGCGCATTTTGGTGTATCACAAAATATGTTAAAATAATAAAAGAAAGATAACTCTGTTATGAAGAGTATCAGATTCAGAATTTTATAGACATTCTCTTACTGTATGTCTTGCACGACTAAAATGTTTATACATGTATTCATGAAAAGGTATCATTGTGTTAGTTAGAATCTGTCTTCTGTAATGTAGCGTTTTCACTTTTGCTCAGTATATTTTGAATTACTGTCTGTTGGTTTTTGTTCCATTCCGATAGCTTTTCCTTAGAAATCATTTTCCTGAAAGATATTTATTGGAAAGATTCTATGACGCGTTTTCTGCCGTGTACAATAATACATCAGACTCCGTTGACATTTTAGACTGAATACAATCTCTTAAAACTGGATAATATGCAAGTTTTGATAGAATTCTAATGTTCGATGGGTTTAAACCGACTCATCTATTTTTAAGTCACAATACTTATTTTATACAAGATATACAGGAGAATTCCACAATTGATTTGATATGAAATTTCTTAATATCAATTACGGTCGCTGAGCTCATACACTTTATAATGGGCAGTTTCGCTCATCGGTATATCTCATGAAATGACTATGACTATTTTCACGATTGACTGTCCCTTCACTGACAAATAATATCATTTGAAACATATAAATTGAATTTCAAACTTAATATTTAGTTTCGAAGAAAATGAACAATCCAACTGAAACTCTTGTGTTCATGGAAATGTTTGTGTTCATGGAAATGTTTATTGTTGCCAAAAACAGACGCGTTGGTTTAAATCATGATGAAACTTTGAGCATTCCTCATAGCCTTACACATGTCCCAAGAAAAGAAATTAAATCATCTATCACTGTCTTGACAGTCACCGTATTTATTCGATTATAAGTCAGGATTTCACCTTTTCAAAAGTACTGCGAATGTGTAACAGCTTTGTGTAATTTGAGCTACATCATGTGATGTCCATCAATTTGGCATTGGTGACAAGCAAACTCTCTGATCAGACTGATCAGATCCAACTTCCGCGTGTCCAACATTGTAAGGTAATTACGGTAGTTTTAAGTTCTTTACTCGCAACTGTCTATCAGTGCTTCAAATATTTAGTTATAAGGATCAAAACTTCCAGTTCAAATCACACTTTTGCTGAATTATACATGGACTGTTTTCAACAAAACGATGCACATATATAGACGTTTTCGTTAGGGGAGGTCTTATTGTAAACTATAATTGTATATCTATTTTAGACGCTGGCAACCAGATTCTGGCTTAACTGTCTGAATAGATTTTCTTATGATTTTCTTTCCTTCTACTGAGCCACGACACGATAAAACCAACAAAATGGCATGTACACCATCAGCTTGGACATCCGTTCAGTCAGATCAGAGTTTTCGCTGTGTGCTTAAATGATAGCTAAGGCTCAAAGCTACCTCCATGCACACAGCGAAGCCTCTGATCAGACTGGGCGGAAGCCCAGACGTATCTGAGTTTTCGCTGTGCGCACATAACACTTTGTTGGTTTTGTCGTGTCGCGGCCCAATTACGAATAAGAGCAAAAGCATGTCTATGCAACTTTATAACTCAGACACTACATAGCTGCAACTATGTCAGAGTATTTCATGTCTGAACTTGTTGGTCAAACGTCGTTCTGTATCGAAATAAAGATTGTTAATTTGGTGTCTATATATGTGACGCTTACATAAACTACACGGGTGGTAAACCTAGGAACTACCACGAAATTGTGTTAACGTAATTTTGTTCCCAAGCCACATACGGGACATAACGGGGTAGTTTCCAGGCCGAAAAATTGATAAACAAAGGTTGGTGTCATTTTGGATTTTGTTTTATTTTACTACTAAGAACGAACAATGGTGAAATCGGCCAATATGGTTCCGTGTAAATATGTCTCAGCGTCCCCTCTAGCCCCAAATTTTATATGAAAAGTTTTTTTTTTCTTTAGATTTTTGTTTCCCCACTGAGCCTCGGACCAACTTTCCCCAACGTACAGTGCCAGTTCGAAGGATTTTAGCCCGTATCTGTCAAATTAAATTGAATGTGATATCATTTGCCGATGAAAATGATAAAAAGACCCTTAATAAACGTTTCTACACAGAAAAAAAATCCGAGCGTTTACTCGTAAAAGATTCATGCCCCGTTTGTCCAATGTGGTAGTTTCCAGCGCATCGTGGTAGTTAAAATGCTATCGTGGTAGTTGCCAAGACTATGTAGTAGTTCCCATCAACAGATTTTCCGCTCGTTTAAGAATCGCCAATACTAGTGCACCTATCAATATTTTCCCCCAGGGGGGGGGGGGGGGGGGATACCATTGGGATTAGACAGCCAAAAAATCCCAGTCCATGGGAATTAGATAGAACACCTAAAAACGGGGTTGGGACATTTGATGCTATTCTGGAAGTTCTAAATTAGATTTTATAACAAATTTGATGGCCCACCAAAGGAATTTGTGACACCACATATTTGCTTATGGGTAGGGAATTGGAGCGAAAGTTTTCAAAATTGTCTTATTCCGCATGGGTATCCCGCCGCCTCCCTCTAGGGGAAAACATTGATAGGTGCATTGGGACCAGTCGTGACTCAATTTTATAATTGATATGCGTTTCACTGAGAGAAATAATGCCCATAAAACTAGAGCTTATACAGTTGTAAGAAGCAGCCCCTTTCGAAAATGTGGTTTGTCAAATTGTTTGCTCGTTTAAATACATGTTTACAACCGTTTTCATAACTTCATATTTTCCTGTTTCGTCATCGTCTGATTGTAATGTCTGCTTGTCGTCACTTATTTTTTCCGAAGAGAATTTACCTATCGCATTTGTTTCCATATTAGACATTTGTACCCCGATTGGGGAAGGTACAATGGCTATTTTGGGTATTTTCAGACATCTGTGCAAAAAGTTAATGAAGTGAGAATACCTGCTGAAAAAGGACAAAATTATTCAAACTTTTACCGTTCAGATTTTTTAAATGCTTTATTTCTCAAGTTATGATTTTCAAACAATTATGACCCCAAATGGGATGTAATTTGACATATTAGTCTCCGATTGGGGTCATTTGATGTACTATATACTATTAAAGCCATATGAAACTAGGGTATTTGCAGCTGACAATTACTGATCCTTAACATAGACATACAAAAAGTACATAGACATGGGGCCAAAATCTCAACTTCATAATAATCAAGATTATTATCTGTCTATGTTTTACAATCAGCTTCGTTTCTGACTTAAAGTCATTTAAGTTTTTGATACTTTATGTCAAATAAATGAAAAATTATATAGTTTTTATTACATCATATGACCCCGATCGGAGACAAAAATATCAAGTTAACCCTGATTGGGAACCAAATCTTTTGAAACAATACAACTCGAGAACTTTAACATTTAAAAAAAAAACCTGAACGGTGAAAATTTTGATAAAGATGTCTGCTTTGTGCAGGTTTTCTCATGTTCAACGTATAATCAGTTCATTTCTGCACGGATGCAATTTTCTGAAAATACCCCAAAATAGCCATTTTACCAGGCACCCCCATCGGGGTGAAAATGTCTAAATATGGAAACAAATGTGACAGGTAAATTTGACCGCAAACGGGGGATTCTCTTCTACTGTATTAGGGACTGAAACCCAAGTCACAAATGGTTTTCCATGGTTCAACTTAGTTGGCAGCGGTGATGAAATCCACTGTTTCGTCGTAGATATTTGTGGTGGTTTGGGGTGGTTTGCGGTGGTTTGCAGTGGTTTGCGGTAATTCGATGGTCCCTCGGGTTGGGTCACTTTTTATATACATGTGAGTGCGACGATGAACGGGCATGTTGTATGATAATTATAAGGCATGTTTATTCAACAACAAATTAGCTATGTGAATATCCCTTCTTTTCATTCTTCTCATCATTTCAATAGCCCACTAAATTTAAAATTCAGGCAGTCAACAAATTTTATCCGACAAAAGGTTGTTTGAAAAGGTCTTTGTATGAATAAGAGGGGTATTCAAGGTTCGGCCCGAACACCCCGTCTTTAAAAATTTGAAGTAGCCCCTGAGTAGTGAACATCTGCTGATGGGAACTACTACAAAAATCCTACAAAGTCTTGGCAACTACCACGATAGCATTTTAACTACCACGGTGAGCTGGAAACTACCACACAGGCCTGAATCTTTTACGAGTAAACTCTTGGCTTCTGTTTTCTATGCAGGAACGTTTAGTAAGGGTCTTTGTATCATTTTCATCGGCAAATGATATCAAATTCAATATAATTTGATGGATACGAGCTCAATTCCTTCGAATTGGCACTGTACTTTATGGAAAATTGACCCGATACTCAGTGCGGGCGCAAAAATCTAATGAAAGACAAGAACTTTTCATATAAAATTTGGGGCTAGAGGGGACGCTGAGACATATTTACACGGAACCATATTGGCCGATTTCACCATTGTTCGTTCTTAGTAGTAAAATAAAACAAAAACCAAAATGACACCAACCTTTGTTTATCAATTTTTCGGCCTGGAAACTACCCCGTTATGTCCCGTATGTGGCTTGGGAACAAAATTACGTTAACACAATTTCGTGGTAGTTCCAAGTTTTACCACCCGTGACCTAGTGCTTATCGAAAATAGTTGAAATAATACGTTGGCAAAATGCCGTTATTAGCTTTAAAGCTTCTCACAAACTGAATAAATAACGATCTTAGTAATGAGCAATGTCTTGACGGAGTCTGTTAAACCATCAGTGTTGAGCTCATATCTCATTAAATGCTGAATATCATCTAAAATGACACGATCTTGGCCTTCAAATGTGTGTTCAATTTTGTCGGTGAATTTTCCATTTCATATCCCCAAGGATGCATTACTGGGCTGCGAGTGCATATGTGATCCATATTCAATGTTCTCCAGAAAAGCGGTCTGTATTTTGTTTTTATATGGGCTGTATACCAGTATGACATAGTCGATTTTTCAGTTCGCAAAATATTATTGGCAGCACTGATGGTACCTCTTGGCGACTTGATGGATGAGACCGGTGCAACCGATTCTGTCCATATTTGTTGGAATTAGGCTATGATCGACTATCAGTCAGCGATAGATTTTGCAACTTATAACTGAGTAATCGGCAATTTACGGGCAACTTTTCACCGTAGAAATGGCGAGAGACCACAAAATATATAATCTGAACTATGACGAAAATCTTTTCATTTTTCTTGAAATTGAATTTGTGCGAGTAAATTTCTGATAAGAGACACTTTGAAGTGCCTCGTATCTGAAATTTACTCCAAACAATTCAAGTTTTCTAAAGATTTCTCCCGTCTCTCAGTTTCCTCATCCGGGTTTTTTTTGGGTAGGAAGCATTGCCGAAATTTCCGAAAAATACATGTATAATGCTTTTTTATATAAAAATGATAAGCTGTTTTTTCTGACCATGAAATATAAACTCATATCGGCACCCGAGATGTTGTTCCTGTGTACCTGAACTCTTTGTTTTACAACAATATATGTTATATACTAAGCCCTCCAGTTTCAACAAAGCGCAGCCTCATTTCTAGTTATATGTAAGTGGTCTGACTTTGGTATTGCACATAAGACCACACATAAACAAATATTTTAGCTAACTATATTTGACAATATCCTCACGTATATTGATATATAAGAACCTTATTATATCATCTGGTCCCAGCGGTGTTCTTAGATTACAGCAATAATAATAGATTTCTATATCTATGCGTACCGTATAGTCTCTGCTACTTAAGCTTTTATTATGTAAGAGTTTATAATACAGTAAAATACCTTTATAAAGACCACCTTTCAGACTGCCTGAAAGTTGCCATATTAGTAAGGTGGTCTTCAAATTGAAAATAAAATTATAAGACAAATACCACTTGGGACTGGCAAAGACCGGTCTTAATAGTGAAGTGGTCTTAATTTCGAGTGGTCTTGATAGCCAGATTTTACTGTAATTAAACTTGCAGTTCCCATTTGCTGTATTTATGGCATGGCGGTCACCTGTAAGCTGTCCACTTTACTTCCTGGTTTAGAAAACAAGTATGATTGGATGGTTTGCGTGTTTGATGTCATACTATATTTATTGAGTATGGCTTTTGATGTACAGCTTTCCTGTGTTGCCCTGAGTGTGTCTGCCCCAGCAGGCACATAACGTCATTATGACGTCGTACGATGCGATGTAGTGACGCAGCATCGGCGTCAGTGTGACGCCATTCCGATGAAATTTGCCTGCTGAAATAACGACATTGTATTGACGTCATTTCGACGTTATGGCATCGCGTCGACGTCCGTGTGACGTCATGTCGACTTCATGTGATCGTTGGATGTTATCCAAGATGTGCTGCTCCTGTTTTATCGTTTGAGAAATATGAGGCAGAATGAAAAAACATTGTATAATATACAATTCCGTAAAACAGTCAGAATCAACATGTACTATTATTTCGTGAATGACAAAATATTGGAGAGTCAAAGTTTTTGAGAAAATGACATCATTTGCAGAGAAGTGCAATTACATTTTAAATATGACTTCAAGGTGAAGGCTCATTGGCGTCTGGATATGGTAGTTGTCATATGAATACAACTCAAACTACTTTTTCCAACCAATTACATGTATAAGTCTGTCGTATACCTCAGAATAGTAATAAACGATAAACTTTTTATAATATATTTTCTGTTCTTCTTAATGCATACGGCTTATTTCATTATTGAGATGAAATAAAAAAAACATTAACTCTTAATAATATTTTCATCCACAGTTTACATGATGGAATACTATCTAAGGCCTGGTATAATTTGGTTACTTAATCCTTTCTTTTCAACTGCAATCAAAATGTTGTGTAAATCCTGTTCACTTCAGTTCATTTACCCTTTTCAGACTGGAAGCCCGTTTCTAGGACGTATGCAAACAGTGCAGACCCATTTCAGGGTCAACACTGTTTGCTTACAGGAATTTCTATGCAAATTACAATAAAAGTGAAAACGCTAACCAGAAACCCCTAAAACCAGCAATGGACTCATCCAAATTATAAGGATGGGCAAGTTCACTGGTCAGAAAAAAGAGGTTATATTAAGCAAGCATTGTGGAAAGTTACGTATCCAAGGGGCTAGAAAAACAAGAGGGCCATGAGGCCCTGAATCGCTCACCTGAACAACTGGCAAAGTGACTTTTTCTTATGTCTGAAATTGTCAAAATATGAGTCTTGGGTCAAAAGTCAAAGAATGACCATGACCTCTTGTACTCATAAATCTTCATGTATCATTAAGACAACCATATATACCATTTTATGCCAAAATCTTCAAAACTTTCGATGAATCTTATGTTATAGCATTTGTCCATATTTGACCATGCCGCAAAAAAAGATCAAGGTAAACCCAAGGTTATCATTTGAACAGTCTTGGTAGTACTCTAGTACTCCATGCTACTTACCAACTTTCAAGGTCATAAGTGTATTGGTTCTGGAGAAGAAAAATATTAAAGGTTTATACCATAAATGGGTATGGCGACCATGCAGGTCATGTGACCTAGACCGTTTGAACAAATTTTTGTTCAATCAGCCCCTGGAGGCTCTAGATGAAATGTGTTTACAATTGGCCCTTTGTCTTTTGAGGAAATATTTGAAAATGTCAAAATATGAGAAATCTGGGTCAAAGGTCAAAGAATGACATTGACTTCTTGTACTCAAAATTCTTCATGACCTCAATAAGACGACTGTATATACCAATTTTAAGGCCAAAATCTTCAAAACTTCCCATGAAATCTTATGTTGTAGCATTTTCCCATATTTGACCTTGCTGTAAAAAGAAGTCAAGGTCAACCCAAGGTCATAATTTGAATAATCATGATAGTACTGGAGCACACAATGCTACATACCAAGTTTGGTTTAAACATATTTATTTCGCTTTTACAATGACATACATATATACATACATATACAAATAACATATCAGTACAAGCTATGGGATTAGAACGAAAGCTATATGCTTATAGAGTTCTTCTCCCTACATACCAAGTTTCAAGGCCTGCCTTCGAACCATTTAGGTAGCTTTAGGACTATTGTTTTAACTTAAATGGAATTTCCTTATATGCGTGGGTAGCTATTTATTGACGTACTGACGTTTGTGACGTCGGCCCATGTTAGGTAAGAATTGTAGCGCACAAATCGTACACGCTGATTAAACGAGAGAAAATTTGAATTTCATTGATAAAAAATGGGATCAGAAACCACGTATTTCAGAATTTTGCATTATTTTAATAGGGGAGACCTTTTTATGTTACTATTAGATCCCCTCTACGTTTTTTTTGCTATAAGCGGAATTAAAGCGACAGTTTATTTTTTGTGGCGCCGGCTATCCAGAATACTGGTCTATCCGACAATATGGCAATTTAGCTCGATGTTACCCCAAGGCCAAGAAAAAGTATACAAAACCTAGAAAGAATGCTAAATATATTTTGTTTCCGACGATATTTCAACATTTAGTGCGAACTCGGAAACAACATAGAAACATTTAACATTGTTTAAAGTCAGGAAGCGATAAAATATTATGGAACTCAAACTGAGATGATGGGTGTCACGCTTGATATATTAAGCTATCTCTGGAAATTCCTTAAAAGCTAATGGAAATTTTAAAAAGACAAATAGTGCAATGTTCCCATAAACTGTCATATTTCTGTCAGCAATTGCACTTTATGAAATTTCGCTAAAATAGTTTCTAGTATTGATAAATAGAGGATCTTACAAGAGTGGTCATTTCATATGAAATTTATGAAACGAGCCTTAGGCGAGTTTCGTAAATTTCATATAAAATGACCAGGACTGTAAGAGTCTCTTTATCATATGATCATTTAAAATGGAATTTCAGCGCCTTCAAAGGATCTGATATAATCCAATCCCACAGCCAACTGTATAGTTCAGAGTTATGGGTTCTTGCATATATTGTGAAAAGCTTTTACGATAGCCTCTCTGGATCCTTATGTAACCAGGATCTGATATTATCCAAGCCCACATTGATAGTTCGGAGTCATGGGTCTGTCAAAAGCTCGTCCTTATGATAGCCGCTACGGATCCTTACGAAACTTGCACATAAACTTGATATATTTTTGTCGTCGGACAGATTTGCATTTGTTGTCGGACAGGTTTGAATTTTAGGAAGATCGGAGAATTCACTAGAGATATGGCGCTTGAAATTTTCAATGCCTTGAAATATTGCCCACTTACCGAAAGCTACATTTTTCGAAAGGTCTTGGTGACAAGTGAATGTACAAATTTCTCAGCAATGAGATGGTTTACTACAGAGTGACGACCCTTTGTTTACATTGTAAAGAAACGTATGTCTCCGCACTACAGAAGCTATTTAAGTTATCATGGAAATACAATGTTAAAGAGTGGCCAGGTATGGGCTTTCCAGGCCAACTTGAGGAGCTAAAACTAGAACCAGCTAACACGGAATTATTGCAAAGTCATCTGCGGTGCCCAGACAACCTTTCCATAGACATGGGATATGTTAGAATAGAAGACACTCCAACAGACTTGAAATATAACTGTAAACTTCGTGCTGAATTTCGGCATTCAGAATATAGACTACAAGAGACTTGAACTATAACTGCATAGTTCGTGCTGAATTTCGCCATTAAAATTTCATGTCACTTGCAAAGTCCATAAGCTTGCAACAAGTCGACAAACAATGTGCAAAACAGCTGACAGCACTGAATAAAATAAACACGAATCAAACCGTCACCGCATTTACAGTTTGAACTTTGCTTAATTCAGTCAGTTTTATTTCACTGACAGTTTGAATTTCGCTGAATTCATTCAATGTTACTAGCAAGTTTAACATTTACCTGCTAAGAACGCTTGTACTCATGAACAACATTTTGACGTGATCCTGGATGATACAATTTAATCCCCATTCAGCGTGTTGTATAATTGTGATTTCAGAAATATCTATGTAAGCTCTTATTCATTAACATGCAAGCGAGGATGTAACTGTTAGTTAATACGTCAGTGGCTTCTTTTCTGAAACAAATGTTCCGTTTTCTTTCTAAAATCAATCCGTTCTTTCAATCATTCTTGACAAGACAGTAACTTGATCAGCTGTTTATTCAGAGAAACATAATCCTGTTATAAAATGACCGTTAACAATTGAAAGACGCTTTATTCAGCTACATGTATATGCAAGCTGTAAAGCTGCCAACCACATTGATTGCATTGCTAGAAATACAACATGCAGGAGCCATTAGAGGCCCACTGTGTCATCGTCAAAGTATATGCCAAGCGATTTCTTTCTCCCTTCTGCGATTCAACTCTTGAACGCATTCGCTGCTGGGTGGGCAGAAGGTGCTTATAGTCATTGTTCGGAGAACCCAGACCAACGTTATTGGAACGACCTACCCACTCTGGTATGAAAACCGGTTATCTATCCTTTACAACCGAAGCATCCAAATGTTCGAACCCACTTTATCATTACCTATCAGAATTCAACATCTTTGAAACGAACGTCTTTTGTGTTGATGTCACTTCGTGACGTTGCATTTTACATCATTTGGGTTAATACCGTTTTGTGACGTAATGCAACATTCCGAAGTGACATCAAAACATACGACAGTGCTTCAGACTTTTGGGTCTATCGTTGAAAAAGTAAAACTTTCCTCATTGCTATCTGTATTAAGAGTAATAAAATAATACGCCTCAGAGAAAAAATACAGTATGTGATTATCGTTGCATACACAACAGTCATTGTGCCATGTTTATACGTGTCTACAAGTAAAACACCTGGGCCCAGTTGTTCGAAACTAACAACATCGTTAGTTAACCTTTCGTTAAAATTTCAAACATTAATATCTCAAATACGCCAATATTTTTGTTGTAAAAATATCAGTGTAGTTGGTTATGAAGTCGTAAAATACTTAACGAGTTGACTTCCTAACGAGCTCGTTAGGCTAACGATGCTTTGAAAAAATGGGCCCAGATCAGTGCTCTTTAGAAATAAACACTAGTAGGACAAAAGAATAAAGAGCAACTAAAACACATTGAAGTGAGACATATTTGATGCATCGATTGATTGCTTGAGTGATTACCGATCATCTGAAGTAGGGTTATAGTCTATTTTGAGCAATCGCAGAAAAAGGGCCAGCAAAAAGAAAGGTAAGATAGGCGAGAGAAAGAATCCAAACACCTATCTGTTGTTTGCGGCGCAGGCATTTGCGCTGCCTTGTGAAAATTTCACATAGTAACTAAAAGAGAAAAAGGAAAGCCTATGTTGGAGCAGATGTTTACACTGCCAGTCGAAATCACTTCCTGGAAAACAACGTAGAACGGTTGTTTAGCAAGTAGCCAATTATAAGTCTGTAGCTTCCGCAGACAAATGACAAATTAAATGCGTGTATGATTAGTTTAAAGACAAATGTTCTTGTGACTCTGTGGGTGCTGTAATCCTATAATGCAACAGTCAGGTCAAACTGTTAGTTTTGCAAAGACATTCGCTACAGCATAGAGAAAACGACGATAAGAAGAATGAACGACTTTAAAGAAAAAAATAAATAAATAATAAAATATAGAATAAAACAAAAATAAAAACATGCGATAAGCAAGAACAAGAGGGCCATGAGGCCCTGAATCGCTCACCTGGACAATTGGCAAGGTGGCTTTTACTTATCATGTCTGAAATTGTCAAAATATGAGTTTTGGGTCAAAAGTCAAAGAATGACCACGACCACTTGTACTCATAAATCTTCATGTACTCATTAAGACAACCATATATACCATTTTTAGGCCAAAATCTTCAAAAATTTCCATGAAATCTTATGTTCTAGCATTTTCCCATATTTGACCATGCCGCAAAAAAGGTCAAGGTAAACCCAAGGTCACCATTTGAACAGTCTTGGTGGTATTCTAGTACTCCATGCTATTTACCAAGTTTCAAGGCCATATGTGTATTGGTACATTCTGGAGAAGAAAAATATTAAAGATTTATACCATAAGTGGTAATGGCGGCCAAGTTGGTCATGTGACCTGGACCGTTTGAACAAATTTTCATTCAATCAACCCCTGGAGGCTCTATATGAAATGTGTTCACAATTGGCCCTTTGGCTTTTGAGGAAATGGTTGAAAATGTCAAAATATGAGCGATCTGGATCAAAGGTAAAAAAATGACCTTGACCTCTTGTACTCATAATTCTTCATGAACTCATTAAGACAACTGTATATACCAATTTTTTAGGCCAGAATCTTCAAAACTTTCCATGAAATCTTATTTTCTACCATTTTCCCATATTTGACCTAGCTGTAAAAGGTAAAGGTCAACACAAGGTCATAATTTGAACAATCTTGATAGTACTGCAGTACCCAATGCAAAATACAAAGTCTCAAGGCCATCGGTCAATTGGTTCTGGAGAAGAAGATTTTTAAAGGTTTTTACCATATATGGGCGTGGCGGCCATGTTGGTCATGTGACCAGGACTGTTAGAAAAAAATTTTCATTCCCTCAACCCCTCGAGGCTCTATATGAAATTTGGATTCAATTGGCCCAGTGGTTTTAGAGCAGATTGTTTGAAATTGTCAAAATTTAAGATTTTTGGGTCAAAGGTCAAAGAATGACCTTGACCTCTTGTACTCACAAATCTTCATGTACTCATTAAGATGATTGTATATACCAATTTTCAGGCCAAAATCTTCAAAACTTACCTGAAATCTCATGTTCTAGCATTTCCAGATATTTGACCTTGCCGTAAAAAAGGTCAAGGTCAACCCAGGGTCATAATTTGAACAATCTTGATAGTACTTGAGTACCCAATGCTACATACCGAGTTTCAAGGCCATCTGTCTACTGGTTCTGGAGAAGAAGATTTTTAAAGGTTTTTACCATAAATAGGCGTGGCGGCCATGTTGGTCATGTGACCTGGACCGTATGAACAAATTTTCATTCCCTCAACCCCTGGAGGATCTATATGAAATTTGGTTACAATTGGCAGAGTTGTTTTTGAGGAGATTGTTTGATATTGTCAAAATATGAGAGTTCTGGGTCAAAGGTCAAAGAATGACTTTGACCTCTTGTACTCATAAATCTTCATGTAGTCATTAAGATGACTGTATGTACCAATTTTTAGGCCAAAATCTTCAACACTTTCCAAGATATCTTATGTTGCAGCATTTTGCCATATAAAAGCATAAGGAAGCAAATTTGACCTTATCGTAAAAAAGGTCAAGGTCAACCCAAGGTCATAATTTGAACAATCCTGGTAGTACTCGTCTACCCGATGCTACATACCAAGTTTCAAGGCCATTGACCTATTGGTTCTGGAGAAGAAGATTTTTTCAGGTTTTTACCATATATGGGCATGGAGGCCATGTTGGTCATGTGACCAGGACCGTTTGAACAACTTTGCGTTCCTAAGGTCCCAGTAGACTACATATGAAATTTGGTTACAATCGGCCCAGCGGTTTCAGAGGAGAAGTCGTTTGAAAGTGTGGACGGACGACGGACGGACGGACGACGGACAACGGAGCCTTACCATCCTATAAGCTCCCCCGGAGCCGCTGGCTCAGGTGAGCTAAAAATAAACTCGTATCATTAGTTACATGTAAGTTGCATGAGTGGGAATGTTTGACATTGACTTACCAATGCTTTTTACAGATGTTTTACTTTTTGAGACGAACAAACAGATATTAGAAATGTTTTCTCCTGAAATTCTATTATTATACCGGGCAAATGAAATGGTTTTGCATAGTCCTTCCTCACCGTCCGGCTAATCGGCTAATCAACTCTGCCGGCAAACTTTATTTGAAAAAATAACTACTGATTACTGTCATTTATCATATGAAGTCGCATCTGAGAGTGTAATAAAGCCATGCATTAAAAACGATAATCCACTAGTGGATTAAATATGCAAACTACGTCGTAACGTTATACGTTGACGTCCATAAAAACGTCGCGTTTTCTAATGGTGAAATCGTGACGTTTTAGTGCGAATTTTGCTAACAAAATGCGATTTTAGTGACATATGATAAATAGAATCTTGCATTCGTGCTCCTGTATTATTGAATTTATGAAACTCGTCGGGGAAAACCGATAAGATGCTCGGCAAAGCCTCGCATCTCATCTTTTTCCCCAACTCGTTTAATAAATTCAATAATACATGAGCATCATGTAAGATCCTCTATCTAATGACTTACCTTTCCTTAGAAACCGGTTTGAAATGTTGGATTAGGGGAAAGTCGGGTAACTTCGGACAGCTGATAAATTCGGACAGTGACATTGTTTCCTTAATATGTCACTTTTTTGGAACTAAAACTAAAATAACTGGCCAAACGGTGAAAATCCTGATGAGACGGCTCATTATGAGCCGTCTCATCTGGATTTTCGCAGTTTGCAATGGTATGTCCGAATTTACCCGCATGTCCGAAGTTACTCGACTCTCCCTTAAAACGCCACCATCACCACAAGCACCCTTCCAATGAAAAGGAAGTCAATTCTTTTCGATATGAATAACTTACGCTGAAAAGTTCTTATAATAACCGTGAATGTGTAAGGCCTACGTCGTTTCTTGTTTGTCGACTTGTCTGTAGCAATCTGCTTCTCTATTACAACTTTCGGATTGTTGACAACAAAAGCTTACTCAATTCAAAACTCAAGTATTCTGTTGGCAAAGTCGACTGTTCAAACAGGTTGGTATCGAATGTTACCCTTTTTGTTTACTGTTCGCGTTAAGTGGCACCCGGAATTAATTTTGATATGGAAATCCTAGCCAGTCATCGATTTATTTTAATGGAATAATGCATTGCTTGACCAAAACAATAAACATGGTAATTGAAGGCGCAACCGAAAAAAAAAAATGAAAGAAAAATAGCGCATTGTTGCTGATTGCAGTTTTCGCGAGAAATCTGGCAATTTTTGTCCCCCGCCTTTTCGAAGAAAAGCGGAGGGACATAGTTTTCGGCATTCCGTCCTTCCGTCCGTCCTTCCGTCATTCCGTCTTTCCGTCCCCCTAAAGTAGTAGGTACCTTGTGTGCGTAACTCCTCCTACAGTTTTATGCCGATTCTTTCGAAACTTTACACATGTTTTTGTCATGGTCTAAAGAATGCATGTGATTTGGATATAATCCTGAGATTATTTTTTGTCACTTTTTCCACAAGTTGAACTTAGTCATTTTTTAGGCGTTTTTACTATCAAAGTGACTAGATAGTGGGTACCTTGTGTGCGCAACTCCTCCAACAGTTTTATGCCGATGCCTTTGAAACTTCACAGGTGTTTTGGTCATGGTCTGGAGATATGTATGTGGTTTCGATATAATCCTCATATTATTTTTTGTCACTTTTCTCACAAGTTGAACTTAGTCATTTTTTAGGCGTTTTTACTATCATAGTGACTAGATAGTGGGTACCTTGTGTGCGCAACTCCTCCTACAGTTTTATGCCGATTCCTTTGAAACTTCACAGGTATTTTGGTCATGGTCTGAAGATATGCATGTGGTTTGTTTATAATCTTCACATTATTTTTATAATTTTTTTCGCAAATTGAACTTAGCCATTTTTCATACATTTTAACTATCAAAGTGAATAGATAGTGAGTACCTTGTGTGTGCAACTCCTCCTACAGTTTTATGCTCATTCTTTTGAAACTTCACAGGTGTTTTGATCATGGTCTGAAGATATGCATGTGTTTTGGATATAATCCTCACATTATTTTTTTAATAGTTTTTTTACATTTTTAACTTAGCCGCTTTTCCAGCTCAAACACTAAATGTATATACAGTGGAGACCTAGTTTCCAAGGCGGGGGACATAAATTCGTCGAATTTGCTTGTTCATTCGGATTACTAAGCCATCTTTAATAAACTTTTAAATAACTATCTAGAATGCGAGAATTCAAACTGAGCTGTCGTTTGACTTTTGCAAGAGTGTGTAAAAGGGGTGAGTATTATTTAGTACAGCGGGCTATCGAATTTACGAGATGAAGTTTGTATGAGCGGCGTATCATCAACATTTTAGCCGCGACACGACAAACAATGGCTGATCTGAGCCTGCGCTGGGCCCACAACCACTTTGTTGGTTTTCTCGTGTCGTGGCTGATTTGGCCTAGAAAGGACAACACTCGCTTGTAAAGTATCATTTTTTCCTTATATTGTATTATAGAATATTTTGTTTTTTAAATGGCGACCCTCAGAAGTTTTATGCATATGTTTCTTCAATGCAAATGGTATGCAATTGTATATTGTTGTATATCAAAATCCTGTTCAAAACCCAGTCATCATTTTAGAGAATTTAGATTATTTGTAAGATTCTCCGCACAGCAGTGATTCTAGACTATAGTAAAATTATTTGATGCCGACAATGTAAAAACATGCCTTTTGCGAGTCATCAACAGTAAATACTCAAATCAGTCTGTAATCTGGTCAAAGTTTACGCTATTCAAAATATAGTTCATAAGTGCCCAAATATAGTCGAGGCGAACAAGGAGGACTCAGAAAAGACTGCGCAGATGCGCAGTCTTAACTGAGTCATTCTTGTTCGCTTAAGTCTTAAGGCGCCATTCCCCGTGGAGCATTTTATATTTAGAATCAATATCAAATCCTCTACGCTTTCGTCTTCCTATTAATTTATTTTCTATAACAGACACAGTAATATTTATCTGTGACATGCAATTTTACTTTGGGAAACAAAATATAAATTTTTATGATTGTAGAAATTGAAAGTCGCTCAGACAAGGAATAAAGTTACCGTAATGACAGGAGTATTTGGACAACAGCGTCAGTACAGTCATTGCAGATCCACGAAGAAACTTTAATCATGAACTTTTTGTAGTCCCCAACTTGTTTGGATTTCTGTTTTTGTTGTTTTTTATTTGTTGTTTTTTTTTATCGCACTCTGAAAAAAAAAACTTCTTTTTTTCTTTTCTTAAATTATAATATACTTGCTTTATGAACGCATGACACGTTTTAGCAAAGAAATGATAAAACAGAAATTCATTCGGTATGGTCCATCCCGTGCAAACAAAAATCTCTAAATTGAAATTCATTTATTTAGAACCAGAGAAACACGTCCTATCTTGTTACTCTGAAGAAGTATTTTATTTGTATAACCAGGAATATTTGAATTCTGAAATCCTATCAAAAACGCAAAACAAAACAAAAGAAATGAATAAATGAAATAAACTAGCATTTTTTCAAATTACTACGGACCTTGTAAATATAAAGTGATTATTCGACATTTTAGACCCAAAACAAACAAAAAAATCTTATTCCAGAGATACGGAAACTAGCATGTGAAAAGTTCACATAACATAATAAGGCAACAAAGACCTTATCCCTACAAACTATTTCTGTTCAAAATTAGATACTTAACAACAAAATATGGCGAGGGATCGTTAAAGGTAGGTTCCTGGACTCGCGATAACAATTATGTCCACAAAATAATTTCGTCTTTTTCTGAGCAGTATTGAATTCTCTTATTTTTCTGAATTTGTTGCTACTGAGAAACTCGTCAGGTGTTGAAGAAAATAGTCGTTTTCCCTTTTGGTTTATTTTCTTTCGTTGGAATTCCAGTTCTGTAATAACTACGTTTATTATGTCTATAAATGGGCGATTTCTGATGCCATTCTCCAAAGGTCAATTTTCCCTTTCCGTGAGCTCTCCTAGAGATTCTGGCATGGCGGATGGGTTAAAACTATCCCAAAATGCAATGCAGCATGACGTCAGCCACGTTATCTATTTTTGGCGTGATCTAAAAATAGCGCTAACTGGTGTGCGAAGCAGAGTTAGGAAATCCCTTGCAAAACAACTTTTCTAATATTTTTTTGATTTACACTTTTTAGTGAAACTTATTCATTCCCTTTTATAAGTGCTTTCCAACAACTTGGATGAACGATCATCAAAATTATGTTGCATTCCAAAGTACAGGAACCTACCTTTAAAATGCTTGCATTTTGTTATATCTCTAACTCCTATTCTCAGAAAATATTTTTAGTTAGGGAAGACAACTGCTCTCGAAATCTCTGGGTTATGGTTAAATATATTGTTGTATATATCAAGACGTATCAAACTAGAGCAAGTGAGCAGGGGCTCACGTATACCCCCAGCCAGCGCCACCCCCTAATAACACCTTTAATACAAAGCTGTAAAGTCAATGTTAACAAACAGAGAAGTGGATAATTTATAACAAACCCAGTGAAAGAGTCTTAGACCTGAAGATTCCATTTAAAATTTGCATAAGCAAAAAAACATACAAAATTAACACAAAGTTTCAACACAAATTTACCAAAAATTTCTATGTGGCCTTGACCTTAAATCAGCAGCAGCATCCAGATGATGTCAATGAATCAGTTTCAACCTAGAAGTAAACCTAGAAGCGAAATTATGGTTTCCTTAAAGTATATTCAAACTATAAGCAAAAAAATAATAAAAATATGAATTAATATAAGACTTAAATGCAAAGAGTATATAAATTTCAAAGTATGTGACCTTGACATTAGGTCAGCAGCAGCATCCAGATGATGTTAATTAATCTGTTTCAACTTAGAAGTAAACCTAGTAGCATTGCAAAAGGTCCTATTCAAGTGTGTTTGAAATATAAGCATAAAATACAACTTAACACAAAACTTTAACACAAATGGTATACAAATTTCTAAGTCTGTGACCTTGACCTTATGCCAGCAGCAGCATCCAGATGATGCAAACTAATATGTATCTATCCTTTACTAACACTAAGCACACATGAACAAGTTACAATTAATTCTATCAGGAAAAACAGAGCAAAAGCAGAAACTTAACGCTAAACTTTAACGCAGCTATTGTACAAATTTCAAAGTCTGTGACCTTGACCTTAGGCCAGTAGCAGCATCTAGCTGACGCAAATTCATCAGTTTCCATCCTCTACTAAAATAATAAGCATCTATGAACAAGATCCAGTTAACAGAAGCAAAATAAAAAACTTAACGCAAAACTTTAACGCAAATGTTAAATAACGTACGGACGGACGGACGGACGGACGGACGGAAAGACGGACGAACGGACGAACGGACGGAAAGACGAAAACTATATACCCCTCGACATACTTCGTATGCCGGGGGTATAATAATGTTCTAGATATGTGTGAGGCCGGTAGATGAGGCGATAAAGGAAATAAGGCACAGTCCATACACATTAATGGACATCATTTAGACTAGGTCAGCATGACTGTTATTTGTATGCAAATAGAGTTTCCATCATAATGACTAATTATTAGTTTGATAGTCCACTGCTGTACCGTAGTGTCCCACGGCAATTTTGTTGGAATTTCCATTTTCACTTTCATGTACCGACGCCAGTATGGAAAGCGTTTCTAGCAAATAATGTATAAAACACTGGCAGTTTATCAAAATTTTCCTGTATGACTACCTGCTGTCTGAACTGATTTAAACGTACCGCACACATTAATTTGTTGTAATTCTTCGGAGGTCAGACACACCTTTCGGCCATATATTGTTTATAAAAAGTTAATTTTCTACTATCCTGTTAGGTTGAAAAGCTTTTCAACACGACAAAACCAACTAAGAGGCATGTACGGCCAGTGAAGAACTCAGATCAGCATGAGCATCTGATTAGACTCTTCACTGTCCACTTTGAGCTTGGTTTGACCCTAAGCTACCCATAATTCACAAAGCTACAAAGCTAAAAAAACGGGACAAGACTATGCCGCTGCCCAGACTCATATGAGTCTTCGCTGGGCGCACATGCCACTTTGTTCGTTTTGTCGTGTCGCGTTCGTGTCACTGGCCGCACATGCCACTTTGTTATTTTCTTAATGATCAGACTATGCCGCTGCCCAAACTCATACGAGTCTTCGCCGGGCGCAAATGTCTCTTTGTTGGTTTTGTCGTGTCGCGGTCGTGTCACATGCCGCACATGCCACTTTGTAAATTTTTGTCTTTATTTATTTCCTTTCCAGTATGGTATTTTAAATGTGCATGACGTGAAAATCGCTTACCTTAAAGAGTGCTTGTATTTTGCACTGTTTAAAGTAAGCCATTTCCACATCCTGCGATGACAAGAAGGCAAAATACAAATTATGTATTTTGCACTCTTTAAGGTAAGCGATTTCCACGTCCTGCGAAAGTGAGAGTGCAAATACAAATTTTGAATTTTGCATTATTTAAGGTACGCGATTTCCAGGTCCTGCGAAGGTAAGAGTGCAAAATAAAAGTTTTGTATTTTGCACTCTTTCAGGTTAGCGATTTCCACGTCCTGTGAAGGTAAGAAGGCAAAATAAAGAATTTGCTAATTTGCATCCTTTAAGGTTAGCGATTTCCACGTCCTGTGAAGGCAAGAAGGCAAAATAAAGAATTTGCATTTTGCACCCTTTAAGGTAAGCAATTTCCACGTCCTGCGATGGTAAGAAGGCAAAATACAAATTTTGTATTTTGTACTCTTTAAGGTAAGCAATTTCCACGTCCTGCAATGGTAAGAAGGCAAATTTGTATTTTGCACTCTTTAAGGTAAGCGATTTCCACGTTCTGCACTAAGTCCCATACTGAAAATAAAAACAATAAGAACGGCATACAAAGTAAAATACTTTGACCTCTTTTTCTTGTCAAAGATCGAATCACACCAAACAGAGAATTAAAGGTATACTCCCTCGTGTTTCATTACGAAATAATCACCAAATTATGAAACTGGTTAGTTGTATGCAACAAAATTAAGATTTGTTCAAAAAATCTTCAGCGAAAACATCGTTGTTACGGATGCAGAGACGATATATGAATGCGTACCCTTCTTGAATAGTCACGAATATTTTGTCGCCATAAATTAATTGACACCCACAGGCGTTTCTGCAAGCATGTTTTGAATTTTATGATTGGTGGAGTAAATAACTTTACAAATGCATTAACCTCTAATCTGTGCACGTGAGTTCTTTTCAGCCAATAACTGTCTGAAGTCGATTAAAGAAAGGGCTTAAAATTATTCATGATATAACTTTAACCTGATTAACTATGGTTGCTAGGCGTATCCAGTCTTCATTTTTGGCGGGAATGGCGGTCCGCTATTGGCGCGCTTTTTGATTGATTGATTGATTGATTGATTGATTGATTTGATGCTTAACGTCCACGGTAAACAGCTATGGTCATGTCGGGACGGTCAGTTAACCTAACCACACTATTCCTGGGCAGGCTTAGACCTCCTAAGCGGTTAACCAGTACTAAGTGCACATACTTTCGCCATTAGCTGATAACTGCCCTTCTTGAATCAGCGGAAGGAGAAACGAAAGTATGTGGCCAGGCCGGGTTTCGAACCCAGGACCTTTGACTTATGAGTCAGGTGCCCTACCGATTGCGCTACGCCCGGCCCGCGCGCTTTTTGTGTATTTTGTTAAATTCTCCTATTTTCAGTGACCATTACAAATTATATATTTCGCAGATAAATACACTTTTAATAGCAATCATTATCATGCCTAGGATATAATGTTTTGTGAGAAATTTAAAAGTTAATAGAAATATTGAGGGTGCAAATCTTTGAATTATTTGATAAAATTAAACTTTTCCATTGTACGAATTTCAGGTAGCATCTCACTTATATTTCGAGAGGAGCATGGCATACAATGTATGCGGTGCTCCTCTCGAAATATAAGTGAGATGATGCCATAGATCCCTTACCATAGCAACTATGGAATTACAACTCTTGTGCTAAGTACCTTTGCAGAATGACATCTCAATGATGTCACTTAGAATAATGAACTCTTTGTTGCTATGTTAACATATATATGACATCATTGGTTGCGGAGCATGGCAAACAATATATGCCATGCTCTTCCCATTTTTTTAAATGACGTTACAATCTGAAATTCTTTCAAAAGAAACTCCAGATTTTCTCAAACAAAGAATAATTCTCAAGTCATTCAATTCTTACCCGTGATCAGCTGATGTTTAAAATTGCTAGTGCTGATATACACTATACTTTAAAGGCTTTCTATTTATCTCTTAGACTGTAGAAAATTTACATTTGGGTACTTTTATCCACAAAATTGAACTAGACTAAACAATATGGTACACCGAGTGACCCTGTGTCGAGGAATTCCGGAACCTACCAATTCCTCTGACATATTTCCCCGTCATAGCGTATGCATAAGAAAGTTTGTCATATAAAGGGCCTGGGAAGCTTGATAATGCCTGTTAGCTATATGACGAACAGTGAACACCATATCATACTGCTCAGAAATTGTTTGCACGGGGTGCCAATCTAATGGTAACAATGAATCGCTTCAATCATATTTTCTATTATTTTAAGCGCTAATAAGATAAAAGGTGATGAAACTTTTGATTAGACACATCTGGTTGAAGATGAGAATAAACAAATTATAGACAATAAAGCAACTAACGTTGTAGAGTTTCTGAAATGTTTAGACAACGTTGGCAGTCTTTGCTAATAGCGGGGCTAATAGACTTGTAGCTGGCTCCAAGTGAAACGAATTCTATATCTCTTGACGGCAACAGTTTAAATTATGCATTATATTTTAACAATTGAGCGTATTCGCGTAGGCTAATACATGTATAAGTAGATGTGGGATTTCACTTCTTCCATACCCTGGCTAGTGTTAAAGGGATCTTAGCGAATAATAAATAGTCACGCTACTCTTCATCCTGTTCACAACTGGGTCCGAGGTTATAAAACTTGAGAATAATCTCAAACTCAAAATAAAGCACACTGATTGGCTGCTTCCGAGCATGTGCTCAGAAGCAGCCAATCAGTGTGCTTTATTTTGAGTTTGAGAATGTACTCAAGTTTTATAACCTCGGGGCCAGGCCTCTGGAATGATATAAAGCTTATGTCTGTCCTCCCACCTTTACTCCTGTGTTACTCGCTCTTTTGATCCGTTAACAGCTACCTTGAGTATCGATTTTGTCTTAGCCAGGAATGACGAACTTGACCAGAGATCAACAGGCAGTTAGTTTTCTCTCAGTTTGGCAGTCGGGCTCTGCATCCCAAAATCATGCAGGGTTACGAAACATGGCAGTGCATTTGTAATTGATGGTCCAGTCTGACAGTTTTTGTTGTTGTGTTAACCTTTGCTTCACGATAAACAGCTATGGCCATGTGCGGACGGACAGTTAACCTAATCACACTTATCATGGGCATGCTTAGACCGCCTAAGCGGTTAACCAGTACTAAGTGCACATACTTTCGCCTGTAACTAACAACTAACCAGAAAATGACTTTATATATAAGCATTTTGCTTACTGTCAAATCCTTTTACTTTTGAAATTGTATTGTATTTATACATGTATGAATGTAATTTATAGTTAATAAAAAAAAATCGCGTAAACCAACTAAAAACTGTCCTTCTTGAATCAGCTAGGAGAAACGAAACGAAAGTAAGTCGCCGTGCCGGGTATCGAACCAGGGACTACTTCAGTTTGACGCGCTACCGACTGAGACAGATCCGTGTTGATTAGATTTCTCGTCTTGCTATGATTTTGATGTCTTGGTTTGAAAGGCTGGCTGAGCAGAACTCCTCCATGTTGTTGGCCATATTTCACCTCAGTTTATTGAACATATGGTTACCTTTTTACATCCACCATTCCCGTTAACTGAAAACCCAAACTTACCACACATATTTACGCCTTTTAATAGACAGGTGTAGGGGAGTGTTTTAATCTTTCGGTGTGAAAACTCTATCATTGCACGTGAAATTGGCTAGGAGGCTCTGAATCAGACATTTTTCTTATAATATAAAATGGTCATGTCTATTTTTTTTAGAACTTTAGTCCGCTGGATGCCAGTCTAATTCAAAGTCTGCAGCATGTCAAACTAATCACCGACGTATGTACTAGGTACGATTTACTATAATATGAGCCGTGACACGAGAAAACCAACAAAGTGGTTGTGCGCCCAGCCCAGATTCAGATCAGCCTGGCCAACAGCCCAGTCCGATCAGACTCTAAGCGCGGAAAGGGTAGCTAAGGGTCTAAGCTACCTCCGTGCGGACAATGAAGATCAGACTGGGCAGATGCCCAGGTTGATCTGAGTCTGCGCTCGGCGCACAGCCACTTTGTTGGTTTTCTCGTGTCGCGGCGCAATAAATTCTGAAGGAAGGCCCTAGGGAAGCAATGGAACTTCCAAGAAACGAGGCACACTCGGTTTAATTTAGTCTGTTCATGTGCATAGAAGATTTTACATGAGTGCTCATGTATTATTGAATTTATTAAACGAGTTGGGGAGAAAGATAAGATGCGAGGCTCTGCCGAGCATCTTATCGTTTTCACCAACGAGTTAAATAAATTCAATAAAACAGGAGCACGAATGCAAGATTATATTTATCATATGACACTAAAATCGCATTTTATTAGCAAATTTTGCATTTAACAGTAACGATTTCGCCATTAGAAAACGCGACGTTTTATGGACGTCAACGCATAACGTTACGGCGTAATTTGCATATTTAATCCACTTGTGGATTATCTTTTTTCATGCATGGCTTTATTACACTCTCAGATGCGACGTCATATGATAATATTGTAAATATTATCATATGAAATATTGCTCATCTGAAATATTGTAATATTGTTACATCTGAAATATTGTAAATACATCCTAGGGGTACATGGTAAAGCATGTAACTTGGCGTCTGTCGGTAAATTAGGACGATTTCCTTTATATAATGATATTTGTGAAAATATTACTAAGTATTATTCTCGCCTGTTGCAAACGAATTCGGATACATTACTTGGTCAAACACTACAAACTAGTATAGATTTACACATAAAGGTTTTAAGTCTTGGTATAGTGGAGTAAAACTTATTTCAAGTGAAGTAAATTTGGAAGACTACAATCTTGATCAAGTTAAAAATAATTTGAAGAATAGATATAAAAATATTTGGTTCTTAAATTTTCATAAGGAGGCAGTGCAAAATTAGGGTAAATTGAGAACACTGTATTTATTGAAGTCTTCCTTTCAAAGAGAACACTATTTAGATACTGTTACTGATGCAAGCAGGCGAAAATGTTTGACTTCGCTGAGAATTTGTTCTCACAAGCTAGAAGTAGAATCCGGCAGATATATAAAGAAACCATTTTCAGAAAGAATTTGTAAATGTTGCAGTTTAAATTAAGTTGAAGATGAAAAACACTTCCTATGCAGTTGTCCCTTATACGATTCCGAAAGATATATGTTTTTCAAATACATAATAGATTTAGTTCCATCTTTCAACACTCTTGATGATTCTGCAAAAATGATCTGGCTGATGACATGCGAAGATACTGATATTATACAAAAACTAGCTGATTTTGTCTATAAATGTTTTAGCTTGCGCAATGTACGATAGTTACTGTGTTATGGAATGTTTGGTTTATCGGGCATATATATATATATTTCATTTGCCGCATACCATCTGTCTATGATGGGAACCTTTTATTGGCTCAGCATTTTGTGATTTCATATTGGACGAGTTCAACAATTTGTATTTTGCGAACCTTGCCGAGCAAAGTATATGTTGCAGTTGTGAACTGGTCTAATGGATTTCATGAAAGGGGTACTCGACTTTGATAATCTGCTTATCATAGACAGCTTTGTTACATTTTAAGATAAGCTTATATGTTTCGATGGCGTTATTTTCATACTGGACTGAGCGTTATTGTGCAGATGTCCTGTGATTATAATGTGTGAGTGGTAACGTGTATTGGTTAAGTCTATAATTCGTTATTGTGTGTTTACATGTTTTATCCAAAATTAACAAAATATTTGTTATTGTAATATGTATGTTCATGCAATTTATAGTTAATTTTATACCATGAAAATGGTCCATAATTGGCTAATAAATATCTTATCTTATGTTATCTTATCTTATCTTATGATAAAGTAAAGTAATGTTGCACACGCACTTTGTACTAAGACAGACAAATAAAAAGAAAACATAACATAACCTGCTAGTAACAAAGACAAAGAGAAAGCAAGACAAATAAGTGGGTCTTGTTGGAAAAATTTAATTTTGGCCAAACCTCAGCTCATAATGTACCTTACTGTGCCATCAGAGACTGAGCACACAAGCGATCACACCCAGTGTGCACCCTGAGTTCCGAAATGGAAGCCGTTCCTTCGCGTATCGTCTGAATGCTCGGAACACAAAAGACACTGCTCATATATTATTTTCTCAAAATTTGTGACAAATCCGATACACATTCAGATTATTTATATGTATATACTTCGAAACGACATGCATTTCTTTAAGTGTATAATTTTAAATCAAAATGATCCTGAGATAGAGGCGAAGTGTGCAGAGAAGAACAGGTGTTCGCGGATGTAATTTTCAAACAATTCTTCAGAAATTGGTCACTCATGTCAAAGCAGTACAAAACGAAGAGCTATATACGTGTTGCTCAAATAATACGCAACAAAAACTTAATAAGAAACGCCGAATGCGAGGTTTTTTATTTGTGAAAAACAGGACAAACAAAGTTAGGTATCAAGACAGTGTAAACAAGATGTCACTTAATATTAGGTATCAAGAAAGTGTAAATAAAAATTCACTAACTATAGGATTTTCTATTGAACAATCTAATTTGATTTGTTCAAAACAGATAAGGAAAACTTTTTATCGCTGTTAATAAAGTAATGAAACGCAATTTCTGAAATCATTCGCTAAAGAAAATACAATATAATTCCATAAACTACTCAATGTGCATTTATGCTTCCGTTTTGATCCTATTGTTTGTTTCACGTTTGCATTTTAATTATGTACAGTTTATAAGGCAATAAATATGTTTAAACTATACGATATGCGAAGGGGCCAGAAGTAATGTGTAACCTACCTGTATGTATGTGTATTTATTAAGTCTCTCATAACTCTATTAGAACGGTCTTGTACTGTGATAAAGTACCACTTTTATTCATATTTTATGTGTGATTATGTACAAAAGCGAGACTTTAACATGTTTAATAAACTGTTGTATGTAAAATAGAGCATTGAGAGATGATACATGAGCATTATCGACCGTACATACAAACACACCATGCTCTGTTGACTCTTACCACAACCTCAGTGTAGACCTTGTATGTTACGAAGTATTTGGGACTCTAGTAATCTTAAAAAGTATTATATAATTCAAAAGATTATTGCGTCCAGATAGAGTTCGTTATATCAGTTGAGTATCATTTTTGCATGCTTTCATATTTATTGATCTCTGACAACAATGAAAGGCTATCTGTATGCATTCTAATATTGCATTTCGCAGAAAGATCTTGGCACATGTAAATGTAATAGCAGGCGGAGAATGTTTATCTATTGGAATTCTCATCCGATTAGATTGTTGATTCAATGTAATAAATGATTGGATCATTTTCATGTCAAATAAACGAACGTGCCGGGAATCTAAGTGGTTAATAAACGGCTATCGACCATACATGTAGGTGTTAAACAGCAGCGCCGTCACTTGGTTTGCGTAAAGTAAGAGCATCAATTGCGCTCATACTATGCTGTCTACATAGTACGGCAAACTACGAGTAGCCTTGCTAGCATGCGTGAAATAACATGCGCAGGCTGAAATGGCATAGTTTGCATTATTTTCAGGCAGTTATTTTTCATATTATCGATATACGATAATGGGAAAGAACTAGATTGCCCTTTACTTGAAACTGCATAAGCCACCAGTACAGAATGATCAGAAATAATAAGAAAACAAACTGTTTGTTGCTCTGCAGCATGTTTTCTATGGCAAGCCCTATCAGTATACCATATTTGACTTTTGATCAACTCGTTCGGTTTTACGAAACATGAGCCACGAAATAACAAACCCTACAAAGTTGCAAGTGGGCCCAGCGAAGATACAGATCACCTGGCCATCCGCCCTGTCTGATCAGGCTCTTCGCCGTGTGCTTAAAGGGTCTTAGCTAGCTACATGTACACAGCAAAAACTCTGATCAGACAGGGCGGATGCCCAGGCTGATTTGTGTCTGCTTTGCCACATGTCACTTTGTTTGTTTTGTCGTGTTGCGGCTCATATGTATTGTACACGTCATGTTCGTGTCGTCTTCGTCTGGATGCTGTTGGTTGGATGTGATCTTTGATGGCATCGTCCTTATTACTTTCGAGAAAAAGAAAAGACTAACTGCACAACAAACATAAAACAGTTAACTGCGTTTTTTTTATTATTATAATTATTATTATTTGTTTTTTGTGTTTCTTTTTTGAAAGGTCTAGTGCCAGTCGGCTGGTACATGTAATAGCCATTTTACGTTAAAATCACTATTTACAGTCGACTGGTAATAGCCATTTTAACGTGAAATCGCTATTGCCAGCTAGTTGGTACTTTTAGTATTTTCCCATATTTTTTATTATGAATTTAAAGTTGAACCAGTTGCATCCCACTTAAAGTTTATAGCTGCATACTAAGGACTTTGGCGTTATGTTGCTGAGGAGCCTCGTTAACTCAGTGGGTTAAACATTGGCCAGCTAAGATAACGGTCTGAGTTAAATCTCGATGGATGTGGATTTTTTTACAATTGTTAACCGGATTCCATTGTACACAAACTTTCATTACCACTCTTCCGTCTGCTTGACATTACTGAAACGCTATTGAAAGGGCCGTAAAACCGCAAGTGATTCATCTGAGTTATAACTGTAAAACTGCTTGTAGGATTGGTAACATTAGACCCGGCCTCCATTGCAAGTGGTTAAACGGGCTGTTGATCATTATCACTGCTTTGGGTTAGAGCCTTGCTCAGAGAAAAGATCTGCTCGCGGAAGGGGATGTGATTTTTTGTGGGAATTCCTGATTTCCTCTAATTTTGCGTTACAAACGCTCCGCTGAGCGGGGCAATATAACAGGGGTGATAGTAGGAAAGGAAACAGCAGATGATCAGAACAGTTATGTATCTGACATCTTCAGTCCAAGAGAAATCATCGGCTAATCATGACGCCAAAAAGGGGTCATTATAAGCATCTCAGCCTAAGCATCTGCACAGACAGACCAGATGGCTTGCTGTCACTATGTATAGTCTACAAAATTAGTAGACTGTTGATGATAACAAGGACCGCGGAGATGCAAGGCTTATACAACACAGGCAGTAACATCATTTCTTTGTTGATGGAATGAAAATATATGAAATCGTGGCCAGTCATTATAGACTTTGAAGTTCGAATGATTGTAGAAAAAGTGTAAATATAGAGCAATCAGTGATTTATACATGCATAAATGAGAGTGAAACGGTGAATTTAAAGAAGGAAGCTTGCTGATAAATATAATTTGCCCTTCTAAGAACAAAACTTGAAGAAACTGGCATTAGCGTTATGTTATTTGTGCTGCTACCAGTCAACTGGCCATTGCTGGCTTTACGTGGCAATTACTATTACCAGTCAACTAGCAATAGCGATTTTACGTTAAAATCGTTATTACCAGTCAACTGGCAGTAGCGCTTTCAACGTATAATGGATATTACCAGTCATCTGGCAATAGCGATTTTAACGCAAAATCGCTATTGACAGTCGACTGGCAATAGCCACGCCGCTATTTTTTACCATACATATCCGTTTTAAAGAGCAGCTGAATATGACCGTGAGCCAATCTAGCTGAAACTTGTCCCTGACTGCAAAATATTAAGATCAGGTAAAATGCTTTTACATGTAAGTAGGAGATTTGTGTAAATCTAGCGAACAACCAAAATTGTTGCTATTTCGTTAGTTTGAGAAGAAAACACCTGTATCACTTTTCTTTCCTGTTTCCGGACAAACTCTGTATATATCTACAAGCGCGTGATACGAATCAGAGCGACACAATTAACGCAAATTTTATAATTATTTAAACGGATACATTTTTAACACTGACATAATCTGTAAATTGTCTTTTTCTTAGAAATGAGCTCAAAATCCGGACATTGCAATTGATTTCCTCTAAATAATGCAATTCTGCTTAACAGCGGTTAATGAATTCCCTACTGCAAATTGCATTTGCCATTTCACAATAGAAAACAAGAAGTTGAAGAATGCAAAATCATTGTATCTTTATTGTGTTTTGGCGTGATGGAAGTCTTTCCATTAACCCTTGATGCGCTAATAAAGCCGGCAAAATTTATGTCGGGAAAACTTCAAACCATTTCGTCTAGTTTAAACATTTAATTGCCATATTGTTATGCAATGGGGTTGGACCACAAGTTCTACCAACATTAGTTACGGCCCTTCCCGTACAATACAAATAAAAGGTGAACAAAGGCGGTACAAATATAAACAAAAAATCAGGTTAAGTATAAGAAACAAATGCAAATAATAAAGGAAAAGGGAGAAAGGTGTCAAAAATTAGGAGAAATAGAATACTATAAAGAAGAATAGAAGTAACAACCAGATGGGCACGCAACAAGAATCAACTTTGAATCAACGCTGATTCAACGTTCAGATACTGAATCAGCATTTTTCCAATGTCGATTCTACGTCGCTCACCCCCTGGGCGTATAAATAAGAATGAAAACTAAAGTATGATAAAAAAATAAGAAGAAAATAGAAAAATAAAGAAGATAAAGGGAGACTAGTAGATATTAGATATCGCAGAAGAAGGCATCCAAGTCAGAGCTTGTCCAGTCCTAGAGGACCACCAGTCCATTTCGTCCAAGACATATTGATGATTCAAAGAAAAGAGAGCAAACAAGAGTAGCTCAGGATAAGCCATCGTTGGGCCTGATCAGGAGGCTTATTATGAGCTGCCACATTTGGAGCTAGACTGTTTGCAAATTCAACATTTTTCATTTTTAGAGCTTTAGTATTAATGAGCGGCAACATAATGAAATGTATTAGTAGCATGTGCAATCAACGGAGTCACAGTTTACCCTGTTCGACTGTTAAAATTTACAGATATGAAGGACTCCAGGACTCCATACAGTGAAATACAAAGGCTCAGCTCAGACAGCAAATCTGAGTCTTAGCTTTACATGTTCGTACAAACAGATGACTATTTTCCTTTTCGCAAACCCAGCTCAGAAGCCCGCAAAACGCTGCGACTGACCAGAGTATACACTTACATGTAAATGACAAATGCGCAAATCCAATATAATGTTATGGAGGTGCACTTGCTCCTGTAGGACCAAATTCTGTCTTTTAAGAGCAATTTTTCAAGATGGATTTCTTCTTACAGAACGTCAGTCTTCGGCATTTGCATTCGGCATTGGTCTTGTAGATTTCAAAATGCGAAATGCGCATGCCAGACCAAACTGCACATGCGCGCAGTTTTATCTGGGCATGCGCAGCTTTAAGTTACCTTAAATCATTTTTCCATGCAACGAGTACTATTTGTCTGTACTCGTAGCTTAGTTTTATGGGCAAAAATGGCTGTTAGAGAACAAATTGACTGACATGCTAAAACACCAAAAATATAAAACGACAATAAACTGATAGAAAAATGACATACAGTGGCAATGTAAAATCAATAATGGCTTTCATAATTGGTCTGTAAAAGTTCCGGTCAGCAAAAGCCGTCAATGGAAAGTGTCTAGCTGTTATGCTGAACTAAGAGACCCACTAAAAGCATACGCGGAGCTCGGAATGTACTTAGCTCGAAAGTTCTATAGAGCCAAAATATTAATATTCCATATAGGTAACTAAGATTTTACATGCAATAACACAGTCTTTTTTTCCCCATTATTCCTTAATTAAGCCTTTATCATATATTTGAATATCATAGATTCCTTTAAGATCTGGGCTACAGTCTGAGCAACCTTTTGACTTTTAAGTGAATCGTTCATATTAAGCCGAGCGGAACAACATTATAGGATGAATTCGAAACAACAAAGAAAATACCGTAAGAACAGAGAGATAAGCAAGAAAAAGAGGGAACGATCTGTAGGAAAATCGAAAACGATAAATAAATAATAATAATAAAATAATAAGTCCATGCGCCTACTTCTTGGAAGCGTTCCCCTGCGCCATGACTTGTGACTAATTATAGCTAAGTAGCTAATTATATCTCCTATCGATTGCACTTTCGATTTGACACGTCAAAAGATACGTGAAAATTCAGGTTTAAATATTCGATCCCACCCACTTTTCTTGACACTTCCGGTCGTAGAAAGGATATGCAGAAATCCTATCTCAAATGATGAACTGTTAATCCGTTGTGTTTCTGATATAACTTCTAAATGGGTTCAATAGTTTTCCCATAAAATGAAACCAATAATTCACAATCCACAAACGTGAGGACATTTATATAATAACGAAAGAAAAGAAATTAGTTACATTGTAAAAGCTAAATTGGCAGTTTCGCATTTCTCTTTGATAATACAGAAAGTTAAATCTGAAAAGGATCGAGTCACATGCATAAAATACACAATATATATATATGAGCCGGTCTCTGTGAAAACCGGGCTTAATGACACAGAAATAAAAATTAAAATATCTGATCACTGGAAAGTATTAGCTTTTCTAAACATTTCCTGAAAATTTGAGAGGGCTACCAATATTTATAACGAAGATATGGGCTTTAGAACCATACGTCGGGTATATACAAGCCGTAAACGTTCACCGGTAGCTTTAACAGAAGTTACTGCTTACTGCTTTAACGCTGCTAGCTGCCATTGGGCATCGCTGCCTGCAATTACTACTTACCGTTTTATCTTGCTAGTAATCAAAATGCATTGCTACCAGCAATTACTGCTTACCGTTTTTGTCACTGCTAACAGGCAAAGAGCATGCCAGCTGTGACTGTTTATCGGTTTATCACTGCTAGCGGCGAAGGGCATCGCTTCCGTGAGTTACCGTTGTATCACCGCTTGCAGCCAAAGGTCATCGCTACCAGCAGTGACTGCTCACTGCCTTATCCCTAGTAGCAATAATATCACTGTAAAGAATCGGTAGAGTTCACGGTAAAATAACTGGAAACCAGCTGCCAGTCAATTTCCCCTTATTTTTACGGGCGCCCGTAAAAATTGCAGGAATCATAACGCAGAGTAGGGTAGAATTGGACAGATTTGGTTCAGGTCATACAGCCCTTCAACTCTATAATGGTATTTTCGAGTGCGGTACGTTAACATAACCCTACCATAGCGGGATATCCAGAAATGATCTACTGGCATATGCCCGTAGAAAATACGGGAAATGGACTGGAGCTGGTTGCCAGTTATTGTACCGTAAAATCTGCGGATTTTTTTACATTGTTGGTAGCACTTCAAGCAATGACTGCTTGCCAGTTATCACTGCTAGCAGCTTTAGATCATCGCTGCAAATGGCTACATATACTGCTAGCATCACTGACAGTGCCATAGTGTGGCACTGTCAGCAGAAACTGTTCCTGCTTACCGCTATATTGCTTACTGTTTTATAACTGGTAACAACAATCATAGGCCATCACTACAAGCAGTTACAGTCTATTATCAATATTGTAATAATAATAATAATAATAATAATAATAATAATAATGAAAATAATAGTAACAAGTCTGAGCAAAGGGTGCACAACAAGGATATTCACTGTTTTCAAGCCCAACTGCAGCCTTTGGACGCATCACTACAATGCAGTGATGCGTCCAAAGACTGCAGTTGGACTGGAAGACACTCATTGTGCACTCTTTGCTCAGACTTATCTGTCCAATACTTAGAAGACTTACTGTAACTGAGCAATGAGTTATCAACTTCTGAAATGTTAGGCAGACCCGGGCATATATCATAGCAGACTGGAACTTATGCAAAATTTGCAACAAAACACTTTTGTGGATTTTCTGTTTTCTCTTTAGTCTTTTGTGGTGAATATTTAAAGGGTCATAAGCAGTGATCATTAGTGGAAATGTTGTCCAAAGCCACCCTCGCAATCTATATTTGTGGTGCTCTTGAGAGCGATAAATATGACCTCATCAAACCGGTTATTACACTTTGATAGTTTTCGTTGTTAATGAATCACACAAATATTGGTTAATACGTTGAAATATGGGACGATTTTGGATTGTTCTGTTGATATTGCTTGGGTCAGATGTAATGCTGAAGTTCAAGCTGTGTGCTGTCTACTGCGACATAGATAGAGGATATTGCATGAGTGTCCCTGTATTATTGAATTTATTAAACGAGTTGGGGGAAAAGATAAGATGCGAGGCTATGCCGAGCATCTTATCGGTTTCCCCCAACGACTTTAATAAATTCAATAATACAGGAGCACGAATGCAAGATTCTATTTATCATATGACATTAAAATCGCATTTTATTAGCAAATTTTGCATGGCTTTATTACACTCTCAGATGCGACGTCATATAATGAACTTGTATAAGGGTAGGAGCAAACGTTCAAACTACATGTACACTGTCGACTTTGGCTGTTGACTGTCTACCGAGACCTGTGTCATTGCGTAGAGTACATGGTATTGGAGAAAATATGTATTTACAATATACTTAGAGGCAACAGAAAGTATACAGAGTCCCTAGTCTTGATTTTTCGACAGATGTCTATATAGCTGCATAATACCTAGGCACTGTTAAAAAATACAAACATTTTTGCATAAATTGTGAAAATCGCGACAATTTTCAGTACGATCGGTCAAAGGATAGGGACATGGTATCGTTGTATATGGACAAGGGACTAAATCAACATTGTCGCTTGAGTAGCTCCCCTTTAAACATACAATTTGGACAATCGAGATTAATGTTATGCATATTTATGATTACATCGAAAAAAGGATGAAACGTTGGAAAGGGCACTCTTAAATGAAAAAAGGGGTAAAGTATCAAAGTTTCGTAACTAGAAAAGAAGTTTTGGCGTCTTCTGGTAACATGCATTGAATTTGCATAAAGTTCTTGTGGAAAGTTCATTTGCAATTTTCTTTCGAATTAACATGTCTATGAGGTTCATTTCATACGTAGACAACGGCAAGAAGCCAAACAACAATTTTCCGAAAATTTTAAGTGAAAACGTTTAACACCAGGTAAAAAAGAGAAACATTTAATTCTTAATTATTTTAATTGAAAAGGATATAATTTGAAACATGTAGCATTTCTAACCATGGTTGAAGCCGTTTGGTTTGAGTTTCAGATTAAATGACGATGTGATTTACTCACAGACATTAGCGCTAGACATTCGTACAGAATGCCATTTGTCATATGCGAAGAGATTTTTTAAAATGAAACTTCTAATTTTGAATGGAATACCTTAACTCCATTATTAATGACTGCAGAGCAATTTGTGTTTGTGTTTTGCAGAGCTCACGTTTATCAAAATGAAGCTATTAATATTTCCATGCAGCCATTTACAAGAGACCCAGTATTGAAAATCAAAAACTGTATACTTTTTATTGCCTCTGCGTATATCTTGAGAGCATAAGCTGTAAAGTAACATTCAATAAAACTAACTGTTCCCATCTTCTGGGGGCCCCGGTAGCTCAGTAGGCTAAGCTCGCTGGCTAACTGATCTAGCGGTAGCAGGTTCAAGACCCGCCGTTGGCGAGAATCTTTCCGACTGAAAACGGGTTTCTTTTGCTCACAGCCTTTCGTTATCACCCTCCCATCGTCCTGATATGACTGAAATACTGTCATAAAGGGACGTAAAATCGAAAGCCATCCATCCATCAATCCAAGCTTCTGTCCTTTAACCTTTAATCATGAGTAGTATTCTTATAGTGCCTAAATATGCGCTTTTCATAGGGGCCTACAGCTTACTACACACTATTTAAATACTGGAGTGATACAAACAATTTTAAATATATTTTTATCAGCTACTCCGGGCAGTAGGAAAGACAAGGTACTGTTCTTTGTGTCACAGCACGATCACATTTTAACTTGGTTGCTTATCCAACAGTACTGTATTTCTTACTGTCATAAGATGGGGGCTTTCCTTAGCACGACGCCATGATTTTTTTTCGCTTTCACCTATTTTGGGATAGAATTATCTAAACATTATTTATAGTCCCAAATAACATAAGCTTGGTTAGAATCTGCCCTCAGTCTTTTCTTAGAATTTTGCGAATATGTATATTACTCTTAGTGAGACAAATCAAATAAACATTATAAAAAACGAAAATGTTCGAACATTGAAATATAAGCCGCGACACGAGAAAACCAACAATATAGTTGTGCGCCTAGCGCAGACTCAGATCAGCCTGAGCATCCGCCCAGTCTGATCAGAGTCTTCACTGTCCGCATTGAAGTAGCTTAGACCCTTAGCTACCTTTTAAGCCCTTAGGAAAGAATCTATCTGATCAAACTGGCCAGATGCCCAGATTGATCTGATTCTGTGTTGGGTGCACAACCACATTGTTGGTTTTCTCGTGTCGCGGCTCATATATAGCTGAAAGGGTTCCAAGCATAGAGGCATTTTCATGAGCATGCATAATATTGTAGATTCGGTTTTATTGTGCAGACGCTGTACAATCGAGTCTGCTATTTGTTTTCCTCTGGGATATTCTGTAATTCCAAAAGAGACATGAACCTGCAGAACATAGTACTAATGTCTATTTCAATTTCGTTGCAGGTTGAGACGAAAAGGCGGAAAGTGGATTCTAAACAAATACGTACTGCTGTTTATAGTTGTTATCAATATTATTGATTGTGCTCTGGTCCTTGGTGAGCTTATTCTTGATCTTCATCATGTAAAAAGTAAGTTTCTTTAATAAGCGGTAAACAAATGATAATTGAGCCGCGACACGAGAAAACCAACAATGTGGTTGTGCGCCCAGCGCACACTCAGATCAGCCTGGGCATCCGCCCAGTCTGATCAAAGTCTGCGCTGTTCGCATGGAGGTAGGTTAGACCCTTAGCTACCCTTTGAGCACTTAACGTAGAGTCTGATGAAAATAGGCGGCTACCCAGGCTGATCTGAGTCATGGCTGGGCGCACGACCACTTTGTTGGTTTTCTCGTGTCGCGGCTCAATTATCTATTTCATATGTATGCAGACACTTCAATGTTTTCGCTGCCAGTATGTCAAAGGGAGACATTTTTTGTGACTTCCTGTTTGCTTTCTCGGACGACAAGTCTACTCTTAAAGGGAAGAGGGTGTTAGAGATTCAAATTCTTTTCTTTTTAAGAGCTGACCTCATTGAGACGGAGATGCTGTTTGTGTGTGTGTGGTGGGGGGGGGGGGGGGGGGGGGGGCACAAAAATAAAGATGACAGATATGCTTCCTCTGGGCGTGTATGTATTCTCGGTGAAAGTACATTTCCAACAATATTGAAAGACATCATATTAACATCATGGTGCAACGTCAGCAATGTTGACCCGAGGTTATTTGGTTATTTCAACAAATACTGTATTAATCCTAATAAACGCCCCAACTCTCTTAAACGACCCTGCTTCTTTTCCGAAAATAATGTTATACTTACTTGCATAAAATTCCTATTCGTTTCATTGGCAGAGGTAGTTCTTTGACAAGGTGTCTACTCTTAAAGCAAATAAGTTGCCCCCACAGGAGGAAATTCTTTCTATTAAGAGGAAGGAATCCTACTGAAAAGATAGGCAAAAATAGTTAAGTTGCTTCCTCTACAAGTTTACCTATTCCCCTAAATACTGTTTATTAGAGGTAATTAGCGGTGGCATATTTATTACGCTTAAGGCTTTAAATAACGCCCCCCCACACACACACACACACACTCCCCTTTCTCAAAATGCAACGCGACCGGGACGTTTAATAGGATTAATACAGTGGTTACAGTTCCTTCTCGTGATCTCACACAATGATATCTCGAAGTACTGTACTGTTTCAACGAACATAGTTTGGACACATTTCCTATTTTTCTCTACATTTCAACTCACGTTATCTAACACTACTTGTATCACAAAGCAAATTTTCTGAAACCAGACAATTCGTTTGATATCAGTAGTTTGAGACAAATTTGCCTTTGTGATCTCGACAGTTGACTGTACTAGTACGTAGACAGTAAACTCCTTGGTATCAAATTATCATAATGATCACTATCTATGAATATATTCACGCCTGTTTAAACTTTTTTCTCACGGAAATATACATTTAAGAATACAAAATAGGATCTGTTTGCTAACTATCCGCTACTATTAAGCGTTGTAGTGACACTTTATGTTATTGTCTCACAAGTAACGTGTTTCTTTCATTATCTTATAACCCATGTCCAGAAACAATTTTATTTTTCTTTCAGAAACATTAACAAGGTCGGAAGAACGGACGGCACTATTTCTGGACCAGCTCCAAACGATATACCCAGAACAGTTCGGAAATTTCACTCCAGCTCATATAAACGAAGCCTACAATTTGATTCTAAGATCCAGAATGTCTTGGTCATACTCTGACGACAGATCAATACTATGTACTTTGACTTCTAATGAAAGGAACATTTCATTCCATATTAAAGTTAATTCTTCAGTTTTTGTTGCAAACTCCTCAGACTATGCAGATTCCTATGCTGTAAATAGATCAAACAATATAGATTCTATACAGTATAGTACCAACAGTATCAACTTCACAGATTTTAACTCAGGGAATTCCGCAAACAACGATGAACCGGTCCTAAAGGTGTTTGGATTTCTCTTCCATAAGATTAGTCTCACCATATGTATTATACTGGTCGTATGGGTAAGTATAAAGATTCGATCCTGCAACTGTTCATTGAAAGAGACCTCGGTGCTTTAGATCAAAAAAGAGTAACAGGGTATTAGAGGGATAATTTTCCTTATTATTCATTAAAACATAAGGTGTGACCACTCATTAGTACCGTCTTGCCGAGACGGCTCTAATAAATGGTCGCGAAATATGTGTTTGATAAGAAATAAGAAAACAATATGTGAAAAATTATTTTCAGTAGCCGTCCTTATCTGGAGCTCTGCAGAGTTGACTCTTTCACCAATCAGATTTCATGATCACGAGTTGTAATCAGCCTTAATTCATTTAAGAATTTCTATTTCGTAAAGTTTAGCCTATGTTAACCCAGCAGGGTCACGACGTTGAAATGACGTCGTTCTGACGTCATGTGCCCGTTGGGTTTATACTGTATAAGAATCGAAACTACTGTGTTACATGCAAACTTCAATGTCACTCACTCTGACGGAGTTCAAAATATCAATTATTTCCTGCGAGGAATGTCTCTTGATCATAGGAATAATCGCGGGAGATACTTGTCATGATGGCGATGGTAGAGTTACAAATAGTCCAGCTGAGTCTGAGATCGAGATAAGTCAAGACATCAACTGACCCAAAACTCAAAATGTTTGGTGACTTTTCATGTTGCATGGTATAATCTCACCCGATGGGTCGGAATTTAAAGATTGGACGCGGCTGGCCGAACCCCTGGTTGAAATTCCGACTCAGAGAGTAAAATTTGACTAGCCAATGGAGATTTTTCCTCGCACTTTTAGCGAACTGATTAACATCAGATCGGATAAAGCTTCACGAGTGCAAAATTGTTTAATCAGTAGTCTGAAGCCGTTATGAGCAGCCCATGTAACTGGGTGTCAACACAATTTGTACCTTTAAAAATAGAAAAATAAGAGAATGACTGGACGAATGGTTTTCTTACAGAAGGCAAAAACAAACTTTTATCTCTTACGTTGCGAGCGTCAAGCTGCTCACAACGTCGAATAACAGCTTTCAGAGACATCGTCACCATTAAGTGGCGTCAAAAAATATGTGAACCGTTTTCAAACGACATTCCATTTGCATTTTCAGCATTATAATGGAAATATAAGACAAAAAAAATGAGCCGCGACACGAGAAAACCAACAAAGTGGATGTGCGTCCAGCGCAGACTCAGATCAGCCTGGGCATCCATCCAGTTTGATCAGACTCTTCGTTAGGTGCTCAAAGGGTAGCTAAGGGTCTAAGCTACCTCCATGCGCATAGCGAAGACTCTGATCAGACTGGGCGGAAGCCCAGGCTGATCTGAGTGTGCGCTGGGCGCACAACCACATTGTTGGTTTTGTCATGTCGCGGCTCAAATACGTCTTGTAACAAATGGAAGAACTCGTTGCTACATTGTTATGAAAGATAAAAGCTTCTAATATGAGCTAATAGCTTATCTTGAATATGTTACAGTGAGAGAAAAGAGAATGTTAGTAGTCCGATATTCTTTTGTTTGTTTTGTTCTTTCAGAATTCGTTTATAAAACAATCAATTTAAAATTTTGTTAATAATGATAAAATCATTTCCAACTATGCAGTCAAGAAGACCATTTGGTTAGTGAAAATTATATAAGATATTGTTTTTTGCTTCATTGGACCACCTAAAAAGCTAGATTTAGCATTTTAAAAATGCATAGAAAAGTCGTTCTCTTGAAAGCTCACAGAATCTCAGCGTTTCAACAGCTTATTATTATAAATATTATCATTATTATTCCTTTTATTTCCTTCCTAATTTATTCACATTATCTAAATATAAAAAAATCGATGTTAAAATTAAATGAACTCTTGTTCTTCTGTCATTGTCTTTGAAATTTTCAAAGCCTGATAATGATTGCACTCAAACATCTAAACAGCGTATATATATATTATTTTACTGGTTCTTGAAGTGTTAAGATAGGTACTTTTTGAAAAGATTTGACTAGTATTGTTTCCTTTTTTGACATTTGAATCATATGTTGCGCAACAAGAGTAAGAAATTAAATAGTGAGTAAAATAATTGACAAACGCCCATTTCTGATTCTTTGTTTTATTTATTTACAAGAAACAATTCTCTTCCAATCTCAAAATCTCTAAAACAAATTGATTACAAGGCATTTTGACAATATGATTGAGAGCATATATGGCCAAGAACCCCTTAATATCTGTTTTAATTATTAAATCGCAAGGGAACGGTCAACAAAATATATAGTAAAGAGAATTGTGGTCGGAATTTACGAACGTCTTAATTTCGGCTTTCAGATTTAAATTGGTTGATAAAGGAAAAAGCATTTGTCTCAAAAGCACACTATTGATTCGAAACGGAACAAACTTAATTCCTTTCAATTTCTTCTGCAATTGATCTTCTAGTTTTCAAACCACCAGATCCTGATTCAATTCAATAAGTTTAATGGCTTTTATTTAAAGACAGAAATCGCTAGTTTTTCCTGTATGAAATCTAGATCGATGTCGTTGGGTGATGTAGGTCCTTTTGCCTTTCTAACTGCATCTCGGTCGTTTCGAGTCATTTAGAAGCTGCTGGGCTACTTTTTCGTCCAATTAAAATTTTGCAATTTAAAAGAGAGTTGGGGTCGAACCCCGATTTTTTTAAAGTCGGTTTCTAGGCTTCGGAATACGGAACAGAATATCGCCTTTTTGAAAGTAGCTATACTATAGCTCTTATACGAATTTTAAGAACTGGTCTGATGCGTAACCGTCAAGTCCACTTTTTGCTAAGGTTGACTGCCCATTTCAGCACAATTAAAACCTTTTCTGCTACAGCTGACTGCTTACTGACATAATACCTTACCATGACAGCTTTAATATTGACATAAGCTATCTCTGCAGCAGTTGCGATTGAAAAACCGAAATCAAACTGATTCGACTTTCACTAATTTGAATATCATCAATTTGACACATAAGTGCTGGCTGAATGGAAAATACTACTGCACTCCCTGAACAGTCTGACCTTGGTCTACGAGGTTTGCTCAGACATTCCTGTCCAAATATTTAGTGAGGTGGTCACCTTTTACAGATCATTTTGGAACATTTATTTGCCTGTAAGACCAAATTCGTACCTGTGTTTATATATCAATTGTCAGAGTGAAATTTCAAGTATATTCAATTTTATGTACAAGCTATACCCTAAAATGAATAAGACGAAGAAGCTATCAGAATTCAGTTATGTCTATGCAAAGAGATATATTAATTAGCATCAGTTTCTGGAAAGCCTAAACTGCATTGGTGAAAGCCAGTCAACAAGTTCTTTAGTTTGAAAACTATTGCTCAAGACCTTGTATTGCCTATATGCTATTTATTCAAGGCCTTCTAAATAGCTGTTTTAGTCCAGTTTCCACACATATTTAGTTTTAGAGCTCTAAAACACCAGTTCAAATATTTCAATAGAAGAGTATTAGCATTCGAATCAGGAAGTCCAAAATTTGGCATTTCCATGCTTTCATTTTTAGGAGCCATAGAGATGACTTCTAAGCAAGTATTTACGCACAACTAGCCAGGTAAAAGATTTTGAACAGTGCACTGATTGCACATGCATAGTATGCTAAATCATACTGGTGTGACGTCCCTTATTCAGTGAATAAACCTTACCACCACTGAACTAGAAAGTGTAAACAGTTTGTAAAATTCGTAGAAGATCTTGAAGTACGTTACCTGAAAAAAGTTTGTTTTCGTTTTGTTTTCTATTCACTTATTTATCTTTTGATTTATTCATCTTATTCTTTCATGTGAATAAAAGTCAGTATGGCCTCTAGGCACTATAATCAAAGCTGAAAGAAGTAGAAGACGCTAATGAAAATAAATGGAGAGTTGATGACATTCTGCATGATATCTTATAACAGATTGGCGGACTTTCTGACCTTCATGAAAGTATTATGCAAATCTAAACTAGTCCATGGTGCATAGGGGGTTAGACAATTAGTAAGACTTTTCCCTCAGCGGATGGATAAATACAGTTAATGTGACTAATTGTATGAAATCTATTGACCTGTTGGGCAGATTTTTATAAAACTTCTAAGACATTTCTATACAGACCTGAAGTACATGTAGATTGTATTTCATTGGGGTCAAACTCGGACTTCTCGTCAAATGTTACAGACCTTGCGTGGAGATACACTTTGCTTTTGTTTTGCATATCTTTTGAATACATTGACGGTTGCTCATAAAGCATTGCAGTATTATCACTGTCTGAAATAGGTCAGGCCCGGAGGTTATAAAACTTTTTTCGTGCGCAACTCAGCTGAGCATGAAATTTTCTCTGCTGATAAATATGAAAATGCCAACTAATGTTGGCATTTTCATATTGATAAGCAGAGAAAATTACATACTCAGCTAAAGAGCAAGAAAACAACTGTACTTATCAGTAATTTGCCATTTATTAGCAGGTAAAATTTCATGCTCAGCTGAGTTGAGCATGAAAAAAGTTTTATAACCTCGGGGCCTGTTTTGACCGGGGACATGATAAAACTTCCTGTCAGGGTTACAGCATGTCTACCGATTAAAACACAGCTAGTGAAACATGTGACATTTTGCATTGCATTTCAAAAACTTTCAAGATAATATAACGATACATTGATAAGATAAACAACTTGAAATGTTTTTTTCAGTAAGTATAAGAGCTCTACCTGACTGCATGCGTCTGATCATAAGCGCGATAATACATGTGCAGAGTATCCTTTTCAGATGGTAACAATGATAATTGAGCCGCGACACGACAAGGCCAACACAGTGGCATGTGCGCCAGGTGGAGTCTCAGATCAGACTGGCCCGGTCTGATCAGAGTCTTCGCTGTCGCAACAGAGGTAGCTTAGACCCTTAGCTAGCCTTCAAGCGCACAACAAAGACTCTGAGACTTCTTTGGGCGCAGATGCCACTTTGTTGGGTTTCTCATATCGCGGCTCAATTATATAAGCCGCGGCAGGAGAAAACCAACAATGTGGTCGTCCGCCCAGCGCACACTCAGATCAGCCTGGGCATTCACCCAGTCTGATCAGACTCTTTGCTAAGCGCTTAAAGGGTAGCTGAGGGACTAAGCTACCTCCATGCGGACAGCGAAGACTCTGATCAGACTGGGCGGATGCCCAGGCTGATCTGAGTTTGCGCTGGGCGCACGACCACATTGTTGGTTTTGTCACGTCGCTGCTCATATGTGGAAACAAATGTGGTCATTCGTGTTTCGCTATTTGTCGGGTTCCTAGGAGATACGTTGATAAGTTGATACGGCTTAGACTATAAGAGACTTTCTAAGTCTTGCATAGTATTTCTAGCTTTTTGAACTCAAATTTCATAATCGTCTTTTAACACAAGCGAGAGACAAAAATATCTGCAATAAACAGCAATTTTGAGAGTACATCAATTTGCGGTGTTTCGCTGACAGTTTCTGCTCAAATCCGTCTCAAGTTCTTGTTCTAGAAAAGCTTTTTATTTTTTTATTTATAAAACTGATTATCCTCACAGCTTGCGTCACTAGCAACTTTCTAACTGAGCCGCGACGAGAAAAGAACAATATAGTGGTTGTGCGCCCAGCACAGACTGGGATCAGCCTGGGCATCCGCCCAGTCTGATCAGAGTCTTTGCTGTTCGCATAGAGGTAGCTTTGACACTAAGCTACCCTTTAAGCGCTTAGTAAAGACTCTGTTCAGTCTGAGCGGCTGCCCAAGCTGATCTGCGCTGAGTGCACAACCACTTTCGTGGTTTTCTAGTGTCGCGGTTCATATAGTTATGGCCTGTCATAACCGAAGCTCTTCAAAAATTACTGCGGAAACTATTAATTATTAAAGCACCATTTACTCGGAACACGGAGAGACTAATTTGTCAAAATGACACATGTAAGATAGTTCATATACTACATCTTGGAATCATTTTCAGTGTGATTTTCTGCTCAAAAATATAAATGAAGTCGTACGAGAAAGCACTACCCATCCAAAACACTAAAAGTGGAAAACACGTAACATGTTAAAAGCCTAAAGAAAGAGCATACTTGAACAATTATATTGTCAGGGAAACAAACGCTGCTATTTCCACTATTGATTGACTACATTTTCAATCTGGATCTACTCTAACTGGAAGGAATTTGCACCTAGATGTCCTAGAGATTTTTTACTTTCTTTTCAGAGAAAAGTCTATTTTGGAAGGGCTTCTTTGTCGAGGAAAGCAAACATAAAGTCACAAGAGTTGTTTCACTTTGTACAAATGGCGGATAGGGGAAAGTTGGGTAACTTCAGACAGCGGGTAATTTCGGACAGTGACATTGTTACCTTTATATGTCAGTTGTTTGGAATTAGAACAAAAATAACTGGCCGAACAGTGAAAATCCAGATGAGACGGCTCATTATGAGCCGTCTCATCTGGATTTTTACTGTTTGCAATGGTATGTTCGAATTTACCCCCATGTCCGAAGTTACCCGACTCTCCCCTAAATATGAAAGTGTTCTTCTATACTTAAAAGAGGAATCGCTACGGAAGAACTACAATTGAATAAGTCGAAAGACTACAGTAGAATTTATTTATTTATTTATTTATTTATCTATTTTTTTATTCATTTGATTAGTTAAACTTTCTTTTTACTCTGACACAAATCTAAATATAACAAATAAGTGTTCTCTCTGTGTATACGAATAGGCGTCAAGTAGAGCTTGTTGACAGACTGGGGATGGCACTAAACAAATGCGTAAATACTTATATAACTCTAAGTGCTATATGGTACTTAAGTGCCAACTCTCACGAAAGAGACATTAAAGCAGCATTCTATATTTCAAACGGTTTCCAATATCTTAGGGAATAAAGGCAATATTTTGGGGCAGACCAAAATAAGTATAATCGGTATATCATTTGGCAGTATCTTATATTTGATCTGCTCAATTTCCAGTTTTGGAAACGTAGGCTATTTATAATCGAGAATATCTGATGTATTTGTATCTGGGCAAACAACTATCTGTTCGAAAACGATCAATTCATGGAACGAAACAATAGTTAAGGACTTTACTTTGGCCGTTCGTACATTTAGTGGAGCTATTGATTTCTTTCTCGTGGCTATAAATTTAGTTTGCATTCTACGCGAAGGGTATTCCCATTTTCCAAACTTATCACATAGCATTTAGGTGTCTTAGAATGTCGACTATCATAAGCAAAAAGGCTTTTGATGGGAGTCGTACTGACTTCTCTTAAATATCTTTAGCTTATAAATAGAAAACCAATCAATTTCAAAGTGTAAATAAAGGCAGCGGTAGGAGGGGGATAGGCTCCGCCTTTCATATGCTGTGCCCAAGACACAGTGGGCCTCTACACCCCACCCCTTCCTACGGCTACTAGGCTATGGGAAACCTAAAGGGTACCTGATTACAGCTTTATTTGGTAAAGATAAATCTTTACCAAATGAAGTTGTAATCAGGTAACTGTTCTTATTGATGTATGATGCAATGGAAAAGATGCTATGAAATTTCAGACACTTTTTGAATAAGCCACAATTTCTACCTAAGAAATTTGAATATATTGCTAGGTTGTATGGAAATGAATGTTATTCTTCACGAGCATTTGAGCCGCGACACGAGAAACCCAACAATGTGGTTGTGCGCCCAGGACAGACTCAGATCAGCCTGGGCATCCGCCAAGTCTGACCAGAGTCTTCGTTGTCCGCATAGAGGTAGCATAGACCCTTAGCTACATTTTAAGCGCAAAGCAAAGACTCTGATTAATCTGGGTGGGTGCCCAGGCTGATCTAAGTCTGCGCTGGGCGCACAACCACATTTTTGGTTTTCTCGTGTCGCGGCTCATTTGTTTTTAAATAATACCCAAATAGTCTTTAATGAAAAACGAGATGATTGCATTCTGATTTAGTCTATCTCATAACCCTGCAAGCGCATTGGGGCACTACAGATGACTTTGCAACAATCACCTTAAATCTAGTCCTGTCTTCTGCTGCCCAAGTTGTGTATAAAGTACATCCTGCCACTTCTTAACATTGTTTTCACACCTCTTCTGCATAATTCTTCACCTCTTTCCTTTCTTTGTATCCTGTAGAATCGTCTTTGCTATACCAGAAGACCTTGAGATGTGACTAAAACGTATCAGTTCCCGCTTCTTCACCATAGTCAGGTGTTCGTTATCTTCTTTAAGGGTTGCTTGGATCTTTCTGCGAACATCCTCATCAGTTACAAAGTCCTTGTACAACATGTTTAGTAACCTTTGGTAGCAATTCGTCTCAAAGCGTTGCGTTCTTTTCTTTTACTTTGCTGTCACGGTCCATGCCTCACAAACATACAGAAATAAGGATATGGCGAGGGAGCGCATCAGTTTTACCTTTGATCTAAAATATGTTGGTATAGCTCCATATTGGCTTCAGCTTTGTCAGGCTGCAGTGGCTTGTACAATCTTTAAAAGAACCAAGTTTTAGCCATCATCTGAGACAATCGTTCAATGGTACTAGAAGCTTGTTACCATTCCCAGCTTCTGTCCTTTTTAACTTGAGCTCCCTTTGGACGTCGATGGCGCTGTTTCATCAATTTGGTCTTCTCAGTGCTTATCTGCATTTTATACCTTATGCAGTTGATGTCGAGGCTTTCAGTAAGGACTTCAAATTTCTGTTCTTCCTCAACAAGAAGCATCAATGTCATCGGCAAACCGCAGTTTGGTAATAATTCTGCCGCCTGTGCTAACCATTCCATCATAGTTTATCTTAAGTACCTGACATAATCCTTTCCAGAAACGTTTTGAAAGAAAGCCCCCCTTGCCTAATTCGTCTGGTGGTCTGAATCATTTGCAAATGCTGTCATTCACATGAACTGAACTCATGGCCACGTCATAGAGCTGTTTAATGGCGCGAGCTAAATATGTGCATTGATAATGTACTTCTGCGTTGTAGCTCATGAAGCTGCATGCTATATCCTGTCAAATTTATTTTTCAATCTAAGAAGATATGGTAGAGATTCTGTTGATGTTAAAGGTACTTTTATCAGAGTATTCTGAGGTGGAAGATCTGTCCTGTGGTGCTCCTTTCGGTTCTGAATCCAGCCTGTTCTTCAGAGATTATATCTTCAGCTTAGATTTTAAGCTTGCTTAAGATGATTTCAGTAAGACTTTTTTATCACTGATAAGGCTGATGGCAGACCTGTAGGGTTCCCATTTTATACGGGAGTGTAATGATCAGCGGCTGAGTCCATCGGGTAGGCCATTTAATTCTTCTGTTCTCCCGATCTTGTTACAGTTATTAGTTAAAACATTAATAATGGTCTCCCCTCCACCCCTTTCCCTTTGGCCTGCTTAAGCAAGTTCTGCTGATATTATTATGAACTCCGGCGGTCTTCCCCTTTTTAGTGATGCTATTGCAATCGCAACTTCCTCACACAGGATCGGTTGTAGATCATCTTCTGTGTGCTGAATGCAATCCAATACTGCATTGTCGCCACAACTCGCGTGATTTTATAACTCTGCTCAAGATTCTGTTGATCTGCTGTGAATCTCTTGTTCTTCTATTAGACATTTTCCAGACTTGTCCTAGATAGTTCTGGATATACCCTATTTGTCTGAAGTTAGATCCTTACTAGCAGCTATGCTCTCTTGCTGTTGTTTCTGTTCACCAGTAGGCAAGTTTCGATTTCCTACCCAGTCCTCATTTGCTTTCTTAAGGGTATTCTGAATCCTCATGTTAGCTTTCCTATATTCTGTCGCTCTTTCTGCTTCATACCACCCTCTCTTCGAATCCCTCCTTTCATCACACAGGCCAAAAAAATCTCTGTGGTGACCCAGACCTTTTTTCTTAGACGTGCCTTGCCAGATATCTCACTGGCTGTGTCAGTCATTGGTGCACTGTATGTGGTACTCATGCTATCTATGTCTATGTCATCATCTCAGAGACTGATGAGTAGTGCATATTTACGACCTATTGTTGGTTGGAATGTGCTTGTCACATCTAGGTTTCTTAACTCCTCAAGGTCAAACCTTAGGCTTGGCTGGGTTGGCTTTCTGACCTTCTTCAGAAGAACTCGGAATGTCACCATCATCAAGCCATGATTGAGCTGCGATACACTAATCATTAATATTTGATTTTCTGTGGTAAGTGTTAGTTTTAACATATTCATTCGTTTCAAAATGCAGCGTACATACCTTGTAGATATAAAATAGGGTCGTGTTATAAAAGTATAAATATTTTCGACAAAGGTTAAAGACGTTATATGAACACTCAGGTAATTAGTGTTCCGACAAACCATGCGAGAATTTAGGACGATGGTTGATGCATCAAAAGTAACACCACAAACCATATGTCATCTCTAACGAATTTTTTAATAAAATTACCCTTACTTGTTAAAATAGATATTATAACAGCGCTGCCAATTAGTAGCGTGAAATTCTGGAAGATTACCATAATTACACGCATTATGAGATAATAAAGTTTTGTTAGACTGTGCTGATGAAAAATAATAGTTTCAATTATATTTCGACATGAATGATATGTCTGACTAAATAAAGTCAATGCTTTTTTCATGAACAGTGTTCAAAGATCTCCGAAAAAATGTAATGATAAATTGAAAGGGGCTATACTGCAGCATGGATATTACTTCACCACTGTAAATTTTGTCATACATATTTATGTTAAACTTTAAATTTTGTCATATTGGAGGGTTGGTTGTTTGGGGTTTTACGGCCCTTTGGGACAGTATTTCAGTCTATATCGGGCCGTCTCCCAAAGAGAGGCTTCGGATATACAATTCAAGAACTGAATTGCTATAACCCCTTTCATGTTTTCTTCTTCCTCTTCTTCTTCTTCTGTCTGTCTGTCTGTCTCTCTCTCTCTCTCTCTCTCTCTCTCTCTCTCTCTCCACCAACAGACACAACTCATGAATTTGCATACGACGTCGGTTTACTAAATACTAACACTTCACCACCACTATTGCATAAAATAAATTATATGTATTTCAGTGCCATTATTAGCTCACCTGAGCCGAAGGCTCAGAGGTGAGCTTATAGGATGGGAGTCGAGCCGTCGTCCGTCCGTGCGTGGGTGGGTGGGTGCGTGGGTGCGTGCGTGCGTGCGTCAACACTTTCAAACATAAATATCTCAGAAACCAGTGGGCCGATTGCAATCAAATTTTATCTGAAGCATCATTGGGGTGGGGGAAAGGCTGCATTAGGTTTTGGTGCAGATCAGCTCAGAACTCTGGTTTCCATGGCAACAGATAGCCCCCATAGGGTTATAATGGGGAAAACAGCGTCATCACCTTTTCTCGACTGTTTTTGATTAGATCCTTATCATACTTGCAGGTAATGGTGACATACATAAGAGCTTGGATGAGTTCGAAATTTGGCCGGATTCGAGCACAGACTACGGAGTTAGCTGCCCTTGAGCGTTTGAAAAAAATCCCATATGGTTATAATGGGGAAAATGGCGTCATCACGTTTTCTCAACTGTTTTTGCTTAGATCCTTATCATACTTGCAGGTAATGATGACATACATAAGAGCTTGGATGAGTTCGAAATTTGGCCGGATTCGAGCACAGACTACGGAGTTAGCTGCCCTTGAGCGTTTGAAAAAAATCCCATAGTGTTATAATGGAGAAAACAACGTCATCACATATTTTTAGAAAAACTTTGTCATCGCTCTATTGCCTACATTTCTCAATGGATTTTGAAATAACTTCACACAAATGTAGGGCATGACAATATCTCGAGCAAGTTTGACTTACAGGATGCTGCGCCCAAGGTCAAGGTCACTGTGGCTATTTTTAGAAAAACTTTGTCAGGGCTCTAGCACCTACATTTCTCAATGGATTTTAAAATAACTTCACACAAATGTAGGGCATGACAATATCTCGAGCAAGTTTGACTTCTAGGATGTTGGGCCCAAGGTCAAGGTCACTGTGGCTATTTTTAGAAAAACTTTGTCAGCGCTCTAGCACCTACATTTCTCAGCAGATTTTAAAATAACTGCACACAAATGTAGGGCATGACAATATCTCGAGCAAGTTTGACTTTCAGGGTGCTGCACCCAAGGTCAAGGTCACTGTGGCTATTTTTAGAAAAACTTTGTCATCGCTCTAGCGCCTACATTTCTCAACGGATTTGAAATCAACTTCACACAAATGTAGGGCATGACAATATCTCGAACAAGTTTGACTTCCAGGGTGCTGCGCCCAAGGTCAAGGTCACTGTGGCTATTTTTAGAAAAACTTTGTCAGCGCTCTAGCACCTACATTTTCCAATGGATTTTAAAATAAATTCACACAAATGTAGGGCATGACAATATCTCGAGCAAGTTCGACTTTCAGGGTGCTGTGCCCAAGGTCAAGGTCACTGTGGCTATTTTTAGAAAAACTTTGTCATCGCCCTATAACTTGACACAAATGTAGGGTATGACAATATCTCGAGCAAGTTTGACTTTCAGGATGCTGTGCCCAAGGTCAAGGTCACTGTGGTTATTTTTAGAAAAACTTTGTCATTGCTCTAGCACCTACATTTCTCAACGGATTTTGAAATAAATTCACACAAATGTAGGGCATGACAATATCTCGAGCAAGTTTGACTTTCAGGGTGCTGCAATCAAGGTTTTTGATTAGATCCTTATCATACTTGCAGGTAATGATGACATACATAAGAGCTTGGATGAGTTTGAAATTTGGCCGGATTCGAGCACAGACTACGGAGTTAGCTGCCCTTGAGCGTTTGAAAAAAATCCCATAGTCTTATAATGGAGAAAACAAGGTCATCACATTTTCATTTTTCATCGGATCCTCTTCATACTTGCAGGTAATGAGGATATGCATAAAAGCTTGGATTAGTTAGCACTTTGGCTAGATCCCACCACTGACTATGGAGTTCCTGCCCTGAGCATCCAAAAAATCAATGTCGCCACTTTTTCTTGGTTTCTACTTAGCCGATCCTTTTCAAACTTGCAGGTAATGAGGAAATGCATAATATCTTAAACAAGTTCAAATTTTAGCCAGATCAGGCCAACCGCTACGAAGTTAGCTGCCCTTGACAGCTCTGTCTATTGTGCTCTTGATCGGATACTTTTTAAACTTGCATATATTAAATGAGGGCATACATAATGTTTTGGATGAGTTTAATTTTCAGCCTGATTGGACCACTAACTGTGGAGTTAGCTGCCCTTGAGCATCTTAAATATCCCTATAGGTTTACAATGTCTCTCAGGTGAGCAATTGTTGCCCTTTGGGCTACTTGTTTTTAAGAATCTGGAACAATGCTCTATTTAAGAACATGACATCTTTCATATTTGAATACTGAAACTTATCTCATACTGACCGAGTGTTGCGAGGCTTGCATAAATGTTATCAAACTGGCGTTGAAAAACATTTGTTTTTGGTTCTAAAGAATAATAGTAATAAATAAAGTAAAATGATTACCCTCTCATTGTTTCGTGATTTGAGATCCTGCATCTAACTAATAGATAAGGTGAATAAAATTTCTATCTTAGTTTAATAATGACATTGCCGGTTTAAATAGCCCATATGAATTATGGAATTATGATTTCAATTCAGACTGATATATAAATACGAAAATATAGTCAGTTTTGTTTATACTGTGTTGACGTTTAAATTGTCTTGAAAAATGTAATTTGATATATACTGGTACATGTTGTTTTATTGAATATTACTTTTATATTGTATAAAGACTGAGCAATCATATCATACGGGGAGTTTCAACACGGTCTGTGTAGCGTTACTTTGTTTTATTTTTAGAAGAAACTTCTTACCGTTTCCTCTCTGTTATAAGACAGGGTTTCCCCTTTAAATACCCCATAGCTGAATTATACAAGACTGATTTACATATTTGCGTTAATTTTGGTTGTCATTGTACATATATAGAGGACTTACACGAATGGCCATTTCATATGAAATGACCTCGAGTGTAAGAGTCTGTTTGGCATAATGACCCTTTATAAATGGGATTTTATCGCTTTCAAAATGATCATTATTTCAATAACAAAACACATTGTTGACACGTTCGTTGTCAATGACGTTACATGCACGAGCCAAAATGTTATTACACGTATGGTTATTCTATTTTTATGACACTACTTTATTCACTGAATGATAGCGACGCCACATGATAAACTATTTTATGGACTACACAAAAGTTTATAGTATTCTGTTGTGGTTCCTTGCTGTTACATTGTGCTATGTCCGCTTGTCTATGTTCTTTGGCGTTTGGTCGCCTGTTTTGCTACCCAATCTGCCTTTTGTGTCCAATTGGTTTTGAGAGCGGGATGTGGGATTTGATTGTATTAATTCCTGATCATTGCCTATCTTTTCACTTTTCATTCCTATGTATTGCAGGTAGTGTTGAAAGTGCTATGTTTTGGCAAACATCTTCTAGACAGGAAACTGGAGGTAAATACAGCGTTATTTGATCAATATGCATTCCATAGTTTAGTGTCTCACTCATCCGGCATGAATATTATTTTCTAGACATATCGGAGAGTTTTTCTGTCCTTCTTTTGAATCTGTCTCAATCTGTCAGTTGTTGCTTAACATCTGAAAAGCTACAGATTTCCTTGTTTCAGTCTCAACCCCAACATAAATAATTTTATTCTTCCCTCGCTAATGATTATCAATGCATCAAGAGCCAGAGTTAATTGAAAAGTAAAACAAAATAGGCAATGAAACCTTTTCTGCAGTGTAAATTCTTCACTACACATACAATCAAGTTGTTTACCTTTGCAAGAAATAAATTCCCTTTTTGTATTCTTTTTATACTTAAAAGAAAAAATACAAAATTGGCTCACCCATTGCATAACTTTGTAATCTATCAAATTCCATTTTCAGATGTTTGACAGCGGAAGTTAATATTTTGCAAGGCATGCCATTAAAACTACTTCGTTGTCACAATATGAGCCGCGACTGGAGAAAACCAACAATGTGATTGTGCGTCCAGCGCAGACTCAGATCAGCCTGGGCATCCGCCCAGTCTGATCAGAGTCTACGCTGTCCGCATGGAGGTAGCTTAGTCCCTTAGCTACCCTTTCAGCGCATAGCGCATTGTCTGATCGGACTGGCGGATGTCCAGGCTGATCTGAGTCTGCGCTGGGCGCACAACCACTTTGTTGGTTTTCTCGTGTCGCGGCTCAATTATAAGTAAAACTTTGCCAGACAGGCTTCTCTATTCATAGTTTTCGTTCCCTTCCATCCATCGTTTCAAGGACCTAATTTAGAAATGTTTCTCTTGAATAATTCTTTTGTCTGTTTACTTCTCTTTCCAGGTGTTTGACAGTTTTGTGATACTAGCTTCTTTTGTGGTTGACCTTATATTTATCAAGGGCCTTGCCATGTATACTATACACGAGTTCGTTTACATACTGGCATTTATGTTACCATGGAGAGTCATAAGAGTCACTAACAGTAAGTGTTCTTTATATTTAAGGCTGGTACGTTAGGAGCAAACTCTTTACTCAATTAGTAAGCGGAATATGTTCACCTGGAAACAAAAACAAAACAAAGCACCAGAAAACACACACACCCACACAAAAAATAAAAAGAAAAAAAGTTAGCAAAATGAATAACAAAACGAATAATGATCTAGACCATTACAATTTTAAAGAGTAACTACACTTCAGGAACTGACTGAATCAGATCCCAAACCCTATCCCCAACATCAAAGGGAAAGATTGACAAAGACATCCCAACAAACAATAAATTACAAGTGATAAGCCGAGTCAGCAGCTCTTTCCCAAATAGGTGGCAACTCAGCTATCTTTACTGAACTAAATAATTCAGACCAACAGAAGGGTTACAACAAACTAAGCAAATTATACGATAAACATTTAACAACTATTTTTACCTATTTTCTATTTTTATTATAGAAGGGTTAAAATGAGAACATAATAAATTAAACAGCACCGAACAAAAACAAATGCAACCGCAACGAAAGTACCGCCTTGGGACGGTCAGTATTAACTACTGGGGGGTTTTAACCGGTTTTACTGGGCCCAAAACTTCACCCTCACCATCCGCCACGGTGTGCACGCAAGTTCTCGGAAAGCACTAACAACGAGAAAATTCATTTAACGGATAAAATGCAATGTATTGGATAATTGGATGTTTCGCGAGAGATTGCATACCACTGCTTTGCACACCGGTTAGCGCTGTTTTTGATGGGCAGCACGGCTGAATTCAAGCCATGCGGCATTGCATTTTGGGATAGCCACGCCTACACATTTGAGCCATAACTCTTGACATAAGCGGTTACTAAATTTGTTTTAGTCCAGGAATTCAACACATTATTTGCGCAAAGAAAATAACAAGAGAAAAACAATACTTTTCTAATAAATCTGGGCAGCAACAGAGACAGAAAGATAAATATTGTTTAAAGGCCTAAATACCTCGCAGTAAAAGAGGAATTAAAATATTTTTTACCAGACTGTTAGCAAACTTGGAATCGTTAGTCCAGAAAACAACCTTTTATTAGTTAAATGTAGAAAGGCAGATAGAAACAAAGAAAACGAACCGCATACTTGTTTTCTAAAAAAAATATATATAAAACTAATAATAATCAAATAAACGCGTCGATTTTTTGCCACTGCTCGTGACAGCGTTATGTTAAATAAATAATTTTTATGATATTTTATGCTCTCGTGATATCAATAAGAATGGCTTATTTTTCGTCTATCTCCGTTCATCTGTTCGTTTGTTCGTTGCTACTAAAATTTGCATACTCAGCTCTGTCCAATTTTTGAACATACATGTATGTTAAAGACATTTTAACTGTCTATAGATGTCAAAATCCTTTTTTTCTGGCATGACTATGTTCTTTAACTTATTAGTTTAAGTATGCTCAGTTTACCATGTCAGTGACGTTTTAAAGGTTGAGTTACATTTGTATCAGAAAATTGAGCCGCGACGTGAGAAAACCAACAGTGTGGTTGTGCGCCCAGCGAAGACTCAGATCAGCCTGGGCATCCGCCCAGTCTGATCAGAGTCTTTGCTGTTCGCATGGACGTAGCTTAGACCCTAAATTACCCTTTTAGCGCTAAGCGAAGAGTCTGACCGGACTGGGCGGATGCCCAGGCTTATCTGAGTTTGCGCTGGGCGCACAACCACTTTGTTTGTTTTCTCGTGTCTCGGCTCATATAATGATAATGCACTATTCCACTTTAAGATAATGTTATTTTAATTAGAAAGGAAATGTACTTCCTCAAGCATTAGTTAAATCATTTTCTTCAGCGTTCTACCGTAAATACTTTAAATGATCCAATATATTGTTCGTAACGGGCTGCCCCTATCGAAACAATTTAAATTCGTTAGCTTTATCAGTCGGGATCTTTGATTTAAAAAAAACTGATGGCAAACAATAATGCCCCTTACCTGACTGCTTTTCGCCGCAGTCTGATTTCTGTCTCCGCTGTCAGCTCAGATATTACGGATACACACGGTATGTCGCTGGCGAGCTTGTATAATACTTGTACTATATTTGTGATCACGTTTTTGTCACAGAGTTTGCTTATTTTCCATATCGGTGAGGGACCTACATTTTGCTATTGCGATGACAAGAAATACTCCAGATCAGCAAGCGCTTCCACACAGTCTGGTCAAGGTTATTTACTCCTGTCGAGTAAGATATTGCTTGACATTCAACGTTCAGACTGCGCGAAAGTGCATGTTTTTTTAGAATTTCCGCTGACTGCAGATATCCGAGGGTATATTTAGGCGGTTGTCAGTTCTTTTATTTTGTCAGTTCTTTTACTTGAGCCGCGACACGACAAAACCAACAATGTGGTTGTGCGCCCAGCGCAGACTCAGATCAGCCTAGGCATCCGCCCAGTCTGATCAGAGTCTTCGCTGTCCGCATGAAGGTAGCTAAGACCTTTGAGCAATCAACGAAGAGTCTGGTGAAACTGGGCGGCTGCTCAGGCTGATCTGAGTCTGCGCTGGACGCACGACCACATTGTTGGTTTTCTCGTGTCGCGGCTCATTTTGTCTTGGCACGATATTGTAGATCATTTCCATTACTCCCACACTTTTGTCACATAGTCTTTGATCTTTTGAACTGATCCGATTTTTTGTCAAAAAATCGTCTAGACTTAGACAACTACTGATATAGTTAATAGCAATTATGATTCTAAAAATCAAGCCTTTGGCTGAGGTTATACAAACAAGTAATTCAACTCAGTGACAGGGTAACACATTCATATCTACAATGCCAGAGTCTCAAAAGTCTTGCATAGTCTCATTCATGCAGACGTATTGCTCTTATCGGAAGCCCTAATAAGAAACTACATCAAGTGCTGATATATTTATAAAAGTAATTAGGGTTCAAAATATTCGGCATTATCAAAATAATTTCAGCTCATGCAGTCTTGCAAATCGTCAGTTATATGATAACTCTTGGTAGCCGTTTCACCAAGAAATCATTTTCGTCCAAGAACAATATACGTTTTTATCAGTAACATCACTGAAACATATCAACCCTGAAAATACAAGTTTTACAAATAGTTGGTGGCGTAATGAAATTATTGTTATTCATCTTATCACAATTAAGCCGATTACGAATAAACCAACTTCTCGATCACGAAATTCAATTCCTTTACGTCCAAACCATCAAGAACACGACTTTATATAAAAGAAAAACAAACGATATTTCAATACCTGCCCCTTGCAGGTAATTATAGTCTGAGGGAAGATTTTGCATTACAACAAATATACAAATGTCGTTTGCTGGATTTATAAATTTGTCACTAGTGTATAAATTATGTCTGACCATTAGGAGTAGTTGTCATGAGTATTAACACTGTTTATTATCACTGAAAAAACCTATGGGTATAATGTATTTAAGGTTACCATGAAACGATTCTTTGAATACTGGACTGACTAAGAAAAAAGACAATGCCTCCAACTGTTGGGATTTAAGATGAATGGGTACTCTCTGACGAGTTGCAACTCTGTACTTAAAGGGAATAATTTCCGCTAATGCTCCCCTAATAGACATTTTATTCTTTAAGTGTTGATCGCATTTTGAGTAGGCTTCATTTTCCAGAGAAGCAAGTAGGGAGCCACGAACCTGTTCTGCTTTGTATGTTGAAAAATGTGAAGATATTTTCTTACAACCTTGAGCATATATTACAGACTTAGTGGCCTGTATTACTTAGTTTAAACAGCATTTTATTCAACATATAAACATACACAAATCAATTCATACCAGAATAACATAAAAGTATTTGAAAACAAGCTAACTAGCTTATAAACGTCGTCTACTAACCCTGTAATACTTATTGTTACCTTATGAGACTTTACTATAGAAAACAGCCGTGTTGTAAACGACAGCATTTTCTGTTAGATCCTTTTATTTTTAAATGCGACAGGATCGCTGACACAAGGCTGACAACACTACATGGGTGCGCCAGGGCTTAAACACCATTAAAGCCCGCTTTCGTGTCATCTGCAGAAGGTATATAACTTTGACGATAAAACATTATTTTCCTGTGTTTTAACGTTTGCCTAAGCCCTCGTGTATTAACAGGTTGCAGCGCAGTTCGGGCTGCAACGCTTTAATGCACTCGGGCTTGGCAAACGTTAAAACACGGAAAAGAATGATTAATCTTCTTATTTTTCTGCCAGGAATTGTAGCGCAATACCAGGTAGTATCTCGCCTTTTTCGTTTATGATAATTACAGAAAATTAAGTTGTACTAATGGTAAGAATAATTGTGGTGACACAATTTCTGTCCCTGAACTTTACGTGAAATGGAAAACATATCAACAATATTATAATTTATACAAACCACTTATCCGGCAGTCTGCGATTGCAACATGTACAACCCACGCAAACGGAAAAACGTATTGGACTGGGTTTTATCAAACTAAAAATTGACGTTATCTTGATAGTAAACGTCAGATCAAGATATTCCATTTGCTCTGGCCTTTAATCTGTCGTTAACGAAAATTTAGATACGGATACACATTTGGGACCAAGACGTAACATTTTCGATACTACTCTATATCTTTCTCTTTCATTCTACGGGAAATAACTAGTTTTGCTCTCATTATAGGTTTGGTTGTGGCGGTGAAGGACCATGAACATTTTCGTTTGAAGTTATTATTTACACAGAAAAAGAAAATAGAACATGAAAATAAGCAGATACGAGCCGACAGAGATAATTATAAGGTAAGACACAGAAACGGACATTTTTCGCAGAATATAATGCCTATATAACATATACCCTGTAGGGTTTTTATTTGACAGACATAAAAATACAGTGTATTCATAACTCACTTAACAACTTAATTTCTACAATCGCTGTTGGGATTCAAACCCTCATGTATGTGGCGATGGCACCTAGCACTGCAACGTTCGTCAATACATATTTAGGGACGCCTTGGTAGCGTAATAACTCATTAACCTGACATATGTTTGCTTTGCTAGGAACGTCGCTGCATCCGTGAGGGCTCAAACACTGTCAGCGACATTAAAAATAATTATCATGAGTAGTAATGATATCTGAAGTGATAAACAAAGCAATTTTATAAAGTGCTGAACTTAGCTGAAAGAAAGAATTATCAATTAGCACAGCAGAAAGCAGTTTCGTATGGCAGACTATTAGACATTTCAGTTCGGTTTTCCTAAAGAAACAACTGAATGAAATTAAGGTACTTCTTCCTTCATTTTCTCCATGAGACAGAATATCCATAAGGATCGTGATGAGCCTTATTCGCAAAAAAAAAAACGAAAAGGTACATGCAAGCTATAATACTCGCCATTTGCCTTACCGGTTTTATCAAGAAACTGATTTGCAAAAGCGAATATAATTATTAAGTTTCGACACTCAAAGTCCTTCTTAGAGGCCACTTAACGCATGTAAGAATATACAAAGGCTCAGAACAGCCTGCGCATCTGTCAGTCTGATCAGCTGCGCAAACCGTAAGAAATCTACAGGACTGGTGCAAAAAATAATGCTGTAGGTATACTGCACGGATTCGCAGACTGGGTTAGGTATTCGCTGTTTGCAGATACATTTAACCTTAAAACGTCAAATAAGCACACGGCATCTTTTACGTCTGCAAAGTTTCAAAACTGTTTCGTCCAAGCTTTTTTCGGGTTGAGAATTTGAAAAAAAAAAAACACAAATAAAAAACAGAGGGCAAACAATTTAGAATCCCATGAGAAGAGTTGGACATACACCTGCGTGTTTAGGCTCAAATTTAAAACGTACTTTTTTCGCCATACAGGAACAAGTAGAGGCCTTGAAGAAGCTGTGTTTGACAGAAGGTGTCGACGACTGGAAAATATTTCAAAGTTTAGGTAATGCTGATTTTAAAGTTGAAGGTTTATTCACATTCTGAAAGCAATTACAAAAATAACTAGGGGATAATCAAAATATGTTCTTAAAATGAACTTGCTGTTTAGTGTTGTAACAATCTATACAACGATTGTATAGTACTCTGTTGCTAAAGAAAGTGTATACATTTTTGTTAATTTGAATATATTAATAATTATGGGTCGTGAATAAGGGCAATGATCAGGAGCTGATACAATCAAATCCCACATCCCAAACGCGACACCAAAGGGGAAATAGTAGTACGGAACAATAAAACAAATAGCATGACAATACGAGCAGCTAGCAAACTGAAAATGTCTTTCCCAGGTAGGTGGTCATAAAGCTAGCAAATAAGGCAGACAACCAAAACCTGTTTTTACATGATTTCTATCTACACATATGCTAAACCTACATCAAAATCGAGCAGAACAAACAGGCAAAGCAAAAACAAATGGAAGACTACATATGAGCGGACACAACAAACAATATCACATACAAACCACAAAGAAAAAAATCTCTTTCGAACGGTTAGTAATAAACAGGGTGCGAGGCGTGGGTGAATCGATTGTACACAGCTCCGAAAATAATCTCTTTCGAACGGTTAGTAACAAACAGGGTGCGAGGCGTGGGTGAATCGATTGTACACAGCTCCGGCCGTCGATCCGGCTTTCATCACAATTTGTAACTTTTGACTCCAATCTTCTCAGACCAGCAAAACGTCTTTAAACGCCCACAGTACAATTTTCAAATTACCCAATTTTAATACCTATTGTCGAATTTCTGCTAAAATAAGTAAAACATTTGAACATATGAAAACCAAAGTGTGCACTTTCTTTTTTGTAACAGATACATGTATATTATCTACATGTATTGTGTATTTATATAGCACAAACTATTTATAAACAGATGGTAACGTGTTAATTATTTACGATTTTAGAAGAATCTTGATATATGTGCAAATGATAAAATATGATATCTTAACAAATCATTTGATATTTTAAAAATATTTTAACATTCAACTGCCGTCTAATTATGTAATTCAATTCCATGTACACTGTATATGCATAATGTATAGCATGTGCAAGATTAATCTGCTTAACTCTCTGCTCCAGGGGCCGTATTCATAAAACAACTTAAGTGGTTGCTATGCGGTTGCTAAGGCTGATTTTCTATGAAGGAGATTCCCTACAACTATGAAATTTGCTCTGGAGGAACAGTCTTTGTAAGACTGTTCCTCCAGACCAAATTTCATGGTTGTAAGACTGTTCCTCCAGACCAAATTTCATAGTCGTAGGGAATCTTCTTTATAGATATTTAGCCTTAGCAACCGCATAGCAACGACTTAAGTGGCTTTATGAATACGACCCCAGATACTTTTTGGCGTAGTACAGAACGATACATTTTTATTTTCCGGGCGGTCTTTTAGTTTCTGTTGGAGACATATAAGTTAATAGGACAGCTTTGTCAAAGTTTATTGTGCAGACCTATGTAGCTTATGATTTGGACCTCTGTATCAAGAGAACATAAGTCATATTATACTTATATGGTGTTGGAAAGGGTACTCATATTTGAGGTTGCCGTTATATTTATTACAAATGCATTAGTGTACATAAAGTTTGAAGCACTTCTACTTTTGCTGCAATGGACTGGCACTACAGTAGTATTGACTATAGTATCAGTTTTGTCGGACACGAAAAGATTTTGTAGAAGTTTCTAATGGAACGAGTAATATTAACTGTGAATATTAACTACGCCATCTTTTTGATAAAGGATATTCAAACGAAATAACTATTCAGATATATGTTTAAGCCCTTTCTATCAGTATAAAATGCTTGAAATCATTCGGAAACCGTTAACTGAAAAAGCTGACTTCAAGAAATGGTGTCATTATTTTGTTCTGCTTCTACCACCGTAATGCCAAACATTTTTCTCTGTCGCATTTTTTATTGTTTTATATTTATTTATTTGTTAGAATAATCCATTGAAACCCAAAGAGTATGTTTTCTTATTATGATTATGAACGTAAAAACTTACTAGATAATCCCATTTAAGATAAATGTTCGTTCTTGGACAGTATGTTCATTGTCATTTTCTATTACTTCGTGAGCTTGTCGAAAAAGAAATAATAGCTGTGAGTAGCTCAAACTGGTTGTTATCTTTGGGTTCTTTTAGCTTCTGGTGCACAATGTGGCGAAGGTCTAAAAACACTTTTGCATAAAACTTTAGTTCTAGTTTTGAATTAACACTAAACTTTTACCTGAAATTTATGTATTTCCACTAATTCGGCATGAACTAAATATTGTGTGTCGGTTTACGTGTATCTTGCATGTGTTTGTAAGTTTTTGTATACCCGAGGAACAATCTGAAAGTTTATGAAGTGTAAAAAGATGTATACAAATAATGATTTTTGGCGAAAGTTCCCGTATCGAAAATACATCCAGTTGAAAAAAAAGCTGAAAGAAGCGACTCGTATTAACTCAATTTTTACTTTGCTACATATGTGTATGTGGTCCGGCTTTACTTCAAGATAAAATCGTGTTCTTTATTTGTAAGCTTATCTGGAATACTTATATCTATTTTAAGCTTAACCTGGAATATCAAAAGAAGTGGTATTACTCTCAAGTAACTTGATATCGTTTCAATTAACTTGCGACGGATATCACTTTTCTTGGATAATTTCTTCATGCAGTTCTATACTGTTGATGGTCAAACTTATGTAACTCTTTTTTTAATGAAAACATCAAGTGTGTGTCAGCATTTCCTTACTTAAACGAGAATAACAGTTTAGAACCAAAGCATTCAGTTTTGAATTAATGTTTCAGTTTACACCTCTGGCACATACGCCTTGCTTGTATGGTAGGGTAAATAAGCTATGTCGTCGTCTAGGCGATGTAATGAAATGTCACGAGAAGCCAAAAAGAGTCCACTTAAAAGCCGGATAAAATTTAGAAATAGAAAGTAACTGAGGGTGAGGTTGGGCCTGTAAAATCGATTTAAGCCCCCCAGTAATTCATTACTGACCGTTCCAAGGCGGTAGTTCTGTTGTGGTTCTCTGTTGCCTGTTTTTGGTGTCATAGTTTCTGAGATGTTTTACCTTATGAATGTTCTTATTATTTTTGGTTCGGTTTGGGTTGCTGAGTGGCCACCTTTTGGGAACAAGCTGCTCACTCGGTTGGCCATATGTTCTCTGTATCTTGATTATTTGTAATCTTAGTTGTTTCCAACTATGGTTTGAGGGCTGGATTTGGATTTTGATTGTTTCAATTCCTGGTCTTTGCATACTTTTTACTTTTACAAAGTTAAATCAGCACTCTGAGTATTGCTATGCTATAACTACTTTGTTGGAGATCCTACCTTTCAGTCCGTCCCAAAGGGCATTTATGCGCAAAAAGCATAAAATAAACATATAATTTACTGGACTTAACTGTTTATGAACGCAAGAATGGCACCGGACTCCTATTAACTTGAATAATAGTAGAGAAACACCTACTGTGCTTGCAGCAGGTGCGGGTAGGGACTTATGGACATTTTTTCTTTCGAGTATCACCGCTCTTCTGCCTCCCTCTATCTGAGATACAGCCCGATGTGGACTGCGATACTGTCTCAAAGTGCTGTTAAAACCTATATATAAACAACCAACTAATCAGCCTTCGATTTATAGTTATGTGTTAATCCAATTTTCATAAGGGCCATATTCTCGTACGAAAACTTTTGGTTCCATTAGCGGCGTGTAAATTGCATTTTGTTACATAAGGACTGAAAATAGCGGCGCCATAATTGCGTCATTATTAGAGAACTTTGCTAGGTTTTTACCCACATATGGGGCGAAACAGCCTAACAAAGTATTAATATGAAAAATAAAGAAGTACCCACTGGGACTCGAACCCACGCCGACTGCGACAACTCCGCCTACCTATTCAGAGACACCAGCTTAGCCATTTGCGCCAGTACTCTTCACAAAAATGAAATTTCATGGAACAATGTTAAGCTTGATTTCTCTGAATGACCCATCGGATAGGGCTATTTTATTAAGTTGTGCTAACACAATCAGGTATTTACATGGAATAGCTGGATCATACAATACCGAAGCTTGGAAATATTATATGATTAAATTCAAGATTTAGCAAACTTCAACAGATATTCCGGCCCAGGACCATTCTACTGATGCAAGTGCATCCGTAAAAATTGTATAATTAAGAAATAAAGAAGTACCCACTGGGAGTCGAACCCACGCCGACTACGACAACCCCATCTAGCCATTCAGAGATAATCGGATAGGGCTATTTTATTAAGTTGTGCTAATATACGAGGGCCGATCCAGAAGTTCGTGGACACCTTAAATAACTATGGAATCTGAAAAGGCCTATGGAGGAAACGTTACATGCCAATTGACACATCATCGGTAAACACATGTGTACACTATGAATCAGATATGATAAACGGTTCATTTATAACGATACATTTTGTTTGGTTACCCTAGGTTGCGCAGCGCACGCCACAGCGCCACTTTGACGTCTGCTAGCGCTAAATATTGCGGAGCTGATCAGATCCACTAAAGAAATCATGACACTTAAATCACAGTTTCAGCATTTATATAATACGAGGAATAAGACAATCACAAGTTTTTCTTCAGGTTTTATAAAGCACACTTTCTGCTATCGAGTAAATATTCTTAGGTGTAAATCTACTCATTATTTTATCGAATAAGTGCACCATTGCCATCCTGAGGTCCAAAACTATGGCTCGAAATTTATTTTTAGCACTCCTTTACACAGTATCTAAAAACGTTTATTTCTCATGATGCTTCGTGTAAACTATTATTTGTGTCCATTGGTTTTCTGTATTTTTATGTCGATCTTAAAGACAAACTGATTGCGTCCGGACGTTGCAAAAAACGTCATTTTCTTCTTTCATGTCTGAGGGTGGTGAGCTGTTTTGTCTGTACAGAATGCCATATCAAAATATCAGTTATTCATGTTGTTTGAAATCGGGAATTGCTACGTGAGCTCTTGACTAAAATTTTATATTGAAATTTTAAGGATAAAAATAGTATTTGATTATTTCAAAAGCAAATGTTTTATTTCCCTGCAAAAAATCTGAAATGCGCCGCACAGATATCCCCTGGTATATTCAAACAGAGATCATTCCAAACCCAATATTCAGTGAATCTACCTGATATTGAGAGAAACTACTGTCATATCTAGAGAAGCATTGGGTAAGTTTTGAAAGAAATAACTTATTGCATTTGGATTTAATTAAATGTGTCCACGAATTTCTGGATCAACCCTCGTATATATATGTATAAAAAAAGATATGGGGCTAAACACCTAACAAAGTTCTCTTACGTAACACCTGATCCGAAAAGCATACACAAATGATTTAATGTAGACATAAAGAGAGACTTCCCACAATCATTAAACAGTGTAGGTTTGTGAATGGTTACTTAGCGCTTTCGGCGTCACGCCTTCATCGGAGTTAAAACACACTCATCCATACAGCAGGTAAAGCATGCAAACAAATGAATAAAAGAAATCACAAATAGCACACAATGGCCAAATAAAATATATAGCAAACTGTTATACGAGTAATTGCAGATGTACAGAAAAAAATGTTTGAGATGCCCTTATCATAAGTTTGCGAACGCGGGAATGACGCCGCTATGTTCAGTCCTTATAGAACAAAATGCGATAAACACACCGCTGCAAATCAAATTCAAGAGTGCATGGAACCAAAAGTTTGCTAACGAAAATATGGCCCTTATGAAACTTAGGTAAACACACCGCTATTTTCCGCAGGTTTGTTGCTTGGCTGTTTTGGGTTAAACGGCTGTTCTCCAAGTCTATATCGGGCCGTCTCCCAGAGAGAGGTAAACAGATGAGTGATGATAGACGAAAGTTAAAAAAAATAATAAAATGTCTAATCAGCTATTATCCGCACCTATTGCAAGCACAGTGTGAAATGGATATGATTCAAGAAAGAAATAATGTGATTCTAGAACAATTTTTGTCACTATCTTCTTGGGTTGTTGCTTAGGAATTTGAAGAAACCATTTTTTTTTCTAAAAAAAGTTTGAAGCAAACGTTGTATTTTTATCAATTTAATGATATAGCTTGTATAAGGTATGCTTATAGGCAAAAAATTGTAGTTTTCTAATATTACCGTATCTGGTTGTAACATGTATATTTTGGCAGATAATCTTAAGCTTCTCTAACCTCTGTTAACACAACTGTGGTCGGTTTCACTATACATAATGATACAAATCTTGTCAGCTGTGTCTATTTTGTAATATTATGTCATATTTTAGTGTTACCTTTTTTAATATTCTTTCAACCAAACATGCAAATATGCAGACCAATTTTAGCATGCAATAAAACTTCTAACTAACTGTTGTGTCTTTTTATTGCCTTTTCATCCTGTTTTATAATTACTACAGCTTCTTTCATGTTTTACCCAGCGGACATATAACGTTGAAACAAGGTCAAATATACATTAATGCAGCGTCATAGCGCTCCTTGACGTTGATCTGACGTAAATGCATCGTTATATGGCTACTGGAATGCATTTCTTAAGGTGAATGGGTACTACTCTATGCTTTTTCGCCATTTTACAAAGGGAGACAGCTCTTTTGGGACTTCCCGGTTACCTTCCTTGAAGACGAAACCCTTCCAAAACGGCGTCAACTCGTAACGGAAAGTATTTACTCCCATAGGATCAGATTCTCACCTTAATGAGTTAACCCCATTTTAGAAGGAATGTACAAATAATATTTGCAAGGTTGTTTCCACTGAAAGTGTACCTGTTCACCTTAGACTGGAACAAGAATGTGCCTTTTCTATTAGTTTTGCGCTGCTGTACATTTCTGCATGCGATTCCACTTTGTTGTTTTCCCCCTTTTTATTTTTTCTTCCCTATTCTATCCCTCCTCTGATATTAAAATCAAACCTTCTCAGCATATAATCTACTGAAACAACGTCACTTCACCGTCAAAGCCAAACCGAGACGCTGCTTTGGAGCTGGAGTTGGTATGACATGGATTCGACATTGTATGCGAACAGACAAATTATACGTCAAAGTTTCTCTCTAACACTCTAACACATCGTGCACACACAGAAATCATTGAAAGAACCGTATGTTTGTCTGTAAGATGAATCAGGAATATGAGAGTGTCATTGCTGAACCTCTTTATGTCATGTCATTGCATAACACGTCCATAAACCTGTATTAAGGGGCTCAGCAAAAGGACGCATAAAACTGCCTGTCAATAAAAGCGGACCTATTCATACAGTTTTACTCAAAATGAAGTTGCTTGACCTTTATCGTATATCTGATTAGTCAGTCACGATGATCTAATGTGCAGGTTTGACTGTATGAGTCGAATTAAATGATTTGAGAACAAAATATATGTTTGAGAAACTTCGAGAGTGGAAAGCACGGAGATGTTAACCCAGGTACCTTAAAGTATCTTAAACAGTACTTTTACCGAACAAATAACTGCTCTCAAATAATTTAATTTGAGTCACATCGTGCGATTTCAACCAATGTGGCATTGATGACAAGCAAACGCTCTGATCAGACTGAGTCATTGAGTCAAACAACCAACAATGAAGCCTCAATAAGCCCTGTATAAACAAAAAGGATGATCTGAACATAACATAAAAAAGCTGCCACATTGGTGGAAGTCACGTCATGCAGTCATTTTATCGTTTACAGCAAGACAACCAATACGCCCGGGGAAAGGTGCCATGGGATCGTTTGCGAGTCTGGCTTTAGGATTTGGCAAATCATCTAGCTTCTGGTCAGTGCTTGGGACGCCTAACCTCAGAAGGGGCAAGTCTATGGAGTGTGTTGATAATAAAATAGTTCAGGATGGACCTGTATCTCCTAAACGGCATAGTAAAGGGAGAATACTAAGTTTTCTCGGGTCTTCTACGGAGTTCTTCAGAGGAAAGATTAGAAAAGGTCATCAAACTTCCTTAGACAGTGATCCTGGTATCGCTGCTGCTTATTTACGATACAGTGCAAATATTCAACAAAATGGTCATGCAGGGAAGCGTTTGGTAAGAGGGGAGACAATTGATACTGTGTCTACAGATACCTCGCTAGATGGTACAGGTGATAAGAAATACCACAGCGAAGATGATTGTGACTTTTCACGACATAACACAATGGATTCAAGTGTGTTTGGAGATATTAGCATTGACTCTCAAGCATCACCTGAACTTAAACTTAAGAATGAGCAATCAACAAGTGATCAGGAAAGCGCGGCAGTTGAAGAACAGCAGCCTAATTACCGAAAGCTAGAAGCGTCGCCAATTATACGAAGACCAAATACGTTGTCTGTTGACCCGTCCATGTATCGCTCAAATCATGTGGAAGAGGATACGGTTTGAAGCCAAATTCTCTTATGCATTTAGGAAAGCAAAAAGTATTTCTTGTGATGAATGGAATGAAATACATATGCTAAATGATTATATATATAATGAATTGAATGAAATATATGCAGTATGATTTTATGATGCAATAAGATACAATGTAAAGATCATCAAAATTTTGGGAAAAATAAATTTTGTCATTTTTTTTTTCATCTACATGTATCCCACAGTAGAAAGGAAAATGTGTCATGGATAAATAAAAAGTGTAGTAGTTACAGTCCGAGTACAGGCTTTTCTGTAGCAATAGGCAAATTGTTGTCATTTTCACTAGATGGTATACACATCTAACTACATAAAATAATCTGACGTTCTGTATCACGTCGAATAGCTGCTTCTGATCTTAGGACTACATGCGGCTCAAGCATGTGATCTTGAGAAACGGGAAATCATCGAGACCTGGACCCAAGTTATAAAACGTTTTTTCATGCTCAACTCAGCGGAGCACTAAAATTCAAAGCCATATTAAACACGTTTTATGCAGTTTGCAGAGATGATTAATTTTTTCAGTGTTTCCTTTTTACATATATACTTTCTCTTTTTGGAATGATAAAACAATTTTGGTTTAGTATTTTGAATTTTATTCAAAATTAAAAGTTGAGCACAATCTCTGCTGGGCATGAAAAAAAGTTTTATAACCTGGGGGCCTGATACAAATCAAGTAACTTTATAGAATGATTTGTTTAATATATGTCGTATACATTGAACATTTAATTGCTAAATCTAAGAAAAACTGAGTTTTCTCCCACTCTCGCATATGCAAGATAGGCTTTCAACTCATAAGAAACTTCTGTTTTTCATTAACAACATATTTCTTATAAAAGCAGCAGGACGTTTTCATTTTTAACTAATATTTCAATTTCAAGTAAACAAATTGGACATGCAAGTAACTACGACGAGGTATGGTAGCAGATCACATGTTTGTGACGTTGCTAAGTTTGAATGACGTCACTAAACCGGTTGTGAAACGTCGTCGCTAACAACTAAATGTGCGCGACGTGAGAGGCTTAGCTGCATTTCTTTTACCCTGTAGAAGATTAAATCGTCAATAAATCGTGTTTCCTAGCTATTTCAAAGTGCAAACAGGGTTTAAACCAATTTTATAACCCGACAAACACTCTCCTGTTCAGAATTTACTTCAGATCACTGGTTAAAAAAGAATCTTTTCCTGTTTTGCAGCGAGGTTTACATTATAAGCCATCATGAGTATCCTTGAAGGATAGGTAAGTCTTATCCCCGGGGTCAGAATTTCAATAAGGAACTCGGCAAGCCTTGCAATGTCCCTGGTAGAAATTCCGACCCCTAGGATGATATTTCCCTATCCTATATGGACAGTCATTATGGATTGTTATAATCTTTACTTTTTGAATGATTTCAAATCATGCTGCTTTTACGTTTGACGCGGTGATTGTTTACATAACGGTACGTTTTGATCATGATTATCTAAATTTTTGATACCTAGTTTTTATGTAAATCAATAGTCCAACATAGCTTGACTGTAAATGTGTGTAAGTTTTGCCTGTTGGTATCTACTGACATCGCCTAGGTGAAGATATATATGCGACACACTGTTCTCAGAGCATGTACATTGCTATAAAGTTTCATTAAGATAATCCCAACGGTTGCCAAGTTATGACATGCACAAGATTAGTTTACACAAAAATAGCATTGAAACTAATCAAAGGGCCGTAACTCCGAAACAAACGTAGAGCTTCCATTGTTATACGCGACACATTGTGGGTCTTCATACATATTGCTATGAAGTTGCATCAAGATATCCCAAACGGTTATCTAGTTAAGGCTCGCACGAGACTAGTCTTGAAAAAAAACTACTCAAAGAGGCATAACTTGGACATTTAGAAAGAAGGAGCAATCATTTTTGTAAGCGACACGTCGCCCTGACCTAATGCATATTCCTCTAAAATTTTGTAAAGATATCCCAAACGGTCAGTGAGCATGGTATCCACAAGACTGTTTACGGACGGACGGACGGACAGCGCCATGACATAATGCGTGCCCCTTTTTTTTAAACGGGCGTATAAAAAAGACGCTAAGTAGAAGTTTGAGGTCTACCGTAGGTGCAAGAACCAGGCGACTGAGGTTTTTGACGTACATGTAACTAACGACGTTATGCGAATCGCTCCCGCGTTTTTAACATGGCGTCTGAATGAAAGAAGAATACTAAACAGATAAAATTGCATATAATTAACGTTTCATTCATTTCATTGGTACCTTGATCTGACTCTCTATATTACATCTCAACGAGGTTCTAAAATCACAAACTCATACGCGCCTTGTATGTTCCAGAAACCTGGGAACTTAACGAAACATAATACGGAGAGTCGGACCGAGTTGATATTCGTATTATAGAAATAGTGTGTGCATAAAGAGAGGAGCTTGCATTTGTGCCCATGTCATATGAAATTTATAAAATGAGCCTTCGGGAATTTCATAAATTTCGTTTAAAATGGTCACAAGTGTAAGATTCTGTTCATTAGATCTTGAAAATGGGGTGTTGCCACTTTCAACATTAACATGATTTTAATAAGAAAACGCATTGTTGACATTATGGTTCGTGTCTACACGTAACGTCATTGTCGTTGTCATTGACGTTACGTGTAAACACGCGCCAAAATGTTATTGCACGTCTGATCATACGACGTTATCCACTAAATAACATCGACGTCATATGATAATTTTCTTTTTGATTTATACCTATAATTTTTTAGGCGTGAAATGCATAATTTAAGAAAGACAGTTTTTACTTGTCTCAATATTCTAACTGGTCGGAGTCCAACAATTACGGAGCCATTTATAATGTCTGTACAATGGGAATACCATGGTGTTGAATGTCAATAAACACCAGTCTTATGTATATGTTCACGACAAGCATTCTTACAATTACCTATGGAATTGAACTTTTACTCGAGCCGAACTACAGCAGCTACACTTTTGTAATAACCATTCAGTATTATCGTATACAGCCATACCTGTCTTAAAGTCTACTGCTATTAAGCAAACATCTGTCCTAAAAGGCCACAATCTCATGTTCCAAAACTACATTGTCAGGGTTTATCATGCATCTGCTGCAAAACTCACCTGATAATAGGGGTATGATAACATGATGTGATATCATGTGAATGTAGGTCTGCGCAAGCGCGAATTTTATCAGGCGAAGCGATAAGAAGCGATCTCTGAAGACGATTGGCTACATACTGACGTTGGCTGTGATAACAACTTTCTGTTGTTTAAAAGACGTCACCGACTTACGTCACAACGCATTTGCGACGTCAACAAGTTCGGACAAAACTGCGTTTACTTTTCATTTGTTTGACTCGTTTTACGCCGTAAAATCTTCTAACGATGCATGATAAATAGAAAACTATGATAGTGTCTTTTGATATCAAGTTTATCAGGCTTGACCAGAAACACGTCGGACTGACTCGGCAAGCCTCGCCATTCCTACACTGTTTCTGGTTTCGCCTGATAAACTTGATATCATAAGACACTAACATGGTAAGCTCTATATATCAACCAGTATTAAGCAAGCATCTGCCTAAAGCATGCACTTTTGCCCTTCTCTTTGGCGCTTGCTTAGGTCAGGTTTGACTGTAAATTCAAGACATCGAGACACCCAAATAATTACCGCTTTTGTCCTAAAAGTGAAACTAATTGGTTGTAAAATACAGAAATGCGTCAAAACGATGAAGATGCGATGACAAACACTGTAGGCCCTGGGTCAGCACTGTGTTACTGTTTGCCTAGGTCTAGTTTTCCGGCTGGGCCGGGTAGCGCAATCGGTAGGGCACCTGACATGTAAGTCAGAGGTCCTGGGTTCGAATCCCGGTCTGGCCACATACTTTCGTTTCTCCTTCCGCTGATTCAAGAAAGGCAGTTGGCAGTTACTGGCGAAAGTATGTGCACTTAGTACTGGTTAACCGCTTAGGAGGTCTAAGCCTGCCCAGGAATAGTGTGGTTAGGTTAACTGACCGTCCCGACATGACCTTAGCTGTTTACCGTAGACGTTAAGCATCAATCAACCAACCAAATCTAGTTTTCCGTATACTAAGAATCTTTATATTACTGCTACATTGGGCGTGTTCGACTAAGCACTTCTTGCAATTCTTAGCGTGAAGCACTTTTTGTATGTGCACTTTTTTGTAGAAAAAGCGGAAAGCCCAATAAAACAATGTTTCACACTTAGAATCATGAAGAATCAATAGTCATGAAGGACGAAACGCCCAGTCGAATACGCCCAATGATTATGTATTCTAAATGGCATAAGATGACGATGTGCTGGAATTACAATTAGTTTAGACCCTGACTAAAATTCTGCGTTACATGTACATAATTGAGCCACGACACGAGAAAACAAACAATGTGGTAGTGCGTCCAACGCAGACTCAGATCAGCCTGGGCATCCGCCCAGTCTGATCAGAGTCTTCGCTGTCCGCATTGAGGTAGCTCAGTCCCTTGGCTACCCTTTAAGCACTTAGCGAAGAGTTTGATCAGACTGGGTGGATGCCCAGGTTGATCTGAGTCTGCGCAGGGCGCACAACCAGATTGCTGTTTTTTTCGTGCCGCGGCTCATATATAACCCGTTAGCGCATACGCTTAGGATTATTATTGTATACAGAATACGGCTTTAATGGTTATACTTATTCAAGTTCCGGAAATGGGAAACAAGTGGTTGGAATCTTAGTAAACACCTTCCTTTGCGCAAGTAAATATTCATTCACATATTTGACATTTTAAACAATTTAAAAGGTTATTCATTATATCTTTGTAATAAAACACAATGGGTAACAGAGCTTGTTTTGATTTAAAACCACTGAGCTTAAAAGGTTCGAGGACAGATTCGGTGACAATAATTATTATAGAAAACCCCAACAGAGACACCGCCTTAGAACGGTCAGCAATAAAGCACAGGTGGCTTAAAGGCGCAGCCGGTGTAACACATGTGATATCTCGTCATGAACAGGTCTGAATAAGACCGAGTCTGCTATATTCGCTTCTTTAGTGTTTTCCTTGTTTCCAAATGATCTAAATTATTCAGAACTTATTTATATTCAGTCATTAAACTAGATTGGTGTAATCCACGTATCATACTCTATCACTATATTTAAAAATAAATTATATTCTATGAATGGGCAAGATATAAACCATCTTTGTGATAGCATTGTACCAGTTATGTACCTTTCCATACATAAAGCAAGGACCTAAATACATGGGCCGAATGACAGGCTACCATAAAAGGCCTCTCCAAACATAATCATCGTGCAGATTATATATTATTTTCTGGTCTTTTGGAATCATTTAACCGTAAAACGTTTCCCCGTGCGTCATCATAGTGTATAATATATATTTTCATGTCCTTTGGGCTCGTTGAGTTTATTAAGAGACATATTGAAAATTGAGTTCTGCTTAAGCCGCTTCTGGTGGAGAGATCATCAAGTGCCGACGATCTCTTAACCAATTTGGTAGAGAGTTTTAAGTTCGCAGCCATCATTAAAAGAGCAGCTAAAGTCCGACCGTGATTGTGTTGACCATTAAGCTTGCGGTCTGTCGCATTACATTTCAGTCGTACCTGATTATCTGAGTTTTCGCCCTTCATGCGAACTTCATTCAATATCTCCATCATGTGTTTTGTAAAACTCAAATTGTTTAGTCCTTTTAAAAGCTTATGCCAAGCACAAATAAACGCCATATAAAGTGTTTTTATAACGTCAACAGTTGAACATTTAAAAGAAACACAACGTCAAGGTGCTGTTGGCATGGCCGAAGGAGAATTGTCCTGTGGCGAAGTAGCCCGAAGATTTGGGGGTTCTCATAAGAGACAACAATTGAACGTATTGAAAGGAGTGCTACAATTTTTTTCTGTGATTGACAGGCAACGTCCTGAGCGTCAGAATAACAGCGCGTCGGCAGGAGCGCCACATAGTGATAACGCTTCTTGGGATCGCTAACGTCAGTGCAAACCGCGATCGGAACTTTTCGGCCAATTTAGTGAATGTATATAAAGCCTCGGTCCTACAGAGCTTGCGACCACGCCGCGACCTATCCGCGACTAAAAAAACTGACAGTCGCAGAGAGGTTGCAGATGTCGTGGAGAGGTTTTATAATGGTCGCAACAAGGTCGCCGATCAAAATTAGTCGCAGCCAGTCTTTTGAGCATGCACAAAAGACTAACCGTGACTGATATTGATCGCCGACTGGTTGCAATGGTTTTCTGGAAGTCGCCGATCATATTAATTTAGTCGCCGACCAGTCGCCGATCGGTTTCATCAATAATTTGGCTTTGAAATGTTGTAACCTTGCTGCGACCTATCGGCGATCTGTCGTCAACTGTTCGTCGACTGATCGGCGACTGACCACTGGTGAGACGGCGACTGATCGGCGATTGGTCGCCGATTACATGTATTCGCCTACAGGTTTGCAGCGTGCGCCGATATATCGCCGAGCGATCGGCGACTGGTCGCCGACTGGTTGCAGCGTGTGCCAATAGAACGCCGAGGCTTTTTCGTGCCAGCTTTAAAACGAAAAGATGTCTTCGCATCTTGGTATCATTTTATTACCGGGGTTCAAAGTGTTAGCAACATGGTACATAGAAGCGGCCGAAGAAAAAAATACATGTAACGGCGGCGCCAGAACAGACAGCACAAATGACTCCCGAAGTTCGGACGCCTTCTTCAGATGAAGAATCTCAACAGTCAAAGGAGGAATCTCAACAAACTGCAGCCTTCTTATCCAAGGCCTTTTACAGTACTGTGTTCGCCTCCTCCGTTTTAATCGCCTGTACACCATCATAGACATTACAGCTGCATTCCGGTTGCTTCGTTGCAAGCGAAGCAACTGAATCTGTTGATGTGTTATTCTAACAACTTTCACTGAAATGATTTTATTCTTGTCAACACATTTCCATTTCTTTTTGATCCCTGAACGGTCGCCAATCAGTTTCCGACCAGTCGCCGTTCATTTGCAACCAGTCGCCGAAGAGTCGCCGATTGGTCGCTGACTGGTCGCTGACTGGTCGCCGATCAGCCTAAAGTAGTTGCAATCCTGTTGCCGATCCTACGGCGACCAGTTGCAGTGAGGTCGCCGATCGATCGCCGATTGCATGTGAAAGCTGTCGCCGACTGTAGGGCGACTGATCGGCGATCACATTTGAAGAGGAAAAGTAATGGCAATGGTCGCAGGTCAGGCGCAGACGAAATCAGCCGCAAAGCGGTCGCATCGCGGTCGCAAGCTCTTTGGGACCGAGGCTTAAGGCGTAGAGAATTTTGTTGTAAAATGCAACATTTTGTTCCTCGGAACAACCATATCTTTAAGATATAGCGCTCAACGTCTACGAATGCTAATTTCATTTGTAATTCCCGACCTGCGACTTTTTCAGGTATTGCACGGGCATTCATTTGTTGCTATGCTGTTGGCAAAATAAAAAAGTCAATTATTGATGCCGAGACAGAAAATGCATGTGTTTGTTTTATTATTATTATTCATTCGATGCAGCAGTCGCCGCCATCTTTGTTGATGCCGTTGTTCCTAAAAACAGTCATGTGATTTAAGTAGTCACACAATGTACATCCGAGGTTCATTCATGAAATTGGCCGAGCGGTGTTCTGAATGTGCAAACCACTGAGGAAACCACTGAAGTCGTAATCGACGCGTTAGCGCATCTACGGTTAGACGACGCTTACATCAGCGTGAGGTAGGAAACTTTAAAACGTATCGTGGTAATGAACTGAATCCAGAACGTCGACGAAACGGCTACAACTGGTGTAGGCAGCATCTTCGATGGATTTAACGACAGTGGCAAAGTGTATTCATTTTTATGCATTGATATGAATGAAGGACGTTTGAAAGTGTGGCGACGTCATGGTGATCATTAGGCGGATTGTTGTGTAAAATAGATTTTTCTTTGGGGTGGCGGCAGTGTTATGGTGTGGCTACATGTAGGTATTTCTTAGCGCTTTAGGACACTCCTCATAGTGATTGGCAGTAATATGACAGCTAGGCGTTACATTGACGAGGTACTGCAGCCAGTTGTCTTTGCCCTTTCCCCAGAGCAACGTTGACGTGACGCTTTTTTAAGAGGATGACACGAAACCAAATTCAGCGAGACTTTCTTCAGACACTCTTCGGCATAACACTGTTCAAGTGTTGCCTTGTCCTGCATTCTCTCTGGATATAGAGCATTTGAGGACCAAATTGGACGACGTCAGACAAACAATGCATCAAAAACCCTCAACACTAGATCCAGAAACTCACTAGAGTATGGGAGGTTGATCCAGAAACTAACTAATGTATGGGAGGCTATACTCAAGTACAGAATCCAATGGTTAATCCGCAGCATGAGGCGAAGATGTCTGTAGTTCAAGATGTTAATCGTCGACAGGATACGAACATTTGTGACCTCTGGTTTTGTGGCATGTGACATTACAAAGTCAAGTCATCACGTTGACTATAAACGTCATTAGGAATATATATATCTCCATTTAAAAAAATAAAGTTAACACGTTCGTCATCAGTTTGTTTTTGAAGAAACAACATGCGTATCTGCAATAGCTAATGTGTAATTCTAGAAAAGAGTCCTTGGCATCAGAATATAATTCCCTTTATTTATCTGAAGGTTTGACGGATACACTTAATAAACCATCCGTTAAAGTAGGTACCATTAAATTTATTCACAGACATCAACGATTTAGAGAATTTAAAACTTTAAAGTGTATAGGTAGACTTTTGTGGCGATGGTGGGTGGGTTGGGGAGGGTAACAGGTATATCAGGGCGCTTTTTTTGCAAGGCGTTCAATTCTAAAAATGAGAACTTCCTTTTTTTCAGGACGACAGGACAAAAACCCAATTTAGAAGGGCTACGTCGTCCAGAGATCCAAACAGAAATTTTAAAACATTCGTTGTCTCTCTTCCCTTTTCAGCGCGAAACTCACATACTGGGTGTTTCATAAAATCTGATACACTTTCAAATACATACCTTTTCTAGAATAATACAGATGGCAATACACTGTTTACATCAAAATGATCAACAGACATCGCCATTTCACATGCAACGTAAAAAAACGTGAAAAGTTGACGTCATAATGTCATACATGCCGTCATTAAAAGTTGTTGTTTTTCAAGATATTGCTGTCCATGGAAAAGTGCCAGGACATCCTGCTGTTCTTGAGTCAGCCCTGGTTACTGTGTCTCTGGTCTTATACACTTCTGTACACCTCAAATATTTTCAGACTTTTGTAACTTGCAGTCTGGTTACTCTCCTGTCTCCAAGAAAAGGTTTTCTCATCCTTTTGGTTACAGAAATCGTGGATCAGCTTTCATAGTACAATTTAGTGATGTCCTGGCTCTTTCCCATGGAAAGTGCCATCTTGAAAAAAAAAAAAACATCTTATGCCGTCATGTATGACGTTATGACGTCAACGTTTCCGATTTTTATGATGAACGTAAAATGGTGATGTCTCTTGGTCATTTTGATGTAAACAATGTATTGATACCTGTATTATTGGAGAAGAGGTAATAATTTGAATGTGTGTCAGATATTATGAAACACCCTGTATGTCAGTGTAGTTGTTTCCTTCCCCATCAGTAAGCCAGCGGTGTAAAACAATTAAAAAAATTAACAATCAATGTAATGAACCAAAGATGAATCCAGAGTATTAGGACGCCTCTAACTGAACCACCATCTCAGACATATTTTAGCCCGGATACGACAAAACCAACAGAGTGGCATGTGCGCCCAGCAGACTCTGATCAGCCTGGGCATCCGTCGCGTCTGACTAGAGTCATTGCTGTGCGTTTAAAGGGGAGTTTTGGTTTTAAGCTAGGTCCATGCGGACAGCGAAGACTTTTATCAGACTGGGCGGGTGCCCAGACTGATCTGAGACTTAGCTGGGCTCACATGCCACTTTGTTGATTTTGCCGTGTCGCGGCTCATTTATACTGCTACCTCTTGCAAACTGAGCCCGGATTATGCAGTTAATGAGGATAGCACAATGCCAACTATGACTTAGTAGGCTCGACATTTTCCGCATGCATACGAACAAGCTGTGAACTATATCCATATGGTCACACCTGGTTTACTATGTTTCTCAAGGGGGTTGCGAAACGAAAAGCAGCTGTTGGGAAACGAAAAGAGTAATAGTTACCAAACGACCTGATCATCAGGTCGTTTGATAACTATGACTCTTTTTCTTTCCGTAACAGCTTTTTTTTTTCGTTTCGTAACAGCCCTTGTATATACATAGTTACGGGGTGATGATGTAGCACGTGGAACACTCCCATCTGATAACGGAAAATTAACAATATCGATATTAAGGCCATCACAATGGTTCATAGATATATCGTGTTGCAAAGTCATCTGTGGTGTCCCAAAGACCTAGCAATCTTAGGGAATAGACTAGACGAGACTAGAATTAAACCATAAGGTATAACATTAAATATACAGTCAGAAATAACATTTTGATGAAAGAATAATATCGACATTTAAATGTCAGACGTGATATATGTTAAATTACTGGAAGTAATTCCCCTCGATAATATTCCTAATCATTTTAAGGAATAGTGAAAACCTGTTGTCAGCATTTGCTTTTTATCGAGATAAGCATTTACAGTTTCAAAGTTCCAGAATCTACACTCTAAACCCTACTTTGACTTTGATAATTATTCTGTTTAATTATTATGTTCTGTGTGTGTGTGTGTGGGGGGGGGGGGGTTGGGGGGAGGAGAGAGAGAGAGAGAGAGCGGAGATTTTTTGGCTCAAGATACGAATGTTAGTTACACAACATATGTATATTTTATATAATAGGATTTCTATTAGCCGTTTACTTTTTGTGAGGTATTTGCTGTTTTAAACATAACTGTTTAGCCAAACGAACTGTCAAGCCTAGGAAATGTAATTATTTACAGTTTTAAAGAACTGAGATAATTCAAAGTACTTGATATGTCAAAGCCACTGAAAAGTCCTTCTTTAAAAATTGTACACAATTATAGGCTTGAATCTAATACTGATATTAGATCTAGATATGTTTATCGACATTAAATTGCATCATAGAAACGACAACGCAATTTGATCCAAGTCTTCCCTGCTTGCTTTAATGAATGCTGGACAATTCAAAATCTGAACCGTCAAAATATTTCGTTTGCGCAAAGACGTTGGTTGACTTGAGCCATTTACTAAACGCACGTGGTTTATCGCCCCTTTTAACGCGATGCCTGCCAATTATTTAAAGCATCATTGTTCAAAAGCAGTTAAATAATGCATTCATTTACAGTTGTTGGATGTAAGTAAAGATGGAGTCAGCGCCTTACATACTTGTGCTAATTATATTTACTGCTGCCGGTCCCAGAGACTGCGGCGCTGAAAAGCGAGAAATAACATTACTCAGTTCCAGAGGTGAGAGAAAAGAGAATTCATTTAGTCGTGTTACTCATGATTCGGAAGTTGAACGAAGACGTCTGAGAACTGATTTGGACTTAAAGAAAGACCGAGCAAATGAATTGGAGGAGACGAAAATTGCTACGTTGTTCAAGCGCGCACAAACAGAAACGGACGATGGCTCAAAAGGTAAATTTTAAGTTTTCTCCACTAAATATACTTTTCGACAAAACCTAAGCATAATTTTACGCCTGTTGTGGGTTTGCACAGTTCATCATAGCCTAGCCACTAGGTGAAGAAGTTATGTCATTTAGCCATTTTATTTTCCCAGTTCCTACAGCTAGTCTATAATTATAGCTCCACGTGATAATATATATATCAGAAAAGGAGCAGACTCAAGTTTTATAGACTGCCCAGAGAAAAGAAGCAAAAAAATATCTTTTTCTATAAATGGTAAACCATTTCATTATCAGACTAGCACTAGTCTAAGTTCATCGTCTAACTTTTTACTTTGCACACAAGTCAAACTATGGTTAATCATTGGTGCTCCTGACAGAATATATTTATTTTCTAGAAAGTTATAACTGGATTGCAGTGAGATCTAGTAGCCTTGTTACATTTTCTTTCATACTATGATGATTTTTTGGCAAAAAGTATATGCTAACCTTGATCCGGCATCTTTGACTTTTTACGGACTTATTGTTTAGAATAGAAATTGGTTATTTGTCTCAAATTCACAAGCAGATTCGTAAGCTATGAAGATCCAGATGATACAAATCTGTGCCAAACGTGAACGTTTACATCAAAAGCCCATACAGATTTTCGTGCATATATTTATTTGCATGCAAATCCATTATGACTTTGACGATACTCAACATATTTTAACAAGATTGGTCTGGGTAGACGGCCCAAAATAAAGAAAAAATATTTCTTCATTTGTTTTGATTTCCATGTAAATATACAACACTTAGTCCATATCACTAATATGATCTTTCATTCCCTATTCATTACATGTCGGTCTTTTACTCCCCTACGAACATTAACTCCAGGTGGCACGTTCCGCCATCTTGATGCTGAAACAACTGAAGAACGCGCAGCGGACCTATGTTGCTCCATGAGTAGGCCTATGTGGCTGCACGTGCGGGCTTTATATGTGGAAAGTAATCACGAGCCATGTTAGTCCGTGTATCCAAGATAACGGTTTCTATATTTAGTAACACATCTAGTAACAAATTTGTTGTTTGCTCAAAAATTAAAGACTAAATATGAAATAGATGCATCTTCTACTGCATTTAAAAGAATAGTCAATCAAACATGATGATCTGATGCATTTACACCTGCTACTCTGGTTTTCTAGACCTCCATGGAGCTCCAGCATATGTTAACGCGCAGAAAATCATGTTTGATCCCTCTAGTGTAAAGTGACATGTGACCTAAGATTACTAAATGCTATCCCATACTTGTCTGCCAATTTTACAAAGTTAGAGAAAGAAACATTTAATGTGTCTTCTTTTTTGCGTCCTTTGACGTCATTTCGATACCGGGGTTCGAGGTTATAAAACTTGAGAATACTCTCAAACTCAAAATAAAGCACACTGATTGGCTGCTTCCGAGCAAATGCTCGGAAGCAGCCAATCAGTGTGCTTTATTTTGAGTTTGAGATTGTACTCTAGTTTTATAACCTCAAGGCCGGGTCTACTGTTAAAGGTAAAAATGTATCGCTTTGTAAGACAGCAAATTGTTTTCTTTTACAGAAGCCTTAATAAAACTAGAAACATTTTCATCAGAATTAGCTTACATGAAAATTTTACCATTCACAAGGCACACGTAATTACGCCTAAACTGAAATTGATTGCAATCTAAAAACAATGTAAAAACCATCAGCCTCATCAGTCGTTCAAGCAAAGCCACGCTGAAAACCTTCTTGAACAGGCTTAAACTTCAAGCCGAAGAGATAATTGCTGAAGAACAGACTGGGTTAAGAGCCGGAAGGAGCATAACAGAACAGATTTTACAACCTTAGAATCCCTTGTGACAAGTATCTCCAACAGCAGCAGAATATGCACCATGTCTTCATTGATTTAAAAAAAGCCTTTGACAGGGTATGACATGCAGCCTTATGGACCACCATCCGGAAGTACACTATCAGTGCAAATCTAGTTCGCACCATTGAGCAGCTATATGACAAGGCTACAAGTGCAGTCTTGATGAATGGCAGCACAGGAGAATGGTTCAGAACAACAGTTGGAGTAAGGCAAGGATGTCTTCTGTCACCCACCCTCTCAAACATTTTTCTCAAACGGATCATGTCCGATACTCTGGAAGAACATGACGGAAAGGTTAGCATAGGCGGCAGAAATATTACTAATCTGCAGTTTGCCGATGACATAGACGTTCTAGCTGAGGAAGAGCAGGAACTAGAAGCTTTAGTTAAAAGTCTCGACAAACCAGCGCAAGGTATAAGATGGAGATCAGTGCTGAAGACCAAACTGATGACAAACAGCGCAAATGGCATCCTGAGTTAGATCAAGGTAAAAGGGCAGATGCTGGGTATCGTAACAAACTTCAAATACCTCGTAGCAGTGTCTCAAATTATGACTTAAACAGGAGGTTATCTCAAGGATTGCACAAGCCACTTCAGCTCTTACCAAGCTGAAACCAATTTGGAGAGATAACAACACATCTCTGGGATTAGAAGTGAAACTTATAAATGCGCTCTCTTGTCATTTCCATATTTCTGTATGCCTGTGAATCGTAGACCTTTACAGCAGAGATAGAGAAAAGAACACAGGCCTTTGAGATGAGATGCTACCGAAGGTTACAGAACATTTTCTACAATGACCATATAACCAATGAGGAGGTTCGCAGAAAGATCCAAGCAGCCATTGGAGACTATGATGAACTCCTGACGCTGGTCACGAATCCAAAACTGAGGCGGTTTGGCCACGTCTCAGTCTTCTTGTTTAGCAAAGACAATTCTACTGGACCCAGTGAAAGGAAAAAGAAGAAGAAGTAGACAGAAGAAGAGGTGAGAAGACAATATTAAAGAGTGTACAGTGGTGGACTTTGCCAGCTCAACTAGGGCAGCTGACAACAGGACAAGCTTAAGGTGGAAAGGGATTATTTCGAAGTCGTCTGTGGTGCCCCAACGACCTTGTAAGGTTATGGGATAAAATAAAATGTAAAATCACTTTTTACAAATAGCTTCACCTCTCGCAGTTTCCTAAGAAAATAAATTATCTGCTCTTTTATAGGTGTTGCAGCGCCCGAAAGTTTACAGGAGATACAAGAGGCATTGAAACTTCAAGCGCAACAGTTAAAAACCCTTCAGGCCTCGATCAGCCGTAATGAAAAACTTATTATGACGCTCTCTGGTAAGCAAATTACTTTCATCCATACTTATGCACCAATGTTTCCTTCCAGAATGGAGAGGCTGGGTAACCCTGAGAAATATAAGCTGCTAGAAAATAACCACAAGCGCGAACTGGAACTTAATTTACCAGGGCTGCCAGTAGTAGTCTACACTAAAAGCGCCAAAAAACCAGACGACACAATTTGAGTCTGCAAAATTAAAAAAAAAAGATGAGAGCAAACAGGGAAGATCCAAATGAGGCGGCACATAAGAGGCCGCCTCATCAGGATCTACTCTGTTTGCAAATTCAGCTTTTTTCATCTCTGGAGTATAAAGTGTCAGACTGGTATAAATGTTCTGCAAAGAGTGACATGTTGCAGAACAGTTTCTTCCCGTACACAAATTAATGAAACTTTTTGAAAGGTAAAAATCGTAGTTTACTTACTTATATTTGTTGACGAACATTGGTACTTTCTTTATTTCCATTAAGGATCCCCGGTAGCTTAGTTGGTTAAGAGCTAGCCTGCTGATCTAGTGGTCCCTTGTTTGAGCCCCACTGTAGGCGGGAATCTTTTCAATCGCAAACGGGGTTTCCATTGCATACAGCCTTTCATTATCACCACCCATCGTCCTGATATGACTGTAATGCTGTTAAAAAGGACGCAATCATCCATCCTACTGTTTTTTCCTTCCATACTTCCTTGCCATGAATTATCTCGAATAAAAATACCGTAATATTCTAGAACTTGGGACACTAAAATATTTACTATAAATGTCCTTTAATGGAACTATAATTTTACAATGCAGTAATGCGTCCAAAAGAGTAGATCGAATGGCAAACAGTGTCGACCCTGACCAGACAGCTAAGAAGCAGTCTGATCTGAGTGTGCAGTGTTTGCTTAGACATATGTGTCCCAAAACTTTAAATTTTAAGGTTAAATTTGATATCGGCAATAGATAAGCTCATATTTGCAACTATCTTTATTATTACCAGATTGTGGACCACACAAAGAAATTTCTAATGGCAAGGTTTCTGGAGACACATTTATTGGTGGAACACCAGTTATATCCTGTGATCCCGGCTACAGCAAGACAGGCTCGGCTCAGTGTAAGGGTCTGTTGACCTGGGAGACTGACGTTAAGTGCCAAAAAGGTGCGTCTGAAAATAAATTTCTGCACATGAACAGACTGAATTAAACAATGCCTGCCATTGCCTTTTCTCTGATTTTTTTCGCATCAGAATTTTCATAATGGCGTGTGTTGAGTGTCATGTGGCGACCAAAAAAGTCTCTCCACTATTCATCTAAAGATTATTTTTGGTTATTTGTGGTATATTAGGTTAATTCTGAGTAAAACTGAATATAGAGAGTTCCGCTGAGGTCTGTGCAAAAAGGTGTAGGTTGTTTAATTTGCAAAATTGCAAAATTTATTACTGCACATAAAAATGCACAATTAGGTCGAGTTCTCTATTTGCTTTTCTCTGATTTGTTTCTTGCTTCCACAAAAAATTCCTTCAGAATTTAGTTACTTCAGAATTTATCATGATGATCATGTATGTTCAATTATCTGCAGTGTTATTGTCAACTCTTTGATGATTCAACCGTACTTACTGCACTTCTGTTTGTGATTAACCCATTGATGCCTATCGCCACAAAAATGAGATGTTGGCAAACAGTGCAGACCCAGATCAGACGCCGCAAACGCGGCGTCTGATCAGGGTTTACACTTTTTTCATATGACAAATTGATATTTTTCCTCAAAATAAAACAAAAAATCGAAAAATAAACTAAACCTGACACCCCTTAAATGAAAAATGGACTCTTCCAATATATACAGATAGAAGAGTCCACTAGGCATTAATGGGTTAAAAAAAACACTGTCAGAAAGTACTTTCCGCGCGGGGCAAAATAAGTACTTCATGTGAACGTCTTGTTTAATTTCCTTAACGTGACGTTAAACGCATAATGCTATGGCAATTAATGTTCAAGTCAAGCCTTTTAGGGTATTCCGAACTCGACTTAATCTTTTATCCCCAATAACAGCCCCAAGTTGTAGATGAAAGACTCGCAACTGTCGGATAAATAAGAATTATTATCTAAAGAAAATATAAGTACTGAATTCCTGACTGCATGAAAGCTTAAAATGTTTATTTTTTTCAGTAGACATCAGCCGCCCAAGTGATGAACTTGAAGGATGCGTTTATATAACCCCTTTTCCTTACCTGCTTTTTGCCTCCTTGCTGTTTCATCTGGTTCCTTTTCATAATGGCATTAAAATGATTTTAGGATTAAGTGTTTATGAAAATATGATTGCACTAATGTTGCTCTGCTTTCGGCGAGGGATACAAGGCGCTGCCTGTAACGAGAATAAAGCAAAGTTATTTGGAAAGTATAATTGTTGAAAATTTGATAGATTGAAAATTTTGAATCTTTAGAAGTGTCCCTCACTGTAAGCAGAGCGCCAAGTTATGCAATATGCCTGCAATCATAAAAAATCCAGCATTTTCACCGCATTGTATTCCCCTGTCAGTCATGACACAACATGCAAAGAATCGCGTTTATAATTATTCAAATACGATAAGGTTTTACTTTTACAATATAAGGCATTTTTTACGTTGTAACAGTTTCAAAACAATGTTCACTTTTAGTATGCAGAAAGTATAATTAAAGTTTCCAAGGAAGCATAAATAGAAATCCTGCGGATTTTAAAAAGCTTACATGTATCAAATTGATAGAGGAAGAGAAATTGTTGTTTTGAAAGCTTTCGGACATGTCAAATACCATTTGATATAGGAGATATTTCTTACCAATAGTTTGCCTTTCAAGCATAAATCTAGAATGTTTATATATATCGACTTCTGTATTTTTAAGTACACAAGCTGGTTTAAATGCTCATTTCTGACAATGTCATTAAAATTCAGTATGTCAATTTTGTACAGATTGTGCTACCCTTAATGTGGCCAATGGTATAGTTTACCCAGATACTTCAGTTCCCCATGGTACGACAGTAACAGTAGAGTGTGAAAGGGACTATGGTCTAGATGGAAACAACACGACTGTATGTGACAATGGCGTCTTTCATGATGTCCCGTGGTGTAGACGGTCACATGTACTAACTGGTAACTGGTCTTATTTTCCTTTTCTCAGCAGACATCAACCACTAAGCAACCTCGTATTCACTTTGTTCAACGTCTACGAGGGGTGATCAAAACATACATGGACTTTTGCTGTGGCGGCAAAGATAATACAGTTATAGTACATTTTCTCATACCACAGAGTAGTTCAATCTTTTAGCTACGTTATGTGAAATTTTGAAGAAATTACAATGAAAAATAAGTATTTTCTTTCGGTTTATACTAGATAGGTACAGCTACAGCGGAGCACCATTAATGACGTTTGGCGCTTTGTCCCGTTCAGATTTTACAAACTAAACCCTATTTGCAGGTTTTTGAGGATTATGACAACATTTTGACACATCTGCATGACATGTGATTGTTTTGGAGAAATTGTACCATACCTTCCTCATATTTATTTGCTTCATAAATGGAAACCAATCTTTTGCTTCAAAATCGTGTCAACGTACATTACTTTTGCGTTGTGTGTCTAAATGCAGGTCTGCAGCCCTCTTAACAGTGCCAACATCAGATAAAACAAGCAAATTCGGTGAATTTATATCCCCCGCCGAAGTGGCCCTGATTTGTTTATTATTATGTTTTTTTTAAGTTTCATATAATTTTGTTCACTGGGCTGGAAGGACTATTACTCTGGCATAAGTGAGGCATAAGCTGAAGCTGTTCTTAAACACTTGCCTAAGCATCACTGCACTATGATGACAGTTTTAATTCAGTTTCAAGAAATTTTGTTCAGTCCAGTATCTAAGTTATGGCTAATTTGTGGATTTTAAATCAATTCAAGGGCATTAATTCATGCATTACTGATGCGATTATGATCAAACTTAATGTGCATTGCTATGTCAAGACAATACATAAATATTTTAAGTTTCATGAAATTCCATTCATTGGTTACTTAGTAATGACTCAATTTGTAGATTTTAAACCAAGTCAAGGGCAATAATTCATTGATAACTGAAGGAATTTCGACAAAACATAAGATTCACCAATGTGTTACAGTGATACATATTTATTAAAAGTTTCATAGAATTCTATTCATTGATTACTTAGTTATGGCTAAATTTGTCAATTTTAATTGATTCAAGGGCAATAACTCATACACTTCTGATGCAATTCTGATGAAACTTTATGAGCATAACCGCCTTATAATGATACATATTCAGTATAAGTTTCATGAAGTTTCAATAATTGGTTACTTAGCTATGCCTCATTTTATTGATTTTAAGTCAATTCAAGGGCAATAACTCATGCAATCCTGAAGCCAGTCGGATGAAATTTGACATGCATCAGCAAATTATAGTGACCTATATCTGTTTTAAGTTTCATGAAATTCCATCCAGTGATTACTTAGTAATGGCTCATTTTATTGATTTTAAAACAATTCAAGGGCAATAACTCCTGCATTACTGAAGCCAGTCAGATGAGACTTGACGTGCATCAGCGAGTTATAGTAATATATATTTATCTTAAGTTTCATGAAATTCCGTTATGTGGTTACTTAGTTATGGCTCCGGACGGACAGACAGACGGATTTTAAAACAATTCAAGGGCAATAACTCCTGCATTACTGAAGCCAGTGCAATGAAATTTGACGTGCATCAGCGGGCTATAGTAATATATATTTATTTCAAGTTTCATGAAATTCCGTTCAGTGGTTACTTAGTTATGGCTCCGGACGGACAGACGGACGGACGGACGGAAGGATGGACGGACAGAAGGACGGACGGACATGGAGAAACCTATATCCCTCCGCCAAATTTGTCAATTTTAATTGATTCAAGGGCAATAACTCATGCACTTCTGATGCAATTCTGATGAAACTTTATGAGCATAGCCGCCTTATGATGATACATATTCAGTATAAGTTTCATGAAGTTTCAATAATTGGTTACTTAGTTATGCCTCATTTTTTTGATTTTAAGTCAATTCAAGGGCAATAACTCATGCACTCCTGAAGCCAGTCTGATGAAATTTGACATGCATCAGCGAATTATAGTGACCTATATCTGTTTAAAGTTTCATGAAATTCCATCCAGTGATTACTTAGTAATGGCTCATTTTATTGATTTTAAAACAATTCAAGGGCAATAACTCCTGCATTACTGAAGCCAGTCTGATGAGACTTGACGTGCATCAGCGGGTTATAGTAATATATATTTATTTTAAGTTTCATGGAATTCCGTTCAGTGGTTACTTAGTTATGGCTCCGGTCGGACAGACGGACGGACGGACGGACGGAAGGATGGACGGACAGACGGACGGACGGATATGGAGAAACCTATATCCCTCCGCCTTCGGCGGGGGATAACTAACATACAAGGGTAAAATAGCTTTTAATTTGATCATGTAAAATTTTCTATCATTTTGCCCTCATTTTTATAGTTGTATATACAAAAACTGGATATAACGTTTGACATCATTTTGCCAGCCTCGTCTGGCCCACTCATCATAAATATGCTGCATATGTAAGCATAACAATTGTTGACGATAACTATGAAATTTGCTCTGGAGGAAGAGACTCTTTTTTAAGACTGTTCCTCCAGAGCTAATTTCATAGTTGTGGGAAATCTCCTTCATAGAAATTAAGCTTTAGCAACAACATAGCAACGACTTAAGTCGTTTTTAAAATACGGCCTCAGGAAAGGAAACAGGAAGTCTCCTTTTTTAAAAATGAAGGGAAAACTTTGGCTACTTACCATACCTCTTAACTTTTAGACATGCAGATTGGCAGGAGCCGCAGATTTAACATGAAGTTCGGAGGCGATACTGAAGATCATGCATTAATATCAGGGGCCGAATTTATGTCAAACGGACAACTAGTTTTGTGTGACTATCGAAATAACAGACTGAATTTGCTAAAAAGTGACTTCACAGTGATACAAAGTTTGAACCTAACGTCGTCACCTTGGGATATATCAGCTGTCAACTCTACAAGCGTAATCATCACTTTGCCAGGTTTGTTAACAAGGCAATTGCAGTATGTTCATGTACAGGAAGGTTTACATTTGAGTAGCACCATACAAATGGAGAAGAGCTGTTGGGGTGTTAATGTCAAAGGAACAGAGATTTTCACCAGTTGTCACCAATACAAAGAAGGTGAGATCATTGTGCTTGATATGACCGGAACAGTGAAGAGACGCATTGGTGTTATTGATCAACAAGAAAAATCATTTTTGCTTACGACTCCCTATTACGTCACTGCCAGTGCATACACGGGAAACATTTATGTTGGTGACTGGGACACCGATACAGTTACCTGCTTCTCGTCAAATGGGGATGTCGTGTACCAGTATACAGACCCTGGGATGTACAGACCGAACGGTATCTACATAGATTCGGTTGATAACATCATAGTCTGTGGCAAAACGTCTTTTACTTGTCAGATAATAACAGAGGACGGAAAGAAGGACAAGACACTGCTGACGTCAGATGACGGTCTAGAGTATCCATACGCTGTCAATTACAGAAAAAGGGATAGTACTCTCGTTGTTGGTGGCTGGAACAATGATTACTTGCTGGTGTTTACACTAACAAACTGAAATATATTTCAAGTCAATGCCAGCCATGATATTAATTATACCAATCCGGTTAGAAACACACACACACACACATTTACACGATCCTAGCCACACTGCTGGCGCACGATTGCTCTGTAACTAGCAATTTTTGATCAGTTGTGTTAACATTCGAAATTCTTGTTTCTGTGTTTAATGTGGTCATCTGAATAAAAAAACACTAATGTTAGGCCGTTGTCACACCAAACTAGTTCTCAACACGTCCTATCCCGTCCACAGAATATCGTGTAACGGGCTGTGGTCGGGGTAGAACGTGTACCTTTTGGCCTGAAATGTCTGTAATACGATTCTAGTTTGTTCGTAAACAGTCCTCGATACGTCCATCCCGTACACAGTCCGTTCGTATTAAGTTCATATCGGGCCAGATTTCCCGTTCACCTCGTGCAGAGACCGTTTCCAAGCAGGCCAAGCAAGTCTGTGGTCAGTATAACCCCGTTTGTACCTTTTTTCTACTTAGTCCCCAAAAAGTCCAAACTAGTTCGTACCTCGACTACCTCCTTCGAAAGCAGTTCTTCTCGTTCTGACTACGTCCTCACCGCGTCCCTAGTGCGTGCAAAACGTAATTGCAATCACGTCCTGGTCCGACAGCTACAAAAACCACTGCGTTCTACCCAGTTCTCATTCGCGTTCATTATTTCGAGCTGTGCAGAGCATTGCACCCTTGTGAGTATCAGGCCTCCAAACAAGAGCGGAGCTAGACAGACGGGCCATACTAAAGCAGCTTCTGGTAAATCCCAAAACTGCGTCTCATCTGAAGCCCATTTAGCTGTAGTGTCTCCTGTGCCTTTTCCTGAGTCTGGGAGTCAAGAGAAGAAGAGGGCTGCATACCCTGGTCGAGTTTCTTCCGTCTGCGAATCGGAAGAAGGAGCTACAACGGACATTCAGCGTGAACACGCACTGCCTATAGTGCCCGGTCGTAATACGTCCTAGTAAGATCGAAGTACGGCAATTCCGTTCGTAGCACGTCCATCTCGTTTTAAGAACGTTGCAACTCCGTCTAATTCCAGAACGGGATAGTCGCCAGAAAATTTTAAACATGCTCGACGTTCTGGAGCACCCTTCCCGTCCGAACCCGTCCGAGTCCGTTCATGAGGTTGGTAAACAGACCTTAAAACGTTGCTACTACGTCCTCTCCGTTCGCACACAGTTTGAACCCGTTTGGAAAAATTTTCCCGACCGTAATGTGAACGAGTTTGGTGTGAAGGGGGTATAAGTCATCACTTGTGTCGACCTGATCTTTTTACTTTTTATTTATATGGTGCATTAGATCACCTAAATCCCGTCACTCATCAGTTTTTTGTTGTTGTTTTTTGTTGTTGTTTTTGTTTTTTTATTATGCCCCCGCCACGAAGTGGTGAGGGGCATATAGTTTTGCCCTTGTCTGTCCGTGCATACGTCCGTACGTCCGTCCGTCACACTTTGTAGTACTGTTCTTGTCTCTGCAACTCCTCCTACAGTATTCAATGCAGGGAGTTGAAACTTGGAACACAGTTCAGACATGCATAGAACATGTGCATAAAGGAAACATAACTTTGATTAAGATCTTTATTGCAGAATTATGTCCCCTTGAATAATAAACATATTTTGACCATATTTCACATCTGAGTACTGTTCTTGTCTCCGCAACTTCTCCTACAGTATTTGATATAGGGAGTTGAAACTTGCAACACAGTTCAGACATGCAGTGAACATGTGCATAAAGGAAACAGAAGTTTGATTAAGGTCTTGGTTGCAGAATAATGTCCCCTTGAATAATATACATATTATAACCATATTTCACATTTGAGTACTGTTCTTGTCTCCGCAACTCCTCCTACAGTATTTAATGTAGGGAGTTGAAACTTGCAACACAGTTCAGACATGCATTGAACATGTGCATAAAGGAAACAGAACTTTGATTAATGTCTTTATTGCAGAATTATGTCCCCTTGAATAACATAAATATTTTGACCATATTTCACATTTGAAGTACTGTTCTTGTCTCTGCAACTCCTCCAATTGTATTTGATGTAGGGATTCGAAACTTGTAACACAGTTCAGACATGCATTGAACATGTGCATAAAGGAAACAAAACCTTGATCCAGTCATTGTGGCAGAATTACATCCCCTTGAATGACATGCATATTTTGACCATATTTCACACTTTGTAGTACTGTTCTTGTCTCTGCAACTCCTCCAATAGTATTTGATGTAGGGATTTGAAACTTGCAACACAGTTCAGACATGCATTGAACATGTGCATAAAGGAAACAGAACTTTCAGTCAGGTCTTTATTGCAGAATAATGTCCCCTTGAATAACATACATATTTTAACCATATTTCCATAGCTTAAATACAATCTCGCCTTTTATCGTCGCTCTAGCGGCCTCTTTGGTATTACATCACAGCTTTATTGGGTATGACAAAACCACGAACAACTTTGCGTTTCAGGTTTGTAGGATGAAGGTCAAGGTCACAGTTGCTATTTTCAGAAAAACTAGGGCATTGCTCCAGCGCTTTCATTTATAGATCGATTTTGATGTAACTTCCCATAAATGTTAAGTATAACAATATCTTAAATAAATTACTATTTCAGCACCGCAGGTCTAAGGTCAAGGTCACAGTTGCTATTTTTAGAAAAAAACTTTATCATTCCTCTGCTCCTATTCATTGACAATTTTGATGTAACTTCACTCAAATGTTTAGTGTGACAATATCTTGGACAAGTTCGTGATCCAGAATTTCAGGGTAAAGGTCAAGGTCATATTTGCTATTTTAGAAAATATGCTGTCATCCCTCTGGAATGATTTTGGTCAACTTGACACAAATATTTAGCTTGACAATATCTGGGACAAGTTAACGTTTCATCGTTGTAGGTCCAAGGTCAAGGTCACAGATACTATTATAAGTACATGTAAATATTTGTCATGGTTCTAGCGCCTTTATTTATTAACTGATTTTTATAGAACTTCACACATATATTAAGTATGACAATATCTTGGACAAGTTAACCTTTCAGGGTTGTAGTTCCAAGGTCAAGGTCACAGTTGCTACTTTTAAGAAAAACTTAGTCATCCCTCTAGCACCTTTATTTATTGACAGATTTTGATGTAACTTCACACAAATATGTTTTAAAACATTACTTTTCTAGTGAGGCATATGGCGGGGGCATTCATCACCTTTAGTGATTGTCTAGTTTATTTTATTTTTCTTCTTTCTGTTTGTCGCGTCTGCTTTGGTAAGATGTGATAGAGACGTTCTCTTGTCCGTCTGTCAGTCATTACGTTTATCCGTTCGTCCACAGTAGCATCGTCCTTAACGTTTCAGTAGATGAGAAAACATTGATCAGGAACCGATAAATCGAACGGCACATAATGCTCGAACACAAAATGGCAAAACGTAAACCGATAAGACGGCCTACAAAACAAGACAATTCAATACAAGAGTAAAGACAAGACATCAGATATATCCCATTAGATGGCAAAGAGGCTATTCTAAATTACGTATCAAAAGCCTAAGACTCATACAAAGGTGACCGATAATGACAAGACTAGTAAAGACAACAGAAGCACCGCTTTAGAACGCTCAGCAATAACTCACTGAGGATGCATTAGGTCACCTAAATCCAGCTTTTACAGTAATATCTGCTTAAATCCATTGCTTGCAAATTATGATAATTGCATTTATCGTACCTGGCAAAACGCCAAAAGGATGGTCTGTAGTCATGTTGCATTTGTTTGTACCACCGACCTATATTTTCTGTTCTGTTGACTCTGTATATTTGTGTCCCCATATTTGCCTTGACCGTCGCGTTAAACCCTATTTCTTGCAAACTATTGTGACGGTAGAAGGTCACAGATATAAATAGATATGCAAATTACAAACTCGGCAGTTTGTGGTCGAGTAAATGTTGGGGTATATAAGCAAATAAACCGCCCTTGGTGGGTGAGCATGCTTTTCCACTGACGGGGTTTGTTTGCGGTCGGCCCACGTTACATTTGGTGGCAGCGGTGGGATAATGACAACTGCCAGACCGGAGTTGCCTTACCCATGTAATTCCCAGGCCAAGTCTCGGGACGAGACTTCTCGGAGGGGAAAGTAATGTGACGGTAGAAGGTCACAGATATAAATAGATATGCAAATTACAAACTCGGCAGTTTGTGGTCGAGTAAATGTTGGGGTATATAAGCAAATAAACCGCCCTTGGTGGGTGAGCATGCTTTTCCACTGACGGGGTTTGTTTGCAGGTCGGCCCACGTTACACTATAGTGCTTGCTATCATAAATATTCAGCAATCTAATTTAATGTTAATTTATACATATAGATGATTCTAAATGTAAGTACACCAAAATTATTGATACAAAGGCTAGTTTTAGTTTTCGTCTTGTAGCGCACTCTAAACGTTATAAAACCCTTTCATGTAATGGCAGGCACTTTTCCTCATCATAGTCTCCTATCTTTTCTACTCTTTTCATAGTAAGTTTTATTGCATTTACTGAATATATACTGACTCAAAAAAGTTACGATACCAACTTCTAACTAACATTTAGAGTCACCTGGTGGATATTGTGCATGAATAAAACTTTTGAAGCATGTAATAGACATTCATCAATAAAGAGCGAAAAAATCTTAGAATTAGACCTTTCCGTTAAAGAGTTATCTTGCAATATTCTTGTGGAGTGATTTGGAATGTAAGCTATCAATGCGCATGCGCACACGTGAAACTGACTTTGCAACTTAAAGGTCATTTTGCGTGAACTTTGAAATACACCTAAAATCTATTGCATCCTGTAATGAGACACTACAGGTGATGTTTGAATTAGTGAAATTCTCAGATTATCTCCCTTTGAATTAAAAATATAGAGATTTTCGAATTGCTATTTAGTCTTTGCCTATCAAGTTTTCAGTGTTATTCTTTCAAAATCGCTTTATAATCATTATCTCCGTTTGGCATTATGACGAATATTGAAGAAAAGTCACGCAACTGAAAGTTTTCCCTATTTCAATTTCCTGTGGAATTTCTATTGAAAGTGACATTAAACACAATTTCTGTGAAAAGAAGGACCCCATGCCATTGTTTCAATTCTTGGACGTGAAGTGGCTGAATTTCCCTAATTGTTTTGCGGTTTGATACCCAAAATGTCTAATTCAATGTTGCGTGGGTGATATGGGAAAATTATTCCTTGCAGAGAATTTTTAACGCATTTAAGTCTAGCAATGTTGATGATTTTAATCGGCAAAACTGATTAACGACCCCTGCAGTGTTTAAGACATTCTTGTATCATTCTGAGTTTAAGAAAATCAATCAAATTGGACTGTTGCACAGACAAAGAATACTCTTTCTTGTAGAAATGAAAATCTGAGCGTTTTACTTCTACAGTAAAGATGGAAACAAACAATGTTTCATGTATAGGAACTTTTTTGAGTCAGTATATTTGTGGTTAGCTTTTGATAATAAGGGACAGATGATGTAATACGTAAGTATATATTTTGCAAATTATCTCTCCAATCCTGCAATTATTTATACATGGTTGTATGTATATTTACAGTTTAGGTTGGTGACGATAATATACTGAGTCTATATCCAATCCTTGGACATCTATATGTATGTTTGTTCATATAAATGTATGTATTTGTGTTACAGATTTGCAATGCATAAATACAAGATAAATACAACCTAGCATACATAATATTCTTGGCATGGTCTTTATATGATGCATTTTGAAGTTTTGACGCTATGTAAATTTTCATGTCGAAAACTGCGTTTACCACAATCATTGAATGTGTGACATGAAACTGCTTCCCAGACGACTCCTGTAAAGCTGCTATTATTTGTATCCTTGACCTAAATTACATGCTCTGTTGACTCTGATATTTTATTTGTCAGCCTAATAGCAATAATTCCAAAACCAACAAAGTGGCTGTGCGCCCAGCGAAGACTCAGATCAGTCTGGGCATCCGCCCAGTCTGATCAGAGTCTTGGCTGTCCGCATGGAGGTAGCTTAGGCCCTAAATTACCCTTTTAGCGCTAAGCGAAGAGTCTGACAGGGTCGACTCTCATGTTTGAGCCTATTTCTCTCAAATTAAACTATGCATTAAGCTTGTTCTTAATTTTGTTTCTTTGAATGATGCCCTGCTCAAGCCATTGACCTATCTCTTATTATATGTTTACGTTGAAATTACACCAGTCCTGGTTTAAAGTCCATTTTCCGCAAACAAAAACGCCCGTATATTTCATACAATGACCCCCTTTTTTCCTTTCACCGGAAATCTCTGTGGCTAGGGAAGCCAACGGCAGATTCGCCATAGTTTTCCGCTTAACAATTGATTTGGTGTCGTCTCTTTATGGAAAGACTTGTGAGGCCAATTTTGTATAATTAAATCATTGTGACCCATCTTTTCATAAAGAAAACTGCAACAGCAAATTGTACAAGCATTCATTACTTTGCCCGAAACGGCTACTTTGTCTGCAATTTAAGTCAGACAAACTTGTTTGAGCTACGAATCAAGGCATGCATGTCTGTTGTTTGATTTGCAGCCGGCAGTTATACTATTGTACCAAATGTCACTGTTAGGTTCTTCAATAAGCCTGTCTGTTTATACAAAAGTCAACTTGGCCTTCGGGACGAAGGTCCTTTGGAGTTTCGTTTTATCCATGTGTTTTCTAGCGCTTTAAGGGTAAAACGAAGTGTGATGATTACAGGACTGGGGGGTTAGTATCTAGACGTATCTGATATTCAGGAGAAGTCTGTTTCAGAAATATTTCCATTTACCTAAACACTTTCAAAGTGCAAGTCATATCAGAATTTTGTAGGCTATATTCCAGCAGTGTTAGATGAAATGAATGGAGCAAGAACAGTTTATTATATCTTTACGTAGATATTATGTTAATACCATAGCTTTTTCTGAGATAGGCTAGTTTAGAAATACTGAAGTGGTAAAAATATTCGAGTACCATCAGTTTAGTGGATGCGGTACACTCGAAAGAAAGGAGAACCTCTAGAGAGGGGAATAATCTATTAGGACAGGGAAATGCGGCACATGATATTGGAGACTGCGTTGACATCCCTTAGACCGTCGCGGGTAGCAATCATAGTCGTCGATTTTTGGCAGGTAACTCTCTCTTACAACGACCTGTGGGGCTTTTTAGAAAAACAAATATAGCCTGAATTTCGTTTGAATTTCTCTCAAAGTGACAATATAATAGTCTTCATTCTATCTGGCAGCTTTAAAAAAGAATGGAAAGTTTGCTTCGAATCGACTAACAAATATATAAGCAGATATTATAGTTAATTTTCCTACATCATAACTGGTTTGATATTGGAATCAGTGCAGTATTGTCTCGCGAAGGAAGACGCACAATCCTAACAGCGACGACTTTATTTTACAAACATTTTACATACTTAGTGTGTGTTTATATTAACTTGCAGGTATGCGTGACCTTATCTGAATGCGTTAGTGGGATACAGCGTGCGTATTTCGTATACTGTATGATGATATAAAAAAAAAAAAAAACAGTCCGCTGAGTCAGTTCACTATTGACAGGAAAAGGTCGACTCCCGCCAACCTAAGGAGGATATCAGCTTATTTGCATATACATGTACCTGATAACTAAGATCCTATTTAGACAAATTTGTAGAGACAAAACGTAATTTTGTGGGCAGGGATAAAATTAATGCCATTGAGTATCAACATTAGTTGTGTTGTGGGGTCAGATCCAAATTTGACCCTCACCCCCTATACCATATACCTATGACAAATACGAATTTCACAGTAATATCAATCCAGACAGCTTGCACTGGTCTGAAAGTCTGACCGTTCGCAACGCGTCCCAGCTGGCAGACAAGGTTGAATCTAAATCACCGCTGATTCAATGTCGAATTAGTGTTGTGTTATCGTTTAATGTTCACGGTAAGCAGCTATGGTCATGTCGGGACAGTCAGTTAACCTAACCACACTATTCCTGGGCAGGCTTAGACCTTCTATGCGGCTACTTTCCAATACTAAGTGCACCTACTTTCACCAGTAACTGACAACTGCCCTTCTTGAATCAGCGGAAGGGGAAATGAAAGTAAGCGGCCGGACCGGGTATTGAACCAAGGACCTCTGGCTTACAAGTCAGGCGCCCTACCGACTGCGCTACGCGCAATTGTGAGTTACGTTCTGTGCCTGTTAAGGTACCCGTGAGTTAAGGTTTTCATGTCCACGTAAGCTAAGTCAAGCGCAAATGAAGTAAGAAGCCCTGCGTTCTAAATGAAAGCTGTTTTCACCTACGCTACTGTCAATGAATATTTTATTGTTTACGCTTAATTGCTCAACTTTAAAGTTGCCGTGACACATGGCCTTTTCATGATCATCATGATTAGAAGTGATTCCGAGGTTTGAAGCTATCAAAAGTTGTTTTTGATTTCCTAGACTTTGAAATAAATGACATGTATATTGTAAAATCTATGCAGTTCATCGTTCACTATATAAATAGTATTTCTGTTTAGATGGAAAACTAATCAAAGAAGTAATTCTTTGTTGAAATCGATTTGTTGGAAAACCATTTGACAGCATCCTAAGACCTGTATATGCGTTACCAAGCTTACATTTCTTTGAATTAAAGTATATCACTTTTATGAAATGGTGTCGCTGTTCTTCAGTTGATATAATCGTGTCAGAGAAATCGTATGATCACGCTTGTAATTCCATTTTGGCTCATACATGTAATGTCATCGACAACGACAATTTCCATTGACTTATAATGGGAAAAATTGAAATTGGCAATTTTTTGCTATCTCACTGCAGTTATTTGGATTTTTGTTTCCACAGAACTGTTTCTTGAGTAGTCCTCTACGAGTCATTTGAATTTTGACTAAACCGCTGAATTTGATTGGTTGCTATGGCAAAATATAGGGTAAATTTTAGAAAAAAATATTCAACAATCTTCTCCTCAGAAGGCATAAGAAGTATGAAGCTGATTTTTTGCATACATGTAAATGACATTAGGCTCTACATAAATTATTTTGTTGTTTTTTCAATCCCATAAGAACTCTGGTTGCTATGGCAACTTATAGTTTCCACTGACTAATAAATGGGAAAGTGAAAGTTGGCAATTTTTGCTGTCTCACTCCAGCTATTTAGATTTTTTTCTATAAAAATGTTTCTTGAGTAGTCCTGTATGATACATATGAATTTTGTCCAAATCGCCTAATTTGATTGGTCGCCATGGCAAGATAAATGGTAATTTTTTTAAAAAATTTTTACAAAATCTTCTCCTCAAAAGCCATAAAAGGGATGAAGGCGATACTTTGCATACATGTAAATGACATAAGTCTCTCCCTAAATTGTTTTTTTATTTTACCGTTGCTGACGTGAATTTGTTGCTATGGCAACTTAGAGTTTCCACAGACTTACAATGAGGAATTTGGAAATATTGCATTTGTTTCTGTGTTACTGCAGATATTTTGACAAAAGCTTTACAGAAATGTTCCTGGAGTAGTCCTCTACCAGCCATCTGAATTTTTGCCTAAATCCCTTATTTTGATCGGTTGCCATGACAAACGAAAGGCCAGATTTTCATTTTTTTTTTTTGTTTGCCAAACATCTTCTTCTCATTTTTTTTGTTTGCCAAAAATCTTTTTTTTTCTCAGAAGCCATAAAGGGGGATAAAGCTGAATCTTTTTTGCATAAATGCTTGTGATATCATCCTCTACATAAATTGTGTTACATGTTACATGTAGCAACAAAACCACATGCACAACATCGTTTCATCGATGTTGTGCATGTGGTTTTGTTGCTACATGTATGACAACTTAAAGTTTTTTTAACCTCTGTCAGTGCTCAGATGAGCGATATAGGACCATGGGTCCTCTGATTATTGAGCTCCCTTTAATACTTTCAGAGATATGCTGCGGACAAGTAAAATACTGTAAAAAAACTAGGAAGGGAGCTAGCTTCGTAATTACTTGTGATAGAGTAACGGTTCTTGTACTCTGCACTTTCTGTCATTTCCCTCTTGTAGTCTGTAAAGTTTTATTGAGTTCCTTCAAATGCTTTCAGATATGTACTGCGGACAAAAAGTCACAGGCGTATGGACTTAAACACGGACGTACAGACGGGACAGACGGGCGGACAAAGCGGCGACTATAAGCTCACCATTCAGGGGCATAAAAAAGAATAAATAAATTAAACCAAAGTCGTAAAGAGTTCCTTTAAGAGAAGAGAATAAATTAAAAAGAAGGAGTATAGGCCATATTTCGAAGTTTCGGCTATTCAAGCCTCATCAGTGACCCTGAAACTACCTGATGACGAAAACCAGAGAAGAGCACACTGTAATTTCTTAATGTCAATAAGGCAGTCGTTTCAAAGACTGATTGATAAAAAAGCTGGATAAAACGATTAAAAGCGATGATCTAGAATATGAGTCTTAACCAATCGAAAATTGGCCTACTATTATCCAAGTAAGTAGGACGCCCTGGCACTGGAAAATACGCAGCACCATTGCCCGACTACGACCACCCACTTACCTGCCAAAATAATCTCGAAGGTCTTGATCCGTCTTGTAAGACGTGTTGAGATCTTTTAAGTATTTGAAAGCCGAATTACACAAGACAGATTTACATATTTTCTTGTAAATTTGGAAAGATAAACTACCGTCTTATAACCGAATAAATACGATAGTTTTACAAAGGGAAACTGCAACGGAAAAAAATTCTCATTATCTGCTTGAACAGAAACGGTTTTTGAAATTTTGCAGACATAATATTGTGGTCTGTTTTTTTTTTTTTTTTTTTTTTTCTTTTGTTTTTATGTTGTTTTTTTTTTGTATGCGCAAAAAAAGGAGAAAAAATGGCTCAATATATCAATCCGATCTATTGAGCCATTTTTTCTTTTGTTTGTGCGCATATAGGATTAAATCAGCTGTACTGCCACAACTGTTTTAGTCCTTTATGCGCGAAAAAAAGCAGAAGACAACTGACCAATATAGCAATACCTAGTACTTGTACAGAAGTTATATCAGAAAGTAACAGACAGAAACAGGGCCATAGAATTAACTGGATGCCAAAAACATAAGACAACTAATGAAAATCGAACTGAATTTGTTTTCGACCAAAAAAGACGGATTACCTAACTTTTTTCCGCAACCGTGATATATACGACGCGTCGTGACAAAATGCGAATGTGTTCTTATAAAACTGACTGGCACTGTAGGGGAAACTAATTATTAAATGCATATTGCACTTCGGAAAACAACGAATTCAAACTATTTTTGTGAGTGAACTCGAAAACCCTAATCAGGTCTACGCGCATGCGCAGGAGTGATTAGGCCATGCACGACTTGCATATGTCACTAGACATGTTTCGTCATGATGCTGTTCTAACCGCACTGTCATCATTAACTCTTGCAGTAATCGGTTTCATGATTACATTCGACGGTTTATTGCGCGGTGACAAATGATGTTTTTCGCTTGAATGTGGAGAAATAAATTCATACGTTTCCAATTTGTTCATGTAAGTAAGCTTTGCAAGTCTGGGCAATGAAAAACAGCTGGTAGAATTGGAGCGTAAAACACTTGAGCCGCGACACGAGAAAACCAACAAAGTGGTAGTGCGCCCAGCGCAGACTCAGATCAGCCTGGGCATCCGCCCAGTCTGATCAGAATCTTCGCTTTGGGCTTAAAGGGTAGCTAAGGGCCTAAGCTACCTCCATGCGGACAGCGAAGACTCTGAACAGACTGGGCGGATGCCGAGGCTGATCTTAGTCTGCGCTGGGCGCACAACCACATTGTCGGTTTTCTCGTGTCGCGGCTCACTTGAATTACTGGCAGAAAAGTTATCTGACAGCACCTGCTAAAGTGATGCAATCGCAAATATTGTGGGCTCTTGCGTTTTGAAACCCCCAAGCATAGCTTGACTATCCCTATTTTTCGCAAATTAAAATCTTAAAGGGTTTCTTCAAGAGCAGAGAGCCCACATTCAAAAGAAGAAACATGGTCTTAATTCTAAGTTTTGGCTATTCAAGCCTCATCAGTGACCATGACAATATCTAGTAACGAAAGCGAGAGAAATACACACTTTAATTTCTTAATTTTAAAAGGCCGGTCGCTTTAAATACCGATTAATATTAAGTAAGATTCAAATACTTAAAAAAGATATCTAGAATGAGAGTCAAAACTCATTAAGCATTTTTAATTTCTCAGAATATATCCATTTATCTCAAAAGAGAAAAATGAAATATAATTGGCACTACGTATGGTGTACGAGGAGACCTTTACGACCACCAGACTACACAATACCAGCTGCATTGAAGTCAAATTAAAATCTTAGACTTTATTTAAAAGCGGAAAACACATTAAACAGGGGAACAGGAGCCAGACTTCAGTCTAAGTTTCGGCTATTCAAGCCTGATCAGTGACTTTGAGAATATCTGGGGTCGAAACCCAGAGAAAAGTACACTGTAATTTCTTAATTTATAAAGGCAGTCGATTCAAAGACCGATTAATATCAAAACTGGTCGAAATAATTTAAAAAGATATAATCTAGAATAAGAGTCTTATCCAATCAAACATTTCTGATTTCTCAGAGTATATCCTCTGATCTCAAAGAAAACAATATAAAATCTATACTATGGATGATGCATGGGGAGACTTTTTGGTTTAAACAATATTTTATTAAATCAAAATTTCAACTAAGGTACAGAAGGGAGACTTTTTACGGCCGCCACACGGCACAATACCAGCTGAAGTGAAGTCAAATAAAATCAGAAAGTGTTTCTTCAAAAGCACAGTGAAGAAATGCAGGTTTTGATTGAGGTCAGTCTGACATAAAATAGGTAATATGGTATGACAGTCAACAGAAGGAACATGGGCTAAACTTCGTAGTTTCGGCTATGCAAGCCTCATCAGTGACCCTGATAATATCTGGTGACGAAAGCCAGAGAAATGCACACTGTAATTTCTTAAATTTTATAAAAGACGGATTAATATCAAATATGAAATAAATAATTTAAAATGAAATGATCTAGAGTAAAAGTCTTAATTAAATAAATATTTAAATCTAAAGATTTAAGTCTAAATCTAACAACTATTTCTAATTTCTCAGAATATATCCTCTGATTTCCCAGGACAAAATTAATGAAAAAAGGCCGTATTTTGATTTGATGGAAGGGTCCCTTAACTTCTCAAGATCAAACGTCAGTCTTGGCATGGTTGGCTTTCTTGCCTTCTTTAGACGAACTCATGGTCACTTCCTATGTCTGCTCCAGGAAAGCTCCTTGTCCTGCTGATGTTGATTACTGACCTGAAGCGCTCCCCACCAAGATTTTATCAATCTGATTGTAATGTTTTCCATCTGGGCGGCGTCACGTCATAATCTGGATGGTTTGTGAGGACCAAGGGTGTTTGTTACTACATGTACTAGGCTGTTAAAGGTTGCAAGGTCTGAGACCTCTCTCATTTGTCCCGGCATTGCAAAAGGATCCACAGTTGTCTGTCCAGACTGCCTGTGATCCTTCCCAATTTTAGCATTCCAATCCCCTTGTACAACCAGAATGTCCTTCTTTGGTGTTTGGTCTATGATTTCCTGGAGTTGCTGATAGAAGTGGTCGACCCTAATGTCATCATACACAGATGTTGGTGCATAAACCTGTATGATGGCGATATTAAAAGGAGCTGCTCTCTCGCGGATTGAGACCAGTCTGCTGGAGACCGGTCGGCATCCCAAGACAGCACTCACCATGTCCTAAAGCACAAGAAATCCCCATACTCATGCCTGTCCTCTTCTCCACTGAAATAAACCTTGTATCCATCATCTGTTGGCGTCTCGCCAAAGGTTTTTCCAGTGCATCTCACAGGGCCCCAGTATGTTCCAGTAATACCGGTCCATTGCATGCGAAAGGACAACATCAGTGCAGATCTTGTGCGCACCATTTAGCAGCTCTACGACAAGGCTACAAGTGCAGTCCTGATGAATGGCAGCATGGGAGAATGGTTCAGAACAGCAGTTGGAGTAAGGCACGGATGTCTTTTGTCACCCACCCTCTTCAACATTTTTCTCAAATAGATCATGTCTGATGCTCTGGAAGAACATGACGGGAAGGTTAGCATAGGCGGCAGAAATATTACCAATTTGCGGTTTGCCGATGACATAGATGCTCCAGCTGAGGAAAAGCAGGAACTAGAAGCCCTAGTTGACAGTCTCGACAAAACCTGCACAAGGTCTAAGAAGGAGATCAGTGCTGAGAAGACCAGACTGATGACAAACAGCGCCAATGGCACCAGAGGGAGATCAAGGCAAAACGGCAGAAGCTAACAAGCTTCGAATACCTTGGAGCAGTTGTCTCAGATGATGGCTCTAAACAGGAGGCTCTCTCAAGGATGCACAAGCCACTTCAGCTCTTACAAAGCTGAAGCCAATTTGGAGAGATAACAACATATCTCTTGGATCAAAGGTAAAACTTATGCGCTCACTTGTCATTTCCATATTTCTCTATGCCTTTGAATCGTGGACCTTGACAGCAGAGTTAGAGAAAAGAACGCAAGCCTTTGAGATGACATGCTACCGAAGGTTCTGAACATTTCGTACAAGGACCATGCAGAAAGATCCAAGCAGCTATTGGAGAATATGATGCACTCCTGACTCTGGTCAAAAAACGAAACCTCAGGTTGTTTGACCATGCCTCAATGTCTTCTGGTTTAGCAAAGTCTATTCTACAGGGCACAGTGAAAGGAGACAGAAGAAGGTCATGGGATAGAATAGAAAATAGATAGTGCTCTTTTTGCACAATGGCAGCAGATCCTTGCAGTAAACTTTCTTTCCTAAATGCTCACATTTGAAAAATTGTTATTCATGAAGGGAACATAATTTAATGATAAAGGCATCAAAGAAAAGCTGTTGATAGTATTTGAAAGGGTGAAGATCGCGCCTAGTTCTAAGTTAGATGAAGTTGTCATTGGCTGTCAGTGGCAAATTTACTGTTATTGCCTTATCGTTGCGGATACAGTGATATAGAGGATCTTACATGAGTGCTCATGTATTATTGAATTTATTAAACGAGTTGGGAAAAAAATAAGATTCGAGGCTATGCCGAGCATCTTATCTTTTCCCCAACGAGTTTAATAAATTCAATAATACAGGAGCACGAGTGCAAGATTCTATTTATCATATGACACTAAAATCGCATTTTATTAGCAAATTTTCCACTAAAACGTCGCGATCTCGCCATTAGAAAACTCGACCTTTTTATGGACGTCAACGCATGACGTTACGACGTAATTTGCATATTTAATCCACTAGTGGATTATCGTTTTTAATGCATGGCTTTATTACACTCTCAGATGCGACGTCATATGATAAAGACCTTCATTTGAAATATCGTTTTGATAACCTAACGTCAGACAAATCGTTTTGGCAGCAGAACTTTATAGACATGGCTGTCATAGCAACCTAAATGCTGAAAATGGCAAAGGATGAAAAAATGCCAAAGGGTTAAACAAAGCCAAAGGGTTAAACAGTTAAAACATGCAAAAATGTTCTTGCATTAACCTCTACTAAAGAACTGTGTTTTTGCTAATCGGTTCAGAACTTTAGTTCTTTTGGTAATTTTCAGTTCCTCTTGTCAATCGGTACGTTTAATTGGCATTTAGCCTATAGCCGTCCAGTTATTTTTAATCTTTTAACTTACAACACAAATTTTTATTTTAAATCCGTCTTACCAAGTTTCTGATGTATATGTTATTGAGCTAGGTTCTCAGGGAAGAGAAACGGAACCTTGAAGATCCTCTTCTTATAATAATTGAGCCGCGACACGAGAAAACCAACAATGTGGTTGTGCGCCCAGCGCAGACCCAGATCAGCCTGTTCATCCGCCCATTTTGATCAGACTCTTTGCTTAGCGCTTAAAAGATAGCTAAGGGTCTAAGCTACCATCATGCGGACAGCGAAGACTCTGATCAGACTGGGCGGATGCCCGGGCTGATCTGAGTCTGTGCTGGGCGCACAACCACTTTGTTGGTTTTCTCGCGTCGTGGCTCATAGATTTCAACAATTACATTTTGACAGTTTTAAGCAATTCGTTTGTCTATGTTAATCACGTATAATATGTCCCCACAGTTTCAAAGAAAGGTGGAAATAGGGCTAGTATTGTTTCCGATCGATTCATGTGATTTTCCAGTTCTGTCCCGTCCAGAGGGTCAGTACATTCTGAACACAACTTCCTCCACAGTTTGTGACAAATAAATCTGAAACTTTGTAAGCTTTTGATTATACTAGCCCTAGGATCGTAATGTGGTTATGATTTAATTTCAAGATAATTTTGTCATGTTTGTTCGCCTTTTGAACTTAAAGAGCTTTGGTTTTGTAAAGTATACCATACAAAGAGGGCGGGTACCTGTGTAAGCAAATCCTATATTTTGACGGATCAGTTGAGAAAATGCATACGGATTAGCATGCGATTTTATCATTAGCGATTGATTACATTTTACTGCGTACTTTTGTGCATTTTCAGCTGACATTTTGACCAAGAATAGCATACGAGTACGTAGAGGAAGTGCGCCATGTATGCATAAATCCACCTACAATCAATTTTCGAATCAACCTGAAGTTTTGTAAGCGTCGATCAAATTGCATGACAGTCTGAATTTGTTTCTCATCACATTATTTTTTTCACTTTGTGGTATTTCAACTTGAATAGTGTGCCTGTTTTGTTTATACGTGATTACCGTAGTTTTTGCTAATAAAGCTTCATCAGTGACTTTATAATAAACTGGCAACGAAATCGCATAATGAGAAAGGAAGTAGAGCAAAACTAGCAGAGTTGTTATTCCTAAAAGTAGATACATTTGCATTCAGACGATTTATCACCGGTATTAACCGAACTAAGCAACGGCAGAATATAACGTCTCTCCGTGTTTCTCAGGAGTCGGGCGAGGTTTGCAATGGCAAATACCATTTTCGTCTGTGTCTCTCCGGTGTTAGCCGTATTTTGCTGCGGTAGAATATATGTCCGTGTCTCTCTGGTGTTAACCAAAGTTTGTAACGGCATAACACTAGATCTGTCCGCGCCGCTCCGGAGTTTAAAGGAAGTTTGTAACGGCAGATACTAGATCTGTCCGTGTCTCTCCGAAGTTTATAGGAAGTTTGCAACGGTAAATGGTATGTTTGTCTGGGTCCCGCCGTCGGTACTGCATTTATTCAGTTATAAGACGGGTTCTTTTCTCTTCCAAAACAATTTCAAAGATCTAGATCCGTCTTTGAAGACGGATCTAGATCTCTGGGGCTGTTTTGAAAGAAAAAAAAACATTTTAAGCTGAATTACACAAGACTGATTTACATATTTGCGGTTAATTTGGAATGATGAACTATCTTTTTATAACCTAATTTATATGGTAAAAAAAGTGTAGTACTACACTGGAAGAATACGACGTTTTTTATATTCTATGTTTAAACTGCAATAAGTATGAGTACATAAGGAAAGAGGAACCGTTTGCCACTATATAAAGAATATACAAAAAGAACATTCAAAGAACATACAAAAACATTTAAAGAAACAAAACAACATACAAAAACATATTAAAAAACATATATTGCCCTCGTGAAGTGACCTGGCAGGGCGGAGCTAGCGTTATGGATCAGTGCATTGTCAAACAGGTAATTCCTATTTTCGCCAACAATCGGAAAAATATCCGTACGACTTCGTTAATCCTCGCCTTTCTTGTTATAAGTAATAACAGTATTTTAACCAAATCATGTACAAAGCGCCGTGGTGTAGTGTATCTGTAGTCAGATTGCAAAGACACTCAGTGCTACGATCTAGGACACTCAGTGTTACAATAAAGGGTTCAAATCTAGCATGAGAATAATTTTTTTTCTCTCATTTTTTTTCATTTTCAAACTTTATTTTCTTTTCATATATATTTGTTTTAATCATTTCATTTTAGGAGAAAAGACATTTCCAGTAATTTCTTTCGCTCGAGATAATTCAAAGGGTTAGAGTTCGACATGTCTGCATTTATAGACACCCTGAAACTGAAAAGTGAATACCAAATCAGAAATTATTTATTCATCCATCGTTTGCTTGTGCATGCATATCACTTTTCTCGAGTATAAAATACCATAATCTACCAAAGGCTCTCGTACATATTTCTGGGCATAATCAGACAAACAAAACCTCTGAAGATTTTCCTTTTTTATTATGAGCATAAAGTATATGGAGTAATCAAACCAAACGGAAATTTCTGTCAGGCAAAATAATCATTTGTTACCTGAAAACTTAAAAAGAAAGAATAATTTTTTTTTATAATTTTAGGAATATTCGAACCTTGGACCCTTATAAGATACAAAAAAAAAACAAACGTTAGCACGTCTAGCAGAGGTCCAATACACCAATGAGTCTTTTCTCAATTGTGAGATATAGCTAACAGTTAAAATTCATGCATGATACGCGATGATTAACGAATACTTACGAATATCTTTCCGATTGGTTACGAAAATGTTGCTTTACCTATTTCATAATGCATTGAACCAAATCGATAGCTCCACCCTGCCAGGTCACTTCACGTGGGCAATAAAGAACATACAAAAACATATAAAGAACATACAAAAAATATCTGACAATAATGATATAACAAACTCAAGATATATGATACGAGATATAAAAAGTATCTAAAGCAACTTTGTTTTTTAATCAGACTTGATCTTAATTTATAAATAGCATGACTCTACTTTTTGTTAAAATTTCAAACGCGAAATAAGGAAATAATAGATTACTTATATTCGTGTTAAAATTGGGGACATTCTTAATAAAGGCTCTCTATAAAGTCATAGATGACTTTGTGTCACGCACACTTGCAAAACTGCAGTCTTAAAAATCATACAGCAGCCAACTTAACAAAGATATATACAAAGAAAAGCAACGTCAACTGCAATTTTTAAAGCAGTTCAATAAACTACTGCTTTACGCGCTTGAGAAATGGGCCATTTAATTGTATTGCAGGTAAAATGACATTCTGAAAGCTAACGCATGTAGTAAATAGTTCGCAAGTTTTATTTTTGCTTAAGTCGTGTAGAATCGAAATAGTTTTGCTCACCGTAAAATATAGCCATTAAGATTAAAGAAGTGACTTTTAATGAGGTCGACATCAGAATTTATTTCATCTTCATTGCAGGTGATGTTAGAAGCGGTGTGGCGGCCGAGAAAAGTGCCGCACTGCAAATTACATTTTCTTCTAGGAACGAATGGTTCAGATCGAGTGAGTTTGAAAGTAGATCTCCACTGCAGTCCATGCTAGGGGATGTGAGAAGTGTTGAACAGGCATTTTTTTTCGTTTTACTAATATGTTCCTTGCTTACAGGAGATATTTCTTCAGAATTTATTTTCATTACCCCGCAAAAATGATATTAATTGAGCAAAAATAGACGTATATATTACAATTGAGGGCTGGTAAATCCAAATATTTATCTAACAAAAAGTCGGCAATGGTTTTGTTATATGACTCCGGCAGTTAGAAGAACAAGAGTTGTCTGTCCAGAGTTGTCGGAAGACAAGAAAGCATAAAATATAGGTCAAACTCATCCATACATGCTTGGCAATGTTAAACTGTTTATTGGCCATATTTATAAGTGTGTTCCAATTATCATGACTCTAACCCATATAGGGAAAAAGAAATATCATAATGTCAGTGAGGCGTATCATAAAGTCGATGATGTAACAATAAAGGTCGAATCCATACCTGGATGTAAATGTTAAAACAGGACAATCCATATCATAGTAAGTGCCAAGTATCATGTCTGAAACCCCATATAGGGGCTAAGAAACATCATAAAGTCAGTGAGGCGTATCAAAAATTAAACGAAGCAAAACTATTAGTTAAATCCGCACCTGGATGATGTTAAAATGGGGCAGTCCATATCTTAGGACGTGCCAAGTATCATGGCCCGAACTCATTTAGGGACAGAGAAATATCATAAAGTTAGTGAAGCGTATCATAAAGTAAATGAAGGAAAATATAGGTCAAATCCATACATGGCTAGCGGTAATGAAAGTGTCCTATTCATATGTAATTATGTAGCAAGTATAATGACTCTAACCAATATAGAGACTGAGAAATATAAAATCAGCGAAGTGTATCATAATGTCAATGTAGCAAAAACTGTAGGACCAAAACTCTAAATAGATGATGCTGTTGAAACCTTAAAGCTTCTTTGAAACTGCCTCAAACACAAATGCTTAAATAACACTAGAGCAAGTGAGCAGGAGCTCACGTATATATCCGACCAGTGCCACCGCCTAATAAAAGCATACTTTACCACAAAACTACAATGCGAATGCTATACAATACATGTACAAGACATTGACTTTATGTCAGCAGCAGCCGTCATGTGTGTAAAGTAGTATGAAATGAGCCTAGTCATGTATTATTAGGCTCCATTCAAGTATATAAGAACTATAACTCAAATCTATACAACAAATAGCTAAGTCCTAGTTATTGACCTCTGGCCCCACCCATTAGCCTGACCCTCCAGCTTAGGTAGTCCAGATCAAAACTTATGCTACAGAGATATCATAAACCAAATATGGAAGAAAGCTTCAATGCAGTTACAGAGATAAGAGCAATCAATAAGGTTTACCACAAAACTTGGACATAATGAAAATGCCCAAGTCCTAATTTCTGACCCTTGGGCCCACCCTGGGTGGAAATTTTCACCTCAATAACTCATCAAAGAAAAAAAAGTATTTAATCAATCAAACACAAAAATAACGGTCCAGTTCTTTCTGGAGTCCGCTCGTGATTATTACAGAAATTGTTACACAACTTAGGATGGTGACTCTAATAACTAAATGTAAACTTGGTTCGACATTTGTTTATCCTTTTTAAATCACGTTTAATAACACAAACATCTCTTTTCTCGCAATAATTAAGTTATTCTTGCTCAATATAGCTATATAATGTAATATAATATCAAGTGAAAAATGGCCATGCCTTGAGGGACGGGATGATGGAAGTTATTTCGGACAGTACATGCGACCGTGCTTTCTTATTAGTCTTAATCCTTATCATTTGATTTTGGAATAGAATGAACTGCAAATATATCTTTATAATTGATTTTTTTTTATTTTTTTCATTTCATTAGGGAATAATGAAGGCCCGAATAAGCTGGCAATCCCATCCTCGCAATCGGAAGTGAGGCATTCTTAGTTAAGTTGGGCCAATTGCCTGAGGAAAAAAAACGACTATTTATGCCAGAATTTAAAAAAAAATCTCGAACATGTCCTAAATCTAGATCTGCTTCAACTCTTTGAAATATTTTCAGATAATAGTTTCAAATCCAAATCCAAATCCTAACAAATACATATGACCTAGTAGCGAGCACTCGCTTTGCATAGCGCCTGCAAATTCAAAGCTACGAAGGAGCTTTGAAAGAGCGGGAGCTCTATGGTAGAATATTGGTAAGGCATATTTTTACCTTAAAAATACGTTGCTTTCAATGGAATTTCTTTCGTTACGACACCAAAACGGAAGTTATTATCCAAATTAGACTAGTTTGAAAATGAGCGTAGAAATCAACAAAACAATAAGAAATAGAGGTTGTACAGTCTCTCTGTCGCTACGTTACGTAATGACGTCAAATGTTCGGTTTGAGAAAAACCAGATGGCGTCAACGTTAACCGCTTTAGTGAGTAGATCACTACATGGTCAGCACCCAAAATGCAAGGAGGCTAAGCGTTGTGTTAATATTGAAGGAAATAGAAAGCGCCGCAGAGAAGAAACTGAAAAAAATAGCCCGTTGTCCGAGGGGAAAGATCCCCGAGAGTTTCTTATCAGTTTGTCGGAGGAGCTCGCAGGTGTTGAGCTGCAAATTTCATACGATAAAATAGCGTTTTGAAATTGAATCCAAAAGCGTACAATGAGTTGTGAGATCAGGGTCTTTATTTTGACCACGCATTTTTGTCCGAAACTTTAGAGTTAACATGATAGCAGCCATAGATAGGCCATACCACCCATATACAGTAAAGAGCGAAGTGCTCGCCTATAGGCAGTGCCTATTTTCATATTATATGACGTTATTCAAATACATCAAAGTACATCGTCGCGTATGACGGTAGCGTCGCAAATTTACTGATACCTACTGACATTTGATTAGTTTCAAATGTTTCAATTTAAATTGCGTTTCTTTGCTTCTTTAAGAAGGGCCTGTCCGTGAAACGCGGCTGATTCAAATATCGTCATTTTTTTTTCAAAACGCCGGCTTATCGACATTGACACAGGTTTCGCGTGGCGTAGATTTAACACATGATCATATAGCGGTTACTTTGTTGGATTTAAGAGCGATTGCTTACCGCGTGGGGTAAGGTTACAATCTTTCAGAACTATGCTTGGGCAATGTATTTTGAAGTCGAGTAAATGATACAGTATAGAATAAGTATCTAAACCTGATAAAAAAAATACTGAATAAATATATAAAACTGATATAACACGTTGAGGAACAGATATTTTGTGCATAATTTTGTAAGTGTTAGGAGGCTGTGTCAATTAATGGTTATATGATGACATTACCACCATGACGGAGGTTACAAAAAATTTGCAACATAAGTTGTCAGTCCCATTTCTGAACAACAATTATCCTTCCGACATTGTTTAAGGGGAAGAACTATATATGAAAGAAAACATTTTAATAATGGAACTCGGCTTTGGCCAGTTGATATATCTATTCTAGCTATGCCGCGTACAACGGCAATTCTGAAACATTTAAAATCGTAGCGTGTTTATACCCAGGGTATCAATAACTTGCGTTAAAATATTAAAAAGGAAAAATAAATTGAGGTAAGTCTTGGTACTTGTATTCATATCTATAAAGACCAGGCGGCTTATGACAGAGTAAAATGATAAGGTACTTTTTACTTTAAGAAAAGGAAATACGATAGACACAATTAAATGGCAATGGCTCAGCGCAACTGAGATCGTTTCATTAGCGACTTCAGTTGCGCGTGGGTACATGTGTGAGTGAAGACGTGTGTGTAAGTCTGAGGGTGAATGAATGTTTGTTTAATGTACCAGCTAAGCATTTAGATTCTGGTTCATAGATTTAAAAAATAGACTTAGAAGTATCTTTCATGAGGTGAGGTGTGGACAGAAAAATCCGTCACGAGGGTCACTGTTTGGCATCACGAGGCATCACGAGGCTTGACGAGTGATGCGAACAGTGAACCCAATTGACACATTTTGCTATCAGCACCTCACACTCATGACAGATACTTTTTCTTGCACACCACGTTTTGTTTTAGCTTAAGAACTTGTTAAAATGCGTAATTCTAGTGCTTGAGTGGTTTCAATTTGATTTTGAAAGAAGGTGCCGCTTTCAACGACCGCCATTCGGCTCTTTACGTCAACGACTGGCGTGCATAAACTGGCGTCTTTTTTGCCGTCTTCGTTACGTCATCATTTAACATCCAACGTCAGTTGACGACACAGGTACGTGAGCTCCAATACAACCAATATAACCAAGATAACATGGGTGGGATAAGATTTGTAGGTACAGGGAAGCACGCGGATATCCTTAGCTGGTGTGCAAGAAATTTACATATATAATTTTGCGTGTCATCAAAAAATATAACGTATAAAACTCATGATGACCGTGGCAGCCTGCATGATATTTGTCAAGTTATTGTCTAAACGCATTGCTCTTGCTCTGCGTGACTGTGCACATGCGAAGGCTGATCTGAAATTTATAAATCACTCTAATGTTATAGATGTGTGAAAACAAAATCAAAATAACATTTTCATACAGCATACTTGTAGTAAATGCCGCTTTTCCCGTTTTAAATAATAATGTTTGTACACATCCGCCAGCATGTGCTTCGTAAAACATAGTAAATGTAAAACAGCATAATTATTCAAGAAGAAAATTTAGTCATATCTAAAAATAATGGACGGACATATTGCTATGAAGCATGATCGGACAGTAACACAGTACAGTACAGTACAATATATGTCTGGACCTAAGAAAATGCATGTTTATTCTTTGAGGAATAAAAATGGAGATATTGCCTAGTTTTCCGTCCTTGAGATTTTGTGTTTTGCATATGAGACAAAAAAAATAAGACAACTATAAATTATAAGACAATTTGTTAAACAATATGATTTAAAAAGTAAGGACATTGATGAAAATAAGCAAAATACACGGACAATCGCATTGCTGTTAACGAGCAGTGACAGGCAAACATTATCTACTCATATGTGGCGTTTGATAGCGCGAAAATGGAAGCGACGTCAATCGCGAAGAATCATTTATGTCGACCTGATGATATGAAAACTGCGCAAAATGAAATTGGTCTTCTTTCAATTTCAATAACTCCAATACCTACATGATGATTTTTATTTTTATTTGATTATTTGCACCTTTCAGTTAAACTTAAAAAAAGTCAACGGAGGAACTTTGTTTAAAAAATTCCTTGTCATTATTTTATTTTTTTTTCTTCTTCTTTCAATTAGAAAATATATTTGTGATTAGGTATATGGTGATAGCAATTTTTGATTTCCAATCAACTAGCTATAGTCTGATAAGAAGAGAAATTAAATCTTTTTTGTGACTAAGCATAAAAAGTAAAAGTACTCGGTGAAGTTTCAACAATTTGAAGATCAAGTGCAGTTCTTATAGGGCCATTTCCCTTTAGGCTAATATATAAATGCGTTATGTAATATCGGCACAAATTTTGTCACTGCATGTCTTAAATGCACATTAAAACAAATTCACAATCTTTTTGGCATTAATTCTATTTTAGTTTCTTTCTCTACTAAAACAAAACCTGCCTAATGGTTTTTGTCGAAAGCTTACCACTGCATGTTGTAAAATTGTGTAGAACGTAGCTTTAATTTGATAATGACTTAAGTCTAACAGAATTCATCACTAAGTATATTTGTTTAAATTCAAGTACGCTCGTAAATGTAGTGAAGACTGCGGGTTAATGTCTATTTTATCAAATTTCCTAACCTCAAATTGCAATATATTAAGATTCAGGGCAAAAAGTGACGTTTTCACGTTTGAGTACCCCCTTTAGGACGTTATCTTTATAAATTAAGTATGCTTGACCAATGAACATAATATTATCGGACGCCTGGAGACATTTGAGCATCGAAATAAAGACACTCATTGTTAATTTTTCTGATACGCAAGCATTCATCATCTTTAAGAATTTAGCAGCAAGACTGATGCCACAGAACTCTTGTCCTATTAATTATCACGTGGTTTCTGTTCCCGTTACGTCATTGAGTAAATCACGCAGTTACGAGACTAGCCGTGAATTGGAAAATAATAAAAGAAAGTTGTCAATGTTTTTGATTCTCTTGAAATGTGCTTAGATACTTCAATTTCTTCTTTCATGTGAATGTTTCATCGACAGATGGAAAAGTTATTCAGCGGTTTGCAAATACGTAACAACGGTCGCTAGTCTGTGGTGTTGACTTTTAGCGAAATGATTGTTTGCTTATAAAGGAGCGTTAAAAGTATTTTATTATCTTGGCATACGTAATTATCGGATATAAAAGGGAAGTGTTAAGCAGAAGGATTGGATACATACAGATTATTGAATTTGGCGGTTACTTTCAATTGCCGTGTGCCAGTTTGCTTCAATTAGTTTAGTAAAAGATAAGGTTATTAACACTGGAACTTATTTATCTCCATTAAAGATTACAGAAGGGTAAGTACAAATGTTGTGTTTCAGATAGAATAGGATTAACAAAATTACTTGTAATAAAATGTAAAGCAAACAGTTGTTTTCGATGAGTATCTCTTTGGTAGTTTATGCATTTACTATTATTACGAATGCAGATCCTTTTCGAGCATAAAGGAACATGTGCAAATAAATTATTCAGTTTTGCCATTAAACCAGCCAAAATTTAGTGGGCTTCAAGATTAACATTATTTTCATAGATGCATACGTTAAGGATAATATCTTGCTTAAATATTTAAGGTGTATGCGTACATCGCAAAGTTTTTTCGCTATTTTTTAAAGGGGATTAACTTTCTTGAATTCCTGTTTGCGTCCCTGGCGGACGAATCACTTCAACATAAGGTCTACTCTTACAGGAATGAATTGACTCCCAAAGGTACGAAGTTTTTCCTGTAAGAGTTGACCAAACTCGATAAGGTAGGCGAAAGGAAAATGGAATAGTTAATACCCCTGAAAGTGTATACATTCACCTTAAGCAAAAACATATAGTTTTGCAGTAGGTTTAGCGTGGTTAACTGGAAATAAAAAGAGAAACTGTTTTACTTCTTGCCAAACAGCATTACATTTGAGTATTAAGCGTTCAGCGACTTTTTTTTCAGTGTCTGTTATAGTGTCGCTTAAGAATTGTCCCGTTGGGGCAGTTAAAATGAAACAACACACCATATGCCACTCAAAAACATAAAAAGGGACTCACAAATAAACAAATAAGATGTATAAAATAAACAGAGAAAATACCAGTTTACTGAATGGGTGCACAAGTCATAATCTTATGACTGCTCTAGTTATAGAAGAAGTGAGCGGGAAGGCTTATACGGCATTTAAACATATTACATGTACATGTATTAAGAAGGTTATGCTAAAACAAGAATACGTTTATATACTTAGGGTATCAAAAGAAAGCAAACGTTATGGAAGAAATCATACGTTTCCACAAGTACTTGTTACATTTTACAGGCCTGCCGATTCATATATGCCTCCTCGTCAGCAGTCTGGTCAGAGTTTTCATCATTCGCATTAAGGTGTATGGGTACAGTTCCATGTTTTCCGCCATTCTTTTAAAGAACGGTAGCTCTTATTGCATCCTGTTTGCTTTCCTGGGCAAAAAATGGGGTTTTGTCTCAGAGGAAAAGATTTGCTCCTAAAGGCATGATTGCTTCCCTAAAAGCGTACCCAAGTACTTTAACCTTAGGCATATGCCATAAGGCATTTTTTTTCTCCTGGCCTTTATCATATGTATACCGGTACATGTACATTGCGCCAATAAAGCAGACGACAAAATTTACTCTGCAAATGTTCACAAAATGTTCGGCAAGGCTACATCATATTTAGATTTCAAAGACTACAGAGTACACAGTGCAGATACTGATGAGGGGGTTCATTTTGAGCCGCGTTATCTGTACATACACTGTTTCTATAATTTTTTCGTTTCGTGAAAACTTTTTTTGTTTCGTAACATCCTTGCAAAAAAATTAACCAGGTGTGAAATAAGACTAAAATGCATATTATCGGAACCACTGTTCACCTGCTTAGTCAGACGCGGTCTTGACTTTGTTTGTAGTGGTCTTGGGATTCAAAAACTGGTCCAGGTCCTTGTCTGTATCGCGCAGAGATGCACAGGCTAGCTGGCATACGCGAACAACAGGCTGTACATTTTCAGCAGGGCTTTGCTTGTTCACCTGTATGATATCAAGGCATTTGAAAACATAATTGAGCCACGACACAACAACACCAACAAAGTGACATTTGCGCCCAGCGAAGACTCAGATCAGCCTGGGCATCCGCCCAGTATGATCAGAGTCTGCGCTGTCCGCATGGAGCTGGCTTAGTCCCTTAGCTACGCTTAAGGCGCACAGCGAAGACTTTGGTTAGACTGGGCGGATGCGAATCTGATATAAGGCTTCGCTGGGCGCACATGCCAGTTTGTTGGTTTTGCCATGCCGCGGGTCAGTCAGCAGAAAATGATCAGAGGCATACTCTGATCAGGGCATTTGCTATTTCCTTAGCGCAACCTTGGGAATGTCATGCTGTGGTCATTCGGTCCAATACGATGTCTTTCTTTTGATAGTAGAGACCGATCAGCCTGAGTATCGGCGTAGAATGACAAGTCTATGGCAAGCAATATGCACAATAAGTTTCGAATCTTGATTTAAGTAGTTTGATCTTTGATTTTAGGAACCCTTTTTTTCTAATCTTGCTTTCAAAAGTTAAAAAGACTTGAACTGAAGATTTGTAACTCTCAATCCTGGGTCGGAAGACTTGTTTTGCACTTGGCTTGCCATACCGGTCTTCGCCATACCTTGCACAGACTCCTCGGGATCCGTGGACTGTTACTGCAAACACGGGAGTGTCAGACTGATCACTCTGCGAATGCTTTCGAGGCGGGTTCATTTGAAAACATTGATTTCTACGTGTTTGTCTTGATAGAAATGGTGATAATTTCTTGCTTGTGATAATTCTTTTTTCACGGTTACAAGGATTTCAGTTTTTTTTTGTTTTTTTTGTCACAGTAGTATATTTTTTTCTTAAAGAGCAATTGTTCTATTTGTTCAGGATGACAAACGTATGTCATGAACACGTGATTATAATGGTCATCAGTTTATATTAGTTTATAATCTCGAACCTGATTAGAAAATCATTTGCATCTCAAATCTCGCAAAGGCGATTTTAATGATCTAAACTGCAGTTTCTTTTGTCTGTATTAATAGCATACAGTATGTCTAATTCTATCAAATGAAGCTAGCCTCCAGGGTACTTCAAAAAAAGGCGTTCTTTCCTTTAATATGTTATTATTTTTTTCGAAGTCTTCCGGTAAATGTTTTTCTTTTTTACTCTTGAACTGATAAGTCTAAAGGTATATTAAAGGAGTGTGGCGTTTCTTTTTTTCTCTTGGGTGTTTTTATGGGCTTGAAGATCAATTCAATAGGGGAAAAGGACAATATACAAAACTGAACCAATGGTTTGCAATGGCCCCAAATGATATTCCACGGGGACGACGGGGGCGAAGTTCAGCGTTTATAGAATTAAACACACAATCGTCTCAAAGCCCGTTTGTCGGACTGTCGGTCCTTATAATTAGCGTTATTAAAAGTCCTTATAATTACGAGGAGAAGTTATAGTCACCTCTGCCACGTAGAGGAATGTTTAATGCTGTTTGGGTGGACAATTTGTGAAATGGTGTATATATCTGCTAGTCGAATTATCTTTTAATAAGAAGCTACTGACGTAGCAGTTCAACGTGTATGGGCCTCCCATGTTTTTCCGCCATATTTACAAAGGGGGACAATTTTTGTGATTTCCTGTTTGCTTCCCCGGAGGAAGACGCCCTTTCAAAAGATGTCAACTCTTAAAGGAATGAACTTGCTCCTACAGGGGTTGACCTTTTTTGAAAAGGGAGGTAGAAAAGAAAACCGAAGAGTTGACTCCCCTGAAAGTACACTCATTTACATTAATCTCATTCTTGAAATCGGGACCTCTCGCCCCATATACTCCTCAAGATCCATATGGAAGGCTGCATGATCCAAGAAAGCAAACAGGAAGTCAAAACAGTTGTTCGCCTCTGTGAAAATGGTGAAAAAACATGGAAGTGTACCCATACACCTTATATGATGCCAAGAGGACATGATCGGACTGCAAGAATGGCATGTTGATCTGAGACTTTGCTACTGGCACTTGCCCTAAGGCTCATTTCAAAGCTATCGGTTCGTCTTTTTAAATATTGTGATGATGATTTTTCGCACTTGCCACACGGACGCCGATCCTTTGTCCTGAGCTTTTATTTTCATTCCGTTGTTCAAACTAGGAGTTTTTGTGCCTTTTTTCTCTCTCGTTTTTTGTCTGTATGACAGAAGTATTTTCTGATATTTTGTAGACGTTCGCTTCACAAAGAGCGTTGCAGATGCACTTGAATTTTATAATACTGATGTATCGAAAAAATTTCATGCATGTCTACTTTTCATTTGCATTATGTCTTCTGATTTATACAGGCATACTTGTAAATTTACTGGTTAGACAGACGTGTTTTTTAAGATGCGTCTTTAATTCGCCGGCCTACCTATAATTACGGATACATCTGTGAATCTACTGGCTGAAACTGTATTTCTGCAGATGCACTCGTCAATTAACACGTCCACCTGTTAATATGGCATGCCTGTAAATTTACCGGCTGAACGTGTATTTTACAGTAGCAGGATAAACCTGTAGATATGCCGGTTAAACGTGTATTTTACAGATGCACCTTTCAAAATCACATTCTGCCTATAAATATGGTCAAAACCTGTACATTCGCCCATTGGGCGTGTAATTTTACAGATGCACCTGTCAATGCACAGGACTCCCTATAAAACGTGAACACCTGAAGATTTACCGGTTGAACGTGTAGTTTTACAGATGCACCTGTCAATTCAACGGTCTACCTATTAATACAAGTACATCTGTAAATTACTGGTTGAACTTGTATTTTTACAGATGCACCTGTCAATTCAACGGTCTACCTATTAATACAAGTACATCTGTAAATTACTGGTTGAACGTGCATTTTACAGCTGCACCTGTTAGTCAACGGTCTACCTATAGATGAGCCGCTACATGAGAAAACCAACAAAGTGGTTGTGCGCCCAGCGCAGACTCAGATCAGCCTGGACATCAATCCTGTCTGATCAGTCTTCGCTAAGTGCTTAAAGGTAGGTAAGGGTCTAAGCTACCTCCATGCGGACAGCGAAGACTCTGATCAGACTTGGCGGATGCCCAGGCTGATCTGAGTCTGCGCTGGGCGCATAACCACATCGTTGGTTTTGTCGTGTCGCGGCTCAGAGACAGGTGTATTTGTCAATTTACCTGTTTACGTGTATTTTCACAGATGCACTTGTCGATTTGAGGGTCTGCCTATAAATACTGGAGCAGCACCTACAATCTACTGGCTGAACATGTGATTTGACAGATGCACCTGTCAATTCGAAGCTTTAACAATAAATAAGGGTGCGTCTGCAGTTTACCGGTTGGACGTGTAATTTTACATGTGCACCTATCAAGTAAAAGGTCTACTTCAAAAATTACATGTACGTCTGTCAATTTACTGCTTGGATGTGTATTTTTACAGGTGCACCTGTCGAGTAATAGGTCTACCTATGAATACATGTACAGCTATAAATTAAACGATTGAACGTTGTTGTTTTTTCTGTTTGTTGTCGTTGTTTTTCATCTGTCGATGCAAGGGTCTGTAAAACTACCGATTGGACGTGTATTTTTACAGGCGCACCTGTCAGTTCTCAGGTTTGGCTATAAATGCATGTATATCTGTACATGAACAAGTAAACATTTGAGCCGCGACACGATAAAACCAACAATGTGGTTGTGCGCCCAGCGCAGACTCAGATCAGCCTGGGCATCCGCCCAGTCTGATCAAAGTCTTCGCTGTCCGCATGGAGATAGCTTAGACTTTTAGCTACCCTTTAAGTGTTTAGCGAATAGTCACTGGGTCGATGCCCAGGCTTACGTGAGTCTGCACTGGTCGCTCAACCACATTGTTGGTTTTCTCGTGTCGCGGCTCAATTTTATTATTTTCATTTACAGGCACGCCTGTATGATGAGTAGTTAAAAGCACGAGAAAATGCTTCTCGCGGCGTTTGCAAACAGAAAAGGCGTCTGTCAGTCTGTGCATCTGTATTGTCCAATCACAACCATTCTGGATAGATCTTGAGGATTTTACATATGTCGAAAAGTGAAAACAGTGATCTGTCAGCGTAACTGCGCAAACTAGTGAAAGTATTTGATGTTTACATGTTTTAAGGAATCTTTTAAGAGCCATAACCGTTCATACAACGGCGCTTCCTGATTGGTTATTTCTAAAGTTACTTTTAAAATCATTTTTCTTCCTGATGTGGCAATTAAAAAAGGCGCGTGCATTACATGTAACCACTACCTGCTGAGGCCGCCTTTGAATATAGAATGGTCAAGTCATCTTTTGAGGGTGAGTAGATTTTTACGATGCTTCATGGCTGGCTTTTTTCTGGTACCAGTAGTGAATATTAAAGAATTTTCGTTCCTGTTATGACATTTGTAAATGCCATACGTATAGATTAATGTCCCTACCAGACCGTTGAAGATCGTGTTCAGCGGTTTCGTGTTAGTAACTAAGCAAAGATCACTCGAGTTATACCAATGCGCACTGCAACATCAGAGTGATATAAACCTGTCCCTGCCATCTACTACCATCCCGACTGCGTGTAGTCGCTAATTTGGTGATGCCTAGGCATTTTAGCGCTCGAAAATCATCAAATTAAAATGATAGCACACGCCTTTCAAAAACACTGCTGTTGTTACGCTTCTCTAACATATCATTATGATGAGAGCTCTAGCAATTCATAGAAATGACCTATACACCGAATCGGCTGATTGCAGCAAACGTTGGATGGTGATCAAAATAATTGTACAGGCTCCTATGGGCTCTCTGCCAAACTCAAAAGTTGGTATCGTTACTTTTTTGACTGGGTACATAGATTGTATTACAACTGTTCACAAAAATATACCTTGTGTTCATGACAGTTTCCATTCATTATTTTGTAGTAAGTATTCTGCGTAAACTATTTTGGTTTGTTGAAAGCCATATCGTTTTATTTCAGTACTACAGTATTTATATCTGGTGTACACTGTAAAAAAAATCCGCAGATTTTACGATAAAATACCTGGCATCTAGCTGCCAGTTGACTGACCGTTAGTTTAACGGGTGTCTGCCTGTTGCACATTTTTGGAAATGATGATAGGGCAGAGTTACGCTAACTAACTGGCCGCACTCGAAAATACCGTCAGGAGGGCTATATGACCAAAACAACATCTGTTCTACTCTATCATAGTATGCGTGATGATTCCTGCAATTTTACGGCCACCCGTAAAAATAACGGAAAATGGGCTGGCAACTGGTTGCCAGTAATTCTACCATAAAATCTACGGAAATTTTTACAGTGTATAAACCTGAGATACGAGTTGACTTATGGGACTGTTTCTTATCAATGGTGCTCTTTTTAGGGAAAACAAGGTATTCAGATTTTTCATTTGAAACATAACTTTGTCTTCTTTTATATTTCCTTCTTTTTTCCGATATTCCTAACAAACACATTAAACTGTTAGAAGGATTTCCAATAAACTCAATAGAGTTATTTGAGCCGCGACACGACAAAACCAACATTGTGGTTATGCGCCCAGCGCAGACTCAGATCAGCCTGGGCATCCGCCCAGTCTGATCAGAGTCTTCGCTATCCGCATGAAGGTAGTTTAGACCCTTAGCTACCCTTTAAGTGCTTAGCAAAGAGCCTGATCGGACTGGGTGGGCGCCAAGGCTGATCTGAGTCTGCACTGGCCGCACAACCACATTGTTGGTTTTCTCGTGTCGCGGCTCATTTCAATGTCATTCGTATTTAAATAAAACTATCTAATCCTATACAAAACATATGGGAATTTTAAAATCTTATTTAAAGGAATCAACAGCGTTTATAATGCACATGTAACACGATACGCGTACATTAAAAAGGCCCATGGCTGTAAGCGGGCAAAAGCAAATTGGCTTCTAACTGTTAAAGGTAAAAATGTAAAAATGAAAGACAATGACTTCCGTCTTATAGAATCTACCGACTGGGCATACGAGGTTGAATCAAAGTTGATACAAGGTTGATTCAACCTGTGTGCATTGGACTGCCTGAGTAGGAGCAGTGGCTGCGGGCAGTGGTTATCGCTACTGTCAGTGAGCAGCAGTAAATGACAAAGCTTTGAGCAGATTTATCATTCCTGACGCTTAAAAGTGTTTGCTAACATAGTGACCATGGACTTTTCACTATTAGCTTGATCCTCTTGTTCACCTAGCCGGTGGGGGTGGTCGGGTGGAGCGATGGTGCTGTGGTATATCTTTCAGTGCCGGGGCGTCCTACTGATTAGGAACATTGTACGACAAGGGCCTACTGTGCTTGCAGTAGGTGCGAGTGGGGGTTGATTGGACACTTCTCCCTCTGTCTGGGAGACGGACCGATATAGACTGCAAAACTTCACTGATGTAATGATTGCCATTGATTGGATGGATGACTTTCGATTTAACGTCATTTTCAGCGGGGGGTGGGGGGGAGGTGATAATGAAAGGCTCTGTGCAATGGGATCCCGTTTACAGTTGAAAAAGCTTTCCGCTGAAAGCGGGAATCGACCAGTGGCCGCTATCTCAGCGCCTAACCCACTGATATACCTTGGCTACTTTCACTGATGTGCCTTGAAATAAATGGATACAGCTCCATGATCGCGTTTCACCAATTGTACAAAGGTAAACAACTTTTGTGACTCTGTTCGGCTTGCCTGGAAGGCATAGCTCTTTGGTCTACTCTTAAGGCAAGAGTTTGCTTTCCTAGCAGGAAGACATTGTTTTACTTCAGACTTCAGAGTTGACCCTATTGAGAAGGGAGACAGAAATGAAAATAGCAGAGTTGCTTCCACTGAAAGTGTATTCACTTTCGAACAAGAAAGACTGATAAACGTTTCTCATTCAGGGGTCGTATTTATAAAACCACTTAAGTCGTTGCTATGCTGTTGCTAAGGCTAAATTTCTATGAAGAAGAATCGCTACAACTATGAAATTTGCTCAAGAGGAACAGTCTTTTTTCAGACTGTTCCTCTAGAGTAAATTTCATAGTTGTAGGGAATCTCTTTCATAGAAATTTAGCCTTGGCAACAGCATAGCAACGACTTCAGTTGTTTTATAAATACGGACCCTGATCGGTATCTTCGATTTTCACGTAAGTGTCATGTAGTTTCTCATGTTTTCACTGGTTTGTAAATGGAAAGCTTATCCGAGTCTTTTCTCTTCGAACATCACTTAAAGGCCCCATTTTTCTTTCAGCATGAAAAATTTTGGCGTTAGGGCTAATTGCTGCAAATCTCTCATTGTAAATAATCGTGATAAGCCAACTTTAAACAAATAAAGGATCTTTGATTTTCATATAAAAAGGTTAGAAAAAATGAATTGGGAAATAGCTGGCATATAAAATGTCATAATCTTGAATAAAATGGAGCGATTTGCCGTCTTTGTTTTCAAAAAGTTGTTTCCCCTATTTTTTGCCAGTTATATGACTCAGTATATGCACATCAACACACATTTTATCACCAAAGGCTCATGAGCTTTTCACAACGATTTATGGAGCAACTAATAGATTCTTAAACGCATTGTTGAAATTGTTCCGATTGCTGTTGCAGTTTTGTTTTGTGAATAGTAAAAGCAAATTGACTTTGTTAACCCAGTTATGCCCAGTGGATAATTCTATACTGACCGAATGGATCAGTCCATTTGTCATTTAAGGGGTGTCTATTTAAGTTAATTTTAACATTTTTTTATCTTAGTTAAAGCAGAAATACTCATTTGTCTATTGCAAATAGTGGAGACCCTGATCAGACGCCGCGTTTTGCGGCGTCTGGTCTGGTTTGCACTCTTTGCCTATGTCCCATGGCATTAATGGGTTAATCTACTGCAAAAGTTAAAAGAGTAAGTAGCTACGTTTCTTGACTGTACTTTCAGGGTAATCGAATTTGATCCTGAATGTGAATTCAGAACATGTAAAACCAACGCAATAAAATCAGCGTTCTTTGTCAGTTCTTTTATTTCATCAATGATCTGCGTCATGCTGAAAGGTATCTTTCGGCATGTGTGAACAGGGGAGGCTCAGATCAGGTTGGAAAGATGAAAATATGAGACTGATTAGGCTACGCGAATGCTCCGGCTAATTTGAGTATTTGAAATACGAACATGCCTAGGGTTCTTTTCAACTTGTACCTTAAGTCTCCATAGTCCTACTGTACCAATGATAAAACTCTTCAAAATACAAATCATTATGAAACCTGTTCAGCCTTCAGAATTAATGAAAATATTTCGGTTGATGTGCTTTTTTGTATCATATAACTGGCAAAAGAGAAGGAACAAGGTATTTTGGAAAAATGATAAGTCGCTCCATAAAGATAAGGTTTTCGTCACTGGTTCCCCGTTAAGCAATGAAATAATACAACCGCGGCACAATCGATGGGATCCTTGCTTAACAGTTTTGTACGTTGTATTTTTATCAATTGTAAAACGCCTGTACCTTGTATTTTTATTTCTTGTACCTTGTGTTTTTTACCATGAAATATAGCTTGTGAAATCGAAAGTAGGTCATTTTAGTTGGCAACTAAAATGACCCAGTTATTTTTTCAAATCTATTTTATGGTAAACTCAAGGATGTTTTAATTTTTCAAAGCCGGCCAATCACGATAATAATCAATGGCGAAACTGTAGTGAGAAGTTTGCAGCGATACTTCACGACAAAATATTTCATGCTGATAGAGCTATGGGGCCTTTAAAAATTATTCGTTTGAACGTGTATGATATTTTAACCAGAGAAGGCTGCTGTCCCGTAACAAGCACGTCTTTGTGTTGGTATGTCTTCTTTTTCACCCATTTTCATTCTATATCCTTACATGGTATACGTAGACCAACAATATATATAAGATAAATCAAGGTTCACAGTTAGGGTGGTACATGCGAGTCATAAGGCTGTACACTGTAAAAATCGCGCTTAGCTATAAAACACAAGTGGTTACATGTTTAGGTGTAAACATGTTTAGGAATATGTCATATAGCTAAACATGCACGCCTTACCTATTATTTTCCCGGACAACGTCTGCTACACACATTTTATTCTGTTGTCCGCTAAACACATTTTATTCTGTTACATGTTTCGGATGAATCCATTCTCTCTTTTCCCCGTTGAAGAACAAAAAAAAGAGACGAAAATGTTGACAGAGGAAATTTTCAAAATAAAAGGTAGATATAACCAGTTTTGTACATGTTTAATTTCTAAACATAAACCTAAACATGTTGTAAATTGAACATGTTACGATTTAAACACATAAAAATCGGACTGCATTTTTTGCATTGATTCTAAACACATTTTTACAGTGTATTTGTCATATTTGTCTACGCAATTGTAAAGATTGGAAGATGATTTATTTCTGGCTTTACGGCCATTTCAATAGTCATGTCGGACCTATTAGAAAATGTATGAGATGAGGCAGATACTGAAATAATCCAGGCGCTAGAAGGGAATCGTATCCTTAGCTGGAATGGAACCCGCAGCCTCTGGATCATGAGTCCAGAGCTGCATCAACCTCTTGGCCAACAGTTACAGAAATCATGACGTTAGCTTCACAAATGGGACTGAGTTCAAAAAGCTGGATGAAATCAGTTATATCCTAATTGAAAAGGGAAATTAGACTGTAATATTGGTGGGGACTGGTTACATTGCTGATAAACGATAAAAATGAGATGACACATAGGAAAATTTCGGTAGGTGTAATCAGTTCAAGTGTAGCTTTGAAAAGAAATTGGAGATGGCGAGCATTGAAATAACAGGGTGAAACTGGCCATGGTAAAGGCGTACCGAAACCCAATAATTAGGGAAAATGCGATATATAAGATGATCCAGATCGCCGGTTGTGATAGTGGGCGACCGATCTTTACACACATTCGGACAATAAGAACAAGTTTAAACAAAAAACGACCAAAGCAATCGGTACAATGTATATAGGAGAAAATGTTAATACATGAACGTACACACAAACGAAAAGTCATGCTGTTAATTTTGCGATACTTTATTTAGAACTGTAACTGCATTTCCTGTGGTTACACATACACGTACAGGTTACATTTTTCGTATTAACTATTTTAACTCCCATTCTAACTTGAACGTGTACGCGTAGCTACAAAGTGGCCGTACACGTAAAAGCTCTAAATCTAAATGTCCCTTGTACCTGTGCACGTACAAAACTTGCTGATACATGTACATATTAATGTTGCATACATCGAATCGAGTGAAAAGTAAGTACATGTACATATAGGTCACGAATTCAACAGCAATATGTGGTGACACGCACTATTTGGAATTTCCAAAAAATGCAGGAATGAAAGAACAGTAAAAACCATCAAGTTTCTGTTCTATGTTATTTTTTATTCCAATTTCTCATAAGAAAGATCCGAAAGAACTCCGAACAAGTACCCTTTGGACACCGAGTCCGTTTATTGCTGCAAGATAATATTTCTAGAGATTCATGCAACGGTAATTGAGCCGCGACACGACAAAAACAATAAAGTGGCATCTGCGTCATGCGAAGGCTCAGATCAGCTTTGGAATCCGACCAGTCTGAACAGAGTCCTCGCTTTGCGCTTAAAGGGTAGCTTAAGGTCTAAGCTACCCCCATGCCGACAGCTAAGACTCTGCTCAGACTGGGAGGGAAGCCTAGGCTGATCGAAGTCTTCGCTGGCCTGCATCCCAATTTGATGGTTGTGTCATGTTGGTTGGTTGGTTGTTTTGGGTTTAACGGCCCTTTGAGTCAGTATTTCAGTCTATATCGTGCCGTCTCCCAGAGATGGGAAGAAAGAAAAGAGAAATGAGAGACTAGAGAAAAAATATCCAAACAGCCCCCATCCGCACCGACTGCAAGCACAGTAGGCCCTTGCCCTTCTTTTATCCAAATAAGTAAGACGTCCCGGCACTCGAAGTTATAACAAGCACCACCGCCCGACCACCACCCTCGTTTTGTTGATTATAGCTATGGTTCTGTGCCCGGATAGGATCAAAACATAGCACTGTTTTAGTATATTTACGTCCAATGTTATGAAGCTGGAGCTTCTGACCCGGGACAAATGACCAGCGGGAATACCAGTGCCGATTTAGGATCTATTATTTCAAAGTTAATCCATTTTAATGGATCACAGTTAGGGTAGGTCAGGAGTGCCAGGTTGGATTTCATATCTTCCATAAACTCAGTAGGATTAGAAAAAGGAAGTAGAAATTGTACGAAATTTCCATGCCGAAATATGAATTTGTGATAAGAAAAAGAAAACATCGGGATATTCGACAGTTTCAGCCTTTGACTAACTACATTTATCGAAATTAGACTTAGCAGGCAAACAACGTTGAAATAACGCCGTTACTGTAGATATTAATCCGGCGTTGTTGTCAAAGTTTACTCGGCGCTGTTTTAAAAGATGATTCAACGTTGTTTCAAGGTTCTGTGTTTCAATGTTGTGTGTCTGCCGATAACCGTATCATAGTCACGATAACCGAGTAATTATCAAAGGGCCAATTGCCCTGAAATGACAGATTCTATCAGAATAAAGACATGCTACGTACGCTCAAAATAATTTCAAACTTCAGCCCTGTTGCTTGTATATGGTCCAACTCTAATATTGTAAATAAGCCATTTAGCGCAAATCACTTCATGCACCTGCCAAAATTCTATCTCTTGTGCACAAGTAATTTCTGGTTTCTGAAAACGGTTACTGCTTTTCACTTGTTTCTCATTACCTATGGACCAGAAGGGTGTCCACTCCAATGTTTACAACATGGCAGTTCTATAAATAGCCACCGATAAACACACAATTACCGTATGATGTCCAGTAGATGTGGATAAACCTACATTACATTACATTACATTCTCTGCAATGATCGGCTTGCTCCGAATACTGTTTTAGGCAAGTTTACAAATGTGAAACAGTTTTTTTTGTTGTTGGTGTAGTTTTTTTTTTTTTTTTTTTAAGTGGCAGCTAATTTATTTCAAATTAAAGAGACAGATACGATTAAAGGGGGCGAATACGGTAACTGGCGGATTGATTTGTATTATTTCGTTGTATTTTTGACCGCTGATGTCATTGGTTGGACACTTATCAGAACTACATAAATACTTATAAATACATGAATAATTATACCTGCACAAGAATACGTTATGTAGGTTCTCATTTAACTTCGTACAAAACTTATTTTCAATTCCAGACGCTTTTTAGCGAAATGAACTTTCGATCACTTCATTTCTGAGCGGAAGAATACAGCTGTGAAAGCCACTTTCCAAAATACGCTTGTGACAGCACTGAATGACTGATAGAATCAGTCATTAAAAATAGCGTTGTTTATCAGAAAAACTATTTTTCAACTTCGTTAAACAGATCGTTAAATGAGAGGCGCGGTAGCCGAGTGGTTAGAGTGGCTCGGTTATTGTGCAGAAATTCACCGGAAGGTCGTGACTTCGCGGCTCACCGTCGCCATCCGATGACTGGAAAACTCTCTCTGTCAACCCAGCAGTAAATGGGTACCTTTCTCGAATTAGGAAGGATAAGGCAGCGAAAGAAGAGGGATGGGCTCCGCCTTTCATCAGCTGTGCCCAAGATACAGTGGGTCTCTAACCCCCACTGCCCCTACGGCTACTAGGCTATGGGAAACCTTTAGATCAGCCTTAACCGTGTTCAGTTAACTGTGTAATATATCACTGTTTGGAGGTCAGTTGTACAGATCATATCACGAGGTATCAATTTACAGCGGACCGACAGCAATAAATCAAAGTTGGAGCTGACCTATTTTGTGTCTAATACGATACTCCAATTAACCCAATCTTTTTACAAAGCATGCGACTGAACCGAAATAAAATGTTTTAAGATGAGGTGGGAGAGTAACTGATAATAAAAAAAAAATACTTGCCTAATTTGTACAGTTTTAGTCCCTCTTTCAGAAAATTTAATAAAAAAAAGGGGAGGCGGTTGGGAGGGGGGGGGGGAGGTCGTCGATATTGAGGAATAGACTGCCATCAGATATTGTTTTTTCAGACCTTCAGGAAAAGGGTCTGTAAGATCAATAACCGGCCCCCTTAAGTTCCAAACACTGCTTTTAGCTTCACCTCTTCTGCACGAACACTGTGTCTCTCATCACGTCTCACTTTTGCACTTTTAAAGGGCTACTGCACTGTTTTCTTCACTTTTCCAAATATTCCCAAATAACAGATGTTTATGAGATAAAAACAGATTGCTGAAAATCCCATCGAAAAATTTCCACCCAAACTGTAATGATTCACAATTAAACTTTATGCAAATTAGATTTTAAACCCCGCCCACTTTTTCTTTTCTACAGCTTTACTTGCATAATGTGATTTGGATTCAAGTTATTATTATCATATCCTGATGGAAAATTTTCAAACTATGAGATGATGTAACTTGTAACCCTTAATCTATTCTAGGGTACAGAAGTAGAAATATATTATATTTTTTTTTATTTTGATTATATGATTGACTCAAATGACGCCATAAGAGTTCTTGCATATTTTTCAGCTGATTAAAATTTAAATTGCATATAACATTTTAACATTTGGATTTTTTTCCTTGCAGTTTTCGACAGTCTTATAGAAAAACAATACAAGTTACTTCCAGTGATTTCAATGCATGTTGAAATCAGCAGTCTTCTCAAATGTTTCTTTTATTCCTGCACTGACAGCGCACCTGCATATGTGTTGCAGTAGAGAAAGATAGATAGATAGACATCAGAAGCGTCAATTTTTCTTCATTTTCGACCCGATGTAATAATGGCGTTCTTTGAAATGTGCACTTTTTTGCACGTCTCTCTTCATTCTGAGAAAATCAAAATACATTTAATTCTTCAAAACCAAAGACAGTAATAATATGATAGAAGTTTACATTAAACCAATAAAACTAGTAGGTCGTCAACTTTATTTCCGAACTAAAGTGCATAAAATGCCCGGCTTGCTGTCTCTCTAGACTGAAATGTTAACATCGCATTGGACCTTAACGTTACTTAAATTTTCGCGCCACGTTCAGCCATCGCTTCTTGTTGGCTCTCGACAAAATTTGTCTGGGACTTTCATCGCTCATGAGTGCCATCGTCGGGAAAGTGCAGGATGAAGACAGATGTTGAACATTTCTCTCAATCTTTGCATAAGCCGTCTTGTCTAACTTTCTTGATTTAAACACGAGAATCGAAAACTTTTCAATTATACCCTTCCAATCAATATACCTGCACCCGAGTTGACAAACTCTCTGGACCAACAACTTTAGGATGTGCTTCCATGCGTTATGGTATTTGAACATTTCCCTTGTCCACTTGATGTCGTTTGTACAGTGTAAGCGAGTCGAGTTTTCCAGTCATAAGAAGAACCTATAATATTCTGCACTATGGCCTAGTGTTCCAACGACTGTACTTCGGCGACTCTCTCTCTCTGAAATGATAGGCAGCTTGGATTCTTTTTGGTGAACAGGAGAGTCAATGAAACAACTCATTGATATACGGTTTGTTGAACTATCATATCAACGATTGTAAAAGTCCTGACGACATTGCATCGAAGTTGATACGCTGTCTTGCGTTGTTCAAACGTTAGGGACGTGTAAGAATTTTAAGGTAGCTGAAATGTGGCAAAAGAAAGTTTTACTGATTAGTATTTTAAGTGTAGCTGGCATGATAACAATTGTCTATGGCTGCTACAATGTTAACTCTAAAGTGCGTTGTCGAAGTTTAGACAGTGATCTGACTACTCATTGTACGATTCTGGATTCAGTTTCACAAGGCTTTGATGTCGTTTGAAATTTGTAATAAAATTATTGCAACTGAACAGCTGCGAAATCACCCTAACAAACTGATGAGAAACTATCAGATAACAGCTTTCCGGCTAGTACAAGTCTTTCCCCACGGACAACTAGCGATATTTTTTTCAGTTTCTTCTCTACGGCCTGTTTTATTTCATTTGAATTTCCTCCAGCGCTCAGCCTACTGGTATTTGTGAGCAAACCATGTTGTGATCACAGAAGCGGCTAATTTTGATGCTATCTTGTTTTTCTCAGACAGAACGTTTGACGCCACACGGCGGCGCTGAATTACTCCCAACGCACCTTAAATGTAATTTGTAATTTAAAAAAAATATATATTTCTGGCATGTTTCTTCGGCAAGAGCAGTTACTGTTCACCATTTGATTTGACTGAAACGTTGCTGACCTCATTAAAACGTCACAACTAAACATCATTTTCAGCAGTTTCAGCAGTAAAGACGCAGGCGATAAAACAAATCACTATTTGCACTTTGGACACTGTCATTTTAACTGCTGATATTCACTGTTTCAGTAATACTAAGTCTTATAATTCTACTGAGCGAGCTGTGTCATTTTGGTCATTCCCTTGATATCTCCTCAGTGTCAGCACCAATGCTTTGTTTTCGTAGCCCCTTATCACTGTATCTTACAATAATATCCTATGTATTGAGACTGATAAGTCTTAGCAAACAGGGCAGACCAAGATCAGACTGCTCCTAGAGAAGCTGCCTGAGCTAGGCCTACACTGTTTGCCATGCCAGTTGCATGTTTTAGACGCTTTGTCTACTGCATTGTAAATCAAATTGTTCCATTTTAGAAAAAAAAAAAAAAAAAAACGGTTATTATTTTAGGGGTCCCGATTTTTTTTTAATTTTTACGGTAATATGGTATGAATTTAGTCGTTGATGAGTTTAGACACGAAATTGACCAGTGATCAGCGCACACTAAAAGATTGAGTAATAGAGCTCCAAATAAAGATGGGTTTGACGATTATTCTCTGCTTTAATTATTGGCCACAACATGTTATATTGACCTTCTTTCACTTATCATGCATATCTTCTTCAGGTGATTATGAGACATGTCCGGTCCCGCACATACTCCAAGTATAGCAAACATGTATTCAAAGGTCACATTGCTCTCTCTGTGGTGTAATTCCATGAAAGACTTTATCATGAGGTGTCACTGAAAGCTTCTGACTGCAGTTTTGTCATTTTAAATGACAATGGCCATCTTTAAATAGCCATCTTTAAATAGTATCTTTAAACAAATTTTAAAAACATCCTTGAGTTTCATACTTAAACGTTTGAAAACTGAATGGAGTCATCTTAGATGGCAGCTAAGATGACCTACTTTAGAAACCATAAATTTGAATAAAATAGTAAAAATACAACGTAGAGGCGTGGAGCCCCGTCATTATCCAGCCTATCTTTATATAGCCAGTTAAGACGGGGAACTAGAAAAGCAAACTGTTTTATGTAGCGATTTGCCATTTTTCAAAAACTTGTTCCCTCTACTTTTTACCAGTTATATGACTAAATACACATCAAACCATATTTTAGCACCAAACGTGAAAGTTGAACCGCTTTTTAATGTTTTGCATTTAGGCATTTTACCACTACTATTATTGCAATCATACACATTCTTAAACATACCCAACATATTGTACAGGAAAAAAATATTTCCAAGTATTTCATGATAAGATTAATTGCTGTAGATTCTGAGTAATTATCATCTCTGGCAACTGCTGAATAATGCTATTACTTTGCATAATAACGATATCAATTTCAGGGTAGTAATGATTGATACAATATGTCATTTGCTGACGTGCCAAGCTGGGGACAACTTCTGATTGTATTGCTCTTTCTCTTGTACGGTATCTGAAAATTACAGTACGACTGGTTGAGTCGCACTCCCGCTTCCGAGCCTTTAACTCTCATACCCTTATCAGTGCTATAATATAACAGAGCTCTAGATAAGAGGGGTATTTGATGATAAAATTGAGGGATAATTTTCTTTATTTCTCATTGAAACCATATGTTGTTCAGATGAGGGGTCACAACATATGTTTTTATCCAGAATTAACAAAACTTGTCCCTAATTATCTCCAAATACTCCCTCTTATCTAGGGCTCTGATATAAACTGATATGAACAGGAACTTTTTCAGAAGAAGCAACTCTGCCATTTTCATTTTTGCATCCTTTCTCAATAGTCAACTCTGGAAGCCTTTTGAAATACAGTAATGAATACCCATTCACCATAACGTAGAAATGCAATGAGGGGTTTCTTTTGGTGAAAAAGCATAATGTAAGGTGGTGAAAACAAAAAATATAAAAGACAGCAGTGAAGTAGGATCAGTGGTGAACATTTTTAGCATATTCTACAAGTATTTTCACGACGAGCCAGCTTTGGTGTCAATCTACAATGAACTTGCGTATCCCTGTAATTTTCCAGAAGTCCGAAGTTCCATATACTGTTCATTCGAACAAAGAAAAAGAGTAATCTGGGTGAGTTTCTGCTGTGTATGTCATACTAGTTTTCCCCAATTTGTTTATTTATATATTCATAATTGCTTATATCGACGGGGTAATGTCTCTCATCAGGACAAGGAAATAAATTTCACTGTATGTGGCCTTGTCAATTACTTTACTAGGCGGTGAATTATTGCATCGGCAGTACATATATATAAGGCTAATATCTTTTACCGATGCATCATGAGATAATCTTTTCCGTGCAAGAACTCAGGAAACTATTCAAATGACCGTTCTTCTGTTTCTTCTGTCACCGTTCGTCTTTGTTAGAGATTTTGTTATACTATCGTGTCAATATCTTTTTTAAAAGAGTTGATCCAGAAGTAACGTCACTCAAACTGTATAACGGCACAAGTTAAAAACAGATCATATGGTTTGAAATTTCGCACAGAAATCAAGATATAGGAATATACCGCAAGCATGGTAACGGCGACCACCGCACGCCATAGACGTGATTAACGTCTGAAATGACATTACCTACTTTTTACTCGATCCTTTTCAAAGTTGCGTCCTTGATATTCAACATATTGCTGATGTCTGCTAACAGTCTAAGACACATGGTAAAATCTATTTTAGCTCTCCATTGTGCTGCTGCTATAAACTGATCAGATCTGGTCAAGTATTTACCCTGTGAGTAACAGTGCTAACCCATTTACGGAAAATCTCATGTTACAAGGCGTTAGGAGGAGATGAAAATACTTTTGCGCCATCTGCTTTCATGTGGACAAGGTCCTTGAAATTAGACCCACGGAGGTTTTCTGTTATGTGAGGAAAGAGTGTGAAATCACAAGGCGCAATATCCGGGCCGAAGGGTTGGTGTAGTAGCGTTTCCATCATGAGGATATCAAAAGTGATTTAAGGTGAGGTGGGAGTAATTCAGCGCCGCCGTGCGGCAGTTTCTGTCGCTACGTTATGTAATGACGTCAAACGTTCCGTTTGATAAAAACAAAATGGCGTCAACGTAAGCCGTTTCTGTTATCACTACATGGTCTGCTCACAAAATGCAAAGAGGCTGAGCGCTAGGTGAAATTTAAAGGAAACAGAAAGTGCCGCATAGATGAAACTGAAAAAAGTAAAGTTAGTTTTCCGTGCGGAAGACTTCTTACGGGATAGCTGACAGTTTCCTATCAATTTATTAAACGGAGTTCGCAGTTGCTGAGTTGCAATAATTTTATGACAGACTTCACACCACAAGAAAAGGAAATAGAAAGTGCCGTAGAGACGAAACTGAAAATAAGTATTGCTGGTTTTCCTCGGGTGGGGAGAAAGCTGTTCTCTGACAGTTTCTCATCAGTTTGTTAGACGGAGTTCGCAGCTGTTGAGTTGCAATAATTTTATCACAAATTTTCAAACGACAACAAAGCCTAATGAAATTTAATCCAGAATCGTACAATGAGGGGTCAGCTCACTGTCTACAGTCGGGCCATACACTTTACAGTTAACTTGGTAGCAACCATAGACAGTCGTTTTCATACCGCCCACACTTAAAATACTAATCAGCAAAAGTTAGGCCAAATTTCAGTTATTTTAAAAATTCTTAGACTGTCCCTAGCATTTGAACAACGCCAGGCAGCTGTGCAGCCGTATTAAGGTCGATGTTGTCAGAGTCTTTTATCAACGTTGATACGATAATTCAACGATCTGTTCTGTCAATAAGCTAAAACAATGTGGTGTTTCTTTTTCCTTGCCTTTCTTTCACTTTTCTGTCTTTAAGTTCTTCTTTCTGTTACAAGTGTATATCAAAGAGTCGTTTTATTGTATCTTCTGGACACTAAAGAGAATCAAAGCTGCCTATCAATTTTACAGAGAGAGAGAGAGAAAGAGAGAGACGGAGAGAGAGAAAGAAATACAGAGACAATGAGTCGCCGAAGTTCAGTTGTTGGAACGCTAGGTTATAATGCAGAATGTTATAGGTTCTCTCTTGGGTCGGGTCAGGAACTGGAAAACTTGTCTCGCATACACTGTACAAACGACAAGTGGACAAGGGAATTGTTCAAATGTCACAACACGTGGAAGCCCGCCCTGAAGTTGTTGCTTCTGTGAGTTTGTCAACTCGGGTGCGCGTCAGCTGTATGGGAGGGCATAATGGCAATGTTTTCGATGTTTTTTTTTTTATTAAAACCTAGGTAGTTAAGACAGCTTATGCAGAGATTGAGAGAAAAGAATTACATCTGCCTTTATCCTGATATTTCCCGATGATGACAAAAATGAGTGATGAAAATCCAATACAAATTTTGCCTGTAACCTATAAAAAGCGATAGTTGATATGTGGCGCGAAAAGTAAAGTAACGTAAACGTCACCATGCGCAACGTTAACATTTCAGTCCAAAGAGACGGCAAGACGGGCATTTTACGCACATTAGCTCGAAAGTTAAGTCGGCGACCTACTATTTTTATTGCTTTAATGTAAAGTTCTATCATTGGGCCATACTATGTTAGTTTTTGAAGAAAAAAAAATGTGTTTTGTTTTCTCAGAATTAAGGTTTTTATCCAAGAGTGACGAGCAAAAATAGTACGTTTTCCATAGAACGCCATTATGGTGGTCGAAAAAGTGGAAAAATCGACGTTTTCGAGGTCAGATATCTTCAAAACGACATCGGCGACCCCCCTTTTATATTACATTTTCTGAAAGAGGGACTGAAAATGTACGATATAAGGAGGTATGAATAAAATCATGTGTTTTGTCAATTACTCCCACCTCACCATAAGTTTTCCGCGTTGTGTGCGAAGTAACGTTCTTATGGTGAAGGAGACTTATTCTCATAGACATGACTTCTTTTCTTTCGTAAGGCCGTCATTAGCTCTCTGGATAAAACCTGCAAATTCGAAGAAGAGCAGGTGTTGATTTAATTAAGGAATACGCATCATACATAAGTATATGTGGAAATAAACTTCCTTATAATTATGTACCCTACCTCTGAATAGTACTCGGCATATGGTCTAACCCTTTGCAACTGCATAGAATAGCACTTCGCCCTCCACATAAAAATACAATAAAGAGTTCCTTTAAGAGCAAAAATTACATTCAGAAGAAGGAACACGGGCCAGACTACGTAGTTTCGGCTAATAAAGCCTCATCATGGACCCTGACAATATCTGGTGACGAAACCAGAGAAAAGCATACTGTAAATTCTTAATTTATAATTGGGCAGTCGATTCAATGACTAATTAGTATCAAAAAGGGTCCAAATAATATAAAAGACGATGATCTAGAATAAGAGTCTAAATCAATCTAAAATTTCAGATTTCTAAGAATATATCCTCTGATCTCAAAATACGAAAATAAAATATAATCTGCACTATGGATGATGTACGGGGAGACGTTTTACGGCCGCCACACGGCACAACACCAGCTGCAGTGAAGTAAAAATCAGAATTTAAAAGAGTTCCTTCATGAGCAGAAATTACATTTAGAAGAAGGAACATGGATCAGACATGGTTTTTTCCAACTGTCCTGCTAACCCGCGCCTCCTTTGGGAATCGGTGTGTTTCTACTGGCTTGACTACATCTTGCATTCAGGACCGTAGATATACGAGGGGAGTTCAATAAGTTCGTAGAACTCGGTATTTTTCTGTACTATTCAAGATTTCTATTTTCATTTTTGTGCAGTGTAAGCCTTTGTCAGTTGAATGATAGCATCCGTTCAGTCAACACGTACATTTTTGCTCTTACTTTTTGTTTGAAAACCTACACCCATAGGCAAAAATGGAAAGTCAAAATATTGAGTTCAGAGCAGTCATAAAGTTCCTCACTAAGGAGGGTGCAAATGCCAAAGAAATCCATCGGCGCATGGCTGATGTGCATAGTGATAGTATCCCAAAGTATTCCACTGTGGCAAAGTGGTCAGCAGAATTTAAACGTGGGCGAGACTCCTTAGAAGATGACCCAAGGCAGGGTCGCCCTGCTGATGTCATCAGCCAGGAGATGATCGACCGTGTTGAGAGACTTGTGCTAAACGATCGCCGAATCAAAGTTGCCGAACTTGCTTAAAATGTGGTTTTTCTAATGGAAGTGCTTACACTATAACCCATGAACATTTAGGCATGTCAAAAGTATCTGCCAGGTGGGTACCCAGAAACCTGAACATGCAAGATCGTCAGCAAAGGATGGAGTCCAGATTTGCACAGGCGGCTATTCGTAAGTGGAAGTTCGAGCTGTTAAATCACCCGCCATACAGTCCAGACCTGGCCCCGAGTGATTATTATCTTTTCGAAATTTGAAGTTCCACTTGCGTGGAACGAGATTATGGGACGATGATGAGCTCAAGGCTGCTATAAAGGCTTGGTTTGAGGACCAAACAGACGACTTTTATTTCAAAGGCACAGACTGCTTAACAGAAAAGTGGGCCAAATGCATTGAAGTAAAGGGGGATTATATTGAAAGATAATGTTGAAACCGTCTTCCAATCTGTGAGTTAAACCCCTAGTTCTACAAACTTATTGAACTCCCCTCGTACACCCGGGTTTCGTCAACAGAAATAATGCGCTTATGGATCTCTTTGCCATCGTTTCACCACTGCTGCAGAAATTATTTAAGGCTCTCGCACGCGTGCAACCGCCTCCTTATTCTTCAGCAACCCACCTGGCACTAACTTGCCTCATGTTTAACTTTTCCTTCAATAATCTTTGAACAGTCCAATAACAATGGCCAAGTCCACCCACAATCTTCAAACCCTGGAACGTCGATCTTCATTTATGCCGAACGCCAGAAACAAAGAAACGTTCTGCAAGCCTCGTGATATCGAAAGTGGACATCGTGACGGACTTTTCTGTATACATTTTTTTCTGTTTGTCATCGCTGTTCCTGAAGCAACCTTTATTCGTATCAAATGTACGGGTAATCACGAGTTGGCCTGAGTCAGTGATCGTTTTGTATATTTATTGGCAATACTTTTATCGTTAAAGCTATCATTTGATAGATTAAAGAGAAGCCATCTTTATATAATGAAAATCTTATTATCTAATCTGATTGCACTTTGTTAATTTTCTTTAGATGTCTTTAATTAAAATGAAAGAGTGTAATATAAGCTGAGTAGTAATATGTATATTATTTTAATAGGTGGATACAGATTTTTCTTGTCGTTCATGATTTCTGCTGTGTCATTTGCCTCAGTCAGTCAAATCGGCCGACAGATATGTTCATTTCTGATTCTTGTTTTTTGTGATTCGTACAAACTCAGACACGGATAAAATTCTCAAAAAGGAACTTCTAAAATTATAAATGAAGTTATGTAGTTGTCCATGTCCGTTTGTCCTTCTTTTCCGACCGTTCGAAGCTATGTGACTAAGTTACCACTATAACGCGGTAAGGCATGTCAAGTTTTGTCAAAGTGGCTTCAGTAATGCATGAATTTGATTTATAATCAATGAAATGAGCCAGAAATGATTAACCAATCACCGGAATACATGAACCTTAAAATTAATATGCATCACCATAGCACAGCTGCACACATAAAGTTTCATCAGAAAATGATATTAGTAATGCAAGAGATATTACCCTCGAATCAATTTAAAATTGGCAAATTTAGCGGTAACTAAGTAATCAATGAATTGAATTCTTCAAACCGTATACTAAATATGTATCCTGTAACATGGTCGTGCATAGCCCCAGTAATGCATGAATTTATTGCCCTGGAATCGCGTTAAAATTAACAAATTGAGTAATTTTGTTGTGAGCTAAACTTCACCCCTCCTCGAAATAATATATTATTATTATTATTATTATTATTGTTATTATTATTATGTCGATCCTCAGCAATGACAGAGTCATTACAATATGCCTTTTATACTGATGCAGTGTAACGAGACATTTCTGTCCATTTTAAGAAAGCGTAATAGTTTGCACCTTTCAAAAATGCTTAAATTAGCTAGATTTTAAGAAGAAAAAAACTATTTTGTTATAATTCAAGTCAGGAACGTGACACATCATTCACACACTGACACGTTAAAAGGACCTACAGCCTTAAATGTCTAATGACCAACTTGGTCAGTTTGGCAGAAGATTGCAAACGTATCCTTACATTTACTATTGATAACATACAAGGGATGACTTATTGCAGAGCCTAGGCCAACCACGTATGACAACAGTTCATCTATGAATAATATATCTTTAGACACCGATATAGCTAACAATTTCGCTTTCAAGGTTCAGGCATACGAGTAAAAAAACGTGTGTGTATTGAAACAAATAGCATTACAATTTCGTACATTTGGACAACAAAATAATCTGTCTCTGACCTAAGCAGACTTGCAGTGGTGATCAGACAGTTATTTACAGGAATTTTCAGCTCATTTCCCTGTGATAAGTCATCATTTAATACATAATTGACAGCGTCATTGTCCACAAGAAAGATATCGAAGCAGTAATAGACGGATGATTGCTGACCAAACTATTACATATAGTATTTGGTCTTCTATATTCTGAACCGCTCTGACGTTATCTCTCGTCGGCGCATTGAAATGGGATTATTCGTATTAAGTCAGTTAAGAACCCAACGTAATCTCGCTCTCGTTTGACAACAACGTACTTGGAACACCAAAGATACTTTAAAATGGACATGTAAATGGGTACACAAGACTTTCAGGTGAAGCACTCTATCATTTCATTTTTTCATCCCTTCTGGGTTGGGGCAAACTCTTGAAGGACAGAATTTTCTCTTCTAGGAGCAAATTGTTCAATGGCGCAAACTGGATTTGCATCTTTAAACAGAAACTCCTGGAAAAGGAAATTAGGGACAATACTGTCGTCTAACAGTCGACTTGGACAGAATGGTACAGATACTTCCAAGAGTGATTTTCTATAGGATGTATTGGTCTGTATGACATCGGACGATTCCATTCTTATTTTTCTGGAAGTTTCATTTTGAGACATTTTTTTTTCTCTTTTTTTTTTTTTTGGGGGGGGGATGGGGAGGGGCAGGGGGAGGGGTAATCGGAAGCCCAAACGAAGATAAAGCAAAATTATCATGTTACTTTTGACGGAACAGTACATCATCCAAAATAATGAAAAATATGGTCCAAACCTGTGAAGAAAAAAGGTCTCCACCATACAAGGTGTAGCAATCACTTAAAAAATATGATCTGCCTTCCTTATGCTCAGGTCATACAGCCATGCTGTTTGTCTATTTACAACGTATGACTCGGGGAATTATACAAAGTTGACACACTGTATCAACTCTGAAGATGACTTAAAAATGAGAAACACCATTTACAGAAACGTTAAAAAGTTGGCCAAGAGTAAATTCCTGCGGTACAGCTTGCAGGAGTTTTAATCAGTCGCTAAATTTTTAATACTTTGTTTCCAGTCTGAAAGGTAGATTCCAAGAAAATTGCAGGCTGCATCTAAAAAACCATATTCCTGCAGCTTGTCGGCTATGAGGTAATGAGGATGACAATTAAAGACCTTTGACAGATTTAAAATATTGATCATATGCTGGCTGCCCAGGCCTCAGAGGTATTGCTGACAGTAAATCTCTTTCTGAATCAGCTCTTCAAAATGTACACTGAGTTGTTTAGAAATAAGGATTAGTTTTTTTAATGAGATGTTGGGATGTTTATGCCTATAGGGCGATATTTCTTTATTTATTTATTATTTTCTATTTTATTTAGATATATTCTTCAGCTGTAGCTTTCAGTATTTTGGTGGTTGCTGGTCTACTCCAGGTGACTTTTTAGTATTCAAATTATTAATGATTTTATGTGCCAAATGTTGGTTTTCAGACTAAGAATTAGTGGCCCCGTCTGTAACTCTGTCAAATTTAGTATCTTATCGTGAGGTATTGCTGCAAGCTTCCCGCTTTTGTTTTCTCATCCATCGCTCGACGAGGAACCAGAAAAAGAAGGAAAACTGTATTTTATTGATCTATTTGTCGTTAATTTTTTATAGTATGTTTCTTTACTGTTTGCCACTTATATGACTCAATATATGCACACCAACCGTCGGGGTTGAAGCGGCTTAGATAAGGAAACGGCTGCTTTGGGCCTTGTGGCGCGATGGATATCACGAATGAAGTCTGCCTGCTGAAAACTTTATAATATTTAACTTTTGCCTTTTACTGTTTGTTTGAAAAAATGTAGAGGCCGTCATTTAGTCACAGTCAAAATCAATGCTTTTTAATAATGGAGTGGAATTTCTTTGTTAAAAAGACATCAGTTAAAGTGGAAAGACTTATTTATTATTATTTTTAACAAGTTTGGTAGGTCAAATAAATCTCAAATATTTTTTCAAGACATGACATATTTCGGGGATAATCATGCTCCTGTAATACATACATGATCGTATTCGAACAAAATTTGATCAAGTTTTGAGCTTGAACCTGTGTCAAACACTATCATTTGTGGGGGTTTAAAGTGGAAAAAACGCGAATTCTAATTTTAAGACTTGTTCTGTGATCATTCATTCACATTCTTTGATGTGTTTAATCCTTCTTGTAGGCAAATCAAACCTATAAAATACCATCAAGCCTCCTTCTTTGGCATTCTTGTCTTTAAGTTCACGCTTGTACCCATTAATCACATGTATATTGTCACTGAACCTGTCATCAAGCTTAGTCTTGCTTACAGCAAATACCTCACACAGCTTATCATTGGGGATGGTGGTCGGGCGATGGTACTGGTTGTAACTCCCAGTGCCGGGGTGTCCTACTTCTTTAGTTAAAAGTAATAGGGCAAGGACCTAGTATGCTTGCAGTAGGTGCGGGCGGGGTTGTTTGGATATGTTTTCTCTCATCTATCTTTTTTTCTTTTTTCTTTCTCTCTCTCTCTTGGGACGACCCGATATAGACTGCAATACTGTCCCAAATGGCCGTTATACCCAAAACAACCAACCAACCAACGAAGCTTGTCGGTAATATGGGTTTTAAATCATTAAGTTTATGTCTTAAGCTGTTGATGCGTAAATGGCACGTTGTCGGTTTCTGGGAATGACTTTTTTAAGGCCACGAAGTTCTTTGAATTTTTCACCGGATTTTTCAGCAGTGCATTTTCTGTGGATATTGCACAACGCGAATGTGTGAGTCCGTCCGTTATCAGTTAGCGAAAACCGTAATCAGTTAGCGAAAACGCTTATAACTCTTGAACCGCATTGGATATGTTGACAAAATTTTGCATACTTATACATGTTAACATTGTCTAACGACTCGCTAGCATGACTACCTTATTTGATGGACGAGGCTTTGCTGAGCACAATTTGAAAACTTACGGCCAACTACTGAAAATGCTCATAACTCTTGGACCCCTTGGTATATTTGCTTCAAATTTTGTATACTTATGTAATTTACATTGCCCAGCCACTGGTATGCAAAACAGTGACGAGGCTTCACCGAGCATCAATTTGGCCGGTCAAGCTCTTTTATTGAAAATGCTTATAACTCTTAGACCGCTTGGTATATTTGCTTCAAATTTTATATACTTATGTAATTCAACATTGCCCAGGCACTGGTATGCAAAAACAGTGACGAGGCTTCACCGAGCATCAATTTGGCCGGTCGAGCTCATTTATTGAAAATGCTCATAACTCTTGGACTGCTTACTATATTTGCTTCAAATTTTTTATACTTATGTAACTTAACATTGCCCAGCCACTGGACCCGGGTATGCAAAACAGTGACGAGGCTTTACCGAGCATCAATTTGGCCGGTCGAGCTCTTTTATTGAAAATGCTCATAACTCTTGGACCGCTTGGTATATTTGCTTCAAATTTTGTATACTTATGTAATTTAACATTGCCAAGCCACTGATATGCAAAACTTCTTATTGCACAACCCGCAGGTTTGCACTATAATCACTGTGTGAGTCCGTCCGTCCGTTATCAGTTAGCGAAAACGCTTCATTTCCATACATTCCTTCTGGCACCATAAACTGATTATTCTTCATTCACCATGATTTGTGCACATTACCATCAGTTGGTTTATTTACAGAATCCGTAACAGGCGAGTGTTTTAAAAAAACAGTTCATTCACATGTTCTACAATAATATTACTGGTTAAAGATTCTTGATAAGTGAACAAGAAGAATCAGTACAGTTTGTAAAGATGCAATATCGACGGAATCAGCAATTTGCAGACATGGCTAGGCGGGGTTACTTGTCCTTTGCCATGTTAAACCAAGTTAGGTGAGACCGTACACTGCAATCATCACGATGCAAGATATGATGGTTAGCCTGAGCAAGATGAACACAAATTTCACAGGGAAAACAGAACTGACCTGGCTTATTAAAATAGCCCTACAGAACAGCAATGTCAGATCTGGCACAAGTGCGTTAGGGAAACCGTGTTTTATGTGTGAGGCTGAGCTATATTAAGTTTTACAGTGTTTTGATCTTGCTGGCGGGGATACCTTTTCTACGAAGTTTGATCAAGGGTTTTGCTTTTCCATATACATATTGCAGTCATTGTTAAAGCCAACCTAGAATACTCTTATGGAAACTGCATGAAAACGCAGGCTATCTCATTCTTCTCTGTTCGTATTTGACATAATATTTACTTGTTCAGTACGCTAAGGTTTATTGATTGATGCTACTTAATCCGTTTAGTACTCTAAATGTTGTACCTTTAATCCAGGAAGCTTAGACGCTCCCTTAACGATATAAATAATACTCAGAATGGATTACGTGAATTTTGCATGAAGCACCAAGATGACACTAAGTATTGGGGAAAAGTGTACAATCAGTGTAGACTCGTAGACTGCTACTAAAAAGAAATCACATAAGGATTTGTGTAATTTCCACTTTTTTTCTGAAAGTAATTCTTATCGTCATACAGAAACAAAAAGCTTGTTCTGCGATGGTATCAATTTCTGGTTAAGTCATCCAACAATTAAATGTAAGTACGGTATTTCCAGTTCTTGAAACAGATTTTGACCGGAATGTTGAAAAAAAGATGTCAGAACTTGAAAACCTTGTTTTACGACCTAATTCCGATGGTTTGTCTTTGCAGTTAGGCTCAGTGAAAACATGCTATACATTAATCCTTTTACAGCAAATAAAACTGAAAACTCCAAATTGAACTCGGCTGAGTCCAAAATATCAAAATTTCAAATCAGAGAGGTTTGGAGAGATACGAAACTATAATACAGTCGTGTAATTGTTACTGAAGACAGTAAATTTCACAAATTTAAGTCAGTCGGATACATAAAGTTAAATTGCTGATTCATGGAATGTGGTAATTTAAAAGAACTAAACGTCTGATGCACTTCTAATGACATTGCAACTTGAATGAACAGAAATAACTGAGTTTGTGGCAATCTCATTAAGGTGAATGGATACACCTCCGTGTTTTAGACCATTTTTTACAAAGGGAGACAAGTTTTGCGGAATCCTGTTTGCTTCTTAGACGACAATTCCATTTCAAAATGGGGTCTACTCTTGAAGGAAAGAATTTGCTCCTAGAGGGGCAAATTCATTTCCTTAAGAATTGATTCCATTGAGAAGGGCGGCAAAACTAAAATGCAAGAGTTGCTTCTCCTGAAAGTGTACCAGTTTACCTTAAACATAAAATTTAATAAACATTTATTAGCGTTTCATTGCCGTTAGCCATACTTGATATGTCTATGTTATCTTTTTGTCATTATCGATGCTTACAATTTCTACAGCTCATCAGAACTGAGTGATGCAACACTTATGAAATAGACAATAGCTTCATACCGCGAATAGGACCAGGGCTGGATCCAGCCCACTGACTTTCGGGTGGCAAACTCATGTCGAAGGCGGCGGGCCGGGTAGCGCAATCGGTAGGGCACCTGACTCGTAAGTCAGATGTCCCGGGTTCGAATCCCGGTCTGGCCACATACTTTCGTTTCTCCTTCCGCTGATTCAAGAAGGGCAGTTGTCAGTTACTGGCTAAAGTATGTGCACTTAGTACTGGTTAACCGCTTAGGAGGTCTAAGCCTGCCCAGGAATAGTGTGGTTAGGTTAACTGACCGTCCCGACATGACCTTAGTTTTTTACCGTGGACGTTAAGCATCAAATCAACCAACCATCATGTCGAAGGCATGGCCAAGCACTGAAGGTGCGATGGGGCGGGGAAGAGTATGAGAGGGGGTCCCCTCTCTTGTGAGTGTGCATGGGGGCTTCCAATAGAAAATGTTTGATTTTCAGCCTTCTTTAAACAGCATTTTAGGCACTTTTATGGTGTAATATAAGACATCTTTGCCTTTGCTTTCACCATGACGTTTAGTCTTTTTGGTAAATATTTCATTAGAAACAATAAATGTTACATGTACTTATGTATCCAAAAGTATCCAAGGGACTGATGGGAGAAAGTACCAGAAATTTCCAATACTGAAATTTTTATTTTACTATAGTTTATTTGAGGCGAATAATCTTTCCAATTAGTGCTACAAAATTTCACTCATGCAGACTACTCCGAATACAGTCTACCAACTGCCTAATTGTAAAACACTTCAGTGATTTTTCCCTATTTTGGGGAATGGTGCCGGTGCCCACAGAATTGGGAAAAATCGCGTCGTATTCTCCCTCAATTTGGAATTTCAGAAACACCTTTATTGGCTCAAGTGGTAGGATAGGGGATATGAAACTGAATATATGATATTTAAATTCAATTATAGCTATATACGAGGGGAGTTCAATAAGTTTGTAGAACTCGGGGTTTAACTCACAGATTGGAAGATGGTTTCAACATTATTTTTCAATATAATCCCCCTTTTCTTCAATGCATTTAGCCCACTTTTCTGTTAGGCAGTCTATGCCTTTGAAATAAAAGTCGTCTGTTTGGTCCTCAAACCAAGCCTCTGTAGCAGCCTTGAGCTCATCATCGTCCCGTAATCTCGTTCCACGCAAGTGGGACTTCAAATTTCGAAACAGATAATAACCACTTGGGGCCAGGTCTGGACTGTATGGCGGGTGATTTAACTGCTCGAACTTGCACTCACGAATAGCCGCTTGTGCAACTCTGGACTCCACCATTTGCTGACGATCTTGCATATCTTGTGAAACCGTGTAAATAGTAAGACTACGTTGTGGAGTAGCGCATATTATTTGGCTGTTACGCTTTGACGATTTTAGGCAGAGTTACAGCCCTTTGAAAAAGCACGATTATGGCAGTTTGTATGCAATTCCTGTGTGTTCCATAACTAGGTAACTCTTTAGAATAACATAATGAAACTTTATTGCATATGAGGTTAAGACAACGTGTCTCATACAAGAATGGTTACCCCCTTTATTTAGTCTTGGAGTTATGTCCATATGATTATTTTGTTAGACTACATTTATACACATCATAACTAGGTAACCCTTCGAACTATTGTGATTAAACTTAATAGTAATGTATATTAGGTTGACACTGTGTGTCACATATAAGAAGGATTGCCTCCCCTTACTAATATTTGGAGTAATCTCCCTTTGAAAAATTTCTAACACTTTTCTTGTGCAAGCTATAAGTAGGCAACTGTATGGAACACTGTGATGAAAATTTAGAGCAATGTGTATTAGGTTGAGGGGGTGTCTTATATAAGAGTTATTGTTCCCTGTTCATTATTTTTGGAGTTACGTCCCTTTAATTACGAAACGGTGTGTTTTATATGAGAATGGTTTTCTCCTCATCACTTACTTTTTAGAGTTACGTCCCCTTTATTATTTCTTAAACTATTTTTGTGCGCGCCATTACTAGCTTATAGTTTTGGATATCTTGATGACATTCTATAGCAATGTGCATTAGCTTGATACTGTGTGTTGAGTATGGGAATGGTTGCTTCCCCTTATTTAATTTTGGAATAAGTATTTACAGACTGTTCTTGTGCATACATTAGAACCTAAATGTAGCTGATTGTCAGGGATATAGATCTGCCCAAGGTATTAACTTGGTGCAAACTCACTCAGAAACGGACGTATATTGCCCCGCTTGCGGCGCTCTTGTTTTAGTGATATCTTCCTATTGGTTTAAACATATTTTAATTCAGTAAAATGTACATATATAATCACAAATTACAAACAAGCAGTTTAAGGATTTGAACGAAAGCTGTTAAAAACTTATATAGTTCATCTCCTTCAAAGAGCTGTGAATTTTATAAGGCGGTTTTACATCTACATATGAACAACAATGTAGCATTTACACTATTTCCATAAATACATATTTAAAAAAAAGATGAAAGAAATATAACTGAATAAATAATTAAACGATATAACTAGTACAGGAATTTTCTGAAAATCGCAAAATTTAGAATATTTGGCCTCTTTATAACGACATTCACAGCAAAGAAAAATCTCATTTATTCTTATGCATTAACAGTCAATGCTATGTGCACTATCTATCAGGAAATCAGATTCCATCTTGTAGCAGATTCACATAGTTTTACATCAAAATCTCTCCGACCAATTACATCGATATAAAGAGAGCCGACTGTGCAATGCACAATGTATATGTTTGTACTTTTAAGGTAAACATTTCCCTAACAAAGCTATCAGTATAAAAAGACAAATTCAGAAAAATAAAGACAATGACAAAATAAACAGACAAATAAACAGACATGAGGAAAAATAAAAATAAAATCTATCCGACGAACAACATTCCCAAACCCTTTCTGAAACATTACACAATTGTTACAATATCCTAAACAATAATGATGACAATGCTCCTTCGGTTTAATTGTATTGGTTTTTAAACTGATAATACTTAAAATCTGCTAGTTTTTTCTATGAATTTTTGAACAACTGAAAAAATACTTAAATTATCCTCAAGACAAAGTGACTCATCACCATATAATATTATCTTAAGAGTGACTTCAGGCAAGAATTGTAATGAGTCTAACATAACGGTTCTTTGATCATGGTACAGAGGACAGGTGAAGAAAAAATGATCAGCATTTTCAACAGCGCCGCAGGTGCAATGGGAAGAGTCAGTTATATTGTTCGAATATAAGTCGCTGTTTAACGCACTGCAATTTGTCCTTATTCTTGTATGTATAACTTGCCAATATCGTTTACCAGTATAAAAATGTTTCGGCACTTTGATTTTATTAAGAGCCTGGAAAGATTTAAAGGACAGTAAGGAGTTTAACTGTTTGGCTTGTTGTGGGAGATTATTCCAGTCCCGTACAACTGAAGGCAGAAAAGATGTGTAATATTGCTGAGATCTACACTGAATAGTTGTAAAATCGTCCGCATTACGAAGATTGTATCTAGAAGCTTCGCTTACAGAGGGCGGTACAAGAAATGACAAATAGGCTGGGGTTAGGTCATGTTGCATTTAAAAAATAAACAAAGTTTATGGTTTGATCTTCGAGACTGTAATGACTCCCACCCTACCTCATGATATAAAGATTGTAGAGAAACTAAGGCGGTAGTACCAGTTACGATTCGGGCTGCTTCGATTTGTATTTTATCAAGTTTCCGTTTCTCACACAGGGTGCAGTTATCCCATAATGCATCGCCATATTCTAAAATTGGTCGTATGAATGAAATGTACACTACTTCAAGGGACTTTCTGTCTAAGACAAATTTTAGCCTACGCATTGTGTTGATCCTTTTCCATGCTTTTTCCTTAACATATTCTATGTGGTTATGCCAGGTACAATCGTTTGACAAGTAGATACCAAGGTGTTTATGATTGTTGACTTCCTTAATTTGGGTTCCTGACATGTATAAGGGAGGATGATATGGTTTATTTATTTTACGTGATATGGTAAGGGATTCAGTTTTTAGGGGATTAAAGGTAACCAACCATTTATGTGCCCAATCAGTGATAGTTTGCAGGTCACTATTGAGACATAAAGCTGCTGTTTCTGGATGTTCAACTATTATGTATAAACTAGTGTCGTCAGCAAACAATCTGATGTTAGAGTCAATATCTGTGACGATGTCGTTAATGAATATTAAGAAAAGAAGCGGACCGAGAATTGAGCCTTGTGGAACTCCAGCTTGTATAAAAGTCCAGTCGGACTTCTCACCTGGAATTACTACCCGTTGCTTTCTTTCATCAAGGTAACTTTGAAACCATTTCAGTAGAGTGCCTGTGATACCAGCTGCTTTTAATTTACAAATTAGTCCTTTGTGCCATACACGATCAAACTCTTTGCTGATATCACAGAACACTGCCCTGACTTCTTTGCCTGAGTCCAAAGCACTGCAAAAAGTATCGTACATATATGTAAGCTGATTTATTGTAGAGTCACCAGGTGTGAAGCCCGACTGGTATGCTGTTAGTATACTGTTATCACGAAGGTGATTATAAATATGTTTAAACATAACTCTTTCAAAAGTCTTGTCAAGATTGCTTAATAAAGATGTAGGTCTGTAATTAGAAGATTGAGAAAGATCGCCACTCTTAGGAACGGGGCTAACGTGAGCCTCTTTCCAGTCCGCGGGTACTTTACCGTCTACAATGGACTTATTAAAAAACAAAGATAATGGTAATGCTATCTGGTCTGCCTGCTCTTTTAAAACTCTGTTACTGATACCGTCTGGACCAGAGGCTTTACCGACAGGTAGTGATTTTAAAACAGATTTAACCTCATCTGCAGTAAATATTACAGCACTAAGTTCGGAAATCACATTACGATCAATAACATCAGGAACGTCAATATTTTGGTCATTTATTACAGTCTGGGCTGTGAAAAAGTCATTTAGTAAATTTGCTATCTCGGTAGCATCGATTATCACATTATTGTTAGAGTTAAGCGGAGGAATAGTTGACACTTTTTCTGGTGAAATAAAATATTTTAATGTGGACCACCAGTCTTTAGATGTTAGGTTTTCAGATTTTAATTTTCCTTTTAGTTTTTCAATATGATTTTGCTTAGAGAGGCGTATTAATGAATTAGTTTTATTTCTTTGGCGGCGAAATTTATTCCAGATATCAGGATTATTTGTCGTTTTTGCTTTACGATATAAACGTTTACGTTTACGAATATGTTCCTTGATATAACTTGTTATCCAGGGAGGTTCTAAGGGTCTTACTCGAATAGTTTTATTAGGAACGCATTGTTTTGAAATATCTTTAATGTGATTAGTAACATTTCTGGTATAAGTATCAATATCAGTATCTTGAAATGAATCCCAATTAGTCAAAGTGGCTTTTTCTCGTAAGAGATCGTAGTCTCCACGGTCATAAGACCAAATCTGACGTTCAAAAGACTTGAACTTAGGCTTAGTAAATTTAAGAATTCCATAGATGGGACAATGATAGCGTATGTCCTGAGTTAGAAAAGGATCCCCTACTCCACAGGTAATTACACTATTTTTATTTGAAACTAAAATGATATCTAGTAGGGAATATGAGTTTTCCGTAAAATGAGTCGGTTCCGTTATATACTGATGCATAGAAAATTGCTGACAAATAGATAATATTTTATGTTTTGTAACATCATTGATCATGTTGTAATTAAAATCTCCATTGACAATAACGTCCGTTATGCCAGAATCTATTGCTAGGTGTATTGAGTCTTCAATCAACGAGTGATAAGTCTGATCTGAGTTTGGGGGTCTATAAAATAAACCAAACAGTAAGCGCTTATGTTGTAAAATTAATTCTAGCCATATACATTCAATACCAGGAAGCTCTAAGTCTTGTCTACGTTTGTAGTTCAAAGATTCCTTTACATAAATTACAACTCCGCCATGAGGGTCCCTATCACGATCTTTTCTCTCGGGATAATTATACGACAGTATATGAATATCATTCGTAGAAATACCAGGATGCAACAAAGTTTCCGAGAATGCAAGTATATCAAATTCAGAAAGTTCTACAGACAGTAAATCTAGTTTGTTAATGATGCTTTGTACATTATAATGAACAAATGACAGGTGGTGAAATTGATTTAAGTTACTTAATATGGATCCTGCTAGTGAATTCCCAAGGCTACTCGATGCTGAGGATAATGATAATGATGAAGACGAAGATAACGGGCCAGGATTCGGATGAATATCACCAGCTTTTGCTAGAATAATAGATAACCACATAACTAGCACTAATGAAATAAGTAGTAATAAGAGCTTTAAGGAAAATGTCCGATTTTCCAGTATGGTACTACTAAGTAATATTCGCTTCAGCATGTTATGAGGTATAAATATTTCGTCCTTTTTATTTATTGAATTTTGAACAGATATGTGAAAAAATATAATATGCTCCGAAATATGCATCGCCGAAGGAAGCCATGTCATGTTTATCAGCAAAGAGAAATGAAAATTACAGCGATATATCCGCATAACACCACCACTGGTTTCATGCCTTGACTTTTTCATGCTTACGATATTCTGAGCAACAGGTACAGAAAAGCAGCGGTGGCTATCATGCAGACAAAAGTAAACATTACACAGGTGAGAATTGCGCTTGACAGAAGGCCAGAATTGCCATAAGGGCTATTTATGGGGTAATGTACCGTTCTGGTCTTTTAAAAGGACGATTTGTTCATTTTGACAGACTGCATTTTAGGAACAAGCCGTTTAAGATGGTAAATGGAATGCATCATGAATATGTCAGGACGAAAATTTACGACGCTATTTACAATTTCTCTCCTGATCATATAGGATAGAGCAGTGGCATCAAGACAATGATGCACCTGCTCTGCCCGAAATGATCTCACCTACGACACTTCAATAATGCCCTGAAACCATTGTTTTGTTTTTTTTCCTTCCAAAGTGACTGTGTCATCATTTCCCTCATTGGAATATTCTATCTCCCACACAATATCACTGTTTCTGCAATAGTGGATAGGGTTTTCGCGTTCTTTTTTTCTGCTAGTCCACCTATCTGCTGTAGTGCAACACTTTCCGTCTTTCCTAACATAAAACTGACAAAATTGTAACGCCTTAATACAAAATTTCTGTGAAACTTGTTTTCTGTTCCAATTTTTTGTTTTTGTGTTAGTGTCATTAGAGATGTTTTTTTTTTGTTTTGTTTTGTTTTGTTTTTGTTGTTGTGGAAATGTGCATCCAGAATCTCTGTGGCCTTTTTGCCAGTTTCTATACGGTTCTTTCAATACTTGACCCCTGTGCCCAATATCTGTTGAGAACGATATACAAGGCAAACCAAGTGCACCATCAACACTTGGTGACTACACAAGGCCGGGACATTGTTTGAGTCACGAGTTTCTCAATGATCTGTTGTGCTTCCTGAACTTGGACTGAGGAAAGGCGTAGCTCTCTTCTGGTGTGGAAACATATTATTTTTAGCTCATAATAGCTCGTTTATCAATCTCTGTCCAACAAGACCCATCACATCAAATCTACATATGTTGGTCTCATCTCGCTCCTCTCGCGGTTTCTTATTAATAACAGTCTTGTGTGGGGAAAACTCTGAGATTTTACTGTAAACTTTTCACCGGTGCAAACAAATATCTTCATCAGAAGAGCCTTAGCAATGTAAGAGTCATTGCCCTTGAATCAATTTAAATTGCTAAATTCAGCGGTAACTAAGTAATTAATGAATGAAATTCTCTGAACCTTATACTTAATACCAATCATTATAACAAGTTGTTGCATTAACACTCCTGCAGAGATGTGCCATAAAATCCTATTAAATCACCATGAAAAATCCATAAATAGCCCATAGAAATCATAAAAACCATTAAAGGTAGCCATTAATCTTTGTAAATGGTCTATACAAGCTATGAGCTTTCGACCAAATCCTTTTCATGAAAATTGTACTTTGAATGTACCATACATGTATGTAGTTAATTGAATAAAATATTGTTTAAACCAATCTTTGTAGGAACAAATTAATGGCGCTCATTTTCAGCCAATTAAACTTTATATTTACAGTCATTATTAGAAGTTTATATCATGAAAATGGCATAAAATACACAGTACTAAATTCAAGTGTATATCATGCCGTTTTCACGATTTGGTTTCTAATAATGGCCATTAATAAAGAGTTAAATGAGCTAAAATTAACACCATTCTTTGTTTTTCCTAAACAGAATAATGGCTTCATGATTTTCATGATTTCCATGGGCTGTTCATGGAGATTTTATGGTAATTATTTTAATTGGATTTTAATGGCTCATCTCTGCAATAGTGTTAGATGGTTTGGTCCTATCTAAAGGTCTCTGCCAATGCAAATACTACACGGCACAATGAAATGAAAAGGAAGAAGAGGTAGACAGAAGAGGAGGTGGAGAAACAAGGTATAAGAGTAAACAGGAATGGACTTTGCTAGCAGGTGGTAAAGGATTATTGTAATGTCATCTGTTGTGCCCCAACGACCTTGCAATGTTAAGGTAGACTAGACTTGGCAAAATAACGGACTTTCTTTCTTCTTTTTTTTCTCTAATCGTTCACTATCATGAGGGCGGCAGACTTGAACAAACATTAGCAGTCACCTACATAGAATTTAGACCTCAATGCCCACAAGTAAATTCAAATACGAATAGCCCGACTGAAAAGTGGCACATATATGCCAGGTCTTTTTACGAAATTTGCGCTCGGGCAAAGATATGTCACTTCCATTTCTGAAAAAAGTGGAAAACTAAACCAATGAGTAGTTATATACCTTTAGGATGCGCTGTTATCAAATAAATGGAATAATGCAGATGACATATTAGTTGCCATTAGCTGTTTCATACTACTCATAAAAGCCCTATACACAGTTCCGAACTACACCCAAACTGCCACTCAAAGTCACTTGATAATGTATATCTGACCAATGCAGCGACAACTTAGCACGTAGCATAGTCTCACAAACAAAAACGCACGTGGTTCAATGTCCATGATTTTACCTTACAGTTAATGGAGGGATGTATACCTGTTTGAAGTAGGCGTGGTTTTCGGAATTCTCCATTGCTCTATCATGCTAGCATGAAAAGTTTCATCGTGAGGTATCGTTTCCCTCCATAGTTTCATCATTGTAAATGACCGTGACAAGCCAACTTTAAACAAATAAAACATCATTGAGTTTCACATAACACAGGTTTAAAATATAAATTTGGTCATTTTAATTGGCAACTAATATGACCTACTTTCGATTTCATAGACTTGAATAAAACAGTTAAAGTACAATGTACAGGCAAGGAGCCCTACTTATTAACCCGCACTTATTTATGTGCCATAGGTCGTCGGGGAACCAGTAAAAGTGATGTACATTTTGTATATTTTTGTAAAGTGTTTTGTCTGTTTTTTAAAAGCATGCTCCTCTGACTTTTTGTCGGATGTATGACTCGGTATTTGCGCATCAACCCTCATTTTATCACAAAACGTTTAAGGCCTCATCGCTCTATCGGCATGAAAAATTGTATCATGAGGAATCGCTGCAAGCTTTTCAGTATTATAGTTTCTCCATTGAAAATGGCCGTGATTAGCCAGCTTAAAACAAATAAAACATCCTTATGTCTAACATAAAAAGGGTTTGAAAACTTATTTGGGTCATTTAAGTTGGCAACTAAAATGACCAACTTTCGATTTATGTTGAATAAAATGGTAATAATACAATGTGCAGGCTTGAAATCCCAATCACTATCCTGCCGATGTTTATATAGCATCGCTAGACGGGAAACCAAAACAGGAATTTGTATTTTGTGGAGCAATTTGTTATTTTTCAGAAAACTTATTTTCTCTACTTAATAAGAGGATAAAATATTCTTTTCCGTGTTTTAACGTTTGCCAAGCCCGAGTGTATTAACGTGTTCCATCCCGAACTGGTCAGCGGTTTATCGTCATTGTTATATACCTTCTTTGACTAAGAAAGCATTTGAGAGCAAACGACACGAAAGCGGGCTATCATAAGAGGATAAAACATTCTTTTCCGTTTTTTGACATTTGCCAAGCCCGAGTGTATTACCGTGTTGCAGTCCGAACCGCGCAGCGGTGAGGACTGCAATAAGTTAATACAGGAGGGCTTGGGCAAACGTTAAAACACAGGAAGAGAATGGTTTATCGTCATTGGTATATACCTTGTTATGGACGCCATCTTGACTCCAGAACTCTGCAGACGACACGAAAGCGGGCTTTACTGGTGTTTAAGCCCTGGCGCACCTGTGTTTTAACAGTGTTGAAGCCCTTTGTCAGCGATTCTGTCGCATTGCGACAATTAAAAATAGAAGGAAACCAACGTAAAATGCTGTCGATTACAACACGGTTGTTTCCTGTAGTGAAGTCTCATTTGGTTATAACAATGGTGTTTAAACCCTTGCGCACCCGTGTTTTGAACAGTGTTGAAACCTTGTGTCAGCGATTCTGTCGCATTGCGACAATTAAGAATAGAAGGAAACCAACGGCAAATGCTGTCGATTACAACACAGCTGTTTGTCTATAGTAAAGTCTCATTAGGTATACAACAATGCCAGTTATACGACTCAATATATGCACATCAGACCACATTTTATTACCAAACGTGAAGACTGAACCGCTTTTTACAATGATTTGAGTTTAGTCGTTTCTATCACTGATATGTGTGTGTATAAGCGTTTTACCACTGATAGGCATATGGATACTCCAAGCGTTAACAAAAAACGATTGCAGGCGGCGGTCACAAAGAAAAGCCTCCTTAATGTGTAATCGGTAATCTATAATTATTGTGCCAAAGATCCACTCATAAAATGTTCGACAGCGCTTAATGACCCTGTAAATTAAACGTGATACGTAATTGCGCGTACTTAACACTTGTTTTTGGTCTTTACGGAGGGCAATGATCTCTTTGACAAACATACTATCAGACAATTTCTAAAAGCACAACAATTTCTGACATGGTTATTTTCCAGAAATGGCCATTGAGTGCTGTCCTAAACCAGTGTTTTGGGCCTATGTATTGTCCGTTTGCTCCCAACTGCAAACGGGATTCCCATCGGTTCCTCAAAATAGGCGAGAGGCACTAGATTTGTGAACTAATCATTCTCAATTTTTTGTCCATTGCATAACCAAATTTTTGTTTTCAAAATTAGGTTTTGCGAGAAAAAAATTTGCACAGGATTTAAAATGAGTATTTTTCATCTCTGAATCAAGTACAGTCAACTCTCGATATCTCGAAGTCAAATTTCAGCCCAAAATTGGTACCAGAAACTTTACTTTGAGATATCAGTAGTTTGAGGTAATAGGAGTTGAAATGTAAATAAAAATAGGAAATACATTCTTTGATATAAGAAGATATTTTGAGATATCAATGTTCGAGATATCGGGAGTTGACTAGTAAAATTTTGCTGCTGGGATTCCTTTTCCAGGTTGTAGCCTATGACCAATATAATTGAGCCGCGACACGAGAAAACCAACAAAGTGATTGCGCGCCCAGCGCAGACTCAGATCAGCCTGGGCTTCCACCCAGTCTGATCAGACTCTTCCCTAAACGCTTGAAGGGTAGCTGGGGGACTAAGCTACCTCCATGCGGACGGCGAAGTTTCTGTTCAGACTGGGCGGATGCCCAGGCTGATCTGAGTCTGCGCTTGGCGCACAACCACTTTGTTGGTTTTCTCGTGTAGCGGCTCATATAATATCCGTAGAATAAAGTTTGCCAAGTAGCACATCACATCATTTGATAGATTCTCATCTTTTTATTTTGTTATATTTGGTTCACTCATATATTACCAGATTTTGCCAAATACACTTTTTGCTTTGAGAACTATACAGTAGTTAAATGTTGATTCCCAATAAAATATTATCTGACCTGTAACATGCATTATGCGTGCGGCTTCAGAGAGGCGCCGTAGTCGAGTGGTTAGAGTGGCTCGGTTATTGTGCAGAAAGTCACCGGAAGGTCGTGAGTTCGCGGCTCACCGTCGCCATCTGAGGACTGGAATGGTACCTTTTTCGAATCAGGGACGGCTAAGGCAGCGAAAGGAGAGAGATGGGCTCCGCCTTTCATCAGCTGTGCCCGAGATACAGTTGGTCTCTAAACCCCACTGCCCCTACGGCTATTACGCTATGGGAAACATTTACCTTTACCTTTTCTGAATACATTTGTACTGTTTCATTCATATACGCCTGCCCTAACAACAAGTTTACACTGTTGCTTTCCAATAATATTTTGGCTGTTCTGACGAGGTACGACTCCCTTCAGTGTAACTGCTATTTTTGTGCATTATATGAAATGTAAAGTATTTTACAAACGCATCCAAAAGATCAAAATTTTAGCATTTGATTAAAAAAAAATATAGTGCATCACAACTTTGAATGATATTTTCATCGTTTTCGAGAAAATAAGCATAGCCCCATTTGCATTTGCATTTGGGAGCAAAAGTACTATAGCTTGCTAGCTCATTTCTGTCAAGTGATTTGCCTTGGTCAGCAACCCAATGGAGTCAAGTGCCAAATTGCGCGGCTATACGTTATTCTTTTATTTGTATATATAAGACGCAGGTGTGCAGTATCGGGCCTGCGATTCGTGGATTGTTTGTATAGCGCGTAAAGCATAAACCGCCACCGTTCCTATTTGGAACGAGATAATTTGGCTTTGTTTTATTTGCACTGTACAATATTGAAAAAAAGACAAAAACATTAATTTCTCTATATATGGTAACATCTGTATCTGTGTTAAAACAAAGATTATACCATAGTCTGACAGTTACTATGTATAATGTTGACACCCCATAATTAAGACAGACTTCCTGTACTCAGACATTTGAGACCAAAGACGAGGAAAACGAAGAAACCATGCTGGCTATTCTATGAACTACTACAAAATCACTTTGGTTTTGCCGCAAAAAATCTAGGTCTTGGGACTGAGAGGTCTGAGCAAAAAGTGTAGACCCTGATCAAACTGCTCCTGATCAGGGTCCACACTGTCTGCCAGTTCATCTACATCTTTTGGACTCACATTATTACATTTTAAAGACAAACAATTCCGTTCTAGATAGGAGAATTACGGTAACTATTTTAGGTGACCAAAATTTTAGAGTTTTTACGGTAAAGCATTTTCCTGGGGGAAAAGCATGAAAAGAGCGATAGAGAATGGTTTTGAGTCAGCTGAGACGTTTCCTCGTTCACCTGCACCCATAGACGAGACATTTCATAGTCAGATATGCCAATATTTAATCCACTACAGCTTAAAATGTTTCATTTAGGGACATACTAAGCTTCCTGGCTTAGTGATGTAACAATTAAGCTTGTAATGGCCAGTCTGAAAAATTAACATAAATCTATTAATCGGCACTTCATATGAGAAGCATATTTTGCAGATAAAACCTTCTACGTTCACAGACTGCACCGCAGTTTAGTTATCTTTAAAGGACCACGTGCATCTAGGGCTAATTTTGGCTCCCTTCAAAAATCGCTTTTGCGTATTTTGTAGCTTTACTATTACCAATTATCATTTTAATCCGTCATCCAGTATAGGAAATAAGTAGTTGACGGTCACACTTAAATCTTAATTTGTTACTGATTTTTAAAATAAAATTTCTGTAAAACAAACTTAAATCTCTTCATATGGTGTTATGTTAGAATTTTCAAATTACAGACAACGAAAAAAATGGTAAAAAATGAAATTGACAGCACCGACATTTTAACATTTTTGGATAGGGGAATGATTAAAATGTGCGGTTTGGAATGTTTGGGGGCTGCAGTGCCTTTGATGAAACAAATTTTCAGCCGCGATTTAAGGACGATTTCCAATACTTTGCAAATAGAGCACAACCATAAACCAATAAAACTATTGATTTTATCACTGGCTATAACCTATTTTAATAGATATAGTTTTGGTTTATGGCTGTGCTGTATGTGGACGAAATGTTTGAAACTGTCAAAAATGAAGAAAATGACATGTTTTCGCTACTTTTTTCGTGTTAAATGGCTCTTTCTAGCCTACGATTTGGTCAGCTGGAAAAATAATATTCAATCCATAAACTGCAGTCTTTCTATCAAATATTTACAGTGTAAGCCAAGCAGTTGTTGTACTTTGATTTTTTCAGGAAAATCTGGTGGCAAAAAATTGTCCTTTATGCATGTAGTACTTTGTTAATTGAGCCCCGACACGACAAAACCAACAAAATGGTTGTGTGCCCAGCGAAGACTCAGATCAGCCAGGGCATCAGTCCAGCCTGATGAGAGGCTTCGCTGTCGGCATGGAGGTAGCTTAAATCCTTAACTACCCTTTCGGCGCACAGTGAGGACTATGATCAGACTGGGCGAATGCCCAGGCTGATCTGAGTCTTCGCTGGGCGCACATGCCACTTTGTTAGTTTTATCGTGTCGCGACTCATATTTAGATAAAACACAGAACGTCAAACTAAGGTGATCCATCCTCAAACAGACATGGCATCGACGTTGTTTGACGATGTATCAGCGTTGTGTGTCTACAAGGAACAGTCTTAGAATGCGAATAGGTACACTTTCAGGGAAAGTAACTCCGCCATTATCGTGTTTGCGCCCTACAAAATAGGGATAAACTCTTCTAAAAACTATTTGCACCCCAGGAGCAACGATTCATCTGGATTTTATCATTTTCAACGTAACATATTTTAGCTTTAAATATGCAGATAATTATATGAATAGTGCAAGGTATGCAATTTTGTTCAGATATTTTATATTTTCGTTAGACAAAAGATATGAGAGGACTGTCGCTGTTTCGCTGCAATGTAAATTGTATGGAAAAAAATAGCATCAGCCTGAGGGATTTTTTAATTGATTGATTTGGGTTCAATGACCCTTTGAGGCAGTATTTCAGTCTATATCGGGCCGTCTCCAAGAGAGAGGGAGAAAGAAGAGAGAAATGATAGACAAGAGAAAAAACGTCCAAACAAACTCCACCCGCACCTACTGCAAGCACAGTAGGCCCTTGCCCTACAATAAGTAGGACGCCCCGGCACTGGAGGTTATACACAGCACCATCGCACCACCCGACCACCCCCTCTATTGCGGGAAATCTACGCATTAACCGTTATAGAAGTCCTTTATCAAAAGTTGACATTATTTTTTCATTATAATCAAAATCACTCGCTATTTCAAATTTTCGGCCTACTGGCCTTAGTAGTAAGGACAGTCACTATGGGGACCGATTTTCCCATGTATTTTTACATAGAATTTTGGCTTGAAAAAAACTAAGTCCGCAGGGTCGCCTAGTGTAAAAATACATGGTGATCCCCATAGATGACAATCCATGAGTTAACTTCCTCAGACTAGTAAGCCTGTGTTAGGCCCTTGCAAAGCCGTAGAAGTCAAGTTCTTAGGCTCTCAGAGCTGTTCTTAGGACGATTCAGCGCCATTTTCCTACAAGAAATAGTCGTGGGATCATGCATGCAACTTTGCGGGACGTTGTAGGAAGTTTGTAGGATCTGTAGGAGCACACAAGAAAACTTGCGGGATCACGCGACGTCTTTGGCCAGTTGTGACGTTATGTTGTAGGAAGTCTGTAGGAACTGTAGGATCCCACAAGAATACTTTGCGGGATCACGCGACGTCTTTGGCCAGTTGTGACGTTATGCTAGAACGTTTAGGACGTCAGTTATTTCTAACTGAAGTGTACAAGACATTGTCCTCCACAGAAGCTGCGCTTATCATATTTTGAAGGGAAAATAGCAACATCCACATATCCACACTGTAATTGTGGAGTTAATGTGGATGATGTGGATTTGATGTGGATGTTTTGTGGATGTTATGTGGAGTTGATGTGGATGATGTACATGTTTTGTGGATGTTGTGTGGAGTAGATGTGGATGTTGTGTGGAGTTGATGTGGATGATGTACATGTTTTGTGGACGTTGTGTGGAGTTTATGTGGATAATGTGGATTTGATGTGGATGTTTTGTGGCTGATGTGGATCCACAATGTGGAGTTTCCACACGTCCACATCTACACATTCGACAGTGTGGATGATGTGGATTTGATGTGGATGTTTTGTGGAGCTTATGTGGATGATGTGGATTTGATGTGGATGCTTGTTGGCTGATGTGGATCCACAATGTGGAGTTTCCACACGTCCACATCTACACATTCGACAGTTTGGATGATGTGGATGTTTTGTGGATGTTGTGTGTAGTTTATGTGGATGATGTGGATTTGATGTGGATGTTTTGTGGATCATGTGGATCCAACGTGTGGAGGTTCCACACGTCCACATCTACACATTCGACAGAGTGGATGATGTGGATTTGATGTGGATGTTGCATGTAGTTTATGTGGATGATGTAAATTTGATGTGGATGTTGTGTGTAGTTTATGTGGATGATGTGGATTTGATGTGGATGTTGTGAATCATGTGGATCCACAATGTGGAGGTTCCACACGTCCACATCTACACATTCGACAAATTAGCTTAGTCTGCCATTGTCCTAGCTTAGTTCTCAATTTATCAAAGACCGAATTTAGTCACGCCCACAGGTAAACATGTATATTATAAAACAATCTGTTAATGGTAAACAAACCGACTATCGTACAACAACAGAAGTAATTTAAACGACGCTAAAAGGATGAGACTATGAAGACGGAAGTACTCTGCGAGCAGGATTGAACTTCACTCCGCAAAATTCATCTGTGACCAGCAACTCTTAAGCCAATCTGTACATTAATGCGGCCTTCTTATCGCCTCCATTTTCGTGCATGCTAATTTCTTTCGGTCCAAAATCATCGTGCGTACAAGTAGCAAAAACCAGGTGCCGCGAACGCACAGGCTTTCCTATGTCCGTGCTCTGTGTACATTTGCCAGTAACCCTTTTTCTATGCCGGGGCTGGATTATTGCTGCTTTAATTTCAGAAATAATAAACAACAGCGGTTTCCATACATATAAGATCCTGTTATGATGATAATTACATTATGGTATTTATGCTTGACAACAGAGGAACAGTTATACATACTTATTCGTTTTGAGGTATGTCGTCATATTGTATTCTATATTAAAAGTATTTAACACTATACATGTAGATAGCAACCAAATTTGGCAATTTGCTAAGGGACCGACCATTTGATATTCAAAGAGGGGGGGGGGGGGGGCTGTTATATTTTTCAAAAAAAATAATCCCTGTCTTTGGATATGCTGGAACAAATAAATTGGCTCATAAGGGGATTTAAAAAAATAATCTGTCCTCAAAAATAAGTGAAAAAAATAGTCTGGCTCCACCCAAAATTTCGAAACAAAATAGTCTGCAGATAATTCCAATTGAATTGAGTTTTTAAAATATCACTGGCTTCCCCCCATATTTATAGTAATGTTTTAATATTATCTACAATCGTTTTACACCAGCAGCATCCCCCCCCCCCCGCAACCCCATGTATGCTTATTGATCTGCTGCATTACTAAGTAAATGTTTCTACAAAAACTGAATTGCAAAAGAGTTACTAGCTTCTGGGAAACAAAGCCATTACGGCAAAATAAACACTCTAAAAGGCAAAATTCCTAAACAAAAAAGCCCTTATTTCTTTTATCATCACCCCTAGCTTTTCTCTATTGTTTCCAGTCTTAAAATTGCCATTAAAATTGGAAAATTGCTTTGGCTTCTGCCATTAAAATTGGAAAATTGCTTTAGCTTCTGTGGGGCATGGTCTGGCCACATACTTTCGTTTCTCCTTCCGCTGATTCAAGAAGGGCAGTTGTCAGTTACGTATGTGCACTTAGTACTGGTTAACCGCTTAGGAGGTCTAAGCCTGCCCAGGAATAGTGTGGTTAGGGTAACTGACCGTCCCGACATGACCATAGCTGTTTACCGAGGACGTTAAGCATCTACTCAATCAATCAATCTTGGGGGCATTGCGCCCCAGACCCCTCTTTGTTAACTTCTTAGCAAAGAACTTTTAGCCATGTATTAACTTTCATTCATTTATAATGTGATTCTATCAATAAGTATTTATCAAACTTTCAAATCGCAAATAAAAGCATGTTTGGGCAAATGATTGGGCTAGAAAAAAAAAACTTAAATTCCTAATGTTAGCCATAAGACTTTGCGAAAATAGCCCTCATTTTTGGTCAAAATAACCCTAATTTAAGGCCTATTTTTTGCCAAGATTTTACAGGGATGTTTGCATCTGTGCCATAGATGAAGAGAGTAGCATGCTCCAGGCACTGGTTTGCAAAAGCAGGCGAAAACATGCCCTAAGCCTGGTTACAGACAGCACCATGTTCTTTTTGTGAGAAAATAAGGTGTAAAAAATACTGATGTGGGTAAAATAAAAGGATGTTAAGGTCAAATAAATAAGGATCTGATAGTTCAGCATATAAAATTAAAAAAAATGTTCGAGTTAGTTTGCAAAAAAATGAAATTAGCTCCCTCAAGGTGAAAAAAAGAAATTGCTTCCAGAGGCCAGTGAAAAAAAATAAACTGGCTTCGGCCAAGAATACCAGCCCCCCGCCCCCAAAAAAATATCAAATGGTCGGTCCCTAAGCGTTCATTCGGGATATCTGATGATTTATGATCTGTCATGAACAGAATGTGGAATTCGCTTGTATCATCCTCTTTAACCGTTTTAAGTTTAAAATTACATGAGTTACAGTAATGCACCTGTAGGAACGAACACCTATTGTCCTTAGAGCTGCATCATAACTAAATGAGCCGCGACACGACAAAACCCACAAAATGGCATTTACGCCCAGTAAAGACTCAGATCAGCCTGGGCATGCGCTCAATTCGATCAGAGTCTTCGCTGTTCGCTTTAAGGGCAGATAAGGATCTTAGCCAGCTCCAAGCGGACAGCGAAGACTCTGGTCAGACTGGGCGGATGCTCAGGCTGCTCTAGATTTCCGCTGGGCGCACATGCTACTTTGTTGGTTTTACTCAATGCTTTTAGTTAAGGTAAAGGGGTTCATTTTCAGGGGAATCCATTCCGCCATTTATATTTTGCGTTCTTTCTGAATAGGGAAGTAGTTTCGCCTATAGTTGACTCCCTTTTGAAGGAGCTTTGTCAATCATGGGAGCAAACAGGAAGTCACAAAGTTGTCTCCCTTCGAAACAAAATAGCGGAAAACATAGAGGTTTCCCGTACACCTTAAAAGACTGACCGACCAATTCCTAGTAGGATCACCTTTGTTAGACTGGTTTTGTCTCTTATTGAAAATGTGTTGTTCTGTATGATCGTTCGTGATTCTCGTTCCTCCTCTTTCGATGTTTTTGTTACTTAGTTTTGTGTTTGTGGCTTTTCCTTGGTATCTTTGTTTATAAATATTTTTGTAGTAGTAATTAAGAATGTTAGGTAAGCGAATTCCATAAACAGGACATCATTTCTAATGACAGACAAACTTATAAAAAGAAAATAAAAAAGGCTATCTAAACCAACCGTCACGTTTTGAATTTTAGAAATAATACAATGTATAAAGACAGAAGGAAAGTCTCACACATGACAGATGTATTATGAAATCGTTAATCACACTTATAACAAACAAGACATAAAATCAAAAGTCTTTGGAAAGTTCTATTAGTTCAACAATTATATGTTGACGAGTACTCATTATAGAATAGGAAAGATGAAATATGCTTGTAAAGAGAGAAACTAAGCTTTATAATTACTAACGGGAATGAGCCTTTAAAGTGCCAAAAAGCAGACGAAAAAAATACGTCAAGAATATTTTGTCCAAGCTATATCAGTCTGAGAATTCAGAGACAAAGGGCATGAAGCATATAGATCCAGATGAAGCGGAAACTGCACATCAGTACATTAACACCGAAAGCTAAACATAATACGTAGACATATAAATGAAGCTACCTAGAAGATACAAAATAGATAAAACGCATTAATACTTATTTTATTTACACCTACTTCAAACAGAAAGGGAAGTTGACAAATATATAGGAGACCACAATGCCAAATTTTAATTAAAAATTAAAACTTGCTGATATCTAGACATTTTATTCTTTACAGAGGGCTGACTGAGTTATACATGTATATTCGTTGTATGTCGTTGACTAATTATTTTATTTCTTTATATCATATGACGCGTATTATTCAGTGGCTTGCCCCCACGTTACATATTACCTAATTACTAGCGGTGTTATAGGTTCTATTGAAATAATGTCAACTTTATGCACTGTAAAAGAATCCGTAGATATTACGGTAGAATAACTGGCAACCAGCTGCCAGCCCTTTTCCTGTTATTTTTACGGGCGTCTGCCGGTAGAACAGGTTGTGGAAATCAATATGGTGGGGTAATGTTAACTGACCGCGCTCGAAAATACCTTTATAGTGTTGAAGGGATGAACGAGCAGAATAATACCTATCCCACTTTACCCTACTCTGCGTGATGATTCCTCTAATGTTTACGGGCGCTCGTAAAAAAGAAAAGGAGAAAGGACTGGCAGCTGGTTGCCAGTTATTCTACCGTAAAATCTACGGATTGTTTTTACAGTGTAGGTCATGACTTAAATTAGTCATATGACAAACAGAATCTTTCACTTGCGGTTATTCATATGAAATTAGTCACCCGTGTATGAATTTTTGGCAATTTGTTCGCAACGAATACAGCATTTTGTAAAATTTGATCCCCCCAATGACACGTACAAGTCTAGTTGTCCATAGATGTCTCATGACAGCTTTCCTAGATAATCTGGGGCCGAGTGCACAAAGGAGGCGTAGACTACGCCGGCGTAGCTTACGAACGTCGGCGCAACTAAGTCTATACTACGACTTTGTTTTAATCCAAGCGCGCGAAGTGATTTGTGAGTTTTGAAGCAATTTTCCGACTTCGTTTACGACACGCCTCGGTTGTGCACACGGATTAAAATTCTGCGACATATTTACGACGGACGTACGTCGAGCATAGGCTTACGTTTGCTTTGTGCACTTGGCCCCAGATTCGCTAATTATGTCTACAAAGTAATTGTTTTGCGATATATTCAAACCGATAGCGCATTTTATAGTAGCGTATAGGGACAATAATCAGGAACTGATACCATCAAATTGCACAGCTTCTGTACGACACCAAACGGGAAATAGTAACCCAAAGCAAGACAACACGAGCGGATATAAACCTTAATAGCTCTTTCCCAGTATGATTGTCATACAGCTAGCCTTAATCACAAAACATCTACCAATTTTCAATTATTTATCTCTTTAGTCTGACTGAGAGAGAATATACAGAAAAACAAACCGATTGTTATATTCAAAGACTACAGCTATGCGGACACAATGAATAACAAAAAATGACACAGATAAACTGAGGTACCGCCTTGGAACGGTCAGTAATTACTAACTGAGGGGTGGGTGCCTGAAGATGCTTAAATCTATTTTACGGAATTTAAGCCCTTGCCGTGATCTTATAGCCTTATCCATTGAATCTAGCTGTGTGTTTTTGTTATTTCTTCTTGATACTCAAATTCGCTCCTCTCCTAAAATGAAATAACCGTCTTTTTCCGTCAGCAAATGTCTAAATTTGCCTGCAGATTTTTTGCCCTGCTGTCTTCATATCAGGTTTGATTATCATGTTTTAGCTCAATATGCTTTTATAGTTTAATAATTAAATTGTCAACGTTCTGAAAGGGCGTTTTATTAGTGATTGCTGTTATACACTGCTCAAAATATTTCAAGGAACACCTGATATTTTTCCATAGACAACAGTGCAACGCATCCCCACTTTGAGGTTATATACTTTCGATCGATAAAGACACGGATTTTCCATTTATTTTGCCATTTTTCTAAAGAGGGGAAAGGTTACTGACTGCACAGTTTTTGATCCAATATTTGCCCTGCCCTTGTCCATGGACAGATTTAAGTAAAACTGGAATTTTGCTAAAAATTTGCAATTTTTCAGAACAGATGAAAAGCGTGAAAATTTCAACCAAAACCAAAAGAACCACTTTGTCTATGAAAGTGAATGTCTTTCAAGATGACCCTTATTGAGAAGATCCTTTTGAACTGAAGTTTATGAGATTTTATAGACTTCAGCAAAATTACTCAATTTCAGAAAATAAGAAAATTGCAAATCTTGTACCATGGAAATGAGCAGGGCATCTGTTGTGTTGAAATTCTGGTTGTCTTAAACTTTGATTCTTCTTAAAAGTGCTCAAAAAGATGGAACTTCTTGCCCACTGACGGTCAAATTTGTGGGCCGTTAAACTGGGCATATGTTGTAGTAACATCTATGGAAAAATACCTGCTGTTCCTTTAAATATTTTTAGCAGTGTATAATTGTTGTATATGCTTCCATATTTATGTGAATAAATAAAACTTAAAGATCATTCTGTGGAAAATGATATGACTTACTTTAAAATAGATCTCTCGACGTACAGTTTCAAGTTACAAAATAAAATAAGCTGATCACGATGTATACATGTAGTTTTGTAGTCTTTTGTTACGATTTACGAAATACTCAGTTAGTGTGTGTGTGTGTGTGTGTGTGTGTGTGTGTGTGTGTGTGTGTGTGTGTGTGTGTGTGTGTGTCAGTGTGTGTGCGTGTATGCGTGTGGGTGTGGGTGTGCAATGCCTTGACGCAGTAACGACAAAACACCTCGTAGAAGTTGTTTTGAAATTCGTAACAATCATGAAATAATTTCAAATTAACATTAAGTCAGTTTTATGAATATAGTCACAAGATCGGTTCTAGAGCAATGAACAAACATCGCGCATTTTATGGTATGGAAAATGAACAGACAAGCCAACAGTCGAAAGGAATATTTTGTTAGTTGAACATTTCAAAACTGACAGGTAATTTTATAAGTATGTTTTATGATGAAACTTGCATATTCGCATGCGCATTGCCATTGTATCAAACGCACTTTTAGTTTCCCCATGGTTCAGATGAATTCTACAGTGGTAAGTAATGGAATACTGAAAGTCACCCTTGACAAGGGCCTACGTCATCAGAACGTGACGTATTTCAAAGTTCCATTTCCTACTGTCAAGTGTTCGGAATCACACTCTAAATTGTGTACTATTCAAAGTCTCCAAAGTCCACAAGGTGCAATAAATTGGTGAAGGCAGAATACGAGGTTTGTCAATGTTTGGCTGTTATAATGCCGCCTTTACGATACTCTCCTACTGCAGAAGTCAGAAAGAATGACCTCTGGAAAGAAGAGAATACTATAATGCTATTTCACTAAGTTTAATATAACAGCTGACTCATTCTGCTTTCGAACTTAGCAGACGACTCATAGCATACACTGTTGTTTGAATTGTAAACAAAGCAACAGACCAATGAAATTAACTCTACAGTTGGCCATTAAAAAAAATTGGATTTTAGAATCTTTGGTTTTGATGTAAAATCAGGGCATGGACAGGTTGGTATCTTGAGATCTGGAAATCCCACTATCACAGACAGGCATGTTTGTTATCAGCGGGTGAAATGAACTTGAGTATTTTCATCAGCTGATAAAATCAGCGTCCCTTTACAAGTGTAAGACCATAAGCACAATTGAGCCGCGACACGAGAAAACCAACAATGTGGTAATGCGCCCAGCGCAGACTCAGATCAGCCTGGGCATCCGCCCAGTCTGATCAGAGTCTTCGCTGTCCGCATGAAGGTAGCTTAGACCCTTAGCTACCCTTTGAGCGCTTAGCGACGAGTCTGATCAGATTGGGTGGATGCCCAGGCTGATCTGAGTCTGCGCTGGGCGCACAACCCCATTGTTGGTTTTCTCGTGTCGCGGCTCAATTATATTCGCAAACAAAGTCTATGATCAGAAAAGTCCAGAAGGACCAGAAACTGATATCGAAGTTCGGGCGATGTTTATGGTCTCTATTCGAGATCTGAATGATAGTTGTTGTGATCTCTCCTGCATTTTCCAAAATAAAGCCAACATCGAACTTCTGGAAAAGGAAAAGTCCTTGCTTACGTTTATACATATAATTTTTTGCTTCAAACAGAAGGCAGTAATTTGTTAATGAATAAAAACAGAGGAGGAAGTTTTAAAGTTGAGATCTATTATTGCGTTTTCAGTGAAAGTTCTTTCTAGTCGTAAGGTCCGGCTAGGTCGTGGGAAATGCCAAACCATGTTGTGCATGCTGACTGTTCTATGCTACATTTTGATTTGTACTTTCTACCTTGGTTTACGTAACATTCTTTTAATTGTTTTTAATTCTTTAATGTTCTTAGCCAGAAGCGGTATTTACAACTCTTCTGTCATAGAGCTGAAAATAAACAACTAGTATTGGTTTATCCTGTGTAACCCTGTAGCAAGTATTTGTATTGTAGTAGAGGGCATCGTAACACGGTGCCATTTTTAAACTCTGTCAATATTGTCCTTCCTATACGAATGATCTATGATACAGCTTAAGTACAAGGAGGTAATTACCTGGAAACAGTGTTAATAATCTGTCATAAACCACTGTTTATAACGTAATTAAGATATTTCAAGAGCAGACTAACCTGATGATGAAATTTCATATTGATAATGGGGGAATTGCGAGTTGCTAAAATCTGAATTATGGTCGGGAATAGGCTAATTGATTCATATTCCAACTATGATGTTTTTGTTATTTGCATGTTTTGGTTTAAACGTATCTAGTCACTTCTTTTGACTTAACATACATACATATGTATAAACAAGAAAGATATGACACACTGTGTCATATCAATAGACTTGACTTACTTGAATAGCATTGAAGATGAAAGTTATTCTGGTCATGGAAGTGTAAGATACATCCCTGTTCTGGTGTAGTTTGGTAAAATGGGAGCACAAAACAACATCTCTGACATAACTAGCTTTCTCTCACCCTCTAAAACTAGTATACTAAGAATACTTTTTTCTCTATAAATATAAATTAAGTTTCCTTTTAAAAAGGAAAGGCTTGCCGAGTTTTTACATTTTGTTTACATTACAGGATGTTAATACTAACAGAATGGGAATTATAAGAACTAGCGTTTGAGGACTGAAGGAAATGAATTCAGCCTAATTATGAAGTTGTTGTTGTTCATTTCTCGTTATAATTTATTTCTTAACTAAATCCCCTCTCAGGCCAGCGATGCTGCAGTGCATGGGCAACTTTTTTCCTCAGACCCGTATAATATACCTGTAAACGACGATATCGCGTGAGCTTAAATAGCATTAAATCATATAGGACATTGACAGTTAAAAACAGTCCATAATCCTCCATAATTGCATTCATGAGATGTCTTAGGATTTGTAAATATGACTAGATTTGGTTATGTATTTTACCAAAACCCCTTGCATCATTTGAATAAACACATTCCGAAAAGGTAGATCCGTTGGAGTTTGGCGGCTGGTTCCTTCAGACTAAGTTTGGTCAAAAGTGTGGTGTGCATTAAGACCAAACTTGGCAAAAACAAAACGTATATGAACATAAAAATAATCGTAGTTTGCCGTTTTGTAAACGATACAAAGGCCATGTTACACTATCAAACTACTTTGATAAAATGTTCTTCATAAGAAAATGTTTGACAAAAAATCCATGATACACAGTGTTGCTTCCTTGCTCAACTTTTATTTATTGTTGTTCAAATGATATGTTTGATTCAATATTCACGACACACTGTCAAATATTTAGCATCAAACTTGGTGGGTGTAATACTATTCCTCAAAAAGCTGGAATGCTAAAAAAAAACTATGATTATGGCTGCCTTAAAACAAAGTGTTTGTGTGAATGTCAGAAAGTATAAAAGTACCGTGTTCAAAGCCCTCACTGAGAGAAATTCACTGTTTGCCAGGAGTATTACCGGTAGTAAATTGCATCCTTATTAGCCGCTTGTCAAGAAATATTTGTGGAAAAAATTGGACCGGATCTATCGGCATCCAATGTTTGCTATCTTATTTGAAAGGCAATTAAGATTATTTGGTTTTGGTGTTACATTGTCAAATAATTTGAATGAACATAAATCAACCCGTATTTGATCAAACAAATTCGATAGAGTAGCATGGGCTTAAGATATCAAATGCCTTTTATCATGTACCTGATTTTGTATATCTTTATTAGATTAGCTGATATAATCTATGATCAAATCAATTCGCATCATGTCATTATCGTAACTGGCTCCGCCCAGTAGTGTTTATATGAAACGCCTAAACACTTTATTTGAAACTAAGTATAGACATAGAATAGCTAAGCTAGCATGGTCGTGTCTATAAAAACAACATCTGAAGTAAAACGAAAGCTAAAAGTTTCTCTAACTGCTGCGGTTATTCTAGGAAACGATGCTAGTTCCGGTTAGATTTATTACTACTTCACTCACTCTTGAGTAAATTTGAAAACAAAACGGTAATTAGATCGTATTCAGTATATAGTAGCTAATTCTGGTTTCCTTGCATTTAAGAACTTATTTATACATGTATAACATGTATAATGAGTACAGCCACTGTCTTTGCATGCCATATATATCTGTTCATTGTACATACAGTCATTTCTCTGTAGCATTAGTGACACTGACAATTAGAGGCTGTAATTTTTGTGGTAGCACATGTACACTGTGTGCCATCATCTTTATATGAGAAGGATCTGGCTTTAAAATGCCGTCACGATAGAAAGGGAAGGACACCGATGGTCTCTCCACCTTTTTAACATAATGACACACTGTGGTGTAGTCTCTTAGACATTGTGATGCAGTGCTTTTATGCAGACTTTTATAAGTTGTCAAAAGCATCAAATGTACTTTTAATAAATATACAGCACGAACAGTAGAAGACTGAAGGAGGAAAAAATCAAACCCTACCATGCACAGTGCCTACTAAATGAACACAGAGAGGCCGGAACAGAAACCACATAGGATGCGCAGTAGCAAAGTTGCTTGTGTTTGAAACCGCTTATAGGTTACAGCATAAAATACAATTTAGAACTCGAGACGCATAATGGATGAACAAAACAGTCTTCATTTATTGACGCATTTTGTGGAATCTCCTGAAATATGACAGCCTATCATCACCATATCTACCTTACACATTTTAAGTGAGAACTTAAGTCACCTCGCTGGTTGACTTAAGTTTATAGCAAAATCTAAGCAAAGAGTTTAAACTAAGATTTTTTTGTGAAACCACATAAGTATAAACTTTTGACTTAAGATATAACTTAAGTCAAAAGTTCTTGCTTAGATCGTTCGTGAAACTGGCCCCAGATCTTTTTTTATTTCTAACTAGCACTTATGTCAACATCAGTAAATTATACGGCTAACAGGCCCACAATTTCATATGTTCTGCAAGAAACTTGGAATGAGAGTACCTGGGTTCCTTAACTCTTTCAGTACCGAAAAGCAGACGACAAAATTTACGTCTGCAATAATTAAAAAAAATCCTAGTCTAAGACATTTCACATTGAGAATTCAAAGACTAGAGGGCAAACTGAGTAGATCCACATGAGGCGGCTCATTATGAGCCGCCTCATCAGGATCTACACTATTTGCAAATTTTGCTAATTGCGTCACTGGGGCTTAAAGAGTTAAAATTAAATGTTCCTTCCACTTATAATTTTTTTGTTAGTCTCTTAGCCGTCGAGTTTTCCTCGCAATGTAACGAAAATTGTAGCCTTTCTTTCCTTGTATGTAGAGTGATTTAATTTTTAACGCAGCATCCTACAGTATATATGTTATTTTACAAAATTCTTGTGAACGCAATGATGCATTTATGTGTTTATGAGGGTAAAGAAGGACAATAAAAGAATAATAATAGAGCCAATAGAAACTAACCTTTATTAGACCTTGAGCTGACCATAGACCCCCCTCCCTCCCCCCCAGGGGGAATTTTGGACACTATGGTTTTCTGAAACTACATTATATACGAAACAAAATGACACATGTTAGCCCTCTGTACGTTGGGGCATTAACGTGTAACGTCAACGTTACTTACACTACCCAAATTTACATATTCACGTTATAATAGAAAAATACACATTGGTATACACATGTTAGTATTCGCCCTAAATAATGTTGGGTTTTGTCTGCTAGTACATAAATCGCTGTTTCAAGGTAATTGACATTGTCAACGATAAGTTGACTAATCTGTATAACGTAGTTTACGTTGTATTTGACGTTTTTCCCCTTCAGTGTCTAAATACATGTATTATAAGGAGCAAATTGTAAGAATGAAGTGAAGAGAAAAGTAATTGTCATATATATATGACTGTTTCAATAGTCTAGTATAAAAAACAAACAAACTAAAGTCTTACAAAACTCATCAGCAGACACGATAAATATATAAGGTATATAACCACAACAAAAATTCGGAAAAAAAAACAACAACCAGACTAATACTCTGAATTGGTGGACTGAAGTTTATACGTGCTCCATCAATCTTCTTTGATTTATGCACAGCTTAGATTAGTTAGGCAGCAGTTAGCAGTGGATATATTAAATGTGGACAGAAACTATCTTATTTTTAAGAATTTAACCTACAAAATGATGAGAAAAGCTAAGAAAGCCAACATCAGCTGCATTTCATTTTTAATATTATCTATATTATGTCTTAAGTAGACACTGTTGTATATGTAAATATGAAGAAACGCCAGTTTTATATGTCCTCAACTATAGTTAAAATCATCGGATAGTGTATATTTAAAAAAGCAATCTAACAGTAATGTTACGTTACATAATTGTAATATATCGCGGGATAAGATTTGTGAGTCATCTGTTATCAAAAATTTAGTTCCCGGGCAATATGTATTATTCATTGCTGTAGTATTAGCTTACCACTGGTAGTCAGATGGCAATTTAGCTCTTTGAAATACACAAACACTCAGCAAGACGCACATAGATTGTTATAGCTGAAGCATTTCGACCTTGCCTTCAATTCAGTTTCACTTAAAAGTGACTTCATAAAGAGGATTTTTTTAAATTTTATGCATAGAATGAAATAAGTAAGAGTTGATATATTCTGCAACTGATTAATATTTAGGTTCTCGTCGTGATAGGGATAAAACCAATTTCGCTACTGGTGCTGTTGGCTGAGCCATTCAATTACCCTACATACAAACACGCAACCGTGACTGCCAGCCGAGGCAATCAAAAGCAGTACCAACTCCCCCAACAGGGATAAACACCATTTTTTCTATGCTGTCAGTCGAATCGTCAGCCACGAGCCTCTTTGCACAGTAACTGCTTTACACAGATTAGCAAATATGTGTGGCTCCCATGATCATAACTTACATATTAATTTGTGATCTACGTGATCTGTTTATGCAGCTCCCGGCCATCAAACACATTACAAACTATTAACAATGTGAAAATTTAAGGCTGATAGAAAGTGACATACTTTATAACGCATACATCATTCTGTCATCAGCTTGTTCAGGAGTTCTATTTTTCATTATGTTGTTACAAATATTTGACTGGTCAGGTAACTTTGCAAACCCCATGATTTTATTCCCACTTGTTGTTACTATCACGGACTAAAGGTGTTACGAAATACAAATTTCAGTCAGACAATTTTTCAATATTTAAGCAACTAAAATTGTTGTTTGGATATTGCCAAAATGCTGTATTCCTTAACATTATTTAACAAATTTGGACAAAGATGATAAGATAAGCAGTAAGATGTCATAAATAAGCAGTTTTCAACCATATTTATTGCTAAAAAGTAAACAATATGGTAATACAAGGTCACAGAGATCAAATGCAGTAAGTTATTTAGGTTAACCCTTCCTTGGCATGTATAGGTATGCATTATTTCTATTGTTTGATTATTTGCTCTTTAGAAATACTGTTTTGCTAGTTTAGGATATCGGAAATGAAGAATCCATAAACTCGCAATGAATACGTTTGTATACGTTACTTGTTCGGCCTTTTTTTCTTTTCTTTTTTTTCTTCTCAATATTATGCTGCAAAGCATAACTACGGTGTAGGCGAATACATTCTGAAGGAGAACAACTAAGATTTGCTCATAGGTATCTGAACAGCGAGGACTAACATTAGTATATTCTGTCATTTTCATTTGCCATTTCATTATGTGTGCAGAGCTACTGGAACACTGTCCCTGAAACATTTTTGCCCTACTAAACGTATCTTTATGTTCTTTGGTGAATAGATGCTTTAATAGATGGTTGAATGTAGTTAGATTCTTTAAGAGATTATCGAAAGTATTTAGACTTTAAAAAGAAAGAAACAAAAGCATAGAAATATAGATCATCTTAAACATAGCATTTATAGATTGCTACAGTATGCTAGTAAACTGCCAGTGTCTCTTTTCTGTATTAAATGTTTCTGATACTATTCTCCCAAACTCCTGGTTGGCACATTATTGTTAAATACATAAACGAACTAAATAAAGCAATGTATTGACACTGCCATTAATTATTTTCAAAAGTTTGTTTCTTAACTGTAACTCAGCAATGTTGTTTCCCTTGGTAACGTAAAATATACGATAGTCTTACAAAAGTAAGAATACGCTGCCAGCAAATATCTACATTAGCTTTGATGCAGAACTGTATTTGGCTTAAGTCTTCAAACTTCAGGTTTACTGTTCTGCTTTATAGTTTTTTCAGTGTCAGTGTGCACGTAAAAACTATACCAAATCCTGTCAGTAAACAAGGTGGTACTACATTTGCATTGTTAATTACTGATTATTTTATAATTTTATACTAAACACGTCAAAAGCGCTTAGCTTTTAATGTTATCATACTGATTGTACATCATTTTATTCGAGCCCTATATGCAAAATCTATGCTGGCTTAGCTGCGGCTTTATCTTTTTATTTTTTCTGGTGTGGTATTTTGTTTATTTTTTAAGTTGTATATAACAAAATTTCACGTATGTTACTGTCTTTAGAACTCAAATGTACAAATTGTAAAAGAAACAAACTGGGCAACGCCATTATGAAATACTTTTATTTTTGATATAATAACAAAGTTGCCTGCAAAAAACAAAAAAACGTTTTACATGTGCAGAATATGTCAATGCCCTTAGCATTACAATTTGTAGTATACTGTGTTTAATCACGTATAAAACACACCTCATGAATCCCTAAGAGTAATAACTGCGAGAAGTGTTGCTAGGTCCAAGTACACAGTATATCATAAGAACACCCAGATTTATATATGTTATTGTTTTTTATGTGACAGTGGGAAAATCCTGATTAAAGGTATTATAATGAAATGTTAATGTTATTTACGTTACTTCTAGTGATGACTTATCATAGAAAATAAACCAGAATGCATTTTTCCTTTATATTTAAAGATTCTTTCATGAAGAAACTGCTACCAACGAAAATAAAATGATTCTATCATCAAATTATGTGAGTTTAACAAAAATAGCCCTCGGTAACGTATATAATCGATCATTATGGCCGACTAAAATGCATTCAAAATATTGTGAAACTGTTCCTTGCCGTTTAGATAGGCTGGCATATTCAATATTACCTTTTCTTGTTGTTTTTTAATTCATACAGTGTAGTTCAAGCGCTTGAATGATACAGAAAGTGATAATTGTAATATGGAACATTTATAAGGGGGTACTGTGTTAAACATCCTATTTCTCCCAAAGTATACAAGATAGGATAATAATTTTTGCAGATCTGAAAAGATCAATAAATTGTCTTTAATACAGTAACAAACATATGGTCTAATAATAAAGGAGCAACTTACAAAAAGAAAGTATTTTGGATAGAAATAGCAATTTTAATGGAGTGTAAAGACAAATGTCACGTATATGACACCATGTGGGCTAAAGTGACCTGTCAAACATCATAACTTTTAGCTACTGGATTGTTCTTTTAGATTCTACTATAACTTTAAACGTAGGAAAGTGATTTCTATTTTTTTATAATTTTTGATTATTTTTATTTTATGTTTATTTTTTTAATGGGTAACGTTTGTAACAGGCTGTTACAGCTTAACGCCCCACTCGCCAGAGGGCTAACATGCTGCAAAATACTTCTAAGATGTGGGCTTTAAGAAAAGTATGGTCTGCAAAATTCCCCGGGGGGGGGAGGTAAACCATTTCTGGCTCATGGCCTATATGTACTTTTGGTATTATTCTTTATTTGTTTTCTTTTTTCTCCAACGATTTGAATTCAGTGGTTATTTTTAATCTTTACCTATCGTCAATAATGAGTTGAATTGACAGCATTTAGAACTTGAAATCAGACCTTTTCCAATACTTTGCCTAGGCTTTGTCTGATTTGTCTTGAATGACTACCATGTTTAGAAGTCAGAAAAGGTCACGTCAAAGATGTTGCATGTTAATTCAATAATCAGAGTATATTCTACCGTTCATTCTATACAAGTACCCTAAATACTCAGCATATTGCAACACTTTTGCCATCACTATACTTTTTTCAGCAAAAGATTTTCCATCTATGATTTTGGCCAAATCAATTTAAAATGTATTATACAGCATATGATGGATTAGTCAAAAGTTCTGACCTCGCTGATACTGATCCACTTGGAGCATTACAGGTCCTCACAAGTGTTCAGGCATGTTTGATCCGATACTTAGGAATCTTAAGATGCCACAGTCTATTTGGTGCTTTATACAGACTGCGATGCAACTCACAGCGATTAATCAACTTATCATAGTGAGCGAAATCAAGTTATCATGTTGTTGATAGTATAAATCAGTCTGGATAAGACAATTCATAAGAAATCCAGGGGTCGCTATATAGGCAGAGTCAATATTTCAATTATCACTGCTGCTTCTTAAAATGATGAATTTGTTTTTAAACTTGGTAGAAAACAATATGATATCATGTATTCAGTATCGGAAAGAGTAATTTATTTGAAGTGTCATAATTGTTCTTGGATAGGAAATTTTATAATAAATGTAAAAGTGGTCAATGTACCAAAATCATTAGTCCGCGCCTCACGTAGCAAGAAATTAAAACAAAAAAAAATGCATTTCTTTCCCAGAACCACTCTGTAGATAGACTACTATACTTATTTCAGTAATTAAATCCCGTTCTCCCCCTCAATCATTTTAATAGCGCCACTGAGTGCATCTCAAATGACTGCAATGTGTTGTTCTGGGTTACATTGTACACTATACTATAATTTCGTCAACATCCAGAAATTCGGGTGAAAGAATTTAAGAACAGGTCTCTCAAAACATCAAGGCACAATTAACCCAGAATTTTAAAGACTTGCTTTCTCTGAGAATATTGCTATTTGTGAAGACTGATCTAGGTATGCCCTTTTCGCACTTGCTTTATATAATACGTCACTCTCAACATGTAACCGAAACGCGTATGACGGTCACGGCAGCGTGATGTAATGTATCAGCATGTAAACTTGATCGGTGTCCTGCTGTTGACAATTTTAGACGACGCTGCTTGGCTTAATGCAGTGTGATATTTTTAGAACCTTTACACTATAACGACCTTCAGATTTTTATACCCCGCCACACGTTAGTGGCGGGGTATTATGTTTTCACGTTGGCCGTCCGTGTGTCTGTCCGTCCGTCCGTCGTATGTACGTCCGTCTGTCCGTCCGCACTTCGTTTCCGTTCGATAACTTAAGTATTTATCAACTGATTTCCTTCAAATTTTGTATATGCATTTGTACCGAGATTGTCTCGCTTGGGATTGTTAATAGGCAAATTTCGTTAATTTTTGACAGAGTTATGGCACTTGTCAATGTACAAAAAACGGTTTCTGGCCTCTAGTTCCTTTACTACTTAGAGTATCATGATGAAACTTCACAAACATGATCGAAGTAACAAATGCTTTTTATGAGCACAGAAATTTTATCATCAGGGGTTATCTGCCCCTGCCCTGAGACAATATACATGTATAAAATCATGAAAAATTCCATATAAAATCAGAGTTTGAAGCAATTTTTCTGTAACTTTCAGCAAATGATCAAAGTGATGAAAGCCTCCAGTGATGCTCAAATTTACCCCATGGGAGTTATCTCCCCCTGTCCCCGGCTATATACATGCATAAATCTGGAAAAATCAGTGTGTGATAAAGGTTTGCAGTGGCGGGGTATCATGCAGTCGTTTGCGATGCTTTTATTCCTAATTAAGTTCGTTCATGCTGGTAATAGTCAGCCACCATATTTGAGGTTGTGTTTATGTGGATGTTGAATCTTATCCAGAGAAAAAACAAAACTAAAAATAACCCATACGTACACTTATGACGCGCTCGGTTTCTCTATATGAGCGGCATGTATACTACTCAAGAAAAAGTTTTGCATAACCTTAGTCATTCTCTTTTTTTCATAGACTTGATGCAAATTATCTTATTTCACATTTACAAAATTCTTAAGCGTAGAAAGGCATGCTCATTTTAATGAATTGAAACTTTTATTTCGGCCGTCCTGGTAGATACAGCCTTTTAAAGGGCAAAAGCCTAGGACAGAATGCTTTTCTAGGAGAGAATGTTATTCGATAAAGTTTGATATGAGCATACAGTCAAAGTTAGCCAATGTTATTTCTGCCCCGACAGGGCCAGGGTTGTCCTCGAATTTTGTCAGGTGTTTACTAAAGTGTATGAGCTTCAGAACCTTGGAACAAAACAAATACATGCTTGAGATTAAATCCGTTGGAAATAAGTTGATTTTGCTTTTTGTCTGTGGGAAACTGTATGGTAATGCAAATTCTACAGTGTAGAGCTATATATCTGGAATAAAAAAAACGACTATCAAAGATAATGATGCCTGGTAGATTCATACATGCAGAAGGGTTTTCCTGCAAAATTATGTGTAACTGGGAAAAGGTTGAATGTACATAATTACAAAATAAAAACTTCGCGCATCATAACATGTATCGGACTTAAGTCGTGTGACGCTCAGGGTATATGTGCCCGTTCCTTAAATCAAATTTGTAAAAGCTATTGGCATAAATTTCTCATATTACACATGCAGTGTAAGTAATCTTTAATCCTTTTTTCTGGCATAATACATGAGTACATGTCCATGTAAAATGGCGCCACGCAAAAGTGCCCACACCGCTAGTACTGTACTTGCTTGAACTAGATGCGTTTCAAACTTTAATTGAATCGGTACACTTTCAGGAGAAGCTACTCTGCCATCTACCTTTATGCTTCTATTCTCCATGGAGATCATCTCTTAAAGGAAAGAGTTTGCAAATTCTATCCTTTAAGAAAAGAGCCCTTTTAAGAAGTGCTGCATCATCCAGGGAAGCCAACAAGAAGGCAGAAAAACAATGACAGACAAAAATAGTGTTGTATCCATACACATATCTGTAGTATGGCACCAACTTTAAAATGCCACCTCCATCATCCCCCCCCCCACCCCACCCCCACACACACACTAGATTTCATATTTTCGTGATGATAAGTTCGATTTTATGAAGAAGAGGGAGTGTTGTGTGGAAATATGCTAACGACACAACATTACAGATAAAAAAATGGACCCTTGCAAAAAAGTATAGACCGAGATCATAGACGTTTGCACTAAATCCATAAAATTGTGAGGAGTCGATGACGCTGTTACAGACACCGGAGAACATTCATAGCAGGCAGGGTACTGACCTTCATAAAATGAATCATGGAAAACGGTTTAAATAGACAAGTAAATTCAGCCTGCTCACACTAACCTGTGCGCATGTGCACTCCGGTCAGAGCATGTGCAGCCCACCAAGACAATGTTGGAATTTTATAGGATTAATCACCAACTGCACATGCCTAGACAAGGCTGTGCACATGCGCTTGCGCACATGCACATCTTGGCCTGGATATTACAGTTAACATATGCTTCCAGGCAAGCCTTCTCTTTTTTGCAGATCGTATCAGATAGATGCACGTTAGTTACAAAATCAATCCAAATGGTCTTGTTTTTGTGGTCCATTTAATCCAGTATGTCAATTATTTAAGAGTAATAGTGTCTCTGTGGCGACAAAATAGTACTTAGGCAATGCTTTGTCCAATATTGTAAATCACATTACAGATGTGGTCAAAAATATTCGCGATAGTCATTTTGCCGTAGTGTCGAATGGAAATGAGTGTATGGGTAAAGTAAAGCTCCATGCTTTTCCGCCATTTAACCAAGGGTTGCTACTTTTGTGACTTCCTATTTTCCTCCCTGGACGACATAGCCCTTTTAAAATTGGATGTACTCTTACAGGAAAGACTTTTCTGCTACAGGAGCAACTTTACGAGTTGATTTCCACTGCGAAGAAAGAAAAAACAGAAACTGGTAATGTTGCTTTCCCCTGCAACTTTACCCATTCCCCTTGCTTATGCTGTATGTTTTTGTATTTTATTTTTTGTAGAACTCAACTGTGTCTGGAATATTCGAGAAAGCAACGAAAATATGTACACATTTGAGTCTTAGCTCAGTACACAATTAGGCCATTTTCGCCATTTCCAAAGGCAAAAGCAGACCTGATTTCACACTGTGCATGATAGAAAGTGACAATTTGCATTTGACTTCTGTTAAACAGGTTAGCTGAAGATTAATGGACTATTGGTTTGTTTACGAAAAGATATTTAGAGCACCTGCTTTATTAAGATGTAAGATGTTCATAGTTATGCATTTCTTTTGGAATTGAAACAAATTGTTTAAGACGATATGTTTTAAGAGAAACAAGTTTGCTCAACCCAATAGTACAATAAAGCAAATATAAATTTAAGTAAGGGAAAAAATAATTGGATACCTGTATGGCTTAAAAACAAAGAATTTACAGCTGAAGCTAAGGAACCCACCAATAACTGCTTATTGTACCAGGGATGACCATTTTGCCTACCTTGCAACTGTAATAAAAGCATGTTTAAAAAGGTCCCAAGGGTAAAATTATCAACTATCTTTAAGTAATTCAGTTACATGCCTCTTGGTAACTTAGCGAACTGAACAGTCATAAAAACGTCATTTAAGAAATATTTACACTTGCCACTGACTTCCCATAAGTGAACCCGTTAAAGCAACTGGCTTCATACACCGATGACGGACAATTGATCATGTGACGTTGTCGTCAAGCGACGTCTTATGTAAACAAACGTCCTGATTGGTTTTTGTAACGTTCGATTGGCGCCACGTCAGGGCGACGGCTGTTTTACGTTATGGCCAAACACGTCGTTACTAACATTCCTTCGACCCATAGTTTCCCTATTCTACACCAAATTACCACGTAAACGGCACAGAGAGGTTCAGAAATAAAGTGTAAATATAAGAATTAAAATTTCATTTTTCAGCGTTCATCGTGTGAAGATGCCAGTGGTCGTCGCTAAAATTCTACAAGAAGCCCTTCGCGCTTCATGGAATTTAAGCTCCGCCCACTGGCTTCATCACACGATGAACGCTGAAAAATCAATTTTCAATTCTTAATTGTTAATTGAAATTTGATTTTTCAGCGTTCATCGTGTGATGAAGCCAGTGGGCGGAGTTTACATTCCATGAAGCGCGAAGCGCTTCTTGTAGAATTTTAGCGACGACCACTGGCTTCTTCACACGATGAACGCTGAAAAAATAAATTTTTATTCTTATATTTACTTTTTATTTTAGACCCTTCCTGTTCTGTTTTCGTGGTAATTTAGTGTAGAATATGCAAAGTATGCGTCGAAGAAAAGACAGAAACGACGTATTCGGCCATTACGGTAAACAGCCGTCGCCATAACGAGGCGTCATACGAACGTTACGTGGACCAATCAAGACGTTTGTTTACCTTAGACGTTGCTTGACGACAACGTCACATGATCAACTATCGTTCATCGGTGTATGAAGCCAGTTGTTCTATACGGTTTATCAATGGGTAGTCAGTGTCAAGTGTAAATATTGTTGTATAACGCCAGAGTATTTCACAAGGTATGACAGTAACAAATTCATTTACCTAGAATTAGAAAGGTTTCACAAATGCAACCAAAACATTCGTCTGATCATCTGTACAGTTCATTTGCTCCATAAGCTTGTTTGAGACAGTTTACAGTGTAGCCATTATTGTTGTTTTCAAAAGTTGTCCTCCATATTTGACTTTAACCTCAATCCAAATCACCTCTAGGATACATGTATCATTCTGATTTCCTGCATCAATATCATACCTGTAAATCATACGTACATGCAAATTACACGGGCAACCAATTTGAAAGTCACTAAATGTCGTCGTGATTTTCGTCCAAAGTATGCACATTACTTGATTTGACCTTACGTAGCTGTTTTAACTTTACAACGAGTTAATGATATTGCCCTGAAGGATAAGGATGATAATGATAATTAACTTTTAAGGAAACTTTAAATGACCATAACATGAAACGATGTTGACAAGATTAAAATATATTGATTTTATCAGTGGTCGATCATTCTTGTTTAGGGCAAGAAAGGCGAGTGAACACTTATGGACATTTGATATTGAAATAAGATGGTTTAAAATATAAGAAAGCTGTGCATTACGGTGTATGGAAACACCTTCAATGCCTGCAACTCCACTATTTCAATTTTGCCCCCCTCTCCAGTGGAGTCAGGGTTTCCTTTAAGACGTAACTCCTTTTAGAAGATATTTTATCGCCTAGGAATGCAAACGGTGATCGGAAAAGTTGTACATGTATCCTTCGAGAAAATTGCGGTTAACCAGGAAGGTGGACTCACTCATCTTAATGGCACTCTTCATTTCACTCAAAAACATGTCTTTTTCAGTGGTAATCTTGCTGACCTTAATAATGGCACCCTGGGCCATTTTGTTCAAAACCAACGTCGTCGTTTATTGACGAGACGTAATATTTTGTAGTATAACATTTGAGTTTCATTTCTGCAATGTACTCATGCATGTTGTTAAAATAGCGTGGAAGGTGGTCTTATTTGGGGTAAAGGGGGGAGGTTGAACCAGACTCTGTCTACGCTTCTTCCTATGGATGTTTTCAGATCTATCCTACAGCGTTTGGTGTTATTGTCAGTTACATTTGAGCCGCGGCACGAAAAAAAAAAATGGTCCGCTCAGTCGGATCAGACTCTTTGCTAAGCGCTTAAAGCGTAGCTAAGGGTCTAAGCTAGCTCCATGCGGACAGCGAAGACTCTGATCAGACTGGGCGGATGCCCAGGCTGATCTGAGTCTGCGCTGGGCGCACAACCACTTTGTTTATTGTTTGTTTGTTGTTTTTTTTCGTGTCGCGGCCCATTTAGCCTATATAGCATGTTTAGAACTTTTAACCTATTTACAATTGACTATAAATCACTGTTAATTGTTTCCTCATTACATGCTCTCTTGGCAAAGATTCTTGTAAGAACTTGGGTTTTCAAGCATATGCGAACAAATAAGCCTCAAAATAGCCTACACAGTTGCATCTTCGTTTATCGCAATTTTATCGTTTGCTCGGGGTCTACACATTGTTGGTGCAAAGAAGACAAATTAACCAGACAGCGCAACTGTGCAATTGATCTTAGACTTTGCTGTTCGCAGTCGCTATAAAAGACCCGTTTGCTCAACGAAGTATCTTTTCCTTTGCCCCAAAACTCAGTGCAATTAGCTTCTCTTCTTTGTCTCGCGCATATAGTATTTCCGGGTTTGAAATGTTCCATGTTAAGTTTGCCTGCACCCAAACAAAAGTAAAAAAAAGTAATGAATAAAGCCGAAATAAATAATACCCTCTTGCATTTTCTTCTGCACAATGTTAAATGAATATTTACAGAATGAACAAGAGGCCAATGCGGGCCTGGGTCTCTGCCCAGAGCTAAAAACACCGAAAAAAATATTCTCTGACCAGTTACATTTTTAAACTTTTATTGAAGGTGCAAGTGATTATGCACTGACCATGATTGTTGAATTACAATCAGGCTTAATCCATAAAATCAAATGCAAAATCAATGTACAGTCAACTCTCGATATCTCAAAGTCGAAGTTCATCCCAAACTACTGATATCTCAAAGTAAATTTTCTGGTAACAGAAAATTTACTTTGAAATATCAGTAGTTTGAGATAACATGTGTTGGAATGGAAAGAAAAATAGGAACTGTCTCAACTATTTTCTTTGATATAATATGATATGGTACTTTGAAATATCAGTGTTCGAGCTATCGAGAGTAGACTATATGAACTTTTAAACTATATTTGGATGAAGCACTAAGTATTCTTAAGCATACAATTGACAAAATAATTAAGACAGAGAGATGGCAAAACCCTATGTACATCTACAGACCATACATAAGAATAATGCAATCTTTTTAGGACAAGTGAAAACTGATTCTTTTATTAACATAGAGGCATTTTTGCAGCCTGTAGCTCTTTTAATAATTAGAATATCATGGTAATAATTTACAGAAATGATCAGAGAACGGTGATTTAAGAAGAATGGTTCTTATCTTGGGTAACAGACAATTACGGGTTGCTCTAATAACTAGCTTTTTTTCCTTTAACGACGATTTTTTATTTGATACAGCTACGTGGCTTACGATTCTTTTTCCATTCTATTGCTGTTTGCATTCTCATCCATTTTTGGCTTGTGGTTTCGGCCACAAGCCAGTATTCATGTCGTTTAGTGATACCGAGTTATTTTCGGAAGAAATGACGTCACGCTCATTCGGAAAATACCAGGAGAGTTGGCATATACTAAAATATGGAGTGGGGTCAACAAATGGAGTGGCGTGTTTTTTGAAATGGTATTTTGGAGTATTCTGGACAAGAAACCATGCCTCACCGTTTTCGGGCAATGACCAGTTGCAAAATGCAAAGGGGCATGTTCTAAGTTCTCTCCTGGACTAGCCAGATTATGTGAAATAACATAATAGCTTGCTTGAACGCATAATACTATGAACCAAGCTAGGCCAAGCCAAGTATACTTTGGGGAACAATAATTAAAAATTATGGCCATACTGTATATTTATCCGAGTCAGCAGCATTAAGTCTTGGCAGTTTGAAAAAACCCCACTCCACTCCAAGGCTCCACTCCAAAGGTTGACTCCACTCTATATTTTAGTATATGCCGGTGTAACAGTTTATCTTGCCCCCCTGGACAGCTTGCCCCCCGGGGGGCAAGCTGTCCCGGGATATCTTGCCCCCCACCCTGGTTGTCTTCACCCCCGGGGGGCAACATATCCCGGCTGGTTTATCTTGCCCCCCGGGGGGCAAGCTGTCCCGGGATATCTTGCCCCCCCCGCCACCCAGGATCCTACAGAAACATTTTGTACTAGTCTTTTTGTTTTGTTTTGTTTCCCAGGGCAAAGGGCTTATACCACAAGGTCTTTTAACTCATTTATCACCTTGGTTACCATGTTTATTTGACAAGCAATCACAGCATGCTATCATGCTCCTTACCTTGTAGAGGTAGAGTTAGTTCATTTTTAGTAGTTCCATAGTGGATAATGGTAATATTAATTTGTATGATTATTTATTTAAATGGAAATTTGTCACATACTCCAACAGGTTTATCTTGAAATCTTAACCCCCACCTAAAACTTAAGCTAAACAAGTCCTTTTTTCATGCCTGTTTACAACAGCTGATCTCATGATCCTCGTATCAGTTATTATGATGAACTAACTACTGAATCCACTTGTCTTATGCCTGTTTACAACAGCTGATCTCAAGAAATACCTCGTATCAGGGGTGGGGGGCAACCTATCCCAGCTGGTTTATCTTACCCCCCACCCAAGATTTTGGATCCACATCTATCAACAAGTATTGAAACTGCTTTAAAGTGCTTTAATAGTTATTATTATGAGCTAACTACTGAATCCACTTTTTTCATGCCTGTTTACAACAGCTGATCTCGAGAAATACCTCGTATCAGGGGTGGGGGGCAACCTATCCCAGCTGGTTTATCTTACCCCCCACCCAATATTTTGGATCAACATCTATCTACAAGTATTGAAACTGCTTTAAAGTGCTTTAATAGTAATTATGATGAGCTAACAACTGAATCCACTTGTCTTATGCCTGTTTACAACAGATGATCTCAAGAAATACCTCGTATCAGGGGTGGGGGGCAACCTATCCCAGCTGGTTTATCTTACCCCCCACCCAAGATTTGGATCCACATCTATCAACACGTATTGAAACTGCTTTAAAGTGCTTTAATAGTTATTATTATGAGCTAACTACTGAATCCACTTGTTTCATGCATGTTTACAACAGCTGATCTTGAGAAATATTTCGTATCAGGGGTGGGGGGCAACCTATCCCAGCTGGTTTATCTTACCCCCCACCCAAGATTTTGGATCCACATCTATCTACAAGTGTTGAAACTGATATAAAGTGCTTTAATAGTTATTATTATGAGCTAACTACTGAATCCACTTGTCTTATGCCTGTTTACAACAGCTGATCTCAAGAAATACCTCGTATCAGGGGTGGGGGGCAACCTATCCCAGCTGGTTTATCTTACCCCCACCCAAAATTTTGGATCCACATCTATCAACAAGTATTGAAACTGCTTTAAAGTGCTTTAATAGTTATTATGATGAGCTAACTACTGAATCCACTTTTTTCATGCCTGTTTACAACAGCTGATCTTGAGAAATACCTCTTATCAGGGGTGGGGGGCAACCTATCCCAGCTGGTTTATCTTACCCCACACCCAAGATTTTGGTTCAACATCTATCAACAAGTATTGAAACTGCTTTAAAAAGCTTTAATAGTTATTATGATGAGCTAACTACTGAATCCATTTGTCTTATGCCTGTTTACAACAGCTGATCTCAAGAAATACCTCGTATCAGGGATGGGGGGCAACCTATCCCAGCTGGTTTATCTTACCCCCCACCCAAGATTTGGGATCCACATCTATCAACAAGTATTGAAACTGCTTTAAAGTGCTTTAATAGTTATTATCATGAGCTAACTACTGAGTCCACTTGTTTCATGCCTGTTTACAACAGCTGATCTCGAGAAATGCTTCGTATCAGGGGTGCGGGGCAACCTATCCCAGCTGGTTTATCTTACCCCCCACCCAAGATTTTGGATCCACATCTATCTACAAGTGTTGAAACTGATATAAAGGGCTTTAATAATTATTAGTATGAGCTAACTACTGAATCCACTTGTCTTATGCCTGTTTACAACAGCTGATCTCAAGAAATACCTCGTATCAAGGGTGGGGGGCAACCTATCCCAGCTGGTTTATCTTACCCCCCACCCAAGATTTTGGATCCACATCTATCAACAAGTATTGAAACTGCTTAAAAGTGCTTTAATAGTTATTATGATGAGCTAACTACTGAATCCACTTGTTTCATGCCTTTTTACAACAGCTGATCTCGAGAAATACCTCGTATCAGGGGTGGGGGGCAACCTATCCCAGCTGGTTTATCTTACCCCCACCCAATATTTTGGATCAACATCTATCTACAAGTATTGAAAGTGCTTTAAAGTGCTTTAATAGTAATTATGATGAGCTAACAACTGAATCCACTTGTCTTATGCCTGTTTACAACAGATGATCTCAAGAAATACCTCGTATCAGGGGTGGGGGGCAACCTATCCCAGCTGGTTTATCTTACCCCCCACCCAAGATTTGGATCCACATCTATCAACAAGCATTGAAACTGCTTTAAAGTGCTTTAATAGTTATTATTATGAGCTAACTACTGAATCCACTTGTTTCATGCCTGTTTACAACAGCTGATCTTGAGATATACATTGTATCAGGGGTGGGGGGGCAACCTATCCCAGCTGGTTTATCTTAACCCCCACCCAAGATTTTGGATCCACATCTATCTACAAGTGTTGAAACTGATATAAAGTGCTTTAATAGTTATTATTATGAGCTAACTACTGAATCCACTTGTCTTATGCCTGTTTACAACAGCTGATCTCAAGAAATACCTCGTATTAGGGGTTGGGGGCAACCTATCCCAGCTGGTTTATCTAACCCCCCACGCAAGATTTTGGATCCACATCTATCTACATGTATTGAAACTGCTTTAAAGTGCTTTAATAGTTATTATTATGACCTAACTACTGAATCCACTTGTTTCATGCCTGTTTACGACAACTTATCTCAAGAAATACCTCGTATCAGGGGTGGGGGGCAACCTATCCCAGCTGGTTTATCTTACCCCCCACCTAAGATTTTGGATCCACATCTATCTACAAGTATAGAAACTGCTTTAAAGTGCTTTAATAGTTATTATTATGAGCTTACTACGGAATCCACTTATCTCATGCCTGTTTACAACAGCTGATCTCAAGAAATACCTCGTATCAGGGGTGGGGGGCAACCTATCCCAGCTGGTTTATCTTACCCCCCACCTAGGATTTTGGTTCAACATCTATCAACAAGTATTGAAACTGCTTTAAAAAGCTTTAATAGTTATTATGATGAGCTAACTACTGAATCCATTTGTCTTATGCCTGTTTACAACAGCTGATCTCAAGAAATACCTCGTATCAGGGATGGGGGGCAACCTATCCCAGCTGGTTTATCTTATCCCCCACCCAAAGTTTGGGATCCACATCTATCAACAAGTATTGAAACTGCTTTAAAGTGCTTTAATAGTTATTATGATGAGCTAACTACTGAGTCCACTTGTTTCATGCCTGTTTACAACAGCTGATCTCGAGAAATGCTTCGTATCAGGGGTGGGGGGCAACCTATCCCAGCTGGTTTATCTTACCCCCCACCCAAGATTTTGGATCCACATCTATCTACAAGTGTTGAAACTGATATAAAGGGCTTTAATAGTTATTATGATGAGCTAACTACTGAATCCACTTGTCTTATGCCTGTTTACAACAGCTGATCTCAAGAAATACCTCGTATCAAGGGTGGGGGGTAACCTATCCCAGCTGGTTTATCTTACCCCCCACCCAAGATTTTGGATCCACATCTATCAACAAGTATTGAAACTGCTTTAAAGTGCTTTAATAATTATTAGTATGAGCTAACTACTGAATCCACTTGTCTTATGCCTGTTTACAACAGCTGATCTCAAGAAATACCTCGTATCAAGGGTGGGGGGCAACCTATCCCAGCTGGTTTATCTTACCCCCCACCCAAGATTTTGGATCCACATCTATCAACAAGTATTGAAACTGCTTAAAAGTGCTTTAATAGTTATTATGATGAGCTAACTACTGAATCCACTTGTTTCATGCCTGTTTACAACAGCTGATCTCGAGAAATACCTCGTATCAGGGGTGGGGGGCAACCTATCCCAGCTGGTTTATCTTACCCCCACCCAATATTTTGGATCAACATCTATCTACAAGTATTGAAAGTGCTTTAAAGTGCTTTAATAGTAATTATGATGAGCTAACAACTGAATCCACTTGTCTTATGCCTGTTTACAACAGATGATCTCAAGAAATACCTCGTATCAGGGGTGGGGGGCAACCTATCCCAGCTGGTTTATCTTACCCCCCACCCAAGATTTGGATCCACATCTATCAACAAGCATTGAAACTGCTTTAAAGTGCTTTAATAGTTATTATTATGAGCTAACTACTGAATCCACTTGTTTCATGCCTGTTTACAACAGCTGATCTTGAGATATACATTGTATCAGGGGTGGGGGGCAACCTATCCCAGCTGGTTTATCTTAACCCCCACCCAAGATTTTGGATCCACATCTATCTACAAGTGTTGAAACTGATATAAAGTGCTTTAATAGTTATTATTATGAGCTAACTACTGAATCCACTTGTCTTATGCCTGTTTACAACAGCTGATCTCAAGAAATACCTCGTATTAGGGGTGGGGGGCAACCTATCCCAGCTGGTTTATCTAACCCCCCACGCAAGATTTTGGATCCACATCTATCTACATGTATTGAAACTGCTTTAAAGTGCTTTAATAGTTATTATTATGACCTAACTACTGAATCCACTTGTTTCATGCCTGTTTACGACAACTTATCTCAAGAAATACCTCGTATCAGGGGTGGGGGGCAACCTATCCCAGCTGGTTTATCTTACCCCCCACCTAAGATTTTGGATCCACATCTATCTACAAGTATAGAAACTGCTTTAAAGTGCTTTAATAGTTATTATTATGAACTAACTACGGAATCCACTTGTCTCATGCCTGTTTACAACAGCTGATCTCAAGAAATACCTCGTATCAGGGGTGGGGGGCAACCTATCCCAGCTGGTTTATCTTACCCCCCACCTAGGATTTTGGTTCAACATCTATCAACAAGTATTGAAACTGCTTTAAAAAGCTTTAATAGTTATTATGATGAGCTAACTACTGAATCCATTTGTCTTATGCCTGTTTACAACAGCTGATCTCAAGAAATACCTCGTATCAGGGATGGGGGGCAACCTATCCCAGCTGGTTTATCTTATCCCCCACCCAAAGTTTGGGATCCACATCTATCAACAAGTATTGAAACTGCTTTAAAGTGCTTTAATAGTTATTATGATGAGCTAACTACTGAGTCCACTTGTTTCATGCCTGTTTACAACAGCTGATCTCGAGAAATGCTTCGTATCAGGGGTGGGGGGCAACCTATCCCAGCTGGTTTATCTTACCCCCCACCCAAGATTTTGGATCCACATCTATCTACAAGTGTTGAAACTGATATAAAGGGCTTTAATAGTTATTATGATGAGCTAACTACTGAATCCACTTGTCTTATGCCTGTTTACAACAGCTGATCTCAAGAAATACCTCGTATCAAGGGTGGGGGGTAACCTATCCCAGCTGGTTTATCTTACCCCCCACCCAAGATTTTGGATCCACATCTATCAACAAGTATTGAAACTGCTTTAAAGTGCTTTAATAGTTATTATTATGAGCTAACTACTGAATCCACTTATCTCATGCCTGTTTACAACAGCTGATCTCAAGAAATACCTTGTATCAGGGGTGGGGGGCAACCTATCCCAGCTGGTTTATCTTACCCCCCACCCAAGATTTTGGTTCAACATCTATCAACAAGTATTGAAACTGCTTTAAAAAGCTTTAATAGTTAATATTATGAGCTAACTACTGAATCTACTTGTCTCATGCCTGTTTACAACAGCTGGTCTTAAGAAATACCTCGTATCAGGGATGGGGGGCAACCTATCCCAGCTGGTTTATCTTACCCCCACCCAAGATTTTGGATCCACATCTATCAACAAGTATTGAAACTGCTTTAAAGTGCTTTAATAGTTATTATGATGAGCTAACTACTGAATCCACTTGTTTCATGCCTGTTTACCCCCCACCCCTGATACGAAGCATTTCTCGAGATCAGCTGTTGTATACAGGCATGAAACAAGTGGATTCAGTAGTTAGCTGAGTGTTAGATCACTCTAACACTCAGACTAAAATAGTATGCCTGACTGCTAAAAAGAAGTAATATCTCAAACAGCCGCCATACATAAATATATAGCACAAATATATGATACATTAAACTTTCAAAATGTGTGAATAACTTCTAAAGTACAAGCCCTACAAACCTAATTTTGAGCTCTCTAGTAAGTGAATTTGGACAAAGAATCCAAATCTAGAGAAAAAAAAAATTGTGGGGTGGGGTGGGTTGGGGAGGTGGGGGGAGGGGAATGTGGAGGGGTCAGAGAGAGTTAGGAACACTGATAAGATATCCCAGCATGTTCATCAATATTCTAAAAGGTATAAGGTTATTAAAATTGTGGCGCAGGCCAGTGTTATACAGATATGGAGCAGAGACTCAAACAGCAGCTCAAAATACCAAAAGGAAATAACTCACAAAGTATGAATGCAAGAGTTGTCATTCATGTATGAGACAAATTGTCATGACCTCTTCTTTATATCTGTGAAGTATCATGAAAATATCTCAAAAGGTATTCAAGCTATGGAGCGGACACCTAAAATCATCAAAGGGAAATAACTCAAAAAGTAAGAAAGCAAGAGTTGTCATTCTTGTTCGCGCTCATCGTCATGACCTGTTCTACATATTTGTGAAGTATCATGAAAACATTTCAAAAGGTATTCGAGTTATAGAGCGGACACGAAATCATACCTAAAACCATCAAGGGGAAATAACTCAAAAAGTAAGAAAGCAAGAGTTGTCATTCTTGTTCGCGACACATCATCGTGACCTGTTCTACATATCTGTGAAGTATCATGAAAATATTCTAAAAGGTATTCAAGTTATAGAGCGGACACAAATCTGCCAAAAGATCACACCTAAAACCATCAAGGGGAAATAACTCAAAAAGTAAGAAAGCAAGAGTTCTCATTCTTGTTCGCAACACATCGTCATGACCTGTTCTACATATCTGTGAAGTATCATGAAAATATTCCAAAGGGTATTCGAGTTACAGAGCGGACACGCATCTGCCAAAAAACTCACCAAAGGGGAAATAACTCAAAAAGTACAATAGCAAGAGTTACCATTCTTGTATGCGACACATCGTCATGACCTGTTCTACATAACTGTGAAGTATCATGAAAATATTCCAAAGGGTATTCAAGATATAGAGCGGACAAGAAAATGTTTACGGACGGACGGACGGCGGACGGACGGACGGACGCCAGGCTCATCGCTATATCCCCCGAACCTTTCGGTCGGGGGATAAAAAGTGGATTCAGTAGTTAGCTCATGATAATAACTATTAAAGCAATTTAAAGCAGTTTCAATACTTGTTGATAGATGTTGAACCAAAATCTTGGGTGGGGGGTAAGATAAACCAGCTGGGATAGGTTGCCCCCCACCCCTGATACGAGGTATTTCTTGAGATCAGCTGTTGTAAACAGGCATGAGATAAGTGGATTCAGTAGTTAGCTCATAGTAATAACTATTAAAGCAATTTCAAGCAGTTTCTATACTTGTAGATAGATGTGGATCCAAAATCTTGGGTGGGGGGTAAGATAAACCAGCTGGGATAGGTTGCCCCCCACCCCTGATACAAGGTATTTCTCGAGATCAGCTGTTGTAAACAGGCATGAAAAAAGTGGATTCAGTAGTTAGGTCATAATAATAACTATTAAAGCACTTTAAAGCAGTTTCAATACTTGTTGATAGATGTTGAACCAAAATCTCGGGTGGGGGGTAAGATAAACCAGCTGGGATAGGTTGCCCCCCACCCCTGATATGAGGTTTTTCTCAAGATCAGCTGTTGTAAACAGGCATGAAAAAAGTGGATTCAGAAGTTAGCTCATAATAATAACTATTAAAGCACTTTAAAGCAGTTTCAATACTTGTTGATAGATGTGGATCCAAAATTTTGGGTGGGGGTAAGATAAACCAGCTGGGATAGGTTGCCCCCCACCCCTGATACGCGGTATTTCTTGAGATCAGCTGTTGTAAACAGGCATGAGATAAGTAGATTCAGTAGTTAGCTCATCATAATAACTATTAAAGCACTTTAAAGCAGTTCAAATATTTGTAGATAGATGTTGATCCAAAATCTTGGGTGGGGGATAAGATAAACCAGCTGGGATAGGTTGCCCCCCACCCCTGATACGAGGTATTTCTCGAGATCAGCTGTTGTAAACAGGCATAAGACAAGTGGATTCAGTTGTTAGCTCATAATAATAACTATTAAAGCACTTTAAAGCAGTTTCAATACTTGTAGATAGATGTGGATCCAAAGTCTTGGGTGGGGGGTAAGATAAACCAGCTGGGATAGGTTGCCCCCCCACCCCTGATACGAGGTATTTCTTGAGATCAGCTGTTGTAAACAGGCATGAGATAAGTGGATTCAGTAGTTAGCTCATAATAATAACTATTAAAGCACTTTAAAGCAGTTTCTATACTTGTAGATAGATGTGGATCCAAAATCTTGGGTGGGGGGTAAGATAAACCAGCTGGGATAGGTTGCCCCCCACCCCTGATACGAGGTATTTCTTGAGATACGTTGTTGTAAACAGGCATGAAATAAGTGGATTCAGTAGTTAGCTCATAATAATAACTATTAAAGCACTTTAAAGCAGTTTCAATACTTGTTGATAGATGTGGGTCCAAAATATTGCAATGGGGGTAAGATAAACCAGCTGGGATAGGTTGCCCCCCACCCCTGATACAAGGTATTTCTCGAGATCAGCTGTTGTAAACAGGCATGAAAAAAGTGGATTCAGTAGTTAGCTCATAATAATAACTATTAAAGCACTTTAAAGCAGTTTCAATACTTGTTGATAGATGTGGATCCAAAATCTTGGGTGGGGGTAAGATAAACCAGCTGGGATAGGTTGCCCCCAACCCTTAATACGAGGTATTTCTTGAGATCAGCTGTTGTAAACAGGCATGAGATAAGTGGATTCAGTAGTTAGCTCATAATAATAACTATTAAAGCACTTTAAAGCAGTTTCTATACTTGTAGATAGATGTGGATCCAAAATCTGGGGTGGGGGTAAGATAAACCAGCAGGGATAGGTTGCCCCCCACCCCTTATACGAGCTATTTCTTGAGATAAGTTGTCGTAAACAGGCATAAGACAAGTGGATTTAGTAGTTAGCTCATAATAATAACTATTAAAGCACTTTATATCAGTTTCAACACTTGTAGATAGATGTGGATCCAAAATCTTGGACAAGATAAATCAGCTGGGATAGGTTGCCCCCCACCCCTGATACGAAGTATTTCTGGAGATCAGCTGTTGTAAACAGGCATGAAACAAGTGGATTCAGTAGTTAGCTCATCATAATAACTATTAAAGCACTTTAAAGCGGTTTCAATACTTGTTGATAGATGTTGATCCAAAATCTTGGGTGGGGGGTAAGATAAACCAGCTGGGATAGGTTGCCCCCCATCCCTGATACGAGGTATTTCTTGAGATCAGCTGTTGTAAACAGGCATAAGACAAGTGGATTCAGTAGTTAGCTCATCATAATAACTATTAAAGCACTTTAAAGCAGTTTCAATACTTGTAGATAGATGTGGATCCAAAATCTTGGGTGGGGGTAAGATAAACCAGCTGGGATAGGTTGCCCCCCACCCCTGATACGAGGTATTTCTCGAGATCAGCTGTTGTAAACAGGCATGAAACAAGTGGATTCAGTAGTTAGCTCATAATAATAACTATTAAAGCACTTTAAAGCAGTTTCAATACTTGTTGATAGACGTTGAACCAAAATCTTGGGTGGGGGGTAAGATAAACCAGCTGGGATAGGTTGCCCCCCACCCCTGATACGAGGTATTTCTTGAGATCAGCTGTTGTAAACAGGCATGAGATAAGTGGATTCAGTAGTTAGCTCATTATAATAACTATTAAAGCACTTTAAAGCAGTTTCTATACTTGTAGATAGATGTGGATCCAAAATCTTGGGTGGGGGGTAAGATAAACCAGCTGGGATAGGTTGCCCCCCACCCCTGATACAAGGTATTTCTTGAGATAAGTTGTCGTAAACAGGCATGAAACAAGTGGATTCAGTAGTTAGCTCATAATAATAACTATTAAAGCACTTTAAAGCAGTTTCAATACTTGTTGATAGATGTGGATCCAAAATCTTGGGTGGGGGGTAAGATAAACCAGCTGGGATAGGTTGCCCCCCACCCCTGATACAAGGTATTTCTTGAGATAAGCTGTTGTAAACATGCATGAGACAAGTGGATTCAGTGGTTAGCTCATAATAATAACTATTAAAGCACTTTAAAGCAGTTTCTATACTTCCAGATAGATGTGGTTCCAAAATCTTGGGTGGGGGGTAAGATAAACCAGCTGGGATAGGTTGCCCCCCACCCCTGATATGAGCTATTTCTTGAGATAAGTTGTTGTAAACAGGCATGAAACAAGTGGATTCAGTAGTTAGCTCATAATAATAACTATTAAAGCACTTTAAAGCAGTTTCAATACCTGTTGATAGATGTGGATCCAAAATCTTGGGTGGGGGGTAAGATAAACCAGCTGGGATAGGTTGCCCCCCACCCCTGATACGAGGTATTTCTTGAGATAAGCTGTTGTAAACAGGCATGAGACAAGTAGATTTAGTATTTAGCTCATAATAATAACTATTAAAGCACTTTAAGGCAGTTTCAATACTTGTAGATAGATGTGGATCCAAAATCTTGGGTGGGGGGTAAGATAAACCAGCTGGGATAGGTTGCCCCCCACCCCTGATACGAGGTATTTCTTGAGATAAGCTGTTGTAAACATGCATGAGACAAGTGGATTCAGTGGTTAGCTCATAATAATAACTATTAAAGCACTTTAAAGCAGTTTCTATACTTCCAGATAGATGTGGTTCCAAAATCTTGGGGGGTAAGATAAACCAGCTGGGATAGGTTGCCCCCCACCCCTGATATGAGGTATTTCTTGAGATCAGCTGTTGTAAACAGGCATGAAACAAGTGGATTCAGTAGTTAGCTCATAATAATAACTATTAAAGCACTTTAAAGCAGTTTCAGTCTTTGAAGATAGATTTGGCACCAAAATCTGAGGTGGGGGGGGGGGGGGGTAAGATAAAGCAGCTGGGATAGGTTGTTGCACAAACAGTTACTTCTTATAACTATTTAAGTCCTTGGCAGCAATTTCAAAATCTATTGACAGTTATCACTCCAAAATCCTGGAAGGGGGGCAAGATATCCCAGCTGGTTTATCTTCACCCCCGGGGGGCAAGATAAACCAGCCAGGATATGTTGCCCCCCGGGGGTTAAGATAACCAGGACGGGGGGCAAGATATCCTGGGACAGCTTGCCCCCCGGGGGGCAAGCTGACCATGGTTGGCTTGCCCCCCGGGGGGCAAGCTGTCCAGGGTGCAAGATAAACTGGGACACCGGACGATGTTTTGTACCTTCGCGTACGTCATAAAATACATACAATTTCGCCTGCTACTTTGCCTCAGTGCATTTTTTTATCCACATCCGACAACAGAAAATGTATAGGATCGCCCACATCGTAATGATCAGACTGCGCAAAATGCAGTCTGATAGGTACCTTTGTTGGTCGCATATAGCATAAAGCAGGATTCTTTTATGAATCGCCTATGGCATGTTTCAAGGGAGGTAATACTTATATAATTTGCAACAAGTCTTCGGTAATTTTGTATTACGCAGTAGACTAGTTTCTTAAAGGTAAAGATAATTTTTAAACAACATAATAAATATACAAATTTGAACGTAAATAATTACATGTCAGAGTGATAGCTAGCAGAATGTATATATTTTTGAAAGCTTGACGTATTACTGTATATTGACCTTTCACTAATAAAAAATGAATAAAATAAATAAAAAAAATTAAATTGAACGAACGAAGTTCAATTTTCCGTTGTTCATAGTGGCTGAACCTACCTTTGATTCTTTAAACAAACCCTGAATAATTGTTCATGATGCAAATATTAGCTGCAGCTGTGAATTTAGCATAAAAACTATAAAATTACACTTTGAAAGTTCCAACAAGGTTTTACAGGCAATTAAGTATTGGTGTTTCTAAAAATATTAACCTTGACTGAAGGATATTCTGCGAGCTTGTGCCTAGAGGTAAACCAGCCCTTGGGAAACGTCGTTAGGAAACTGAACTGAACTGAAGTTCAACATACACGTAACCTCCTATCAACATATGCAGAATTACTGCATCAACAACCTATATTACTTCATGGGCAAAAATTAACCATATTAAGTCCTGTTACATGGAGTAAAATATGATGAAACCTAGAGTTGAAGTCTATTTCCAATATTACATAAGGACATGCTATCTCTCGCCTGTTTGCGCATTGTCACAAAAACCACTCAACCAAAAAACGTTTAGTATACGACACCGGCACCGACGGTGATAATGCCGCAGACACAGGAACAGTAAAGTAATACACATGTAGATCTACCTAGTTTCTGCTAGTAGCAGGCGAAACTAAAATATTATCTGAATAGAAAATAAATCCGAGCAGATCAGAAATCCATCATTATGATGCATGTTTGTCAAGAACCTGCCCAATTCTTATGACGTATACAATAGTAGCAGAAATAATCAGCTTCACAACACCGCATCACTCTATATCAGGCTACCTTTGCTAGTGTCGAGATTCCTGAATATGTGCACAGTTAGGCCTACTGGTCGCAGAAGCTAAATGTGACTGACTTTCACGGCGTATTGATGCTTTGCATCAATGTTTTCTTGTAACAGTCTCTAATGTTGCCTTTTAATTTCACCTATACAAATGTACAGAGAAATATTTACACATGTCGACGATTTCCTTAGATGAACCTTTACTGGGCTGACGATGTACATACATCCATGAACAACACGCAGTCATGCAATGTTACGCTTAAGCGACGTCACGGATTATTCGACGTCACGGATTATTCTATAAGTTGATTGGCCGACGTAACGTTTGATATACGTCATGTCATAGTGACGGCTGTTGAACGTCATTACCAAACACGTTGGTAAATAACTATTCTTCGTCCTTTCCTTGGCGTAAAATTAGCCAGAACTTCACAAATAAGTACCAAAATTGATGTGAAAACATAGTATAAATGTAAGAGATAAATTTCATTTTTCGGAAGTTCATGGAAGTATAAACACAATGGGTTCCGTGCCTTGTTGTTCCCAAATGTTGTAAAGCAAGCAAGTTATTATCTCAAACAATAGTAGCATGCATTTTCTTCTCAGAGTGTCAAAATTTCCTTCTAGTCACTGTCACTGATGCCTCTAAAACTAAAAATATAGTTCAGTGAATATATATATTTGTTGTCTTTTTTTGATGCCGGGCCGGGTAGCGCAATCGGTAGGGCACCTGACTCGTAAGTCAGTGGTCCTGGGTTCGAATCCCGGTCTGGCCACATACTTTCGTTTCTCCTTCCGCTGATTCAAGAAGGGCAGTTGTCAGTTACTGGCGAAAGTATGTGCACTTAGTACTGGCTAACCGCTTAGGAGGTCTAAGCCTGCCCAGGTATAGTGTGGTTAGGTTAACTGACCATCCCGACATGACCTTAGTTGTTTACCGTGGACGTTAAACATCAAATCAACCAACCAAAAAAAAATCTTTTTTGATGCCAAGTTCAGATGTGCCAAGATTCCACAGACACAGGTTTGAAACAGTCTTTCCAAACTAAATGTGACTTAGCAGCCATATAGAACAGATTTGAAATAGGTCCATATAGTAATTTTCCTTGAGACATGCCTAACGGCTTAAACGTTGGAAAACTCTCTCTCTCTCTCTCTCTCTCTCTCTCTCTGACTCTCTCTCTCTGTGTGTGCGTGCGTGCGTGCGTGCGTACGTGTGTATGTGCTTGTGTGATTTGTCGCTTAACGTCCACGGTAAACAGCAATGGTCAATTCGAGACGGTCAGTTAACCTAACCACACTATTCCTGTGCAGGCTTAGACCTCCTAAGCGGTTAACCAGTACTAAGACCGGGTTTCGAACCCAGGGCCTCTGACTTATGAGTCAAGTGCCCTACCGATTGCGTAACACGGTCCGTGAGTGTGTGTTTAAATATTTCCTCAATCTGTTTTTTCAAATAAAGTCTACACTTGTTTTTACCTCACACCTGTAGATAATGCCACCATTCAAGAAGTTAAAGGCTCCATTGCTCTATCAGCATGAAAATTTTTATCAAGAGGTATCGCTGCAAGCTTCTCACTACAGTTTCGTAATTGTAAATGACCGTGATTAGGTAGCTTAAAAAAATAAAACATCCTTGAGTTTCACTTAAAATCGGTTTGAAAACTTATCTGGGTCATTTTAGTTGGCAACTAAAATGACCTACTTTCGATTTCATGAAATGGTAAAAATACAATGTACACGCGTGGAGTCCCAATCACTATCTCGCCTATATTTATATAGCATGACTAGACGGGAAACCAGAACAGGAAATTGTATTTTGTGGAGCGTTTTGTTATTTTTCAAAAATTTGTTTTCTCTACTTTTTGCTAGTTATATGACTCAATATATGCACACCAACCCACAATTTATTACCAAACGTGAAGGTTGAACCGCTTTTTACAATGATTTGAGTTTAGGCGTTTTTACCGCTGTTAGGACTATTGAGACTTTAAGAAATTTTACTTTGCTAAATAAAAATTAGCAACAGAAAGTGCACTAACAACTGGGTTTACTTGAATAAACAACTCATGAACTTTTCACTGTCTTAGCTGGACAAGCCTTCCTTTTAAAAGGAAATTTTATTAATCATTTGGTGGATTTATACCCAGAACAGATATTTCTACAACGGTTGATTTCATCGGTAAAATATAGGCATGGTCGATGACAGACAATTAGCAGAGTTAGTGCACTTTTTTTAATTTGACAACGTTTGCAATCATAACATAAACACGATAAATATGTTTGTTTGAGACTAAACAAACTGTCATGCTGGACTCAACATCTGATGAGGCAGTATGGACTAATAGTATTATCGAAGACATATACACTTTGTCAACAAAAACAAGCCATATGAGGCGAAATGAATTCGCCGCGTATCGAAAAAACATTTCATAATCAAGTGCGAACCGCACTTGATTTTGAAATGTTTTCTCGATAGGCGTAATCTGGTCAGGGCACGCGCTGCTTCGCTTTATCCAAATTCACAAGGTTCAAGAAATATATTTGCAAACTCCAGCGCAGTGTTCTCGGAGCGAATCATTTGATGTGAGGAAGTTCTGCCTATCTGCAGCACCCCTGGCCATGTTCTACATTGATAAAATCAATGACTTTTAATCTTGTCACCTTTTTTCCTAGGGTCACGTATCAGTTTTGGTCAGGCTTTTTACGTTTGGAGTAATGATTTCATAGATTTGCTAAAGGGTTTATTATCGTCGTTCTCATTCCAAAGGACACCATAGCTAAGCCGCGACACGACAAAGCCAACAAAGTGGCATGTGCGCCCAGCGAAGACTCAGATCAGCCTGGGCATCCGCCCAGTCTGAGCAGCGTCTTCGCTGTCGGCATCAAGGTAGCTTAGCCCCTTAGCTACCCTTTAAGAGCATTGCAAAGGCTCTGATCAGACGTGGCGGATGCTCAGGCAGATCTGAATCTTTGCTGGGCGCACATGCTACTTTGTTGTGTTTGTCGTGTCGCGGCTCAGTTTACGTTTATAATCAGATAGTACATAATCTAGGTCGCCTCGGTTATCTCAAGTGTGGCTGCTAAAAAGAATAATTGTCGTATTATTCACCACTTTTTCTTTTTGAAGCTATTTATTTATTTTTTATTTATTAATTATTTAACGATAGTTTTTATTATTTTTTTTCCTTTATCATTTTTTTATTATTATTATTACTTCAAAACAAACAAAAAAAAAAACACTACTTTACCCTTTCACAGTTTATTTGTATGGTAAGTTCGCGATGAATTATAGAATTATGCGATAAAGCAATTTAGCACAGAAAAATAAGCAAGGTGAATGAAACATTAAATTGTACTGAAGCTTTTTCAAACAATTTCTAACGAGTATATCGATTTTGTAATGACAGACAAAGTGTCTTTTTGACAAATAAATCTCGTTTGAGTATTATGGCTAGGTCTTTGTCCTTTCTTCAGTAGAGACAAAAGCGTTTTGTATTTTTGCTTCCATTAAGGTTGCACATTAGTGGCTTAAGTGAAGAAAGCACATAGTAATTTATACCATTTAAATGTCCAAGCAGTTGACGCAATAGCGTAAGTCGTTTGATAATTAATTTAGTTTAAACAGTATTTTATTCAACATATAAATTAATTTGTAAAGTTATGAAAAACTGTCCCAAATATTAATTTAACGATCCGACTCCCCAACTTAGTTTTCTTTTTCTTCTGACCGCCCCAAGGGGCAGCTTTCGGGGCTGTTTTGTTGTTGTTGCTGTTGTTTTCTGTCGTTGTACTTTTTATTAATCTTTTGATTAAAAAACTATAAAATTGGACATTAGCATATGTAAATATACAATGTTCCTTGTTCCTTCTTTTTGCTAGTTATGACACAAAAAAAGAGCATCAACCGACATACTATCATCAACTCTGCAGGCTGTACCAGTTTTGTAATGATTTGTGAATTGACGACTTTTACCACTGGTAGGTCTATGAAGCTGTCTTAAAATAATAACGTCTCATATCCTAAAGTAGCATACTATTTTTTCAGTGTAAATTGATCTGTATTAAGCCAGCTCGTGTCTTAATCGTGCAGGTTGGGAGCTTGCATTGCTTCCAAAAGATCCCTATTTCGCACTTATTTACCATGTAACGGTCATAAAAAGTCTTCCTTCCTTCACCATCGTGCAATGCACTGTCTGCTCCTTCGGAATCATTATCCTCATTCAGGGATTAAACTAGATTCCCGTTTATGCCTAGGCTGTATGCAGTGACACGTGAGTGTTACACATTTCAACACTGGTCATGAACAAACTCAATAAAACTGATTCTTCCCTTTTCAATGGTTTCATTCTTTAACATAGGGTTTAACCTTTAGCGTGCATTTCATTACTGGTCATGAACAGACTCAATCAAATGTGTCTGCTATTTTCGTTTATTTGGAGAGTGTTTTGCTACCAAAATGTCACTGTTTCTGAACATATTTATCTTCACTATGGCACGTAAATGCCGTAAAAAGTCTACTCGTCATTCATCATGGTATATTTTATGTTTACTGTTCCTTCCCGGGTCATTTATTGTACTCTATTTTCCAACAGACTCTCAAAGACACATTCAGAGTCATTTTGAAAACAAAAAAAGAGAAAAACAAAGTCTAAAGCCTTAGAAAGCTCCTCTGAAGCAGGGAACACAAAGAAACGAGAGCTCTGTTTAGCTGTTGCTAGAGAGCGTAACTAGTGCTACACAATTCACAGACTCAAGACAAACTATTTGTTCTTTTCATTCCTTAGGTAAGTTCTTTTCTTCCTGAGGATGCCAAATTACTTATTACTCGACACATATGATGATAAACTGTTTTGCAATCTGGGTTCGAGGTTATAAAACTCGAGAATAATCTCAAGCTCAAAATAAAGCAAAGTCACTGGCTGCTTCCGAGCACATGCTCGGAAGCAGCCAATCAGTATGCTTTATTTTGAGTTTGAGATTATTCACAAGTTTTATAACCTCGAACCCAGGCTGAAATGATTTTGAAAACAACCGTTTTATAGCGTGCAGACTGTTGCATGTCATAACTTAACTTCTGCCTACCTGCCTACATATTCCTCTAGTTTAACTAAAATGAGAGGTAATTAACTATTTCTTGACGTTTTGTTCTTTCATTTTCACAAGATAAAATTAAACCACATCATGGTATAGCTTCTGAACAACATAAGATGAACTAATGAACTTTCAAATGGAGCAACTTGGCAACTTTTTCCTTTTTGTTCTGTCTCCTGCTTATTAGCATTCAATTCTTTAAGGAAAGAATTTGCACCTCCAGGAGCATTTTAGAATTCACCCCTTTAGAAAGGGCCTCTTCCTCCTGGAAAGCAAACGGGAAGTCCCGGAAAGTGTTCCCTTTAGTAAAATTGGCCAAAAAAAACATGAAACTGTATACAGTTCTGTACCTTGATATGACAAAGGCGATGAGCAGAGTGCAACAAATATTCGCTGCTTTGCTATCCAGCCGTGTCATTGTCCGAAATATATCCGATTTTCACAATGCGGAATGAAGCGTTGATATTAAGACTCCACTTTGAGACAACTCTAATTATATTTTGCATGGACTACGATTATTTAGAATCAACAGCAGAAATGGAAAGAAAGGTTTTGCTTGACATTAACAGATAAATTCTCAATCAAATTCCCAACTTATTCACACATGACAGCTATCATACACGTGATGTTCCCCGAGGTCCTGTTTCAAAGAAATAAACTGTTCATTTTCAAACGAAAAGGAACTGTCTCGAGTGTTAAGCATGGTGATTCTAAAATTAAATTTCTGAAACCAAAAATCAATGTTTATTTTATTTCATAGTTAAGGTGAAGAGGTGCACTCTCGGGAGAAGTAATCATCTTATTTTTACCTCCCTTTTCAATGGGGTTAACTCTAAAAGAAAGAATATGCTCCTATAGGAGCAAGTTCTCTCCTTAAAGAGTAGATCTTCTTGTGGAAGGACTTCCTTTAAGAGTACCCCTCCTTGCCAGAGGGGTTCGTCTTCCAGAAAAGCAAACAGGAAGTCACTAGAGTTGTTCTCCTTTGTAAAAATGACGAATACAAGGTTGTGTACCCGTACATTTTAAAACAGGCTATATCATCATTAATTTTTCTATGGCTACTACAGGTACATGATGCAATATTGTGTGCATGCTCGCTTTCTCCAAATAAAATTCAAATCCTGCATGTCTGAAGAAAGATTAGATATTGTCATAATCTGATCTGTACACACACCCTCTCTCTCTCTCTCTCTCTCTCTCTCTCTCTAAGTTGGCCTTAAAAGGTGATTTATTTTTATTAGATATATGTATGAGAAAATTGATTATTGTATTCGCGTGAAGTATTCGCGTGAAATATTCGCGACAGTTCTAATTTTGCCAAAGTAAAATTGTCTCGAAAAACAGAAATCGCGTTAGTGCAGTAAGCGAAATTAGTAGTAGAGAACTTAAATTTTACAGCAGGTTTGGTCTCAAGATGGCCAATAACTTTCATTTAAAAGTTTGGTGCTAGATCTTCTGTAACAACTGCATTATAAATGCTATGTTAATCGCAACTATATTGCGACTTTATATTACTATATGAGAAAAGTTTTCTTGTATTTGACGTGTAATCTTTTGTCATTACAAATGGACTGTTTGTAAACATTATTCCTAGTTGATTTCACTTTCTGTATGAGAGAAGCTAGAAATATTTGAATCATGATTCTATAATTTATTGACACATTACAAACCTATCCATCATCCTTTTCTAAAGTCCATTTTAATTGTTTTACCAAATAATTTGTGGTAATCAATTAGTGAAATCCATTTAAACAAAGTTGCTGGTGTTTGCTTACTTCTTAATGGTGGTTCAGGATAGTGCAGAGAAACTTAATATCGGTTTGGGAATGACAAACTTGTTTATTTTCATTTTAAATGTGTCAAAACTTCCTCCGTAAAACTGGTGCAAGGTGAAACACAAATGTAAGCGTATTTCGAGTACAGCAATATTGGGGAAACACGTATAACATATTATGCAGTCCCGCTCCAAGGACCACATTATCGTATATTTAGTATGAAATACGATCATTTTACATATGCGATACAGGCAAGACTTTTACGCAAGTATCAGGACTGGCATATCTCAAAATCTATAATATTACTTTAAAAATAGCCAAAACTAATATCTTTCCCTTGGGTGAAGAGCAAAATCTGGTCATGTAAAAGTTCATCGCAAAAACACAGTATCCGAACGCACTGTACCATCTCTTCCGGTTTTCATAGCGTTGAATCGAGAGTACAAAATTCACTTGTAACTAGTAGTCGGAAATCATTAGTTTTTGAGATTTTATCTGGAATCTGCTGCGTCATATATAGTTATTCAGCTTTGAAAACGTAAGGAGGTAAGTTTAATATAATTTGCTCTTCGGTCTTTTACTTTATTGACCTGTTAAATGAAAACCTCATGGCGGTCACAGAATTTTTTTCCGAACAGCTAATTTAACACGAGTTTGTGTCGTGCAAAACCTAGCTATCATCCTACTATAAAATCTAACAAACTGTAGATTGATAACGCCTTCTGTTTATTTTAAATATTTTTATAAAAAAATGTAAGAAAATGCTCATAATGGTTTTAGAATCATGCCAAGGGCGATTTGAATACTGTACCAATTACTACCCACCCATACACGGCATTGTACAGGGCAATAAAGTAAAAAACCGAAGAGCAAATTATATTAAACTTACCTCTTTACATTTTCAACGCGAATAACTGTAAATGACGCAGCAGATTCCGGATAAAATCTCAAAACATAATGATTTCCGACTACTGGTTATAAGCGAATGTTTTTACTCTCGATTCAACGCTATGAAAACCATAAGAGCTGGTACAGTGCGTTCGGATACTGTGAAAAAGCATATAATCTACATTTTCGTACAGCTATACGCAAATCTAAGGACTAAGCGATTCAAGTATTTCAAAACAATTTTTTGTACCTAGACTGAAAACCGAAGCAGAAAGAAAAAGTAGCCGTTAACGCAAATATTAACGACAGCAGTCAGTAGTTTACGTGGAACCGTCTCCTGTTATGTCTCGCAGAAGAAAGACTATATGAAAAAAAGCCATGCGTAATCCGGATTCCTATTAAAAGTATGTGATCTAATTGAAAACTGACCATTACGAGTTGCGAACAAAACCATGATAGGAATATAATATTAAGGATTATTCGCACCAAAAGTATTTAAAGTAAGTAGTATTTGTTGCTCGTAACGTGAAAGCTGGCTATGTGCTCTCTGGCCTGTAAGAGAAATGTCTGCATGGGTAAAGAATAGTTTCTAGCTCATTTGAGTGAGTCAGCCTTCATAATATAGAGTCCTAGCAAGGTATAATTTTAGTGTTAGGGGAGAGTCGGGTAACTTCGGACAGGTGGGTAAATTCGGACATAGCATTGCAAACAGTGAAAATACAGTTGAGACGGCTCATACTGAGCCGTCTCATCAGGAGTTTCACTGTTTGGCCAGTTATTTTTGTTTCAGTTCCAAACAACTGACATATAAAGGAAACAATGTTATTGTCCGAATTTACCCGCTGCCCGAAGTTACCCTACTCTCCCCTAACGTTATGTGTCTGTCAATGCGGGGCAAATAGGACAGTTCCATGACGGGGACAACTTGATTTTCATGTAAAGCGAGGTAATTTGTGCTACTTGTCCTGGGACAAGAAGCCATTTACAGTGCTCCAGCTATGAAGGGCTGCCAGGGATAATTTTTTTCCATATTTCTCCATAAAAAACATATGTTGTGATCCCTCATTAGAACTGTCTTGCCAAGACGGTGGCAAGACGGTTCTATTAATAATGGTTCGAAAATGTGTTTTCGCTGAGAAATAAGAAACAGTATCCAAGAATTATTCTCAAAGCACACCTAAGCTGAAGTTTGGAATTTTTGTTACTTTTGTCAGTTGTATTTCTCGTACAATTTCATAACGGTTTCCCTGGGAGGCTGAACGGAACCAATCCATAAATTGTCCTTTCTGGCACCGAGTCCGTCCGTGTCCTGTCCAATTCGAAGCTGACAGGTTTTAGTAACGTACTTTTGTCTGATGCAGAATATTTCTTTAAAAAAAAAAAACAGAGAACTTGTATAACCGCCTGATGAGTTAACTTATTTAAAAATGTAGACAATGGCACACTAGTATGAATAGATTTAATTTAATAACAAGGTAGATATTATAAAACGGCAATAGCAAAGTTATCTGCACAAGTCAAACTTTAACAAGTCACTTTATGAAGTGTATTTTATCTTCCATACGCCTTGGAATAATCTGAACACATGGAGACTCATGTCGGATTGCGCCATAGATTGCTTTGAGAACTCACTGTTTGTAATGTCACGACCCGTATAGCTCTGAAATTATCCTAACTTTTGTCAGTTAAACGTGATTTTATTCTATTTTCGTTCTTTGAGATCAGAGGATATATTCTGAGAAATCTAAAATTTTAGATTGATTTAGACTCTTATTCTAGATCATCGTCTTTTATATTACATGTGTATTTGGACCCTTTTTGATACTAGTCAGTCTTTGAATCGACTGCCCAATTAAAATTAAGAAATTGCAGTATGCTTTTCTCTGGTTTCGTCATCAGATATTGTCAGGGTCACTGATGAGGCTTTATTAACCGAAACTACGTAGTCTGGCCCATGAACCTTCTTCTGAATGTATTCTCTGCAATTGAAGGAACTCTTTAAGATTTTAATTTCAATATAGTTAATAGTTGATAATTGTGAATATCTGTAATTCTCTGGTTCTATTTTCATCAACATTTGTGAATAAAATAAACTAAGTTTTAATTGTACTTTTCTCGAGTTTTCTATAGTTAGTAACGTTATTTTGTTTTAGATGGCCAAATCTTGGCAGGAACAGACTGGAGCCCGGTTTGGAATGAGGAAATATTTTAGAAAAACTTAAATACAAATAATGAAACGTACATTTCCAAATGGAGGCTTAGCTTGACATGGATTTCTTTTGGTCTGATTGATGTCATGAGAAAATTTTAATATAATGAGCAAATCCATTAAATATGGAAGACTATTACCCTAATTGTCGAACAAAAACGTTTGTCTATGGGACCGAATTATGTGTATTTTGTGGTTTTAAATAAGCCAGTTTTCATGGAAGAACAACGTTTGAGATATATTTAGAAAATAAATTTGGAGCAGTTTGTTAAATTCTTCTGTATCATGGAGTGCTATTCCAAGCGAAAGACATTAGGCTGTTCGATGTAAGATTAAATCTCTCCAACCAACTGCGAACTGCACATCCCCAGTCCAGCCTGCTCATAAACGAAGCCTGATCAAGGCATGCAAGATTCTCATTTTAACTAAAAGTTTTTGCGCAGTCTGTTCTAACGATGTGTAGTTTGGACATGTCCGAATAAGATTTCTAACTCCGAGACACAGATTGTCCTCGGTTCCTTATATGGACACTTATGGTGTATATTCGTAGCTTAAACTTGTACTAAATACAGCTACACTACGTTTTGTATATGCAATTATCAATGTTTTATTTTCTCTTTTTCCACTTTTCCTGTCGTATTAATAAGCAATTTCATAGCTTTCTGCGTGTCCAACACTTCAGTCTAAAGAACAGGAGATGATTACCTCAGCCGTACCCATTTCTAGATTTCTGTAAGGTACTTTTTATTATGCATCGGGGTTTGTTAAACATTTTGGCTAACTGGAAATATGGTAAACTCTTATCAGTTTGATAAGGATTAACTTGTTCTAGTATTTCTGTACCAAATACTAGGCGTTGTACGACTTGAACGATGCTTTGTAAGTCATATCTTTTGTGACAACGCTTTGAGAAGCCCCGATATCTCAGCGTGTTAAGCGCTGGCCGGAATTCTTTTCATCTATGGCGCACAGCCTTCCTTTATCACCCTTCCACTAAAATACTGTTGACAGTTGAAGAGACCATGAAACCGCAGGTCAGCCATCCATCTGAGTACGCCATGAAAAAGATATAATTCGGATCTTTCTCATAGACAGATCTTGTCAAATACATGTAACAAACATATTAAAACCCATCTGTGCTCAATGTATCATAGTGGGTCATTCCATCCCACGCGTTTAACAAGTCCATATATTATTTAAGGAATGCTTCTTGCGTTAAAATTGTTGATAAATGCCAACGAAGCAGACCTGAATCAGACAACGCTAAGGCAAACACTGCTAAGGTCCATTTTACGGAAGGTTGAGCAATAAGGTTCATAATGCATCATTTTCCTTTTTGGCTCATAAATGAAAGTTCAAGCAATAACTTTCGCGGAGTCCAGAAAATGGTGATTTCAGGAATTCCATGGATCCAGCAATAAGAAATCAGCCCCACTCTCCCCCATATAAAAGTGATTCTTTGGGCTCGTTCGACCAGCAAAGACAGATCAGATGCACACAAATGTGTATTTTTATGTAAAAACCATTTCCGGGTTCAGTAGCCTGTCGGTTCAAGAACCTGACCCTCGCGTGATGTTCCTTTTAAGGTGAGGTTGGAGTAATTGACAAAACACATGATTTTATTCATACTTCCTTATATAGTACATTTTCAGTCCCTCTTTCGGAAAATGTAATAAAAAAGGGGGGTCGCCGATGTCATTTTCAATATATCCGACCTCAAAAACGTCAGTTTTTCCACTTTTTCGACCCGACGTTATAATGGCGTTCTATGGAAAACGTATTTTTTTGCTCGTCACTCTTGGATAAAAACCTTTATTCTGAGAAAGCAAAACACATTTTTTTCTTCAAAAACTAACACAGTACGACCCAATGATAGAAGTTTACATTAAAGCAATAAAAATAGTAGGTCGCCGACTTAACTTCCAAGCTAATGTGCATAAAATGCCTGGCTTGCCGTCTCTATAGACTGAATTGTTAGTGTTGCGCATGGTGAGGTTAACGTTACTTAACTTTTCGCGCCACCTATCAACTATCGCTTTTTGTAAGGTGCCGGCAAAATTTGTATGGAACTTTCATCACACATGGTTGTCATCGTCGGGAAAGTACAGGATGAAGGCAGATGTAAGACTTTTCTCTCAATCTCTGTTTAAGCCGTCTTAACTATTTTTTAATTGAAAAAAAGTCGGATACATCGCCATTATGCCCTCCAGTACAGTTGACGCGCACCCGAGTTGACAAACTGTCAGAATTAACAATCTTAGGGCGGGCCATCTGGTGTTATGACATTTGAACAACTCCCTTGTCCACTTGTCGTTTGTACATTGTAAGCGAGTCAAGTTTTCCAGTTCCTGACCCGACCCAAAAAAGAACCTATAATATTCTGCACTATAACCTAGCGGTTCCAACGCCCCCCCCCCCTCTCTCTCTCTCTCTCTCTCTCTCTCTCTCTCTGTAAAAACGATAAGCAGCTTGGGTTCACTTTAGTGTCTTGGGGATACAATAAAACGATTCTTTGATATACACTTGAAACAGAAAGAAGAAATGAAAGACGGACAGAAAAGTGAAAGAAAGGCAAGGAAAAAGAAACGCCACATTGTTTTAGCTTATTGACAGAACAGATCGTTGAATTATCGTATCAACGTCGATAAAAGACTTTAACGAAATTACATCGACGTTGATATGGCTGCCTGGCGTTGTTCAAATGTTACGGACAGTCTAAGAATTTTTAATATAACTGAATTTTTGGCATAGCTTTTGTTGATTGCAGCTCAACAGCTGCGAACTCCGTCTAACAAACTGATGAGAAACTGCCAGAGAACAGCTTTCTCCCTATAGAAAACTAACTACATGTATATTTTTTTTCAGTTTTTCTACGGCACTTTTGATTTCTTTTTCTTGTCGTATGAAATTTGTAATAAAATCATTGCAATTCAACGGCTGCGAACCGCGTCTAACTAACTGATAAGACACTGTCAGCTATCCCGCATGTAGTCTTCCGCATGGAAAACTAACTTTACTTTTTTCAGTTTCTTTTCTACCATGTCTACGGCACTTTACATTTCCTTTAAATTTCATCCAGCGCTCAGCCTCCTTGCATTTTGTGGGAAGACCATGTAGTAATCACAGAAGCGGCTAACGTTAGTTTAAACATATTTATTTCGCTTTTCAAATGACATTCATATATACATACATGTACAAATAACATATGAGTACAAGCTATGGGATTAACGTTGACGTTGACGCCATCTTGTTTTTATCAAACGGAACGTTTGACGTCATTACGTAACGTAGTGACAGAAACTGCCGCACGGCGGCGCTGAATTACTCCCACCTCACCTTAAGGATAGCAATAATTATAGGGGCTACTGTAAATTATTGTCTCTCACATTCTTTCAATCCAACACGCCATTCTGCAAGTTTTATAATAGGAACATTGTAGTCTGGCAGATTGATTGGGCACATTGGCACAATTAATGGCATTTTACGTAAAGGTTCGAAGAATTAGGACAGATAGATATGAGCAAACAGTGCAAACCCAGATCAGACTGCTCCTGTAGGAGCAGTTTGATCGGGGTTTACACTGTTTGCCATTCCATCTGCATCTTTTGAACTAGCCATTGCATTGTAAAACAAACCTTTCATATTTACAAGTCATTTATCGTAATTTTAGGTGTACCAATTTTTGATTGTTTACGGTAAGGTGAGAAGCGCAGGCAGGGTTATGGCATTTGAAAGTATCACATGTAAAAATGAAACCTGTTTTGTACGTGCCCATTAATCAGAATATAAACTGGAAATCTGCTGGTCTCATTCATTTGGAGCACTAGGTCAGAACAGGATTAACTACTACAAACACTGGGCTTTGCTTTGAACTATCAGGTAATCTCAAGGAGTAAGTCTCTCAACAAATCCATGCACATACACTCAGCAAAATTTCCAATTGGTCAGTTTTCAAATATGCAGAAATATGAATTTTAAACTGTATTTTTGAATATAATTATAATCAAATGTTTGGGCTGTTATCTACTTATCAAAAGCCAATGTAGTGATCAAAACTTTATTGTAGTATTAGAGTTATGACCCCTTCTATCTAAACCATAGAAAGCTTTGAAAACACATACAGGCTGCATCAAACTTCCACAAAAGCATGCTATTTTAGAAATAAATAAAGTTTTTCATCATAAAAACATAAGGTATGTTTTTAGGCTTCATGCATTTTTCACCTGTATTAATTTTAATGTTGACGTTTTTCAAATTACCTCCCTTTCAATGTTCGTTTAAATCCTAATGGACGCCTCGAATTGATGTAAATCATTTTGCAAATACTAAGCGATTGTGCTGCTTGTAAAATACAAGAATGTCTGTACATTTGTTCGTTCTAGTTGGTAGCCAGGCTAATCTAAATCTGCTTAAGGCTTAATTCTATTGCAAAAAAGTGACCAATTAGAAATTTGGTTCAGTGTATGATTTAAAGCAATCGTACTCATATAGAAAGTCTTATAAGCTTTTCTTCATCGCTACCTCATAAAAATTATGTTTCATTTCAAAATGTGTGCATGTAAGTTACAGAACAAAAACAAAAACCTGTTATATTAGGACAATAATCTATATATAAATAAAAAAAGAAAAACAGAAATATAAAGAGTTGCTCAGCTACAAGTACAGGACGCCATATGTACAATGTAACTAGAATTGTTTCTTTTCTTTTTCATATGATCGTTCTCTCTAAACGTCTAGATAAAATAATATGATGTCGTTTTAAAGTTAATTTGTAATGTGGCGGAAAAAGCGACTAATGAACACGTGGTATAATTTAATCTTTGAGTTAGAATAATAGAATCTATGATGGGGTTGAGGCCGAGACAAGGAAATCTCAGGCTAGTTTTCAGATTATTTAGTCTTATGCGAGGCTTGCCGAGCATAAGACTTAAATAATCTGAAAACGAGCCTGAGAGTTCCCTGTCGAGGCCTCAACCCCATCATTGATTATTTTTCTCACCCATCATATTTTATAGAACAGAATATTCATTGAATAATTTAACTTCTTGTTGAACCCATTCCTATAAACTTAATTCAAGCTAATTTTCTATTAATAGTTCTGACTTGTGTGTAAATTTCACCTTGTGCATGCATTTTTCATGACTGGTAGCTAATCAGTAATCTACATTGACATCTCATGCATATCATTGGCTGTCAATTTCATTTTGCATGCAATTTACATGACAGGTAGCAGCAAGTTGGTTTGTTGAATTTAAGAGTGTAATTAATTGGGCTGTACTATATAGCAATGATTGGCATTTTGAGACAGCTTTATGATCCTAGGCTGAGATAGCAGGCCGAGATAGAAAACTCTCAGACACCTCTATAAAGGGATATTCTTGTCCAGTGGGTGAGAAATATGCAGCTTAAGCACTTGCAGCTCGCTGAAGTGCTGACAATAAAGCGATATCATAGTCATATGAACTGCATTTTATATTGAAATAGAATATCATGTTTTGTGTATAGTTGCTCTCTCTCTCTCTCTCTCTCTCAGTTATTCAGTTATCATTATTTTGCTTTTAATTTCAGAGGTCCACGAAAGAAAGCGATGCTGAACATCAAAAGAACAATTCTATGCATAGCGGCAGGATTCTGTTTTTGGTCTATAGTAACAGAAGCGAGCACCGAAACACAATTTAACAATGGCAACAGGTGGGAAATTGTACACATTTATCTAATTTCGCGAAGTACATTAAGTTGTTTTGAAACACATTCATGCATTTGGCCGCCATTTTTACACAGAAGACAATTCTGACTATATAGTATTTGCCTTTAAACAAAGTAGTTTCTATCTCAGTTGGGCATACCCGTTAAGAGAAGAAACTGCAAATGCACGTACTTTCCTGAAGGAAAAGTCCCATATCTACGTAATGTCTGTTCATGAGGCACATTTTGTATGTACACTGCGGCCTGAAGTTTATTCATAAGTTCTGATTTGAAAACTTAAGATCATTATATAAGAACGCACGATAACAGGAGAAAGGATTGTAGCTCCCTAATACTTCCGTTTGTTAAAATGTATAAGCACAAATCGTTATATAAAGATGTTCAACCTTCATTTTTGATGACAATAAGTATTTGATATGTGTCATCCTTGGGACAGCTGATTTATGAAATATGGAATAATTTTCATCTGGTTTGCACGTTGGTCAATAAAGTATTAATATAAACGCAAAACAGGGCATGGGATCTTTCACCCGTATATTATATCATTTTTACCATTTTTAAGTTTGTGATATCAAAAGTAAGTCATTTTGATTGACTACTGATAACACCCAACTGTTTTTAGCATGTATTTAAGTAATCTATTAAAATATTAAAGTTTGAAATATCGAAAGTCGTTCGTTTGGTTGCCAACTAAAATGACCCAGACACATATTTTCAGAACATTTTATGGAAAAGTTTAACGACGTTTTACTTGCTTAAAGCTGCCCAGTCACGGTAATTTAAAAAGATGAAATTATAGTAAAGAAACACTTGGTTTAAACAGTATTTTATTCAGTTAAGCTACATACATTTTCTGGTTACAAATGGATTTTCACCAAACCTCACTAATTTCTATTTGTAAGTGTTGGCTTTCATATACTGAAATACTGATCTCTTCAAAAGTGTATTTTGAGTGGAGGGCAGTGTCAAAGTGGGTGGGGTAATTCTACCCCATACCTTACCAAGTATCATTTTTTTCAATTATCTCTATAAATTATCATGACTGATATACCATTATAATTTGAAATAATACAGGGATATATGCTAATTAATTGTGTTATCTAGCTTACCATTGTTTGCTTACTCAGTACCAATATATGAGCTTATAAGTGGTAACAGGAATTTTACTTATTTTTGCTTCTCCAACTTTACGAAAAACCACAATTTTTCATTATTTGTCCAGATATATAAAGGAAACTTTGTAATAATATTGATATGATAGTGTGCATTGCAGAATTATGAGAAACTTATCCTAGGTATATTAAAACCTGAATTATCTACCTTTGATTCAAGAAAATATGAGTAATTAAATTGAAAATATAAGATTGAAATTCTACACTGGTAGGTATATTTTTGATGACTCTTGTGTGATATCATGAACACTATATGGAATCGACAGCTCATCAATCAGTTCAATATTAGAAACAGAAGCAAAAGAGTTATCAAAAATATACCTACCATGTAGAATTTTGATCTTATCATATATTGGTATTGAGTAAGCAAACAATGGTAAGCTAGATAACCCAATTAATTAGCATATATTCCTGTATTATTTCAAATCATAATGGTAAATCAGTCGTGAGTATTTATAGAGATAACATAACTGAAAAAAATGATACATGGTAAGGTATGGGGTGGAATTACCCCACCCATTTTGACACTGCGCGCCACTCAAAATACACTTTCGATGAGATCAGTATTTCAGTATATGAAAGCCAACACTTACAAGTAGAAGTTAGTGAGGTTTGGTGAAAATCCATTTGTAACCAGAAAATGGCCCTTATGGAGACCCCCCCCCCCCCCTCCTTTTACAAATTGTTTCAATGTAGGATCTGACGGTAAGCGCAATGCTCGTATGGTAGTCATCTCCTAGAAAAACCGCAGGAATATCTCAAGAGTAAAATTAAAAGAACACACGAATTTATCCCACTTTTAGAACAATGGGGTCTTTTGTGTTAGACCACTTTATAACAAATTCCTTTCCTTGTCCATAGCATGCATTTTTTGTTCAATACAAGAAGATAGATCGAACTTGCCTATCGTACACATTTATATTGTGTTTTTTTATATTCATTTGTTTCAGATTAGCACATCATTTGAATACAGTACAAGATAGTTTAGAAGTTCTATCTCGCTCCATTCGTAGTGCTCACTCAGATCTCTTAGAAAGACAGTAAGTTAAACCCATTCATGCCTAGCGTCTCATAAATTGGACACAGACAAACAGTGCAGACCCAGATCAGACGCCGCATAACGCGGCGTCTGATCAGGGTCTCTACTGTTTGGTTAAAACTCAAGCATTTCTGAAAAAAAAATCTAGTGAAAAATTGCCAGACACCCCTTAAATGATGACTGGACTCATCCATGTCATAAGGGTAGTAGAATCCATTCGTCATTAATGGGTTAAATGGAAGATAGGGATACCATGCAAGATAATTTGGGGATATAATGTCCGTCATAAAAAAAATCTACAGTATATCCGTATTAGAACTGCTACTGACGTGCTATTTGATCTTGAAAGTTCATCAAAGACAGCCGAAGATGTTAGAAATTCGCTTTCAAAGGACTTCTATGATTAAGGCGAGGATTTTCCCCATTAGACCGGCGCGACAGGTCCGAATTTTCAAAAGTATAAATTGTGCAATTTTTTCTTAGCACAGCTGCCACAAATATGTAAACCGTATGAAATCAGATCATTTGTGATTCAGACCCAAAGACATGAGGAGATAATCCATTCTGATCCTACCTACCCTAAATTCAAGGTTTTCGCGTACCTCAACTTTTGAGGTAATAAAAGTATTGAAACTAGTCATTCATTCCATACATTTTTATCATAAATGCATGCTAAATACACGCATATCACAATAAAAAAAAATGATTTTCTTCTTGTTACGCCAGACTGGCATCCAAACCTGCAAAACCATAGTTACACTTCCGGTCAAAACGGCTAAAATAGAATGCTTCACTGTAATTAAAGTACAAGTACTTCCCCCCCTCCCCCCGTGACCCAGCATTTCCTTCATGCAGCAGACTTATGCGATGCAAGTACGCAATATATATGAGTGGGAAGCTGGGTCACGGGGGGGAACGATACTCAGTAAGCCAAAGAAGAAGAATGGTCAACAGAAGCAATGTGATCTTCAAGGATTATATTGTGTACCATGACCTTGAAATGAGGTCAAGGTCACATACATATAGTCAAAACTGTCCAGTGTTGTCTGTTATGTAAGTAATGCAAGTCAAAAAAGGGTGAAATGTATACAATGAATCATTATTTCAACGATCAATCTTAGGATAATTTACAATTTATCTCAACAATGACGTCAACGTCAACGTATGTTTAACGTACTTTACATAGACACAAACAGTTGAAAATTCCTTTGTCATGCAAGTTACATGTCATAGTCATAAATGCAAAACAGAAGTCAGTGATCCTTATAACTTTTTAATCATGGGGAAAATTCACGCCTTAAGCATAGAAGTCCTTTTACTTGTTTTAGTCTCTCTGATATTTTCATATCTGACTCAACGTGAAGATGTCAATAAGTTGACGTCTTGAGTCTGACATATCAATACGATTTTAGAGGGAAGTAAAAAATATGATAAATATTGATAATATGGCTATGAGAATTTCCAACAGCTTCGCATTGAACTCGACTTACGTTTCGGAGTTATTAACAAGGGATAGATAGTTAATACGAAAAGCCAATTTCATTCGTATTGGCCTTTTTCTTGTAGACAGAAAAAACTATGCGAAATTTCATTTACTTCAATGAAGATATTTGTCCTATTAGATTTTCAGTTTCAATGGATTTCCGACCTTTCGCTGCAGCTATCTCTTATCGTATATCTTAAGAATATGTGTTGCGAAACACAGCATAAGAGCTCTTTGACTACGTTTTGATTTGGTTGCTTGATTTTGGTTAAACAATCCTTCAAGACACTTTCTAAGTATATAGAACCGTCTCCAGGAAAGAGGGACAAAAGCCACCGGTATACCGCAGATGCTGCAAGCACAGCAGGCCCGTATCCTACTTTGACCAATATCCGTTGGACGCTGCACTGCCGAAAGTTTCATGGCATCTTGACTACGTTTTGAACTGAGAAAATACAAGAAAAGAACATTGTTCCTAATTATTTGCATAAAACGGTGCACGTGCAAAATTTTGAAATATTTTGATGCCATAATTATTACGGAGTTCGAATTTCAAATAAAATGTGAAGAAGACTTCTAGTTATACACAAAAAGATTGAGAATTGCATTTTGGCTTTCAGCTGGTAGCCATACGTTTTCAAAAACATTTCAAATAAATAAAAGAACCTCGTTTTCAAGTTTGATGTACAATCTGACAATATGGTGTATTTCTTGCATCTAGTTTTTGGCAAATAGGGGCTAGGATATACCCCAGTAAAACTATGTCCCTTGATTCTGACTATGTTTGGCTATACGTACTACTTGTTCTTGAAATAAATTATCTCTTAGGGAATAGTTTATGTTCTCCATTGTTCGCCGGCATAATTATATACTGTGGCATGAAGAACTGCAAAAAATTCTGACATACTAATAATCTGAAGGAAATAGTGTATATTCATTCGCGAGGTTATGATAAATATTCATGGTTTGTACATTGAACAGTATTTTTCGAATGCTACCTTCTATACACTCCTTCTTTTGGTCTAATTGTTTTGTACTCGTGTTGCTGTCCATGTGCATTGGGCTAGTAGACCTACTAGCATAATACATTTCAATAACATCACAAACAAGGAAAAATTTTAAAAAAAGATAATTGACACACATTCAATGTAAGTGTGTTTTGTAATATGTCTCTATGTGGTTGGTTGGTTGGTTGGTTGATTTGATGCTTAACGTCCACGGTAAACAACTAAGATCATGTCGGGACGGTCAGTTAACCTAACCACACTATTCCTGGGCAGGCTTAGACCTCCTAAGCGGTTAACCAGTACTAAGTGCACATACTTTCGCCAGTAACTGACAACTGCCCTTCTTGAATCAGCGGAAGGAGAAACGAAAGTATGTGGCCAGACCGGGATTCGAACCCATGTCTCTATGTGAAGAGTTGACAATAACTTTCACGAATATGGCTCAAGTGAGCTATGTCGGTAGGCACCCGCAATTTTGACACTAGGTAGCGACAATGACCTTTCTCAAGACTGAGCTGTCCAATTTGAATTGCAAAACAGTTACCAACCTAATGCAATGTTTGTTTGTTTGTAATAAACCGAAAGTAGAATTCGAATGTAAAACTACATTGAAAAAAAGATAGTTTTGAATATCTGCATTCTGTTTTCGATAAAATTTCCATAGTAAATTTACAACCAAGAGAAATATTTTGAATTAACATCTGACAGAGTGCTAGTGTTCACGCGGTGCAGTACAAAGGGGAAAACGAAGATTGAATATTCATTGACCTTCAATATTATTGGCTAAATTTTGACATACGCGTTATTTGACCGATGAAGTCCTGTGAAATGTGGAACAAAAGTGAAACTATATTCGGCTGCGCCGAGAAAAACATTTACGTTACACAACAGTGACTGTAGTAGGGTTATTGGTTTTTGGCTTTCACTGCATTTTTAAACTGGGGTCTTTAGCACTATTTCCTTATTTTATAGACACACAGTGAGACATCATATAGAGAGAATCTTGTATCTTAGAACTACTAGTATAATGCACCTCAATATCATCAAATAAACATTTCCGTTATACTTCTCTGCAAGCTACGTCACTATTGGCTGATAGATTCTTTTTGCAGCCGGTGCTGCAGTGAATAAACACACACACACACACACACACACACACAAGTTGTTCTGCATGGCATTTTGATTATCTTTTTTTTTTAATTTCTCAAAATATTTTTTATATTTTAGGTTAGAAGCATGTCAGTTTATGGGCCCAATGAGTGACTCTGTTTGTTCACTGTTCAACCTTGACCGAACGATGGAAACTAATAATCGCCTTGGTCGTGTTATACATGGTCCTTATGCTCCCGGGAAACGATCAGTAGGAAATTTTGAAGAAATGGACAGACGGAAAAGGTAACATTTACAAAGTGTATGAATGTAATCAATATGTAAGAATAACAAGGTACCAGGTTTTAGAAATCCTCCTAAAGGCGGCTTAAGTTGGGGGGGGAGGGGGGGGGTGCTATTCCAACTGACGGCTCTATATAAGGGCATGTGATTGCAAGTGTCTACTGAACACCCTACAAAGCACACATAGACACGACTGAACATAGAATCATGATCCATTATAGTAAGACCGAGAAAACTGATTTTCTCCTGTAAGGGGAGAGTCGGGTAACTTCGGACATGCGGGTAAATTCGGACATACCATTGCAAACACAGTGAAAGTCATAATGAGCCGTCTCATCAGGATTTTCGCTCACGGTTTAGCCAGTTATTGTTTTGTTTTAGTTCCAGACAATTGACATATGATGGAAAAATGTCACTGTCCGAATTTACCCGCTGTCCGAAGTTACCCGACTCTCCCCTAATCCGAAAGCGCCACGATAAATGAGGAGCTTAAGGTGTATAGTTACACTTTCAGGGGAAGCACAATTGCCTTTTTTCATTTCTGCTTTCAAGAAAATAATTTCTCCCTATATTCTTTCCTGCAAGAGTTTATGGAGAAATTGTTTCCTTTAAGAGTAAAACCCTTTGCGGAGCAGTTGGCTTTGTCCAGGACAGCAAAACAGTATAACATAAAAGTTGTCCGCCTCAGAAAAGCGTATCTATACACCTTAAAGCTTCATTTCTTGTAATATTAAGCTTTTGATGACATGCGTTACAAAACTTACGATAATATTTTTGCATTTAGCTTGCATTACAAAGTGTGCATGCATGAAAGCTTCTTCATAATTAGTAATTAATTCATTATAAATCATATATCAGTACTTACGTATCTAAAAGAAGATGCATGTTGAAATATTTCATAAAGTATTATCTTATACAGTCATGCACGTTCATGACAGTCATGTAAACCAAGTTTATGATTTAGTAAAGACAAGAGCTTGTCCAAGAATGGAACAACATTTCACCAAGGACAATCAGGAACCTGGTAGGAAGCATGAGGAGACGATGTAAAGCTGTCATGACCAGCATTGGGTCACATACTCAATATTAATCCTATATATACCATCTTGAATTGTTAGCTTTTTTGACAAACTTTGAAAATAACACATTTTATCAAAATCTCTAGTTTAAATGGTCATCCTACTTAAAATTTAAAAACCATGTAAAACACAGTAAAAACGGGAACACTTTTGTCTACAACATTGAAGAAATCACTAATTGAAATGTATAAAAAAAATCATATTTTTGGTGCTTAGCAAACTTTGTGTAGTAAATACTATTCATTCAAGTATCAAGTATTGCCATTGATGCAATTTGTAGAGCATGCCTCAAGGCTCCGGATAAGGTTGGTTACGGGGCTAATTCTGATATTTTTTTTTCTTATTTTGCAACGGAAACATATGTTGTGACCCCTAATTCGAACCGTCTCAGCGAGGAACCGTCTCAGAAAGGCGGTTCTTATGGGAAGGGTGTGTGTGTGGGGGGGGGGGGGGGAGCTCAGCCTATCTTTTATGGAGAAACATGAGAAAGTAGCCCGAATTAACAGTCGTCACTTCTTGTCTGCAGCACTGAATTGCCTAATTTCCCTTTTTACGACGGGAGATGTGTTCGAAATATTCTGGCTTTGGGAATTTTGATACCCTTCTTTTTGGCAAAAAAGGGAACTTTAATAAGCTTAAAGCGTATCATTTGATTATTGTTTTAAATGTTCTTATTCTGTTGTAAAACATGCTATTACTTCCGTAGGCTAATAGAGGACCTATACAGAAAAGAAAAACTTCTAGAAAGACTTAAATCTGTAATAGAGGAGGCACAAGACAATATGCAACAAGAAAGGTGAGTCTTGAACCCCGGAAGATCTCATTTGATAGTTGTGGTAGATGGAGAAAATTATGACCCAAGTTACTGGTAGCGCTAATAATAGCCTATTAAATGTATGAGGTTTTCCCTGTTCTGTTTGAAAGAAATATAGCTGTACTGTGATTGGACAAAATCATTCTATTAAAGGTTTACACCCTCAATATTTCTATTAATTTTATAATTTCTCACAAAACATTATATCCTAGGCATGATATTGATTGCTATTAAAAGTACATTTATCTGCCAAATTTACGATTTGTGATGGCCACTGAAAATAGGAGAATTTAAGAAAATAAACAAAAAGAGCGGCAATAGCGGGTCGCCATTCCCGCCAAAAATGAAGACTGGATACGCCCAGCAATCATAGTTAATCAGGTGAAAGTTATATCATGAATAATCTTAAGCCCTTTCTTTAATCGTCTTCATACAGTTATTGGCTGAAAAGAACTCACGTGCACAGATTAGAGTTAATGCTATTGTAAAGTTATTTACTCCACCAATCATAAAATTCAAAACATGCTTGCAGAAACGCCTGTGGGAGTCAATCAATTTATGACGACAAAATATTCGTGAATATTCAAGAAGGGTATGCATTGATATATCGTCTCTGCCTCTGTAACAAAGAGGTTTTCGCTGAAGATTTTTTGAACAAATCTTAATTATGTTGCATACAACTAACCAGTTTCATAATTTTGTGATTACTTCGTAATGAAATACGAGGGAGTATACCTTTAAACTGACCTACAGAGTAAGGGACATGGCTCTACATAGGGCATGGTTTCGCACACGGACATGATTTCTTTGTATGCTCCATTCGTCTTATCAGCCGCGACACGACAAAACCAACAAAGTGGTTGTGCGGCCAGCACAGACTCAGATCTGCCTGGGCATCCGCCCAGTCTGATCAGAGTCTTTGCTGTCCGCATGGAGGTAGCTTAGACCCTTAGCTACCCTTTAAGCGCTTAGTGAAGTGTCTGATCAGACTAGGCGGGTGCCCGGGCTGATCTGAGTCTGCGCTGGGCGCACAACCACATTATTGGTTTTCTTACGTCGCGGCTCATATGTCTGAACATCACTGTGCTCTTTGAATGTCGATGTTTCAAATTTTGTGACATCACTTTCGCATCCACTGATATACGAGCAATTTTGCGCCAATATCTTTAACATTTTAGATAAAACTCGAAAAAGTTTAATAGTTTTATAAGAGGCAAAATAACTATTAGTATTTTGTCATAATTGGAATCATGTACGATTAATGGCATTATCTTTTGCTCTATTCAGTACACAAAGTTTACAAATTATCATCACTTCGCGGACTGCATGGCTGCAAGCGGTTCTCCATGCCCCGCGTAGTGAATTTCAACCCCTGCTTTATAAGAAAAAACGAAGTTCAGATATTATTTTCAGCCGTCATTTCATTTAGTCGTAAGTCTTCTATCAGAATTGGCGCTCGAGTGTGATGGAATTAACAACATATTTACATTGACTGAAGAACAAGTGCCTCAAAATCAAGTAATTATATAAAAATCGCTGTTTCCGCGTTTATAAAAGGAACAAGCACTGACATTATAATACTACCAGACAAACTAAACATAATGATAATGTATCAGTTGTAGTTTAGTCGTTTTTTGATTCAATGGTCCTAAAATGTGTAATCAAATTTCTTTCGGTTGTTTAGTTTAAATCTTATTTTATTTGTATAAACATAAATATACTGAACAAAAAAAGAAACGTTACATGTACATTCAATGCACGTTTTCTTTGAACTGAATTAAGACTTTACCAATTTTATTTTATACCTAACTGCCAAAAAGTATCCGTATGTAAGAAGATGAATATCACAACATAAGCTGCGAGATTAAAGTCTCCAGATCAGTTTGATTCAATGAGGGGTCAGAATTTGAAAGTGCTATTTCGAGGTGCCTTTTGAAGACCCGTGTTTCACTCAAGTTGTCAGCCCATTTGAGAAAGTCACTTCTGAAACGTTTATCAAGCACTAGTTGTTACGAAAACGGTCCAACCGCCGCTTCCAAAGGGTTGATCAGTGAAGCACAAGGCATGGAATATCGCTTTTCATGACACTTGACTCTGACTTTCATGCTATGCACTGAAATTCCCATAGACAATACAAGGTGACATACCACGGACAATTAACCAGTTTGATCAAACTTTTTCATCATGAACCATTGTCTGAAGAAGCTGGAATAAGATCAATGAAATAAACTTGAAAATTTTATTGAAACGTACTGGTTAATCGGAGTAAATGATTTGCTATACTTTTAATTGCAAGGGAGACAATTTCAAAGACACATTATCTTTAACAGCTTCTTTCTTGAGCTCCTGGTTAAGTCTCATACGGTTCATAGGACTTCTTATTGGCAGTTACAAGGCAAATCCGAGAGTGCAAAAATTTAAGCGCTTGCGCATGCGCATCGAGCGTTTCACGTTGTCAGTGGTGTTTTCAGTCAAAGTGGAATAATTCTGTAACAATTGATGCAAATCGCAAACCGATTAGTTCATAAGGTTGTCTGACGTCTGACACGTGGGAGGAAAACGTGGCATTATTTGAAAATAGTGTTCTTTGGCTTAAAATGCATGAATTAGCTATGTAACGTTTCTTTTTTTGCTCAGTATACATTTACAAACATTTCTGAAACTAAATATTTTATACAAACGGGATTCAGAAGAAAGTCAATTGACTTTTTTTCAAATCTATCCCAATCTTGCAATAAAAGTAATGCTTATATAAAAAGTGATTTGATATTCATTTGTTTGCCAAAATAAATGTCCACAGACATGTCCACATACAAAAATATCATGTGGAACGGCAGCACAATGAACGGCGCGTGTTATGCATGACGTTCAAATCTGGGACCGAGTGCACAAAGCAAATGCAAGCGTACGCCTGACGTACGTCCGTCGTAAAAAATTGGCAGAAATTTAATCCGTGTGTACAACCGAGGCGTGTCGTAAACTAAGTCGTAAAACAGCTTCTAAACTCACAAATCGCCTCGTGCACTTGGATTAAAATACAGTCGTAGTACATACCTAGTTGCGCCGACGTTCGTAAGGTACGCTGGCGTAGTTTACGCTTCCTTTGTGCACTCGACCCCTGAACTCATTGATCTTTAGGTTCCATTTTCTGGAAGGGACAAGGTATGTCGTAGTAGGAACAAACAGGCAATAGGTCGCAAGCTTCGTCAGCTAATGGGCCGGCAAAAGTCATAGCATGTGCGAAGCCATGTCCCCTTCCTCTATTTGAATGATGTGTCCAGTCCCAAGGCTGATATTGTTTGGAAATGGTTATAAAAGCACATTTAGGCTAAGATCTTGTATGATTTTGTATTTTGAATTTATATAACAAGGAACAAGGAAAACAACGAGGTTTGAAATAGGTCAATAGTCTTATATTCTCTAACCCTATTTTAACCCTATACATAGTCAAACATTCCATAAAAGTACAAATTAACATGTTTCTTTTGTCATTTTGCACCTACACGCCGTATAATGATATCATTCTCTCCCGTAATCGTGTTTTCCTCACAACGGTTTATATTCTGTTCCCACAACAATACAAGTTAAGCCATACAATGGTAATGACGCCCATAGGAAACCAGTGTGCTTTATTAATCTGTTCAATGGCATAATTGCAACAAACCAAACCTATATACAGAGTGGCTACGTGAAAACGCGATGAGCACAACAGATTGTTAAACTTGGTTACGAAACCACAACACAATAAATTAAGTGAAGCAGCGATAATACTGCCAGTGGTTCTTTAAGAAATGTTGGTATAAGAATAGAATTGGAATTCTTCAGATGTGCTACATTGTACATACATATTTTGAGACAGAATCGAAATATATGTTGATTTTACATTTTTTCCTTCTATATACCCTTTTTACTGGAACAATCTTTGAAATACATGTTCATGTATAAACACAAATTATTGCATCTTGTTAATTCAATAAATGTTTTGAGTATGTTGTCTAATAAATAGAAATGGAAAAAAACAAATGACCATAAAAAAGAGAAACATAACGGGTTAAATGGTAACACATGTGTCATCTTCAACATGTTTAGAAAGAGAAGCTGTAATCTCAACTTAGGTTTCCACAATTTTTTCAGAAAGAGAAGCTGCAATCTCAACTTAGGATTCCACTGCAAGACGGAACAGTATTCACAAATAGCCGATATGTACAACTGGCTTCAAAGTTCTATGAGTCCTGGAAGAAGAAAGAGATCTACACGCAATGAAAAGTTGATTTCTGATTGATGGTAAAAAGTCATTCCAATGTCTTTTATTAATTTAATCATTATTGTTATGTCAAAAGTTACATGACTTGTAGAAAGCCCGTGTCCTACGCCATAAGCAACCCTGCCTAAAATCAGTCAGGTCAGGGTATGTGCAGTCTGTTTCTTTTCTTTGTTTTACATGGGACAAAGTAGAAAAAGGCTCATGGTGCATGCCGAAAGCTTCTCTTATCTGGTTGTTAAAATTAGTTTTAGTCGAAAATGAAATGATCCGTCATTTGCATTGTGTGAAATTTTAGATTTGTGGCAAAGCAAAACAACGGCGATGTTATATTAGACGGCAGCTCATTCCCCTTCCAGCAGTGGATGCTAGTAAACTAAATTTCAAGCGTGTCATTAAGACAAAATCTTAAGCTTATCGAATGTATTGGAATATATACTCCTCGCCAAAAGTTTAGCATACTGTATAGATTATTAGCGTTAATAGCAATTGAATTTTAACTTTCTGTTGATGTTAATATTTACTGTCACCAACCCCAAAGACTAAACATAGTTAAATTAACAAGTTTGATTTGAATATGGGTAACAATTGCAAAAAGCGAGCATAGACGTATGTGTCCAAAAAATATATCGTAATGGTTGTAATGCGCTGTGACTTTCTTGTTATACCAATTTAACGTTTTGTAACACTAAATGTTTTTGGCGAATACGAAATTATTGCTTTTATAATCATTAAATCGAAGCATTCATTCCCCTCCAAAATATTCATTTCTGGGGAATTTATTTCTGTGCTCGCTTTGTGCAGTACCTACTCAATTCAATTTTAATCTGATGTTTTATATTTCTTAAACATTGGTCTTGATGACAGAACGCATTTGTTATCGTACTGAAAATTAGAACTGCATTATTTTTATTTCCTATAATCCTGGTACTTTTATTTAAAAATATGCTAACCTTTGGCGAGGAGTATACTTCATGCATGTGTTTTATTAGCCTTTTAATTTTACATTCGACGACAAGTATAGACAACAGTTAACAATACGACAATAACATTTCACATGTCCTTTGGCTGGCGCAATTACATTGTAACACTTTAGGTAGTCGTATTTGATACAACATGTAGTTCTGTACAAATAACCTTACCGGATCATCAAGGGGTGCGTTCTGTATTCTTCCTTCGGCGGCCGACGGTGTCTTTGGCAGACGATTGTAGCCTCTGGTGCCGTTCGGTAACCATTAGTAGCCATGTTGGTGGTTTGTCGGCCACCAATTCTGCCAAAAGAGCTTGGGCAGCTTTGGTGGATTAGTGATGATGTAAATATAAAAATTTGAGCCGCGACACGAGAAAACCAACAAAGTGGTTGTGCGCCCAGCGCAGACTCAGATCAGTCTGGGCGTCCGCTCAGTCTGATCAGAGTCTTTGCTGTCCGCATGAAGGTAGCTTTGTCCCATAGCTACCCTTTACGCGCCTAGGGAAGACTCTGATCAGACTGGGCTGATCAGTCTGCAAAGACTGATCTGAGTCTGCGCTCGGCGCTTAACCACTTTGTTGGTTTTCTCGTGTCGGGACAAAGCTGCCTTCATGCGGACAGCGAAGACTCTGATTAGACTGGGCGGATGCCCAGGCTGATCTGAGTCTGCGCCGGGCGCACAACCACTTTGTTGGTTTTCTCGTGTCGCGGCTCAAATGGCTTCCAACAGCACCATCGGTCACCTTTTGGTACATACTGTGGTTGCCGATTGGGGTAATTCTGAACGAACCCAATGACGTATTGCTTTCGGCCGGATAAGAAAGAGGTCCTGTTAAAAACAGTTAGGCATCCCATTCATTCACAACGGTTAGTTTTTATCAAAAATTAAACTACTGAAAAACCAAGTTATCTTCATTTATGATCGGAAGTTGAGTCCTAACACAGATTTGGTAGGCAATATATATATATATATATATTTTTTTTTTTTTTTATTTTGGGGGGGGGGGAGCATCGAAAAACGTGGTACGCTTCATAGTCTGTTGATCTTTGTTACTTTAGTCCAGAACAGTTTGTCACAAGTGATTTGTCCAGTATACTCAGTTAAAGTTACCGCAAAGGCAGCGCTGAGTAGAAAGAGGAGAAAGGGGTGGGTTGCTGGCTTACAGGCGACAATGCTGTCACATGACGTGTCAATAAAAGCTAAACTCCGATTTTCGTTCTGTGCTCTTTGTTTCCAATTTAAGGACAATCTTCTTTATTTATTTTTTTGTGCCACATAAAAGACATTTTTGCTTGGCATTACTGCTAAAATAGTGATTGCTTGGAGATCCGACCAGTCACGTCAAATTCTATCGGACCTGTATTATTGCAGCTATGAAGCTACCTACAGCCATCATCAAGTTCGGACAATATTATCTAATTATGTCATGATAAAAAATCTTTAGCATGTCACCTGACAGCCTTAATATATGTTCCAGAATAATGATGATACCATTTAAAGCAACAGAAGGCATAAGAACCATATTTATTCAGTTATATAACGGGACTGTTAACTCTTCCAAAATTACCGCTAATGTATAATAAATCAGTCTTGTATAATTCAGCTATAAAATGGGGTGTTCTCTTCCAAAACAATAACAAAGATCTGGATCCGTCTTGTAAGACGGATCTGGGTCTTTGGAATTGTTTTGAACTGCAGAAAATGTCTTATAATCGAAGAAGTATAGTACAGTATATATCGAAGAAGGGTTTAACACTGTTAGAACATAACTTCATGAATTCTGACATTCTGAAAACTTCAGATAAAACTGATAACCATGCTTCTATGTGTTTCCTGTATGCCGTTGCTTTTTCCCATTAACTGACTTTTACCTGACATAATTTTGCGCAATCCCTAATTTGACCGGTGAGTGTTGAATTAACACTCAAAGTGCAAAAAAAAAAAAAAACGGAAAAACGTTTGCTAAAATGCAAACAGCGTAGATCCAAATAAGACGGCAAAAATGAACCGCGTCCTACGCGTCTACCCTGTTTACCCTCTAGTATTTGACTTCTTGATCATAAAGATTGGACGAATTTTTCCTTTATTTTACAGGCTTAAATTTAGTTAACTTTTCAGATGGTTAAACCTCTGATTGTAGATGGTAGACATAAGAACAATAGAAATTATGTTTTTACTATATGTACCATTATACTATTCCGACACCTCACTGTTTCTTTGAACCGAGTCTTCCGGAGCGGCCGTTGTTTAGTGGTTTATGCGCTGCCAATTCAGGGATCGCAGGTTAAATCCCCTGCTCCTCGTGTCTTTCAGATGAGACTCAGTTAAACCGAGGTCGTGTCTTCATATGACCTTTGTGTTGGTGGGACGTTAAAGCCGAATTCACCCACTCACTCACTGGATCCAGTCTCAAATGTTAATACGTCTCTTTTTTTTCTTTTTTTCATTCTGAAACTGTCAACAGACCTAGTGCAGGTCATGTTTTTATTGATCAATCTGAGTTTCGTTGTTGTTTTCTAAAGATACAAACAATGTCTTTGTCGAATACAGTTGCCTTGGCAATTCAGAACCAGCTCCCTAACCAGCAGCGGGATATTGGCTCTGAATATTCAAGGAACATCCAATTGACAAAGGGCTTCATTCACTTCATTAGAAATAAAAGGAACTCCCAAAAGAATTTCTATTGCCATTTCATCTACTGACTCTGCATAAACAAAGTTTTACAGCTTCAAGAGAGCAAATAATTTAAATCAACATAAATTATAAGTCACAAAAAGGGACATTGTTTCTTCTAGCACAAAAGCACGTGCGGAGAATAAATAAGTTCCTACAAAAACATCAGTAATTCCTCGGAGGATATCTGGAACCACGTTATACGAAACTTTTCTTTTACTGACGACAGATTTCTGTTTGTTTTATTTGCTTTTAACTCCTCTGCGAAACAGCGAATAGAATATGGATGAAAATAGAGAAGCTAAAAATGTAAGCGATATATACTCCGTCAAAGAACAAACTTGAATGCTAATAACATTTGAGCCGCGACACGACAAAACCAACAAAGTTGCATGTGCGCCCAGCGAAGACTCATATCAGCCTGGGCATCCGCCCTGTCTGATCAGAGTTTTCGCTGTGTGCTTAAAGGCTTGCTAAGGGTCTAAGCTAGCTCCATGCGGACAGCGTGACAATTTGTTGTTTTTGTCGTGTCGCGGCTCATTTTATTTGTTCTGGAAAACTTAGATTCACACATTTCGTGATTTGAAGTTGATCAGATATTCATTCGCTCGATTCAGGTAAAACTTCTTGTCTGAGAAATTGACAATGCTAAACACTTGTTCTGCAGTGGTCAGGCGTCTCTATAATGAAAACTAAGAAAAATGTCAATTTTCGGACTCAGGTATAAATTATCTTATTTTAAATTGAAAGGGAAAACGTACGGAAACGATCTTTGTCTTGAAAAGCAGTATTCGAAATATATCAACACAATATCTTTTACAATTGTGGCGTTGACGTGGAGTGTTTTCAAGCATAGTTTCAGTATTTCTGCTGCTAGAAACACACTCACTGTGCAAAAAAACGACCACAGCTTACTGGACGACGCTTACATCAGTGCATGAATCCTTTAATCACGCTATAGGACCCTGACCTTATGCAATGTATTTTTCGAGCAAACATGGCGGACACTGTCAACACGCCGGGAGTGGCCTCTCCGAACGAAGGTAAATTTAAAAGCTTTTATGTCTTATTTAGATAGTCATACTCATTTAGGTTTTAAGAAATAAGTTAGTTTTCCTATCTGACGTCTTGATTTAACAAATACTGGCTAGATTGTTGCATTTTAGTTTCGAGTGGCATAAACATGTGCTTTGCTCACCATTTTTATCGACGGCATATTTTATAAAACACATAAATACAGCGAACTAAAAATATTGATCAGGTTATTCATTGCATGGGCTAATAAGATATTCAAGACAAAAGATGTTTTCTTTAAATATGGTCCAAAAGAAATGTTTACTTACGAGAAAAACAACATTTTAGTCCACTGTACACAATCAAAATGTTCCCCAGCCCTGGTCAGTAATTTCGAGCATGGTCACATTCCATTGAACGGGTATTCTGAGTAATAAAGGAGTGATTTTATGATGAAAATTTTGAACGGGTATTCTGAGCGAGGGCAATCGGAGAGAATGCACATTCTTTTAGCAAAAAAAAAATAATAATAATAATAATAATAATAAGAACATCACTATGCGAAACTATATCGGGAGCTAACTCACAAGAAACGTGTTCTACCCAAACCTGTAAAAAATAAGATGAATTGCTAATCGCAACCCCTGTTGACAACTTCTGCTGTTATAAAAATATAACCTGTCAAGCTTTAATGCCTCTCTCTCTCTCTCTCTCTCGCTCTCTCTTTCGCTCTTTGCTTATGCATTTGATTTTCTCTATTGAGATCAGAGGTGTGAAGACTGGACGCCTTGTTAGTTATGGTACCAAAATACCTTCTATAAAGACTTTGGTACCGGCTTTTAGACTACCTCATACTTCAATCGCAGTTGAACAGTTGCAGCATTTGCACGAGTTGTCTTACCATAGATTGTTCAAACAAGTAGACACTCTATAGGACTGGCAAAAATCTCTTCAATACTTTGTTACTTTGTTAATTGTGTAGGACGCGTCAGCTCACTGGTCAGTCAAAATAACATTTTAGAATACGTGCTTTGTTATAATCTTGTTTGTTTGTTTGTTTGGGTTGAGGCTTTACGTCCCAGTAAACAGTTTTTCAGTCATGTCGGGACGCTTTCCTTGGTTGAACCAGTAGCCTACTAAGCAATAAGGGTAAAGTGACTTGCTCAAGGACACAACATCGTCTCCCCTGGTGAGAATCGAACCTGCGACCTTGCGATCAAGAGTCCGGCACTCTACTAACTGAGTTAGCGGTGCTCCCTTGTTATATAATCTGGGCTATTGTGAAAACTGTATGCGTACGGGGGCATTAATGTACTGGTCTCGATTTTCTTGGTCTAGTTAAGGGGAAGCGCACACAAACATCGACAGCACTTTAAAAAAAAGGTCTTGGAGAGCTGAACATTTTGCAACAATTTTCATGAAAATCGGTCCAGCAGTTTAAGAGATATGGCCTTCTGAACATTTCAAAATGGTTATCTATGGCGGCCGCCATTTTGAAAGCATGGTCACGTGACCAAATTCGGAAAATGCTTATTTACAGTAGTAGGTAGAGTTTTTCCACTCAATTTAGGTAAATCTTGATTATATTTAATACAAACACTTACTGGCGACTTTTTTTGCACCAGAACGGTAGTTATTTTATATTTTTAATTGTGAGTTTATGACGTCATTTACTCACAGCCTCGTTCTGAACTCAGACGATCAAAATTTTATAACTTCTGTAACTCAATACAATCTTTCGATACTCGGAATACCCGTGCAGTATTTGACTCAGAATACCCTCTCAATGCAAATTATGCGCTCAAAATACCCGTCCAGTACAGCTCGAAAAAACTGAGCTGTTTTGCACGCGGTTTTGGAACTTTAAGTATGTGTACAGTGAACAAAATCAGTGATATTTTCAAATCTTCTACAAGGTATCATTTACTTCTTTTTCGTTTTACTAAGTAGAATCAAATAGACGTTTATTGACAAAGAATACGTGCAAAATTTAACTTCTGAAGACGTTTTTTTGCTCTTTAAAGATGACCAAGTAAATGCAGAATATGTGAGCAGAGCCATGCGATCACATTTCTGGGTTAATTATGTTGCACATACCAGTCGACTGAACGAAAATTGCATGCACTTACAAGGTCTAGACACAGACCGAGCTTAAAATGCATTTTACTTGGTCCTACGTGAGAATAAACGCAACTTACATCAGTAGAATCTCCAGTGTCATCATCTGTTATCCTCGCGTCAGCCATTTTGTTTGCTCGAAAAATACATTGCATAAGGTCAGGGTCCTATAGCGTGTTAATGGCTTCTTTCATTATTCATTCTCAGAGAAGCGTAACGTAATACCATTACTGCAGAAACTGAAAGACAGACGTGAATTCTTTTTGGTATATCTCCAAATCAGTTTGCTAGCAAATTTACTAATATACACCTGAACATGTGCAAAACATCTAAAACTTTAGTCAAGTGAAAATTCGTTTTGTTGTTGTTGTTTTCTTATCTGTTTTACGGTCCTTTCAAGAATATGTCATTTATATCGAGCCGATCGTTCAGCAGAGGTGGGCGAAAACTTGAGCTCCCGGGGAACAACTTACAGACCTTCCGATAGCAGAACATGGCTTACACACTTGTGCGCCGAGCAAGACTCTAACCCACAGCGGGGAGAAACCTAATGTTTAAGAATCAGTCTTTGAATTGACTGCCATATAAAAGCAAATTATAGTATTCTTTCTTCTGGCTTTTTTAACCAGATATTGTCAGGGTCACTGATGAGGCTTGAATACCCGAAACTTCGAAGTATGCCCCATGTTCCTTCTTTTGAATGTGTGCTCTGCTCTTGAAGGAACTCTTTAAGATTTTAGTTTGCATGACCAGCCTGGTATTGTTTTCTGATAGACCAGTCTGTTATATTTAGCTCGAAACCAGTGAAAAAACTGATTCAATTCGACTTTCAAACCCAGTTTTGTTCTTCTTTTACAGATGATCAGAGAGTACGTCATCAAGAATTCATCAGGCCTGTGTGCAAGCTTTGGAAGAAAATGACAGCGTACCTGCGGTTTATATCTATTCATTAGGTTTCTGTCCTTTGATGCATGGTAGTTACTCTAGACATAAATATTTAGACAAGTCAGCCATTGTTGCCGGAAAACTCTAGATATTGGGACAGATAGGTCAAAGCAAACAATGCAGTCCCAGATCACAAGGAGCACTCAGGGTTCGAGGTTATAAAACTTGAGTATAATCTCAAACTCAAAATAAAGCACACTGATTGGCTGCTTCCGAGCATGTGCTCGGAAGCAGCCAATCAGTGTGCTTTATTTTGAGTTTGAGAATGTACTCAAGTTTTATAACCTCGGGTCCTGATCTGGGTCTACACTGCTTGTCATTCCATCTGCATCTTTTGGACGCATTACTCCTTTAAAAATCAAACTGTTCATTTTTTATAAAAAATACGGTAATTAGGTGGCCCGATTTTTTTAGAAATTTTAATGTTTAAATGGGTCTCTTCCGCCCTCCATGTTGGCTATATTCCTTATAGCCTGCCAGTGGATTGTTCTGCGGCTATTTGGAAACAATGCAGAATGGAAACGTCTGATCTGGGTTTGATTATGTATGAAAGTATGATGTTACGGATATAAAATTTATTTTCCTGGATATGATTCTGTGATTAGTTTGGACATCATGGTGTGCGGCTGATGAAGTGCAATCTGAATACACCTCTCAGACAGAATGCAGCCAATTACCCTGATATACATGCAAGGGGCAAACGAAAGCAATGGGAACCAAATGTTAATCGACTCGTATAGATGCGTTATGAATTGCTAATAAATGACACGGTGGAGTTTGTATGCGCTGTAGAGTATGGTAAAGTATCTTGTGTCCTTGAAAAGTAAGTTTAACATTTTTTGATAAACGCCCGATTTGGACAAACGTCTTCTACTGCTTAATGAAGAGCGTTTGCATTACCTCGACCATTTTAGAATATTAGGAAGCCCATAAGGCAGGATTTACCTTTCAAGGACACGGAATGTAGAATGGCGCATACTTAGCATAAAGCACTCCGCATACAAAACTCCATAGTCTTATGTATGTCGCATCCATCAGTGTTATGTTTGACGTATGATAGTCTATGAGGCATCAATTACGTCGATTAACAGTTAATTTCCCCTGGAAACACTCGCGGTCACAAAAGAATAACCATTCATATAAAATATACTGCTCACAAAAAGTAGGGGATACTTGCCATAAAAGCCAGTGAAAAAATAAATAATAATGGCTCGGTTAGATTATTATTGTTTATTGATAGAGAACTATTCAAGTGACAATATTCAGCTGAAAGAGAAACAGTCACAGCAGGTCACGTGATATAGAGCAACACATAAAGGACCATGGCGTTTACACCTCAATTTAGCATCGGCGAAAAAAATCTTTTGGACCCTAAGATTCTGTGAATATTTAAACTTTTCATAATTTTCGCAACTGAAAACATCCACTTTAGCAGGCTTAACTGCGTTATTTAAGGTGTAGGGCTATTGCAAAAGTCACCATTGATGAGACAATTCACCTCGTAATAGCATTGTTTACGCCTACCATTTCGTCCTGTGATAAAACCGCTTGAAAAAATATCTGCATGTTGTAAACTGAGGCATTAGGAGTCTGTCTTAATAAACTTTGCATAAAAATGATAAGTAAATTGCTGTGCTGGATCGGTGCCAAATTTGGGTAACGACCCTGTTTCTACTTTCAATTTACTCTAGGTCACGTGACAAGCTTAAACGTATCAATATTCATCGTGAAAGTCTCTATGAATATTTGTTTTATAAATTATGATAATCTAATATTCATTTACTTATTTTTCCTAATTCTTCTTTTTTTTAATGTCTTAATATCCCTTGCTTATTTTGAGCAGAATATATTTAGAGCATTCTAGAAAACGGAGGATCATATAGCCAGTCTATGGAACTGGGATGGCGGCACAGTTCCATCACAGCCACGTCGTGTTTGGGACGTTTTTAGTCGTGACTTTGCATCATCCTCGATACATTGTGGACCTACTGGTTGGCTGCTTGATCTCTGTCGGTAAACGTTCAAAGTTTTCCACAGCTTTACAGAGGGAACAACTTACTGTGACTTCCTATTGCTTCCATGGACTTTCTGAAATGGGGTCCATTCCTAGAGGAAAAATTTTGTTCCTGAAGGGGCAAAATCTTTCCTTTAGTTGACCCCAATGAATAGATGAATGGGTGGATGACTTGCGATTTTACGTACTTTTCAACAGTTTTTCAGTCATCAGGACGATGGGAGGGAGAAAATGTAAGGTTATGTCCCGTTTACAATTGAAAAGATTTCCGCCTCCGGGAACTGATCTCCGAACCGCTAGATCAGCAGGCCAGCACTTATCCCACCGAGCCACCGGGGCTCCCGACCCCACTGCAAATGAAGCAAAATGGCAAAGTGCACAGTTTCTTTCCTTAAAAGGTTATTGAGTACTTTAGTAAGATGAACACCATGAGTGAATTTGTATCAGACTATTCCCGAGTAAGCGCATAATGATGAAAAACGCCAATGCAATGACATTGTTTCACAAATGTATGCACACTGCACTGTAGCTGCGTGAAAAGGTACCATGCGACATATGCGAAGAAGACTCAGATCAGCCCCCGCCTCCGTGCAGTCCGATAAAAGCCTTCCCTATTCACCTGCGCAATCTATGACTTCTGGATAGTCAAAGAGAAGCGTGAATTCTCTGATCAGTTTTTATGTAGCTGCCTAGACTGATCTGAAATTTTTGTACGCATATGAGCGAAGGAACTATGCTACTTTTGAATTCTAACTTTCTGACATCATCATCATTCCTATGTAAAATTTATTTTCATATAGATGTACATGTACCTGTTCTGAAAGAATTTTGCTTGACATACGGGTGTTATGAAGTGTTTTCTTTTCTTTTCTTGTCCCCTACCTCCCCCCATCCCCACCACCAACACACTGACCCACCCCCCTATAACATCAACCTCAGTAAAACAGTTCTACAAGACACCGATCATAGTGTGTGTTTTATTTCTGAACTCAAGATGTGTATACTTCTAATAGAGGATCTTACATGAGTGCTCATGTATTATTGAATTTATTAAACGAGTTGGGAAAAGAGATAAGATGCGAGGCTCTGCCGAGCATCTTATCGTTTTCACCAACGAGTTTGATAAATTCAATAATACAGGAGCACGAATGCAAGATTCTATTTATCATATGGCACTAAATTCGCATTTTATTAGCAAAAATTGCACTTAAACGTCATGATTTCGCCATTAGAAAACGCGACGTTTTAATGGACGTCTACGTATAACGTTACGACGTAATTTGCATATTTAATCCACTAGTGGATTATCGTTTTTAATGCATGGCTTTATTACACTCTCAGAAGCGACGTCATATGATAAAGTTTTTTCCGCCATTTTTTACAAATAGAAACAACTTCCTGTAACTTCCTGTTTGCTTCCCTCAACGACGCACTCCTTCCAAAAATAGGTTCTACTCTTAAAAGAATTTGCTGTTATGGAAGCGATTTTTTCCTATAAGAATTGATCCTGAAAAGGGAGGTAAATGAAAATGACAGAGTTGCTTCCCCTCAAAGTGTATCCATTTACCTTAAATGTAGCAGTGTCCCGTAAGATCCCTGTGCGATTTCAAAGCCTGTATCATATTGCTTCAGTTATAAAACAGGGGTTTTCTCGTCCAAAATGATCACAAAAATCCAGATCTGTCTTTTAAGCCGGATACAGTCTATCACTCTCCCCTTTATTTACTTCCAAATCGTGGAAGTAATTATGTGTATTTGATATGTGTGCTTATCAGATTTTAACAGCTGTTTGCTGGGGAAAGTGAAGTACTGGATATAGATTTTTGGAACTGTTTTAACAGGGAAAAGCCACCTCATAGCAGAATTTCATAAGACTGATTTTGATGTTTGGGGTTATTCTAGAAATGGAAAAACACCGCTTTAAAGCCAAATAAAGATAGTACGCAAATGGAATTGGATACAGAAGAAAATTCTTCCTCTGCCCAGCACACTTTATCCAGTCATCAAGTAATCACTTTCTCAGCAATTTGCAATTCTGGTTAACATTTCCTTAAAGATATCGGTTTACTTGCCATTCTCAGTAAACAAAGGAGGTAACTATTAAAGGCCTAAATAATCCTGCTCATCTGCGCAATCTGATCAGAGCCTTTGCTATCTGCACACATTTTGTGTGGACCCTAAGAAATCTACAGGCGTGAAATGAAAGCTGTAACTAGACCACAAAGATTCACTGTCTGGTTTGAGTTTTCACTGTTTACAGATGCATTATTAAAGCAACCTTTTTGCATGACACAGCTCTAGTTTTAGATTTAGATCTTCACTGCTCGTCCCTATGATTTGAGACAGCTGGTAGCTCATTGTTAACTTAGCAAGCTGCTTTGTGTCTTTTCCCAAAGTACTTTTAGCTGCTGCCTACCACTATTTAAAAATGACCAAAAAATTAAAAGAAGCCACTTATTTTAGAGAACTAATGCAAACTTAGTATGGGGCCATCACTTGAATTCTAAAAAATGTTAGAGATAGCAGAATGACAACAAAACAGAAAATGTCATATCAATCCTATTAAATGCCCTGGTGGGCGCTGCAGTTTATAAAAGACTGAGGCGCTATTTAAAACCTACATGGTAGTAAATCAGCCACTACCGAAATACTTCTCATTTATAAATATAGAGTAATATATAGTGAGTGAGTGAGCTCAGGTTTAACGCCCCACCAACAACAAGGTCTTATGGAGTTGGGACCTCAGTTTAAAGTCTCATCCGAAAGACCAGAGAAGTGGGGGATTGATCTTCCAACCCCTGGATTGGTATAAATATATAGTATTAAGGCAATTTACTTTAGGAGGAAGCATTAAGATTACTATTTCCTTTTTCGCCTCCCTTCTCAACAGGGGTCAACTGTTTAAGGAACCAAAAGCAAATTCTTCCATTTAAAGAAGACCCCATCAGAACTCTTATACATGTACACTGGTAATTGTTTTTTATTGTTTTGTTTTTTGTTTTGTTTTTCAACTTAATTGATGGCATATGTGAACACTACCTCTTTTGCTGTTTGGTATACGATTCCTCATTACCTAAAAGGGAGCCTTAATCAGATGACTTGAGGTACAGGCTAAACTAACGCTATCAAGTACAATTCCTCATGAGACATCTCAAGATGAATGCAAACACTTTCTAGGGATGGGAGATGGGAGGTAATTCTTGCAAAGAATTTGTCTCCAATTTCACTCGGGGCTTCTATAAAGGAAAGTATTTGCCCCCTCCTTTAAGAACATACCCTGGCCCGGAGGTTATAAAACATGAGTGCATTCTCAAACTCAAAATAAAACACACTGATTGGCTGCTTCCGAGCACATGCTCGGAAGCAGCCAATCAGTGTGCTTTATTTTGAGTTTGAGATTATACTCAAGTTTTTTAACCTTGGACCAGGTTTTGAAGGGCTTCCTCATGCTGGGAAACAAACTAAAGTCACATGTACATATAGATGGGCAGACATGAAGCTGTATCACTGCTGACAGGATCTACACTAAAAACAGTATTCCTCCCTTCCCCCGCCCCCAACTCCCTCCCCTTTCGGTGGCTAGCTTAAAAATTTAGGGCACAAAGTGTTTATTGGTGTAGGAGTGGCTGCACTGGTATTACAAAGATTTTAAGAATAGATTATTACTCATATGATACAGCAAAGCACATCAGCACACCTGATTTTCACTATGACTAGCAACCACAGGTGAAATTTTGAAAGTTTGGTAAATGAAAAACAATTGATATCAGCTTATAGAGCTAACTGAAAGCAGCATAGTGTAGTTTATTTGTTCAAAATATCTTTACTAGAACTGAAGTTACACTGTTATAAAGTCTGAAAATTCAGACTGACTTTCAGAAATTTTTCACCTCATATTTGCCTTTTTCTTCAAGATATGACGGCACCGAAATTCAGTCAAATTTCTTATTGATATGCTAATATCTCAGTTGTTATACAACAGAATTTCAAAATTCACATAGCATGACATGCTATAGATGCCCTGAATAAATTGGCCTAGAAGTCTTGGGTTTCAGTCTAGCCAAGGTCAGGGTATTTCTCTAGCTGCTAATTATTTCATTTGATCATCATCTCAGCCATTCTGCCATCAGACAGGAATATACTGAAATGCTGTTGAAAGGGCTGTAAAACCTAACATAATCCATCCATTCACAAATTTTTACAACAGCAAAGTAAGCAGAAAGGCAAAGCAAGTTTTATCATTATTTTATTTTTTTGTATATAGAATTTTTTCCTCTCCTCATGATGCCAGTATTCAATTATACCAGACACAAGATCTGTTACCAAGATCTGAATCACATTTGCCTATCATTTCCAAGACTTTAAAGTAAATTGGTATACCTCTATGTTTATCAACCATTTTTCCATAGGAGAACAAACTTTTTGACTTCCTGCTTGCTTTCCTAGATAGCATAGCTCTGCCAAAATGGGGTCTACTCAAAAATTCTTTCCTTCTTGAGTAGACCCCACTTAGAAGGGATACAAAAATGAAAATGACAGAGTTGCTTCCCCTGAAAGTGTACCTATTCGCTTTAACAGACAGTGGGATTTAGACACAGGAGCTGATATGAATGCAAATGCCATAGAAACTGCTATGGCTCTCCTGTACTTTTGAATAGGTAACCTAAAAATCATTTTTAAGGCTAAATGGCCTCAGTCTGACTATGCTGTCTCCTCTGTGGAGTCATCATCATTAATAAATTCCTTGTCAAATTCATCAACTGATATCTGAAAAAGAAAATAAAAATGTTAAAACTCTACAGTATCAAAGCATCAAAAGCAGTACAAACAGTGAAAATCCAGACAAGATTGCTCTGACAAAATGTCTGATTAGGGTATGCACTGTTTGGTTTGTGGCTAATTGTCTCGCATAACATTTCCTGACAAGTAATGCCAACTCGTCCAAATGAAATCTTGCAAACGCCATCATAACCTTTTAAACTTTCAAATTAAACCATAAACAGATCACTTATACTATACACTGTGTGCTGAAAATCATACATGTGACTTACCTTTCTCAGAAATGGGAGGGTTTTGAATGCGCAGGAGTAGGGATACTGATGGTGAAATTGCACAAACACGGAGTCTTTCACAAGAGGTAACGGGGAAGAAACTTCCTGCATATGTGTTGATAGTTCTTTCAAATTACAAGAATTTGTGTTCTAACATGGTTTCCTTACATTTAAGAAGTCAGATAAGAGACAATTATTATGTCACATTAAGGCTGACTTTTATAACATATTTTTGGATGTAAATGTACTACTGTCATACCATGTCTCCTATTGAGGCTAAACTGCAGAGCCATGTATTACAAATGAGCTTCAAATGCTTACATTGCCTCATGTTCCGTTTACTTTAGTCTTTATATAATGCACCAGTCATTTGTAATCCTGGCTACCCCTGGGCTGAAGAACTGCTAATTAAGCACTGTGATTTTATTTTAGCTTTGTCCCAGTAGTGCTGTCGATGTGTATGGCTTTTGAATTCCAGCGAAGCATGTCGAAAGAGCTGGGACAATGACCCAAACTGTTGTACAAAGTACCCAGGGACAGAGACTTTCAGGAATTTTATCAGAAAACTGTCCCAGGTGGTGTAGGGAATCTACCTGGACTCTGCAGAGAGACAAGTCTGAGTCCCCCTTACATTAATGTTTAGCAGTTAAAATCATGTGATACGACCACTCAAATTCAAAAGCCATCCTACTGAATATGACAATATACCAAAAACAAAAAAGTTTCCATTTTAACAAATGTAAGCCATAGTGACCTAGTTTCTTCAGAAGCATCTTAGCATGATGAGATGTATGCACTGATAAGCATCTGTGACCAGCAGTCTGATATAGGTCTGCACTGTTTGCCATTCCATCTGCATCTTTTGGAAGCTTTACTGCATGGTAAAGAACTAATCTAGTTTTAGGGAAACTACCGTAATTATTTTAGGTAACCCATTTTTTATAATTTTAAAGGCATTCCTTTTTTTTTTTTTTTTTGTTATAAAAATGAGCATACCAAAAATCAAATAATCTGCATTGCAGGCACCTGTACACTGACCCACAAATTCTATATTTACCTTGTTTTTCTTTAGTTTCTTTACCATTCTAAAATCATCATCTAACTCTTTTATGTCATCTTCTGTCATTTCTACTTTCCGTTTCCCTCGCTTTATTTCTTTTATTTCTCTTCTTTTCTTTTTCTCATCTTTTCTCTCTTTCTTTTGAGACCAGGCTTCAGACTTTGGTGGTCTTCTGAATGTTTTCTTTAGTTTAAATGAACCATTTTTCAGTTGTTCTTGTCTTCGCTTTTCTTTGTTTTTATCTCTGAAAGATGTCACAGTGGATGTATTAATAACTCTGGGATAATTTTACATACCGTAAATATTCTAACTACTGGGACATACAGCTGAGAGCAAATAGTGCAGACCCAGATCAAACTGCTCCTTAGGAGCAGTCTGATCAGGGTCTACACTTTTTGCCATTCCAAGTGCATCTTTTGGATGCATTAATCTCATGTAAAACCAGACTATTTCATTTTCTGGACAATTACAGTAATGACTTTAGGTGTGCCACGTTTTAGATTTTTTTACCATTTTTCACCATAAAAATATATGCTGAGGCCCTACATCAGTCATGATGGCTCCAATGAGGGGCCACAACATATATTTTGTTAAAACAGTGAACAGAATTTTATTTAGAATTATCTTGCCCCCACCCCAACCCAGAAGTTTCTTGCAGTCAACGAGCATGTAAGAAATTATCATGGGTTTGTGATAGAGACAAAAAATTTTGCCCCTCAGGATCATCGTTCAACATTACTAGGCAAGCTTTGCGATGCCAAACAGTCACCTCTTGGGACAGAGTTTTGTATCTGTACCTACAAACTATGACAGATTCTTTTTCCGGCATACCAATGATACATTTGATTTTAAAAGCAGATGTTTTTCTTTAATGCATAACTGTAACGTCAGAGATTTCTTTTAAAGTTTGACGTTTCATTCTTTACACATTGATACTGGGAAAAACGTAAGCTGATGTCATCTGTGGGGTCTTAATGACATAGGCCTCAGTTTAAACAGTGTCCTTTCCTCGCAAATATATACGTGATGCTCATTACCAATGCACTGTCCACAAGTGAGAGACATCTCCTATTACCATGAAAATTCTAAATATTTGGACAGATATGTGTGAGCAAACAGTGCTGTCCCAGATCTGGCTGCTCTTGGAGCACCATAATGACCCTAAATATTTGGACAGACCGGTCTGAGCAAACTTTGTAGACCCAGATCAAACTGCTCCTCATGGAGCAGTTTGATCAGGGTCTACAAAGTTTGCCATTTACTAAGCATCATTTGGATGCATTAACATGTGTAAAATCCACTTTCTAAGAATTTTCTAACAATAATTGTCAGACTTTCTGGCGTCCAAAATTTTAGGGTCATTACTGATTAAGGTCTTCACTATTCGCTATTCCATCTCGGGATCTTTTGGAGACATTTATGCATTGAAAAACCAAACTGTTCAGTTTTAGGACAATTATGATAATCATTTTAAGTGTCCCAACTTTGAGAAATTTTACAGTATTTAATCCTTGTTAAAGTAAGGTGGGAAAGATAATTTCTGACCAATATAAAAATGGTGGCTATCCATATAGGGTATCATATGCATGAAAACTACTATACAAGTGCATTAACCTTCCACAAGCACACTGCAACATATTATGTTTACAAAGGCAATAGCTTGATTTATAATCTACATCTACAAGCCTTTTTGAGTAGAAGCCTTTGTCAGAAGGTATGTCTGGAATATTTTTATCTTTTTTTATATAATATTATGTTGTGCTCATTATTAGAACCATCTTGCCAAGGTGTTCTAATCAGGGGTCACAACAAATCTTTTTTCATTAATAATTTTAACATAAAGTGCCAAAAATGAAAATAGTTGAATTTGCAAACAGTGCACATCCAGATGAGCCATCTCATAAGGATCTACACTGTTTACCCTCTGGTCTTTGAATTCGTGATATGAAAATCCTAAGACACATCATTTTGTTGAAATTTTGCAGATGTAAATTTTGTCATCTGCTTATTTTTGGATGCTTTAACAATTAAAAAAAAATAATTACATAACTCAGAATTATCATCAGACCCAACTTTTATCTGGGGAGCCCTGGGCTCAGTGAGTTAGTGCTGTTAAGGGGATCAATTCCCACTAGAGCCAAGAATCTTTTCAAATGTTAACAGGGTTCCATTGCACACAGCTTTTCATTATCACCATTTCATTGTCCTGATATGACTAAAATACTGTTGGAAAAGGACATAAAATCTCAAGTCATCTCACAACCCATTCGTCAATCCAATACTTACAAAAATTTTATTTCATCAGTATCAATAGGCACCGTAACAAAGTTATCAATAACTTTCCCTTTAGTTTCTGGCATTTTCGGAAGTCTTATCAGACCAAATCCTGTAGCTAACTTTCCAAAGTCTAGATCCTTCACCCTGAATATACTATAACACTCGTGTTTTGCGTAGGACTGAACAAAACTGACAAAAGCTCTCATTCCTTTTTCATACACTGCTCTGTCATTTATGGCCAGAGTTTGTACTTTAGGTAGATAGTCATTTTCAATGGTGGCTATTGGCATTTCATACAAGGGAACTTGCTGGTTGATTTCAATAAACCTGACAAAGCTGTCTTCGAGTGGCTGGAGGAACACCAGAGCACTACCAGTGTGACCAATCCGGGCTGTTCTACCACATCTGAAGAAACAAGAACAAAGCTTAAACAGAAGATGTACATGTATCTCTTTTTCAGGTAAATAGGTGCAATTTCAGGGGAAGCAACTCTATCATTTTGTTCCAAAAAGGGATCAACTCTTAAAGGAAAGAATTTGCTCCTCAAGGAGCAAATTCTTTCCATTAAGATTAGACCCCTTTTTTGGAAGGGCTTAATACCCAGGGAACCAAACAAAAAGTCATGAAAGTTGTTCCCCTTGGTAGAAATAGCAGAAAACATGGAAGTGTACCTATACACCTTAAAATTTCAACAAAATATCAATCTTGGGTCTTCTTGTGTCTCAACATAAAGATATGTAGCGTGTGCTTATTGCCTATCCATATTGTATGGCACTATCATGCTACTTGGCAAGTATTCATATTAGTTTGTAGAGTACCGTGTTGATCTAACTAATAGCCTTTTTATTAGTAGTATTTTTTTTTTTTTTTTTTTTTTTCCTCCTTTCTTGGGTTGATCCTTTGGAGGAAGGAATTTGCTCCTTTGAGGGCAGATTCTTTCCTTGGAGAGAGTTTGCTCCTGCGGAAGCAAATTCCCTTCAAAGTTTGCTCCTGCAGGAGCCGGATTCTCTCCTTTAAGAGTAAACCCAAACTCAGAGAGGTACCTCATCCAGGGAAGTAAACAGGAATACATATCAGTCAATATAATTTTTTTTTTTTTTCCTAAAAAGAGAGCCAGGGCATTTGTTGGGATTGATATGGTAGACGGTTAAGATTGTCTTATGTGCAGTGATATGGTATTCTTATAAACTCTTATGTGAATTAACTTTGGACACTTTCGTTATGGTGGCTTGGGCTACTCAGGGATATGTATGCATACATGGATATGTATGCGTACTTGTCTTTGGGTGGCCCAGGATCTCTATACCAGGGCTGCAGGTGGGAGGAGTGACAGGGATGATTGGGTTGTTTTTTTTTTTTTTTTTTTTTCATAAACATATGTTGTGGTCCCTCATTGGAACCGTCTCAACAAGACGGTTCTGATGAGGGGTCACTATATGTGTGGAAACTTGTTGTGGTCCCTCATTTGAACCCTCTTCACAAGGTGGTTCTGGTGAGGGGTCACAATCTATGTGTTTAGGTTCCACGGTGTTGAGGTTTGTCACAGAGTTGTCCCTGTTACTCCTCCTTATCTAGAGCAGTGTAGGTATTGCTCATGCTTATCCGAATGAAAAAGGCGAATGCGCTTCTTATTGTCTGGCTTTATGGGCAATAACTGGAACAGTAAAAGGAAAATGGCTTTGCTTAGGTTGTCTCCCTTAGAACTGGTATTGCCTTGACACTTCTTTTTATAATTCTTCTTGTTTCTGTCATTTCGAATTATACCTTGCTAACAGAGGTTTTCAAATAAAATAAATTTGAATTTGAATATGTAGGAGATCTCATCACAGCCATTTCAATGAGAAAAGTCTATCTATCTATCTATCTTCGTATACTGCCTACGCCCTCGCGAGCATTCTTGGCAGGGTCTGCGCGTCATGTTGTGAAAAAGGGTTGATTTAAAAGCATGACATTGAGGTAATATGAAGATGACAGGTTAAAAATATAGTGCGAAAAGGATGAGAGCCATAAAAACACATCATCATGGACGGATCAAAAAAAAAAAAAAAAAAAAATGGGATAGGGTCTAAAAACCTAGGTAAAAACAAGCATTTCATGTTTAGGGTTTGGGATGCTGCAACTCTCCAACCGCGGCCTTGAACAAGTCAAGACTTGGAGAAGTTGCAACATTTTCCGGAAGGGCATTCCACTGGACAATTGCCAGGGGAAAGAAGGAATATTTATAGGAATCCTTGCCAGTTTGAATTTGACGAAACGTCATAGAGTGGCAGTACCTGGATATCCTATGGGTGGGCTGTATGTATTCGGGTAAGGGGACGGCAACAATGCCATTTACAATTTTGTAAAAGAGACAGAGACGGGCCACATTTCGTCTCTCTTCTCATGTCTGCCAGCCCAACTGCTGCAACAATGAAGTGACGCTAGTTGTTCTGGTGTAATCACTCATGGTCCAGCGTGAGAGAAAGCAAAGAGACGCACCTGTGAGATGATGTCTTGCGGAAGGTCGTTGATGTAGACCAGGAATAGGATGGGGCCCAGAACGGAACCTCGTGGGACTCCAGATGATACTGGGACCGAATCCGACGCCTCGCCCTCAACAACGACCCTCTGCTGGCGGTTGTTTAGAAAGGTCTGGATCCAGCGCAAGGTGGAATTTCGTATGCCATAGGTGTGTAATTTCAGGATAAGCTTTGAATGGTTCACCTTGTCAAAGGCTTTGGAGAAGTCAAGCTGATCATCCTCCTTAGGCTTATAAAAAGCAGCAATATGCAGAGGCTGAGATCCCACCATCTCCAGCTTTACCCATATTATTTCACAGTCCGATCTAAACTGCGGTTGCTCAGAACAGACCAGTCTATTACTGACCAGGACAATTTTACTACTGATATCCCACATTATTGTTAACAATGTCAAAGTAACTGGGTACTGGGTAACTCTGCCTTTTCATTTTTGTCTACCTTCTCAATGGGGTCAAATGTAAAAAGAACTGTTTTTACCCTTTTAAGCAGCAACAATGGAAGTATGCTCATTGACCCAGTTACCGGTGTTTACCAGTTACCGGTGATTTCCGAAGTACGCCAAATTTTGTTTTACGTCACCGCGATTTTGCAAACATGAAGTTTTGGTTTTGAGCTGTCCAAATCTTCCGCTAACTGTCAGTCCTCTTTAACTCACAAAAGGTAATATTTAATTCTTAATTACTGACATATAAACATAGTTTATAAATCAATTAAGATCACCGGTAACTGGGTAAAGGAGCATAATTGAATTTGTATAATTGAGCTGCGACATGAGAAAACCAACAAAGTGGCATGTGTGTCCAGCAAAGACTCAGATCAGCCTGGGCATCTGCCCAGTCTGATCAGAGTCTTCGCTGTCCACATGGAATTAGCTTAGACCCTTAACTACCCTTAAAGTGCACAGCAAGGACTCTGGTCAGACTTGGCGTATGCCTAGCCTGATCTGAGTCTTTACTGGGCACACATGGCACTTTGTTGGTTTTCTCGTGTCACATCACCTCATCATGATCTACCCTGTTGCCTTCAAGTCTTTGAGTTCTCAATATGATATATAGCTTGATCAAAACCTTCTACTTAAATTTTGCAGACGTAAATTTTATTGTTTGCTTTTTCAGCGCTTTACAGTTAAAGGTCAATACATGTACATGAAGCAAATTTCCCTCCTAATAAGCGCACATTTCAAGGAATTATTAAGTATAAAAGCAAGTAGAATTTAAGGGTAAAAGCTTCAGATACAGTTAAACCTCGATAATTCGAACTGATGGAGACCTCACTATTTCATTTGAATTATCCGTAGTTGGAATTTTCGAGTTCGGCCTTTCCCCTTCATTTCCGTACATTTCCGGAATTCGTTATTACGGCGGTTTTCAGACGGTCTGATATCTTATTTCTCTATGCTTACTGAGGTTCATGGATTTACAAATCAATGAAAAACAAAATCAGAATGTAGAATAACTAACACTACATACCGGAAAAATCCAAAACATCCATGATCATTAGATATTGCTAGTTCTATAACATAAAACTTGTCACTCTCTTATTTAATATTTCATTTTATTTTTCATATTTTTATTCTGACATTTCATTTCTACTTTCATTTTCATTTCTTGGAGAGTATTCAATGAAAGTAAATATGTAAATATTAGCATAAAAACTTAAATTATGGATGTCAGAATACCCGATATCTCATATTATGGGAGTACTATAGATATTGCGAGACCACACCTCCAGTTTGGCATATATGTGCATGTGTATTGTTCTAAAGCAGCAGAGCTGCCAAAAGTTTTTTCAGCTCTGCAAATCAACTGTCTATGACAATGCAGCACCGGCGAAGAACAAAGCCAGACTGAATGGAAACAGCTAGCCCTGACTTGGTTCTATCTCGGACTTAACTGTACTTTCACTTTCCATTTGTGTTTCCGAGAACTGGGCTACTTTCATTTTCAGAAAAACGACCTCCCGTCATCTGAACCGTGTCACGGAAAAGGTTCCTCAGTCATTCGGAGTAAATGTATTTGGGAACAACCATTACTCAAACCAGCCTGTCAGTTTGCGCAGTGTAGCTAGAGAGTCGAAGAGGCATAAAGCTCTGCAAATTAAACTTTAAAGATTTTATACTCTATTCAGCTTTTTTAAACAAGCCAACAATTTAGTGATAAATCAGTAAAAGAATATGTGCGCTTGCAATCATATATCTAGGAAATACCCATGTGCTTGCAATCATATATCTCGGAAATACCCATAGTGTGTGCTTATTAGGGCATGTGCAGTAATCAGGTTGTTAATTGATTGATTGATTTCTTGCTTTACGTCCACGGTAAACAACTATGGTCATGTCGGGACGGTCAGTTAACCTAACCACACTATTCCTGGGCAGGCTTAGACCTCCTAAGCGGTTAACCAGTACTAAGTGCACATACTTTCGCTAGTAACTGACAACTGCCCCTCTTGAATCAGCGGAAGCAGAAACGAAAGTATGTGGCCAGACCGGGATTCGAACCCAGGAACTCTGACTTACGAGTCAGGTGCCCTACCGATTGCGCTACCCGGCCCGGCATTTACAGACAACGATGACAGTGAGATTTATGATCAATGTCTACACTTTGTTGACGGTCATATAACAAGGCTTCTTTCAAATCAACCTTTAAGACATCATGGTAAAAGTGACGCTTGTTAACACTTTAAAGCCCCAAAAATGAAACCGGGTATCGAACCCAGGACCTCTGACTTATGAGTCAGGTGCCCTACCGATTGCGCTACGCAGCCCGTAATCAGGTTGAACATGGTATATGTATCACTGGACTATAAGCTCCTTTTAGATAAATTAGCTGAGTTAAAGACACAAACCTGTGAACAAATGCAGTTGCTGATGTTGGAGGATCATACTGTATAACCCAGCCAACTTCTGGAATATCTATTCCTCTGGCCATCACATCAGTACACAGTAATACCCCACCCACTCCTTGTTTGAACTTGTTAATAACATTCTGTCTCTTTTTCATCTTTCCATGAATACAGTATACCTGAAAAACAAATATCATATTCAGCTGAATCACCTTAATAAGTCACACTTTCAACATTTCTTTGATTACAATCCAGGGGATTTTCTATGAGTTGATAGGGGCCAAAACAGGCCCCATTCCCAAACAGAATTTCTTTAAAATCATCCTGAATTCCCAAATTTTGCAACTTATACCTGGAATTTTCATTCCCAAATGGCCAAATTTTTTCTCAATTTTAGGAAAAAGGCCCCATTCTTAAAATACCTGGATAAAGCCCTGCAATCACACAAATATGTTAAGAAAAACTGTGGAGTGACTACATACCATATTAATCCTATTAAATACCCCCTAGGGTGTTGCATTTTGCAAATTGGAGGTGTTGTACAAACTAAGAGTCTACAGTGGAGTGAATCAGCCACTGCCGAAACACCACTAACAATCAATATCAACATGATGGGTACACTTTCAGACAGACAAAGCAACTCTACTTTGTTTGCCTCCCTTCTCATTAAGGGTCAACTCTTAAAAGAAAGAATTTGCTCCTCTAGGAGCAAATTCTTTTCTTTAAGAGTAGACCTCATTTCAAAGAGCTACCTTATCCAATGAAGCAATCAGAAATTCATGCAATATAATATTTTTTCTGGAAAAGAGGCAGGGGGCGTTTATTAGAGCAGGGGTGTTAATTAGGATTAATATGGTGATCATTTTGTTTCATTTGTAGAGCATCTGCATCTTACTTTGAATGTAAGAAGCTTTTCTCTGATGTTTTTATTGTTAAATTGTGCTTTTTTTGCTCATGATCTTTCTATAAATGTATATGCAGGTACTATGGCCTAAGGGGGCCGGTGTTGCACGTCTCATTACTGGTAATGAACACTGTACAGACTCAATTAAACCGAGTCTTCTACTTTCTTTTTTTTTTTGATATGTTATTTGCTTCCAGAGGATTTTTCTTCAGATTTATTCCAAAACCCTAGGCCCAGTGGTTCTACAGCCACAAGATATTATGAATGAACGAACTACAAAGTTGGGCATAACTAGAACTGCCGGAGAATCCGACTATACCCCCGCTTCACTGCTTAAATCAAATGGTATTATTTTCATTACAAACTGCATAGAGAGAGAACTCATTGTCACCATGTATACCAAATATCAATATTCTACATAAATCCCTTTATATGCAATACGGAATAAAATGATTTCAAATTGACAGAAAGAAAAAATAATAAATACATGTAAGACATAAGTCTCTATCAGTCTCCATACGAAATATGAACATTCAAACTTGAATGGTTGCTGTGAAATCTGTTACAAAAAATTGCATTATTCAAAGTCAGGAGAGAAAGAAAATGGGAAAAATATAGGGAAGAATAAGCAGGAGAAGGCTGGTTCTCAATCCCACAATACATCAAGTAATCATCAACCTGCATACAAAATATCCCTACTTTAACTTACAGATGCATAGAAATCTTTTGCAAAAATTTCCTTATTCAAAGTATGGAAAGAAAGAAAATTTGACAAATACTGGGAAGAATAAGAGGAAAAGGCTGGTTTGCAATCCCACGATACAATCAGTTGTCATTAATCTACATACCAAATATGACTGCTCTTGCTTGTACGGTTTGTGGAGAAATCTTCGAAGAAAAAATTTCATTATTCAAAGTATGGAAAGAAAGAAAATTGGACAAATAAGGGAAGAAAAAGAGGAGAAGGTCGGTTTGCAATCCCATGACACAATACGTTATCATTAACCTGCATACCAAATATGACTACTCTAGCTTGCATGGTTGTGGAGAAATCTTTGACGAAAAATTTCATTATTCAAAGTATGAAAAGAAAGAAAATCGGACAAATACAGGGACGAATAAGCAGGAGAAATCTGGTTCTCAATCCCATGATACAACATGTCGTCATCAACCTGTATGCCAAATATGACCAGTCTAGCTTGTATGGTTGTGAAGAAATCTTTGACGAAAAATTTGATTAAAAGGGGACGGAAGGAAGGATGGACAGACAGACAGATGGATGGACGGACGGATGGAAACCAGTATACCCCCCACTTTTTCAAACAGGGGTAAGAAATCTTTGACGAAAAATTTCATTATTCAAAGTATGGAAAGAAAGAAAATTTGACAAATACAGGGATGAATAAGCAGGTGAAGGCTGGTTCTCAATCCCACGATACAACATGTCGTCATCAACCTGTATGCCAAATATGACCAGTCTAGTTTGTATGGTTGTGAAGAAATCTTTGACAAAAAATTTTATTAAAAGGGGACGGAAGGAAGGATGGCTGGACAGACGGAAGGACTGATGGATGGAAGGACAGACGGACAGATGTAAACCAGTATACACCCCCCCCCCCCTCACTTTTTCAAAGCGGGGGTATAATAAAAATGGGATATATCTCTTTTCAAATTAATTTCATTCCTGAGACAGATTTTCACCAATTACAGAAAAAAAACTCTGGTCTGAATGCCTTCTCCTAGTCCTAGTGCAACTATGCAGAATGCATTTCAACGCACAGTTCTAGGTAACAGATGTTGTGTTACGGCCCTTTCCACAGTATTTCAGTCATGTTGAGCTGATGAAAGTGTTATAATGAAAGGCTGTGTGCAATGGTTCCACTCATGTTCATGTATGGTAAGAACTTGAAACAGGGCCCCTATTGTAGCAGACCAGTGCTTAACCCAACTAGAGCAAGTGAGCAGGTGCTCACGTATATTCCCCGGCCAGCACCACTGCCTAATGATACTAAACTTTAAACACTAACACAAATTTAAAGTCAGTGCCCTTGTCTTTGGTCAGCAGCAGCACAACTAATCTGCTGCAAGCTAGAAGTAAACAGAGTAACATATCAAAAGATTCCAGTGATGTATTTCTGAAATATATGAAAACAGTACATTGATGCAGCTGTTTAAGTATGTGACCATGACCTTATGTCAGCAGCAGCATCCAGATGATATAAATCGTTGCAACCTTGAGGTAAACAGCCACATATCAAAAGATCCTATTCAAGAAGATGGGATCAATAAGTATAGAATATGAATTTAACACAAAACCTTAACATGGAAAAGCATAAGTCTGTGACTTTGACCTTCAGTCAAGGCACGTGTGGGGAAAGTATAGAACTGCATCAATGTACTGTTTTCATATATTTCAGAAATACATCACTGGAATCTTTTGATATGTTACTCTGTTTACTTCTAGCTTGCAGCAGATTAGTAAATTTTTAGACTAGCACCTATCATCATACCAAATATAAACCAAACCCAACAAAGAATTTGGATGATATAAGAAAATAAAACCTTTAGCACAAAAATAGCTGAAAATGTACATTTATAAGTCCATGACCTTGACCTCTAGGTCACAGGCATGTGTAAGATGTAACAAAATAAAACTTTGGAGATATTATCCAAACTGAAAAAAGTGTTTGGATGATATAGGATCTTAAAAAACTTTAACACAAACTTTAACATGAAAAGTCCAAGTTCGTGACCTTGACCTCTAGGTCACAGGCATGGATGGAGATGGTACTGAATAAAACTTTGGACCATCATCTATCATCATGCCAAACAGCAACCCAACTCAACAAAGAGTTTCAACTATATAGAGATCTCAAAAACTTTAACGCAAAACTTTAACATGAAAAGTTCAAGTCCATGACCTTGACCAGTATGTCACATACATTGGTTGGGGTGGTACAGCATAAAAGTTTGGACCATTATCTATCATCATGCCAAATATAAACCCAATCTAGCATACGGTTTGGATAAATAAGCTCTCAAAAAACTTTCACGCAATACTTTAACGCAAATGTTAACTCGCGGACGGACAGACGGACAGACAGACAGACAGACAGATGGACAGACGGACAAACAAACGAACGGAATCGGATGAACGCTAAATACCCCACGGCATATGCCGGGGGTATAAAGAACTACCAGGACTCCTCTTTTTTTTTCTTTTTTTTTGTGTATGTTTTTTTTTTTTTTTTTTTTTTTCTTTTTCTTTTCATTTTAGATAAGAGGGTGCATTTGTCAAGACAGCTCAGAAGTGGGGTCACCATTAATATTTTTATGCAGATTTAACAGAAAGTATCCATTACCATCAAAAATTTGCTCTTCTCTAGTGTTCTGAACCAATCACAAAAATATTTCAAATTATACTATAAAGTTCTAAGTCTTGGGACAAACAGGTCTGAGCAAATTGTGCAGACCCAAACAGACTGCTCCTCAGGGCTTACACTGTTTGCAATTCCAAACGCATCTTTTGGATGCATTACTGCATTGGTAAACCAAATTGTCCCATTTTTATGACAATCACGGTCAGTATTTTAGGTGACCCAATTTTTTGGAATTTTTCAATACCCTAATGTACTTAAATATTGGGACACCTAAAACCATTAATTTTCCATTTGGGACAAATGGAAAATTAATGGTTTTAGGTGTCCCAATATTGAAGCACAAATATTGGGACACCTAAAACACATTATTTTTCCATTTGGGACAAATGGAAAATTAATGGTTTTAGGTGTCCCAATATTGAAGCACTTTAGGGTATGCACAAATACCTGTGAATATTTCAGCAATGGTGGTAAAATCTTTGAAAAGTAATCAACTCCTGCACACGTGCTCACAAACAACATAATCTTCTCCTTCTTATGAGCCTGTAAAAAGTTCATCAGTTTGTTAAACTTCTCGTTAGCTTCAATGATCATATAATAGTTCTTCAGTGTTGCCGGAGTTTTCTGTATCTTTTCATCACTCTTCTCCCCAGCTGATGAAGTTTCACTTGTACATGCCTTTTCTTTTATTGCTACTCTGACGGGATTTCTCAGACCTGCTCTAATAAGTTTCTCAATTTCACTTGTTTGTGTTGCAGAAAAAAGTCCTGTCCTGCGCTGTTTTGGCAGGTGGCTTAATATAGTGTTGATGCTTGCTTCAAACCCCATATCCAGTAATCTGTCAGCCTCATCTAAGATAAGAACATCCAATTCTTTAACTCCTCGGGCCAAGGCAGAACTGACAGCACCCTGTTTCTGTTCAAATAAGGCTTCAAGGCGACCTGGTGTTCCAACAATGATATTACCTGAAAAAATAAATGCCAAAATAAAATCTAAATTTTGTCCTTCTGACAGTCAATTCCGTTAAGATTTTAAAATCTTACCAGCCCCAGATCCAGGGGGTGGGCTTTGGAGCTTAAGCCCCACCACCTGGGGCTCTGTGACCAATATAAAGCAGGAATGTAGGTAATAAGGAGCACCTGATGATAACTGGAGATGCTATTCAATAAGATAAGATTGAAATATATTGAAAAATATGTTGACATCTCATTGGAATCGCCTCGCTGAGATTCCAGTAAGATGTCGTAACATATATTTAAAGGTATGCATAATTCTATTTTGATTTTTCATCAAATACTCTATTTTATCTGATTATAACCTCTTTGTTTGGGCCCTAAGCCCCACCAGTTGTCCAGAGAGAGCCCCGAAAGCTTACTGTGATCTGGATTCGGCCTGCTCACATACTTTTTTAGTATGCAGATGGACTGATGAATGAAAATGAGCTTTACATCCTTTTCAGCAGTATTTTAGTTATATTGGGACAATGGTATTATTCTACTAGACAGTCATGTCCTCCAAATTTGATAGTCAAATTAATAACTAATTCCAGGGGACCAATGGTCCTGTAGCTCACCTGACACTTGGTCCTGGTGTATATTTTAATGCTTTTATACATGTATATAGCACCAGGGCAGGGGCAGATAACCCCGCTCCCTTGAGGATTAATGTTGAGTCCCAAATCTATATACCAAGCCACAAAGTCACTGGGCCTTTGTTTCTGGACAAAGATTTCTGAAGGGTTTTTATCATATATGGGTGTGGCGGCCACCATGTTCATGTGACCATGACCATCTGAACAAACTTTGATTCCTTTGACCCAGTATTAAAGCTCTATATGAAATACAGTAATCATTTGTATAAACTATGATGGGCCTGAGTGCCCAATGCTACATACCGGTACCCAAGGTTGGCCGGTATATACCGGTGGCGGGAATTCCCAGCGGTAATTACCGGTAATTACCGTCCTGGGAAATACTTCAAATTTGGCCAAAGTGGGAAATACTGGGAAATATGAAATTTTAGAGCTAATTTTCTTAAAATATTCTATCATATTTCTTTAAATCTAAGTTAATAGCACACATTTGTTATTATTTATATACATATCATGCAAATAAGGTTGTAAACTCCAGGACTGGTCAATGCCAGAGGACACTGCAGATGATTCTTGGTTATGTCAAAGGCTATTTGCCTTTAAAATTCTTATTTATGAAACTAAAAGACTGTAAAATCCCTTCTTTAATCACTTAACAGTAGTGTTTCAGCATTGTATTTGTAAACACAAGACCTTTTTATCATTTAGTTCTCATACAAATGTATATATTAAACTGAGCTGCAGTTTTACTTAAAGACCTGGATTTTTGTCTGGTTCAGGGGTCAGCCTAGGGTTCTCAGACAAGGAGAAGTTTTGTAATGTTTTCTGAATTTCAGGGAGAAGTTTTCCAAATTTGGGATCTTCTATATTATGCTTTATACATTCTGACTTCTCACTCAGCTCAAAATAGGGAGAAGTCAGACAGCTTAAGGAGACAATTCCTCTAGGCTGACCCTAGCTGGTTTATCGCTGCTAAAGACCATAGATTTCTGCAGGCTAACTTCTTTGATCATACCAAAATTTGACAGAACCCTGTGAAGGTCTTCAAAGCTGGGCATAGATTCACAACTACTTCACAAAAAATAGTGTGTACCATACTCCAGTTTCTTGCTTGTATCCCTGAGTTGCACCTGATTAATTAAACACTGATGTGTGGACATTGTGGTCCAAAGGTCCTGTAATGTATTTTTTTTCACAAAGGCTTCGAAAGACAATATCTATCTTATAAACTATGCTTCTTATTGTAAGTATTGACCAAACACCACTGAAGGTGTGAAAAATAATTTGTCTTGATTCAACTGACAGGTAACAATTACTGTAGGTAGTTTTAATCTCAGGATGTTATAACAACTTATTGATAGACAGAGACAACTGTACATTCAGACTCATCTTAGGACAGTTTGTATAAGAAAATTATTTGATTGCATATGCAGAGCTAGACAATATTTTATCTGTACCTTTCTTTGAAGTTTAAATAAAAGGATGTTTAATTGTTTTTTTTGCTTTGCATATAGTTTTATGGCTGTATAAAACAAATTTAAATCTTTCTAAGAGGAGAGAGACCAATTTCCCAGTAATTCCCGGGAATTACCAGTATTTCCCGAGAATTACCAGTATTTCCCGCCGTCCTGGGAAATATGAGTATTTCCCGCCTTTTTGCCAACCTTGCCGGTACCAAGTTTCAAGGTTATAGGCCTTTCGGTTCTCGAGAAAAAGATGTTTGAAGAGTTTTTACCATATATGGGCATGGTGGCCATCTCAAGTGACCAAGACCATCTGAACAAACTATGGTTCCTTTCAGCCGGTGAAGCTCCATATGAAATATGGCTTCAATTGACCCTTAGACTAGTGGCCTCTGAGAAGATGTTTGAAAATGTTGACGGGTGACACAATCTCAATGACCATGTACAAAAGACAAAGAATGACCTTGACCTTTAACACCAAAATATCTTCATCTGGTCATTTAGTCAACCATATATACCAAATATTGCACCTAAGACTTAAATAGTTTCTGAAAAATCCACTGTTTAAGCATTTTCCCATATAAAAGCCTACATAATGTACCAAAGTTGACAGTGTCATAAATTAGGTCAAGGTCAACACACGATCATTTGTATAAACTATGATGGGCTTGAGTGCCCAAAGCTACATACCAAGTTTCAAGGTCATACGCCTTTTGGTTCTGGAGAAGAAGATTTTGTAGGTTTAACCATATACAGGCATGGCGGCCATCTTGGTCAAGACCCCGAGAACAAACTTTTATTCCCTGATCACACTTAGACTCCATATGAAATTTTGCTTCAATCAGACCAGTGGTTTCAGAGGAGAAGATGTTTTGAAAATCTTGATAACGGACAGACCGACAAAATGACCTTGACCTTCAGTGACAAAAAGTTTTCCCATATAAAGGCCTAACATACCAAAGTTGGCCATGTCGTAAATTAGATCAAGGTCAATGCAAGGTCATCATTTGTATAAACTACGATGGGCCCGCATGCCCGATGCTACATACCAAGTTTCAAGGTCATAGGCCTTTTGGTTCTAGAGAAGAAGATTTTTGAAGGGTTTCTACCATATATGGGCATGGCGGACATCTTGGTCATGTCACCCAGACACCGGGTATAAACTTTCGTTCCCCTATCCCACTGAGACACCATATGAAATTTGGCTTCAATCTCCCCAGTGGTTTCAGAGGAGAAGATGTTTGAAAATCTTGAGGACGGATGGTCCGACGGAATGACCTTGACCTTCAGTAACATAATATCTTCATCTGGTCATTTAGTTGACCATATATACCACATATTATACCTTAGACTTAAATAGTTCCTGGGAAATCCAATATATAAGTGTTTTCCCATATAAAAGCCTAAAATACCAAAGTTGACCATGCCGTAAATTAGGTCAAGGTCAACGCAAGGTCATCATTTGTATAAACTATGATGGGCCCGCATGCCCAAAGCTACATACCAAGTTTCAAGGTCAAACGCCTTTTGGTTCTGGAGAAGAAGATTTTTGAAGAGTTTTTACCATATATGGGCATGGCGGCCATCTTGGTCATGTCACCCAGACTCCGGGTACAAACTTTCGTTCCCCCATCCCACTGAGACTCCAAATAAAATTTGGCTTCAATCTCCCCAGTGGTTTCAGAGGAGAAGATGTTTGAAAATCTTGACGACGGATGGTCTGACAGAATGACCTTGACCTTTAAAGACATGATATCTTCATCTGGTCATTTGTTTGACCATGTATACAACATATTGTACCTTAGACTTAAGTAGTTTCTGAGAAATCCACTGTTTAAGCGTTTTTCCATATAAAAGCCTAACGTACCAAAGTTGACCATGCCGTAAATGAGGTCAAGGTCAATGCAATAAACTATGTTGGGCCCGCATGCCCGATGATACATACCAAGTTTCAAGGTCATAGGTCTTTTGGTTCTGGAGAAGAAGATTTTTGAAGGGTTTTTACCATATATGGGCATGGAGGCCATCTTGGTCATGTGACCCAGACCCTGGGTACAAACTTTCGTTCCCCCATCCCACTAAGACTCCATATGAAATTTGGCTTCAATCAGACCAGTGGTTTCAGAGGAGAAGATGTTTGAAAATCTTGACGACGGATGGTCCGACGGAATGACCTTGACCTTTAGTGACATAATATCTTCATCTGGTCATTTAGTTGACCATGTATACCAAGTATTGTACCTTAGACTTAAACAGTTTCTGAGAAATCCTCTGTTTAAGCGTTTTCCCATAATAAAGCCTAACGTACCAAAGTTGACCATGCCGTAAATGAGGTCAAGGTCAATGCAAGGTCATCATTTGTATAAACTATGATGAACCCGCATGCCCGATGATACATACCAAGTTTCAAGGTCATAGGTCTTTTGGTTCTGGAGAAGAAGATTTTTGAAGGGTTTTTACCATATATGGGCATGGAGGCCATCTTGGTCATGTCACCCAGACCCCGGGTATAAACTGTCGTTTCCCCATCCCACTAAGACTCCATATGAAATTTGGCTTCAATCAGACCAGTGGTTTCAGAGGAGAAGATGTTTGAAAATCTTGACGACAGATGGTCCGACGGAATGACCTTGACCTTTAGTGACATAATATCTTCATCTGGTCATTTAGTTGACCATGTATACCAAGTATTGTACCTTAGACTTAAACAGTTTCTGAGAAATCCACTGTTTAAGCATTTTCCCATATAAAAGCCTAACGTACCAAAGTTGACTATGCGATAAATTAGGTCAAGGTCAATGCAAGGTCATCATTTGTACAAACTATAATGGACCCCCATGCCTGATGCTACATACCAAGTTTCAAGGTCATAGGCCTTTTGGTTCTTGAGAAAAAGATTTTTGAAGGGTTTCTACCATATATGGGCGTGGCAGCCATCTTGGTCATGTGACCCAGACCCCGGGTACAAACCTTCGTTCCCCCATCCCACTGAGACTCCATATGAAATTTGGCTGTAATCGGCCCAGTGGTTTCAGAGGAGAAGATGTTTGAAAATCTTGACGACGGATGGTCCGACGGAATGACCTTGACCTTTAGTGACATAATATCTTCATCTGGTCATTTAGTCGACCATGTATACCAAGTATTATACCTTAGACTTAAATAGTTTCTGAGAAATCCACTATTTAAGCGTTTTCCCATATAAAAGCCTAAAGTACCAAAGTTGACCATGACTTAAATAAGGTTAAGGTCAACGCAAGGTCATGATTTGTATAAACTATAATAAGCCTGCATGCCCGATACTACATACCAAGTATCAAGGTCATAGGCCTTTTGGTTCTGGAGAAGAAGATTTTTGAAGGATTTTTACCATATATGGGCGTGGCGGCCATCTTGGTCATGTGACCCAGACCCCGTGTATAAACTTTCATTCCCCCACCCCACTGAGACTCCATATGAAATTTGGCTTTAATCGGCCCAGTGGTTTCAGAGGAGAAGATGTTTGAAAATCTTGACGACGGATGGTCCGACGGAATGACCTTGACCTTTAGTGACATAATATCTTCATCTGGTCATTTAGTTGACCCTGTATACCAAGTATTGTACCTTAGACTTAAATAGTTTCTGAGAAATCCACAGTTTAAGCGTTTTCCCATATAAAAGCCTGACGGTCCAAAGTTGACCATGCCGTAAATTAGGTCAAGGTCACCACAAGGTCATGATTTGTATAAACTATGATGGGCCCGCATGCCGATACTACATACCAAGTATCAAGGTCATAGGCCTTTTGGTTCTGGAGAAGAAGATTTTTGAAGGGTTTTTACCATATATGGGCGTGGCGGCCATCTTGGTCATGTGACCCAGATACCCCGAACAAACTTTCGTTCCCCCAACCCATGGAGGCTCCATATAAAATTTGGCTTTGATCAGCCCAGCGGTTTCGGAGGAGAAGATGTTTGAAAATGTTGACGCCGGATGGACGACGGACGGACAATGGACGGACGACGGATGCCTGGCTACACTATAAGCTCACCTATGAGCCTAAAGCTCAGGTGAGCTAAAAACAATCAAAGAGTTTACTGAGAGAGTATGCTCTTAACATTCTTCTAAAAGGGTTTATAAATGTCATTACATTCACAACCAAAAGATCAACACGACAGAAAAGGACACAGCAAAAATGAAGATGCATTAGAGGAATGACTCGACAAAAGATCAACATGACATAACAAGAGGGCCAAGAGGCCCTGATTCGCTCACCTGAGCAAAAAGGTCAAAGGTCAAACTAGGGTCATCATTTGAACAAACTTGATAGTTTGCAACCATTTCCAAATGGTTCTGAACAAGAAGATTTTTTAATATTTTTCTATGTATTGCTATGGTTCAAACCCAGGACCGCCTGGGGGCCATTTTGAACCAGGGGGCCATCATTTGACTAATCTTGGTAAAAAAGCACTAGGCAATGCTACATATTTAATTTCTAGGGGCTGAGCCAAGTGATTCTGAAGAAGAAGACTTTTGAATATTTTTCTATGTATTTCTATGGTTCAAACCCAGGGCCCCCTGGAGGGGGGCCATTTTTGACCCTGGCGCCATCATTTGAACAAACTTGGTATAGGACCACTAGGCAATGAATCATACCAAATTTCAAGCATCTGCACTAAGGGGTTCTGGAGAAGAAGATTTTTAAGTACATTTTAATTTCGAACCCAAGACTCCCTGCCCCAGGGCCATTTTGGATCCGAGGGGCACCATTTACACAAACTTTGTAGGAGTCCACCAGGTAATGCATCATACCAAATTTCAAGCATCTGAGCCAAATGGTTCTGAAGAAGAAGATTTTTAAATGTTTTTTTATGTATTTCTAAGGTTCAAAACCAGGACCCCTGGGTCAGGGCCATTTTGGACCCTGGGGTCATCATCTGAACAAACTTGGTAGAGGACACTAGGCAATGCTACATACCAAATTTCAAGCATCTGAGCCAAATTGTTCTGAAGAAGAAGACTTTTGAATATTTTTCTATGTATTTCTATGGTTCAAACCTTGAACTCCCTGCCATGGGGCCATTTTGGACCCGTGGGCAACCATTTGAACAAACTTTGTAAAGGACTACCAGGCAATGCTAAATACCAAATTTCAAGCATCTAAGCCTTGCAGTTCTGAAGAAGCAGATTTTTGAATATTTTCTTTGCATTTCTATGGTTCAAACCTTGGACTCCTTGCCCCGGGGCCATATTGGACCCTGGGGCCATCATTTGAACAAATTGGTAAAGGACTGTTAGGCAATGCTATAAACCAAATTTCAAGCATCAGAGCAGTGCGGTTCTGGAGAAGAAGACTTTTGAATATTTTTCTATGTATTTCTATGGTTCAAATCTGGGACTCCCAGCCCCGGGGCCATTTTGAACCCTGGGGCCACCATTTGAACAAACTTGGTAGAGGACCACTAGGCAATGCTACATACCAAATTTCAAGCATCTGAGCCAAGCAGTTCTCGTGAAGAAGATTTTTAAGTATATTTTAGTTTTGAACCCAAGACCCCTGCCTAAGGGCCATTTTGGACTCTGGGGTCATCATTTGAACAAACTTGGTAGAGGACTACTAGGCAATGCTACATACCAAATTTCAAGCATCTGAGCCAAGCAGTTATGGAGGAGAAGATTTTTAAGTATATTTTAGTTTTGAACCCAAGACCCCCTGCTCCAGGGCCATTTTGGACCCTGGGACCACCATTTGAACAAACTTTGTAGAGGACCACTAGGCAATGCTATATACCAAATTTCAAGCATCTGAGCCAAGCAGTTCTGGTGAAGAAGATTTTTAAGTATATTTTAGTTTCGAACCCAAGACCCCCTGTCCTGGGGCCATTTTGAACCCTGGGGCCACCATTTGAACAAACTTGGTAGAGGACCACTAGGCAATGCTACATACCAAATTTCAAGCATCTGAGCAAAGCAGTTCTGGAGAAGAAGATTTTTAAGTATATTTTAGTTTTGAACCCAAGACCCCCTGCCCCAGGGCCATTTTGGACCCTGGGGCCACCATTTGAACAAACTTGGTAGAGGTCAATTAGACAATGCTTCATACCAAATATCAAAGCTCTAGGCCTAGCGGTTTCAGAGAAGATGTCATTTAAAGCAAATTGTTGACGACGCACGACACACGACGCACGACACACGACGGACGACGGACACTGGGTGATCACAATAGCTCACCCTGAGCCTATGGCTCAGGTGAGCTAATAATGACATACCAAATTAAAGACACAATGACAAAAGAAGTTACAGACTTATTAATGACAGCAGATAAACTTGTCATGTCAGATAAGAAAATTTCTTGGAGCAGTGAGATCAGGATCTGCACTGTATGCCAACAAGTTAATGAAACATCCCAGATGTAATGTACTTAGTTACTTCAAAATACCAATAAACTAGAAAATGTGTTTATGAAACACTATGCCCCCAACCATATGCTTGTCTCTAGAGAAGGTTCATCCAATAATGCTTGTACCTATGTACCATAGGCTTACAATGCACTAAGTCGAAACAGGGGCTTAACTCAGTCAAAAATTTACAAATTGTTTTCGAAAGTTAATCAGGTCATCTACACCTTGGGCAATATCAACCTACAAAAATCATGATCCTAGCATCAGGGGTTCTCCAGATATTTTGTTCACAAGCTTCCATAGGCAAATAATGCACTAACTTGAAAAAGGGGCATAACTCAATCAAAAATTTACAAATTATTTTCAAAAGTTTATCAGGTCATCTACACCATAGGCAGTATCTTCCTGCATAAAATCATGCTCCTAGCATCAGGTGTTCTTGAGATATTTTGTTCACAAGGTTCCATAGGCTTACAATGCACTAAGTCGAAAAAGGGGCATAACTCGATCAAAAATATATGATTTCTTTTCAAAAGTTAATCAGGTCATCTACACCACAGGCAGTATCTTCCTGCAAAAAATCATGCTCCTAACATAAGGGGTTCTTGAGATATTTTGTTCACAAGGTTCCATAGGCTTACAATGCACTAAGTCGAAAAAGGGGCATAGCTCGGTCAAAAATTCACGAATTTGTTTCAAAAGTTAATCAGGTCATCTACACCTTGGGCATTCTTATCCTGCAAAGCCACATGATCCTAGCACCAGGGGTTTTTGAGCTATTTTGTTCACAAGGTTCCACAGGCTAAGTCGAAAAAGGGGCATAACTCTGGAAATACATGACCGGCGGAAAAATTAAAAAAAATACGGGTCTGCTTATTTTCCATACTGATCATGTGTATAAAGTTTCAAGTTCCTAGCTCTTATTGTTCTTGACTATATGTAAGGGTACCGTTGTACCATAGGCCTCAATGCACTAAGTCGTAAAAGGGAAATAACTTGATCAAAAATTCACGATTTTTTTTTCAAAAGTTAATCAGGTCATCTACAGCACAGGCAGTATATTCCTGCAAAAAATCATGCTCCTAGCTTCAGGGGTTCTTGAGATATTTTGTTCACAAGGTTCCATAGGCTTACAATGCACTAAGTCGAAAAAGGGGCGTAACTCGGTCAAAAATTCACTAATTTGTTTCAAAAGTTAATCAGGTCATCTACATCTTGGGCATTCTCATCTTGCAAAGCCTCATGATCCTAGCATCTGGGGTTCTTGAGATATTGTGTTCACAAGGTTCCACAGGCTAAGTCGAAAAAGGGGCATAACTCTGGAAATACATTGCCGGCGGAAAAATAAAAAAATACAGGTCTGCTTATTTTCCATACTGATCATGTGTATAAAGTTTCAAGTTCCTAGCTCTTATTGTTCTTGACTATATGTAAGGGTATCTTTGTACCATAGGCCTCAATGCACTAAGTCGAAAAAAGGGAATAACTTCATCAAAAATTCACGAATTTTTTTCAAAAGTTAATCAGGTCATCTACACCACAGGCAGTATCTTCCTGCAAAAAATCATGCTCCTAGCATCAGGGGTTCTTGAGATATTTTGTTCACAAGGTTCCATAGGCTTACAATGCACTAAGCCGAAAAAGGGGCGTAACTCGGTCAAAAAATCACGAATTTGTTTCAAAAGTTAATCAGGTCATCTACACCTTGGGCATTCTCGACCTGCAAAACCTCAAAATCCTAGCATTAGGGGTTCTTGAGATATTTTGTTCACAAGGTTCCACAGGCTAAGTCGAAAAAGGGGCATAACTCTGGAAATACATTGCCGGCGGAAAAATAAAAAAATACGGGTCTGCTTATTTTCCATACTGATCATGTGTATAAAGTTTCAAGTTCCTAGCTCTTATTGTTCTTGACTATATGTAAGGGTACCTTTGTACCATAGGCCTTAATGCACTAAGTCGAAAAAGGGGAATAACTCGATCAAAAATTCACGAATTTTTTTTCAAAAGTTAATCAGGTCATCTACACCACAGGCAGTATCTTCCTGCAAAAAATCGTGCTCCTAGCTTCAGGGGTTCTTGAGATATCTTGTTCACAAGGTTCCATAGGCTTACAATGCACTAAGTCGAAAAAGGGGCATAACTCGGTCAAAAATTCACGATTTTGTTTCAAAAGTTAATCAGGTCATCTACACCTTGGGCATTCTCATCCTGCAAAACCTCATGATCCTAGCATCAGGGGTTCTTGAGATATTTTGTTCACAAGGTTCCACAGGCTAAGTCGAAAAAGGGGCATAACTCTGGAAATACATTGCCGGCGGAAAAATAAAAAAATACGGGTCTGCTTATTTTCCATACTGATCATGTGTATAAAGTTTCAAGTTCCTAGCTCTTATTGTTCTTGACTATATGTAAGGGTACCTTTGTACCATAGGCCTCAATGCACTAAGTCGAAAAAGGGGAATAACTCGATCAAAAATTCACGATTTTTTTTCAAAAGTTAATCAGGTCATCTACACCACAGGCAGTATCTTCCTGCAAAAAATCGTGCTCCTAGCTTCAGGGGTTCTTGAGATATCTTGTTCACAAGGTTCCATAGGCTTACAATGCACTAAGTCGAAAAAGGGGCATAACTCGGTCAAAAATTCACGATTTTGTTTCAAAAGTTAATCAGGTCATCTACACCTTGGGCATTCTCATCCTGCAAAACCTCATGATCCTAGCATCAGGGGTTCTTGAGATATTTTGTTCACAAGGTTCCACAGGCTAAGTCAAAAAAGGGGCATAACTCTTGAAATATGTGACCCGCGGAAAAAAGAAAAAACACCTGTTCGCTTATTTTTCATACTGATCATGTGTATAAAGTTTCAAGCTCCTAGCTCTAACGGTTCTTGAGTTAGAGGACAGACGGACAGACGGACAGGCCCAAACCAATATGCCCCCACAATTTCTCAAAATTGGGGGCATAAAAATGTATTTCTATGCCCAAGGTGTTCAAATAAGTGTGCATGGGAATTTGGGTCAAAATGATAATATTACTGGAGTGATACCACTAACTGGATTATAACTGACAAAAAAAGATTTTAAATTGGACAAGTGTAAGAAAAGAAAGTACATTATAACTTACAATCACGCTACTTTTCTTCTTTTTTTTTGTTTTCGTGGTGGTGTGAGAGGGGGGGGAGGGGGCAAATAACAGAGACAATAAAAATTTGCCACAGATTAAATTAAACGGAGACAACAGACACAAACTGCCAGAGATTAAAGTACAATAAACAATCAAATGTGTTGGCTATCAACTTTCAATGACAACTCTGCCCTGGTCTGTTTAATGAAAAATAAAAATTGTGGAGCACCAAAAGCTCCTTATACTGCCAAAATTTACCATGAGTACTGGTATGCTAAAAACGTATAGTGGATTCGTATTGTGGGAATTCTGAATCAGATTTACTGCTATACCACACTATTGTACTATCTACATCATCATAGTGTTCCTACGCTACATGAATCCGGGTCAACTCGGCCTAGGGTCAACTCGGCCTGAATCAACTCGGCCGGGTCAACTCGGCCCGGGTCAACTTGACTCGGCCTGCTGCATATGTATGTATGTATGTATGTATGTATGTATCAAAGTGCACTGTGTAAGTAATTATTGCCGACACACTTGATTAACCACCGTTTAAACTTAACCCGCTTTAATTTGTATATTGATACATAAGGCATTTAGTGGGGTCTTTAAGTTTTTAACACATTTCCCAGCAAACATTCATTGGCATGACGAATAAATCGCAAATATTCTATAATTTGAAACACTTTACATGTTTGGTTATCGAGATTAATTACACTCTGGTGATCACAGATCACTTATAAAATTCATCTTTAGGGAAACTTACGTAAGTTGGACGGACGCTCGGCACCCCGTTACTGCGGCTATGGATAGGTTCGGCTGAGGTGCTTGGAGAACATCGATAGGAGAATTGAAATACTACTACTACTTACGTAACTAAATACATATTATATTGCTTTTCAATTTCCTGGAAAAATAAGGTTTTAACTGAACACTTCTATCGACACAAAATATAGCATTGGCATTAAATAATATTGTAAAATAACAGGCCGAGTTGACCCGGCCGAGTTGACCTGAGGCCAAGTTGACTCAGGGGCCGAGTTGGTTACAGGCCGAGTTGACCCATGACCCACTACATACCTCCACTTTCCTGAAAAGCCTCCAGATCGGCGGTTTTTCCACCGATAAGAAGTCTGCAAGTAAGACCTTCAACATTCTTCAGGAAGTGCTGAATCACTTCTTCAATCTGAGACGCAAGTTCACGCGTAGGGCTAACAATCAGAGCTCCAATTTCATTCTTTTTTAACTTGTATTCTCTGTTTTGTAAAATTTCAATAATTGGAATAACAAATGCCAGTGTTTTCCCACTTCCTGTGACCGCTTCTGCCGCAACATCTTTGTGTTTTAGCAAGAGTGGTATACAAGCCGACTGGACAGGCGTTGGACTGCTAAATTTAAGCTGATTAAGGCTTCGTTTCGTCGATTTTAGCAAAGAAATTGAAAGTTGGTCCCACGTGTCAGCCATGTTGTTTTGTTATGATCAAATTTGTGGAACAGATGCTTGAAGACCTCATTAAAATACATTGATATTTATTTTCAAGCGTTTAATTAACAAGACCTTAAAAACGCGCGTAACGAAATAGGTCTTTGCCAAATTCTCGTAAGATTATCGTTCTAAACACGCAATAGCAAGAAATAATAAAATTATTATTATTATTATTATTATTATTATTATTATTTAACTTAATAATGCATAGAGTTCCGAAAGGGCCTGGTATGATAAGGACCGTTTTTGCCCCTATTCAAATACCCTAAAATTGCATATTTTCTATTGCTTGTCATCTATGTACATGGGTACAAACAGCAATTATACATTTCCTCTTTGTGAATTTTCAGAATAACATGATATCTGACATTTCTATGCTGTTCCAGTATTAAGGAACATTGCAAGAAAAAAATGTATCTTGATAGCGTTTTTTTTTTCCTTTTTTTTTTCTTTTTTCTTTTTTTTTTTTTTTTTCTTTGAAGAAATCAGACAGTTACAATAACTTTCGAAAGCTCTTGATTATAGGCCTTTGATGAAATGCTTAAGTATAATGAGTGGGATAGCACTGCTAACCAGCTGTACACTGCACAGGGCCTGTACAACTGCCCCATCCATTCAAGTTGACTGTCCAGAAATGCTAACCAAAATTAACCTATGGATCAAACATCATACCAAACTATTCCTTAAATGAATACCCACAACATATGTCTACTTTGTCTATGTGCAGAGATATATTACACTCGTGGTCATTTCATATGAAATTTATTAAATGAGCCTTCGGCGAGTTTCATAAATTGCATATGAAATGACCACGAGTGTAAGATTCTGTTTGTCATATGACCCCTTAAAATGGGATTTTAACGACTTCAAACTGAACACTATTTCAATATGAAAACGCATTGTTGACATGGACCGTTGTCAATGACGTTACGTGTACGCGCCAAAGTGTTATTACATGTGTGGTCAAACGATTTTTATAACACCAAGTTATCCACTGAATAACAGCGACGTCATATGATAAAAAAAATTTCATGGCATGTTATATGATCAACATGTCAAAACTTTGTCTATATACGAAAGGTAAATTGTGCTGGATGATGGAAGCATATATTTTGAAAGCCGCGACCAAATTCGTAATTTTTGTCAAAAATGGCTGGGGATACACACAAAAAATATCTAAACATGAACTGGTTAATTTTGTGCTTGCTGTTACATTCTAGACTGCATTTTTTCCTTATATACATGTTCATTCTCAAAATGCACAAAATGTAATTTCTGGAGGGTTTGGGGTGTGTGTGTGTGTGGGGGGGGGGGGGGGGGGGGGTGCGGTTGCAAATATGGGCCTTATCATACCAGGTCCTTTGGGGTCTCTATACAATACACATTTATAGTCGGAGCATTCCAACATATAAAATATTAGCTATGAATAGCTATTTACTTACTTTACACTTGTTAAAAGTATTATCAACTGTCAATTAACTCTTTTGGTCCATTTAACAGATATGTTTACCCATTTAAGTAACCAGGTTGTTTCATTATAGACCACCGAAGAGGCTGATAATGGAATAAATTGCATGTCTTTTCATATGGCACAGGTAACTACATCTTATTACTGAAAAGAAAGCATTTGTAAACACAGGAACAGCGATGTTTCTGAGCGGCATTTGATATGATTTTAAATAATTTGTCTATCACGCTTGTCTAGCAATTTCTTTCCTCAGTAGCACTGTCTGACACCGAAATGCATATTTTGATTAACAAAGGCTTAGAAAGAAAGACTTTGAAGATGAAGTAGGGGGAGAATACTATATTGTGAGCGGAAAATGATCAGGAACTGATTTTATCAAATTCCACCTCCCACCCACGACACCAAATGGGGAATAGTTACAAGAAGCAATATGACAAATAGAGGATATCTGACTTTTTCAGTGTAAGATCGATTTTTATTTCACCGAATGAACTCCAAAAGCAGTATTTTCACGAGTGGCGAAGCCACGAGTGAAAATACCACTTTTGGTGTTCATGAGTGAAATAAAAACCGATCTTACACTGAAACAGTCAAAGTTTCTGTTTCTTTTATGATTTAAAAATGCAATAAATTAGGTTATTCCAATGCGTTAGTCATCACGACAGAGACAGAACCTTTTTTCCCCGGTAGGTGTTTCTCCTAAAAAGTAATGGCGGGGCGCCGCGTCCTGTCCCTTTATTGCCCTGCCCATCTGCCCAAAACGTGTCAAAGCTCCGAAAGCTCAGTTGGTTAAACGCTAGAATGCTAAGCCAGTGGTCCAGGTTTAAATCCCGTTGAAGCGAAATCATTTCCATCCGTAAACAGGATTTTGTCACTCACAGCCCTTCACTGTCAAACTTCCATCTGCTCGATATGACTGAAATACTATTGAAAGGGCCGTAAACCTACAAGTTGTCCATCCATGTATTAGTGTCTATTTTCAGTGTAATCATGCGGATATATACATGTACTGATAATGCGAAATTTGCAGAAGCTGATATGAAACTCCCACAGGCGGCAACTAGATTTCTTTACTTTCAAACCCCTTCCCGCGCTGATAAGTGTCTTCAGTGCATGTTACAATGCCAAAGTTTGCTCAAAAGAATCAACCACGTGTAGGCCTATATGGAATTTGTTACACGGTAAGTTTTTCTATACGCATTGTATCACCACCCTAGCTTGCCCCAGCATGACAAATTTGTATCCCTTTTTTTTCTTTTCTTTTTTTTTCTTTGGATGGAAAATTTGTATCATTGTATGATTATTCTCATAAAAGAAGCCAGAAAGAGGATACGCGCAGATAAAAGTTCTAAACATTCTTAAATTGTAATGAAAAGTGGATTTAAATCTATGTCGGATTGTCGTATAGTAAGTGTAAAGGGTAAATAGTAAATACTTACGTGAGTTAACCAAAAGACTGAATAAATTAAGTTTAAACGAAGAATACGAAATATTTTTAAATGGGGAATAAGGACAGGTCAGTTGCTATAAGCTTGCAAAAATTCATGTCATGACATCAAAGCAATGCTAATACACTTTATGAGCTAATTAAAAAAATACTACATATTAAGCAAATGCGATTTTATGTACAAATGGCCATATTTGCTCATGATAAATAAAATTTACATGCAAATCGAGATTTGCACTTGGTCCCAACTAAGTGCAAAAGTAAAAGATTTGCATATGAATTGAATATTGCTCACGTGAGTAAAGCATACACAGGTGCATTTTGCATACGTGAGCTAATAACATAAAAAAATGATAATAATTTTGCGTTTGTACAAATCTGGTCATGTGTACGGGGCTTTTAAAATATTGGCTAGTTGCCGTATTCGTGAAATAACGCTGTTTCTTATCCTATATAAAACACTATCGATTTCTTGTCGAATAGATTTATGAACGATTTAAAAAGCTTTCGTGTAAAGTGTTTCATCGTATCGGTCTTTGTTTACATTGGTAACAAACACGTGTATGTGAAATAATGGTGTTTACAATATTTATGCTGAATTTATATGGCCTTTTGTGACATTACAGAATGGATAGTCGAAAAACAGAGGAAGATAAAACTGTAACATTTCAGCCTGGTGTCAATTATCAAAGTGACAATGTATCTTATGAAAGCAGTGATACACATGCTCGAGCCTATTGTTGTTGCCTTCACGGCTGGAAAACTGGTCCGGACCCTCGGTGGTACTACCCTTGGGATAAAGGCATTTACAGACTTATAGGAGTGTGTTGTATGTGGTACTGTATATGTGCAATATTTCCATGCTCGCTATGTTTCAAAGAATCACGGGATATCATATGCTGCTCAGATCAGTGTGGTAACAAAAGTAAGACTGCAGCTACTGACGATTCTAAAGACGATGAAATTGCTGAAGCATGACTGTATTATACATGAAAATGGAGATGTGTTCATACAAGAGTTGTTTTGTTATGTTCAAAACATTTTCTGTCATTGAAGCCCACGATTGATCTACGCCCAGCAAAGAGTGCCATTTCACATTTTGTTCATATAATAAGAATCAGTGAATGCTAACGTGACAGGGGTTAGCTAAATGTATGTAGATTCCATGCTGCTGATAATCATGACAAATGATATGGTGATACATTTGACATTCTTTTGCCATAGAAGATAAGAGCCTTCCCATAGTGCGAAAGACTGAAGCGGACACACAACGTTCAATTAATCATCAATGCGGATGCAACCTCAAAATTGCACATTGACTTTGATATTATATGTTGTTTTAAACATTGCTATTGCTCGATGGGATGAGGTTTATAGTCTTCGAATATACAATCATGTTGCCTATGTAAGCATTGCCAACCAGTAGTACATGGTATGATTTGAATAAATACTTGCTCTGAATTGCCAGCGTCGTGCAGTCGTTAATTTAAAATTGCAGATCTCTGCATATTATACATGTAACCATCGAGCTGTTGTGAAGGTAAATGGATCCTTAATTTCCTTGTTTTCTTACCATTTAGAAGGAAACAACTTTTGTGACTTCCTGTTTGCTTCCCAAGACAAAACGGTAAAGATTAAGGTTTCCCATTGCCTAGTAGCAGTAGTGGCATTTGGGGTTAGAGGCCCACTGTATCTTGGGCATAGCATATGAAAAGCGGAGACCATCCCTCTCCTTTCGATGCCTTAGCCTTCCCTGATTCAAAGCAGGTACCCATTTCCCTAGGCAAAGAAGCCTTCCAATGCGGAATGGATTTGCTCCTAGGAGAGCAAATTATTTCCGTTAAGATTTGACTTCATCGAGAAGTGAGGAGGGGTGGTGCTGGGGAGCTTGGGGTGGGGGGGGGGGGGGGGGGGGCAAAAACAGAAATGATAGAGTTGCTTCCTTTGCAACTCAAGACAAAAGTACTTGAGCATTTTAGTGCAAGTTTAATTTGCCCAAGCCAAAGTAATACGCAGACATGTTGATGAACTGCTCTAGCAGCAAATTCTTTCTTGAGAGCAAACCTCATTTATGAGAAGGGTTTTGTCGTGCAGGTAGGCAAACAGGAAGCCACAAAAAATGGCGAAAAAAAAACATGGAGAAATACCCTTACACCATAAAGACATATACGAACTATCACAGAGTATAACCGATTCCGCTTATTTTCGCTTCCTGCAGAGACTGTACATCATATTTGGCTTCCGCCGAGACTGTCCGCGATCTCAAGTGTTTCTTGCCGAGACTTCTGTACATGATAAATGGCTTCCTGCAGAGACTGTCCGCGTGATTCTGCTTCCTGCCGAGGCTCTCGGCAGGAAGCAGAGTCATGCGGAGAGTCTCGGCAGGAAGCCAATTTTCGAGGACAGTAGTCCGTGCAGGAACCAAATGTTCGCGGACAGTCTCGGCGGAAGCCAAATATGATGTACAGTCTCTGCAGGAAGCGAAAATTAGCGGAATCGATTATACCCTGTGACTATGGATCTACGGACCAGCTAGAGCAGTTCATAGCAGTTCATACACATAGGTAGTGAACGCGGTCTGAGCACACTCAGGGCACTTGTACATCTTGATCTGTGGTCGTGAGTATGCTTTCTGGTGTTATAACTATTATAACAATTATAAGCCATTTGGTATTAACATACTGTCAAAGGTAGTCCAGCGATCAAAGTGACAAAATCGTATTACGATTTTGGCACTTTAACCGCTTGTTCTTTTGCAAGTCCGAACTCATAAAAGAAACAGACAGACAGTGGCAGACAAACGTCGTTTCCCTCGTCTTAGTCAGTAGTGGTAAATGCATCAGGCCCAGAGGCTATGAAACTTGAGTACATTCTCAAACACTCAAAATAAAGCACACTGATTGGCTGCTTCCGAGCACATGCTCGGAAGCAGCCAATCAGTGTGCTTTATTTTGAGTTTTAGATTATCCTCAAGTTTTATAACCTCAGACTCAGGTCACGGACAACTACGATGTTTGTCGGGTAGTCATCGATTTACCAGGGCCCAGGTTCACAATTATTCCTTAAACTTAAGGACGACCTTAAAGTTAAGGACTAAAGTTTCACGTGTAAATAAAAGCTTACAAAAACTAAAAGTAAATGATTTTTCTTTCGTATTACGTTTCTACGACAGTTGTCAGTAGGATCACACAAAAACTGCGATTTTCAATATGAGTTAAATATGGATTTTCTTAGGGCGAAATTTTCCACCTTAACTTTAAGAATGATTGTGAAACTGGGCCCTGGTCTTACGCTTTTCAAACTGTTTACTGACTTACTCAGATCATGCAGCTAGCACACGAAGTAGAAATAACGTCGTATCAACGACACATCTAGATAAAGCTGTACACTGTTCGCAAATCAACTATTTTCACTTTTGGCGCTTAAAAGGGTTTGTATTTCGGTGGGGGGTTTAGAAATGGATAGAAAGCACTACAAACAGAAACATTAAACATGGCAGTTTATTTCTTAACATTTCCGTATACGCTAAAGAAACAAATACTTATAAAAATGCACGTAACAAAGCTTTCCTTTTTAACAAATTTAACCATTTTAACAATAATTTTAACATAGTAGCCTAGGTCAACAGGCTTGTAACAGTGTAAGAAAAAATAATACAATCATAAGAGATTTGGATAAAGGAGTACATGTATATGAAATAATCCTATGATAATTTCAGATAAGTTTCCATAAAAAGCATGCGATGTGACCTTCATCCAAGACGGTTCTAATGACTTGGTCACAACGTATGTAAGAGACGGTTCTAATGAGTGGTCACAACGTACGTTTATATGGAGAACATGTTTTTATTGCAAAAATAGAAACAAGTTTATTAGATTTCTCAAGTACTCCTCTGATCTGGGACTCTGGAATCATGAATCAAAAGTAGATAACATGCTTTAATTATTGGACCATCTCACTTACTATATACATGTAAGGGAGGTAATAAATGCCATTGGAGGCAATCCAGCTGACTCCTTTGAACAATTTTACCTCCATTTCTGACTTCCATTATTAAACATTTCAGGAAAAAAATATATATATACTCTCTATCAGAATAATCTATGCTCAGATGTATATTGCTCGATTTAAAGGTTACAGCCTTTTCATTTTCTTTCGCATTCTCTCTTTCGATCAAATAGGATTCTTAAAAGCCCAGTGAATTAGACACATTAAGCTGAAACATTGTCAAATCTATATCGCTGTTGATATGATATGATATAATATCACGAGACGTATTGAGTAGGCCTATTACGAAACGATGCACTAAATGTTAAATCATCTCAGCCCTGCATCCCCTCCCCGCCCTTCACGCAGAGAGAGAGATAGAGAGCTCCTATAACAGTTATGTTGTTTACTTTCCATCACAATTGCAATATGACACAGTATCACAGCTGGCTATTTAATTCAAAGACATTCAACACCACGATATGCTAAAAATCTGGTAGTCATGAACGTTTGTCAACTAACTTTCGACCCTGTCTTGGGTTAACAGAATTCAAAATGATTTCGGAGATTGTTTTCAAGGATGGTGGCTAGATTACTTGACTCTGAATTGAAAAACGATTCCAGATTTTCCCAGAGCATAATTTTCTATCACGTCTTTTGAAAGCGCCGTCCATTTCCCTTCATCTTGTAACTTGTTCATCAATGGTATGAGGTTTTCGCTGTATTCACTGACGTGGTCTAAATATTCTTCTCTCATTGATATACAGATTATACCCCCTGAAAGCAAATAAATAAATTAAATAATGATAAAATGCAAGTTGTACTAAGGTATATGGGTATACCGCCATGTTTTTTTTTTTTTTTTTACAAAGGGAAACAACTTTCATTACTTTCGGTTTGCTTCCCTGGAGAACCTTGTTCTCCCGAACTAGGAACTACTCTTAATGGAAAGAATTTGCTCCCTGGGGAGCAGATTCTTTTCTTTAAGAGTTGTTCTGCTTGATGAGAGGTTGAAAATGATTATCACAGAGTTGCTTCCCCTGAAAGTGTATCCAGTGGTATCGGAATTATTCTGTCAGAGACCATCTTGATGTGAATAAGATAAATATTTTGCCTCATTAAATTTTCAAACATTAACACAACCAAATATAATGTTTGCTTTTTTCGCCAGCAATGTTTTACTGATCATGGGCTTTTCAACTTTTAGGTTGTTTGGGGTTTGAAGGCTCTTTGAGACAGTATTTCAGTCTATATCGAGCCGTCTCCAAGAGAGATTCAGAATAAGGTATGGATAGGATAGAGGAGACTGAAAAATCCAAACAAAACCCATCCCGCACCTGCTGCAAGCAAAGCCGGCCATTGCCTTACTATTATCCTGCGGTGGTTGCGGTCGACGGCGATGGTGCTGAGTAACTTTAAGTGCCGGGGCGTCCTACTAATTTGGACACTAGTAGGACAAGGCCTACAGTGCTTGCAATAGTGCGGTTGGAGGTTGTTTGAACATTTTTCTCTCGCCTATCATATCTCCTTTCCTTTTCCCTCTCTCAGGAGACGGCTCGATAAAGACTGAAATACTTTCTCAAAGAGCCGTTAAACCCCAAACAACCAACTACTTTTATCCAAAAAAGTAGGGCGCCCGGCACTGAAAGGTACACAGGACCATCGCCCGACCCGACCACACCTACAAACTTTAGGATAATTAGTGCAGTCACTTAAGATGTCCTAGTATGTTGTATAACTACGGTATGGAACGTACCTGGTTTCACAATCCTGATCATCTCTATTATTGCATCACTTGGTATATGTCCCTCACCCATTCCTCCAGCCACCGCCAGTCCATCATATGTACCTGGTAATAGTAAAGGGTAAAGGAATTATTTCCCTCTGGTATAAACCGTCTCTACATATATCAATATAAACGTCGGTTAGTACGTGGCTTTTGATGACGGAGTTTGATATATGTTGCATGTATATCATACAAGGGGAAATGTTTTGCAAAAATGAAAAGTCTTTCCACAAAAATGGCGTTGTTTTTCTGTTTCCACACTGAGCAATGAATATATGTAGTGCTCTTTACTATTTATTGCCTATTCATGGACATCCATATTTCAATTATCAGATATAGACTATTCATTATTCATTATGGATATCCATAAAACGACTTTAGGAAATTGTAGATACGAGGGGAGTTCAATAAGTTCGTAGAACTCGGTATTTTTCTATACAATTCAAGATTTCTTTTTTCATTTTTGTGCAGTGTAAACCTTTGTCAGTTGAATTATAACAGCCGTTCAGTCAACACATACATTTTAGCTCACCTGAGCCTTTGGCTCAGGGTGAGCTATTGTGATCACCCAGTGTCCGTCGTCCGTCGTCCGTCGTGCGTCGTGCGTCGTCCGTCGTCCGTCGTGCGTCGTCAACAATTTGCTTCAAATGACATCTTCTCTGAAACCGCTAGGCCTAGGGCTTTGATATTTGGTATGAAGCATTGTCTAGTGGACCTCTACCAAGTTTGTTCAAATGGTGGCTCCAGGGTCCAAAATGGCCCTGGGGCAGGGGGTCTTGGGTTAAAAACTAAAATATACTTTAAAATCTTCTTCTCCAGAACTGCTTGGCTCAGATGCTTGAAATTTGGTATGTAGCATTGCCTAGTGGTCCTCTACCAAGTTTGTTCAAATGGTGGCCCCAGGGTCCAAAATGGCCCTGGGGCAGGGGGTCTTGGGTTTGAAACTAAAATATACTTAAAAATCTTCTTCTCCAGAACTGCTTGGCTCAGATGCTTGAAATTTGGTATGTAGCATTGCCTAGTGGTCCTCTACCAAGTTTGTTCAAGTGGTGGCCCCAGGGTCCAAAATGGCCCAGGGGCAGGGAGTCCCAGGTTTGAACCATAGAAATACATAGAAAAGTATTCAAACAGCTGCTTCTCCAGAACTGCTTGGCTCAAATGCTTGAAATTTGGTATGTAGCATTGTCTAGTGGTCCTCTACCAAGTTTGTTCAAATGGTGGCCCCAGGGTTCAAAATGACCCGGGGCAGGGAGTCCCAGGTTTGAACCATAGAAATACATGGAAAAGTATTCAAAAATCTTCTTCTTCAGAACTGCATGGCTCAGATGCTTGAAATTTGGTATGTAGCATAGCCTACTGATCCTTTACCAAGTTTGTTCAAATGGTGGTCCCAGGGTCCAAAATGGCCCCGCACCAGGAGGTCCTGGGTTTGAACCATAGAAATACACAGAAAAAATATTCAAAAATCTTCTTCTTCAGAACCACAAAGCTCAGAGGCTTGAAATTTAATTTGTAGCATTGCCTAATAGTCCTTTACCAAGTTTGTTCAACTGGTGGACCCAGGCTCCAAAATGGTCCGGCGGCAGGGAGTCCTAGGTTTGAACCATAGAAATACATAGAAAAATATTCAAAAATCTTCTTCTTCAGAACATCTTGGCATAGATGCTTGAAATTTGGTATGTAGCATTGCCTGGTAGTCTTTTACCAAGTTTGTCCAAATGATGATCCAAGGGTCTAAAATAGCCCTGCTCCAGGGGGTCCTGGGTTTGAACCATAGAAATACATAGAAAAATATTAAAAGATCTTCTTCTTCAGAAGCACTTTGCTCAGATGCTTGAATATGTAGCATTGCCTTGTAGTCCTTTATCAAGTGGGCCCCAGAGTCCAAAACGACCCCGCAGCGGGGAGTCCTGAGTTTGAACCATAGAAATATTTAGAAAAATATTCAAAAATCTTCTTCATCAGAACCACTTGGCTCAGATGCTTGAAATTTGGTATGATGCATTGCCTGGTGGACTCCTACAAAGAATATATAAATGGTTGCCCTGGGATCCAAAATGGCCCTGGGGCAGGGAATCTTGGGTTCGAAATTACAATATACCTAAAAATCTTCTTCTCCTGAGCCCCTTAGAGCAGATGCTTGAAATTCGGTATGATGCATTGCCTAGTTGTCCTTTATCCCGCTTATTCAAATGATGATGCCAGGATCAAAAATGGCCCCGTACCAGGGGGTCCTGGGTTTGAACCATAGAAATACATAAAAAGATATTAAAAAATTTTCTTCTTCAGAACCACTTGGCTCCGATGCTTGAAATTTAGTATGTAGCATTGCCTAGTGGTCCTTTACCAAGACTATTCAAATGATGGCCTCAGGGTCCAAAACGGCCCCACCCCAGGGGGTCTTGGGTTTGAACCATAGCAATACATAAAAAAAAATATTCAAAAATCTTCTTCTTCAGAACCATTTGGAAATTGTTGCAAACTATCAGGTTTGTTCAAATGATGACCCTAGTTTGACCTTTAACCTTTTTGCTCAGGTGAGCGATTCAGGGCCACTTGGCCCTCTTGTTTGCTCTTACTTTTTGTTTGAAAACCTATACCCATAGGCAGAAATGGAAAGTCAGAATATTGAGTTCAGAGCAGTCAAAAAGTTCCTCACTAAGGAGGGTGCAAACGCCAAAGAAATCAATCGGCGCATGGCTGATGTGTATGGTGATAGTAGCCCAAAGTATTCCACAGTGGCAAAGTGGTCAGCAGAATTTAAACGTGGGCGAGACTCCTTAGACGATGACCCAAGGCCAGGTCACCAGCCAGTAGATGATCGACCATATTGAGAGACTTGTGGTAAACGATCGCCGAATCAAAGTTGAACTTGCTTCAGTATGTGGTATTTCTAATGGAAGTGTTTACACTATAATCCATGAACATTTAGGCATGTCAAAAGTATCTGCCAGGTGGGTACCCAGAAACCTGAACATGCAAGATCGCCAGCAAATGGTGGAGTCCAGAGTTGCACAAGCGGCTATTCGTGAGTGCAAGTTCGAGCAGTTAAATCACCCGCCATACAGTCCAGACCTGGCCCCAAGTGATTATTATCTGTTTCGAAATTTGAAGTCCCACTTGCGTGGAACGAGATTTCGGGACGATGATGAGCTCAGGGCTGCTACAGAGGCTTGGTTTTAGGACCAAACAGACGACTTTTATTCCAAAGGCATAGACTGTTTAACAGAAAAGTGGGCCAAATGCATTGAAGTAAAGGGGGATTATACTGAAAAATAATGTTGAAACCATCTTCCAATCTGTGAGTTAAACCCCGAGTTCTACAAACTTATTGAACTCCCCTCGTACCTAGAATGTTTTGTCCAGTTGGTTACATTTATAATAGTGATATAAAAAGCAATAGTTAGACTTACTATCAGGAATGGAGGTTTGGTTTACAGCGTCTAAGAACTCGCAGTAAAATTTGGTGTAGATATTTCTCTGCATCGCTTTACATAACATCCCCACGGATGGGTCGAGGGCGTCTAGATTCCTGAATCCAAGCTTGAAAAGCTGTAAAAGAAAGACTCTGATTTTAGTGTAACTCAACATCTTCGTCTTTGGCCTTTCTTACAGCTTATCTGATTAGGTAAAAACAAATACATTTAAAAACAGTAATTTTAAAACCGAAATCAGTGAACATTATACTGCATGAAAAATACGCTGCTGCCCCATCGCTAAGAAACATACCACTACAACGGACACACAACACAGTCTCATACTGCGCCTACTGAAACCACAACAGCCCGTTTCCCTATCTTAAGTCAATATCATTATGTTCTCTCTAACATCGAGTACCATCTTTTCATTCCTGAAAAGAATTCATTTGTTTTTAAACGTACTGTCTCTCAACAATCTCGATTTTGTTTTATTTATTTGAGCCGCGACATGCGAATGCCCAGACTGAATTGAGTCTACCCTGGGCGCACAACCACTTTGTTGGTTTTCTCGTGTCGCGGTTCATTTATAAAAATGTGACACATGGGAATTGCTCTGGTTCGACGAGGCAAACTCTACTTTGTGGAGAAGTCATCAGATTGCACAAGACACCAACATCCTGTGTTTGCTGTACACTGCAGCCACTAAGGGCATCAGCTTTTGTGTGTTCTTGAAATTTTATTTGACTTGAAGTTGCTGTTTTTATATCAAAGTTAGTTAATTTCATTGCCTCCTGTCTTGTGGAGCTCTCATACTTGTAGTTGTCGTAAAATCATCTCATGCCACATGAGCATATTCAAAGGTCACATAGAGTATAAGATTTATCTGATAAGTGATTTACTTTTCGCATAATGTGTAGCACTTGATTTAAATTAAAATAACACCCCATTATAGAGGACTTTTTTGTTTTTATTTGCCCAAAATAAAATACCTACTATATCCTTGACAAAACTGAGATGAATCACTACTGACTGAAGACTGATGCTATTGACCAAAACCAATGTTAGGAATGTCATTCTCAAGTTCCTAAGGGTTTAAAGATATAATAATAGACTATATAAAGTAGTCAGTAGCTTACTGCCTCCCTGACCAAGACTCTTCCCAGCAGGCATATGACGTTGAATTGACGTCGTACTGACGTCAGTGCGATGTAATGACGTCGCATTGACGTCAGTGCGACGTCATATTGACCTTATGTGCCCGCTGGGTTGATGCGCTTATCTGATGCTGTCTGTTGTCATTTTCATCCATCACCAGCTATATCACCTACTTTAACATGAAACACTCAGATTTCAGCTCACCTGGGCCAAAGGCTCAGGAGAAGCTTATAGGATACATGTAGCAGCCTCCGTAGTCCATCCGTCATCAGCATTTTCGAACACTAATATCTTTGCAGCCTAAAGGCAGATCTCAACCAATTGTAATATAACATACCGGTATTTAAGCTACAATCAGACTTACAAGACCTGACCGTTTGGATGTTTTTTAAAAGCAGCCAACTTGTTGTATTTACAAGTATACAACAGTGGTGTAGGTAATGCATTACATAAGCGTATATGTAGTAAAAAAAAAAGAATAAATGTTTACAAAAGAAAAAAATCATCCTTAACAGTTTGTCTCATGTGGAACTCTGAGTCTATTACCTCTGCTCCAAGACGCCCTGTTCCCGCAGCGATATCTAATATCCTAGCATTTCTTCGAGATCCTGCATCGAAATTAGAAGCCAAAGCTTGTGCCGCCACTTCCGGTCCTGTGTAACGATCTGGATTCAAATGCTGCAACATAATAAATGATACTTCAATCTTTTACCCAGCTATTCCAAAACATCAGCAATTTCTATAATGAATTTTTAACAACTCCATTTGTCTGAAAGTGTAAGGGTATAGCACTATGTTATATTAAGCTATATTTCAAAGGGAGACACTTTTCGGTGTTCCATTTTGTCTTCCCTGTAAGGAGAGCCCTAAAGAAAAGGGTCTACTCTGTAAGGAAAGAATTTGCTCCTGAGAGCAAATAAATTCTTTCCTGTAAGAGTTGACCCCTAGTGAGAAGGGATACAAAAGTAAAAACTGACGAGTTGCTTCACCTGAAAGTGTTTTCAGTTACCTTAAAAGAGGATATTTCATAAACAAAAGTCTTCTGACCAAAAAACAAACACCGGGCCACATGCAGACTCTGGCTGTACACTTTTTGTTTGGAGGTATTTCCGAGTATAGATCTAGTAAAAATAATAATTAAAGCTACATATTCTGCCGTTTCGTAAAGTACTAGAATTGTAAAAATAGTAATAATGATAATATTAAAGCTACTTGGTCTTCCGTTTGCCACAGTCTCAGATACTTTCAGAGATGCACAGACACCCGCCATAGACTAGCAAAACTCAACAATTGATACTAAAGGATATTTGGATAAGAAAGTTTGGCTTCACACTGGCACACTGGAATTGTGTTTAAAGTTTATTTACACACAACAGTTGAATGCATAAAACTTAACGAACAGATATACATAGATCAGATTTCAGGTCAGTTTTCATTAATGATTCATTATACAACAAAAGTACTAATTTGTCACCGACATGCATGTGTACTTTTGTCAGAATTGTAACAAATAGTAAACAGTCCAATAAATAGGCCAATGATATTCACGTATAACCAGATTATGTTACTGAGCAAATCTACGAACCTCGACTGCCCCCCCCCCCCCCCCCCCCCCCCACCTCAAACCCGACCCCCTCCCCCTCCTCCGCACACATCAAAGTTTCTGCATACCTTATTTGGAAAAAAATGGTAGTGTAATGCTTATTAATCCTATTAGCTGTTTCGACTATATTGCTTTTTCTATAGCCTCTGAATTTACAGACAACGGTGACAGTGTGATTTAACTCTTTGTTGATGGTCATAACAAGCCTTCTTTCAAATCAACCTTTTAGACATGGTGGTAAAAGTGACGCTTGTTAACACTTTAAAGCGACAAAAATGATAATCGTTTAATTTGCAAACACTAAAACGCTGTAGATCCAGATGGGGCTCACCATGAGCAATCTCAACTGGGTCTACACTGTTTGCCCTCTAGTCTTTGATTCTCAGAACGATATAGCTTGGAGGAACTTTTTTCTTTAATTTGGCAAAGTTAACGTAGATTTTGTCTTCTGCTATGTTTTCTTTCCTTTTTTTTCTAATGTTTTCTTTTTGTCTTCCTTTTTGCGATTTAAGGGTTAATCAAAATAATAAAAAAAAGCTATAAAAATACAAGTAAATTTTGCAAGAAATTTTTGCTTACTGTATCATACTGTCCACTTTCAGCCCATTTATCGTAATATTTGGCGATTTCTTCTCGTGACATTCCGCCTTTAAAAACACCATAGTTGGCTTTGTAGGCTTCGACGTCATCCTCGTGGTTGTTCCTTTCAAATTCCACGTAAGACTGTAACGCCATAATAATAACAATAATAACAAATTTAATTTCACGGACTAAGTATAGTTTATAGGTATTAGATATCGCCGATGGTGTAATGTTACACAAGTGTGGGGCGTTATACTCAAGGGTTTCAATTTGCGCGCCTTTTATAGTCGGACATACTGTGGCTGACCTTTCTTTATCTTTTTGTGACTTTGCGACTTTTGAGTCACACCTGTGAACCTGCTCCGGCGGTAACTACATTGTCTGTGATCGTGCATATGTGCGTGCGTGTGTCTATGTGTTTTGATTTGATGGCTCATTTAATGTGTTAGTCCTATGCAATGTTTTCATATTCTACTGGGAACAGTATAGTAATATATTAGCAGCAACTTTTCAGACAGTTCTTCGACGGGATGCCATTTTCAAGGTTACTGAGCTACATTATGAGTTTCACGTTAAAACTTGCTTTCACTCCAGGACCTGTTAAAATTGGATTGCTTTTTTTTTTCGATTTTTTTTCTTCTTTTAGTTGTTTCTGTCCTAGAAAACGTACCTGATGAGCTGTATTCAATTCGGGTGCCACATATATATCTTTTTCCTGTAAATATAGCAATAAAAAGAATACAGACTGCCAAAACGCCAGGGGCCGTATTTATAAAACGACTTAAGTGGTTGCCATGCTGTTGCTAAGGCTAAATTTCTTTGAATGAGATTACCTACAACTATGAAATTTGCTCTGGAAGAACAGTCTTTTTCAAACTGTTCCTCCAGAGCAAAATTCACAGTTGTAGGAAATCTTTACAGAAATTAAGCCATAGAAACAGCATAGCAACCACTTAAGTGCTTTTATAAATATGACCCCAGGTTGCTAAAACGTGTGCTTCATCTAACATAAAATCTCTAAAAACTTGGGTTCAACAGGCTAATGTATGAATGTAAAAACACGAACTAAAACGTGTTGCAGAACTGCGTTAGTTCTCCACGCCACGTTTCACATGATTAGAATTACTTGGAATACAGAAATATTCGCGAAACTCCTATTTTGCAAAGCGCCACGAATGCGTTATTTCCCCCCGGAAACTACAACTACAAAGAATCATTATAACAAGAGCTCCGCAAGCGGGGCAATATACGCCCGTTACTGATTGTTTGCACCGTTTCATCCTTGTCTGTCTACATTGCTATTAAGTTTATCAAGATATTCCAAACATTAGGGTTCTCAAAAGAAAACCTTAAAGAGTAATCAAAGGGATGTAACTAAAAAAAAATAAGGAAGGGGAAGCAATTTTTCTTAATTAGACATACTGTCTCAACCTATTACACATTGCTATAAAGTTTCGTCAAGAAAATCCATACGGTTACCTAGTAATGACTTGCCCAAGAATAGTCATAGAAATTAATCAAACTGAAGTAACTCCATAAATAAGGATAGGGGGGCAATGATTCTTATATAAGACACACAACCTCAACCTAATACACATTGCTATAAATCTTAATCAAGATATTCTGTATGGTTGCCTACTTACAGCTTGCACAAGAATAGCCTTAGAAAATATTCAAAGGGAGGTTCCTCAAAAAATAAGTAAGGGGAGGCAATCGTTCTTATACGTGGCATATCGTGTCAACCTAATATACATTACTATTAAGTTTCATCACAATAGTCCAAAGGGTTAGTTATAATTATATGAGGTGTACAAATATAGTCTAACAAAATAATCAAAGGGAGGTAACTCAAAAACCAAGTAAAGGGGAGTAACCATTCTTGTATGAGACACGTTGCCTTAACCTCATATACATTGTTATAAAGTTTCATCATGATATTCAAAAGAGTAACCAAGTTATGGAATGTTAATGAATTGCCATACAAACTGCCATAGAGGAGTTTTTTCAAAGGGCGTTAACTCCGCTAAAAATCATCGGAGCAAAATTTCCGTATAATATGCGCTACTCCACATCGTAGTCTTACTATTTACAAAGTTTCAGCTTAATTGGATGAAACCTATAGGAGGAGTTATCCGGAAACGAACACCCCAAAAAATCTAAGTAAAGGACTGTAACTCGGTTAAAAATCATTGGAGCGTAACCTCGATACGATATGCGCTTGTCCACCTCATAGTCTTACTATATACCAAGTTTCAGCTCGATCGGATGTAAACTGTAGGAGGAGTTATCTGAAAACAGAAAGTTTACGCCGGACGGACGGACGGACGCCAGCGCCATAACAATATACGTCCCGTTTTTCAAACGGGCGTATAAAAATCGCGAAATACTTATTTCATCATTCAATTATTATAGTTCGCGAAAACTTCTCATTTTACAGTCAGTCGCCAGTTATTTTATGTGTTATTTTTGATTGATTGATTGATTGATTGTTGATTAATTGATGATTGATTGATTGATTGATATAGAAGAATATGATATATATGGCGCCACACGGAAACTAACCTTTTGCAGGCGAAGAGGTCCATCAATGTTATTATTGCTTTCAGCTTCACACTCTGAAGAGAGAAAAAATATGAAGTTTAATGTGCGCCAATTCCACCAGCACCAAAAGTTCTTGAACATTGGTGGAACACAGTTCTTCTACTGAACTGACTTACAGACTGCATATGCGACACATACTGTACATAAACGGTGCTGATGAGTGCGACAGACATCTTTGCAAGTCAAGGGTACTAAGTCAACGTTGTTCCTTAGACGTCGCGCACGATGTTCGTCGTAAAGCGTTACATTAAAATGACGTCGTGGTTATTAGAAATTAAGCGCACAGAGAATATTCATTCGTTCGTTCGTTTATTTTATCAATCCTTTCAGTAATTTATTCACACATTCATTTGCTCATTTATTCAAATTCATTTATTGACTCTATGACTGACAGACTCGTATACAGTTGACTGTCGTAATCTCAAACACTGATATATCAAAGGTCCCTCTTATAACGAAGAATATAGATCGGACATATTTCTCTTTCGATTTTAACTCCGGATATCCCAAACTACTGGTACTAAAGTGAACATCCTCGGACCAGACGATTAACTTCTAGATATCAGTATTTTGAGATGATCTTCAACTTTGAGATATTGAAAGGGCATTTTATTTATGTTTCTGAATTGTTGGTTTAATGATTATAAAGTCAGATTTAACGCCCATTTTACTTCACAGAGACGATAACACTGTCTTGATATCGTCAGGCGTTTCTGCACATGTATAACGAACGGCAAGCATATACACATATTCAGTTTGGCTTTCAATAGGTTTAGTGAGCGTCTTTGTTCTTTTTTTTTTTAAATTCTTTATTTTCTCTCTCTTTTGTCCATAATACAAGCCCTTAACTACGCTACTTACTTATTATCAGTTACTGCTGCTAATTAACAAAAATATCTCCTTTTACTAAAATGTTTAAAGTCACTTGCATCTGATGAATTAGTTTTCGGTGATTTTTATAAGATTATATATCAACGGCTGGACATCAATACTGAAATTATCATACACCACGGAATGACTGTGCGTCATTAGAGCTAAAATCGCGTTCCTGGGACATTTTATGAGAAATCAAAATAATATTCTTTATTTCTATAATTTAAAGCGCAACACAGAAAGTTGCATATTTCTGTAATCTACAAACAATGTGCATTCCCTATAAACTATGCTAATTCAATTATATTAGTTCAAAATCTGATAAAATAAGTTTTCTCAAAGCAGTTCATAAATCGAGACGCCGATTTTACGTCATGGGACAATTACTGAGAAATTGAAACTGGCATCTTAAAAATTTCATTCGACGAGCAGTCCTAACGAAATATATCTCACCATTAAGAGTAACCATTGTGCATTTAAGATATATTTTAATCTTACTCATCCTCCTTTTCCTTCCGTGTTTATATGTATTTGTATATTACGACGGTGACATTTCTTCTGTAGATGGACATTTTCTATTTATAATTAATTTATTATTTTCTCACCGTAAAAGACGCCCATATAGAAAAAACAACGGAAATTGTCTTAAACAGACATTATGGTAACCATCTGTTAAAAAGTTGATATGTTCTCGTGCGTTTTATGCGGTTCATTTATCACTTTATGATTGGAGGTGGCCGAAAAATGTAACGATGGACATGCGACTTTGGACTGAAAATCGTATAGCTTTGCCGTCCCTCTTTACAATGGTATATTTGAAATAATAAAAATTTACACAGTCATATTCTGCAAAGTTTTAGCTTTCATTTGATGTATAACATGAACAGCTTCTGCTTAAAATAAAAGATTTCTTTTGCAAATGACCCTCTGGAAGTGTCCAATGTTCGAACATCGTGCGCGACGTCTAAGTAAGAAACAAAGTGGACTTAGTACCCTTGGCTTGCAAAGATCAGTCACAGAATGAATTGATAGAAATTCGCGATCAAGTTCCAAAGTAGGCATTAAGGTGATTTGGTACACCTTCAGAAGAAAGCAACTGTTCCATTCTCGTTTTTATTTCCCATCTCATTAGGGATCAACTCTTAAAGAAAACAATTTGCTCCTCTAAGAGCCAACTCTTTCCTTTAACAGTAGACTCCATTTATGAAGGGCTTTATCCTCCAGAGAAGCAAACAGGAAGAAACAAAAGTTGTTCCTCTTCTACCCATGCACCTTTTAGTAAGATCCTTCGCAGTATGTGAAGTTCTGTTTTGTCTACCTTTTTCTCGCTGAATGTGTTTGTATCATGTTGCCATATGCAGCTTTTTCTCAGAAGGGCGGGGGGGGGCGGGGAGGTGGTGTGATGATGAAATGGGAGAGGGGTGCATTGAGAAAGAATGTGAACCCAGATTAGACACTTTTGATCTAGATCTACGTTGTTTTAAATCATGACTAGTATTAGATTAAAGTACGCCAAAGTATTAGTTACGAGGCACTGCGGTAAACTGCGCGAAAACAACTTCTTTTTCAGACAGTTTTCTTACATATATCTGCACTGACAAAAATACTACCGATCTTTTTTTTAAGTTAAATTGGGCATTTTTTCTTCTATCTAGAAACATTTCTACCGCTACACTTTCTAAGTCAAGCCTGGGTTCGAGGTTATAAAACTTGTGAATAAAGCACGGAAGCAGTTATAAAACTTGTGAATAAAGCTCGGAAGCAGCCAATCAGTGTGCTTTATTTTGAGTTTTAGAATGTACTGAAGTTTTATAACCTCTGGGCTAGGTTTTTAGAAATAATGATAATAAAAAAAAACATACACATTTTTTGTTGTTGTTTTTCTACTACTCCGTCAGAAAGTAGCAGATACAGCCTTTATTCCCATATCATTTGCAAAGCTGCACCAATCAGTGAGTGACCTATTTAGTACTTTTTGCGGTTAAATCAGATTCCAACTTAATACGCTACAAGAATCAACAGCCATGCTCCACAGGAGGGCTTTCCACTGTGCTTTCCGATTTACGACCATAAGCATTTATAAAAGAAGGTGGGGTTACTAGCTAAGTATAGGGTACTTAGTCATAAGAGACACGTCCAGGCAGACGTTTTGGAGTTAATCCGTACTTAGTTGTTGCACCTTTACTCTGTTTTGTGGAGATGGTCGTTAATGTTTAAAAGGAGAGGAGAGTTTGCAGAAAGAACAGTGTACTGGATTGTAATGCTTCGCAAGTGGGAACTCATATACTCAAGCTCCATACTACCGCCCAGTTAGTGTGAAAAAACTCTACTCCTTCCATGACATTATCTATAGATGATACAAAAAAGCTAGAAGGAAACCACATTATGATATAAAAATGCTACAAAGGAAGCACATATGAAATAAAACGCCAGTAAAAGCCTAAAATAAAGTTTTAAAGATTTAAAATGCTTATAAGATTAGCTCATATGACAAAACTATAATACTTGTGTTATTGTGGGTATTCACCTGTATCTATCGCATGGCCTCCGGTTGGACAAAGCAAACCTAAGACCACCAACACCACGTACATTTTCACCACGGAGGCGCCCTAAAATGAATATTATCACCCTAAGATAGGTCTTAGAATGTATTGTGTTCTAGATCTTAGAATGTATTGTGTTCAATTATGTTAATTGCAGCATCTTTTACTCAAGAAAGAGACATACAGCGTCTCGGTTACATCATTTGAAGCACTGATTTTAGCCCATTGCATTCTGGGTATTTTGTCGTCTGCTGAAATTGTCGTCTGCATCAAAAATCAAAAATATTTTGACAATATTGGTCTAACCAACTCTTGTAGAAATGATGTCTAGGCAGCAAACAGTTTAAGTTTAGATCTCAGATCGGGCCCCACGTTTGTGGGGCCTGATCTGGATCCAAACTGTTTGCCCAGATACCCCTAAAGGGGGATATCTCGAATGAAATGGGTTAGATCAAGTAGCACATCACACTAAGCTCTTGGTTAGATGTATAACAATATGCATACACAAGCATACAGTGTGTCTTATAACCGACAAAGGCAAAACTAAGGAAATGTTTCAAAATTACACTATTTCTGCACAAAATGGGTATTTTCTTGAAAAAACCAATAAAACAGAGATGAATAGCGGGCATCTTCTGAGTTGTAATTTTAATATCAATTAAAATTGTAGAAGCGCAAGCCGGTCATAAGTTTGCCTACCAAAATGACTCGATCTGTGTATCGTTTCACTTGAAAATCAAATGGGATTTACTCATATTCCTTTAAAGCTGGACCAAGCACTGCCATTCAGATAAAAGTAACGGTAGTGAAAAGTTTGTGACGATCTTTTAAAATAGAATAAGTTACTGTAACTAAATTCAAACAAAGTTCATTAGTTCCGATTGCGCTAAAATGTAACAAAGTTATCTTTGACACTGAGCCTGAAACAACAGTTACTTACTTTCTGATTCTTTATATGCAATATTAGCACCATCATCCATTTTGTAATGAAAAATAGTGCAGAAAAAGTTTCGTGTTGTATAAAATACATGTATGTGTGCTCTATTTATACGGGTCGAAGGGGTGAAGGAGGTGAACGAATACAGGCCAATGAAAAAAAACATATGCCAAGGTTAAGCAAAGTGACACTTTAAAATAATAAAAAAAGAAAGGTACTTGTGACCCTGTGTCGAATTTCAATATAGAACGGTAATGAATCAGCAGTTTAGACATGAATGGGACTTCTCAGTCTTCAGTTTTGGTTCTTGGTTCTTATCTGATGGCGTTTAATCTGGCTGGGCGTTTCAAGTTTAAAAGACTATAGTTCTTATTATGTTATGCTGCAATGGTAAAGAACATAGAGAGAACCACATTGCAGAAATTTGCATAAAAATCCTCTCCGTAAAAAGTTGTGATGATTTAATGCTGAGGCATTCCCTACGAGTTCTCTGTATCACTTTTAACCACAATGCCCTACTATGTGACGTCATATGTGATATTAATGATTTAGATAAATTTTAAATTAAGTATGTGTAATATTCAATATCAAACGTCTAAGCTGATGTAAGTCACTATGGAATTATATACATGGAAAAAGTGCAACTTTAATTAAACTTTGATTTAGATTTTAAACAAAATCTGAAATAAAAGTTAAAACAAATACAATTTAAGCAGTTGTTTAAATTAATGTGAAAACAATCACTGTCAGAGAACTCTTAATCCTGTATTTAGGTGGATATATTGACATGCGTGTAAACTTAAATTTATATAATTCTAAACAAAATACTCAAATTTAAAGTTAGCTTTTTATGCTGCAAATGACAATGAAATTTTGATTATGGAGAGTTATTCTTTAACTGATCACAAAATTGTAAGTCTCTTTTGAACTGCAATTTCAGAGAGAAGTCTTTAGGCATATTAATGAGGCAACTCAAAAGATTTTCAGATGGCGTCAAATTGATAAATTCAAGTCTTCATATGTCGGAAGTATTTGTGGTATCTTGAAACATTTTTGAATATTCAGTTGCTTAGAGCAGTGAGCTTTCGTTTTTATAATGAACAAAAAAAAAAAAAAAATTTATAGTTGCACTTCATGGGATTACCGGAACAATGCATAAGAGTAACTAGTACCATATAGAAAGGTAACCGGTACCTGAGGGTGGGGACTTGACTTAGGAAATATTTATGTATACTATGTTCCTTTTACAGTCTTCTTCGAAATTATTTTAATTGCATGATATTGTACTAAACTCATGTACATGCACAATTGTCCCTGTTCCTAGAAAGGTGTCAGCGCTTTTGTTCCATCCCATTGGTTGTGTTATTTTGACAGTAAAAAAAGAAGTAAAACAAAATAATTGTGAACTGAATATAAACATTATGTGTTTTTCCAGCAATCAAGTCATCAGTATTGGTCAGCAGGGTCAACACCAAAATACAAAGGTGGACCCTTTTTACATCGACAGCATTTGTTCCCAAACATTTAACTGTTAAACTGAATTTGCTGTTATCTAGAATACATATTTATAACAATATAGCCACTCCGTGCATATCAAAATGACTTTATAAAGAATTTTGCTGTTGTAATGAGTGTCGCTATAAAGAGGGTTGACTGTTTCAATAAAGTGCACTAATATATATATATTATAGAATCTCATGTTACATGGAAAAAATATGCAATACAGCAGTATAGTGAATGGAATATTTTCAAAACAACAGATAAGGTCAAAACATCACACCATTCACGTGCTTGAAATATATCTGTGTTTGCAATTTTTGTTAGTGTCATCAGTGTATATCAGCCGGTTGTGACAGAAGTATTCCGATCGCGGTTTGTGTCTTTTTTATTTGTTATTCTTTGAAAGCCGGAAAAGTATTTGTTTACAAAGGTAAAAAGTATCCTGTATTCCTGAGTTGCTATTTTACTTAGCCTTATCCCAGTGCTAAGCATTATGATAAAAAAATGTATTATCAAATCCTCGAGTAAGATGTGATTCAATACATTCTAGATTCAGACATGTCTTTTTTATATGTTTTATATAAGCACAGTTTCAGATGTGATTTCATATATGTTTCATTATATTTTAGACTCATACGTGCCTTCCTATATTTCACGGTATCATAGATTCATATGTATGTGATTTTTTATAGTTATATTTTAGAAAGTCTCAGAATCGGGTATGCCCTCTGTATTGTCAATATATATCCTAGATTTAAACGTGCATTTCTTGCGTTCATTATGATAGATAATGTGCATATCTTATTTTTTATATCCTAGATATTCAAAACGAGCCATTTCTATATTTTTATTATATACTAGTTTCATATGGATTGTATATTTCCTATTGTTTTATTGCATAACATTGAATACTGTTCACAAAAAGTAGGGGATATTCAGGTTTGAAAAAATGTAGCATCTACAACGAATATGATATCCATGTGAAACGCTTAGTATCGATAAGATAAATATCCGTCAAGACACTTTTCATGAAAGTTTGGACGATATATCCTGTCACGTGATCTGCATACTGTTAGTTTCAGACAGGGGGTCAGGACAAAAATGTGGTAAATTCGAACAAAAATTTATTCAAATTCTTCAACTAAGCTAACCTTTCAATGCATTTTTAAGTTTTGTATGCTATTTTTTTTCTTCTAAACCACGGTCATTTTTGGAAGAAAACCTGAAAACAAAAATCGCACAAGTGCATTGAGTAACCGAAAAATTAAGACGTTTATGGCTTGCAGTCTTTATTTTGATGAAACAGTGTGTAAAAGCAATTAATTTTCAGTTTTGTTAAATGAATTATGAAGAGAGTTTCTGTGTAAATTTTGTAAGCTTAAAAGGATCTGTTTCCACAGCAGATTCGTGTGAAATTTGGGTGTCGACCCCCTGTTTAAAACGAATTGCACGCAGATCACGTGACAGGATATACCATCAAAATTGTAATGCAAAATGTCTTATCGAATATTTGTCTGACGGACACTTGCCGTTTCAGACGGATTTGATATTTTTTTCTAATTTATGAAAATTTTAATATCTTAATATTCCCTACTTTTTGTGAACAGTATATATTCTCGATCATGCTATCCCGTAGTTTTATCATATCCTAGAAACTGACGTGCCTTTCTTAATTTTTTTTATAACATCCTAGATTCTGAGTATCTTTTTCTATTGTTTTAGTACATGACATTGCATATTCTTGATTCAGATATGCTCTCTCGTAGTTTTATTAGGTATATCCTAGAAACTGATGTGCCTTTCTTTTATTTTGATTACATATCCTAGATTCTGCTGTTATTTTATACGTACTTTTGTATCCAAGTTTCAGACGTGTTTTCACAGTTTACTCTAATACAGAACCATATACGTACGCTTGATACTGTTGATTAAATCAAGTATTTTTTGAAAAGAAGATTTATAGGATGCATCAAGAGTACAAGTAGGGGAGAGGGCAGGCATTGTATTGCTGCTATAAGTTTATTCGCATTGGTCGTTTTTGAATCCCGCAAAGAATTCTAAAATATTTGAGCCCCATTAAGAACCCAAAACTGTTTCCACACAAATTTGTATGCAGCCAACGCAATTAATTTGTTAATTTCGCTTCTTATTATGTTAAGCTTAGTTTTATACTTCATTTTGAAGCTTTATAAAAACGATTTCGCGCGTGCTGATTCAAAAGGGTGAAAGTATATTTGTTGATAGCTATAGTCACCGAATACAGTCTCGTTTCAGCTGGTCCATACTGGTTTAAATGGTTCCATATCATCAAAAACACCGTGATAATAAACACAGGGGTTACCAAGGGAGTTGCGTATGGCAATCGGTAGGGCACCTGACTCATAAGTCAGAGGTCCTGGGTTCGATACCCAGTCTGCCCGCATACTTTCGTTTCTCCTTCCGCTGATTCAAGAAGGGCAGTTGTCAGTTACTGGCAAAAGTATGTGCACTTAGCACTGGTAAACCGCTTAGGAGGTCTGAGCCTGTCCAGGAATGGGTTAGGTTAACTGACCGTCCTGACGTGACCATAGCTGTTTCACGTGGACGTAAAGCAACAAATCAAAAAAAAACAAGGGAGTATAAATTTTGGCTGGCAAAAATTCTCCAAGTCCAGCTTGTTTAGAACTACTCTGTTCAAAACTTCTCTGATTTTTGCTTTATTCAACTTTAATTAGCCTAGACCAAAACAACTTTCTGCGATCAGTCCCTATCGTATGCAACCAATTCTTATCCGTAGTCGTAAATAGCACTCACTGCAATTTGCATTAATATTTCCGTAGATTACGCCAATAATTACATTTCTAACGGAGGTTAAAATGATGCCAAAAGCCGGAGATGAACAGTAGTAGTTTCATTTTAACCCCCTAGCAATCCTCCAGACGTGTATGGTAATATATCGGTTAAGGGTCAAAATACGTAGACTTACAAAACAACGAACTTGTAATTAGACAGTATATTTTGAACTGCTATCAAGGTCACTATAAGACATTGGACCTCATTTACGCCCTATTCCAAGTCTCAGTAAGCTGGTCTTGCGAGCTTTTTTATGGACTAGTTTTGTGAGACAGTTAAAAGCCGGAAGTTCAGTCACGGAAGTGACGTTAGAAATAAGAAACTCGTAAAACTCTCGCGAGAGTTTGCTAATGGGTTTATTGTGACCTGTGACATTAGAAAGATAACATTGAGTCAGTATGAAAAGGTGAACCTACAGTTTACGCCAAAGGATAATCCAGCAGCTTGATAAAATCTCATAAATTACTGAAGTTACTTACGTCACAATTTTTAAGAATATCCTGGTGTTACACATTTTTGATCTGAGACACAACGAGTCTGAAATGATAAAACATGCAGCATATAATGGTATAATTCCAAGACGAGGAAGCTTTAAAATCTGATACTTTGCTTCCTTGGTCCTGTTTGCTGTTGCATTATATCTTTCTTCATAATTTGATTTTTACTAAACAGCCTTGTGTGCATCAATAATAAACAATAGCAAAAACAAATAAAAATGTTGGCAACTTCCATGTTATTTAAAATTTAAGTCGAAAAGTTTTACAAGTCAAGTGCATGCTGCATTCTTCCTCATATATTACGATCGTAATTGAACATGATGATGAAAAAACACAGAAACAAACAAAATTATCGTCAAGAACGCCACATAGGTTTATCTTTGAAATGATCTTGTTCCCCGCCATAACCGCTATCCTCCCCCTGCCCCCTCCCCCTGCCCCCTCCCCCCCCCCCAACACACACACACACACACACACACACACACACACACACACACACACACACAAACCACCCCTCCTGTCTTCAAGCCAAGCGATGCAACTATTTTGTTTGCTAAACTCAGGTCTCTATATTCATATTGCACAGAAAGTTAGGGAATCCTGAAAAAATAACAGTTAGCCTTCTATAGGTTATTGAACTTTCTGTTTGAATCAATGCGAGCGACATTAAAATATTCATCATGAATTATTCTCCACGGTGGTTGAAAAGACAAAGGTCGCTTCCATTGCTGACATAGATATAATTCTGTAGAAAAAAAGGAACAGTTATTTAAAATATAGCTGCCATCAATAGGGAAAGATTTGAGCGTTGAGTTTTCACTTTGACACAAATAGGGCCCGGTTGTTCAAAATTCATGATGTATTTAGTTAATGTGACGTAAACATTTCAAACGTAATGTACGCAAAAACACAGTTCTTTTATTTAAAAAAAAGTTAGAAAATGCTCCTTATTTCTTTTAGCACAACATATAAGCAAACATGGTTTTATGGATACTAGAACACTTAACGAATCCTCGACGATGCTTTGGACAACCGGGCCAGAGCTTTTTCTTCCCTTTTGACTTTGCTTTTGGTGAAGTACTCTACTAACAATAAATAAGGTATGTAATCGACTTTACCTGTTTGAAATTTAAACTTAAGAGAGAAAGATTGTTGATAGTCAATGTTTTATATACTGAATATCACGTGGTTTTAGATAGTGCCCTCATACAAGAAGAAAACAAGACCGATAACTGTTTAGAATATCGCATTGCATTTAAACTATACTGAGAGGATTTAAAAACTTCCACTTCTTATTGCTGTCTGATGATCGTTTCACTCTGGCAATGTATTTAGAGGATCTTACACGAGTGGTCATTTCATATGAAATTTATGAAACGAGCCTTTGGCGAGTTTCATAAATTTCATATGAAATGACCTCGAGTGTAAGATTCTGTTTATCATATGAACCTTGAAAATGGGGTTTTAACGCCTTCATAATGAATAACGTCTCCGCCATATGAACGAGTGCCGAATATTTCCAAATATAAATTCAATAACCTTTTTATTATAAACCATTTTCATTAATCAGCTAGTTTTCAGCAGTTCTTCCAAATTAAGAAATCAAAATAAATTTCGACATGTCAAACCACAATTTCTTGAAATTTGAAATATCATTATGTTGTTTGGTGTCTTCATGCGTGCTAAAAGCCACGCCCGACGGCGCCAAAGTGAATATGACGTTATAGAACGAACAGTAAACAAACTATGACGTTGACAAGAAGTAGGCGCCATTTTCAAGTCCTACGCTCTGCATTTCTGAGGAAATTCTCCATTAATATTCGCAGACTATGCCTTAAAAGGTCGACAGATCAAAGGTAAATCATATTTAATTGTCTTTAAGACAATAAAATATGATTTACCTTTGATCTGTCGATCTTTTACTCTTTTATGCAATTTATACAGCGAAACCTCCAGAAGTGTCGTTATTTTACTCGGTTTTTGATTGCAGTCGACAACAAAATGGCTGCCACAATATTTTCCTCTCAAGACAAAAGTAGTTCTGATGAACGTGACGTCACTCCTTAACTCCGTGCAATATGCAAAAAATATTGCACGGTACTCAAATGTAAAGTGAATGGGGATCTTTTCAGGTATATAATAAGATGAAATATTTTACGATACGCTTGAAACATATCAAATATTTGGATTACGCAGTTTATTTGTATCATTTAATTGAATGATGTCAAGAATGTTACACCGCTGAAACGCATAAGGGTTTCCAAAATTGGTCTTTTGTATGGCCTACGGTAGCTTACTCCATGCTCTTTTAGACGATTTTACCGTCTTACAAACTGTACGTAGTCTGGCCCATGTTCCTACTTCTGTATGTATTCTCTGCTCTTGAAGGAACTTTTAAAGATTTTAATTAATAACTGTCCGTTTAGGTTCATAGCTTGAGACAAGAAATTTTTAAAATATTTCTCGTGTGTAGGCAGGGTCTTGTTCAGCCCCTACCCCTCTTTCTACGCCCATGTCGATTTATTTCCAATTTCGAACGCTTATGTTCGTGCATAGAAAATATTGATATTCATGTGAGTGTTGACAAGAATGTTCATAAGTATATTTTGCCGAACGTCGGAGATAAAATCAAAATAAGCCGGAACAGGCGAGTGCGTTGGAATAGGTCAAATAACTGCAGTATCCAACACGGAAGCAAATTAGTTTCGTTTTCCCTTTGCTGACTTGTATTCTATTTTTAGCTTTTAGGGAAGTTTACTCAAATAGACGCATACTAACATGTCTTCGTAGAGAATTATATAGAAAATCGTTAGGAATGGAGAGGAGGAGCGGAGAGGCGACAAATATGACGGCGGCTCAGTGTAGGAGTAAGTATGAATTCACATTTTAAAAGTTAATAACTCAAGCAAATTGTGACAAATCACAAACATATATTGCCTGTTGTCAGCCATTTTGGTTTGGACACGGCTCATTTGCTAAGTACTAGTCACGTTGATAACTACAACTATAATTTACGGTAACCTAGTGCACTGCCAGGGGAAGAACCTCTGCTATTTTTCGGTTTTTGACTACTTACTCGTACATGTATGTATCATTTTGTGTAAGAGTCCACGAACAAAGCCTTAACATATAACATGCTGTCAGAGTACAACGGCGACCCTCTAATCGGGGGATAGCAGGGCCATGTAGGGGCTTGAGTACAATAGTTTTACCTCAGTAATATTCCCGCACTGCCGTGGATCTGCAGGGATTTTGATTATATGGTCAAACATGTTGGATAGTTGTCACATTAACTTGTCAGACTTTGGGCGGGGCTTCTTGAAGAGCATGACCCCGCCGTACAGGGTATTTATCAGGGTTGTTGAAAAGGCAACATTTCAGTTATTCGCCTGCCCCAAAAGAGTGCTAGAATGGTTATAAATGACTGGTACATAAGGTGTAAGGCTACATCTTCATGAATGGTTGGACGTCGCGCACGGTATTGGGGTACATTCACGGACAGATATATGAAATGAGCACCTAGGAAGCAATACTTTTTCGGATTCCATGCCATAAACTGTTTCAAAATCATGATTTGGTATTTATTTTATTTTCGAGTCAATAATATTTGGTTTTTGAGACGATGTAAATCCTAATGCGGGCGCAAAACGGCTGTTTTTGCGCTAAAATGCGTGTAACTTGGTAACAGAGTCGGCATAGTGGGCATACTCGAAGGAATGCTACAAAGAAATGTCGATGAAATTTGCTTACGAAAAAGAGGAAATTTTCTAGATTAACTCCATATTCATTTTATTGTTTATTCTTCAACAACCGCCATCTAATGAATTTTTTGTTAAAAGTAAAATAGTGTAACTCACGCTCAAATTAACGTCAAAATTGCAGGGCTGGTTTCTTCGGAGAGTATTTATTGTATCGGAATAAACAAATTTTGAAAATATTTGTATGTGATTCAAATGTACTCATGCGCGGATCCAGAGGGAGGGGGGGGGGGGTCCGGACCCCCCTGAAATTTTGGCAAAAATGTGGTTATCGGATTTGTCCGAATGGGCAAATCTGGGACCGGGTTCAGATGGCATGTGGTCGCTGTTAAATACGAACCCGACTAGGCGTGGCATATGATGTGGTCTGAAATTAAAAGCAGCATTAATTTAACCCTTAATGCGTGTGAACAGCCCTTTATGCAAGGTTGAGAAATAGAGTGCTTGTTAAGTAAATAAAATGCCTTTACCTCGTTAAATGTATTATTTAATACAATTATTGCCGAGAACCTATGCTCAAATGACTCGTAGCGAACTGTCAACATAACATGTATGCAATAATACGCACTTGTAAAATAATCTTACACTGGTCAATGCTGCCGTTTTGTCCTGTTAGAAAGTAATTGTATTAAATAATGCCACAATACACAGTCACTGCTGGGTAACTTTCAGTGCCAGGGCGCCCTAATTGTTTGGATTATAGTGGGGCAAGTGGCTACTGTGCTTGCAGTAGGTGCGGATGGGGGTTGTTTGGATTTTTCTCTCCCGTACGGCATCACATGGGCAAATGCTGCCGTTTTGTTCATTAAAAATTCATTCTAAAATCATTTATCTGATCAGATTAGTGAAAATCGTTACAAAAATACGGCGTAACAAAATTACGTTTTTCTGTGATAGTGCAGTGACGTCACTATCGCCTGCTGTACGTGTGCCATTTGTATAGAAAGGTCACTTTCAAAACTGCGTTCGTAATCACAGTATATATAGATATCTCTATGACAAAGAATTTGGATTTTATGAATTCTAGATATTTCTTTTATCTGCACGTCAGCAATATAGCCTAAGGTTGGGGTTGGTATTCGAACAAGAACAAGTTTGTCTCCTAGTATATCATTTCTAAATTTGGAATCTTGATTCATACGATCTTACATGTACTTTCAGTTTGAAAAAGTTAACGTCTTTTAACTTGGGATTGCAATATGGAGTCAGAAAACAAACGTGACAACAACATCCCAGTGGGAGTCGGTGCGACAGGACTTTGCAAACGCTGCGAAAAACGGTTGGGTTGCATTCACGTTGCAAGTACTAATGAGGGGAGCATTTATACGTGAAATCACTTTACCGAAGACAGTTGTAACACGAGATAAAATTTCTTCCTCTGACGACGCAGTCTCAAAATGCTTGTTTCCTGAAGATACAGGAATCAAGCAAAACATTTCTCCCGTGGAGGTTGTCGGAGATGGCAACTGTTTCTTTAGGTCCGTTTCAAATTCTGTTTTTGGCCCCGAAAACCACCACGTTGAGTGTCGGGTACGGTGCGTTTATGAGTTTGTTACAAACTCTATCAAATACGCAAGCAATGAGACATATACAGCAATGTCGAGCAAACCTTCCGAATTCCAATATGTTTTCGAAACTTCAATCTCTGATGACGCTAGAGTGCCAAATGATATCCCGAAATCTTTGAAGAATGAGATCATGAAATCAGTAAATAAGGGCCGGTACTCACCCCTGTTGCATCTATATGCCACCGCAAATACCATTAACCGCCGAATAGTGACAATATTTCCACAAATACAAAACAGTGTCACCAATAGACAAGTGCACAACCAGTCAATACGTCCTTTAGGCTTTTTCTGAATATAACAATCTAAATCTGGCCCTTCAATATACATCATATGGACACATACTTCAAATACAAATAAACAAATGTGGCGCCAAAACCATTTTGTTTCTTGTCATGTGATTGATGACACAAAACAATCTACTGAAAAGGCATCATCTGGGCAACCCGCTTTAAAGAAGCAGAAAATTTCTGATTATTTCAAATGTGAATCACATGACAACAAACCACCCTCGACCGATTCTCAAAGTCATGAGCATACCGAGGACAAGGCAGAACAGCCTACAAATTCAAACCCAGAAACTGCAGATAAACCTGATGGCAAAGCTGCAGACCACCAAACAGACACAGAATTCCATAGTTCATCGACATATGAATTGGGTGATATTTTGAATGGGACTGTGCCACTTTCTTCTCTCTCCCAAACGGATAAGATTTTTTATGTAGAAAGTAGCCCTGATCCAGAAACCCTTAAGAATTTGACATTCAAGACAAAGCCGGTTGCTGGCAGATCTAAGGAGAAGAAACTGTATTTTCAGACAAGTTGGTTAGAGAAGCATAAATGGCTGACATACAGTATTGTTTTAAAGGGTGGTCTTGGCAAAGTGTGCGTGTTGTTTCCCCAGTCAGACATCAGATGTTATGACACCTTTGTTACGAAACCGTTTACAAATTTCAAAAAGGCTGCTGGGAAAGATGGCTCTTTATTGAAGCATGAACATTCTGATTACCATACGAATGCGTGCATTTCATATCAGACACTAAAGGCAAGCCTCAAAACCCCAGAAAGCACTGTACAATATAAGATCAGTACACAAAACAAATATATGTATGACAAAACTTAAGGCTGCTAACAATGATCGTAGAATCAATCATTCTCTGTGGAAAGCAGAACTTGCCATTAAGGGGCCATAGAGATGATTCCACGAGTACATATTCCAATAAGGGAAATTTCTGTGCTATTCTGAATTTACTTGCTAGTCATGACAAGGATCTGGCACAACATCTAGAACATGCTCCTAAAATGCGACATACACCAGCAAGACAATCCAAATTCAACTAAATAGAGGATCTTACATGAGTGCTCATGTATTATTGAATTTATTAAACGAGTTTGGGAAAAAGATAAGATGCGAGGCTTTGCCGAGCATCTTATCGGTTTTCCCCAACGAGTTTAATAAATTCAGTAATACAGGAGCACGAATGCAAGATTCTATTTATCATATGACACTAAAATCGCATTTTATTAGCAAATTTTGCACTAAAACATCAAGATTTCGCCATTAGAAAACGCGACGTTTTAATGGACGTCAGCGTATAAAGTTACGACGTAATTTGCATATTTAATCCACTAGTGGATTATCGTTTTTAATGCATGGCTTTATTACACTCTCAGATGCGACGTCATATGATAACTGAAATTATTGGACAGTACATAACAAAACAAATGTTAGCAGGCCTAAAAGGCAAGGGATTCTACTCGATCATAGCAGACGAAGTGACAAATAAGTTTACGAATCAGGAGGTCCTGGCCTTGCTTTTACGATTTTTAGATGAAAGTCAAACTGAGCCATGTATCCGGGAAGAATTTTTTTGACTTTGTTCACCTGGAACGTACTACTGGAGAAACCATTTCAAGAAAAATCATGAGGTTTTGACAGAAAATAATGTTCCAGTAGATAAAATGAGGGCTCAAGAATATGACGGAGCTGCAGCGATGGCATCAGAAGAGGTGGGTTGTCAAGCTCGAATAAAGTCTATAAATAAGCTTGCTGTTTACACACACTGCATGATTCATGTTCTTAACTTGAGCATAGCACATGCGTGTAAACTGCCTCTTGTCAGAAACATGATAGATGGAATAAATTCCGCGTTCATTTTTAGCTCACCTGTAGTGAGCTTATAGTATAGCCTCGGTCCGTCGTCCGTCGGCGTCGGCGTCCACACTTTTAAACATCTTCTTCTCAGAAACCACTGGGTGGATTGAAGCCAAATTTCATATGGAGCCTTAACAGGATGGGGGAACGAAAGTTTATATATTTGGCCCAGGTCACATGACCAAGATGGCCGCCATGCCCATATATTTTAAAAACCCTTAAAAAATCTTCTTCTCCAGAACCAAAATGCCTATGACCTTGAAACTTGGTATGTAGCATCGGGCATGCGGGCCCATCATTTTTTATATAAATCATGACCTTGCGTTGACCTTGACCTAATTTACGGCATGGTCAACTTTGGTACGTTAGGCTTTTATATGGGAAAACGCTTAAACAGTGGATTTCTCAGAAACTATTTCAGTCTAAGGTACAATATGTTGAATACATGGTCGACTAAATGACCAGATGAAGATATTATGTCACTAAAGGTCAAGGTCATTCCGTCGGACCATCCGTCGTCAGGATTTTCAAACATCTCCTCTAAAACCACTGGGCCGATTGAAGCCAAATTTCATATGGAGTCTCAGTGGGATGGGGGAACTAAAGTTTATACCCGGGGTCTGGGTCACATGACCAAGATGGCCGCCATGCCCATATTTGGTAAAAACCCTTCAAAAATCTTCTTCTCCAGAACCAAAAGGCCTATGACCTTGAAACTTGGTGTGTAGCATCGGGCATGCGGGCCCATCATAGTTTATACAAATCATGACCTTGCGTTGACCTTGACTTAATTTACCACATGGTCAACTTTGGTACGTTAGGCTTTTATATGGGAAAATGCTTAAACAGTGGATTTCTCAAAAACTATTTAAGTCTAAGGTACAATATGTTGAATACATGGTCGACTAAATGACCAGATGAAGATATTATGTCACTAAAGGTCAAGGTCATTCCGTCGGACCATCCGTCGTCAAGATTTTCAAACATCTTCTCCTCTAAAACCACTGGGCCGATTGAAGCCAAATTTCATATGGAGTCTCAGTGGGATAGGGGAACTAAAGTTTATACCCGGGGTCTGGGTCACATGACCAAGATGGCCGCCATGCCCATATATGGTAAAAACCCTTCAAAAATCTTCTTCTCCAGAACCAAAAGGCCTATGACCTTGAAACTTGGTGTGTAGCATCGGGCATGCGGGCCCATCATAGTTTATACAAATCATGACCTTGCGTTGACCTTGACCTAATTTACGGCATGTATAACTTTGGTATGATAGGCTTTTATATTGGAAAACGCTTAAACAGTGGATTTTTCAGAAACTATTTAAGTCTAAGGTACAATACTTGGTATACATGGTCGACTAAATGACCAGATGAAGATATTATGTCACTAAAGGTCAAGGTCATTCCGTCGGACCATCCGTCGTCAAGATTTTCAAACATTTTCTCCTCTGAAACCACTGGGCCGATTGAAGCCAAATTTCATATGGAGTCTCAGTGGGATGGGTGAACGAAAGTCTATATCCAGGGTCTGGGTCACATGACCAAGATGGCCGCCATGCCCATATATGGTAAAAACCCTTCAAAAATCTTCTTCTCCAGAACCAAAAGGCCTATGACCTTGAAACGTGGTATGTAGCATCGGGCATGCGGGCCCATCATAGTTTTTACAAATCATGACCTTGCTTTGACCTTGACCTAATTTACGGGATGGTCAACTTTGGTACGTTAGGCTTTTATATGGGAAAACACTTAAACAGTGGATTTCTCAGAAACTATTTAAGTCTAAGATACAATACTTGGTATACATGGTCGACTAAATGACCAGATGAAGATATTATGTCACTAAAGGTCAAGGTCATTCCGTCGGACCATCCGTCGTCAAGATTTTCAAACATCTTCTCTGAAACCAATGGGCCGATTGAAGCCAAATTTCATATGGAGTCTCAATGGGATGGGGAACTAAAGTTTATACCCGGGGTCTGGGTCACATGACCAATATTGCCACCATGCCCATATATGGTAAAAACCCTTCGAAAATCTTCTTCTCTAGAACCAAAAGGCCTATGACCTTGAAACTTGGTATGTAGCATCGGGCATGCTGGCCCATCATAGTTTATACAAATGATGACCATGTGTTGACGAATTAATTTACGACATGGTCAACTTTGGTATGTTAGGCTTTTATATGGGAAAACCCTTAAACGGTGGATTTCTCAGAAACTATTTAAGTCTTAGGTACAATACATGGTATATATGGTCAACTAAATGACCAGATGAAGATATTATGTCACTGAAAGGTCGAGGTCATTTTGTCGGTCTGACCGTCATCAAGATTTTCAAAACATTCTCCTCTGAAACCACTGGTCTGATTGAAGCGAAATTTCATATGGAGTCTAAGTGTGATCAGGGAATAAAAGTTTGTTCTCAGGGTCTTGACCAAGATGACCACCATGCCCGTATATGGTAAAAACCCTTCAAAATCTTCTTCTCCAAAACCAAAAGGTGTATTACCTTGAAACTTGGTATGTAGCTTTGGGCACTCAAGCCCATCATAGTTTATACGAATGATTGTGCGTTGACCTTGACCTAATTTATGACACTGTCAACTTTGGTACATTATGTAGGCTTTTACTTCAGAAACTGAGCGTGAGGTTGGGCCTGTATAATCGATTTAAGCCCCCCAGTAATTCATTACTGACCGTTCCAAGGCGGTAGTTCTGTTGTGGTTCTTTGTTGCCTGTTTTTGGTGTCAGAGTTTCTGTGATGTTTTACCTTATGTATGTTATTATTATTTTTGGTTCGGTTTGAGTTGCTGAGTGGCCACCTTTTGGGAACAAGCTGCTCACTCGGTTGGCCATATGTTCTCTGTATCTTGATTATTTGTAATCTTAGTTGTTTCCAACTATGGTTTGAGGGCTGGATTTGGATTTTGATTGTTTCAGTTCCTGGTCTTTGCATACTTTTTACTTTTTTTTTTTTATGGGAAAATGCTTAAACAGTGGATTTTTCAGAAACTATTTTAGTCTAAGGTGCAATATTTGGTATATATGGTTTACTAAATGACCAGATGAAGATATTTTGTCATTAAAGGTCAAGGTCATTCTTTGACTTTTGTACAAGGTCATTGAGATTCTGTCACCCGTCAACATTTTCAAACATCTTCTCATAGGCCACTAGGGTCAATTGAAGCCATATTTCATATGGAGCTTCACCGGCTTAAAGGAACCATAGTTTGTTCAGATGGTCTTGGTCACTTGACCAAGATGGCCACCATGCCCATATATGGTAAAACCTCTTCAAACGTCTTTTTCTCGAGAACCGAAAGGCCTATAACCTTGAAACTTGGTACCGGTATGTAGCATTGGGCACTCAGGCCCATCATAGTTTATACAAATGATTACTGTGTTTCATAAATTATGGAGCTTTAATACTGGGTCAAAGGAATCAAAGTTTGTTCAGATGGTCATGGTCGTATGAACATGGTGGCCGCCACACCCATTTATGATAAAAACCCTTCAGAAATCTTTGTCCAGAAACAAAGGCCCAGTGAACTTGTGGCTTGGTATATAGAATTGGGACTCAACATTAATCCCCAAGGGAGGGGGGTTATCTGCCCCTGCCCTGGTGCTATATACATGTATAAAAGCATTAAAATATATACCAGGACCAAGTGTCAGGTGAGCTACAGGACCATTGGTCCTCTTGTCTTCGATTCGTCAACCAAAAGAAACGCTATTTTGAGCGAGTACTAGAACACCACGGCGCAGAATCAAAGCGTAAAAAGACAAACAAAGAGACCAAATATCAGTAGCAAAAACCCATCAGAATACTTCAAACTTGCAGTTGCTATTCCATTTTTAGCTCGCCTGAACGAAAGTTCAGGAAGAGCTATTGTTGTCACCACGGCGTCGGCGTCAGCGTCCGCGTCGGCGTTCGGATTGGATGTTTTGGTTAAAGTTTTTAAAAGACCTATATCTCCTTAACCCATGGATGGATTCTTTTGATACTTGCACTGTAGTTAGATATTGGTCTAAGGTTTAACAGGGTACCGCTCCCACCCCACTCCGTGACCTTGATGTCAAGGTCATGGACTTAGAAAATTTGTAGTTCTTTTGGACTGGATGTTTTGGTTAAAGTTTTATAAAGCCCAATATCTCCTTAACCCATGAATGGATTCCTTTGATACTTACACTAAAGTTAGATATTGGTCTAAAGTTTTCAAAGGTACTACCCGCACCCCCCTCTGTGACCTTGATGTCAAGGTCATGGATTTAGAATATTGTCTTTTTATTGATTGGATGTTTTGGTTAAAGTTTTTTAAAGACACATATCTCCTGAACCCATAGATGAATTCTTTTTATATTTGCACTGTAGTTAGATCTATAGAGTACTCCCCCAACCCCGCTCAGTGATCTTGAGTCAAGGTCAGTGACTTAGGAATTTTTTGTCTTTTTTAAAGTTTTGTAATTGCAAACTGATTCATAATGCTTTGCAAAGATTTAGTTTATACTTGAACTGATGTTAGACTCTTTTTTGAGTTTTTACAGAACACCTTATACTTACCCCACTGGATGACCTTGAAGTCATCGACTTAGAACTTTGTCTTAAAGATTTTGGTTAAAGTTTTATATTTATGAAGACATAATTTCACAGTGCCACGATGATGGACTCAGTTGATACTAATACTTGGACTGATGTTAGATAATGGTTCAGGGTTTTGATAAATCCTAGCCCCCCCCCCCCCCCCCCCCCCCCCTACCCGTCAGTTTTTTTACCTCAAGCTCATGGACTTTGAAATTTCATTTCATTTATTTTTATTTTAATTTTATTTTAAGACTTGCATGTATTTCTGAGATAGCTTTTGTTTACAAATGTGTTTTCATTATGGACATGCTTGCATGAAGTTTTATGCATAGCATTTCCAATTACCCCCACCCCACCCCCTCCCCCCCTTTCCGTCTGTTTTTTTACCTCAAGCTCATGGACTTTGAAATTTCATTTCATTTTTTTTATTTTAATTTTATTTTAAGACATGTTTCTAAGATAGCTTTTGTTCATAAATGTGTTTTCATTATGGACATGCTTGCATGAAGTTTTATGCATAGCAGTCCAAACCACCATAGCGGCTGTGTGATGAGCAAGCACCAATTCAGGCGAGCTATGCTGTCAGGCGACAGCTCTTGTTAAATCATTTATCACAGGAGCTGAACGACAGATTTCAGAAGGACGATCATGTAGCATATGCTGTGGGCTGTTTAATCTCCGAACAAATGGTGAACCTATCAGAGTTGGAAATGCAGAAGCTCTCTTCTGATTTGCTTTTCTGGGATTCCGATTTGCAAAGCTCATCCTCGAATGATCTACTAGCTCAATTATTTGAATGGAAGAGGGCTTGTGGGAAATATATTGACAAATGGTTTGTTGGTTGGTTGGCGTTTAATGGCCCTTTGAGACAGTATTTCAGTCTATATCGGGCCGTCTCCCAAAGAGAGGGAGAAAGAAGAGAGAAATGATAGACGAGAGAAAAAATGTCCAAACAAACCCCCACCCGCACCTACTGCAAGCACAGTAAGCCCTTGCCCTACTACTATTCAAATAAGTAGGACGCCCCGGCACTGGAAGTAACACGCAGCACCTTTGCACCACCAACCATCCCCATATTGACCCAGACAGCCTTCTAGATATGTACAGCATTATTGACGGAGATGTTTTGTCAGATATCAAAACCCTTCTGCACATAGGTTGCACTCTTCCTGTCAGTTCATGTGAGGCTGAGCGCTCATTTTCTGGACTTTGCCGCATTGAAAGCTAATTGCGAAGCACCATGAAAGAGGACAGGCCCCGAGGTTATAAAACTTTTTTCGTGCTCAACTCAGCTGAGCATGGAATTTCCTCTGCTGATAAATATGAAAATGCCAACTAATGTTGGCATTTTCATATTCATAAGCAGAGAAAATATCATACTGAGCTCAACTGAGCAAGGAAATAACTGTACTTAACAATAATTTGCTAATTATTAGCAGGTAAAATTTCATGCTCAGCTGAGTTGAGCATGAAAAAAGTTTTATAACCTCGGGCCCAGATTGTCAGCATTAGCGCTAATGCATTTGCACCATGCAAGAAATATTGACACAAAGACAATCTGCCAAACGTTCGTGGTGCAAAACAAAAGGCGAAAGTTCCAATCGAGTATCTTGTATGATTAGATACTAATGGCTGTGTCTCCTCAGTAAACAGTATTCTGTCAAGTTAAGCGGTCTAAACTTTGGTCGAACTATGTTATGCACTGTTTGTACACACTAAAATAGACACAGAAAATGTAAAAAAAAAGTATTAAAAGTTCAATAAAAAATGAAAAAAAAAATGAAGAAAAAAAATGGTCCTAGATGTGGAGGCTTCCCCGTGGTTAGAACCGGAAACGTTGACGATTCTTGTAAACGGCTAACATGCACAGAAATCTGGAAATCAATGTATTAAATAACAAGACGTGTATGGGTTCGGTCGGACCCCCCATGAGAAAAATAGCTGGATCCGCGCATGGTACTAATGCATCACTTATGAGCTATATAAGATTAATTTCTTTTCTCAACGGATACGGAAAGAAATAAAAAAAATCCGCGGTCTTAATTTTTGTAACAAATTTCAAATTTGACACCAAACTCTTACACCTATCTATGTTATTAAGCTGATTTGGGCAAAATACTTACAGCAATCTGTGCAGAAAGCAAAGGACCTCTGACGGTTGTAATGTTAATTTGCCTATAAAAATAGTCAAAATTAAATTTTTGATATACCCAAGAATTTCTCTTGAAATTTGTTGCTCTCAACTTCCCCTAACTGGCCATGAATGTACTTTCTGATTAGTTTGCACATAGGCTTCAATTTTTGGTGGAAAAGGCCAAATTTTATAATTAAACGTAATGGAAACAGGAAAAGTTTTTTAAAGATACTTTTCCCCCCGTGCCTCAGCTAGCCACTTTGCATGTATGTGTGTACTATCATAATACACATTATATGTGAGTGGCTTGCTGAGGCACGGGGGGAAAAGATAGTCTACAGCTTAAAAACTGAAAAAGTGGGTGGGGTACTTACACCCTTTATATCTAAAAATAGGCTAAAGTCCTTAGTACTGGAAAAATATTGCATAATATCAGTAACAGCAGTGTGTATGTCAGTTTTAGCATAGTTATCAATTAAGATTTCGATATCTTAGAAAACCAGATAAATGGACCTATTTTCAGAGACTGAAAAATTCACATACCCCTCTTGATAAAACTGGTCTATGTTAATCTAGAGGCATGATAATTTTTCAAAATCACTGTTAAAATGTCTTTATAGTACACAAGGCTACATATAAATGTCAAATATTTCAACTTTTGCTGCCCGAGGAAGGTGCAGTAATTTGTCGAAAAATGGGCAAATATGCATTGATACTGTCAGAGGTCCTTTCCAAAATGTACATTGTCTGTTTGTATTATCTGCTAAATTGGGATTAAATGCTCTTGAACATTATATTTGTTATTATGCGCATTTACATCGGTCTTAAGTTTTGTAATGCGGCGATAAATAAAGAAATTCAAACTTTACATGCACACAAAACCTGATAGCTATAAACGGCTGTCCGGCAATTTTCAGGTCTGCGTCATTATAGTCAAACACGCTCTGTGAAGGCAATAACTGTAAAAACTTGAAGGCAAAAATTTCATTTCCAAAAGTATCATTTTCTTTACAAATTGACCTGTATTAAGCAAGCGTCTGTCTCAAGCAAGCGGTTTTTGTACCTCCCTTGAGTGCTTGCTTAAATCAGGTTTGGCTGTACAGCAATACTTTTTCTTGCCATCGGAGAAAAATTTTCTCAAAGTTTGAAGACCATAAATATATAAATACTTGTATATGATATTTCACCGGCATAAAAAGTCTTTCCCGTGGCAAGATGACTAGCAGAAAAAAGAAAGGGAAAGTTGACGCAAGAGATATAATTCGTTCTACACGAAAACAGAGGATAGTATAGTACATGTATAACGAAATAAATTATCGTGAAACGGTTGAAAGCTACCGTGCAGGGGTATAGTGTGGTTTATATTTGCAGCTTCCGATAGAATTTGTACATCAAACTCAATTCATACCGTGTTCATAAATTGAAATAGAACCGTCCTATACTGAAAAACCAAATGAATAAGCAAAACTGTAAATAAAATCTCATTGATGTCGACCTTACAACATGTTTAAAGGATCGGGCCGGTCATCTTTTGTTTCCGTGGCGTGTTTGATTTTTTTTTTTTTTTTTTTTTTTTTTTGGCGTGTTTGATTTTTAATTTTTTTTGGCGTGTTTGATTTTGTTTCACCACTTTCGGTATAAGACAGTCGAACCCCGCAGTTAACATTCTCATAAGGTGGAAAAAGTAGCCGCTCGACAGTTCAAGAAATTACGCTTTGTTCCCCAATACCGTGCGCGACGTCTTGCCATTTTGACAAAGGGAAACAATTTTGTGACTTTCATGTTGCTTTCCTGGATGTCGCATAGTGACCTCTTTGAAAAAAAGGCCGACTATTACGAAAAAAAAAACGCTTTTAGGGAAGTGAATTATTTCCTTTAAAGATATAGATTCTGAGAACAGAAAGTGACTTCCACGTAATAATCACCTCCTGTGGATTACAGATAAGGACAAACACTTCTCCTAATAGCCTCAATACATTTCAGAGGCTGCCAGAAGCCTGGGGCTCCAGAAGCCTGAGGATCCAGTTGGGAATTAGTCTGTTTTATTCAGACAGAACATCATAAATTACAGTTTCTTCTTATCTATTTTATTATTATTATTATTATTATATTTACTTTTTTCTTTTTTTTATTTTCAATTATTGTTGTTGTTTTTTTGGTGTGTTTTTTTATTTATTTTTTATTTTGCTTTTGAAAATGTAGCTAAATATTTACAGCTTATATTCAAAGTAAATAAGATGAAAATCAAAATTCTGCTTACTTTCGAAAATTTAAGTCTCAGTTTAAACTTTCTTAAGTTCAGGTGGTATATTAACTGGATGATTTTACAACCCTTTTTTGTTTTTGTTGTTGTTGTTGTTGTTCGTACTTGTTTTCACAATTATAAGTATGGTGTTTGTGAATTTAATCTGTGGTTTGACAATCACCCCGTTTGTAAATACCAGTGCCTATGTTTTTTCATCTACCTTTGCAGGGCCGCGTAGCGCAATCGGTAGGGCACCTGACTCATAAGTCAGAGGTCCTGGGTTCGAAACCCGGTGTGGCCACATACTTTCGTTTCTCCTTCCGCTGATTCAAGAAGGGCAGTTGTCAGTTACTGGCGAAAGTATGTGCACTTAGTACTGGTTAACCGCTTAGGAGGTCTAAGCCTGCCCAGGAATAGTATGGACAGGTTAACTGACCGTCCCGACATGACCTTAATTGTTTACCGTGGACGTTAAGCAACACATCAATCAATCAATCAATCATCTACTTTTAATCAAGTGTTTTCTTACATGTATAATAAACAACACCAAGCTGATATTAGATGATGTGCACCATGGAATTTCTCAAACATACAAAAACGAATACTGAATAATCATTAATATTATTAGTGTATTAATATGGAGATTTTATATTAAAATTATCACATGCTAAAGCCAAGTGCATACTTCCTATTAAATTTGTCAGAAGTATTTGTCAGTAAGCAGCATGCCCCAAAGAATATATAGAGGATCTTACACGAGTGCTCATGTAGTATTGAATTTATTAAACGAGTTGGGGAAAAAGATAAGATGCGAGGCTTTGCCGAGCATCTTATCGGTTTTCCCCAACGAGTTTAATAAATTCAATAATACAGGAGCACGAATGCAAGATTCTATTTATCATATGACACTAAAATCGCATTTTATTAGCAAATTTTGCACTAAAACGTCAAGATTTTGCCATTAGAAAATGCGACGTTTTAATGGACGTCAGCGTATAACGTTACGACGTAATTTGCATATTTAATCCACTAGTGGATTATCGAGTTTAATGCATGGCTTTATTACACTTTCAGATGCGACGTCATATGATAAAAAGAACATTAGCATTGACTATTGATTTCTCTTCTCTGGGCCCCATGTGGGCAAGAGCCAACAAATCTTTTTTCTTTCATTGATCATAATCCATTAGGTAGAATTTGTGTCTTTATTGAGATTGTTGATCAAAAAATTCTTATTTTTTAGGGGTCGACGTCATTTGAAAAAAAAAAGCAAAAATAAAAATGACAGCTTTGCTTCCCCTGAAAGTGATTCATTGACGTGTTTTAACTTTAGCTTTTGAAGGACTGATACTAATGTTTTAGGATATCTGCATCCAAACGCTTTCTTCTATTCTAACAGAAACGTAACTATACTGAAAGGATTTAAAAACTTCCACTTTTTATTGCTGGCTGCTGATCTGTTTACTCATGACAGTGTTGACTATTTAACGACAAAATGCTTGAAACTTATCAAATTTAAAGATTACGCAGTTTATTTGTATCAGTTACCTAAATGACGTCAGTAAAAGAGCGTTACGTCACTGAAATGCATAAGACGATGCCGGCGTTATCTTATGCAACACTCTTTCGACCACTTCTTACTGTCTTAATATTGTGACGTCATCAACGTTGATTTGCAAGTAACACTGCGGATGATGCTGTCGCGCAAAGCCTAATACGGAGACGGCGTCGACGTTAGTTAACGTCATGTCCTCTGGTTTTCAATCTTGGTTAGGTGCTTTTCTGACGGTCTTTTTAGCTTCCTGTAAACAGTGCACGTCGTCTGAGATTGTAAATTGCCGTAATTAACGCATAAAATTGTACCGCGACGTCACTTTTTGAAATTTCATCATTTATCTGGCCCACAACTCTGCGCCTGTTTGCGATATTTAGGCGCGGTAGGCTAAACAAAGCCACTGACCGAGTTCAAATTTTTAAAATTCAATTTGATACCGTAAGAGAAATGTTTCATCAGAAAACTGTATACATGAAGCCATTCATCATTATGTAAACGGCACTAAGAACACGATGAGCACGTGCTTGTTCCTGACCGATTCGGTTGAACGATTTCAAATTCCGTATCTTGATACAATCAGGTATAATAGAATATATATGCTGTAAAATTTTGGGGGGCGTAGCTGCATTTATTTTTGAGATATTCAAAATTAATGGGTGGAAGTTTTTAAATCCTTTCAGTATATAACGAATTTAGTGCGACAAATACCTGTTTCTGTATTTAACTTCTTCAGTGTTGCTTATCCCAAACGTTTGAAAGAAAAATGGTTGTAAATTATGGAATACCACTGTGCGTCTAGTTTATCGAACCATATCTAGCTTGGGTATGAAAGCCCTAGTAACCGAGTCAAGGGTCCACACCTTGGACGGACGATCGGCGCCCCGTTACTGCGGCTATGGATTCGTTCCGCTGAGGTGCGGGGGCAACGTCGATATGAGAATTGAAATACTAATACTTAAGGGTCCACAAAATTGGGTGGGGTAACTCTGCATGGTTTTAGCATGACTTGTAAAAACATTCTCATTCAGTAAAAGGGTTCAAATGAAAAACAGATGTAAAATGATGAACAGAATATCTGAGATTCAGTTCCGTAACATTTTATTAGGTTAAAATTTGATATTTGACGTCAAAAATAGTTCTTATGACGTCCAGCATTTTTACATTTTGTCCTACATGTTTAATATTCCACTTGGTCCTGGGAATTTAAATGATTAATAAACCTAAGACCGACTTGATTTCAGTATTTTTGTCCGAATAGGCTTAAGAAACCTTTTCTAGCGACGCCAGTTCATAATAATATCGGCCGCGTCATGAGAAAATTTGTCATTGTGTGATATGAAAACAGCAAAACGCCGGTTAGCATGTACAACTTTTTTACAGGAGCCGTGTCACGAGAGAAGGTGACTTAAGGTTTTTGTGCACAACAAAGACACATACCAGTGATTGGTCAGTGATTCCAGTCTGTTTAGAGCCTTCGTATTGTACCAATGGTTACTTCAGGAGTCTATTCATGGTGTAAGCTTACAGCAAATACTCTAGTCAAACTGCTCGGATTTGCAGGCTGGTCTGAGGCTTTGCTGTTCGCATATATGTAAAGCATTCTTTCTAGGTATCCATGCTTATATATTTCCAGGTGTTTTCGTAACATATAGTTTTTTTTGTTTCAAAACATGATTTTGAATTTAATTTTAGGCACTGTCATTATACAGTCAGAGCTCCCGGACTACTACAGACCCTTATCACTTGCGTTATATCAAGTCCTGGAAGATATTGGTGCTAGTATTGAAGTAAGAAATCTGTGGACAGAAACATTTACTACCGGGGAAATAATATGTACAATTGCCTTTAAACCTGAGTCACATCTTTATTATTTCGGGAGTTCCATGGAAGGAACATCAACTGTCGATATGTACCCTGACATAGACACAGTGTTCGTTCGCAAAAGCCTTCCAGTAATAACTGACTGCTCAGACAGTCATAGTGGGAATTATTTACTCTTGGTTCATGATAATGACACACATCCTGGCTATGCTAAGCTACAGCTGGTACATAACGGAGTTCCACTGTTCCAAAATGATTATGGAATATTGAATGCGATGCGTTTTAGTGCAGAGCCAGATATGATAAGCTGTGCTGACAAATACAACAGATTAGTCATTGCATTCAATCCTGAAGATGGGTCAGAAAGGCATGGTCCTGCAGTGTTTTATAGTAACGATACCGGGCCGTTGACAGTGGACAAAGTTTATGGGTTTAATCTTTCTGAACAACCTGGCTGTATAGAAGAATGGATAGCTAGAACACGTAACCACAACTGGCCTTCTGGCGACGTAATAGACCGTTGTAAAACTCTTGGTTGTCTTTTTGTACCTGTAGGTCACCCACACAGCGACGAACATCACTTGGAATGGAGAATGTCATTTTCACACCAAGAACGACTACTTGTAGCGCAGTTCAGTTCAGTGCAGCACAAATGTTATATACTGTTGAAGGTATGGAAGAAGGACATATTACCAGCATGGGTAGGACAGGAGTCTCTCAGTTCATATCATTGTAAAACATGTATGTTTTACATGATAGAAAATACACCAAGTGACTTCTGGAGGCCAGGCAATTTGCTAGGATGTTTTGTTGCATGTTTGAGGCTGTTTCTGTTGTGGACAACGAATGGCAATTGTCCAAACTACTTTATCTCAGCTGAGAACATGTTTCATAGGAGAATCCACGGAGAGCTACAACACAACTTACAACAAGCGTTACAGCTCTTTTTGACGGCGGACTGCAAATATTTGACGCAAATACGTACTAGTCATATTGGCGATCGAGTAGTTGCGTATGTTACTATGCCATTGACAAACCGCCAATTTTTCTCAGAGGGGTTAAATGTATTAAATTACATGAGGACGAAAGTCAGATTAGTAGGGTGTTTAAAAAGTTTCACCATGAGCAGGCACAAATGTATGCAAAAGTGTTTTTCTGATCGATCTCAGCGGTGTTGGAAAAATATCTATAATTTCTCACAACACCTTAAACATACTACTAGGATAACTGAACATACTGTGGAGGAGACCAAACGAGCAATTTCCTATCTTGTACCGTATCTGGAGCTACATCTGATGACCGGCATAATTGCTCTAGCAAGACAACAAGGTAGAAGTAGAGAGGAAATTTGGCGGTTACTCTCCAGTGACTCTTGGCACCAGCTCAGTCTCAGATCTGACATCTCGGTCAAACTAAAACAGGCGTCACTTATGTACATGTTTGAGTATTATCATGCTTCCCTGGATATCTTGTTATCCATTGAACTTCATGGTGTATATCCATATTGCCACTGCTACAGGAACTATGAACGGATAGAAATTCCAACAGAAGAAGGAAGGATACGCGCTTTAGCAATCCGACACAATGTAACGGTGGAACATATGTTGAACCATCTATTTGTACCATGTATTGTTTTTCTTCAAACCGAGGGAAATATCACACCTGACGCTATATGTTATGAGATGTTAAGATTGGCAGACGTTACTCCTGGATATACAGATAGTCTCAACCACGAATACTTGCGAGAATGTGCAGTGGTAGATGGTTTGTTTCTGTTTTATTTCTTGCTGTATTTGAACCACAGTAAACTTAACATGGGATCTAACGTAAGAGCTGATATTGACAATATGAGGTTTACCATCAATGCAAGAGGCAGAAGAGGCAGTGTAAAATGTAGCCATAGAGAAGCGTGTTTGAATATATTAGGCTGGGTATATAAGGATCAAGGATGTGTTGAGACAGCCGTGGAATGCTTTAGAAGGTCGCTTGAGATAAAACCTCGTGCTAATGCGGCTATTTGGCATATGAGAGATATACAAGATTTGACTCACTGAGGAATAAAGTTCTGTAATATATCAGCCGCGACATGAAAATGGAGTGTGATGTACATATGTAAACAGCAATGACTCAGACCAGCCTGCGCATCCGCGCAGTCTGACCAGGGTCTTTGCTGTTTGCACTCTTGTATGACCATTGAATATTTGCTGGTACAGCAGAATCATTTTTCTGATTTTTCCATTAAAACATCTCCTGTGACATCCCATAAGAAAATGTGCGACAGAAATGAGGGGTCACGGCATATGTTTTGATGAAAAAAATATATATATATATTTCACCAGTCTCTATCTGGAATCAGTAAGTTAACGTTCAAAAAAGCTTTACAGGCGGAAAGGGCTCACTGTTTCGACATCTTCTAGGCAGTTCTGCCTCTTCCAAGAGTATGACAAGCAGGCTCTTTTTCATAATGGAGATGCCAGGAGATATATTTTAAGGGCTCGCTCCGTTGAATCTCCTTGCAAATTATGAGAATAGGGAAAACGGAGATTGCCAAGACAAAAAAGACCTGATTGCGTGCTTGGAACTGTATACTATACAGATCTTTACAGTGAAATGTACTATTTGAATTTAATAATTTGTGCCATAAAAGAGTAGACGGAGCGTTGGAAAAACTACTATTGAGGAAGAAATAAGTTTGTTAACTTAGATCAAACTGCGTTTCGCCGTAGACTTATTAGCGTAAAGTTACTGTCCGCAATATTCCTCAGGATGGCTACAGTTTAGCTGTAAGTCTATGATATGCGTCTTCACTCTTCCTATGTATTATAAGATCATATTCTTCCTGAACTACTGGCTCAAGTTTCTTACGGGGTTTCTGATTTAAGTGCTTAAACTAATACGAGACGTACAGATAATACATGTAATTGAGCCGCGACACGAGAAAACCAACAAAGTGGTTGTGCACCCAGCGCAGACTCAGATCAGCCTGGGCATCCGCCTGGTCCGCTCAGACTTTTCGCTAAGCGTTTAAAGGGTAGCTAAGGGTCTAAGCTACCTCCATGCGGTCAGCGAAGACCCTGATCAGACTGGGCGGATGCCCAGGCTGATCTGAGTCTGCGCTGGGCGCACAACTACTTTGTTCGTTTTCTCGCGTCGCGGCTCATATCTTAATTGAGTCTTCACTTTTTCAACGTATTGTAAGATCATGTGTCTCCTGGCCTGGTTCAGGTTTTTCGTTCCAATGCAGATAATGCATTTAAGATATACAGATAATGCATAGACATTAATACATAAAATTGAGCCGCGACACGACAAAATGAACAAAGTAGTAGCTGCGCCCAGCGAAGACGCAGATCTGACTGGGCATCCAGTCTGACCAGAATTTTTGCTATCGACATGATAAAAGCTTAGACCGTTATCTACCGTTTAAGGGCACAGCGAAGATTCTGTTCAGACTGGGTGGCTGACAAGACTGATCTATGTCTTCTCTGGGCTTTAATACCACATTGTTGGTTTTGTCGGGTCGCAGCTGATATAACAAACATAGTTTAAGTTCAATGTGAAGGTGAACATATCTAGGGGAGATAATTCTTAGCGAGAATTTTTTTGCAAATGAGCCGAGACACGAGAAAACCAACAAACTGGTTGTGCGCCCAGCGCAGACTCAAATCAGCCTGGGCATCCGCCCAGTCCGATCAGATCCTTCGCTGAGCGCTTAAAAGGTAGCAAAGGCATGCGGACAGCGACGACTCTGATTAGACTGGGCGGATGCCCAGGCTGATCTGAGTCTGCGCTGGGCGCACAGCCACTTTGTTGGTTTTCTCATGTCGCGGCTCAAATTTCAGCCAGGGCCCAGTGAAAGATTTTGTTCTTCTAGAAGCAAATTCTCCCCATTAGAAGTACACGTTGGTTGGTTGGTTGATTTGATGCTTAACGTCCACGGTAAACAACTAAGGTCATGTCGGGACGGTCAGTTAACCTAACCACACTATTCCTGGGCAGGCTTAGACCTCCTAAGCGGTTAACCAGTACTAAGTGCACATACTTTCGCCAGTAACTGACAACTGCCCTTCTTGAATCAGCGGAAGGAGAAACGAAAGTATGTGGCCAGACCGGGATTCGAACCCAGGACCTCTGACTTACGAGTCAGGTGCCCTACCGATTGCGTAGAAGTACACGTAGCTTCCATTATAGTGACCCCAGTTCTTCGGGAAAACCAAAGTTGCTTCCCTGTGTAAAGATGTCGGAAAACATGGGAGCGTTTCTAGTCACCTTAAGAAAGTGATATACAGTCAACTCTCGCTATCTCGAAGTCAAATTTCAGCCCAAACTACTGATATCTCAAAGTAAATTTTCTGGTACCAGATAATTTACTTTGAGATATCGGTATTTTGAGGTAACAGGAGTTGAAATGTAAATAGAAATAGGAAATATATTGTTTGATATAAGAAGATATTTTGAGATATCAATCTTCGAGATATCGGGAGTTGACTGTACTTATAACAAAATAAAAGTCATATTTTAGTTGTTGTTAATGGTCTTAAGCCGTATTATCAGGGGTCGCACCACGTTTCGACAACGTCGATGCAAAGTCAAACAAATCGTATAAATGTCGATATAGAGCCATAGTTTCCACGTTGTTTGCCTGCTGACAATGTTCTTAAAATTTGATAATTAACGAATCCTAATGTCATGATGTATACGTTGGTTACACGATGCCACAATGTTGTCTGTGGAGAAATAAGAACTGATTATATAAGGGCTTCTGGGGCCATATTCATAAAACGACTTAAGTGGTTGCTATGCTGTTGCTAAGGCTAAATTTCTTTGAAGGAGATTCCCTACAACTATGAAATTTGCTCTGGAAGAACAGTCTTACAAAGACTGTTCCTCCAGACCAAATTTCATAGTTGTAGGGACTCTCCTTTATAGATATTTAGCCTTAGCAACGGCATAGCAACGACTTAAGTGGCTTTATGAATACGGCCCCTGATATCATCTCCCCTTTTAGATAATATTTGAATTGTGACCTTAGACCGTGAAAATTAAAAATATTCGGACAGATAAGTCTGAATAAACAGTGCAGAGCCAGATCTGACTGCACTTTAGCAGCTGTCTGATCAGGGTCTATACTGTATTTCTTTTATACTTTTCAACGAAGTAAAGAGATTTCTCGGTGAAAGCTTAACTAATATCTCAGTTGTGAAATTATCACTTCGATTTCTCTGTTTCAAAAATAGAATTTTTGTGAAATAAACTCATTTATTTGTTGATTAACTGATTAAATCTCGTCCAGTTTGACATAAATTACGTCACGCATGTTTGCACGTCATTACGACGTTAATGATGTCACTTAAAGCGCCAAAGAAATATTGTTAGTGCACGCGACGTCAGGCCGCCTTAGTGTCCTGTAGGCAATATTTCATAGCAAATTTCTTGAAATCTGATTATCAAAAAGAAATTTTAAGTTATTTTCAAGTTGCAAACTATCTTTACAAACAATATCATACCCAGATAACACGGTGATAGCATCAAAGACGCAAAATGGCTGAAAAAAAAGCTGTGCTGACGCGTTGGAATAAACTGAAATATTGCACTTTTAAAGCGTAAAAGAAACAGAAAATCTGACTTTTTCAGTGTAAAATCGACTATTATTTCCCTCATGAACACCAAAAGTAGTATTTTCACTCGTGGCTTCAGTATTTTCACTCGTGGCTTCGCCACTCGTGAAAATACTGCTTTTGGTGTTCATTCGGTGAAATAAAAATCGAACTTACACTGAAAAAGTCATATATCTCCTACCAAATTATACATTAACCTGGTCACCTACACTTTGGTCCATACTTGGATGACAAACCTGAAAATAAAAACCGTAACTTAAATCGTTCTTCAGATAGTCTGTTTATCATAAGTTGTTCAGGTCATAAGGCTAAGTCGGTAAAAGGTATAACCTAACCTAATATTTCTGAATATTTAGAAAGTTTGCTCAAAAAATCATCTGGCATACCTTGATTTACCGATTCTCCAGATACTTTGTGAAAGCTGTTCGTGTGTCGGAGAAAAGGGACAAAATGAATAGGGTTCATGACTGTCATTAAAGGGTGTCGATTTATCATTTGCTCCCGATATGTTAATTTCCAAGAATCGAATTTTTGGATTTCCAAAATTCGATTTATGGATATCCAACATTCATTATGGTTGTGTGATATCCGAAATTCAAAACATGGCTCTTCATACATTCGATTTATGGAAATCTGAAAATTGAAAGATTCATAAATTGAACTATAGATATTCAAAATTCAAGTTGAATATTTGATAGTCCAAAACTGAGTTATTGAATATTCAAAATTCAGGTTAATTTTTTATAGGCTGCCGTTTTACTATTAAATTCCTATTAATGGATATCTATAATTTGATTTAGGCTATCCAATATTTATTTTGATATTTGAATATCTATGATTCGATTTATGGATATCCAGAATCAATTTTTGAATGTCTATAATTCAAATAAGCAGCATGAATTTTTATACCTATAAATCAAATTACGGATCTACAAAATCCAACTATGGATATCTAGCTATCGCATTAAAATGTTTAAAACAGCAAAATGAATATTGGATATTTAACTATCAAGTTATTAATATCCATAATTTGATTTTCCAAAAACACATTATGGATATCGAAAAATAACCGGGGATGATCCGCAATTATTTTCTGATATCTAAAATTCAAAATCAATATTGTCTATCCAGAAATAGACTATGGATATCTCAAATAGATTTAAATATCAATAATTACTTTATGGTATCACAAAATAAAATATTTGATATCCATGAGTAAATTGTGGATATGCATAAATGAGCTATTGATCTTGTTTGGTTGAAGCTAAGCCCCAGTTGCCTGTAGCGGTATCTCGATATACCTCGGTAAAATGGAATGTATATGAGCAGCGACACGAGAAAACCAACAAAGTGGTTGTGCGCCCAGTGCAGACTCAGATCAGCCTGGACATTCGCCCAGTCCGATCAGACTACACTAAGCTCTTAAAGGATAGCTAAGGGTCAAGGCTACCTCAGTGCGGACAGCGAAGACTCTGATCAGACTGGGCGGATCTGAGTCTGCGCTGGGCGCACAGCCACTTTGTTGGTTTTGTCGTGTCGCCGCTCATATAGTAAAAACAGTGTCCCGTATGTCATAAACATCTGACAGTTTAGTCATGTCTAGTCTATCCCATACCCTTTCGAGGTCGTTGGGACACAACCAATGACTTTACAACAATCCTTTTCCACCTAGTTCTGCCTTCAACTGCCCTGTTTGAGCTAGCAAAGTCCGTCCCTTCATCTCCTCAATAGTCAGTTTAAAACAAAAATGAATAAAACGTCATAGTCATATGTAGTTTTTGTCATCAAAGTTTGAATAACTTTTTCACCTGGAGATGAAACAGTTGGAGTTTCTTATTGAGATATAGATTTGCAAAATGTGGCTTCAAGTTATTTTTATCCTATTCTCACGTGAAACTGTTCACTGTCAGATTCGGGTCCATGCACAATAATGGTCATGAAAATAATAATAATAATAATAATAGATATAACTATAATGAAAGTATGTTACTTCTACTACCACTACTACTATTACTACTACTTCTACTACTACTTCTACTACTACTACTTGTACCACTTTTATTTCTATTTCTTATACTACTATTCCTAGTGTTGCCGCTACTACTACTAATATTACTATTGCTACTGCTACTACTACGACGACGACGACAAAGACGACGTAGAAGAAGAAGGAGAAAAAGAAGAGGAAGAAGTCCAAGCTTTAGGTGCTGCAAAAGTTTCACTTAAAAATTGAAATTTGATTTTTTTCAGCGTTCATCGTGTGATGAGGCCAGTGGGCGGAGCTAAAATTCCATGAAGCGCAATGCGCTTCTTGTAGAATTTTAGCGACGACCACATGAAACCAGTGGGCGGAGCTAATATTCCATGAAGCGCGAAGCGCTTCCAGCAGAATTTTAGCGACGACCACTGGCTTCTTCACCCAATGAACACTGAAAAAAAAATCTATTCTTATATTTACACTTTATTTTCAGACCCTTCCTGTGCTGTTTTCATGCTAATTTAATGTAGAATATGCAAAATATGCATCGAAGAAAAGATAGTAACGACGTATTCGGCCATTACATTAAACAATCGTCGCCATGACGTGGCGTCAATCGAACGTTACGTGGATCAAACAAGACATTTGTTTACCTCAGACGTCGCTTGACGACAACGTCACACGATCAATTGTCGTTCATCGGTGTATGAAGCCAGTTGCTTTGTAAGGTTTACCTATGGGAAGTCAGTGGCAATTGTAAGTATTATGTTTTGTCAAAATCCTTCAAACCACGGATAAATTAGGTGTAACTTTATAAAGGTGCATTTAAGCATAAAAAATCTGGTTTAAAAGTAAGCTCAGAAAGTATGTCAGTTACACGCCAATTAACACGGTAAAACGGCGTTACGTTGCTGTGCCTGGAGTCAAATTAAATCAAAAGTAATACGACGTTGATTCATTGTTGTGACTGCAATGACATTCAGTCTATAGTAATATGACGCTATTTTAGTATTGTGGCTCGTGTTACAATAATTACATTCCCTTTGATTTTTGTTAGATGAATCTATTTCGAAAAAAAAACAGTGTTCATACTTCCATGAACAACAGTCGATCACGCGACGTCGTCGGTATGCAACGTCACATGTAAACAAAAGACACTATTGGCCCTTGAAACGTTCTATTGGACGTCTCGTCATGGAGACGGCCGTTTAACGTGAGCGGCTTACCTGTTGGTTAGTGACAGATTTACGTTGTATATTTTACAAATGTTGCTCTTAAAAATCGAGAACAATGTTCAAAATAATTTAGAAATTATTTAAGAATTGAAATTTGATTTTTCAGCCTTCATCTAGTGACGAAGCCAGTGGGCGGAGCTAAAATTCAATGAAGCGCGAAGCGCTTCTTGTAAAATTTTAGCGACGACCACTGGCTTCATCACATGAGGAACGCCGGAAAATCAAATTTTTGTTCTTATATTTACGCTTTATTTTTAGACCCTTCCTGTGCTGTTTTCATGGTAATTCAATGTGGAATATGCAAAATATGCTTCAAAGAAAAGATAGTAAAAACGTTTTCGGCCATTACGTTAAACAGCCGTCGCCATAACGCGGCATCAATCGAACATACGTGGGCCAATCAAGACGTTTGTTTACCTCAGACGTCGCTTGACGACACATGAGCAACTGTCGTTCATCGGTGTATGAAGCCAGTGAATCTAAAAGGTTTACCTTTTGGGAAGTCAGTGGCAAGTGTAAATATTTGTAATGATAGTTTTCCTCAAAATTATTGAGAATTTTTCGCAAATTAAAATTGAAGCCGTAAGAGTCGACAGACCAGGCACAGACTCTATAGCTCTGTTTCATTAGTTAACAGCATCCCGCTGTGAATTTTTAAACATATTAGTATAACCTGTAACCTCGATTCACAAATTTTATCTCCCCTTGAATTGTGCCGCCCACAGATTTTTAGTCTGACTTGAAAATTATGTACCCTAACCAAACAGAATCATTATTTGTGGATAAGATAATGATAAGCATATGTTTTCTGAAGTGTTGATTAACTGCTATCACTTTAAGAAAGAATGTTTATATTTACCTTGTCTGCTTTAGGTTGTTGGGCAAGGAGTTGGGGCATGAGATTTCAACCTGTTAAATGCAATATAATGCAAATTACAAGGAAACGGATCAAGAAGATCAATGCTTCCTATACCTTAGAGGGAACGGTCCTCAGTAATGTAGAAACTATCAAGTATCTCGGCATAACCATTGCCAATGATTTGAAATGGAACACACATGTCAGTAATATTTGCACAAAGGCTAATAGGACCCTCGGCTTCCTCAGACGTAACTTGGCAGCATGTCCACAAGATGTTAAGGAGTCAGCATACAAGGGACTGGTGCGTCCAGTCCTGGAGTATCGCAGTTCAGTTTGGGACCCTCAAAGTATACTTCTTCAAGATGAACTTGAGAAGGTGCAGAAAAGGGCAGCTAGATTTGTAACGGGAAATTACACATATGAAACTGGGAGTATGACTGGCATTCTGGAGAAACTTAAGTGGGAATCCCTAAAAAAGAGAAGGAAAGATAGTAGACTTATAATGCTTTACAAAGGTCTGAGGGGTGCAGCCAGTATACCCATAAATGACCTTGTTCCCCCAAATAGGCGTACCAGGAATCATCATTCCCTGACATTTCAAACCCCATTGGCTGGGACTGACATATACAAGTCCAGTTTCTTCCCCCAGACTATTAGAGAGTGGAATTCCCTGGAAGATTCACTTATTTCTGCTGCTGAGTGTGCAGAGGATTCAGTTACTAAGTTTACTTCTCTTATAAGGGCTAGGGACTAGCTTCCCTGATTCACAGGTCCTGGTGAATGATTGTCTTTGGACGTATCACCAGTAAACAATTCTGATTCTGATTCTGATTCTGATGAAGGTGCTGCTGGCTCTCAAACAGAGTACCTCATTTCCAAAAAAGGCATAAAATTGGGGAAAACTGCAATTTTGACTGAGGGTACGCTGTTCTGATGCATTCTTATTTCATGCAACTAGATAGAAACTGCAAACTATCCGTAGCATTTTATGGTTAGTAAATGTGCTTTTTATTGACATAAGTTTTGACATGATTGTCTATATCTTGACAGAAATATTTCTATTAGATCATTAGCCAGTCGGAATTTTTGCTGTTTTTCATGCCTTCAATTTTCTTTGTATGCCACAATTGCCAGAGCCTGTCTCAGAAATTGGAATTCACTAAAATACAAAACATGCAGAATTTTTAGACGCCATTAATAATTAAGATGATATCAAACTTGAAAATGAGGCCCTTTTCTTGTGTTTTTGGTTATCCCCTAAGATCGGAATTCGTATTCGATTGTACGCCGTTTCCTTTTGCTTTGCTTTCGCCGTTTCCTACAGGTCCCACTATCTCCCGGTACTTCTACATTTGGCACACCCAGCTACAGGGTTCTCGCCAGCATCGCTAATGCGATCTTTATAGCTTATATCTTAAAACCCTTTATGTCACCTTATACAAACAGTTACCAGAAAGTTCGGTTTGCACTTTTCAGTGCAGCTCAATAAACACGTTCTGCTTGATTAACGCTAAATGCAGGTTCCACTATTTACCGGTACTTGCTCCCATTGTTTGGCGCTCCCAGCTGCAGGGTCCCTTCCAGCATTGCTAAGACATGAGCTGTAAAACTTATCCTGAAGACTTCATCTCGCCTAATTCAAGAATCTCACCTAATACAAGCCCTTATCAGAGAGTACAGTCCACTTACGAAAAGCCATTACTAAACAGTACAGGTCATCTAACAAAAGTTAATAGCACTGAAGCTGACCTGTTACAAGCAATCACTAGACAAAAAGAAACAAGAATTCCGCGGAATGCGGCGTCTCGCCTGCTGGCGCTTTGTCACTCAGCAAAGATGTATGCATGGCCCAAGTTTCATGGCTCTAGCCTTTATAATATCTGAGTAACAAACCTAAACGCGAAAACTTGACAAAAAATTGCAAAGTCAGTCAACCGCAAAATGGTCAAGGTTCAATACAGATCATGACTTCGAGTTATTCTCTTTCAGATGTATGCATGAACCAAGTTTCATGGCTCTAGCTCTATAGTGTCTGAGAAACAGACCTAAACGCGAAAACTTGAAAAAAAATTGCAAAGTCAGCCAACCGTAATATGTAGGTCAAGACTCAATACAGATGATGGTTTTGAGATTTACTCTTCCAGATGTAAGCATGAACCAAGTTTCATGGCTCTAGCACTTATAGTTTCTGAGAAAATGACCTAAACCCGAAAACTCTACAAAAAATTTCAAAGTCAGTCAACCGTAAAATGTAGGTCAAGACTCAATTTTGATGATGGCTTTGCGATCTACTCATCCAGATGTATGCATGGCCCCAGTTTCATGGCTCTAGCCCTTATAATTTCTGAGAAAATGACCTAAACGCGATAACTCTACAAAAAATCGCAAAGTCAGTCAACCGTAAAAACTAGGTCAAGACTCAATATTGATTATGGCTTTCAGCTGTACTCTGATGATGGCCGTAAAAAGTCTCCCCGTACATCATCCATAGTGCAGATTATATTTTATTTACATCCTTTGAGGTCAGAGGATAGATTCTGAGAAATCTAAAATTTGAGATCGATGACTATTATTCTAGATCATCGTCTTTTATATTATTTGGATCCTTTTGAAAGTAAAATTAACATGGGCAGAAATGGAGTGTAGATTCACCTAGCCAACGTATCAATAAGTCGATAAGTGACACGTTCATTTTATAATGGGCTGACATAGGACATGTTATTTTCTGAGCCAATAAAACTGTTAAAACCTTAGATAAACAAATTATTGTTGATGATTCCTAAATCTACATTAACTCTATTTTACAAACATATAACTTTCATAATTTTTGGATGAAAAAAAGTTAGGTCATTTTTATATTTAATGTCCATACCCTTCTTTCTATTAACCACAATGTAAAAATCATAAAAAACGACACCCCTTTGATTAAATAACCGATTAAAACAACTTTATTTTTTCCATTAAATACAAAATTGCTGATACTTCCTAAAACTAGAAAGATTTATCTTTCTAAAGGTATATAATTCATATTTCTGCTTTTAAAAAAAGTTAGGTCATTTTTCAAAAAAGCCTAGTGGACGAAGAAACTAAAACTGCATTTTACCGTGTAAGACCGGTTTGCAGCAAGCGGTTGTTGACGGATCAATTCATACCTAGCACTATTCTATTCCACTGTTAAAACTGTTAGATATTCGCATATACAGGTAATACTAACAACAATTATAATAATAATAATTATAATAATAATAATAATAATACAGCGTGTGGAATGGTTTTAGTAATGTTTTTAAATTAATGTTTGAAGAAATTCTATTAAAATATGGTAAAATATGGTAACACTACATGCCCATTCATCTGTCTAAATTATATAATATTATAGGATTCCATTATTAACTTACTAAAAAGAAAATATTATCAATAAGCAGGTTTAATTAGCTCCTTGATGTGCAATTAACTTTTTGAATTGCGGCCCGTGTCTTTCGAAAACTTAGCGTGTCATTAGACTGCTAACATTTTTCTATAATTGTTGTCTCAACATTTAAGATTCGGTGTGTCTTCATAATTAGGCGTCATTAAAAAAAGGTCGCTGTGATCTTTCGCATCTGAAGTAGTCCTTTTGTTAAAATTAATTGAAGATTAACTGAAAAGTGTGAAAAGTTTATTACTCAAATAGCTGAATTAATTGACACAACTGAATTGTGCAACCATCTCCAGGCTACGCCCATTTATTACCATTAAACCATATCTCCTAACTAAATGCAACAAAAGGGTTAATTTAGGAATCTAATTTTGCATAAAATACTGATAGTCATTAGAATCTCCTCGTTGATATGTTGCTCAGAATCTCCTCGCCGAGGCGATTCCTAAAGAGTACACTCAGCATTTGTATTATTTGAGATGTTAAGGAATTAAATACTTTTTCAAGTTAAGTTCTTAATTTATTTGTTTTATCATTAAATTGCCCCTCTTGACAAAGAAATCAAACTTGATAGACCTGTGTTAACAACTTACTAGTTTTATTGCTGCGGTAAATATGGCCACGCGACGATTTATTTATTGCCCAGCTTATCTGACAATATACAACATGCGGTCACAAAACCGATAAGATAAACAGAGTAATTGTTTGACTCATAAATTAGATGATATTATGTTTTTATTTCAGAAGGGTAGATACCATAATATGAACTGAACACTCAGAACGACGAATTAGAATTAAATTTATAAGGTCTAATTAGAAATAAATTTATTGGGTCTGATTACCCATGGACATTAGGGTCATTTCATATTTAGATTATTTCACCGCAGTACTGCTGATCTGAGTCCCACAGGCTGGTAGCCACGCTTCTTCAGACGGGAAGCTCTGCTTTGCTCTCAATCAGCGTGCGCATATGCGTTATGTGCTTGCTGGTTTGGGTCTTTTTTATGCTTAAAACACATTTTGGCTTGACATGCATATTTGAGCCGCGACACGACAAAATCAACAATCTATTGAATCCACTGTCTGTAAATACTGTAGACAATGTAAATGTTTCTTGACTCACTGTATATTTTTGTTATTACCATTTTTATTACTACTATGATCTCTTGAGCTGTTGCTGGTTGTAAATTCTACAATGAGCTAGCTTGTTTATCGGTGGCCCATCATCTATGTATTTCTCTTGTAATTTTATGAGCTGTTACCTGAGATTGACAGTAAAGCGGCATGGCATGTACGACCAGCGAAGGCTCATTTCGCTGATTAAGACCAGCGAAGGCTCAGGTCAGACTGTGCATACGCGCAGTTTGGTCATAGGCGTCGTTGGTTGCGTGAGGTTAAGGCACAGTTCAAACTGAGCATACGCGCAGGTTAATCATAGCCTTCGCTGGTTGTATTAGCCATCTATGGGATATGGCATCTATAAAGTAACAAAATGAGTTGTACCAGAAGTTTTCATTTAAGATATTGAAATATTTATGCTTAATCCATTGGGTGCGCGCCTTGTTTAGACTGCGCGGATGCGCAAGTTGGTCTGAACCTTGTTTGGCGCACACGCCATCTTCAAATGTTTAACAGTCTTTACAAGCAAACTAAACGAAAGGAATGTAAACGGAAAAATATGTGTAATTGCTGATATTTAATAGGATTATCATCTTGATGTAGATTTAACATTCTACATTTTTTTTTCTAATGGTAAAATTTCGGTTAGACAGTAATTTAAAGAATTGCAAGTAATGCAATGAATTTTGACAAAAACAAGGAATTGAATTAGCATTTAATTAATGCTTTGAATTAGCATTGAAGTAGTGCAAAAACTGGTGACTTAATACAATATTGAAAATGCGCAAACATTCAGGATTGCTATATATGTGTTACTCATTGCTTCGTTTTACTGCATTGAATGTTATATGCATTGATTCTTGTAATAAAGCTCAAAACTATTAGTTTCTTTTTTTCATGTGTTTACTGTATTACCTGTTAGATGAGGAAATTTATTTTCATAAATACGCCTTAAAATTTTAAATATTGGGACACCTAACATAATTACAGTAATTTTCCAAAACATTGAATAGTATGGTTAAATGCAAACAGAATAGACCTTGATCCGACTGCTCTTCGACAATCAGTCTGTTCTCGAGCTGCACTGTTTGCTTAAACCTATCTGTCCCAATACTTAGAATTATTAAGGTACCGATAAATTGAACTGTTTGTGAGACGGTTCAGTTTAAAAGTTGAAAACCACAGACCTAGCTTGGCACACACGGATAAATAGAACTGGGAAGCAAACAAGTAATACAAAGAGTCGATTTTATAATCACTCTTCACATACACCATAATGAAAATAACACCGCCGAAAATAGTTTATCGCAAGACACTGTGACAATATTACCTGAGGGTGTCCTCGAATGGCAGTTAATCCGTAATACAGGTAACCAAGCGTACTAACTCTACAGGGTATTGGAAATTCATCCGGTTTCGGTAAAAAAGGGCAGTTTTTCCCCTTTGTGATGAATTCTGTGGATGAATCTTAAAAAGGTCCTTCAAGAGTAGAGAACATGGGCCAGACTACGTAGTTTCGGCTAATAAAGCCAGTCTTTGAATCGACTGCCCTATTAAAATTAAGAAATTACAGTATGCTATTTTTTCTGGTTTCGTCACCAGATATTGTCAGGGTCACTGACGAGGCTTTATTAGCCGAAACTACGTAGTCTGGCCCATGTTCCTACTTCTGTATGTATTCTCTGCTCTTGACGGAACTTTTTTAGATTTTAATTTCAGCTGTACTCTTCCAGATGTATGCATGACCCAAGTTTCATGGCTCTAGCCCTTATAGTTTCTGAGCATATGACCTAAACGCAAAAACTCGACAAAAATTGCGAAGTCAGTCAACCGTTAAATCTAGGTCAAGATTCAATATTGATGATGGCTTTCAGCTGTATTCTTCCTGGTGTATGCATGACCCAAGTTTCATGGCTCTAGCCTTTATAGTTCCTGAGAAAATGACCTAAACGCAAAAAATTGCGAAGTCAGTCAACCGTAAAATTTAGGTCAAGACTCAATATTGATGATGGCTTTCAGCTGTACTCTTCCAGACGTATGCATGACCCAAGTTTCATGGCTCTAGCCCTAATAGTTTCTGAGAAAATGACCTAAACGCAAAAAATCGACAAAAGTATACGCCGCCGACGACGACACTGGAAAAGCAATACATATGTCTCGCCTCTGCTTCGCAGGCGAGACAAAAACTGTCAAACTCGCCACTTATCTACAGCTTCAACAAATCCAAGAATACAATAAAATTAACTTGTATTGCTGCCATTTTTCTGCTTTACCACTTGCGTCCTATAGATTCATTTGCTAAGGGATAACCTCTCAAGCTTTTCAAAAGCTAAACTTGTACTCATTTAAACTGTTGTTGATAAACAGCCACTGAGAGCCACAATGCGATTCTCAATAATTTTGATGAATACTAACTTTTGCACCTGACCTATTGTGTTCATTCTTCCATGAACATCGGAAAACCCTTTATTTCTTAAATATTTACACTCGTCGACAATTTCCTTATATATTTACATTATCCGTGCATTTATTGAAAAGCCCTATGGTAAACCATTAGAACGTAATGTAGTTTATACTTCAATAACTACATCACGCAACATTACATGACGTTAAGTGACGTAAAAATAAAGCATGGTTCTCCATTCTAATTGGATGTTGGCGCCGTTTGACGTCGTTGTTACGTCAATGACGCTGTTTTGCTTTTAGTAGAACATGTAGAAGAACTGCGTATAAATGTTTGTTTGTTTTCTGCTTCAACTGCAGCCACTAACGCAAAGTTGTGGTCAAATAAAAAGAAAGAAAAGTATCTAAATATAAGCGATGAACTGAATTTTTCTGGCGTTTATCGAAGTATTAACTACATTGGGTCGCTAGCAAAGTTTACCTTCAAAGAACCCCTTTGGGGTTCACTTACTTTGCACGCGACCCAATGTAGTTTATACTTTGATAAACATCACAAAAATAAAATTCATTCCTTAAATAAACCTAAACTTGGCTGACGTTGTTCATTCATCCATGAGCTGAGCCCACAACCACTTTGTTGGTCTTGTCGTGTCGCGGCCCAATTAATAATTATGCTCAATAGTTTTTTCATGTATGTCTTGTTGGTAGTATCGAGCCGCGTAGCGTGGCTGGAGCGCGTCTGACTCAAGACCCAGGGGTCCGATACCCGGTCCGGCCACTTTCTTTTCCCCTTCCGCTGATTCAAGAAGGACATTTGTCAGTTACTGACGGAAGTATGTGCACGTAGTACTGGTTAACCGCTCAGGTCCCGAGGTTATAAAACTTGAGTACATTCTCAAACTCAAAATAAAGCACACTGATTGGCTACTTCCGAGCACATGCTCGGAAACAGCCAATCAGTGTACTTTATTTTGAGTTTGAGAATGTACTCAAGTTTTATAACCTCGAACCCTGGAGTGGTAAGCTTGTCTACGAACAGTATGGTTAAGTTAACTGACCGTTCCGACAGGACAGAGCAATTGAGCTGTTTACCGTGCGCGTAAGACAGCAAGACAGCAAGAACAACAACTTGTTGGGGGTGGTGGTCGGGCGATGGTGCTGGATATAACTTCCAGTGCCGGGGCGTCCTACTTATTTGGATAAAAGTAGGGCAAGGGCCTTCTGTGCTTGTAGTAGGTGCTGGCGGGGTTGTTTGGATTTTTTTCTCTCGTCTATCATTTCTCTTGTCTTTCTCCCTCTCTCTGGGAGACGGCTTGATATAGACTGAAATACTGTTTCAAAGAGCCGTTAAACCCAAAACAACAACTTGTTGGTATTGAATTTAGCAAGCTGTTATATATACTCTATTGCTGGAGCATTTCTGTATGATGTTAGTATAGATGTAACCCGAATCTTCTCTGGCTGCAAACCCTTATTGGTCAATAAGCCGCCAATCAAAATTATAAATAGGCTTTTTCAGTCAGAGAAGGCTCGGATTAGTATAGATGCTTCTATTATGTTTTTGTAATTTTTTTTTTTTGTTTTTTTTTGTTTTTTTTTCTATCCTACAAGTTTTAAAAGAAAATATCTTTTACAGCAACCAATGCTTTTTTTTTTTTTTTTTTTTTTTTTTTTTTTGGTTTTAGGTTTTCATTAAAATGAGGTGTTTTCCGAAAACAGTCACGTGAATCGGCAAACAACTTTTGGCGAATGCCGATACAACTGACCCGCAGTGTACATGTACCGTGTGGATTTATCATAACTGTAAGTTGAATTTCTTTCCTTTCTCTGCAAGAATCACTGGTTTAGTTATGACTAATGAAAATCCGGTTTATTTTCAAATCGAACTTGAATTGTTTCCTAGCCCATGAAATATATATAATAACAAACCAAGCTAGTTGCTGAACATGCTGACCGTGTACATGAAAAAGGGCTGAGATAATGGAGCAGCGACATCAGAGTCTTCTCTGTCCGCATAGAGCTTGCTTAGACCTTAGCTACCCTTTACTGCCCGTTAAGCGGACAGCGAAAACTCTGATCAGACTTGGCGGATGCCCAGAATGAGCTGAGTCTTTGCTGGGCGCACCTACCACATTGTTGGTTTTGTCGTGTAGCGGCTAAAATCTGTATGACTGGATGGTCATCAACCCATTAAAGCTTTTGGTGTGTGCATGAACAGACTAAGGAGTAATCTTAGCCGTCTCTGACTAACAAAAGCCTTCAGATTTTTTTTTTTTTTTTTTTTTTTTTTTGATTGGGGACTTTTCACTCAGCGTATAAAAGTGGTGTCTGAGAGAGAGAGAGAGAGAGAGAGAGACAGAGAGAGAGACAGAGAGAGAGAGAGACGGACGAACAGTACAGACGGACGGATAGGTAGTTATTATGTCCAAAAGAGAGAAAGAGATTAACAGAACAGACGGACAAATAGGTAGTCATGATGTCCAAAATCAGTAAAGACACATTACTACAATGATGACTGGCATAATTTTAGCCGACCCATAATAGTTACATCAGGTTGCGAATTTGTTACTGTTATATTGGGCAAAATATTTAGGCAAAATATTGTGAGTATTTTGCAATTTCGCTACAAACTGGATAGAGCATGAATAAACAGAAATTATGAGAGAATGTCTTAGCACTATATTTGCATTTTCCTTGAAAAATGGGGTGAGTCTCACCATAAGTCAGTCATTTTAAGTTAAGCTTGTACCAGTAATGCAGTATAGAGGATATATACTTTTTAGATGAATACCAATCACATTTCATCGAATGTGATGAAAATATCAACTATTTCACGAATGCGTAGCACCAGTGAAATTGCTGATATTTTCAACACATGAGATGAAATACTTTTAGTATTTACAGAAAAAAAAAAGTATTTTTTTTTTTTTTTTTTTTTTTTTTTTAGAAAATGACTTTTTACTAGATATTACTCGTTAATTTTGCTTGGCTCAGCGCGTTCTGTGGGTATTATATTGGGTGTAAAGACAGCTTACACCTAAAACTAGTTTATAATGTCATTTCAATGAATGAATCAAAAGGTATCGGTATAAGATCGACGTAACGTATAAACAGAACATATGACTGAAAATGGGGTTATCGGCATCATTGGTCCAGGACAGAGATGAATTTTATGCTAGGCGGTGTGATGAACGAAGAAAAAAAATGGATAGCCAGATATTGCATCTTCCTAGTATGCTACTTGCCTCAACCAAAGATGTCCTTTCAGTTCAGTTCTGTTCAGTTCTCCTAACGACGTTCCCCAAGTGGCTCAGCGGTACGTAACCATATAGCTGCACGCACTTGGCGCCGTGTGTCCGTTCAAAAAAGAAGTCCTTAGAACTGTGTTCTGAATTTATACTTGTCTCAAAATTTATTAGAGTCATCGATGCAGTCAAACAATGTTAAAAGAGGTCGTAAAAATGTCAGTGCCACATATTGTCAGTACGTTAAATGAGCCGCGACACGAGAAAACCAACAATGTGGTTGTGCACCCAGCGCAGACTCAGATTAGCCTGGCCATCCGCCCAGTCTGATCAGAGTCTCGTTTTGCGCTTAAAGGGTAGCTAAGGGTCTAAGCTAGCTCCATGCGGACAGCGAAGACTCTGATCAGACTGGGCGGATGTCCAGGCTGATCTGAGTCTGCGCTGGGCGCACAACCATATTGTTGGTTTTCTCGTGTCTACGTTAAATTTATTTATTATATACTGACTCATTATAGCAAACATACGAAAAGTTTCGATAACAAGAAAATAGTGAATAGACGTCGATCGTCTCCGATTTAACATGCGTTTGCAACCATATCTGAGTGCATAAGATTTCCTATCAATAAACAAATAAGAAACGTTGTCGAATTTGAAGCAACGTCAATGCAACGTCAATGCAACGTCAGATGCTCTTTTTCTCGCATCACTTTCCGTGCACAAAGCCGTTATTTGAGTGTAGGCCTACATAAAATACTGTGGTTTTACCCATCATATAACTTCGTCATAATTATCAGTGATGTTGGGCATGGACGTTGATACGGCGTAGAAGACAATTTCTGTCGTGGTTTTATATACGCCCACATAAAATTTGCTATCAAGTCTGCAAAGAGTATTTCTTGATTTTAACAAAACTGTCCTTATGTCAACTTTAATGCCGAAAATGGGCGTTGAAAAAGTATGTTGAAACGTGCTATAAATTTTAACCGTTTTGTAAATCTTCTATTTTTCCAGATGTCATATCGGCGAAACCTACTGCTGCTACTGTCTTTGGTATGCCTTTGGTTTGTTCTGCGAGATGATTTTTCATACTCCATCTCCAGATCTCGACTTGAAGTGGACCATCCTTCTGTGATCAGAACAGCAGTCATAAACATTGAAGACTTTTTGAATGACCCTCATGTGAACATATCTGACACTAGATCTGCATTACTAAGGAAATCACTGTTAAAATACCAAACTAACGGCAACAAAACTTATAAAATTTCGTTGACGAAAGAAGAACAACTAGAGCTTGAAGACTCCAGAGCAGCAGAGGAAATTAAATCTCATACTTCAAACTTCTTGAACAAGAGTGGGATGTCAGTGGCAGACTTTACTTTGATGGACAAGGTGAGTTATAGGGTAAAGGCTGGTTTACACAGTTACAAATGTTGCATGAAGCGTGCGTCAGCGTCATGCAACATTTGTCACTGTGTAAACAACCAAAAGTATATATGTATACATCAACTAAATCCTAAACGTGAATTGCTAACAAAGGGATACTCTTTTGCGTCTTTTTTAGCTCACCTGAGCCAGCGGCTCCGGGGGAGCTTATAGGATGGTAAGGCTCCGTCGTCCGTCGTCGTCCGTCCGTCCGTCCGTCCGTCCGTCTGTCCGTCCGTCGTCCGTCAACAATTTCAAATGACTTCTCCTCTGAAACCGCTGGGCCGATTGTAACCAAATTTCATATAGAGCCTCCTGGGACCTTAGGAACGAAAAGTTGTTCAAACGGTCCTGGTCACATGACCAACATGGCCGCCATGCCCATATATGGTAAAAACCTGAAAAAATCTTCTTCTCCAGAACCAATAGGCCGATGGCCTTGAAACTTGATATGTAGCATCGGGTATGCGGGTACTACCAAGATTGTTCAAATTATGACCTTGGGTTGACCTTGACCTTTTTTACGGTAAGGTCAAATTTGCTTCCTTATGCTTTTATATGGCAAGATGCTACAACATAAGATACCTTGGACACTATTGAAGATTTTGGGCTAAAAATTGGTATCTACAGTCATCTTAATGACTACATGAAGATTTACGAGTACAAGAGGTCAAGGTCATTCTTTGACCTTTGACCCAGAACTCTCATATTTTGATAAGTACTAACAATCTCCACAAAAGCCACTGGGCCAATTGAAACCAAATTTCATATAGAGCCTTCAGGGGTTGAGGGAACAAAAATTTATTGATACAGTCCAGGTCACATGACCAACATGGCCACCACGCCCATATATGGTAAAAACCTTTAAAAATCTTCTTCTCCAGAACCAGTTGACCACTGGCCTTGAGACTTGGTATGTAGCATTGGGTACTTGAGTACTATCAAGATTGTTCAAATTATGACCTTGTGTTGACCTTGACCTTTTTTACGGTATGGTCAAATATGGGAAAATGCAAGAACATGAGATTTCATGATAAGTTTTGAAGAGTTTGGCCTAAAAACTGGTATATACAGTCATCTTAATGGGTACCAGAAGATTTGTGAGTACAAGAGGTCAAGGTCATTCTTTGACCTTTGACCCAGAACTCTCATATTTTGACAGTTTCAAACAATCTCCTCAAAAACCACCTGGCCAATTGTGACCAAATTTTTTATAGAGCCTCCAGGGGTCGAGGGAATGAAAAAAATTTCTAACGGTCCTGGTCACATGACCAACATGGCCACTATGCCTATATATGGTAAAAAACTTTAAAAATCTTCTTCTCCAGAACCAATTGATCGATGGCATTGAGACTTGGTATGTAGCATTGGGTACTTGAGTACTATCAAGATTATTCAAATTATGACCTTGTGTTGACCTTGACTTTTTTTACAGCAAGGTCAAATATGGGAAAATGCTAGAACATAAGATTTCATGGAAAGTTTCGAAGATTTTGGCCTAAAAATTGGTATATACAGTTGTCTTAATGAGTTCATGAAGAATTATGAGTACAAGAGGTCAAGGTCATTTGTTGACCTTTGATCCAGATCGCTCATATCTTGACATTTTTAACCATTTCCTCAAAACCCAAAGGGCCAATTGTAAACACATTTCATAATTATAGAGCCTCTAGGGGTTGATTGAATAAAAATTTGTTCAAATGGTCCAGGTCACATGACCAACATGGCCGCCATTACCACTTATGGTATAATTCTTTAATATTTTTCTTCTCCAGAACCAAACCACCTATAGCCTTGAGACTTGGTAAGTAGCATGGAGTACTAGAGTCCCACCATGACTGTTCAAATGGTGACCTTGGGTTTACCTTGACCTTTTTTGCGGCATGGTCAAATATGGGAAAATGCTAGAACATAAGATTTCGTGGAAAGTTTTGAAGATTTTGGCCTAAAAATGGTATATTTGGTTGTCTTAATGAGTACATGAAGATTTATGAGTACAAGTGGTCATGGTCATTCTTTGACTTTTGACCCAAGACTCATATTATGACGATTTCAGACATGATAAGAAAAAGCCACCTTGCCAATTGCCCAGGTGAGCGATTCAGGGCCTCATGGCCCTCTTGTTTTTGTAAATCATGTAGCATGGTTCATTGTAATATTGTGTAATTTCGTTTTTTCTTGCTTTTCTGTCCAATCTGTCGACCTTCTGGTACGTCGATCAGTTGTCTTCTATTGTCAGTCGGACCGGGTTCGAGCCCCGCTTGAGGCGAGAATCTTTCCTATCGTAAACGGAGTTCCATTGCACACATCCTTTCATTATCACATTTCCGTCGTCCTGATATGACAAAAATACTATTGAAAAGGAGGTAAAATCGCAAGTTATCCATCCATCCATCTTTGTCAGTAACTCCTCTCGAGCGTGTCACCACAATCACAACATTTAATGAAACACAGACTAAATCAGTTAATAAAATTGTACACAGGGTATAATCGATTCCGCCAATTTTCGCTTCCTGCAGAGACTGTACATCATATCTGGCTTCCACCGAGATTGTCCGCGAACTCTTGCTTCCTGCCGAGACTTCTGTACATGATAAATGGCTTCCTGCAGAGACTGTCCGCGTGATTCTGCTTCCTGCCGAGGCTCTCGGCAGGAAGCAGAGTCACGCGGACAGTCTCGGCAGGAAGCCATTCCTCGAGGACAGTAGTCTCTGCAGGAAGCAAGAGTTCGCGGACAGTCTCGGCGGAAGCCAAATATGACGGACAGTCTGTGCAGGAAGCGAAAATTGGCGGAATGGATTATACCCTGTGTTGTATTTGCGTTCCAAAAAATCCTGTCATTCATCGAAATATGCATAATTTTGCCAATTTTCAAATACTATTATGATTGTTGAAGTCAACCTTAAAAAATTCATTTGTCAGAAATTGTTAATGGTTTGTTATCATAAATAAATTAAAATTACGCCGAAAGTAGATGTAATATTAATATGGTTGAATGACATTATTCAACATTGGAAACTATAGGCATTTGCATAAATGTTGGAGTTTTCATGTGTCGCGATTGTGGAGATGAGCAACCAAGGTGTTTATTTTTTCCAGGGGCCTTTTCCTTTCCATCCAGAGTTCAAAAATCCATGCTGGTTTAATGTACAGCACCAGATAAGATGTCTCCCTTTTTTCTTCTTAATTGGAGCAGCGAAGGCGGGCACCACAGACGTTTATAACATGATACGGTCTCACCCGGACTTTGTGACAAGCGGCTTGTCAAGCGGCAAAGAACCTCATTGGTTTACTAAATATAGATTTTGGTTTGGCTTTGATTTTGATTGGTACACAAGGCTGATAGCACATCCACTGTCGTTTATGCAAGAACCCAAGGAACCATCCTCAGAAACGGCAACGGGGAATTCAAAAACACTTACAAACAGAGTAGTTTTGGGTAAGATTTTTTTGAGTGTGATATTTCTAATAGAAACAAATGCCGTTTAATGTGCACGGGACAGCTCCAAAATTGTAGACCTTTTTACAAAGGAAACTATCTTTGTGACTCGCTGCTTGCTTGCTGGGTGACGTAGCGCTTCTAAGATGGGGTCTACTCTTAAAGGAAAGAATTTTCTCCTGCGGGAGCAAATTGTTTCCTTTCAGAGTTGACCCCAATCTGAAAGGGCGGCAAAAATGTAAATGTCAGAGTTGTGTTCCCGAAAGTATACCTATTCATCTAAGGGTGTATGTATTCAGCTCCAATGAAGATCACTCTCATTTGAAAATATTTACCCCCTCCTCAGGTGTGTGTGGGTATCGTTGGAGATGGGGGCGAGGAGGGGGGGGGGCGCGTACTAATTACTTATCTTCTAGACGGTTTTCCCTTGTGAAATGGCCCCTGAACACTGATATATCTCCATAAACCTAATTGAAAGAACATTTGAAAAAATGAATATTATAGAAATAAGATAGAATAAAATAAATGAATGAATGCAATATATAAAAATGTATACTGAAATATTATTTTTATGAGAATTAGAAAGACAAGGCAAGAATGTGGAAGGAAGTGGAAGGAAAATATGCCAAATTAAAATAAAATATCTTTCTAATTTTAATCAAATTATTTCAATGTTACTACCGGTAATGATGTATTTGTCACTTTTTAATCATTTAAGACCGAGAAGAATTAGTGGTCGCCAATTCTGCAGTGCATTTGTATTACTACTATCTCGTTTCCTCGAGTTTTTCTTGAAAGGGACAGTGTCTTAAGGGACCGAAACGAGATGATATTTGAGGTTATGTCAGCTGGACTCTTCTACCTTTATAAGTTGAACGACTCCATTCATCATTTTACGGTTTCTGGTTTATTTATCATCTTATAGACATTGCTGTAACTTGCTGTATCCTTCTAAGACGCCGCGTTTATCCTGGTAAGACGCCGCGTTCTGCGGCGTTTAAACCTTGACCTCCACGATTTCATGCGGCGCTACCCACAAGGTGAATTGAATCAACGTTGATTCAACGTCATATTGAATCACCCTTGATTCAACGTCATGACGTTGAATCAAGGTTGAATCAATATTGATTCAACCTTGTGTGCCTGCTGGGTAGGCATTATAATGGGCAAGTTTGTCTCATACGGGTTCACATTTCAGTATGATTTATCATTTATTTGTTTGTTTTAAGGGGACTTCAGCGCCACGACGATGTGGGAAAATTACAGATGGCCGATTTTAGAAGGGAACTCTCTTCCCCTGGAACCAACTCTCACCACCGCTGACTATATTCATCACTTATATAGCAAGACTAAAATTATAGCTATATTGAGAAACCCAATCTCAAGGTAGGGTATATGTATGAATTTTAGAATACGGAATCTATAATCAGTTCAAATCCCAGCAGGCACATGACGTCGTAATGTCGGACGAACGTCGATGCGACGTGATTACGTCGCATCAACGTCAGTCCGACGTCATTTCGTCATGTGCCTGCTAGGAATTAGTGTCCAAACACTTACTAGCCTGTACTTGTGTTTTTATTCTGATAATGCCTCACCCCCGCTCATATTACCGCCCCTTATCAGATACAGTAATCTGGTATGACACTCATGACCTGCGAGGCAGTGGGTTTGCATATAGTTTTGCCTACATCTGACTGGCTTAGGCCCCTCCCCTGCCTCATTTTTGTTAGAAATGAACTCAACATAAGTTCTTTAACTGGAGCAAAATTATGATTTTTCATACATGCAGGTCCAATTTATAGTTCCGTGAGTTCCCTTAAGCTCCGCCCACCATCATTTGCATAAGATTTTTTTTTCAAACCATTTTTTGTAAAATTTAGTATATTTTTTCCTAACAACATATAAAAGTTATTCTGCAAATTTCAGAAATGTATCTTTTATAGTTAATGAGCTATTTAGGTAAGAATTTGTTATATATTTTAAGCATCTTAGCGCATATATATGGGACTAGTCCCCCAAACGGCTGAACTCGATCTTATCTCTCACAGCATGCTCAGTCAGTGGCGCTTCTGACTGGCCAGTGAATAGTAGTTAAGTAGGTGCTTATAAGCTTTGAGTGGCATCTCGGAACCATGAATGGCATTAATACATTTTTACTATTTGCAGAAGTTTGATCTTTTCAAGTTCCAGGTGGGAATGGAATTGTACGTTTACCAAATCTAAAAATTGTACAAATTTTGCTTATTTTCAGACTTTACTCAGATTACATTTATTTTGACGGGACGAGAAAGAAAGGGCCACGTGACTTTCACCGTGATGTTATATCATCAGTCCGAGAGTTCAACAACTGTTTCGAGCAGTATTCTGTTCGAAGTTGTGTCTACAACCCACATTTGAAAAATAAAACAGAGAAAACAAATATGGTTAGAAAATGAAATGCTTATTCTCCCCCTGCCTTTTTTGACACAATCGTCGTATCAACGTCAATACGAGCCAGATAGACACGTCACATGCCCGTGGGGGCATCATTTTCAAAGTGACTGGTGTGCAGTTTTGTTATAATGTTTCAGTTCTCATAATGGTGGGCTCCTGGAGGCTCAGCGGAATGAATCCATGATAACGCCTACTGGCACCGAGCCGGTCCATCACTTTTGTTATGTTGTAGTTCTAGCTGTCACGTCGCGAGTGGGCTCAGCGGAACGTATTAATAATTGCTCCTCAGGTCACAGGGTATGTCAATCAGTTTTGTGAAATAATTAGAAAATAATAATAAGAGCTAGGATCAGAGTTTGATCTGCATTTCCATTGAAAATAATCAAACAATCAGTAACAGAAGCATTCACGGAGACAAGAAAAGATTATGACACAGTTCAACAGTTCCGTACTGAGGGTAGCCCGCCTTCTTCTGATCTTATATTTGCATAATTTGAAGCTCGCTCACCTACGAGGTTGGCATCAGGGTCCAAAAGTACAATTTTAGTTGCTTGTAGCCAGCTTTATTGCTTTCCTCTTTTCTGTCCAGGTAAGAATTTGGGGAGGGATTTATTATATCCATCTACTGGAGTGGTACAGGGTATTTCCAAAAGACCAGATACTGGTGTTACGTCTGGAAGATTATGCGGTACACAGAACAGAGACAGTGCGGAATATTTATGACTTTCTTACCCTAAGTATGTGCTTCCATTATTTGAGCCGCAACACGAGAAAACCAACAAAACGGTTGTGCGCAAAGCGCAGACTCAGATCAGCCTGGGCATCCGCCCAGTCTGATCAGTCCTCCCTGTACGCTTAGGTTTAAGCTAGCTCTATGCGGACAGCGAAGACTCTGATCAGACTGGGTGGAAGCCCAGGCTGATCTGAGTCTGCCCTGGGCGCACAATCACTTTGTTGGTTTTCTCATGTCGCGGCTCATTTAATTTGTAAAACTTACTCTTGTAAAATTAAATAATTACATTCTTGGTGTATTTACTGAAAAGCTCAATAGTAAACCATTCGAACCTAATTTAGTTTACATTCAAATTATTACATTGAGCCACGCAACATCAATGACGTCAAAATCAACATTGGCTCTCTACTATCTGATTGGACGTCAGCGACCCCATGACGTCATTCACGCTGTCAGCAGAAAAACTGCGTGTACATGTTTACTGTTTCAATTTTAGCGCTTATATAAGATTTTTCATCAAGGTTTTGATTGAAACGAATGTAATTATAAGCAATGAACTTAATTTTTCTGAGGTTTATCGAAGTGTAAACTACATTGGGTCACGCGCAAAGTGAATGAACCCCGAAGTGTAAACTACATTGGGTCCCTAGCAAAGTTTACATGAACCCCAAATTCACTTTGCGCGTGATGTAGTTTACACTTCACTTTGCGCGTGATGTAGTTTACACTTCGATAAACTTTAGAAAAGTGAAAGTCATTCCTTAAATAATGAGTAGGAATAATTTCATTTTCCAAGTATGTCTACTTGCAATGTCAGTATAAAATTCCATCATTAAGAGGCATACCGGTACTTCCATGATTTACTGTCATTTTACAGACACTTTTTATGACTTCCTGTTGGCTTCCATAGACAATAAAACTTCCATACAGGGATGGATTTTCTGGTAAAGGAAATAATTTGCTTCTAGAGCAAGCTGCTTCTTTTAAGACTTGAAATGGGAAGCAAAAATGAAAATGACAGAGCTATAATCTCCTTTAAGCAAAATTAGCAGGGTGCCTACTGGTCAGGGAAATTTGAATTTTCTTCTAGGTCAGGGAATTTTGAAAAATGGTCAAGGAAATCCTAAAATGCTAAAATGTCATGGAAAAGTCAGGGAATTTCATGCTTTTTGGACAAAAACTATGTATTTTTGATGGTTAAAGTGTCTGTTGATAGTTCTATATTGTGCTTTTTTCATAAATGCTTTTCTGGAACAAGTAGTTTAGCCCTGTATATATTGTTGCAGAGCTTTTCAAAGCTTTGAAATATATCTGCTGCTTTGCTGATTTTTCTGCATCCTAAAACAGGTACTGCACAGGCAAACCTTAGGGCTGAAGTGGAAGGTTGTGACGGTTAAATAATGACATTTTGGTGAGAGAAAATGGAATTCGTTCAGGGAAAAGTCAGGGAATTTTGTTTCAAAGGAGAAGTGGGAACCCTGATTAGGGGCTGTGCCACAAAATCATGGTGGTTTTTAAGCCTTATGCAATTAGTTATTTCTCAGAGAAGTCTCAGCTACATTGACTAACGGGCCTAATAAACCATCTGTTCTGAGTAACCTGTGAAAACAGCCATGTCAGGGCTGTCCTTACACATAACTCCAATTAGAAAAGAAATTCAGTCATGGCTGTCCTCACATGTAATTCAAATCAGACTGAGACTTTACTCGTGGCTTTTCTCACATGTAACTCAGGTCAGACTAAGACTTTAGTCCTGGCTTTCCTCACATGTACATGTAATTCAAAGCAGTCCGAGGCTTAAGTCATGACTGCTTCCACATGTAACTCAAGTCAGACTGAGACTGTAGCCATTGCTGTTCTCACACAGTGAAAAATCAACAAAATAAGGACAAGTACGCAGTGCTTATTAACATTGATAATTATAAGTACGCGTCAATTAAGCGCGTATTCTTGTCCGTATGTAACGTCAATACGGAAAAAATACGCTGCTGGTGTGACAAAGATTCCGCAACAGTACGCATGCGTATTTTCGTAAAATTTGAATAATACCTGTAAGTAAATACGCTGCTTCTATGCTGAAAATGCCGCATCAATACGCACGCGTACAGTTATGCGTAGATTACATTGTTACGGAAAAGATACGTTGCGGGTGTGATGAAGATTTTGCACAAGTACGCATCCGTATATCTATAAATACAAAACGCACTCGCATGTAAATACGTTGCTTGCATGAAAAAATGTCTACAACAATACGCATGCGTATTTCAATAACACTTAACCGTATTCGCTCGTAAAAACGTTACTTCTGTGACAAACATTTTGCAAAAGTACGCATGTGTATTTCTATCAATATAGGACATACTCGCTTGTACAAACGTTCCTTGCGTGACAATGCGTCTGCAAAAATACGCATGGGTATTTTCTTAAAAATAATGATTTACCGATGGTAAATACGCCACTTTTGTAACCAAGATTCATCAGAAATAAGCATGCGTATTTCTGTCACAATCAAAGCGTACTAAGCGTACTTGTGCTTGCATTTTTAAAATCCGCTTTGGCGTTAGGGTTAACGTTTAGATGTGCGGATTTAACCCGAATACGCAATAGGCCTTGGGTTTGTGAATGGTTCTGGGTTTCTTGCTTTTTGTGCAGAATATTGGTCTATAGCCAATAACAAAAAGCAAGTGCACCAGTATGCAAACCAATATGTGCACGGTCCTAGAGGGTGATAAGAAGACATTCACTTATAGGTGAAAAACAACTCAATAAACATTGTCATTTTATTCATTTTACGACATTTATTATAAACATTTCATAAAGAAACACTGGTTATTGATGAATAAACAATGTTTTACCGGATAAGCTAAAGCCTTACCTCAGACGGTAAACTGTCGAGGCTTATTACCTTAAAATGACCATAGATACAATCATATGACTTTTTATGGCTGTAAAAACGGAAATTTTCGTATGTTAATTTGTCAGTGGTGATGCTTTTAACTATACACTGCTCAAAACATTTAAAGGAACCCCTGATATTTTTTAACAGTGCAACGCATCCCATCTTCACAGCTTAATTTTTCGTAACAACGGAAAATGACATAGAATCTCCAATCCGTTTGCAGAAGTTTTGCGAATCTAACGTCCGTTTAAACTTAACTACTTAGGGAACAGAAATTCAAGTCTATTTGCAGTTTCATAATTCTATTTTATTTTCTTTCTTTTTCTTTTCATCACTTATTCAGTTCATTCCCACCTGGCAGCCCATATAAAACACTTAAAACTTAATTAATTGCCAACTACATTTTGACTGTTTGTTTAAGCACAAGGTGGACGAAATTTTTAGAACATCTTAATAAATTCTAAGGCTTGTAAACTTTCAACTCTTCATTAGCACTCCCAGAAACTAGCTATTACTTATTATCCACATTCTCCCTTCTCTCACATGCTCTGTATAGCCTCCTGTCCAATCATCTCGCTTTCTAACTACCACATGACTAATTAACCTGTTCACACCTTTATGTGATTCTATTGTAATTGGTTGCTTTCTAAACTAGCTCCTTATCTCTCTCTCTCTCACTCATTTCAGAACTGCACCTTCAAAGATCAAAAGAAATTAGCAAGTACTTAGAGATAATTCCAGTACTGAGTCTGCAGGACTACCTGCTGAAAATAGTTCCACTTGATTACCCTAGTGATCACTTAATGCTTTATGAATAATTCAGGCTAATCAAAAATCTTGTCCCTTTCCTAATGACATACCATATATACAATAAGGCTGTAGTAGGTCAAATTAAATAGTACTAGGTTCAAATATTATTAAATTTAATGATTGAAATACTAAAATTTAATTTCAATGATAGTAATTTAAAGTAGTTAGTACTTGCATTGCCCTTGTGATATATGAATTTATTACTCAACAATTCACGTACTAGTGCTGATCTATTTCGATTCTAACACACGAGAAACAATGAAAAGTACTTGTTTCCTTCAGGTCCTGGTGACTGTCCGCCACTACAATGAAGAATCCCGCCACAATTTTAGACTGTAACAAAGACATTTACCTGTATTTCTTGCGTTTATTATGCGCAAAAATTACGTTTCATCGTCTAACGTTAAACTACGTCATATGACGTCATAAAACGGCGGTGATTAGTGTCATGCATTTCCGCCCAGTGAATTTGTTGCAGAATAAAACACTGAAAATTTCCATTGCTTCTTTACGCGCAGTGTGTGAGAATATGAAATAAATAAAGGATCTTACACTCGTGGTCATTTCATATGAAATTTATGAAACGAGCCTTCGGCGAGTTTCATAAATTTCATATGAAATGACCACGAGTGTAAGATTCTGTTTATCATATGACCCTTTAAAATGGGATTTTAACGCCTTCAAACTGAACATTATTTCAATAAGAAAACGCATTGTTGACATGGACGTTGTCAATGACGTTACGTGTTCGCGCCAAAGTGTTATTACACGTGCGGTCATACGACTTATATGACATAGAGGATATTTGACTTTTTCACTCGTGGCGAAGTGAAAATACTGCTTTTGGTGTTCATGAGTGAAATTAAAATTCATCTTACACTGAAAAAGTCAAATTTTCTATTTCTTTTATGCTTGAAAATTGCAATAATTCTTTTTATTCAAGAGCGTTAGGCATCACGACAGAAACACAACTTTTTTCTAGCCTTTTGCGTCAAATTTGATACTTCCAGCGTGTTTATTGGGTATGATATTGGTTGTAAACCAAGTTTGCAACTGAAAAACAGCTTCAAATATCATTTTGATAAACAGATCGCAAAAAAATGCCAAGAAAGAATGCCTACAGGAGACTTAGGCGGTCTGACGTCGCGTGCAGTAACAATGTTACGTTGGCGCTTTAAGTGACGTCATTAACGTCGTAATGACGTGCAAACATGCGTGACGTAATTTTTGTCAAGCGAGATAAGATTTAGTCAATAATAACTTGAGGCTATTTCGCAAAAATCCTATTTCTGAAACAGTGAAATCGAAAGTGATATTTTCAATGTTTGAAACAGTGAAAATATCACTTTCGATTTCACCGAGAAATCTCTATAATTCATTGAAAAGTATAAAAGAAATAGAGATTATTACATGGGTTTTTCGTTATCACCCGATTTATCAGCCCGAGACTCCAATATCGGACCGAGGGCTTGCCCGAGGTCCGATATTGCTCGAGGGCTGATAAATCGGGTGATAACGAAAAACCCATGTTATGATCTGTTTATCATATAGATTCTAGTTTAGAAAAAACAATGTTCAGAAATAGTTGCTAGAAATAAACATTTTTGAAGTTGTTGAAACTTCCTACTGCTGTAGGCCTATGCCTCATAGGGGATCCAGAAAACACAACAGCAGGGACACCCGAGTGTGATTGTGATGTTTTATTGTCTAATGAAAAGAGGTAGCCATCTGACGATGAGTGTCTAATAAAACGAGGCAGGCATCTTACTTTTAAGTGTTAGTAAAAACACACAGCATCACTGCGCAAGCTGAAATGTTTCCCGGCCACCCAGTCTTGTAGCGCTTGCCGTTTTGTAGCGAAACAAAAAATTCAGCCATTTCAAATTTATTTTTACACCAAAGTGTTTCTTGTGATCTAATTAAGAAAATGAGTGGTCACACTTTATGTCTATGATGTATAATAAGAGAGATATCATCTCTGAAAGGATGGGAAATTTTCTGTTTTGCCACATCGCACTCGCCATTTTAACGTCGAAGCATCTCACGCGACGTCGTTGACGTTAACGACGGGCCGATAAACGTATCGGACCGGGAAAACGTTTATCGGATCGATGGGCAGAATAAGTACTCTAAAAGCGCAGCTTTATCAAACATGCAGATTGCTTCTTAGGCAGTCCGAAATTACGTATCTATATGATAAACGACGTTATCCACTGAATAACAGCGACGTCATATGATAAACTCATTTTCGCACGCTACTGACACCTGTAAGTGTAGCACGTCAAAGTCGCAACAAAGAATTCGACTTTTATAATTTTACGCTTGGGTGGTTTCTGTTCTGACTTTTGATGATAAATAACATTGAATGGAAAACTTTTAGATTGAAACACATGCAAAACGAGTAGCTGTGTATTTTATAATGAAGCCCCAAAAACAGTATCGAGAATCAATCAAAACGCCGCGACGCACGTAAAGGGCAATTCTGGCAATCCGTACTGGCAATCGTTCAGTGCGCATGCTCAGCCCTAAGTGAGGCCACAACTTTCCTTGCCTGAACCTTTGCTGTTTGCATAAGCCATAACGATTGTTTTCCCATTACGCCGCTCAAATATATCCTACATGGACTTGTAGCCCACAAATTTAGGCTAAACCAGACGCCTGAAAATGTTTTTGGGCAGTATAACCCCGGATTTAATACACTCATGCAGGATTTGAAAACAAGCATTCATGCTTTTATGAATCATCTACTGCAATAAGTATACATTTTGAATGAAGAAGTCCAACTCCGAACTTTGTGCATAATGCATGAATAACAAGTTATATAAGGGCTGCGACTGATTTTCATTAGACCGACCGTCGGAAACGCAGCTTATCGGTTTTAAGTTTTTGTCGTTGTTTCTTTGTTTGTTTTTGTTTGTTTGTTTTCTTTTTTTCCGGAAGGCGCGTGATACTTGGCTTATCCAATGCTAAATGTCTGTAAAAAGAATCTTTATGCAGATTTTGTCTTCATATCTGAGCCGCAACAGCGACCCCTACGATTTACATGGGCACCCAGCAAATACTGATATAGCTTATGCTATACGCTGTATTGATTACTACAAGGACCCAAAATAGCTTCATGCGATCATTGAATACTGATCAGACTGCGCGGATGCGCAGGCTGATCTCACTTTTCGATTTGCGTTATCACCTTTAAGTCGGGTACAGATCCCGATCGAGGAATTATTCCCCAAACGGGGATTTTTTTTCCCGATCGGGGGACTTTAAATCCCCCGATCGGGTGTTTTAAAATCGCTGAAATCATAATGCACCTACATACCATGAATGGCACGAGGTCTGCATTATCATTTAATAATGATAATAAAGACTTTATTTTCAGTGGGTGACACAATTAGCTAAGAACTACTCTTCCTTGAGGCCCACTTAACAAAATATGTACAAATCCAAACATATATCAAATACAAATATACAACGAAACCAAACATTCATTGTTACAGGCCTGATCACATCGAGAAAGGAAAAAGCACTAGCAGCAAACAGTACTACCGCAAAATTCTAAATATTGGGTCACCCAAAATAAACACCGTAACTGCTCCAAACATGGAACAGCCTGGTTTTACAAAGCGGTAGCCAAAAGATTCAGACGGAATAGCAAACAGTGTAGACCCTGATCAGACTGCTCCTCTATCTTTCCCAATACATAAAATTTTTACGGTATAACGGAATGAAAATAAAGAAGCCCAATGCTGTAGCCTGCCCTTACCGAAAACGAAACGCAAGAACGAGCCCCGGTCTCTTGGTATCTTAAAACAAAACAAAAAAAAAAAACAACGGGCCACTTTAAATGTACATAAAAATAAATCGAACATATGCATATGTACGCTCAAAAACACAAAAAATAAATTTACATATTTTACAATGAAAACAAATAAGAACATGAAGAATGGACAAATATAATGAACTCCCTCTCTTTCTCATTCTGTATACCTACATAAAAACAAAATAGCTTTTTATCCATTTGATGCATCTAGTATGGAAGATTGAGATATTATTAGATAATTTGATAAACTCAGGTAATATATTCCATATCAATGTACCTGAATGTGACATGCTACGCTTAAACAGCTCTTTTTTAGGTTTAGGGGTAATGAAATTGTTAGAGAAGAAGATCTTAAAAAACGGAAATCATTATTTATTACGGTTGGTTCGAGCAGATTCTGACGGTATAATTATTATAAACAGGAGCTTGATGATTGAAAACCTTAAATTTAGCCTTGCGCAAGAAAATACGCTCATAGATTGAGTTTATTCATCTTAGCATTCATATCATCAATTTCATAGTTCAGAATAACTCTGCAAGCTCTTTTCTGCAGTCTAAAAATCTTTAAAAGATTTCTTTGAGAAGTGTTTCTCCAAATAATATTACAAAAGTCTAAATGTGGCTGTATACATGCTTTGAAAAATTTTACTCTGTTATTGATTGATAAATATTCTTTGATGCGCGAAAGTAACCAGATATAAGAGGAAACTTTTTTGGTGATGTGATTCATATGATTTGACCATGTCAGGTTGTTATCTATAAAAACACCTAATACTTTATCATGTGCTATCATTTGAAGAGAAGCGTCTTTGTAAACTAGATTTGCATCTACACAGACACTGAAGTCTATATTCGATAAGGATAATGCGTTGTTGGCGCAAACGCAGAAAGATCTTTTCTAATTAATTTAAATGCGGACTTTTATCCACGAGGATCATTAAGCGCTTAAACCTATCTATACCAGCCGTACTTGGTGATACCTGGCCCCGAGGTTATAAAAGCGTTTTTCATTCTCAAGTCAGCTGAGCGTGAAATTTTACCTGCTAATAAATGACATGTTATGGATAAGTGCACTTGTTGTCTTGCTCATTTTAGCGGAGTATGAATTTTTCTCTGTTACTGAATATGAAAATGCTCATATTTGTGGGCATTTTTGTATTTATCAGCAGAGAAACTTTCATGCTCAGCTGAGTTGAGCATGAAAAATGTTTTATAACCTCGGGGCCAGGTGATAAACTCATACGAATTTGTCCACATTGGAATACATGGGGGTAAAGTACTTCTGCAAATGGCACGTCAACGCATTATCCCTAATGTGCACTCGCTTCACTGGTCTGATTCATTCACTGTATAGATGCAAAATGATAATGCAGACCTCGTAGCAGTTGATGGTTTGTAGGAGCAGTACGATTTCAGCTTTTTAAATCCGCCGATCGGGGAATTTTGGTCCCCCGATCAGGGAATAATTCCCCGATCGGGATCCGCACCCGATCTGATAAGGCGACTTAAATGTGATAACGCTTTTACCACATCGCACATCGAACAGTCAAATCAGCCTGCGCATCCGCACAGTCTGATCAGTCTTCGATGATCGCATGTCCCCGATTGGAATATGCACCCGACCAGGGGCCGATTGCACAAAGCAAACGTAAGCCTACGCCCGACTCAGCTATCTTTACTGAACTAAATAATTTAGACCAACAGAAGGGCTACAGCAGACTAAGCAAATTATACGAAAAACGTTTAACAACAATTTTTACCTATTTTCTTTTTTTATAACAGAAGGGTTAAAATGAGAACACAATAAATTAAACAGCACCGAACATAAAAAATGCAACTGCAAAGAGTACCGCCTTGGGACGGTCAGTAATAAAAACTGGGTTTGCCTCCGCCGCGGTGCACACAATTAGTTGGTAGTTCGGTTCGTATGGAGGTTCCCTAAATAAGTTTATGTTTCCCGGACGTTTCGACGGCTGTAACCATCTTTTTCAAGGGTGATGCGATTTGAACATAACTAATGCTTTACAATTTTCCAGCAGCAAACGTAGCGTCACATCATCCACAAGGGTGTGCGACGTTGTGCGCTTAAAATATGACAAAAAGGGACAATTGCCCTCCCTGGGTCAGAAACCAGAAATTGTCATGCCTCCCCCCGAAGGGGTCGGAGACATATTGTTTTTGTCTTGGTCGTCGGTCCGTCTGTCTGTCCGTCCGTCTGTCCGTCTGTCCGTCAAAAATCGTGTCCGCCCAATAACTCTGTAACCGATTGAGATAATTTCATGAAACTTGGTACAAATAAAAAGCATTATCAGACGACGTGCAGAGAGCAAGACACGTAACTCCACCTATATTTTTTATGGGAGCATGCCCCTTGATAATTTTTTAGTATGGAAATAGTGTCATGTCCGCTCCATAACTCTAAAGTTATATGAGATATTTCATGAAACTTAGTACAACTAGAGCAAGTGAGCAGGGGCTCACGTATACCCCCGGCCAGCGCCAACCCCTAATAAAAGCACATTAAATACAAAGCTTAAAAGCAAATGTTAACAAACAAACAGACAGGTGGACAATTTATAACAAATCCAGTGAAAGGCCCATAGACAAAAGCTAGAAGGTTCAATTTAAAATTTGCATAAGCAGAAAAAAAAACATAGAAATTTAAATCAAATATTTAACACAAATCATCTCTGTGGCCTTCACCTTAAGTCAGCAGCAGCATCTTGACAATGTAAACTGATCAGTTTCAACCTAGAAGTCATTCTAGGAGCATAATAAAAGTTTCCATTGTAAAATAAAACTTTAATGCAAAAAGTATACAAATTTCAAAGTCTGTGGCCTTGACCATAAGTCAGCAGCAGCAGCATCTGGATGATGTCAACTGATCCGTTTCAACCGAGAAGTAAACCTAGTAGCATTGTAAAAGGTTTTATTCAAGTATATTCAAAATATAAGCATAAAATATAACTGAACACAAAACTTTAACACAAATGGTATGCAAATTTTTAAGTCTGTGACCTTGACCTTATGTCAGCAGCAGCATCCAGATGATGAAAACTAATATCTATTTATCCTGTACTAACACTGAGCACATATGAACAAGTTACAATTAAGTCTTTCAGAAAAAAGAGAAAAAGCAAAAACTTAACGCAAAACTTTAACACAGCTATTGTACAAATTTCAAAGTCTGTGACCTTGACCTTAGGCCAGCAGCAGCATCTAGATGATGCAAATTAATCAGTTTCCATCCTCTACTAAAATAATAAGCATGTATGAACAAGTTCTGGTTAACAGAAGCAAAATAAAAAAACTTAACACAAAACTTTAACGCAAATGTTAACTTACGTACGGACGGACGGACTAACGGACAGACGGAAAGACGGACGAACGGACGAACGGACGGAAAGACAAAAACTATATACCCCTCGACATACTTCGTATGCCGGGGGTATAAATATAGAGCATCATCAGAGGACGTGCAGAGAACAAGAACCGTAACTCCATCTACATTTTTACAGAATTATGCCCCTTTGAAAATTTTAGTATGGAAATCGTGTCCGATCAATAACTCTGAAGTTATTGAGCGGTTATTGAGCGGCAATAACAAAATGAAGTCGCAAAGCCCGGGATAAGGTAAAATATGAGCTATTTAAAAACACAAGGGCGAGAAACTCTAAGGCGAAATATTACAACATAGCCAAATTTCAAACTTGTAAGAGAGTTTATGCATGTCCTGGTCATCAGCAAGTTTGATGAATTTTCAATAAACAAGAGCTGTCGCCTGACAGCATAGCTCGCCTGAATTGGTGCTTGCACATCGCAGAGTCGCTATGTTGGTTAGGATTGCTATGCATAAAACTTCAGACAGGCATGTCCATAATGACAACACATTTATGAACAAAAACTATCTCGAAAGTAAGTGTTAAAATTAAAATAAAAAAATCCACATTAAATTTCAAAGTCCATGAGCTTGAGGTCAATGAACTGAGGGGTGGGGGGTCGTATCCAAACCCTGAACCATTATCTAACAGTAGTCCAAGTATTAGTATCAACTGAGTCCATCCTGGCACTTTGAAATTATGTAGAAATTTAACAAAATTATGACAAAATTCTCAGTTGATGACCTTGACTTCATGGTCATCCAGTGGGGTAAGTATATAGTGTTTTGTAAAAACTCCAAAAAGTGTCTAACATCAGTTCAAGTGTAAAATAAATCTGCGCCAAGCATTATGAATCAGTATGCAACTAGAAAACTTTAATAAAGACCAAAATTTACTAAGTCCCTGACCTTGATATCAAGGTCACTGAGCGGGTTTGGGGTAGTAATCTGTAAAACTTTGGACTAATATCTAACTACAGTTCAAATATCAAAAGAATCCATCCATGGGCTCGGGAGATATTGGGCTTTAAATAAACTTTAATCAAAACATCCAATCCAGACATAGACGCGGACACGGACAAGGTAGTACCTTGGACCAATATCTAACTACTGTGCAAGTATCGAAGGAATCCATCCATGGGTTAAGGAGATATTATGCTTTAAAAAAACTTTAACCAAAACATCCATGCAAAAAAAACTCCCAATTATCTAAGTCCATGACCTTGACGTCAGGGTCACTGAGTGGGGTGGGGATGATACCTATTAAACATTGGACCAATATCTAACTGCAGTGCAAGTATCAAAAGAATCCATCCATGGGTTAAGGAGATATATGTCTGTAAAAAAACTTTAACCTAAACATCCAATCCAGACGCAGACGCAGACACGGACGCGGACGCAGACGCCAGGGTGACAACAATAGCTCTTCCTTAACGTTCGTTCAGGCGAGCTAAAAATAAAGGACAACATTTTCCCCATTGTAAGTTCATGGGAAAGTTTTTGGTCTTTAAGGGCAAGTAACTCCGAAATGAATATTACAATCTGGCCAAAATCAAACTCGTCAGAGATTTTATGCCTATCCTGATAGTCTGCAAGTTTCATAATGTTGCAATTAAAAAAAGATTAGTCTTAAAGTTGTCATGGCAAGCAATCAAAGGCAACGATTTGGCAAAATTCATATGGTTGGTAGAGGACTACTCAAGGGTCATTGCTGTAAAACTTTAGACAAAATATCTGCAATAACACAGAAATAAATGCCTATTTTTAACATAAATAAACACAAGTTATGTAGAGACTAAATGTCATTAATATGTATGCAGAGATTCATCTTCATTTCCCTCATGGCTTTCGAGTAAAAGATTTTTTAAAACATTTTTTTTAAACTAAGCCTTTTAATTGCAATGGCAACCAATAGATTTTTTAAAACATTTTTTTTAACTAAGCCTTTTAATTGCAACGGCAACCAATCAAAATCAGTGATTTTGACAAAATTCACAAAAAGTCTATGGAAATACCATAGCAATGAAACCACGTGGGCGAAAATAATAAAAGAAAACCATTATTTATGAAGTGGTTAATGTCATGAACATGTATGCAAGGAATCACTTTCATGCCCCCATATAGTTTCTCATGAGAAGATTTTTGAATGATTTTTCTTTTTTTTCCTTTATGTTGCCAACCAACCAATCAAATTCAGTGATTTGGACAAAATTCATATAAAATCATAGAGGAAATTTACAGAAAAATTTCTGTAGAACAAAAATTTCAAAATAACTGCAGTGGGGTTGAAAAAATTGCCAATCTCCATTTTTCCCGTTATAAGTCAATGGAAACCATAAGTTGCCATAACAACTAAACTGCTGGAGCAATTGCCATGAAAAACAGTAATTCTTTAGAAGCTAGTACTAAAATCCTTTCTGTAAAGTTTGAGCTTTATCGGCCACATAATTTCTGCGAAGATGATTTTTTAATATTTTTTTTCTATTTTCAACCATTCGGTTGCAATGGAAATAGCCACATTGTACAATTTGCATAAATTTAACAAGGCTGGTAAAGGACTACTCAAAGAACATTTTAATAAAACTTGTGTCAAAATATCTGCAGAGACACAGCAATAAATGCAAATTTTCCTTTTGCCATTATACGTCAATGGCAACTTTAAGTTTCCATAGCAACCAAACTACTCCAGCAATTGCCAAGAAAAACAGCAATTTTATAGAGGCTGGTACTAAAATCCTTTCTGTGAAGTTTGCGCTTTATTGGTTGCACAGTTTCTGAGGAATTGATTTTTTAGTATTTTTCTAATTCAGCCTTTCGGTTGTCATGGCATCCAGCAAAATTGCACAATTTACATAAATTTCATCTGGTTGATAGAGGACTACTCAAGGAACATTTCTGTAAAAGATTTATCAAAATATCTGCAGTGACGTAGCAATAAATGCAAATTTTCAATTTTTCCCATACAGGTAAAAGGAAAATGTAATTTGCCATAGCAACCAAAGTTCTGGAGCGATCTGGATAAAGAATAGTGTTATTAGTTCCCCCCTGCCTATAAATGCTATATATGAAATTTGGTAATAACGGGCCTTGCAGTTTCAGAGGAGATGTCGTTAGAAAATGTTGACAGATGGACGGCTTGCCTATACTATAAACTCACCTGTGAGCCTTCGGCTCAGATGAGCTATAATTGAAAGCTAGTTTTATGTGTTGTGCAAATTAATCGGTCACATGTTTCTGTTTGAAATGCAAACTATATTGGTTCGTTCCCCGCATGATGTGTGTCGGCACAGCTGCTAATTGTCAAGTTCAAAGCGCATATGCTAATCAGATGATATGCAGTCATGCTGACCTTCTATCAATAAAATAATTTAGATTCCCAATGTATTTACTTAGTTGTATATGCATAATTATGTTTTGCTGTACTGAAAAATTGCACAATATTGTTTCGGCTTTATAATAGAGCCAACCCTTGAAGAAAAAAGCCCTTCTGGCTGCTATTTTATGATCCTTAAAACCCATGTGTGCAGCCAGATGCATGTATATCCGCACCCGGCAAACACTCGCATCAGTGTGCGCATTCGCTTAAGTGGGGGTTTGCAGGTGCCTGACCGTAGAAGAGGTTCCACTTTGACTCAAGATGGTCATACGCCCAGTTAGTGATTCACCGCGGATAGTCTCTACCCATATTATTTGCGCCTCACTTGGGTTTTATGTAGCGGGCATAAGATTAAAGACTGACTTAGTCTAATTTTGCCTCCATATCTGTAAAGAAATTTACGGTGCAATCTTTCCATCTCTAGATGTCTACAGACCGTGTTCTGTTTGTCTTTACTTGATAGTATACACATTATGTGTTCACTTAGGTGACTTCTTTGTGGGGTTTAACTTTATGGCTAATGAAGTCGAATGCAGACAACAGCTGAATTAAGCAATATCGCGATTTCGAGAAGTTGCCTTCCCTTCATCAGTTGCCAATAAAGACATAACGAATATTTGTCTTGTTCTTCTTTGCTTTGCAACAAATTCTTTCTATAACGTATACTTATTACGTAGCTTATCGCACCATAATATATGCTAGCCGGGATCAATTTAGAGGCTGGTCAGGACCAAAATAGATGCCAGGACCAGTTTAGATGCCAGGACCACTTTAGATGATATACACACGTCTGCTTTCGATTAGTACGACGAATGATTTATCTAAGGACCGCTTCTTCTATGTATATTTTGATAAAATGTAACAAGACAGTTTTATTTTCCTTCCCATTTTATAAAATGTATCTTTCATAATATTCCTCCCTTGATGAAAATGCGTAAAGTGCCGTCGTATTTGTTATTAACGCATCGAATTTTATTATTATTATCTTCTCTTGTTCGTCTTATGACAAAAGACGTTTTATTGGTTTCTTCTTTTATGGATTCAATTTTATTACAGTAACTATTTTCCTCAGTGTTTTTCCTGAGTTCCCGTATTCAGTAATTTCAGAGTTAGAAAGAGTGAATTGACTGAACAGCCATCGTTTTGCGTACTGATTTATTTCGTGTTTATTTATTCGTTTATTCATTTATTTCATTTATTTATCCTATTTGTCAATTCGCATTTATTTTCTGTTAGTTTTAATATAAACATAACAGTTGTAAAAAAAAAACTTAAACTGTATTAACTATCCAGCAATGCATTACGGAAATGGTAAGCATGAAATATTGGGACACGTGAACATGCAGAATATATAAGTGATACAATTTACCGAACAGTTATGCAATACAGTTTGTAAAACTGCGCTTTAGTTTAAGTGGAACAATCAGAAAATGAAATGCACAGATCTACCAAATGTATAATTTCAGTTAAACAGGTTAGCTAGCTGGACGCAATACGTTTGCGCGACTTTTCCGAAATTTTAAAATATACTTGTATTAGCGCCACTCACAAAATAAGACGTCAAGACGAGCGTGCTCACTATATATAATATGTTCCTAGCCCTTCACCAAAAAACTACCGGAATTTCAAATATTATTATTTAATAGCGTAAAAGATCTGCTAAGAAGGAAGTGAGAATATTAAACGCTAGTTCTGTTAAAATATTATTACATAAATACCATTAAAGGTAGGTTCCTGTACTTTGGAATGCTTCATAATTTTGATGATCTTTCATCCAAGTTGTTGGAAAGCACTTATAAAAGGGAATGAATAAGTTTCACTACAAAGTGTAAACCAAATAAATATTAGAAAAGTTGTTTTGCAAGGGATTTCCCAACTCTGCTTCGCACACCAGTTAGCGCTATTTTTAGTTCGCGCCAAAAATAGATAACTCAGCTGAGGTCATGCTGCATTGCATTTTTTGATAGTTTTAACCCATCCACCATGCCAGGACCTCTAGGAGAGCTCACGACAAGGGAAAAGTGACCTTTGGAGAATGGCATCAGAAATCGCGCACTTATAGACATAATAAACATAGTTATTTTTAGAACTGGAATTCCAACGCAAGAAAATAAACCAAAAGGGAAAACGACTATTTTCTTCAACATCTGACGAGTTTTTCAGTAGCAACAAATTCAGAAAAATAAGAGAATTCAATACTGCTCAGAAAACACGAAATTATTTTGTGGACATAATTGTTATCGCTAGTACAGGAACCTACCTTTAATTAGTGACACGTAGAACATTACTGTCGGAAAAGAACATCATAATGATTTGAAATTTATAAGAACTAGTTGGTCATAAGAAAAACTATCAGAAAATAAATGCGAATAGAAAAATAGGATAAATAAAAGAAATAAATAAAACACAAACGAATAAATTAACACGAAAAAAAAAATGAATACGCAAGACGATGGCTGTTCAGTCAATTCACTCTTTCTTCCTCTGAAATAGCTTAATACGGGAACTCAGAAAAAAAAAGAGAAAATAGTAATTAAATTGAATCAATAAAAGAAGAAACCAAAAAAAAACGTCTCCTGCATAAGACGGGCAAGAGAAGATAACAATAATAATAAAACTCGATGCGTTAATAACAAATACGGGACATTTTGAAAGATAAATTTTCTCGTTACACATAGAATGAGTGGTCCTTAGATAAATCATTCGTCATACTAATCGAACGCAGACGTGTTAGACATGGTTTTGAATCTGTCTCAGCGTGTTGAATTAGCGGCTACAACCTACAAAAGAAATATTCATTTGATCGAGTAGGCCACCCATGGGCTAATAATACACAGGTTTACAACGACGGCGGGGGTGGTCGGGCGGTGCGATGGTGCTGTGTATAACTTCCAGTGCATGGGCGTCCTACTGATTTCGAACATGGTAGGACAAGGGACAAGGGCCTACTGTGCTTGCAGTAGGTTGGGGTTGTTTGGACATTTTTTTCTCTCGTCTATCATTTCTCTTCTTTCTCCCTCTCTCTGGGAGACGGCCCGATATAGAATGAAATACTATCTCAAAGGGCCGTTAAACCCAAAACAATGGATCAATCACTCAATACAACGACGGTAGATGAGCGGATAAATTGCGAATTATAACTTAAGAGTTGAACGTTTTGGGCACCACATGCATTTCTCTCTGAAGAAGCAAACTCATTTTGGGCATGAACTCCATCTTGCTTCTGAAAGCAAACATTTTTGGGTGCCAGCCCCAAACATATTTCAGTACGAACCTGAGTGTGCTTTGAAATATAGAGCATACTGAAGTAACAACATAAGTAGACGCTTCTTTCTTACTAATTTTGATAATAGTAGGACAAGGGCCTTCTGTGCTTGCAGTAGGCGCGGGTGGGGGTTGTTTGGACATTTTTTCTCTCGTCTATCACTTCTCCCTTCTTTCTCCCTCTCTCTGGGAGACGGCCCGATATAGACTGAAATACTGTCTCAAAGGGCCGTTAAACCCCAAACAACCAACCAACCAACTCCAATACCTTGCTGGTTGCTCCCCAGTTATAATATATTATACCCAGTCGTTCTGGCCCGGGTTTAAAGTTCTTGAACCAGTCTAAAGGATGCGGGCTCGGCGAGTTCAGCCAGATCTTAATTTTATCACTGGCCTGTGTGGATTATTTTGTTCTTATCATCATTCACCCCTACCCCAGTGTCGGCTCGAACAAACTGAAATACTGTTGAAAGGGGATTATTATCACAATCGCTCCCATTACTGAAGCTGTGTTGAAACCCTGTGCAACATCAAAATAGCTATTTGTCGTTGGTTGATTGTTTTGTGTTGTTCGATTCGCTTAGACAGTATTTCAGTTATATAAAGCCGTCTTAGAGAGAGAGAGAGAGAGAGAGAGAGAGAGAGAGAGAGTCTATCCTATAGACTTTCAGGGTCGTTCCACAAATGACTTCAAAACAATCCCTTTTCACCTATTCCTGTATCAGCTGCCGTAGTAAACAAATAAACACAAAAAAGTGAATACCGAAAACAATGGCTGTTACGTCAATTCACTCTTTCTTACGTTCTTGCACCGAATCTCTGTCATTGGCGCATTGCGTATTGGTGATTAATACACAACGTGCGTTCTTGTGCGGAACCTTTGTCACGGCCGCATTGCGTATTGGTGATTAATACACAACGTGCGTTCGTGTGCGGAATCTTTGTCATTGGCGCATTGCGTTTGGGTGATAAATACACAACGTGCATTCTTGTGCGGAACCTTTGTCACGGCCGCATTGCGTATTGGTGATTAATACACAACGTGCGTTCTTGTGCGGAATCTTTGTCACGGCCGGATTGCGTATTGGTGATGCATACATGAAGTGCGTTCTTGTGCGTAATGATTGTCATGGCCGGATTGCGTATTTATGTCAAAGACGCGTATTTACGTACTCGTGCGTATTCGTGGTACCAGTCGGAGATGCGTATTTATGACTTGCGTATGTGTGCAGAATCTTTGTCACGTCCGCATTTGCGTATTTATGATTCTTTTGTTCATTTTTTCCTGTGTCACATGTAACTCAGATCAGACTGAGACTTTGGCCATGGCTGTTCTCATATGTAACTCAAAGCAGACTGGAATTAAGACATGGCTGTTCTCACATGTAACTCAAATAAGACTGAGACTTTAGTCATCATGGCTGTTCTCACACGTATCTCAGATCAGACTGAGATTCGGCCATGGCTTTTCTCACATGTAACTCAGATCAGACGGAGACTATAGTCATCATGACTTTCCTTACATGCAACTCAGATCACACTGAGCTTTAGTCATCATGGCTGTTCTCACATGTAACTCAAGTCAGACTGAGATTTTAGTCATGGCTGTCTTCACATGCAACTCAGATCAGACTGAGACTTTATTCATCATGGCTGTCCTCACATGAAACTCAGATCAGACTGAGACTTTAGTCATCATGGCTGTCCTCACATGAAACTCAGATCAGACTGAGACTTTAGTCATCATGGCTGTCCTCACATGAAACTCAGTTAGACTGAGACTTTAGTCATCATGGCTGTCCTCACATGTAACTAAAGTCAGACTGAGACTTCAGTCATGGTTGTTCTCACATGTAACTCAGATCAGACTGAGACTTTGGCCATGGCTGTTCTCACATGCAACTCAGATCAGACTGAGACTTTAGTCATCATGGCTGTCCTCACATGCAACTCAGATCAGACTGAGACTTTAGTCATCATGGCTGTTCTCACATGTAACTCGGATCAAACAGAGACTGTAGTCATGGCTGTTCTCACATGTAACTCAGATTAAAGTGAGACTTAGTTGTGGCTGCTCTCATGTAATTTGTAATTTGGATCAGACTGAGACAATAGACATGGTTGTTCTTAAATGTAATGCAGGTCGCACTGAGCCTTTTGTCAAGGCTGTTCTCACATGTAACTCAGATCAGACTGAGATTTTAGACAAGACTGTTCTCACATGTGAATCAGATTGTACTGACGACTTTAGTGACAGCTGTTCTCACATGTAACTCAGATCAGACGTGAAACTAAAGTCATGGCTGTGCTCATATGCAACTTAGATTGAATTAAGGCTTTAGTCATGGTTGTTATCACATGTCCTTAGACTTAGTCGAAGTCCAATACAGTAGGTTTGACCAGTTTTGAGGCACTTTTAATCGATCAGGTGGCACACTATAAATTCTCAGTTTTTCTTTGATTTCTCTGTACCAGAAAATGCCTAAGAGCCTCTTTTCTAATGCATATTGTTTACCTGCAGAAATTTTTAAGAGTCCTAGAAAAATGTTACAATAACTTGTCTTTAAGCCTATTCCGGTGGACTTTTTCAGTTTCCGCGCAGCAGTATATCATTTGTCACACCATGACTGTCACACCTCAGGCTCAGAAAAACTACACAGTTTGGTTTAGAACTAACCCAGTGAAAGATATTTTTATGCAGAAAGCAGGTGTTTGATATCATGATTACTAGAAACAACAAATTATAGATAGCTCTATACCGAAAAGATTAATTCAGTCATTCAGTGGTTCAAAAACGTAATGCTTAACATTGTTGCCATGAATTCAGTGGTAAAAGGATACCGGTATTTCCAAACAATACCACCAAATGGTCTTTTACTTTGAATTCTCCTCAAATACACTAACGGACATGACAAGAACGCCACTGGTTACCTTGGAAATAAAATTTCGTGAAAGCAACATGTTTATTCAACGGAATACACAGTTCCGAGCCACACCCAGAATGTCACACAAAATCACATGATGTCGTATACCTGGCCAATGCAACGACAACTTAGCACGTGATATAGTCTCACAAACAAATCGCACGTGGTCAGTACCAACAGAAGTCCGTGATTTTACCTTTCAGTTAATGAAGGGATGTATACCTGTTAAAGAAAACAAACTAACACCACTTTTGATAAATTTTACCCTGCTTTGCAAGAACAGAACGCATCGGAACTGCATGATGCGCCAACTGCCATGTGTAGGCCAAGAGGAGGCTGATTCTTCGCCATAGATCGCCAACATTTAGCAGGCACTTGCATTTGTCATTTGTTTTTCCGCCATCTTTGTGTAAGCTTGTGAGACGTAGTAACAGTAACTAAGCAGGCGGAGCTTAGCAGCTATTCTCGGAACTGTGTATAGGCTAATGAGTCATAAATAAAAATAAACAAAGCAAACAATTTTCTTTGCCTTTGGCATTTATCAGCAGAGATTCCTCATAGAATGAGGAACCGACATATTTATATTTTTACCACGTATCTTTTTACACAGTTATTGTCCTGATCCTTTTTCGCAATCGGGCTGAAAACGGGTTTATTTTTTTATTTTACAAAATATGCAATGTTTATCAATACCTTTTATACAGAAACAAACCCGTTAGCTATATGTGGCTTTGACCAATATGTGTTAAAAAGAATGTCCATAAAGATAATTTGCCGAAACTTTGTTTAACACCAGAGATAAATTCGAAATACTTCGAAACAGGCGAATGTGTCAGAATAGGTCAAACAACTGTATTTTTCATTTCAGAAAGCGAACTTATCTGGCTGTTCTGACAAACAGTCAGTCTAAGACAAGTCATGATTCTCACGCTGGACTGAGATCTAGCTGTTCTCTGATGAAAGTCAACAAAGTCTTAGGACAAGCTGTTCTCAAAGGCAGTCAGATCAGGCTCAGATAGGACTAACTAAAGGCAGTCATGGATGATCTCACATATAACTCAGACAAGGGTCTGAAAGCAAAAGTAGTCTGCAGAGACTAATTTTAGCATTTAGTAAAAGGACATCTCTAACTGTATTCTTCCACTGGACACATCTTATACTCTGTTTTTTATTATTTCAGGAAATATACTAGATACACCAAAAGATTCTGATTTCATCAAAAGATCTAACAGCCCAGTTGCTGCTAATTCCAATGGCCGTGAGATTTACAAGAACAGTAGTATAATGGAAGCAACAAGATATATTCTTTATACCTTTTACAAGCCATTCAACCAGGCACTGGCACGCCTGCTAAATGACCAAAATTTTGACTATGGGCCTTTCTGAGGCGTATTAGTCAGATTTCCCAGTGTCATTTGAATTCATTTCAGAGTTCCCGATATAGTAGAAGTCAGTAATTATTCCCTGATGATTTTTCCAATTTCTGCTGAAATAAACTTTTTGACACCTTATCAAAATTGTTCAATTATAGTGAATGAGTAATTTCAGAGGAATAACTGTTATTTTGTTTTCTGCATCCCTAGGCCTTCTCAGCTGGGGTCAACTCTAAAAGGGAACACTTTGCTCCAATAGGAGTAAATTCTTTTCTTTAAGAGTAATCAGTAGACCCAGTTTTTGGTAGGGCATCAATGTGCAGGGAAATAAACAGGAAGTCACAAAAGTTGTTTCCCTTTGTAAAAAATACCTTAAATACAGGTGTTAGTTTTATTTTTCTGTAACAGACCAATTTTACTTGAAAAGTTTGTTTCCAGATGGACTAAAACTAGTACACTTAAAATAAAAATAATGTATTAAGTCAATAGACCAAGAATTTTAAAGTGGTCACTAAAGTGACAATACTGTATTCAGTCAACAGACCACAGATGGGACAAGATAAAACTGATCACAAAAATATGGTTGATTTATTGTGTAGTTAATAAGTATTCTAACATAGTGCGCCTATAGAAGCAATGGAAAGTTACCGTGTTTTATTCTGCAACAATACACTGTTTCAGAGCGCGTGAGTCTAATTGCTGACGTCACTGCAACTACTGACGTAATTTTGTGACGTTTTGAGGCGTTAGACGGTGTAACGTCTCTTTTTCTTCTTAAAATCGCCATAAAAACGTACATTTATCTACAGTACAGTTAAGAATATTGGCGGGACCATGAACGCGCTGGCAGGAAGGTTGGGAGAGTTTGAATGAAAAAATAGTTTTTCGGCGTTTTTTAGTGTTAGAATCGAAATAGTTCAGCTCTAGCATTGAATAGTTGAGTAATAAATAATTCACTATTTGTCGGTCTTTATAAAATCATTATCTTCTAGCATTTTCCCATACAAAAAGCACCAGAAAGCAAACTGACCTTGCCGTACAAAAGGTCAAGGTCAACCCAAGGTCATAATTTGAACAAACTTGGTAGTACTTTCGTACCCGATCCTACATACCAAGTTTCAAGGCCAATGGCCTATTGGTTCTGGAGAAGAAGATTTTTTTAGTGGTTTTTACCATATATAGGCGTTGTGGCCATGTTGGTCATGTGACTAGGACCGTTTGAACAAATTTTCGTTTCCTTGCCCCGTAGAGCCTCTACATGAAATTTACAATTTGCCCTATGGCTTTTGAGGAGATGTGTGAAATTGTCGCAATATATGACAGACCAGGTCGAAGGTCAAAGAATGACCTTAACCTCTTGTACGCATAAATTTTCATGTACTAATTAAGATGACTATATAGTTCAATTTTCAGGTCAAAATCTTCAACAGTGTACAAGAAATCTTATGTTCTAGCATTTTCCCATAAAAAGCACCAGAAAGCAAATTTGACCTGGCCGAAAAAAAGGACAAGGTCAACCCAAGGTCATTATTTGAACATTCTTGATGGTACTCATGTACCCGATGCAACATACCAAGTTTCAAGGCCATCGGCCTATTGGTTCTGGAGGAACAGATTTGTAAAGATTTTTCCCATATATGGGCATGGCGGCCATGTTGGTCATGTGACCCAGACTGTTTGAACAAATTTTATTTCCCTCAGCCCCTAGAGGCTCTTTATGAAATTTGGTCACAATTGGTCCAGTGGCTTTTGAGAAGATGTGTGAAATTGTCGCAATATGAGAGACCAAGGTCAAAGGTCAAAGAATGACCTTGACCTCTTGTATGCATAAATTTTCATGTACTCATTGAGATGACTGTATATATCAATTTTCAGGTCAAAATCTTCAACAGTTTCCAAGAAATCTTATGTTCTAGCATTTTCCCATATAAAAGCATCAGAAAGCAAATTTGACCTTGCTGTAAAAAAAGGTCAAGGTCAACCCAAGGTCATAAATTTGAACAATCTTGGTAGTACTCGCTTACCGGATGTTACATACCAAGTTTCAAGGCAATCGGCCTATTGGTTCTGGAGAAGATTTTTATAGGTTTTTACCATATATGGGCGTGGCGGCCATGTTGGTCATGTGACCAGGACCGTTTGAACAACTTTTCGTTTTTAATGCCCCTAGAGGCTACATATGAAATTTGGTTACAACTGGCCGAGCGGTTTCAGAGGAGAAGTCGTTTGATATTGTGGAAAGACGGACGACGGACGCCGGAGCCTTACCATCCTACCGCTGGCTCAGGTGAGCTAAAAATCTCCAGTCTATCTTTTATGAGCTTGTCTCAATTTATATGTATGCTTCTTTCCCTTCTGGTTTTGAGGGCGGAATGTTGGGTTTGATTCAGTTAAATCCGTTCAGCGGTTCTTGAGAATTTGGCACTCATGTTTTTCGTTATTTTTAGTAATTGCAGATGGCGGCCATTTGCAAAACTGAGATACAGTGTAGCTTCATATCAGGATCATTCTGATACAATCCTTTCAAAGGTTCTTGGAAATTTCTCACTTACATGTTTTGTTATCCAGTAAGGTAGCCATCTTGGATCGTCCACTTTTGTGTAAGTCTAAAAGAACTTCATGCAAGGATCATTCTGACAGTCAAACTTGGTTAAAATCTATACTGAACATCAAAAGAAACGCATTCAATGTATATGCCCAATTCATTTGAAGGTATAGGTATATCCTCTTATTAAGATATTTTAGGTTACATTGTTTATGATATTCCGACAGAATGAGCACCTTATCGCATCGATATTCCATAAACTTTAGAGACCAGAACACCTGCTTTTGTGATGGGGTTAAACTTAATTAAAGTCACCATAGTTTCAGGAGCTGAATTTTTTATTCCAGAAAAAAGCTCAGCCAATTATTTTCTCCAGACATCATGTCCGCAGTAAGGGTAAGAATCAGCGAAAAAATCAAAGCAATCGAGCCTTGCGTTTTAGAGAAACAATCAGGTGAAACTTGGCAGTAGAAACAGTAACACTGGCTTACCATTGGATTTCTATTGACTTCTTAACACCCTGTATTTCTTGAAAAAAAAAAACAAAACAGAAACCATTCATACGAAGAGGTTAAATGAATAAACAAGAGTAAGATAATAAGATTTGCAATGAATTTTTTCGTAGCACTGCAGAACTTTTGATGTTATTGGACTTCCCAATTTGCTATTTGTTTAATTGCAAGGAAGATAATTTGACAAGTGTTCAACTTAAAACTGCTGTCATGAGCCTTAGAAGAATACCATAGTAATAAAACCGATGGTTTCTTCATAACCACACATTAGAGTCGCGTTTTGGCAAAAAATTGTTATACAGCCAAAGGAAAGACAACTCTTACAACTTTGAATGTTTCACGCTAAATTGAGATAACTCTTTAATCAAGGTTTAATTTTGCAAGAAGCTAAGTTTATATTGTTGGCAGACGTCAGTAGTATTTTCTGCTATATGTGATTTAAAACCATAAATCAGCTGACGGAAGAAAACCGAACCTGAACTTGTATGCGTTTCTTTTGATGTTCAGTATATTTGGCAGTTCTTGAAATATTGTCATTTTCATGTTTGTTGCTCGTTTTACTAGGCACCCACTGGCTGATACAAGGAACATCCTTCTCAAGGCAACGCAACCTTGTTAAGGTCAATTGTCAGTTCAAATGTATACACCTCGACAAAAGTTTAGCATATTTCAGGGTCACGGTGGTTCTTTTATACATCCTGCAGGATAATTGCAAAATATTAAACACCAATATATTTTTTGACTTGGAAAGAGGGTATGCATAGACATGTATGTGCCTGTTGACGTTTTGGACCAAACATATCAGTTTTTAGAATTTTGGCGAGTGTAATGTAATGCATTAAAATGCGTGCTACGTCAGATAAGAGACTATATAACCGATGTGAATCATAAAATGTTTGAAGTTCCAGTATCAAGACTATCAATTTTCCGTAAGAAAAAAAAAGGATAAGAAGTTATAGGAAAATTGCACTGTTGGTCTTTCTGTAAACAAGTTTTGACAAGCTTGCCTCTAATTTCCGAATTTGAAAGGACATGACCACAATCACCGTTGCACATTACAATTTAACATTTCATATATAGACAATGCTAGTTTGGTGAAGATGAAAATAAATTTGGTGATGTTTTAGACTTAGTTTTTAAAATGGTCGAAAATTGTTATTGAAATACAGTAGTCTTAACTTTTGGCATTCTGTATCCCAACAACTGCTGAGTTTCAAAATTCCAGTACCTCGGCATCTTCTGTTAACTTTATGACATCGAAAAAAAACAATGATGATAAAGTTTTTGACAAATCAGCAGTCCTATGTGTTAGTTATATCTGATTTATTAATGAGCCGCGACATGACAAAACCAACAAAGTGGCATGTGTGCCCAGCGAAAAGAAAAGATCAGCCTGGGCATCCGCCCAGTCTGATCAGTCTTGGCTTGCGATTAAAGGGTAGCTAAGGGCCTAAGCTAGCTTCATGAAGTATGCGAAGACTGATCACTGGGCGCACAGTTGGTTTTGTCGTGACGCGGCTAAAATTATCACAAATTACACAGTTATTTGTATGAAGGAAAGTTGGCTACTTCTCACTCCCCGCATCTACAGTAGCTTCCTAGTTTTTCCAATTTTCTAGCTCCTACTATTTGAAAGTAAGAGTAGGGAATCGAGTAGTAAAAAGTTGGAAGTCAGAAGTAGGAAGTAAGAAGAATGAAAGGAGAATTAGGAAGTGAGAAGTGGGGAACTGAGAAGTAGCCATTTATTATGCCGAACTTTGGGGGAGGAGTATATGTCGCCAAAAAGAATCTGATTTCTTTTGATCTTTTGATTCGATTATAACCGTTTTAAAATCAATGAGTTAAAGTCGCAGCAACTGGAGTATCCAAAAGATTTGTGACATCACTTAGAACTCAGCTTCGCTGTACTCTGTGAACCTCACACGAAAAAAAAAAGACCGCGGAAGTAGTTAACAACCGTTAAAGGTAAATTTTGTGACAAAAATCAGCTGATCCGGCGTCTATGAAGACTTTGATCAATTGTCTTTTTATTACCCAGAAATATCGTTTCTAAACCTAAACCAACAACGAATTGATGCATTGGTGGATGGACCCGTAGTAGTAACGGTAAATGGCGGCCACACTTAAGTTGTCAATTTTGTAGAAAAAATCGAAATAGCTTTAAGAAACAATTCAATTCAGGAGTTCTTGTGATATTGTCAGTTTCATGTTTTTGCTATCTTCCGTTATGGCAGATGGTGGCCATCTTGGCACTGCACTGTGACCTAATTTCATTACAGATTCATGTTTCTTTCCATTTTTATACTTTTGAAAACCAAAGTCCCACTGATGCTCCACGCCAAATTTCAGCCAAATATACAAAGTGATTCTGGAGTAGAAGATGAAGTCTGGCCATGCTCCATGTGAAATTTGAGAACCAAGGGTGTAGTGGTTTTGTAGTTGTTTGAATGTTGTTTTCAGTTGTTGACGGGCGACGAACGATTCACGGCGAACGACAACCGCATTGGGATGACAATATCCAACTGTGGCCTTTATGGCCATGTGAGCTAAAAATTAACCGGAATGTTTAAAACTGACCAACTAAAAGCTGTACGAGGAGCTGCGCAGAACCATGGAAGTTGGTATCATGAAACTAAGGAACAAATGGAACCAAATAACAACGGAAAGCCTGAAGGGCTGACACAAAAACAAAGGTAGAAGTAATGTGAACACTGAAGTTGCATCCGCGCAGTCTAATCTGCTCCTTCCCTGTTCATTTCAACACTCAACGTATCATTTGGGATCTACACAGCAGCAAGACCATGTATCAGGTTTGGCTCACTAACAAATACAAACATAATCAGTGCTCCAGATAAGAAGGGGTAACAGAGATAATTCAGGGATAATTATCCATATTTCTCCATTAAAACATATTTTGTGACCCATCATTAGAACCGTCTCGTCGAGACGGTTCTAATGAGGGGTCACAACATATGTTTTCGTTAAGAAATAAAAAAAATTATCTTTGAATTATCCTCAATACCCCCTCTTATCTGGAGCTCTGATAATGCACAAGAAATTGGTCAGTGTCTATGATAGGGCATCTGAGCACAAAACTCAGCCAAACTATGGCCTTCCACAAAGTGTTTGACAAAAGATTGCTCTAACACATCTGTATACAAATTACGTGTCCAGTGACTGAACTTTTTGGCCCACCCTCGTAGGTCCCTGTGGCCTAATTCTGCTGTAGCTTTTCAAGTCTATCAAAGGGCATTTAGCCAAAAATAGCGTGCGCTTCTGATGAACTATTTTTATGCTAGTTTTTTTTTCAATGGCAACCATCTTAGATGCTTGACCTGGATAAGATTAAAACTTGTAAGTCGACAGTCTAGTCTTCTTCATCTGTTGACTGACAATGCATGGCGAATGCCTGATGTTTTATTTTTGAAACAAAAACAGATCCCGACCCCTCCCCACATACACACACTCCCCACGAAGACCCGAACCCAACTCCATTCTTTGCCCACCTCTATCTTCAACTTTTAATATCCAAACTTTGGTAATTGTTAAGTTTGTCATTTAGTAGATTGAGGTTCTGAAAACTGCCCTCCCAAATCTATTTTGAATCATCACTCTGATGTGGGTGCAAAAGCCTGAGGATAAAAATATGATTGTTGCACAGCTACCGTCTCCTTGATCACTTGTGTAAAGTCTCACCAAGATACCCCAACCAGTAATGCATATTATCTGATATGTTGAATACTTGCACCAAATCTCCATCCAATGTAGAGTTATGAGGTGGACATGATTTCTATACTAAAAATTACAAACAAGGGCTTTAATTCCATTACTAATTAAAATGTTATCTCTTGTTATCTTAACATCGTCTAGCAATATATTATGTCAAAAGTTTAACTAAGTTTTTTAGTTATACAGCTCACAAATTAGTTATGCTAAAATAACAGGGCATTATTTCATCAAAATTGAAGGTGGAGTTATGTTTCTTGTTTTCTGCTCATTGTCTGATGATGCTTTAAATACCAAGTTTTGTGAAAATATCTTCAACAATTTTGAAGTCACAGAGCAGACACAATTTCCATACTGACAACATACAGGGGGCATAATTCCATCAAAAATGTAGGTGCAGTTGTATTCTTGTTCCCTGCACATTGTCTGATAATGCTTTATATTTGTACAAAGTTTTGTGAAAATATTCAATGGTTTAAAAGTTATAGTTGGGACACTATCTCCATAATCAGACTACTAAGGGGCATAATTCCATCAAAAGTATAGGCGGAGTTAGGTTTCTTGCTCTCTGCACATTGGTCTAATGATGCTTTATATCAGTACAAAGTTCTAAGTCTCTAAGTCGACAGTCGATTTCCCTACTCAAAATTACAAAGGGGCACAATTCCTTCAAAAATGTAGATGGAGTTATTGTTCTTATTCACTGCACATTGTCTAGTAATGCTGTATACATGTATTTGTAGAATTAGCGTCAAGAGTTTCAGAGTTATGGAACAGACATGATCTGTGATGGACAGACAGACAGGCAGAGACCTATGGGAAATAAGATGTCTCCCCAGGGGGACCTAAAGGGGAGACATAATAAGCTTTCTGTGACAATTGGTCACAACGGGGGAAGTCAGCTACATGTATATAAACTGACAACTTAAAATCTAGAATCAAACAGTTTATTTTCATTATTTCTATGCAAATATACACATAACAGTGTAAATATCCCTAATATAGAGACACAGAAATAGTGTAGACCAAGAATAAAACATGTACTGTCCTTATCTTTATGAGAGCTCAAGAAATTGAGAATATTTGGTGATAACTAGGGATAATTTTTTGTCACGTCTGAATAAAAACATGTCATGGCCCCTCAATGAGGCAGTTCAGATGAGGGGCCAGAACATATGAGCCGTGACACGACAAAACCAACAATGTGGTAGTGCGCCCAGGGCAGACTCAGATCAGTCTGGGCATCCGCTAAGTTTGATCAGACTCTTTGTTATGTGCTCAAAGGGTAGCTAAGGGTCTAAGCTACCTCCATGAGGACAGGGAAGACTCTGATCAGACTGGGCGGATGCCCAGGCTGAGAGTCTGCGCTGGGCGCACAACCACATTGCTGGTTTTCTTGTGTCACGGCTCAATTATACATGTATTTTCCAGGAGAAATGCAAAAATTATAAAATAATTATCATCATATACTCTATCTTATCTAGGGCTCTATTTATCTTCCCATTTCCAATTATTGACTCTTCCATCTACTAATGGACTAGTCCATTTATCAGTCCTCTTTCGTATATTTCTAACAACTGTTGGCTGAACAATAAACAATATAATCATGATCCGATTTCTTTGTGAAACACATGTCCCAAGCATTTGGAATATACTGTATTTCTTTCAATAAATTCTCAATCTCCAATACACGCTCCTAAACCGAGTGGCCAGACTCCACCGAGATTGTCTTTTCATCACCAAACTTTGTCATCTACTGCCCAAATTTTGTCACAAGAATGCCGTTTACAACTCTTAAATAGCAGGCAACCTAGAGGCATTTATTAGCAGAAATATGGTACATTTTAATATTTGATATTTGGATAATCATCAAAATAAACAGTGTTGAACCACCCCTAAGAAGCAGCCTGATCAGAATCTGACCTGTTTGCAAAAATTCCCTGACAGGCAAAATAATTTAGTCCAAAATCCAAAAAAGCTATCATAGAAATGGCTGGCAGGTCTTATATTCCGAGCACTTTCACAATGGTCATTGATCACAATAAATGTATGAAGAATTCAGTGCACCTGATCGGAAGGGGTAAGAAGGATAACTTTCCAAATTCTTCCATCAAAATGTGTTGTGACACCTCATCAGAACCATCTTACCGAGACAGTTCTGATGAGGGGTCACAACATGTTTTCATTGAGCAATAAGAAAAATTATCTCCAATTTATCATCATTATCCCATCTTATCTGTTCTTTAGAATAATTCCAATCATGGTTATTTTAGCCACGACAAGACAAAACCAACAAAGTGGCAAGTGCTCCCAGCAAAGACACAGATCAGCCTGGGCATCCACCAGACTGATTAGAGTCTTCACTGTCCACATGGAGGTAGCTTAGACACAAAGCTAGCCTGTAAGCATACAGCTAAGACTCTGATCCGCCTGGGTGAATGCCCAGACTGATCCGAGTCTTTGTGTGGAGCACATGCCACTTTGTTGGTTTTGTCTTGTCGGGGCTCATTGGTTTATTTCAAAATCAGTTTTATTTGCTGTCAGACCCAGCAGCAAAGTACTTATCGGTGTAAATAAAAGTAGACCTTTACATAAACTTCAATAAACACTATTCTAGTTCGCAAAAAATTCTTAAATTGATGCATCTCAATGTTTTTCACCATTTTTACAAAGGGGGAAACAATTTTCATGACTTTCTGTTCACTTCCCTTGAGGACATACAGTGCAGCCCTAGAGCAGCAAATTCTCTGCTTTAAGAGTTGACCCTTGTTGAGAAGGGAGACAAAATGAATTGGCAGAGTTGCTTCCTCTGAAAGTGTATCCAATCACCTTATAACTCCCAATATTAAGCTGAAGGTGTATTGACAAATTTCCATGGTTTGGTAACCATTTCAAAAGGAACAACTAATCTGTTTCCTTGGTAGGTGATTTATTCCTCTATGATTCTCCTTTTCTCCGGTAGGGGCTACTCTTAAGGGTTAGAATTTTCTCTCCGGACAGAATCTGTCCTCTCGAGGCCAAATTGCCAAATTCTTTTCCCTAAGAGTAGCTCCCTATAAGAAGGGAGACAATGGCTACCAGATCACAGTTGGACGGACACACGGCGCCAAGTGTGTGCAACTATGGTTACGTACCGTTGAGCCACTTGGGTAACGTCGATAAGAGAATTGAACTGAACTGAACCAGATCACAGTAATTTTTCTTGAAGACATACTGAAGATATCTTCACCCTTAAAGCAGCAAAAAAATAGATGACAAAATTTATGTCTGCAAAATAAATCAAAACAAGAGGGCCATGATGGCCCTGGATCGCTCACCTGAGTATCCTGTGAACTTAACCTCAGAGACATCCATATGACCGCCAGACAGAGTTTCACAAAGATTAAATGGAAAATGAACCCTTTATTGTGTACCTAAGGTTTTTATAAGATTTAACCTAATGACCTAGATTTTGACCCCACATGACCCAGTTTCAAACCTGGTCTAGATTTCTTGGATATGAACATTCTGACAAAGTTATCAAAACTGTGCCCATTAGAGTGTACACAATGTTTTTCTAAGGTTTAACCTAGTGACCTTCTTTTTGAGCCAACATGACCAAGTTGCACCCTTGGTCCAGATTTGTTGGAGACTAACATTCTGACAAAGTCTCATGAAGATTAGAACAAAACTGTGTCCTCTAAAGCGTTCACACTGTTTTTCTAAGAACTGACTTAGTGACCTAGTTTTTTACCTGACATGGCCCAGTTTTAAATCTGGTATAGATTTCATGAAAATAAACCATACATGTGATGTCTCCCGGATCATCCGGGAGTCTCCCGGAAATGAAGCCCATCTCCCGCGCTCCCGGAAAGTCTTCAGAATCTCCCGGATGCTGAGTTTTCCCTTCATACTTTTTTTCTGATTCCCCTTTTCCAACGCCATGCCCTTTTTCACTGCCAGTAAGGAGATATCCACATGTGTATTCACAGCATCAAATATTGTTTTGACTGGGCAATAAACAAACACATCATGTCTGTTGACATTAATCCCATTATTCAGGTCACTAATAAATTCACTGACCCGTGAAACGATTGTGTTAAAGAGGATATGTCACATGAAAAGAAGCTGATAGCCCTGTTTCACAACTACACAAAATAAACATGCGCAGTACAGAGGGAGACTAATTTTCACTGCCTGGATTCCCTTAGACACATAGACAATAGATGCAAAACTCTGTTTAGACTGCACAGAGGTGCAGGCTGATCGGTGTCTTAACTTGTCGCTCACTCCGTAAGGTATTTTTTCCCTGAAGTGCAAATTATTTTAATATATATGGCCGATAACTTTGATCATTAGTGGTGTAAAAAAGACGCATGAAAGTTTTGATATTTCTGTCTTGTGCATGGGTACAGTTTGTGTCAAAAACAAGAACATTGTAATATACATTTTTGTAAGTTTTTATAGCTCTGAATACCTTTAAACAAAACTTATTTGTTTATGAAAGAAGATAGTAGATAAACTGAAAATAGAAATTTCAAGGGAGGCAAATCTGTATGAAATCTCAAGTATACCCTTTTGCAAAAGCTAGATTCTGTGTCAGACAGATACCAAAATAATGATACAAATAACAGTAATATAATAATAAATGAATAATTATAATAATTAAAGAAAGGTTTTTTTGTTTTGTTTTTTAAGAGGGGGGGGGGGGGGGGGGGGGGGGGGGAGTAACTCAAAAGTAAACTAAACAAACTATGCTATAGTTCATGTTCTGTTTTGAAATAAGAAAAAAACAGAGTAAAGTACGTGAAACGACGCTTCAAAGTTGCCGTCAAAAAGTCTCCCTGATGGAGAACTCAATCTCCCTGAAATGAAATCCAAATCTCCCACATGGTCATCGAGAGTTCATCACATGTATGATAAACATTCTGACAATGTTTCACGTAGATTGTAACATAACTGTGCCCTCTAGAGTGTACAAAAGGTTTTCCTAAGATTTGACCTAGTGACCTAGTTTTTGACCCCACAAGACTCGGATTCAAATTTGGCCTAGATTTTATATAAATAAACATTCTGACAAAGTTTCATGAAGATTGGATCATAACTGTGCCCTCTAGAGTGTGCAGAAGGTTTTTCTAAGATTTGACCCAGTGACCTAGTTTTTGACCACACATGACCCAGTTTCAAAGATGGTCTAGATTTCAATTAGATAAACATTCTGACAAAGTTTCATGATGACTGGATCATAACTGTGCCCTCTGTGTCATTCTAAGATTTATTTCTATTTTTAGCTCCGGCTGCCATTTTGTTCAGCGGAGTGGAACCATTTTAGCAATTTTTGTTCAGGGCCATGAGTAAAACACTTCTGTAAAAAAAATTTGAAATCGAGCCATTGACTTCGGAGAGGATGATGTTTAAAGCTTTTTTCTATTTTTAGCTCTGGTGGCCATATTGTTCAGCCGAGCAGAACCGTTTGAGCAATTTTGGTAGAGGGTCTCCTAAGGAACATTTCTGTGAAATTATTTCAAAATCGGCCCAGCAGTTTTGGAGGAGAAGTCGTTTACAGGTTTTTCTATTTTCAGCTCTGGCGGCCATATTGTTCAGCGGAGCAGAACCGTTTGAGCAATTTTGGTAGAGGGTCTCCTAAGGAACATTTCTGTGAAATTATTTCAAAATCGGACCATCAGTTTTGGAGGAGAAGTCGTTTAAAAGTTTTTCTATTTTTAGCTCTGGCGGCCATATTGTTCAGCCGAGTAGAACCGTTTGAGCAATTTTGGCAGAGGGTCTCCTAAGGAACATTTCTGTGAAATTATTTCAAAATCGGCCCAGCAGTTTTGGAGGAGAAGTCGTTCAAAGGTTTTTCTATTTTTAGCGATGGTGGCCATATTGTTCGGCAGAGCGGAACCTTTTGAGCAATTTTGGCAGAGGGTCTCCTAAGGAACATTTCTGTGAAATTATTTCAAAATCTGCCCAGCAGTTTTGGAGGAGAAGTCGTTTAAAGGTTTTTCTATTTTTAGCTCTGGCGGCCATATTGTTCAGCATAGCGGAACCATTTGAGCAATTTTGGTAGAGTGTCCCCCAAGGAACATTTCTGAAAAATTATTTCAAAATCCGTCCAGCAGTTTTGGAGAAGAAGTTGTTTAAAGCAAAAGTTGACGACGGACGATGGACAAAGACCGATCACAATACCTCACCTTGAGCACTTCGTGCTCAGGTGAGCTAAAAAAAAAATGTTGCTTTCCAGCTGTATCATATTGAGAATTAAATGACAAAGGGGCAAACAGTGTAGACCCATATGAAGCGGCTCATCATGAGACACAGACACCTCATCTGGATCTAACCTGTTTGCAAATTCAACTTTTTTTATTGTTCACACCTGGTAGGCGGCAATCGAAAACGCTCGTAATAATCAATTAACACGGATCAAAACCCATTAGAGACAGCGTTTTCGATTGCAAATTGGCGACAATTTGCAATCGAAAATACTGTTTCTAATGGTTTTGGATCTGCACTCATCGATTGCATGAGGCTTTTCGATTGCCGCCTACCGGGTGTCTTATTGGTGGTCACCGATGATCATTCATTTATAGCATTATTTTCGCTGATATAGAACCCTAACAAGTGGACAAATATGTGATAAAGTGGTCACTGCCCTTTCAACCAACAGTTATGCCATTTCAAACCAACATAAACTCTATCATACAAAAACTAAATCTTTCATTTACCTCTAAAATCAGAGAATTAAACTATTTGAGAATGACTTGTGGGTTTGAGAAAATCCTGCTTTCATATTGTATGAATTTCAGGTAGCATCTCACTTTAATCTGAGAGGAGCATGCCATACAGTGTATGCCATGCTCCTCTCAAACTGAGATGGCACCACAAATTTGTTATCATAATAGGGGGTATTGAGGATAATTCGAAGATAATTTTTCTTATTTCTCCATGAAAACATATGTTGTGACCCCTCATAATAACCGTCTCAACGAGACAGTTCAAATGATGGGTCACAACTTATGTTTTTATTCAGAAATATGGAAAATTATCTTTAACTTATCCCTGTAACCTCTTCTTTTCTGGAGCACTGTGTTATCATAACAACTATTGAATTACCAACTGTTGTGCTCAGAGCCATGGCAGAATGACATCTTGATGATGTCACTTTGACATCAATATGAACTCTTAGTTGCTATGGTAACAGGTTTATGATGTCATTGGTAGCAGAGAATAGCTAAAACGTCTATCTCTCATGTCCTTTAAGAACAGCCCCCTATAACATGGGAGATAGACTTTTTAGCCGAGTGCTGTGAGGGAAACAGAGCTCTAGATAATAGGGGTATTTGATGATAATTGAGGGATATTTTTTTTTATTTCTCATTGAAACCATATGTTGTGACCTCTCATCTGAACCGTCTCGTCGAGACGTTTCAGATGAGGGGTCACAACATATGTTTTTATGCAGAATTAACAAAAATTATCCCTGATTATCATCAAATACTCCCTCTTATCTAAGCTCTGGGGAAATAATTCTGGCCTTTCTCAATCAGAATCACTAACTCAAAATTTCGTAAAAAATTACAAATTTGCAAAAATGAGCATGTGCAAAAACTTCCCAGCTGTACATTTTTTATGGAAAATTACAATAATAAAGGCATAGAATGGATACACTTTCAGGGGAAACAACTCTGTCACTTTCATTTTTTCCCTCCATTTTTAGGAGTCAACTCTTAAAGGAAAGAATTTGCTCCTGAAGGAGCAAATTCTTTCCTTTAAGAGTAGACCACTAAAGGAGCAAATTCTCTCATTTAAGAGTAGACCACTAAAGGAGCAAATTCTTTCCTTAAAGAGAAGACCACTGGAGGAGAAAATTCTTACATTTAAGAGTAGACCCCTTTTGGAGATAGTTTTGAAGCCTAGAGAAGCAAGCTGGAAGTCACAATAGTTGACCCCCTTTGCAAAAAGGGCAGAAAATGTGGAAATGTACTGAAACACTTTCACAAAAAAGCTTTTACAATGCAACAAGAAAAAAATCACAAATTAATACAAACATACCACCTTAATCCTGAGCTTCCATAACATGAAATAAGTTAAATATTATGAGGGCCTTGCTCTGGCAGCTCTTAATTCATTCAGTCTTTTTTGCTCTGCTGTCGAATCAAGACCTCGTCGTTTTGCCTCATTTATTTTAGCGATTAGAGTTGCTTCTTCCAGCCCAGGTATGCGTTCATGCAAAGGTGTTTCTAATACTTCATCCAAATAGGTTTCCTGTTTAAAATAGAACAGGTAAATGAAAAACACAGTCATACAGAACAGAACAACATAAGGTTGATACTCCCAAGCCTCTGTATTTCCTCTCACGAAAGACTGGTAGGTGCTATAATTATCAGGACGATAAGATTTGCCTAAATCTTTTTCACTCAGTTTCACATTTTCACGGGAAACTGTGCTGTCATCATCTTCATTAGAAAATACTTTGTTAAAATCTAAGTCATCTTTCCTCCTCTTTCTCTTTCTGCCTTCCTCTGATAGATACCTACTTGTATGGATACCAACACATGGATACCTGAAACAGAGATACCAGAGCTTTAAAAACAAAGGTATCTTTGATCCTAAAGAAGCAAAAGCATACGACAAAATTACACTGCAAATTTCAAAAAAATGTTAGTCCATGCAATATTGTTTTGAAACTTCTAAGACTTAAGGGTAAACAGTGTAGATTCAGATGAGGTGGCTCATTATGAGCCGCCTCATCTTGATCTACACTGTTTGCATATTTACAGCAGACGACAAAATTTAAAACAACACATGGATACCTGAAACAGAGATACCAGAGCTTTAGAAACAAACGTATTTTTAATCCTAAAGTAGCAAAAGAAACAGACGACAAATATACACTACAAATTTTCAAAAAAAGTTAAGTCCAAACAATATCATATTGAATTTTCAAAGAATTTAGGGTAAACAGTGTATATATCTAAATGAGGCAGCTCATTATGAGTCACCTAATCTGGATCAATGCTGTTTGCATATTTCTGAGCAGACGAGAAAATTTAAAACAGCACACGGATACCTGAAACAGAGATACTTGAGCTCTAGCAAACAAACCCATTTTAATCCTTAACGCTAAAGTAGGGAAGGAAGCAGGTAGCCAAAGAAGCAGATGGAAAAAATTTAAGACTGCAAAATTTCAAATTTTCAAAATGTTTAGTTCAAGCAATATCATTTTGAAACTTCGAAGAACAGACAACAGAATTTTAAATTTCAAAATGCATTTCGTCCCAAGCAATATTGCATTATGACCTTATAGACCTGAAGGTAAACAGTGTAGATCCCGAGCCGCCTCATCTGGATCTATCCTGTATGCATATTTAGAGCAGATGACAAATTTTACACTGTGAAATTTCAAAAACTATTTTGTCCAAGCAATCAATATCTTATTGAGACCTCAAAGACTTGAGATCCAGATGAGTGTAGATCCAGATGAGGTGGCTCGTTATGAAGCTGTTGCATATTTGAAGCAGACAACAAACTTCAAGACTACAAAATTTATAGAAGTGTTTTGTTCACACAATATCAAATTCACACCGGATAGGTGGCAATCGAAAACACTCTTAGCAATCGATAAATGCAGATCAAAAACCTTTAGAAACAGCATTTTCCATTGCAAATTGTCAATAATTTGCAATTGAAAACTCTGTTTCTAATGGCTTTTGATCCGTAAGCAATTTTGATTGCCACCAATCCAATGTGATATTGAGAATTTGAAGACTTAAGGGTAAACTGTGTAGATCCAGATGTGGTGGCTTATTATATGCCTCCTCATCTAGATCTATGCTATTTGCGTATGTAAATATTTTCAGTTTTTGCACTTTGTATGTTTCAACACAATATTAAATCAATAACCTCCCTTGACTAGTACAGTAAACTCAGAATTTGAAATTTACCAAAAACTTTAAAGCAAATTTTCCAAGTCTGTGAGAGGGTGACCTTGATTTAAGTTCAGCAGCAGCAGCCAGATGATGTAAAACAATCTGCATGAACACAGAAGTAGACCTAGTCACATTTCAAAAGGTTTCGTGAAAGGATATTGGAAACAAAAGCAAACTAAGAAAGATTATAAACTTTACACAAAACTTTAAGACAAATGTACAAGTCTGTGACCTATGGTAAGCAGCAGCAGCCAGATGTTGTCAAATACTCTGTATTAGTGTTTCCCCTATAGAGGTTTAGAAGGGTGCTGCACCCTTCTGCCTTTTGGCCTTACCCTTCTGCCTTTTGACCTAACCCTTCTGCCCTCAAATTTCAGAGGGTAATTTCATTCATATTAATGTCCTTTTGTTGCAATATTCAGTTTTCTGTGTGTAAAAGAGGCCTTTTATAATGCATATATTTACATCTCAATGCTAAAATAAGGTGTTTGTCCTGTTAGAAAGTGTTTATACCCTTAGTAAAACTGTCTCTGAAAATAATAGCTTCAGAAAAGTGCCCTTCAGGGTGTGTGTCACACCCTAAAAGTGCCCTTTTTCTGGCCAGCACCCTGCCCTTTTTCCAGGCTAGGGGAAACACTATGTATGAATTTTGAAGCCTGGTCCAATATCAAAATATTCCATGAAAAGATATCCAAAATATAAGTGAAATGATCTGCATGAACCTGGGAATAAGGAAAGAGTCATCTATTATCAGTTTGGTGGGGTGGGTGGGGGTTATTTTTAAGTAGGTGTCAGAATTTTTTTTGATGATCTACTGGGAGGATCGGATATCAACAAATAGGTGGGGGTGGGGGTCATAAATTTTGTCAGGCATATGGGGGCAGGGTTTGGGGGTCGGGAGGGGGTGGCCCACAATTCTTTCATCAGTCTTCATTTTCAAAAAGAAATGTCTCAGCTTCTGGGGGAGTTCGACATCACATTTGGCATAACAAGAATGGACGGGACAGGCTGTATATAAGGAGAAGGTAGTTTCAGCTACACAACAAAACAGACATTGGGGATGGGACAGGCCAAAGAAAACATGGGATGGGACAAAAATGGCATCACAGGACTGAACAAAATGGTATCACGGGATGGGACAGGCTGTTCAGGATAGGAACGTAGTATTAGCTACAGGATGAGATAAAACTGACATTAAGAGATGGCACAGGACCAGAAACCAGAGGGCCAATGGCCCTATATCGCTCACCTGAGCACTGAGGTTATGTTGGAAAAACTAAGTTGCCACAGCAACAAAACAACATGCACAACAGCAATAAAACACACCATTTATGTAGAGGATAATATCACAAACATTTATGCAAAAAATAAGCTTTATCCCCCCTTAATGGCTTCTGAGAAGATCTGGCAAAAAAAAAAAAAAAAATGAAAAAATTGAAAATTTGGCCCTTCAATTGCAACGGCAACCAATCAAAATCAGGTCTTTGGGCAAAATTCTTATAGCTGATAGAGGACTACTCTAGGAACATTTCTGTAAAGCTTTTGTCAAAATATCTGCCGTAACACAGAAATAAATACCAAATGTCCACTTTCCCCATTGTAAGTCTATGGAAACTTTAAGTTGCCATAGCAACCAATTCACATGGGCAATGATAATATGAAATATACTTTAGGTAGAGGCTAATGTTATTAATATGTATGCAAAGTATCAGCTTCATCCTCCTCATGGCTTCACTTTCCCCATTATAAGTCAATGGAAACTATAAGTTGACATAGCAACCAAAGTTCTTATTGGGTTGGAAGAAAAAACAAAATTCATGTAGAGGCTTCTGTCATCAACATGTTTGCACAATATCAGCTTCATCCCCCATATGGCTTCTGAGCAGAAGATTTTTTCATTTTTTCTTCTTTTTTTTTTTGAAAATTTACCCTATATTTTGCCATGGCAACCAATCAAATTCAGTGATTTGGAGAAAATTCATATGAAATATAGAGGACTATTCAAGAAACATTTCTGTAGAAAGAAAATCTAAATAAAAGCCGTGAGACAGCAAAAATTGACAATTTCCATTTTCCCCATTATAAGTCAATGGAAACTCTTAGTTGCCATAGCAACCAAACTGCTGGAGTAATTGCCATGAAAAACAGTAATTCTATAGAGGCTAGTACTAAGATTCTTTCTGTAAAGTTTGAGCTTTATTGGCCACACAGTTTATGCAGAGATGATTTTTTAATATTTATCATTTTTAACTATTCGGTTGCAATGGCAACCAGAAAAATAGCCCATTTTGTATAAATTTAACAAGGCTGGTTAAAGACTACTCCAGGTACATTTCTATAAAAGTTTTGTCAAAATATCTGCAGTGGCATAGCAATAAATGCAAATTTTCTATTTTGCCATTATAAGTCAATGGCAACTTTAAGTTCCCATACCAACCAAACTGCTAGAGCAATTGCCAAGAAAAACAGTACTTTTGTAGAGGGCAGTGCCAAGATCCTTTCTGTGAAGTTTGAGCTTTATTGGTTGCATAGTTTCTGAGGAGATGATTTTTGAATATTTTTTCTATTTTTAACCATTCGGTTGCCATGGCAACCAGCCAAATCGTGAAATTGACAAAAATTTCATGTGGTTGATGGAGGACTACTCAAGGAACATTTCTGTAAAAGTTTTGTCAAAATATCTGCAGTGACATAGCAATAAATGCAAATTTTCAATTTTTCCCATACAAGTCAATGGAAACTTTAAGTTGCCATAGCAACCAAAGTTCCAAAGCAATTTAGATAAAAAACAGTATTATTGGTTCCCCCTGCCTATAGATGCTATATATGAAAATTTAGTTACAATGGGCCTTGTAGTTTCAGAGGAGATGTCGTTTGAAAATGTTGACGGACGGACGGACGGACGACGGATGCCTGCCTATACTATAAGCTCACCTGTGAGCCTTCGGCTCAGGTGAGCTAAAAATGGCATCACAGAAGGGACAGGCCATAGAAGACATGGGACGAGACAAAAATTATCACGGGACAGAACAAAATGGCATCATGGGATGGGACAGGCTGTTCAGGACAGGAAGGTAGTATTAGCTACAGGATGAGACAAAACTGACATTAAGAGATGGCACAGGAACAGAAAAAATGGAATCACAGATGGGACAGGCCATAAACTGTAGAGCCGATATCTCTACCTTGGATAGAAAGCATTCAGAGCTAGTTACAAATAGACTTGGGTCTAATATCCCCAATGTAGTCAAATATGAAAGTCAAGTCGTATTGAATCCAACAAGAAATGCCAATAAATTTTCATAAATGTGCAATATATTAAACCCAATCGAAGGCGCCCGGATAGCTCAGTTAGTAGCAAGGTTTACCTATAAACCGTAGACTGGCTACATAGCTCTGCCGCCAAGGTTCAAACCCTGAGCTGGCAAGTATGAATGGTTGGCTGTTCCCGTGGAGTGGTTTCACAGGGTATTTCCTAGCCCCTATACTTCTGAGATCTAGTTCTGGCTTTCTTCCATCACAGAACAGTAATATAATAATCAGCACCATACATGACCTCGCAGTTGGACTAGACAGATGGCAGCAAGTTGATGCTATTTTGTAGGACTTCAGCAAGGCATTTGATAAGGTTCCACATCATCGCCTGGCAGTCAAGCTCCATCACTACGGCATCAGAGACAAGAACTTATCCTGGATCCTAAGTTTCCTGGCAGATAGGAATCAGAAAGTTGTCTTTGATGAGAAGACATCTTCTGCTGCTGTCACATCTGGAGTTCCACAGGATACAGTACTTGGACCTCTCCTGTTCCTGGTATACATCAATGACCTGCCCTCAAGAGTTTCCTCTTCAGTGCGACTCTTCGCAGATAATTGTCTACTGTACAGAGTTATACGAAACCAGAAAGATGCAGAGTCACTACAAGGCGATCTCAATCATCTACAGGAATGGGAAAGAGATTAGCAGATGGAATTTAACCCAGACAAGTGTGAACACATCCAGATCACCAACAAGCAAAATGTTATAGTCCCATACAAACCTCCTATATAGTATTCATGAACAGACCTTGAAAGAAACGTCAAAAGCCAAGTACCTTCGAGTCACCATAGCAGTGCTGGAAACTCACAAGATAATGTGGTGTCCCAATTTAAGCTAAATAGGCAAAACTTTCAGTGGCCCCATATATTTCCACTAGATAAAGATCCCATTCATTTATGATTGCAGGACAGATAAATTTGGGCCACTAAAGTTCATATTCTAGAGATTTCTGGTGGCCCAGACAAAAATTATGCGCATTTAGCCACTGGCAGTTTCCAGCACTGCCACAGACAGTAAATAGTCCTGGAACAGCCATTTTGATGCAGTGACTAAAAGGGCCAACCAGACTACAGCTTTCCTTCACAGAAATCTTTCTAACTGCCTAAAGGATGTTAAGGCCAAATGCTACAAGTCAATAGTTCGTCCACAGCTCAAGTATGCTTCGTCAGTATGGGACCCAGTGACTAAATCCAACATAGACAAATTGGAGTCTGTACAGAGGCGTGCTGCCAGGTTTTGCTGCAATGACTACCGCCAAACCAGCAGTGTCACTTCAATTTTGCAAGAACTTGGTTGGGAGGACCTTCAATCAAGGCGAGACATACCAGAATAAAGTCACCATGATGTACAGGATCATCAATAACCTCATTGAAATCCCTTCAGGCCAGTGTCTGACAGCCACAGGAGTAGCAACTAGAAGACACCATCAACGATTCCTGCCAATATTTTGTTCCATCAACTCCTACAGGGATTCTTCTTTTCATCAACAGTCTCTGGAATGGTCTGCCTGCCAATGTCATATCTTTCTTTCTTTCTTCCATTTACGCCTTAACCCCCTGAAGGGGACACAGACGGTGTACTTTGTACACTCCAGTCAGTGTTGCAGGATGAAAGCCTACGTATAGCCATGTAGCAATAGTAGACTAGGGATCTTTAACCTGCACAGGGGATGACTCTCCCTGCAGGGAAGGAATAGAAGCCGGGACCAGCGCCCGGGACCCGGGACCAAATTCCTGGACCAATTTTTGTTGGCCTCAAAATTGTACTAAACATGCCAATAACAAGCTGAAAATTGGATCGTAAGTAGTTTATAGGCTCTTCTGAGAAATGCATATAAAGATTTTATAAAACTTTCGATATTTGTTGAAATTTTAACAAAAATACAGGACCGGGTCAAGCGATTTCGACCCGGGACCAGTTTTGCAGGTATTGACGATGTCAAGCAAATCTCATTTTTTTCTTACAGAAACATTTTAAACCCAAATTATTTTACATCTCATATGTGAACATACTAAAGAAGAATAAATTTATAAAAAATGCGAAATTTATCTATTATTTTTGCGAAAAATTTGACCCGGGACCAACCCGGGACCAAAATCGTCATGATGTGCAGGAAATTTCAGTTTTTCTCTCTATAAACGTTTAAAGTCCCATTAATTTTACATTTACTCGTATGTAGAGATGCCAAAGCAATAGAAATGAAAAAAAGAAATCATTTTAATGTGAGCCCCTATCATATTTAAATCTGATTAGTTAATAATCAGTTATATACAGTTATGTGCAATTCTTGTTAAGCCCAATATTAAACTTGTGCAAACATGTTTCCAGTCTCGTTAATGAATTTAAGTGCTTTAAATTAAAATACGCCAGCCTTTCTTTCTTTTTTCTTAATTTGGCCCCATTTATTTTAGAAGCTGGTCAATTTCTGCTTTTGTGGAATGTTCAGATTCTATGGCAACGTACCAAGACAATGTCTAAACCGCAGAAAATGACCATTTGGTCCCAGGAAGGTTTTCTCTTAAAATAAGGGATATATTTTACGAAATATTTGCATTTTCATCTTTTGTGGCATCTTTAGATATGACACAAAGTAAAACAATGAAATTTTAAACGATAATATAGAAGAAAATTGAAAATTCATTGACATCGTTAACATCGCACAATAGATAAATGACAATTTTGGTCCCGAGTTGGCCCCGGGTGGATTTTTTAGCGAAAATCACATATATATTTCACATTTTTTTAAATTTTATCTTCTTTGGTATGTGTACAGATGACGAAATGTAAAAAAAGTGGGGTTTAAAATGTTTCTGTAGGAAAACATTGAGATTTGCTTGACATCATCAATCCCTCAAAAACTGGTCCCGGGTCGAAAAAGCTCGACTTGGTCCTGTATTTTTGTTAAAATTTCAATAAATATTGAAAGTCTTATAAAATCTTTATATGTATTTTTGAGAAGAGACTATAATCTACTTATTGTCCAATTTTCAGCTCGTTATTTGCATGTTTAGTACAATTTTAATGCCAACAATAATTGGTCCCGGAATTTGGTCCCGGGTCCCGGCTTCTATTCCTTCCCTCCCTGCACAGGGGGCCTCCAGTTAACATCCCAATCCGAAGGACGGCACACTCGTTAGCATCATCCCTGCTAGAGCAACGAAATTGCACTCCGGGTATTGTTTTTTTCATTTTGTCATTTTCTGAAATATCGATAATAAGTAACGGAGACCAATCCAAAAATAAAATCGGAGTTACGTCAAGATATTAGACTACATCCCTGCAAAATTTGCAAATGATGCTAGAAGAACGCGTTCCTACATAGGAAGATTTTGCCTTGGGCGGGATTAGAACCCAGGCCTCTGGCTTCAGAGTCAAGTGCACTAACCACTGAGCCACCGCGCTTCTCAGTACCGACGTTGGATGACTTCAAGCTCCTTGTCAGTGCAGGTATCCTAATTAAGACCATGATTGTGAACAACATGTTTTTATCTGATTTAACTGTACAGTGTTGTCGGCCTATTCGGCGCACTTAAGCAAAGGATCGTTAACTGTGTAAATAAGAACAATAAAAAATAAACAACAGATATTGTGTTTATAAAGTACAATCATCACCCTTTATTTCATCTAAAAAATCTACCATCTGGTATTGATCACAATATGAAAAGAAACTCAAAACTCATGTACCATTGTGTACGAGGGACACCGTTTTTGTCGGCCAATTCGACCCAGCTTCTGAAAATGTCTTATTTCTGACAAATAATGGACTAAATCTGTGAAAGAGACTATAAGCATGACATCACTCCGCGGGCTGCAGAATAGCTGCAGAATAGCTGCAGAAGGAGCTTGTGGAAAGTTTCAACAATTATTTGATTTAGCACTGTTAAATCATGATCCTTTGGACATTAGCTGAGTGAGTTATTTTATAATTCACTACTTTACTGTGCAATTATGCAAGGCATGCAAAGAGTGACAATTATAATTTACAAATGCTGCTGAAGTGAGTTGACCTACTGTACATTCATGATGTGTACTCAGAGCCACTGTGTTTGTAAACAAAGGTTGCGAAATACGGTGTGTATTCAACTTCATATGTCGAGCTGCAGGTAACATTCGTCGCATGACAACTGCAAATACCTGCATAAAACCAAAGGCAAATAACCCCTCTGGCCAGAAATGATCTTCACCGCACATAAAGATCTCAGCTTGAAGGACTGCTTGATAAACAGCCAATAAAACTTATCAACACGTGTTTAACGGTAAATGATGTTACGTAACGTGCGCCGAATAAGCCGATGCGCCGAATAGGCCGACACGACAGTACATAAGAACCTCCCAGCACGAATTTTTAAGGTTGTTCACAGCACAACTATGCCAATATTGGCCATGCACTTAACTGGTAGATGTAGATCGAATCGGAGTATAAAGGAAAAACAAAAACGAAGACAGGTCCCCGACCGATAACTGGTGACCTCATGCTAGATGGTCCAACCCCTGTATTCACACCTAAATTAATTATATTGTTAGTTATACCTATTCGTATAGCTCGCAAGTATGTATATGCGATTATTTCTCGCAATCAATCTGTGAAGTACATTACAGGGTAACATTTTCATCGTTGTATAACACACTTGTCAAAGTCAAATTACGACATAGCGGTCACACTACTTCCCGTATTTGCTGGAACTGAAAAGTCGGTACCCAGACGGGACTTACCGATGAGGTGACCGAGGCCAGTTATTCGCGGCTTTGATCTTGTCAGATGTGTGTTTAATCTACCCTGAAAAAGGCGAGCATGTGTTCTGTCATCATGTTATTTGGTACACTGTCCCAAACATCGACGACTCTGTTGCTAGAACCATCCTCTCGATTGTGTCCGTTCTTGATGATTGCTTCCTCATCTCCTTCAAATGAGTTGACTCAATATTTCCAAAGGAAATAAAGGGAAAAAAACAACAGTGAACTATACTAAGCAGATTAGAAGACAACACTATGAGCTGTCATTTTAATTGAGTCGCGACGTGAGAAAGAAGTACCTTTAGACACGGGCAAATAGCGAATATTAAGAACAGCCTGCAAGTCTGATCTGAGAAGAGTGTTCGCTATTTGCTGTAGACTTCATTTATTGTTGATCAGGAACGAGGTGATTTTGCTAACATTGCATATGCACAGGCTGATCCGAGTTTGATCGAATAATCATTATATACGTGCAAAAGTGGCTGTCGTTCGAGACAGTCTATAAAAGGATCTACTCAGTCGACAGGGGAAGACGACTCGGCTTTTGGGACGCTATTATAAAAAAGATCCGCGTGTTATGTGTATCTGCGCAGTTTACTGTACAGTCTGGTCAGAGCATACACCGTATGATTCACCTATCCTGCAACATGTGCCTATCATGCTGTTTTTACATATTAGTATATAGGCTTGTTTGGGCAACGACGCGGCTTGAATCCAAATGATGTCATTTTCATAGGGTCAACACTTTTAATAAGAAAAGGATTTGCTCCATTCAGAAAGGGATGTAAAAATGAAAATGGCAGTGTTGCTTCCCCGAAAAGTGTGCCCATTCACCTTAAGACAGATCTTTCCCGATATCAACCAATACGGGACATACCATGTATCTTTTTCACTTCTAAAGTTTGATCAAATACATTATAAGATCAACTCTTAACCCAAACAAACTGGCCAATCTGATCTGAGTCTGCGCTTGGCGCACAACCACATTGCTGGTTTTCTCGTGTCGTGGCTCATATGCAGGTGTACCCACACACATTAAAAGTTTGTTATAGTAAAGGCGACCATTTTACACATAGGGTATTTAGGTAAAATTTTCAATCACAGAAATCATTTCTCCGATTCTGAATGGACGCCATCAGACTCAGTGCCGGGCTCAGATAGAAGATACACATCAATGATTCTTCCTTGGCTTCCTGGGAAACAACCTTGAAAAGAAAAAATAAGATATTCGAACACGCAGCAAAACGAGGGAAAACTGTTACATGTATGAGCTGTAGGCCTAATGTTTAATAGTCCGAAAACTTTGAGAATTTATCCGCGCGGCAGAGTCAGTTTCGTTTTCATGTAAATACAAGTTCTGTGATTTTGCCATGCGGAGTTCTGATTTATAAAACAAACTTCTCACCTCTTATTTTTCCTTCATTTCGATGCATCTTTTAAAGTCCGAACATTTGATTATTGATCCGTGCGGCAAAATCATGTTTTCTATATTTCATGAATGAACTAATTAATAAGCTGTGACGTACAAACCAACAGTTTTACGGATTTGCATATCTAAGATAGTCAATTCAGTATACGTCAATCACCTTTGAGACTGCCCTGTTGCAGCGTTCGCTAATCAAGACACGCCACTTATTATTGTCGCGTGCAGGTTTAGTGATACAATCGAAGGTAAAACTTGACAGTTCTTACATCAGAAAGTCTATGCTTACTTGTCCGGGGGCTTATCAAAATACGAAGTTTTACATTTGCAAAGGCATTTGAGCCGCGACACGACAAAACCAACAATGTGGTTGTGCGGCCAGCGCAGACTCAGATCAGCCTGGGCATCCGCCCAGTCTGATCAGAGCCTTCGCTGACCGCATGGAGGTAGCTTAGACCCTAAGCTACCCTTTGAGCATATAAAGAAGAGACTGAGTAAACTGGGCGGATGCCCAGTCTGATCTGAGTTTACCCTGGGCGCACAACCACATTGTTGGTTTTCTCGTGTCGCGGCTCATTTGTTTTTGTTAAAATCGCTAAAGGGAAAATCGGCATGCACAAATTAACACTTACATGGACCACAAAAGTTAAAAAATAATCGCACAAATTCTGTTCATGGCTCCAGTGACCTGGTGGGAAAGAGCGCTGGCTCTTATACGTTACCTCTGTGACTGCTGTGGGTTCGAGCCTCGCTCAGCGCACAGGCCGACAACAACTCTGCTTGCTAAACGTCAGGAGTTTTTCCCATGAGCTCCGGTTTTGGCTATTAAAAGGGCCTGTTAAGGTCAAGAATACGTATATGACTAACGCAATTAATTACGTGCGTCGCGAAGGACGTTACATCACGAAATACTTCCTAGTCAGTGTAATTTTCAATATGGCAGCCCCTTCGGACATTTAATAATAACGTCAAACATGGGGAAAACGGAGTTGTTGTCATTGTTTATTCAAGCCTTTTGCTGATATTGCAATGTTCTTTTCTTTCCCTGTATGTTTGAAGTTATTTCATCAACACAAGTGTATTCATACAAAATTAATGAGAGAGAGAGAGAGAGAGAGAGAGAGAGAGACTGACAGACAGACAGAGTTTCATATGTATAACAATTTAAGGCTGGCCGGAATACATGTTCCCTTCCTGCTTTCAGGGCTCACAGGACTTTTCAGACACACATATGAAAGGCGGAGCCCATCTTTCTCCTTTCTCTGCGTTATTTTTCCCTGATTTGAAAAGCGGCTACCCATTTATTGCTGGCTTGACAAAGAGACTTTTCCAGTCGCTTGCAAGCTGGCCGAATCCGGATTCGAACCCGCAATCGTCTGCGTCATAACCGAACGTCCGCGGCGCCGGTGGGATTATGCATCCGAAATAATTAATAAACCAAGTAAATGTATGCCAGCTGATTTTAGAGCTTTAGGGATCGGAATGTAATATTTATTATAATGCCAATTTTTGCGATTTTCTGGACATCGAAAATTTTATTTTGATTACAAAATAATCTTGAATGGTACAATATTTCTTCCACTTGTTGTATGCCGTTGCCAAAGATATAGCGGGCCTCTTACTCACACCGCCCTACGGCCACTACGCTACAAGAAGTCTTTGCCTTTACCTATCCCGCCGACGGTGGATTTGGAAGTTGACCATGTAACTTACCATCATCTCGATATGACTAAAATACTGTCCAAAAAGTCAATTTTATCTGACTTCCATGGGCCACACCGACAGAACACGAGTCGTCAGTAATATGGTACATGCACACAGATCAGTCTGCACATACGCACAGACTAATAATTCTCTTCGCTGTTCCTCACGGAATCATTGTACCAGAGGACAACAAAGGCTCTGGTAAGGTTGGGCGGGTGCGCACACTGATCTGAGCTTCCACCGACCGTATATGCCCCAAAGCACCCATTTTATCATGGCACGGCGCATTTTGTGATTTAGGGTAACGCAGTTTTTTATGTGCGGATCAGTCGTGTCGGCTGCAGTAACTATATTACTGTTAGAAGTGTGCTTGCAATTTGTACTATTTTTTGTTTATGGAAGTCTGAAAAATAAATTCTTTCACTTAAGCCTCTTTCACGACATAAAGTTTCTTTGTCACAGGATCTTTAACAAAGAAAGTTTGCCAAAAATTTTGCGTTAACATGGAGCAAATTATTTGTGAAGAAAACTGTGGCATGGAATTTTTGTCAAATAAACTTTGGCAAGGAAATATTTGCTGCTGTGTTCAAACGATCGAACATTATTTGTCAAGGTTACCTGGACAAATAAACTTTGCCCGTGTGAACGGCCAACCATGCCACATTTTCTTTGTTGAATATACTTTGTTCAAAATTAAACCAATTTGATTATGAGCAAAGTTTTCTGTGCTTATCTCCATAGCTAGTTTCTTTGTTACATACATGTATTCTATGGCAAATTTTCTGTTCACACGGACAAATTTTGTTTGTCATAAAAACTTTCCCATATAAATTTGGCTTGGCAATGATAATGTGGCACATTTTTTCATTTACACGAGCATTTTTTTCTTTTCCAAACCTACTTTGTCACAGAAACTTTGCCCGTATGAACGAAGCTTAAGGAATTCATTCTGAGAACCCTATTAGTCCTCATCTTTACGTATTCTCATAACGGTCTTAGCATGTCTTATAACGTCGCCAGTAAACGACTGCAACGTCGCTTATAAATGACGTCGCGGAATGGCGAAAATTTATACACACCTATGCTTGCTTATCAAGCGCTACTTGAAAAACGAGCTCGGTAGTCAAGGACTTTTCTTACCTCATTTTAATCGACAGATCCTGTGACATAAAATATCAGTTTTTGAAAAAAATCTATGTAGTGGTAAACAAGCTGTGTACGTTTAAATTTTTTCATTGCATTCCCATTGCAGTCATTGGAAACGGCCTAAAAATTTTATGTTTTTCAATCTGATCTAGCGACTAAACGAACTCGGTGACCTATCTTTTTTATTGCACAATTCGATGTAACACATGAAAATGCACCCCTGTGCAAAATTTTAAAAAATTCTATGTATGTGCCATTTACGTATTCTTGACCTTAATTAAACACTGGTTTTCTTTTTTCTCTTTTTAAGCTTGCCAATGACTATATCATTAACATCATGTCAAATAAGAAGGTCGCATTTTGTACATATTTCAGTTCAGTTCAATTGCATTTGATAATAGGGTGAAAGGGAGGCGGGTCATATGGATCAATAATAATTATGAGACTACCAATAAGACTGATGTACTTTAAGCTGACTAAATAAATTTTGACAGACATAACAAGTTAGTTCGACACAACCGTAATAGCTTTGTTTACGGTATCTTGACCACGGGCTTAATGTGGATCCTGACAATGCGGCTCCTCCCAAATGGATTTGAAGTCTAGTTCTTTTGTTGTGTTCAAGAACATTTACTGACCGTTCCAAGGCGGTACTTCTGTTGTGGTTCTTCAATTTTAGGTGTTCTTAGGTCCGCTTGTCTGTGGTCTTCTGGCGATATGGTCACCTGTGAAGCTGCCCACTTTGCTCTCCCTCTCTGTGTGTGTGTGTGTGTGTGTGTGTGTGTGTGTGTGTGTGTGTGTGTGTGATTTATAATAGAAAATAGGTAAAAGTAAATGTTACTGTTGTTTTTGATGACCGCCTATTTGGGAAAGAGCTGTTAAATGAAATCAAAAACTGTAAGTTAGTGTAAAGAAACCATAATAAATAAGGTTTCTTTACACTAACTTACAGTTTTTTATTTCATTTAACAGCTCTTTAAGAAACCATAATAAATAAGGCCGGGCCGGGTAGCGCAATCGGTAGGGCACCTGGCTCGTAAGTCAGAGGTCCTGGGTTCGAATCCCGGTCTGGCCACATACTTTCGTTTCTCCTTCCGCTGATTCAAGATGGGCAGTTGTCAGTTACTGGCGAAAGTATGTGCACTTAGTACTGGTTAACCGCTTAGGAGGTCTAAGCCTGCCCAGGAATAGTGTGGTTAGGTTAACTGACCGTCCCGACATGACCTTAGTTGTTTACCGTGGACGTTAAGCATCAAATCAACCAACCAACCATAATAAATAAGACGAAGCAACATTGGGCATAACATCACCTGAAACTGAACCTTAAAACGAATGGGGGAATAGGGAAGGTAAAGACCAGCCTGTGCTTCCGCGCAATCTGATTGCTTAGATAATCTGATACTGGGGAATAAAAGTGAGGATTCAGTTTGATCACATTACACAGCGTGATGGCATAGCTTGCATTTTTAGGCGAGGCATATCATATCGCGAGTGTGTTGTCCATAGTCGAAGTCATCAGCTCAGCTGCATGCAGTCATGCATCAAGAGGTTAATCTTTTACTGCTAGGTTGACAAAATTTTCAGTCGTTGACCGGGCCGGGTTTCGAAGTCGCGACTTTCTGTGCAATAGCTATGCGCTCTAACAAATGGACTACGGCGTGACACACAAATCACTAGAAAACTGTGCAGTCCAAAAGTCTGTAACTCTGGTAACACACGTCGGTTGGTTGTTTTGAGTTTAACGGCCCTTTGAGACAGTATTTCAGTCTATATCGGGCCGTCTCCCAAAGAGAGGGAGAAAGAAGAGAGGTGTGATAGCTCGAGAAAAATGTCCAAACAGCCCACCTGCACCTACTGCAAGCAAGGACGCCACGGAATTGGAAGTTATACCCAGCACCATCGCACCACCAAATCACTCCGGTAACACACGTGAGAGTCGTCAGGCTAAAAGTAATGCTTTAGCTGTTGTGCACAAAACACAGGTTGGTCTGAGTCACCAAAGCCCACATATGCCCTAACGCCCTTTTACGCGCCGGTAAAAGGGACGATGGGAAATTAGCGAGCTGCCCAGTCTGGGATTAGACTCTGCATTCGTACATAAATCCCGGGCTCGAGACGCGCTGGAAGCGGGTATCTTTTCAGTCATAAACAGCCTTTCATTATCACAAACCCATCGTCCTGATATGGCTGAAATTATGTTTAAAAGGGCGTAAAATCGTGATTCATTCACCATCGACAAAAATTTATAGGTTTGATTTTCAACAAATTAATCTGATAAAGGTAGCAGATCCGAATTTGTTAGCTAGTCAAAGCAGCTAAACATCTTTTCAAGCGCAGAAATTGATTGACACTTCCGGCTACTGATTACATCTCTCTACCGTTATATTGTCATGTGTACTCAATACAAGAGTCACAGGTCTTTGAGACGTTACAGTTATGTCTGTCACTGACCCGTTAAATCGTCTAGAGAAAGTAAACGTTGTAGACGCTCATATTTCGCAAAAATATGAAATTTGCCATATCTGTGTATCTCTCAGAAAATACCACACAGTATTGATATCAGAGTTGGATTCTGTTGATGTCATGGTCTAGTCTATATGGTCAGCCATTTTACTATTCATTATGGAATGTAGATATCTCATTTGTTGAACCAGATATCTAATATATTATATCAGATATATAATATATAAATTAGATATCTTATTAATTATATAAGATATCTTATATAGATCTATATAAGATATATAATAAATAAGATATCTTATATTACATATAATATTAGACATTTACGAAATGAAGTCACAAAATCCTAATTTGGTATATACTTGAAACTTTCAACCATAACAGGCTTCTGTTCGTTAACTTTGATCTCCCTCTGGATGCCATCGGCGATGTTTGTCTTTAGTTTGGTCATCTCGGCACTTATTTCCATTTTATACCTAGTGAAAATTGGTCGAGACTTTCAACTAGGGCTTCTAGTTACTGTTCTTTCTTTAACAAATGCGTCAATGTCATCGGCAAACCATAGATTGGTAATAGTTCTGCTGCCTATGCTAACCTTACCATCATGTTCTCTCAGAGCATCAGACATATTCCTTTCGAGGAAAATGTTAAAGAGTGTGGATGATAGAAGACTTCTTTCCCTATCTCCAACTGTTGTTCTGAACCATTCTCCCGTGCTGCCATTCATCTGAACTCCGCTTATAGCTTTGTCATAGAGGTGCTCAATGGTGTGAACTAGATTTGAATTGATGTTGTACTTCCGTATGGTGGCCCATACGACTGCATACAAAACCCTGTCAAATGCTTTTTTGAAATCTATGAACACACGGTACATATTCTACTGATATTGAAAGTATTTTCACACAGGTTTCTGAGGTTGAAGTTCGCTTCTGTGGTGCTTCTTCCCGCTCTAAACCCAACCTGCTGTTCAGTGATAATCTCTTCAGCTTGGGGTTGAGTCTGTTCAGGAGGACTTTCAGCATGACTTTACTCGGATGACTGATGAGGCTTATGGTTCTGTAGCTCTGGTAGAGCTGAAGGTTGTACTTTAGAGGGAGTGTAATAATCGGCGACCGAGTCCATGGGGTCGGCCATTCTCTTGTTTTCCAAATCTTGTCGCAGATCTTTGTCGAAACACCAATCATGTTCTTCCCACCTGCTTGAACAAGTTCTGTTGGAACATTATCAACTGCGGCAGACTTTCCTTTTTTCAGTGCAGCAAAAATCTCAACTTCCTCATGGGCTGTGTCATGTCCACCTTCTGGGTGGCTTTGTGGGGCCCGGGATATTTTTCAGTACTAGGTTGTTAAAGGTTGTAAATTCTAGGTGTCTGAGACCTCTCTTATGTGTCTCGGCATTGCTGTAGGGTCCACATACGTCTCCTGGTCTGCCTATGAATCCCTTATAACTTTAACATTTCAATCCTCTTGTACAACAAGCTTTTATAAGAAAGATGTCATTTATATGTATTATTTCTATATTTGTTGAAAGTAATGATATGTGTGTTTGCACCGGTAATTAAGCCAGTATGGTCGTTTTCATTTCATTTTTATTAGATAAATGGCCTGAAAAAATAAGTTCAGCGTTAATGGGATGCAATTATGACTTGCGGTGTTCCGACTTTTCCATCTGTATTTAGCTTATATCGAGCAGATGGAAGGATTATAATGAAAAATTGTACGCAACTGAACCCGTTTACGATGAGAAGAATTCTGTCTCCAGTGGGATGCAAACCCGGTCCACTAGCTTAGCAGAACAGAGCTTAGCCCACTGAGCTACCGGGGCTCGCTGTAAAGCAAATGACAATGATAATTGTTTTGAAACAAAAAAGTGTCCACGTTTAGGCCCTAAAGTTTTTCTTCATACAACAAAACAAGGAAAGTATACATATAGAAGTTCTCAATAGTTCCAACGGTTTACTGTTTCTTGGATAGAAATTACAGTGCAGATCTTGCGCCGAAGGTCTTTAGAGAAACAGTTTTTGTAAGGGTCTGCTATCTGTCATTTCCTATATACCTTACGAACAAACTTTTATAACCTTTGGAAATATGTTACTTGGAAAGAGGATGAAAGTGATTGGTACAATAAATTTTCATATAGGAATTAGGATAAAACTGATAGGGAGAAGGATAGTTAGCCGCGACACGACAAAGAATAAAACTGATAGGGAGAAGGATAGATAGCCGCGACACAACAAAACCAACAAAGTGGTATGTGCGCCACGGGGGAGGGGGTCACTTGGCCGCTGAAAGGGTATAGATGTGCCGCTGAAACTTTTAAAACCCACCCTATTCATGTATAACACACATGACATAATATATACCTATTCATGTATTCACCATCAAAACTAAATCCTATTCATATATTTAAGAAGGAATTATTCAGTGGCTTCATGGAAGCCAGATTTCTGTGAAAAAAAGTCTTAATCTTTACTATGTCTTCATCATAATTATATTGTTTTTGCTTGTTGTATTAGGACAAATATGTTATCTTTGTCCTAGTCCTTTGGCTCTTTCTCCTGCCATCCTCGGCTGCCCAAGTTGGCACAGTTTTTTTCATAACATAGTCGCTGTATTTAGCTGTAAAATTAATTGCAAATGAAGCAGCGACTGACACAGAATAAAAACAGATACATGTAACAGGAATCAAAATGATCATAAATGATTGTTTTTATTTTCTGAACTCTTGATTTTGCAATGGACTAGTCCTGCTGTCAAAACATCATGTGTAAACATTCTTGGCGATTTGTTTATAATAACAGGTCATTAAGTTAGAATTCTGTGAGTTATTGAGCCATTAAGATAATTAAGAGCTCATGCATGCTGAGACAGTGTGCTGAGAGTATTTCAGCTGGTGCACCTGTTGATTTGGTAATTGATATTTGTTTCTCTCTGTAAGACCTATTCCTGTATATTGGCCTATTAAACCATACCTATTGATGTATCTGGGATATCAAAAAGGAGGGCTATTCCAGCGGCACATATGTACCCTGTTTATAATGGAAGTGACCCCCCGTGATGTGCGCCCAGCGAATACTCAGATCAGCCTGGGCATCCAGTGATTATTTTACAAATTTGCTTCTTTGCATCCCGGGACCACCTTGGCCAGAAATCTTTGCATCCCAAGTTCAAAGTTATGCATCCCTTCATGGACTCGTTGATTATAAAAAGTGTGCATCCCAAATCTTGCATTTTCGAGACCCATTCAAAGAAGCCAATTTGTAAACAAAACCACAGTGTACTAAGTTTTAATACCCAGAGTTTTTTTTATACAAATTTACTTCAACGTGTCCCAGGGCCCACAAGGTCAGAAATCTTTTTACCCCACTCTCAGGTTTCTGCAACCCTTCAAACAACTGTACAGCCAAAGCCATTCAGTATCATAAAAGCCAGATTAAACTATGATTATAGCAATGGACAAGTTGTTACAGGCAAATTTTGGCTTCAAATCTTTGCATCCTGTGGATGCACATCTTTCAAAATGTTGCATCCTCAGCAAATTATATGCATCTAGGATGCAGGATGCAGAGGTAAAAAAATCGTTGGCATCCGTTCGGTCTGATCAGAGTATTCGGTGTCCGCATGGAGCTAGCTTAGACCCTGAACTAGCCTTTAAGCGCACATCGAAGACTCAGATCCGACTGGGCGGATGCCCAGGCTGATCTTAGTCATCGCTGGGCGGACATGCCATTTTGTTGGTTTTGTCGAGTCGCGGCTCAAATATATAATGTGTACGATATGCAAAGTAGATGAAAAGGCAATGATCAGGGACGGACCCAGGGGCCGTATTCATAAAGCCACTTAAGTCGTTGCTATACTGTTGATAAGGCCAAATATCTATAAAGGAGATTCCCTACAACTATGAAATTTGCTCTGGAGGAACAGTCTTTGTAAGACTGTTCCTCCAGAGCAAATTTCATTGTTGTAGGGAATCTCCTTCAAAGAAATTTAGCCTTAGCAACAGCATAGCAACCACTTAAGTCGTTTTATGAATACGGCCCCAGTTGTTTACCACGATCTGCCCTAAACATCTAATTGGAGAGGCAAATGTAAAGATGGCACACAAAGCAAAACAACCCCCCCCCCCCCCCCCCAAAAAAAAAAAAAAAAAAAAAAAAAAAAACAGACAAACGAAGAAAAAAGTCAAAGACTAATAGAAAGAAGAAATCCACACAAACATTTTCAAAGTTAAAATATCTTTATAAGGGCTCAGCTATCTTCACATTCTCCACTGCATCATATTTTTAGACTGATAATGAGTTCTTGCGGCATTTTAAAATCGCAGAACAAAGAAAAAGACTCTTCAAGCTTTTTTTTCAAGGTCGTTAGGCACCACAGATGACATCGCAACAATCCTTTTTCACCTTGTCCTGTTTTCAGCTGCCGTAGTTGAGAGAACAAATTCATCCCTGTCAACTCTCTAATACTGTCCTTCTGTCTCTTCTGCCGTCTCTCTTTTCTTCTTCTTCTTCTTCTTCTTCTTCCTCTTCTTTCACCGTGTCCTGAAAAATCGTCTGCTAAACCAGAACACCTTGAGATGTGACCAACCCACGTTTAAGTTAGTTTTCGTTTCTTGACCATGGTCAGGAGTTCAACATATTCTCCAATGGCTGCTTGGATCTTTCTGCGAACATCCTCATTGGTGGGTTCTTGTACGAAATGTTTAACTTTAAAACCATGTAAGATGTTTTTTACAAAACTAGATCCAAATTTAAAGTATCATCAGTTGATGCGCATAAAAATAAGAACCATAACTCCACCTATTTTAATCACGGAATTATGCCCCTTTATAATATTAAGGGTGGCAGTTGTATCCACTCTATAACTTTTAATGTATTAACGATACTTTCGTCAAATTTTGTGCAAAAATATGCACGATCAGATAATAAATATAATATAATTAAATAAATTATAATAATTAAATTAAATTAAAAATATAATATTAAATATATTCATATAATATTATAATATAAATATTAATAAATATATTAATAAATTATATAATATTATAAATTAATTAAATAATATTATAATATAATTATAATTAAATAAATTATTAATAATTATAAATTAACGATACTTTTGCTGTTATGTGTCCCCCGGCAGTGACATCTTTTAGCCTATAAACCATCATCAGACGATGTGCACAGAACAAGAATCATACTTCCATCTACATTTTTCAAAGAATTATGCCCCTTTGTAATTTTAAGTTGGCGATTGTATCCACTCAAGTAACTTTTCAGTGTGGAGATCTTGTCCCTACAATAACATTAAAACCGTCTAAGGCATTTCATGAAACTTTGTAAAACTTGTTTAACTTTGTACAAATATATTTATAAAGCATTATCCGACCTGAATGTGCAGAGAACAAGCACCTTTTGTCTTTGTTGATGTATTTTCCTCCTCTAAGTAGTAGGAGCACCGTTCCAAACAGGAACGTGAATAAAGTTCAGGTTGAAAGTTTATAAATTAAAAACCACAACTTATAAAAGTCTAGTACACGTCGGATGGCAGCAAACAACCATTACCCCCTGGGATTTTCTAACTGTAACTTGCGTGTGTGGATTTTATAAAAACAGTTTCTTGACAGTTGTTCTATATTTTCTTGTACATCTTTCAATTCTGGGACTGTTTTTACAACAGACTCAACACAAACCAATGTCTTAAGAACAAATAACCAGTCCGTACAATACTGCTCCCACAGGTTCACACCCAAGTGTGAAATAATGTCTCTCAATGAAGTAATAGTTGATTCATGGATATCATAGAAGGCTGGACATCGTGACACTAGGTGTGGTAGATCCTCATCTCCCAAACGGCAGTGACGACACACCGCATCCACTGTACTCTTACTAAAAGTCTGACGGTTTTTCTGAAGTATGTGTATGCCAGTCAGAATCCGTGCTTTAACCACTGCTTTCCTGACACCACTAACCGAGGAATCAACATTTCTCCAGACCAGATGGGTTGTACCAATACGTAGGTTTTTTACAGACAGGTATTTCAGAGTTTTCTTTGTCTTTATATCATTAACTAACTGAGTTGTCCAAAAAGAGTTAATAGCTTTAACACAAACCTGTTTCCATTGCAATTTACTGAGATCACTGCAAAACAGCTGACACAGAGACGGAAGTCTGTACTTTTGAAGAATAGCATCCAGCTCAAAGAAAAAGTTGTTGCTGTTGTTGTAGGAACAAGCTAACTGCCTCTGTACCAGCAGTTTCAGACTTGGATTATCACTGTTGAATACACTATATGCAAGGCTTAGACGTCGTTTGTGCAATTCAGCTACAAGCGGTAAGGCTCCAAGTAACAATAACACTGCTGACGTTGAAGTTCGCTGAGGAAGAGACTGTATGTTTCTAAGAGTTTGAATATGATATTTCGATAATTGATCTAATTGTCCATTCGTTAGTTTTAACACTTCAAGGCCGTAGAGAAGGCGTGGAAGAATGTATGCTTTATATATTACATATGAGGTCATTGGGTTTAGCCCAGTTGAGCCATGCATTCCAGTATTCATAGCACCATAACTCCACCTACATTTTTTTAAAGAATTGTGTCCTTTTGTTATTTGGAAACTGGGCCTCTCTATAGCTTTCAAAACCTTTGCTGATATTTTCACAAAAGTTTCTATAAATATATA